>CM067847.1:750059363-751341863 GCA_034509565.1 Triticum monococcum
TGAACTAAAATTTGATGTATAATTTCAAGATGTACAAGAACTAAAATTTGATGTATAATTTCAACATGTACAAGAACTAAAATCTGATTTATTATTTTGACACGTACAAGAACTAAAATCCATTAGCATCACAACAGAAGAATTGAGAGAGATCAATATGGTAATCACTAATGCTACTGCTAACCTTGGGTAATTCCTTCCGGACTGAAGAATTGCGGAGGGCAGCCTGAGGCACTTCATCCCATCGCGGCACACATGTGGTTTAAATCTAATCACAGAGGCAGTGAGGGGCGGCGATAGGAAGGGCGAGGGGAGGAGCCAAGGCGGCAGTATAGGGGCGTAGGGTTAGGAAAGGCAACGGCGCCACGCTATTCACACAGAAGAGGCTAATCTATAATACATAAATAGTTGATCCCCACTATTCTAATTCTCTCAACATGCAGCCCTCCACGTCACCAAATGTGCCATGTCATCATCCACTAGAACTATTTTATAGCACATGCATAACCCAATTTAATTATTCCATCTCCAATAGTCCAACGCACATGCATATTCCTTTGTTCACATAGAATTACTTCTGAAAATAACAGCTTTCGATTTAGATCATTTCATGCATATAGAATGTATCCAAAATTAATCTTTAAAATCCCGCAGCAACGTGCGGGGAAGTCACCTAGTTACGCAAGGGCCTGGAAGCCATCTGTCGACTCGTGGGCTGTCTCATGGGCCTTTTCTTCTTTTCTCATTTTATTACGCTTGTGATGGGAGATTGGGAGGGGCCAAGTACGTGCAATTATATGAGTTTTCGCTAATTAATCACTGCCTATTAAACGTCCCTTCGATCATTAGGGGGGGGGGGGGGGGTGGGGGGGGGGGGGGTGGGGGGAGGCCCCTGCTCGCCAACCCCCCCCCCCCCCCCCCCCCCCCCCTTATCTCCGCCACTGCATATATGGAACTACAACAACTTCCAAGCACCACAAAGTTCGCCGCCTTTCGTTCATCACATCATTTATTTAACGTGTACCATGTATCATAAAATGTAGACAAGCAATTGCAGGGACTCTGCTTTTTCGTTATAGTGGAGAGAATAACAAGTTACAATTTAGTAAGTTCAGATACATACCGAAGTCTTGAACAACACACCGTCTAAGAAAAATACACACTAGGTTTTTTTCTACCCAATTTGTTTTACCTCCTCTCGCTAGCGCAGCCACCGTCTTAGGTGAGGCCGTCTTCCCTTTGAATGTTCACTGGTTAATCTCCTTCCATAGGTTACAGGCAACGTAGCCAGCCACTGTGACCTGCCACATCGTCTGTGGACCGTATCATACAATATTCATGTTAGATATGTCATTTCTTTAGGGTAATGTACAACGGCATCAATTATGTTGTTCCCTCATGCATTGTGCATTTGTCTAGGCATGCTTCTCAGGTGTCTTTTCTCTCAGGTTGAAACATGAACCAGATGAAAGCAAAGAAGATGCAAGATACATGCACATGCTGCAAAGTTAGTTAGGACGACTGATCTCTCGTGATCATCCTAGCTTTTGTGTGAAGCACAATTTTGTGATACACTCATTCAATTTAGACTTTATCATGCTCTATATATGCACCTCAGGTTCCCGTGTGCTCATGCTTATATGTGTGTATACCATTCGCTGTTGCTTGGACGAAAGCCTCTATATATACATCCCCGATTGATTTCATTTCTACGAGGTTGCATTTCAATCAGCTAGCTAGAAAAGAAGTCAGCTAGCAGCCAATCTTTGTGTTTAATTGCTTTGGATACTCGTGATTATATGAGAGATTCGAGGAAACCAACATGCTCGTAGGCAGGTTTCTCGCACTTCATCCTAACCAGCACAAGGTTCAACATCGCCTTCTTTTGTGAAGCAGAAGAAGAAAACAAGAGAACAAAGACGAGGGAGGCGAAGCTGACGGTGAAGAAAGTGAAGCAGGAGAGGATCTCAGGCTTCCATGAAGTCGCTCTCCTTCTCCTGCAGGACCAGCGCCTCTGCGATGTCGCCCACCACACGCTCCGCCCTGCGCTGGTCACCCATGTCAAGCTCCCACAGCACGGTTTCCACCGGGAAGTGAGGGGAGACGTGATGGACGTCGGTGAGGATGCGGAGCGCCACCGCACGCGCCGCCCGATCCACCTCCGCCTCCCGCGCTGTAGATCTCTGCTGGCGGAACTCCCCGAATCGTGCCACCAAGTGTTTGAAGAAGAAGGCCAGGTGGTTCAGCTTCCCTTCATCGAAGGCTGCTGGAGACAATCGCGTTTGCGTGCCAGTCCATTTATCTTTTAGCAATTCCAAACATGCAGGTCCGTCGCATCTGCTCAACTTTGGATGCATAGTTCCAAAGAGTGATGCTCATATTACTTTGTTAGATTGGTGAAACCCACTGTGTAAGTATATTATGTGGACATGCATGCGTGTTGTACGTAGATGCAGGTCCGTCGCATCTGCTCAACTTTGATGCATGCAACAGGACGGGAGGAGGATACCATTGACGTGGTTAGCATTCTTGGACGGACTGACCTCTGTGTCCCGCTTGACTAGTAGGGGTCGCGGCTCAAAGCCGTCTTCGGCGACCTGCCCTAAGACATCCCATGGCAGTTCTTTTCACATTATTGCCTACCCTCTATAGTTGACCGGCGGCCGTGCAAGGGCATACTCAGAGGATGCAAATGAACGTCCCGAACATCTACAGGGATGTCGGTGAGGAGTTGCTCGAATGACAGTCCTGGCAGGGAAGGATAACCTCAGGATGAGCTTGCCCTGGCCAGCATGACATCTTCGCCGACCGGAGTGGAGGAGCTTCATGAAAAACCATTTCGTCGCGAACCAGGATATTCCATGCCCATATAGACGGATACTTCTGCACGGATAAAACTTCACCGAAAAACTTAAATTCAGTCTAAGTAACTGAACTACCAAAAATACCATTGACTGGTGTAGAATAGCCGCATCTGGTGTTGGAACCGAATCCTTGCCCTGGACACGATCTGGGACAAACCTCGAACCAGCGCTCTCTCTCTCTCGCACAACAAAGGTGAAAGATGGAGCACACAATTTTTTCGGTGCACAAACGCCTCCGCCGCACGAACGGGCCTTATTTTACTGGGCACATACCCGGGCTCGGCAACAAACCGCAGCCTATCCAGAGGAGCTCTCTCTCCTGCCGACCGGGTGCACACCACGGTCCCGGCGGAGACTACGCTCGCTCTGGTTCTCCTAGGCTCGGCTCATTCCGACGCAGGACAGACGCACGCACCCGCTGGTCGCCACCGTGGAACGCGGCTTATTCCAACATTCACTTCCTAAGCCACGAACTAGCTGCACGGCCTGCCTGCCCCGGCTCGTCGTCGTTGCCGCTTTGGATGCCTTCGCCCGACGGCACTGCATGCTTCCGCCCCCGTTGCGAGGGTGCCGCGGTTGCTGCGTCGGTCGACGTCGAAGCCGTATGCCACCACCACGTCCGAACTCACCGTCGTCATGAGCTCACCGCGCGCCGCAGCCGATGCCTTCATGTCCGCCGTGCGTGCTGCGGACACCACTATGCGCCACGGCACCCCAGAACCTGGTCGCTCTGATGCCAATTGTTGAAACCAAATCCTTGCCCTGGACACGATCTAGGACAAACCTCGAACAGCTCTCTCTCCCCCCCCCCCCCCCCCACACACACACCGAAGGTGGAAGATGGAGCACACGATTTTCTCGGTGCACAAACGCCTGCCTCGGCCGCTCGAACGGTCTTACTTTACTGGGCACATACCCGGGCTCGGCAACAAACCGCAGCCTATCCAGAGGAGCTCTCTCTCCTGCCGACCGGGCGCACACCACGGCCCCGGCGGAGACTACGACCACTCTGGTTCTCCTTGGCTAGGCTCATTCCGACGCAACCCAGACGCACGAACCCGCCGGTCGCCACCGTGGAACGTGGCTCATTCCAACATCTGGGCTATTCAATCATAGAAATAAACAGTCCAGAAATGGTCTAATATACCATTCGTACTCCATGGGTCTAACTGCTTGACATCGCTCTTGCATGTGCGTATCTTATATGAAATTACACGAATCTTCTATTATATAATTAAAACAGAAGTAAAACAAGCAACCACGTTTACCACATAAGCTTAAATTATTTTATCCGTTGATCTAAATTATAATGGCTGGGATTTAACGATCTAAAAGTTACGCACAATATTTTCATGTGCAGCTATGACTAGATCATGTCACGTATACAACCTTTTAAAAGAAAAAAACTCACGTACGCAACCGTAGCAATTGGGTCAAAAAAAAAACATAGCAATCGGATTGTACATGCATTAGGACTCCTATTTTCATTAGGACACATACAGAAAGGAAATAGTCAAACGGTGTGGATTCGTTAAGATATAGCACGTCTACATGCAAACTCCAGGAGCCACACGTATGCATGCATGTATCACATGGACAAGTACGGACTAAGCAATAAAAAAAAGCAGCGAATCAACCTGTGGTTGAGTTGGTTAGGTGGACAGTGGTATCCCCAACCCACCAGGGTTCAAATCCTGGTGCTCGCATTATTCCTGGATTTATTTCAGGATTTCCGGCGATGCGCTTTCAGTGGGAGGAGATGTTTCCGTCGACGACGAGGCGCCTACGGTGACTTCGTAAATCTCAAGATGATATGCCGGCTCAGTCTTTCGGAGGTGCCCCTAGAGGTAGGGTGTGCGTGTGTGCGTTCATAGGGATGAGTGTATGCGCATGTATATGAGCGCTTGTGTTTGTACTGATGCTAAAAAAAAAGCAGGCAATAACCGGCCAGTAAATACAAGGATATCTCCCGCAGAATTTTTTAGAAAAAAAAATGAAAATAGTACAGCCACCCGCCAAAGAAAAACAATGCCAAAAGAAAAAAAACACAGTGCTATGCACTACATGTACGTCAAAGAAGAATGTCCTACAGGAGACATGCTATATATGAAGTTCAAAATATAAAATAAAATAAATATAAAATCAGTTTTAATTGTAATTTAGGTAGTCTTCAAAAATATAATTTGGTACATATAGTTTTTTTTCAGGGATTTAGATAGTTGAACGCGAAACAAGCAATCAGATTCCCGGTTGATTAAAATACAATCGGTCTATATCTTCTATTGAACGAGCGTCCACGTTCATCCACATAAACCAAAAAAATAATTAATCTATTGATGCTAATTATAGTGGTTGAGATGAAAATATGAAAAAAATGTATCCACAATATTAGTCATGTACAAAAAAAAAGTCTGTCATTGACACTTACACATGAGCCTATCATTGACATGTACAAACCAAGTCCAGCATGGACGTCCAAAATAAGATCACGTAAAAATATATAGGCAGGGCTTTCATGGTAAGAACTTGCATGCAAGAAAACATGGATTGTTAGCCATAACAGTAACCATGTCAATATTGAATCAGACTATGCGTCCCGTAAAAAGGAAAAAAGGAAACAGATTGCGTGTTGCACCATCCATATAGCACAATCACGTAAATTAGTCTTGAGTATGCAGCATCTCTAAAAATAAGTCTTGAGTATCTAACACAAAGACTTATTAAGATTACTGAGGGCTTCCGCATGCCACAACTCCTACAACGGCGATTATGCCGCAAGCATGGCAGCTGGCGGCCTTGCAACTTCACGTCTTGGTAGTGTCTTTCGCACCGGCATGATCTGCCTTATCACTTGCGATAGGTGAGATACTCAACATGTTATGAAAGCATCGCACCGGCATGATCTGCCTTATCACCTGCTGATAGGTGAGATACTCAACATGTTATGAAAGCATACGCGTGCGACACAAGTCCATAATATATTTATGAGCCACCTTTTGCGCAAATGAAGAGACGAGAAGCAATACTATAAATGCGTAGGCACTGGACCTCACTGCTACCAAGTTTAATGTGTACGGTCCTGCTCCACGGAAGCCAATGCGTGTATGGATGATCAAGCTCACATGTACGTGACTAATCATTCTCCTCTCTAAACAAAAATAATCAGGCTAAGACGGCTGATTAAACCATCAATATCACACTGTAGCCTAAAACAAGTAAAAGGTACACGCAATAACAGACTGAGGAGTGAAGACATACATTCTATACACTGAGAAAAAAAGGATGAAAATTCTTCGACTGATGGGCAAGGCTAATATAATTATTTGAGGAAAATAAAAAAC
This sequence comes from Triticum monococcum, assembly GCA_034509565.1. Classification (NCBI taxonomy): domain Eukaryota; kingdom Viridiplantae; phylum Streptophyta; class Magnoliopsida; order Poales; family Poaceae; genus Triticum; species Triticum monococcum. The sequence goes on from CM067847.1 coordinate 750,065,569, forward strand.
CATGCAAGAGGGTTATACACATGCCATGGGAAAAAAATGTATTAACTACATAGATAAGGTTATATTTAGCAGGCGAGGTTATCTTAGTACTTCTTAATATACACAAACAAAAGTTTATGTTGTTTTAGACATTAATTGGAAGCACGCACGGATATTATATTGCACAATGCCACTGAAATAGCGATCAGATAACTATACTAGACATTAGTGTTAGATATTTTGTTTTGCTGAGATGTTTCTTGAAAATTGTGGTTAAAAGACTGACACCACTATATTGTTTGGCATGACATCAGCGGACCACAATATGGTTTAGATGATAAAACTAATTGACTTGAGTCCATTTATATTTCCTAATGATACAGATACCGACAAGAATTGTTTTCTTTTGACAAATGAGTATCCAAATTGCTTATTTTGACTATAATAATTTAACTGATTTGCAAATCTATCTTTTCCAAATTGCAAGTCTACTTTCCTATACAAACATCCTAATGCTAATTTAGATATGAGAATACACAGGAAATCCAGCCGCATAAATGTGCACCAACTAGAAGTTAGATGATATGAAACCTTCAAAGCTTATTGCCACCTAATGTGGTGCTCGATTAGGAGTTGTTGCTATTAATGTAAGGGTCAACTCAGTATAAAGAAGGCCGAGATGAAGCTGTAGAATCTCAAGGGAGCCCAGTCCAATGATATTACAATGTGAGAGTGAGAAACGCAAGAGATGGACGAGCATTGATGAAATTAGATGGCTTGCCGGTTGGATGCGGCATAGATACCAGGTGCCTCGATGGAACTTCATGACAAACGTCATGACAGACATGTCGCACAACTATTACACGGCTACAAAACTATTAAATGATGATTATTTTGTATGTGGACTCCAAATTGGATACATTATTTGTGGAACAGTTATTTTAAAATGCCAAAAGTGGAATATAGTTTTGAGCCCCACATCACTAATATTATAAAAGGATGATACAAAGTTTCACTTCAAAGGTAGGTTAAATTTATAATATCTATTGTAAGCATTAAAATAAGTGGACTTTCAAATAATGTCACAATACAAATCAACAATCTAGCCGCGCAGATGCGCGGGTGACCCTGCTAGATGCGCGGGTTACCGGATCATGACATCTCTTTTATTCTCTCATGCATTGTGCATTTTTTTGAAAAGGGGCGCTTTATTACTTAAATGATTTAAGCATTACACCCAGCTCTGCATAACTAAGATGCACATAGCCAAAAAAAGGTCCTCTCGCACAAATGAAAAATAAAAAAGGCGAAATACAAAAAGATCCATATTACACTTAAAGCGGAGGGGGGCCAATCCTAAGATCATGCTGCCACCCATATTGGGTAAAAATATCCGTTGCCGTAGCCTCCAATCGTATACACACCTTCGTAACTAGGTTTCAATTCTCCATGCTTTGTACAAACATGCATAACGTTTTGGCGTGTCTGGACATCCATCTGGCCAATCAAAAGCCGTCATGTGTCATCTCCTCTCCCTCTAGATGTCAGCGCTGCTATTTGACTTGGCGGAAGGTGATTATGTTTTGGTGGAAGGTTGTTTGGCGGAAGGTGATTTTGATGCATGGAATGCATGTTTTTTTCAAGTGCTTTTATATCCTTGTAAAATGTGACCGTTGCTAGGGCAGAAGGGTGTTGCTGTTTGACAAAAGTTTGTTGCGATAAGGTGGATATCGTGTCTGCGAACACGTCCGAATGTTGTCCGCGGACGAATAGCGTGTTTGTTTTAGAGGTCCGCGGACACCCTCAGTCCTTGTTGAAACCCACTGTGTAGATACATTAATTATGTGGACATGCAGGTCCGTCGCATATGCTTACGATGGATGCATGCAACAGGACAGGAGGAGGTGATCATTCACGTGGCTAGCATTCTTGGATGGACGAGCCTCTGTATCGTGGTGTGGGAGAACATACAATCTGGTCAATGGAACGCTGCGTACACGTCGGCTCAAAGCCGTCTTCATCGACCTGCCCAAAGACTTGCTCGACGTGGCGCTGGCGCCATGAAAGCCTCCCCACAGTTCTTTTTAGATTTCCTTCCCTATAATTGACGGGCGGCCGTTCCAGGGCATGACTCAAGAAATGCACATGAACCTTGCCAACATCTATAGGGACGTCAGTGAGGAGTGGTTCGAATGACAGTGCGTGCAGGGAAGGAAACCTGCAGGACGAGCTCACCCTGGCCAGCATGACCGAGGCTGACATGTTCGCCAGGAAACCTCTATATACTGGGCCCCACATGTAATTGTATTGTACATTATTATGTACCTCTCTATATAATGAAAAGGTCACCCCATGTTGGAGGTGTGCCACGAACCATAAAACCCTTGTCTAATATGTCTCTCTGCTGATGAGGCTACTGAGTATCGCAGTATTGTTGGTGGCTTGCAGTACTTGACTATTACTCGTCCTGATATCTCCTATGCTATCAACCATGTCTGCCAGTTTCTTCATGCTCCCCGCGACTCTTATTGGACTGCGGTTAAGCGCATCTTGCACTATATCCGGTTTACTTCTTCTTATGGCTTGCATCTGCAACCGGCCCCCTCTGGAGTTCTCTTTGCGTTCTCTGATGCAGACTGGGCTGGGAGTCCGGATGACAGACGATCAATAGGGGGATATGCAGTGTTCTTTGGTTCTAACTTGATCGTCTGGAGTGCTCGTAAACAAGCAACGGTGTCCCGCAATAGCACTGAAGCTGAGTACAAAACAGTTGCAAATGCTACAGCTGAGCTTATTTGGATACAGTCTTTGCTCAGAGAGTTGAAGATTCCTCAGAAGCAGCCGCCGGTACTTTGGTGTGATAACATTGGTGCAACGTATTTGTCTTCAAATCCAGTCTTTCATGCTCGCACCAAACACATCGAAGTTGATTATCATTTTGTCAGAGAACGTGTTGCCCAGAAACTACTTCTTATCAAGTTTATCTCCTGCAAAGGTCAACTTGCTGACATCTTTACGAAGCCGCTGCCTCTTCCTCAGTTTGAAGGCTGTAGGCGCATTCTCAACCTAGTGAATTCTTCCGAGCACGGTTAAGATTGAGGGAGGGTGTTAGACTCTGTATATACTGGGTCCCACGTGTAATTGTATTGTATATTATTATGTACCTCTCTATATAATGAAAAGGTCACCCCATGTTGGAGGTGTGCCACAAACCCTAAAACCCTTGTCTAATAAGCGTCATAAAAAACCATTTCGTGGCCAACCAGGATATTACATGCCCATAAGGATGGATACTTCTGCATGGGAAAACTCCGTCGAAAAACTTAAATTCAGTCTAAGTAAGTGAACTACCCAAAATACCACTTACGCCTTAATATACCCAAAATTCAGTCTAAGTAAGTGAAATACGCAACTTACATTTGATATTGATTTTTTTACAAACTCCAATGTAGTACACCCGAGAGTAAAAAATCCACTCTCCTTAATATACTACACCAATTCTGGTCTAGCAACATAGCCGCATCTGGGCCATTCAATCACAGAAATAAACGACCTAGAATGTTTTGATGTACTACGTACCATGAAAGGAACTAATTTTCGTACTCCATGGGTCTAACTGCTTGACACGCAAAAGAGCAGACTAGTTGTTGCTCTTGCATGTGCATATCTTACATGGAACTACACGAACTTCCAACCACAACAAGTTTCTTCGTTCGATTTATACTGGATCATCACAACTTTTTTAGAGATGGTACCATCATACAATATTCATGCTAAATATTTCAATTGTGTGGGCCAGTGTAGAACGAGATCAATTATTTTGTTCCCTCATTCTTTGTGCAAATGTGTAGGCATGCTTATTGGGTGCCTTTTCTCTTGAGTTGGAAGTCGGGACATGGATTGGATACTCCCTCCGTCCGAAAAAACTTATCCCAAGTTCATATCTTAAATGGATGTATCTAGCACTAACTTGGTGCTAGATACATTATTTGAGGGACAAGTTTTTTTGGACAAAGGGAATAGTAAAGAAGAAGTAGAAAGGGTTGAGAGCGATAAACATGCTAAAAAGTTACGACTAACTCCTTGGTGACTGATCATGCTGGTTTTAGCAGTGAACAGTTTTGTAATGTACACATGCAGTTCGGACTTTATCATGCTCTATTCACCTTGAGTTCCTTCTTTTCCAAGAAAAGGAGGATGACCCGCGGCCTAGCTGCTCATGCTTATATGTGTGTCTGTATGATAGTTACCGTTCATTGTTGCATGGACAGAGGATTATATATAAATTCCGGATGAATTTCATGTCACCTGATTGTATGTAAATTAGTTAGCTAAGATGGCCAATCAGTCTTTGTGCTTAATTTCTCAGAATGGTGCTATTCATTAGCGCCAGCATATATGCAAAGTTTAGGTAAGAGATTGGAGGAATAGTTTTTCTAATTCACATCTAGATGTATTTTAAGGATGTCACATCTAAGCTCCCACAAATATATAATGTAGCAATAAAAAACAAAAAAAAATAGAAAAAAAGACCACAAACAAAGTGGATATAAGTTTAGCGCCAGCATCTAGATGTGTTCTAGACAGACTAGAGGAAACTAACATGCTAGTGAGCGGGCTTCTTCCACCGTGACACAACTAGTGCAGGAATGTGTGGCTGTGATTCCTTATACAACATAGTATCCATGGACCTATAGGAGCAAAGTGTTGGCGAGGCTCCCGATACAACAGCCGGTCCGAAAATCTCATGCGACCCGGGTCGTACGCTCGGATGATGCGACCCTCTTCAGCGGACGACCCTTGGCCAAAATGAATCTCAACGCAGTCTGCCAATTAATTCTTTAATTTCAGTAACAAAACAATAATTCTGTTCCTATTCCAAACATCCAGCCGCCGGCGTTCACGCTTGCTCGTCGCAGCCGCCGGCGACACCGCCACCACAAGTTCAAAAAGGAAAAAACCGAATCCCCTTTTCCTTCTCCGGTGTCCACTCTCACTCGTCGCCGCCGCCGGAAGCTTGCTTTGTAAGCACCGGAGTTCCATTCCTAGCTACTGTCCCCGCCGTCCACTATTGGGACAAACTCATCGGCAACATACGCCGAACCACTCTTCAGTGACGAACGCCGGACGAAGGTAGAACAGAATTTTCCGGCGACGAACACCCCGGCAGTCTAACGGCCTGTATATTGGCTTCTATTCAACTTTCGAACAGACATATATAAAGGTACACATGTACACACGCAGCACAATCCCGAAAGAACTCTCACATCGACCGGGCGCATACCATGGTCCCAACGAAGACTACATTTTCCTTAGACCCCTCCCCCCTTGGCTCGGCATCATACCGTCATCGTGGCGCGGCAACAAACCCGCGCAACTATAAGTAGTACACACAGGGGCTTTTATAGCCATGTGCACACACGCTACCCAGCCGGCACACCCGACCACTAACTCCATGCATGCACACGCACCCACGTCTCATGCAACGCACCGGCCAAGCAACACCGCTACCCTATCCACACAGCCCGGCTAACCAACTGACTCAAGATTAACTCCATGCCAGGATTATCCTAACAAACTCTTTCTAATCTTGACTTGCCTTCTCGCCTCGCCATCACAGGAGACATGGCTCGCCGTCGACCATCGTCCGCCTGATGCCACCACGCACCCCCGCGCCTGCTGCGACGCGCCGTGTGCTCGCCGCGCAGGGACGGAGCTACCTTGTTAGCACCGGGGTCAATTGACTTCATTGAAATTAGCAAAACCTTCAGTAACTAAGTACTAATGACTATACGTTTATTGAACATGACCCCACTGTCATAGGCATAACCCCATTAAACTTTTTTTTCTAGCTTCATCCCTGTCGCCGCGCCCGCGCCATGATTGCTGCGTCGCCCATCATCGGAGCTGCATCTGGAAACGCCCGGCGTCATCGTCGCCATGGCCGTCGATACCGCGGCGTGTCTCCGCGCCTCCACGCAGGTCCTCCGCGGCCTCCTCGCCATGCCGCCGTAGTTGCCGCGTTGCTCGACGTCGAAGCCATGTGCCACCACCACGCCCGGACTCGCCGCGCGTTGCCCCCAAGTCCGCCGTGACAGTCGCAGCGCCGCACACCTCCGTAGGCCGACACACGGCCCCGAGCTCCATCGCGCAGCCACGGACGAACGCCGCCATCGACGGCACGCCTCCGGCACGGTGAACCACGCCCAAGCCAACCAAGCTCATGATACCAAATGTTGGGACAAACCCACCGACGACATACGCCGAACCGCCCTTCGGCGATGAACGCCGGACGAAGGTAGAAGAAGATGAACAGAATTTTACGGCGACGAACGGCCTGTATGTTGACTTCTATTCAACTCTCGAACAGACATACATGGAGGTACACACGCACACACGCAGCACAACCCCGGAAGAACTCTCACATCGACTGGGCGCATACCACGGTCCCGACGGAGATCGACTACATCTTCCTTAGGCCCCTCCCCCCCTTGGTTCGGCACATACCGTCACCATGGTGCGACAACAAACCGGCACGACTACAAGCAGTACAGAGCATGTCTGCTCATCTGCTGGTTGCAACACAAGCACATAGCTATGTGCTCTGTCTATCTGCATTCTTTTATTCTGCTAGATATGCTTGTGTTGAAGTTATCCTATCATTCATTGATAATGGAGCAAAAGGAAAATACACGGACATTGTTGTCTACACTGACGGAAGAGGATTAGTAGGATGGCAAAAGGAAGAGAGATTGTGGAGCCTTCAAGTCAAGTAGTTTGGATAGTTGATGATTTGTTCACTTTTCTTCAGATTTTTATCTTCAAGTCAAGATAGGATAGTTGATGCATATTTCTTGTTGTCCACTCTTGTAATAGCAATGATGTAAGGTTCAAGCCCGTGTATCTCTATCAGAAACTTGCTTCCAGTAATTGCTTCTGCTTTGACAATACATGTTCATCAATATCCCAGTAGCAACACAAGCACATAGCTATAGAATAAAAGGATAACTCCCAAGTAAATTACACCATTTAGCTGAGATGCCCAGCTGGGGGCGGTGCCGCGAGTTGGGCCACCGAAGGGGATAAATCATGCCAAGCTGGGGTGGCGTGCTGGGCGTCGAGGAGCTCACCGGCGGCGATGTGGTGAGCAGCCGGGGAGTTTGATGGCTGTGGAGACTGTTGCGAGCAGTTCTGCGTACGTTGTAAGCAAGGTAGTCGCTCAAGTTGACGCCCTGCAATCAGAGAATGAGCTCTGGTTCCGTCTTACGAAACACACAAAATCAGGGCAGCCGTGCAGGTTGGATGACTCCAATCTGATCTTCGCAGGAGGCCAAAACTGGAGACGCCGATTGACAGTCACCTGACATATATATAGCCGATGTATGCATTTGTTTAGCTAGGCCAAATTCTTTTTTGGCATGTATCAGTAGAGGTAGCCTTTACATCAAGCAATATTTGTACAAAGTATCATGTCTAGTGTTCGACTGAGGCTGCAGGAGACAATTTGGTCGTGCCAACACATTTTATCTTTTTCCAGGCCAATCATATATAGTTCCAAAGGTTGATGATCATGTTATCTTGTTAGTTTGATGAAACCCACTGTGTATATCCATGCACATGCATTCGTACGTAGTACATGCAGGCCAGCGAGCCAGGCTGAGTTTCTTTAGGAGAGTAGAAACCTATGCAATGCATGCATTACATGACAACCAGAACAAACAGCGGGCTTGCATGTATACCATGCAAATTAACCATCTCTTCTTCCTGTGAATAGTAGAAACCCTTTTACGTAATGCATTAAGGTTTAATGCCAACCCCTCCATACAGTAGAAATACTTTATTTGTAGGGACATGGGTTGAAACAGACCAGCGATTCTGCAGAGAACACTTTTGTGATGTACACATGCAGTTTAGGTTTTATCATGCTTTATACACCTTGTGTTCCGCTCCTGTCTACTCATGCTTATACGTGTGAGTATGAGTTATCATTCATTGTTGCAGGGATGGAGGGCCACTATATATATTCTAGACGGTTTCATTGGCACCTGATTGTATGTCAGTTACCTAGCTAGCTAGCAAATCAATCATTGTGCGTAATTTCTCATAATGGTGCTATTCATTAGTGCTAGTAGTATATTCGTAACGTTTAGGTGAGAGATTGGAGGAAACCAACATGTTAGGTGGCAGGCTTCTTCCACTACAAGCGCATGTTGTGCCGCTGTGTTTTCTTCTATGACGTTGTAGTGACGATGCGACTTCATCCTATAGGAGCAAGGTGTTGGAAAGGCTCCTGATACAAAAGCCAGTTCATCGCGTGGAAGTTCGATGGACGCGGTGCTTCTTCTGAGCAGATCTGATTATTGACGTCGTAAGGCATAAAGCAAGGCGGCCTCTCTATGAAGTCGACGCCCTATATATAACCAGAATAGCGATTAGGACGGGAGTCCCCGTTTAGTATTAGGCTAACTCAGTCACTGGTGCATCAGTGTCGATCGACAGGAGTACTCCAACCCGATCCTTACTACGGGACAGAACAAGAGGTGGCTGTGAATGACAAGCACCCGCTGTGACACGTCATAGCCATGCGATTCTTTAGCTTGGACATAAAAACGTGTGGCACCGCTGAAGGAAGGTGATGTTTGTACAACCACCATGTCTAGAGTGTGTTTGCCCAAGGCTGTTGGATTCAATCGATTTGGAGTGCCAGCCCATTTATGTTTTTGCATGTGTAGTTCCAAAGATTTATGATCATATTACTTTGTTAGATTGGTGAAACCATTGTGTAAATACATTATGTGGACATGCATGCGTGTTGGTACATACATGATGCAGGTAAGTGAGCCAGCCCCAGTTTGATTCCAAGAGACCGGTGCAACGTATATACATGACGTGACAGCCAGAACAAGCAGCAGATATGCCCTGAGCTCGAACGTCTGTGGTTTGGTTAGAGCGTCAGGCCCATAAATGGACAGCCTCGAGTCCAAACCTTTCCAAATCTGGTTCGTCCTTGTTTGCTTTCTAGTAACCTTCCATATGTACCCCATCAGCTTATCTGGTTGACATGCAAGAGAGCTAACTAGTCTTCCGTCCTACGTGTACATATGAACATATCTTATACTGTGTAACTACAACAACTTCCAACCACAACAAATTTTGGGCCGAGCATCCCTTGTCTCTCTGCTCCGGGCACCATGTTTACACCTGCCTGCGTTCATGTCATTTGTTGTATCCCTCGCTGTACTCATTCTATTCCTTCTATCGGTGGAAAGATATGCAAGCTTTGCGTATTCGTGTAAAACAACAACTTCCAACCACAACAAATTTCGCCTTCCGATGGTCACATCTTTTTTCACGCTTGGACTGTGTATCATAAAATATAGAGAAGTAATAGCAGGAGCTCTGCTTTTTCATTAAAGTGGAGAGAATAACATGTTACAATTTAATAAGTACAGATACATAAGTCCTAAAAACACAGAAACTAAAAAAAAAGAATACACACTAGGTTCTTGCCTCCCAATTTGTTTTATCTCACCTCTCGCTAGCGCACCGTCTTAGGTGGGGCCCTCTTCCCTTTGACTATTCGTTGGTGCCTCTCCTTCCATATGTTCTAGTCGACGTTGCCAGACGCAGTGACCTGCGACATTGAAGTTGCGGACCGCATCATACAATATTCATTTGAGGTATGTCAGTTTTTCATAGTAAGGTAGAAGGGGATCAATTATTTTGTTCTCTCTTGCATTGTGCATAGGGAGTAATGCTAGACACACGGGGGCATTTACGGGTGATTTACGTGCTGGTTAAGAATGATTGGCTGAGATTTGATTAAGTAAGGCGGGCCCACCAATGAAATTCGGCTTGGGGAGGGGGGGGGGGGGGGGGATTATACGAGGGCACGCACTGCTGTCCATAGCACGCACTGCTGTCCATTCGGTGCGCTATGTCTACCCATGCTTCTCCGATGTCTTTTCGCTCAGATTGAAACATGAACTTGATGAAAGAAAAGAAGATGTAATATATGTACATATGCTCTGCAAAGTTTGTTATGATGACTAATCTCTCGTGATCTTGCTATTCATGCAATTTAAAATTTATCATGCTCTATATATGCGCCTCACGTTCCTGTGCGCTCATGCTTATATGTGAGTTTCCCATTGATTGATGCTTGGAAGAAAGCCTCTAGATATGCATTCCCTTTTGATTTCAGTCGACGAACTGCATATAAGAAACAAAATCCAGAAAATATTGAAAAATAAATGATGAAAAATACCGGGCATGCTGGGCTCCTCGAGCTAGATGTGCATGCTTTGATGCGTTGCATGCCTTGAGGGCAGGGACTATCTCTATCTAACCAGGCATCTCATCATGATTTAAACACATCATATAAACAGAGAACTCACAGGTCCCGTGTCGTCTGCATCAACCAGAATGGGTTGAAAGCTTCTAGTTAACTTTGCAAAGCTTGTTTTCACACAAAACACTTTTGTGATGTACACATGCAGTTGATGCTTTATCATGCTCTATGCACCTTGAGTTCCTATCAGCTCATGCTTATACGTGTGTACTGACTTACCATTCATTGTTGAAGGGACAGAGGGGTACTATATATATTCCGGATGGATTGCATTTGCCACCTGATCGTATGTCAATTAGCTAGCTAGCAAATCAATCTCCGTGCTTAATTTCTCGGAACTGTGCTATTCATTAGCACTAGTATATTTGCAACGTTTAGGTGAGAGATTGAAGGAAACCAACATGTTAGTGAGCAGGCTTCTCCCAGTTTGATACAACCAGCGCACAGTGTGCCACAGTGTTTTCTTCCATGATCGAGTAGTCACAAGGTGTCATGAACCTATAGGCAAGGTGTTGGTGAGGCTGCCAATGTACAAGATCATCGCATGGGAGTTTGATGGCAATGAAGCTTAATGTGAGCAGGGATGATTATCATCATCATATGGCATAAAGCAAGGTGGTCGCGACGACCTGCAATCAAAACGAGAGTCCCTGTTCAATATTAGATGATCTCAAAGCATCTACAACACGAACCCTCAAACCGCCGGCAAAATTCTGGACCAAGCCGTACGAACACATCTTGTCATCCAACGCGGACCTGTATATGTCCGTGGATGCGTCCACTTGTCCAAAATTGCGCAAAACGAAAACAAATCTGCGGGACTTTTTGGGTGTCCGGACACCCGTCTGGCCAATCAATTGCCACCACGTCTCATCTCCTCTTCGTCTAGATGTCGAGCTGGTATTTGACTTGGCAGAAGGTGATTATGCTTTGCTTTGGTGGAAGGTTGTTTGGTGGAAGGTGATTTTGAATGCGTGCAATGCATGTTGATTTGTTTTGCGGAAGGTGATTTTGCATGCTTGTTGTTTCAATTTTTTTTCAAGTGCTTTTATATCCTTGTAGAATTTGACCTTTGCTAGGGCGGATGGTTCTTGCTGTTTAAGAAAAAGCTGTAGCGATAAGGTTGACATATGAAGTAAATAGTTGAATGTTTGACTCCCATACCGTGTTTGCGGACATGTCCAAATGTTGTCCGCAGACGAATAGTGTGTTTGTTTTAGAGGTCTAAGACGCCTTCAGGCCGCATTTATTACGTGGACATTAATTATGTGGACATGCATGCGTTTCGAACATACATGCAGGTCCATCGCATCAGGTGATCACTGATGTGGCTGACATTCTTCGGCGGACGGGCCTCTGCAGCCTGGTGTTGGAGAACAGACGATGTGGTCGATCAAACGCTGCGTACATGTCGGCTCAAAGCGGTCATCGACCTGCCCTAAGACTTGCTCGACGTGGCGCTGGCCTACGCCATGTCTGCCTTCCCATAGTTCTTTGTAGAATGCCTTGGAGATAAACACACCATTGGTCAGCGAACTCTCGCGAGATGAGCACATTGGTCACACAAGTGTCAAAACATGGAAAACGGGTAAGTTTGGTTTGTTTTATGAGCAAACGGGTCACTCACGTCTCTTTAACCATTGCCGCTGCCCACGTGGCGTTGTGAGTAAGGGGTGGCTTGGTGTAAATTGCAAGAAAGCCCCTAGGAAGAATAGAATGTTCATTACTAACCCCTGAGCAACCGCCCCCACCCTCGACCGTGCGATATGACGGCGGCTGGGTGCCCATCGGCGGCAACCTCAAGCCCGTCGGCTGCCTCCGTAGGTTGCGCTGGCGGAGAGGATGGTGAGGTAGCCAGACCCCCTACAGTAGATGCGCTGCCTGACGGCGGCAGTGATTGTGGTGAAGCCGCCGCCGGCGTGGTTGATGGCGATGAACTGCTTCCTCGGTGACAGTTTCCTTGGGATGATGCTCTCGAGTATGGTAAGATCTTCTCACTGTTTCTCTTCCCCTTCCTTTCTTCCTCTCAGCAGTATTTTCTAGGGTTTGTCAAATTGGGGATTTTTTGTTAGAGATTTTGATCAATTTGGATTCAAATAAGTGGTTAGGATTTAGTTGCCACAGGAGACGTTTGTAGTTGTCAGCAAAGAGATTAATTTGTATTTATTCTTGCAATGCAGGTGATTGCAGTGATTTATTTAGCTTAGTAATACATCACAATGGATGGTTATGTGGTGTTGGATCGAACTGTGTTTACATGCAAGAATCAATTGATGTTTCTGATGGCTGTGACAAGGGCACGTTCTGTTGTGCTGTGGCAGATTGGATGATCAAGCAACTAGGATATGCTGTTCCAGCCATGGGTTTTCCAGTGTACTGCTTGGATCCTACTGGTTGGATCCTGGCAAAACTGTTGTAGATGGTTTGAAGCAGATGCACTTTCAAATGCATGCATTATCTATGGCAGATTCAACTTGTGCAAGAGGTGGCCACAAGATGCATGTGTACATTGATCATGACAATGTTCTTGAGAAACAACTTTGGGATGATGTGCTTGTGCAGCCAGTTGAGCTACCTAAAGTAATTAGTCCTTGCAAAAAGGAATCTGAGACAGAGCACATACTAGCTAGGAATTGTGTGCCTACATTCAGTGAGCACATGTTGAACATGATGTCAGGTGGATATGGAGATTTCTGCAAGGACAACATATCCATGTCTGCTAGGAGGAAATTGAGTACTAATTTTGTGAAAGAAGTTGTCATGACAGAGAAGGGGAAGGAGAATTTGTTTCCTGAGGTGTTAGAGCAAGATCAATTTGCTGTTGAGCAAGAAGAGGTAATAAGAGAAGGGGAAGAAGAGGATTTTGTTTGTGAGGAAGAAGAGGAATTTGGTGATGAAGAAGAGGAATTTGGTGGTGGGAGTGAGGAGGAGGACCTTGCATATCAATCAGACTCTACTGTTGATCCAGATTTTGCAGATTCTGACTATGATTTTGAAGCTAGAGATGACACTTTGTTTGATGAAAATGTTGACACGTCTGTCCCAGAAGACATAATTGCTGCAGCTAGGAAAGAGGTGAAGGAAGATGCAAATGATGAAGATCCAGATGTTGTTGCTACAGAGAAAATAGATCTCCCACATAGTGAAGACGGGCAGAAATTTGATTTCCCTGCTTTCAACAAATTGACAGGCATGGAAGATCCAATTTTTTAACTTGGGATGGTTTTCTCAAACCCTGCTGAACTTAGGTGTGCATTGTCCATGTACATAGTGAAGAATAGAGTAAAAATTAAGAAGACAAGGAACAATTCTACTAGAATTGAAGCAAAGTGTGTTGAAGGTTTTCCTTGGAGAATGATTGCTGTTAAGGACAGAAGAGTTGAGTGCTTGCTGGTAAAAACATATGTTGGAGAGCATACTTGTGAGAGGGTGTGGGAAGTGAAAGAACTGACAGCTCCATTGCTAGCTGGAAAATTTGTTGAAGATTTCAGAGATGACCCAAAGATGAATTTGACTGCTTTTCAAAACAAAGTGCAGAAGAAGTACAACATGAAGCCCAATAGATTTAAGCTAGCAAGAGCTAGGTTATATTGTCTGAAAAAGATTAGAGGAGACGAGGAGGCCCAATATGGACAGCTTTGGGACTACGGACATGAGCTAAGGAGATCAAACCCAGGAACCACTTTCTACTTGAAGAGGATGGGTGAAACTTTGAGCACTCTATACTTACACTAGTAGAAAAAGGGTCAAATGTGTAGCACATTAGTGCCGGTTTGAATTTGAGCCGGCACTAATGTGTCCATTAGTGCCGGTTCCAACGGCTAGGCGGGCGAACATTAGTAGTACCGGTTCGTGGTGAACCTTTAGCACCGGTTCGTGCCACGAACCGATACTAAAGTGAGTGGTGGTAGGATGTTGTCAGTCCGGGGCCCCTCCAGCACCTTTAGTACCGGGTCGTATCACGAACCGGTACTAAAGGTCGTCCTACATAGACCCTTCGTCCACCCGAGCTCGCTCTGTTCTTCCCCTTTCCCCTCTCCTCTATGTTCTTTTCCCTCTTCCTCTCAAGCTCATCACACATTTTGCCCAAAATTTGTCAAGATTTGAAGGCCCCCATCCATTCAAATGATCACAAAGGTTAGCAACTTTGTCTTTTCATCTCTCATTGCTAGATTAGCTCGTGCAATGCTTTATATAGTGATTGATTTTTGAGTTTAGTAATTTGGGAGGAATTATATATATATGTGCCAGTATTTGATTTATATGCAATTTGAGGTCAAAAATAACACTTAGTTTGCATATGTAGGTGTGGTTTACTTAGTGCCTTCTAAATCTCCGTCGTAACCACCATCGATCGCCCGCAACGTCCCGTCGCCGGCACCACCTTGTGGTGAGCCTCTTGTTCATGAAGTTTTATATAAAAAATTGATGTTTGTGTGATTTGGATATATAGTTACTCGTATAATTATCTTACCCATATGTTGTTTGTTATACATAGTGCCATGGTTTTGATATCCGTCCCCGTCGGCCCTCGTCTGGGTTATGATTCGAATGTGGTATATTCTCTTTTAAAACTAGTCATTGCATTTCGTGTTTATGACAAATTATGCCCATCAAGTTGAAATAGATATTTGTATGTAAGAGGTAGTTGAACCGGAAATTCCAACCGACCCTATTGTCGAGAGGTTAAATTTAGTTGAAAGAGAAAACGAGGATTTGAAGGAAAAATTGAAAAGAATTGAGGGGGAGAAGATGGAATTGGAGTTGCATGTTGCCGATGTGATCGATGATCACAAGATTAAGATGGAGAAAATACGCTTGAAGATTAGAAAGATTATAAAATATGCCATTCATAGTGAGGCTTGGTATCATTATGCCGTTGGATCAATTGTTACCTTAGTTGCGATCTTGATCGCATTTGTTGTTGCATTTAAATTCTTTAGCTAGAGAGTTATTTGTTTGTTACATTTAAGTGTTGTATGATCTTTATGTATGAACTTTATGTATTGTATTAATTTGGTGTTTTCGGTGCTGTGTATTGAAGATGAGCCGGCAATGGATGTACGATGAGCGATGCTCTCCCGAGTTCATTAATGGTGTGCGTACTTTTCTGCTTGCGGCTGAGGCAAACAAGCGGGCGGATGGTTTTATGCCTTGTCCATGTGCTGGCTGTAAGAATGGTCACAATTACTCTACGTCAAGAACCATTCACGTCCACCTGTTTGTGTCTGGTTTCATCCAAGGCCCTAAGCAACCCGGCAACGACATTGATGTGTACCTAAGGCCATTAGTTGAAGAACTCTTACAACTATGGAATGATACATGTGTACGTGCATCGGATGAGCACATGGGGGAAGAATTTGACCTAAAGGCGTTGCTGTTTGTGACCATCAATGATTGGCCTGCTCTCAGTAACCTTTCAGGACAGGCAAACAAGGGATACCGCGCATGCACGCACTGTTTGGACGATACCGACAGTATATATTTGGCTAATTGTAAGAAGAATGTGTACCTGGGACATCGTCGATTTCTTCCGAGCAGGCATCCCGTAAGAAAGAAAGGCAAGCATTTCAAAGGTGAGGCGGATCACCGGACAAAGCCTCGCCACCGTACTTGTGCTGATGTACATGATATGGTCAAGGATTTGAAGGTGGTCTTTGGAAAGGGTCCTGGTGGATAACCTGTTCTGAATGACGCTGATGGACGCGCACCCATGTGGAAGAAGAAATCTATATTTTGGGACCTGCCCTATTGGAAATACCTAGAGGTCCGCTCCGCAATCGACGTGATGCACGTGACGAAGAATCTTTGTGTGACCCTGCTTGGCTTCTTGGGCGTGGACGGGAAGACAAAAGATACACCTGAGGCACGGGAGGACCAGCAACGTATGCACAGAAAAGACGACATACATCAGGGTCATGCAAGCTAGGCTCTTACCAAAGAAGAGAAGGAAATCTTCTTTGAATGCCTGCTCAGTATTAAGGTACCGTCTGGCTTCTCGTCAAGGTTAAAGGGAATAATAAACATGGCAGAGAAAAAGTTCCAGAACCTAAAGTCTCATGACTGCCACGTGATTATGACGCAACTGCTTCCGGTTGCATTGAGGGGGCTTCTACCGGAAAACGTTCGATTAGCCATTGTGAAGCTATGTGCATTCCTCAATGCAATCTCTCAGAAGGTAATCGATCCAGAAATCATACCAAGGTTAGAGAATGATTTGGTGCAATTTCTTGTCAGTTTCGAGTTGGTGTTCCCACCATCCTTCTTCAACATCATGACGCATGTCCTAGTTCACCTATGCGAAGAGATTAACGTTTTGGGTCCTGTATTTCTACACAATATGTTCCTCTTTGAGAGGTTCATGGGAGTCTTAAAGAAATATGTTCATAACCGTGATAGGCCAGAAGGAAGCATCTCCAAGGGCCATGAAAATGAGGAGGTCATTGAGTTTTGTATTGACTTTATTCCTGACCTTAAGCCTATTGGTGTTCCTGAATCGCGGCATAAGGGCAGACTGGATGGAAAAGGAACGCTAGGAGGGGAACAAATAATATGTATGGACGAACATTCTCTCACTGAAGCACACTACACAGTTCTACAGAATTCCGCCTTGGTGGCTCCGTATATGGATGAACACAAGAATTTGCTATGCTCCAAACACCCGGAGCGGTCTGATCACTAGATTACACGTGAGCAAGCCAGGAGTTTCGCCAGCTGGTTGCAGACACGTACCATGCATGACGCCTCTATTGAAGATGACCTGTACTTGTTGTCCCAGTTACCATCTTCGAATATAATGACTTTCAAAGGGTACGAGGTAAATGGTAATACATTTTACACGATCGCCCAAGATAAGAAGAGCACCAACCAAAACAGTGGTGTCCGCTTTGATGCAGAAACCAAGACGGGAAAGGAAACATATTATGGTTATATACAGTACATGGGAACTTGACTATCGACGTGGTTTGAAGGTCCCTTTGTTTCGGTGTAAATGGGTCAATATGACACGAGGCGGGGTAACGGAAGACCCGCAGTACGGAATGACAACAGTGGATCTCAACAATCTTGCGTACGCAGACGAACCATTCGTCCTAGCCAATGATGTGGCACATGTTTTCTATGTGAAGGACATGCCTACCAAGCTGAGAAAAAGAAAAGGTAAGGAAGCGAATGCATCGTACGATGAGCCAAAGCGGCACATAGTTCTTTCTGGGAAGAGAAGCATCGTGGGAGTGGATGACAAGACAAACATGTCAGGAGATTATGAAAAGTTTGATGAAATTGCTCCATTCACAGTGAATATTGACCCGAGCATCCAGTTAAATGATGAAGATTTTCCATGGCTACGGCGCAAAGGGACACACGCGAAGAAAAAGTTTCACACCCAAAGATCTGGGATGTGATCGGCTTCACTATCATCACTTTCTTTTGTGTTTCACACCCAAGAGGGAATCTCTGTAATAGTTAGGGTAGCTAGTTATGTGTTTTGGCATTTGAAACGCGAAGAAATTTTATGTGCAAGCAAATTCTTTCATGCATTTACTCATTTTTTCAGCTAAATGACCCTAAAATTGAAAAGCATTTCAAATGAACTCAGAAAAGGTTGAAAGTTGGCATGGTATCATAATTTCACCCACATAGCATGTGCAAAAAAGTAAAGAGGGTTACCACAAAAACTGGATGCACTTCGTGTACAAAATGGACAATCTCTTTCGAAGTATCAGGGTTTCGGACGAAAACTCATCCGTTACAAAGGCATTTCATTTTTTAAATAACCTAAGCATTACCAAATTGAATATAATGATAAAACACACTAATATTAAACATAAGAAAAAGAATCACTGAAAAATCTATTTTCAAAGTTAAGTTATTCAAAAACTAGTGATTCACATAAATTTCAAATAATTCAAAATTTAAACTATTCAAATTTGTAAAGTACCGGTACTAACAGAAAGTTTGTAATTTTTTGTACCTAAAGCAAAAATATTCACAAAGAAACTCTAAATACAGCAAAAAACAACTCAAAA
This sequence comes from Triticum monococcum, assembly GCA_034509565.1. Classification (NCBI taxonomy): domain Eukaryota; kingdom Viridiplantae; phylum Streptophyta; class Magnoliopsida; order Poales; family Poaceae; genus Triticum; species Triticum monococcum. The sequence continues at coordinate 750,083,926 of CM067847.1, forward strand.
ATAAATAAAACCAAAATAAATAAAGCAAAAAAAAGAAAAAAAGCCCACCTACTGCGCCACAGCGGCCTGCATACGACTAGAAACCCAACCTGTTGTTGGGCCAGGATGCAGGCCCGCAAAGGCCCAGTAGGCCCAGAGGGCAGCACAGAACATTTAGGCCCAGTAGGCCTGCTTTGGAGAGGAGCTCGAGGGAGCTACCGCACTAGGGCTTATAAACCAGTGCGGACGCCCCTCGGCTAGCGAGAGGTGGGACTAAACATTTCGCACCGCACCTGCGCCAGCGCACCCCCTTTAGTACCGGGTGGTGGCTCAAACCGGTACTAAAGGGGGGGGGGGTCTTTAGTACAGGTTGGAGCCACCACCCGGTACTAAAAGGGTGCCGTTCCCGCCGCTTGGCCTGGCCAAAACAGACCTTTAGTATCGGTTGGTGGCTCCAACCGGTACTAAAGGTTGTTCTATATAAGAAAACACTTCAAAAAATTTGTCAGTTTCTCATCTCTCCCTCAGCTTCTTTCTCCTCTGCCCCGTTGCCGCTGCCCCTCGTCGCCGCCCCCGTCGCCGTCGCCGTCCCTGTCCCCGTCGTCCCCGTCGCCGCGCCTCGCCGCGCCCCATCCTCCCGTCGTCCCCGCCCGGCCCGTCCCCGTCCCTGTCATCGCCGCCCGCCCCCATCGTCGCCGCCCCGTCCCCGTCGTCGCCGCCCCATCCCCGTCGTCGTCTTCGTCTCCGTCCCCGTCCCCATCGCCGCCCCCGTCGTCGCGCCTCGCCGGTGAGCTCCTACCCCAGCCGCCATGTACCACACACACACACAATCTTTCTGTTTTTAGTTATAGAATTATTCGAAATGTTAGTTATATAGAAATGTTTTTTAGTTATAGAAATATTAGAAATGTTTGTTATATAGAAATGTTAGTTATATAGAAATGTTTTTTACTTATAGAAATATTAGAAATGTTAGTTTTAGTTATAAAATTGAGAATTTGCATATATGAAATCACAATCCATCATTTAAAAAATGTTACTTTACTTTTGCGGCATATAGTATTTGTTGTCGACGATGCCTGGCCCGCATCCTCGCCGTCGACCCGTTCACGACGACGTCCTGCTTCAGAGGACCCGTGTCCGGGACTGGGCTCCGCCGAGCTAGCACTGGGAGGTGCTACCTTCAGGGGCGCGACGCTTGGTGAGGAACCCGGCCCCGGGTCCCGTCGTCGACCCTCATCTCCTTTGGTGGCGTTCGCGTGGGCCACTTTTTGTGCGGAGGGAGCCGGCCCCGCCGGAGGTGGTACGTCGCCGTGTCAGGGAGGAGGACCAGCACGTCCATCGCTACATGACTGCTATGGACGTCAGGTTCTCCAATACCTGACAGGTTCTTTGGGGAGCTATGATCCAGTGATGGTTCCTTCACTTTGGTTGTCCACCGCCTAGATTACTCTCTAGTATTCGATCTTTATTAGCTAGCTAGCTAGCTAGTGATGTATTCGATATATAATATTCGAGATTATATATATATATATATATATATATTATTCGAGACGATGTATTCGAGATTATATCTATTATTCGAGACGACGTATTCGAGATTATATTCGATGATGCTTATTATGTACTATGATTGATTCAGTTTTTCCTTATTAATTGATTGCATCCATGCATTGTAATTTGAATATATTTCTTTTGGATTAGTTAAATAAAACCTATGGCGGACAATACCGGCAGAGAGGGAGAAGTGGCCCTGTTCAATATCATACGCAATCCTCGCGGGCCAGATGATGATCAGAATGAAGAAGAATATGACGGCTCCGAATATCTAAACAACACCGGGGAGGGTGATATGATATTCGATCGCGACGACCGAATTGATGAAGTCATGAACTGTGAACATGATGAAGAAAATGGTGATCTTGAAACAACAAAGACCGGCGAGGTATATATATTTATATAAGCAGGCATCTGGTGATCATCACATGTTTTAAATGACTTGAAGATATTTTAACGAATCGATCTTTCTTCTTTCAGCCATCCGGATCGAGCAAATCTTCAGGCAACAGGAAACGAGGCCCGAACAAAAAGTTGAAGGAGGGCATAAAGTACAATATCGAGGCCATCAAACCTAATGGAGAACCATTAGCGCCTAAGAAGATTGCGGACAAGTTCATTCGTCAGTGCGGAGTTCTTGTGAAGGACCAACTCCCGATCTCCCTTCAAGAATGGAGAGAGCCAGCAAAGCCACGTCCAGGAGTTACTTTTGTCAACGACAGACAAAAACTTCTTCTTTGGGAAACGCTCATGGAATATTTCACCCTACCAGATCATTTCACAGATGCAGATGTGGAGAAATTCAAGGACGCTGCTCTTAGGAAGATGGTGGTTGCATTCAACAACCACAAGAATCATGAATGGGCCAAGTACGTCAAGGGAGGAAGGAAGACTCCAGTATTCGAGGGAACACTAGAGAAGCAAAGTGCTCATTAGGACGATTTCATGAAATTCAAGGATTTGGAATCATCTAAGGAACGGTCGAGAATAAACAAGGTGAATGCCGCAAAAAAGGATAAGTTCCATAAGATGGGGCTAGGTGGCTATGCGGTGGGAATGCCTAAGTGGGATAAGTCTGAGAAAGAGATGGAGGATGCAGGTGTCACTCCAGAAACATTGAGCTGGCCCCCCAGGTGCAGGACTTGGTTCTATGCGCATGGGGGGGGGGGGAGTTGGACCCAAAGACAGGCAAAGTTTCGAAGAAGGCATGTCTGGACGGAGCCAAAGATAAGCTACTTGTTGCAATAGAAGAGGCTCGATCGGGGGTGTTCCAGCCCAACAGAGAGAACGACGAGCTTACGCGTGCCCTGGGAAATCCTGAACACCCATGAAGAACACGAGGTATGGGCGCTATTCCGTGGTATGAGGGGTTTTCGGACTGGAATGCCGACTATAGAACCCGTGTGTCGGTGTCAAAACCGGCGGATCTCGGGTAGGGGGTCCCGAACCGTGCATCTAGGCCGGATGGTAACAGGAGGCAAGGGACACGAAGTTTTACCCAAGTTCGGGCCCCCTTGATGGGGGTAAAACCCTACGTCCTGCTTGATTAATATTGATGATATGGGTAGTACAAGAGTAGATCTACCACGAGATCAGAGAGCCTAAACCCTAGAAGCTAGCCTATGGTATGATTGTTGATGTGTATGTTGTCCTATGGACTAAAACCCTCCGGTTTATATAGACACCGGAGAGGGTTCGGGTTACATAGAGTCGGTTACAATGGTAGGAGACCTGAACATCCATATCGCCAAGCTTGCCTTCCACGCCAAGGAAAGTCCCTTCCGTACACGGGACGGAGTCTTCAATCTTGTATCTTCATAGTCCAGGGGTCCGGCTGAAGGTATAGTTCGGCTATTCGAACACCCCCTAATCCAGGACTCCCTCAGTAGCCCCTGAACCAGGCTTCAATGACGACGAGTCCGGCGCACAGATTGTCTTCGGCATTGCAAGGCGGGTTCTGTCGTGGTTCTAAGTCTGACAGTAGTGTTGGGGGGTAAGTATGGAGAGGCAAGATCTTAGCTATAGAGAAGTTGTAAGCACGCCAAGTTTACGTGTTCAGGCCCTTCTCGGAGGAAGTAATGGCCCTACGTCGGAGCCCGGAGGTGGTCGACTGGATTATGCGTGTATGAATTACAGGGGTGCGAACCCTTGTCTCGGAGGAGGGGGTGGCTTATATAGAGTGCGCCAGGACCCCAGCCAGCCCACGTTACAAAGGGTTCAATGTACATTAAGGCAGGGCGTTACTGGTAACACTAGTAATAAAGTGCTATGATGACCATAAAAGCCACTTAATAACCGACCGTTAGCATGCGGAGTGCCTTTAGGTCTCCCGACTGTCGAGTGGCTTGGTCTTGGTCGAGTGGTTGCTTCTTGGTCGAGTATCTTCGAGTCTGTCGAGTGGAACACCTCCAAGTTGATTGAAAGATGATTTCTTCTGGAGATGTCCTTGGGTAGGTCAGTTTGGACAGGTCCATGCCCCTACCCTAGGTACATAGCTTCATCATTAGCCCCCGAATGGATCGAGGTTTGAGTGGGAAAGGTATTGAGCACTTGTCCGACTCATTTTTCATGTCGTGAGCATTTCTTGTTTCGGATCAATGAACCTGAGCGATGGCCGCGACTTCCTTTCCAGTCGCCTTGATCCATTCTTAGGTTTTTGTCGAGTGAGTTTCTTTACTTGAAAGGCTTCGAGTGACGGTGTGGAGGAGATGTTTGGTCTGACAAGTTGTTCCGCTACCCATAGATTTCGTGGGATCCGAATTTTGGGAAGCGCGCGGGACGGGGGAGGCCGCAGTAATCGGATGGGATAGAGCGGAGCCGCATCGATCCCTGCGCCACCTTTTTCGCCACGCATCGAGCACGCGATTTTTACGGGATTTGACAGAACCGCCCGGGCCTACCAGTCAGCCACTCGGAAGCGGCCTCATCTAAGGCGTTGGACCGGGGTCTCCCGAACACTGCGTCCCCATTATCTCTTCTCCTCTTCACGCTCCTCCGCTGCGCTCGCTCTCGCCCTTGCGCCACCGTTCCGTACGCGTCTCGCCGGCGACGATGGGGAAGGAGAAGACAGCGGCTCTGGAGCGGGCAAAGAAGGCGACGGCAAGGTCGAAGGGGAAGGCGGCCAGTCGGGGCGGATCCTCCTCGCGAACCGGCCTGCCGAAGGGCTGGATCCAGGGCGACTGGATCCACTCGAAGCTCACCCAAGAAGACCTCGACGACCTGGCCGAAGGAGGGCTGATCCCCTATGACTCGGCGCGGCTTTCGGGGAAGGAATCCGAGCCGCAACCCCGGGAGGGTGAGCGCGTTCTTCTTGCCACCCACATCGACCGTGGATTTTCCTTGCCTCCTCACCCTTTTTTTCAAGGATTTCTGAACTTCTTTGGGGCACAACTCCACCATTTTACTCCCAACACAATCGTTTATCTCGCCGCTTTCATTTCTTTGTGTGAGAATTTCCTGGGTTGCCAGCCTCACTGGGGTCTTTTCAACCATATTTTCACTTGTCGCTCCCAGACAGTGAAAAAGGCTAATCCGAGTGACGAGAGGACTCAAGTGATCCAGATGTGTGGGGGTCTTGGTATCTAGATGAGAGGGAAAAGCTCCTTTTCGGCCATGATTCTTCCTGACTCAGTTCGCGGATGGCAGTCGACCTGGTTTTACTGTAAAGACCAGTCGACGCTAGGGCAGTCGACTGACCTCCCTCCCTTTAGCATGGACCGAGTGAGGAAACCATCCCCTTTGAAGGTGCTCCCGGAGGAGAAAGCGCAGGTGAGGGTGCTGGTCGAGAAAGTGGTCCAGCTTATCTGTGATGGGGTCACCGGTATGGATCTCTTGGAGGTCTTCCTTCAGCGGAGCATCCAGCCTCTCCAAGCCCGAGACCATCCGATGTGGATGTATTCGGGTCTTGAAGACTCCACTCGGATTCACTCGGAGGAGGTCGATGACGACACACTGGAGAAGTGGCCGTCGGGTATTACCGGAAACAAGGATAACCCCCAGGGGAGCCAGGAGAGTTCCCCCATTTGACCAGTCTCATGCACCAGAGAAGGTCTGATTCTGAGTTTTTGCTTGAAATCTGAATTCACTCGCGCAGCTGCCTATACTACATCGACTGACTTTGTTCTCCCTGCTTTCTTTCATGCCATTATTGAAATGTATTCAATGCCCAACGGAGAGCAAGAGCAAGCTATGGAAGGCAAGGCGAGCGACGGCGACAGTGGCGAGTGGACTTCCGATGGTGAAGGGGATGGAGGAAGCGATGACTCAAGCGATGGAGAAGAAGTCGAGTCACCCCCTCGCAGGAAGAGGCGATCCAAGCTTGACCAAGAATGACCGAGCGCCCGCGAAAAGGCAACTGCTCAGGCTGGCCAGTCTTCGAAGCGTCCTCAGATCTCTTCACCAACCCCGACTGAGAAGGCGCCAAAGCACCCCAAAGTTGTAGAGCCGAAGACTCGGAAGGCGTTGCCGAAGATTAAGATTGATATCCCCGTCGCTTCTGCGTGAGTGTCTCTCTTTGTATTCACTAGACGCTCCGCGCTGTTTCTTTTTCTTGTTTTAACTGGATGAACTTTGGAACTGTCAGCGCTGCCACTTCCGGGACCTCAGCTTACAGGGACGATGATGAGGTGATGGAGGATGCGGTCACTTCTAATCTAGGTATGATTTCTGCCATACTGTCTTTGTTCGGTCGATACAACTGCAATGTGCATCATTGGGTGATGTGCTTTTGGCAATTGAACTTTGCACAGCTCCCAACATTATTGACCTTCCCGATGATGATGAAGAGCCCGAGAGGTCTTTGATGAGGAAGAATAGGCAAGCTCCTGCAAGCGAGGCGCTACAGTCGACACTTAGGGCGGAAGCAGTCGTTCAGGACACTGGCGCCGCCAATCGGGGTTCTGTTAACTTCGCCGTGCCACTGTCGAGTGCCTTGCCTTCTTCATCGACTGCTCAGGCCCCTGTCGACCTTCAATTTTTGCGACCCATCATGTCCCAGAAGACAAAGTGAATGCTGCCAGGGAAGCTATATGCCAGGCGGGCGTCATGATGGAGAAGATGAAGATGGTGCGGGACGCCAGTCAGGCTGCCTACGACGCCAGCTCGGCTCTCCAAAGCAACATTTAGGTTAGTTGGTCGCCGCTTGTTCTGTTAGGATATGATATCTGAAGACTCTTTCCGAAAATCTTTGCGTTAGTCTCCAGAAAGATTGAACTTTGTTGTTTTTCGCTGTAAAAATAACTTCTCCCCTTTGATTTCAGAAATCTTGTGATCTTGGAGCTTGCTTTGCTGACTTGGAGAAACAGCGGATCCAACTGAACCTTGACTTGGAGCTGGCCAAGACAGAGCTGCAAAGGGTCAAGGACGACGCCACTGGTAAAACGAATTTGTCGACTGGTCTGTCTTAGGCTTGAGTACCCTTCTGCTCTTTCTGAATCAGGCATCATTTCTTTGTAGAAAAACTGATAGAAGCTCCAGCGAACAAAGATCAGGATTTGGATGCTGCTCGAAAGAAGGCTGACGACAGAACCGCTCTAGCTGAACAGAAACTGGCTTCGGTCGGCCAGTTGGAAGAAGAGAATACCAGGCTGAAGTCTTCTCTGAATGACGCCAACAAGGAGTGCTCGCGCTGGAAGAAGGAGAATCTCATCCTGGGCGAGAAGATGGAAAGCATTGCTCGCAAGAGGGACGATCTGGAGAGCTATCTAAGGAGCCTTGCCAAGAAGTTGTTCATCAAGCTTGAAGGTGCACATTTTGTTCCGACTGATTTTTTTATGTCGACTCAGTGTATGAAAATTGACTTATCCTTGAATCGTGAATGCAGAGTTTTGCCAGAACTTCGAGGAGGAGACTGGGCGGATTGAGCCAGGTTTGGACCCAATCAATTCTCCCGTAAAAGACGAAACTTCCATGAATCTGCTCCGACTGGAATCCCGCATCGACGGTGTCGTGGACTACTTGGCTCGACTGAAGGTCGCCATGTCACGGATCGACCCGGCACTTTGGCCAGAGACCACACCCCAGAATGATGTCGAGTCCCTGATGACTCGACTTAATGAAATCCCTGATCGAGTGCAGGAGTGGAAGAAATCTTCTGCCTTGTGTGGAGCTGATGTGGCCCTGTCTGTGGTTTGCGTCCATTGCAAGGAGGTGCGTCAAGATAAGCTAGCGGCAATCAAGGTCGCCAACACCCAGAAGCATGACTTCCGATCTTTTATGGAGACTTTCATCGCTGCAGCCACTCGGATCGCCGACGGCGTCGACCTAGACGAGTTCATCGAGCCTGCTAGTCCTCCTCCCACAGAGTGAACAAACTTTTATGCCTCACCTTAAATTTGCCTCGGGATGCCGAGTGGTTTTTGTAACCGTTAAACTCTTTCGGGCTGAAAGCCCAAGCACTTCAATCTGTGGTCCGGAACCTTTAGGGTTTATCTGAACTTGGTTTATCGTTAAATATCTTCATGAATCCCCCGTCGAGTGGGAATCATTCTTCATTCGAGACAACTTTTGTATTTGTGGCACAGCTCCGAAGGAGAAGGTGGTAGTCGACCTGCATCTTGTTACTGCAGAGCGGGACGGAGCGCACATTGTATTTGTGGCGAAGCTCTCAAGGAAAAGGTGGCAGTCGACCTGCACCTCGTTACTGCAGAGCAGAGTGGAGTGCATATTGCATTTGTGGCGAAGCTCTCACGGAGAAGGTGGCAGTCAACCTGCACCTTGTCGTCCTCGAGGATTCAGATGTGTTTCATACTTAGGCGAGTACTGGAATGCAGCTAAGCCTCCAAGTGGGAGGCTGGCTCACCACTCGGTAGGATTTTCAGATACTTAGGCGAGTACTGGACTGCAGCTAAGCCCCCGAGTGGGAGGATTGCTCTCCACTCGGTAGGATTTTTTCAAACTTAGGCAAGTGCCGGACTGCAGCTAAGTCTCCAAGTGAGAGAACTTAGGCGAGTACTGGACTGCAGATAAGCCTCCGAGTGGGAGGATTGCTCTCCACTCGGTAGGATTTTTTCAAACTTAGGCGAGTGCCGGACTGCAGCTAAGTCTCCAAGTGAGAGAACTTAGGCGAGTACTGGACTGCAGCTAAGCCCCCGAGTGGGAGGATTGCTCTCCACTTGGTAGGATTTTTTCAAACTTAGGCGAGTGCCGGACTGCAGCTAAGTCTCCAAGTGAGAGAATCTTAGGCGAGTACTGGACTGCAGCTAAGCCCCGAGTGGGAGGATTGCTCTCCACTTGGTAGGATTTTTTCAAACTTAGCCGAGTGCCAGACTGCAGCTAAGTCTCCAAGTGAGAGAATCTTAGGCTAGTACTGGACTGCAGCTAAGCCCCCGAGTGGGAGGATTGCTCTCCACTCGGTAGGATTTTTTGAAACTTAGGCGAGTGCCGGACTGCAGCTAAGTCTCCAAGTGAGAGAACTTAGGCGAGTACTGGACTGCAGCTAAGCCTCCGAGTGGGAGGATTGCTCTCCACTCGGTAGGATTTTTTCAAACTTAGGCGAGTGCCGGACTGTAGCTAAGTCTCCAAGTGAGAGAACTTAGGTGAGTACTGGACTGCAGCTAAGCCCCCGAGTGGGAGGGTTGCTCTCCACTCGGTAGGATTTTTTAAATACTTAGGCAAAACGGATTCACAGCTAAGCCCCCGAGTGGGAGGTTGGCTCGCCACTCGGTAGGAAATTATTTTTACAAACTTAGGCGAAGCGGATTCGCAGCTAAGCCACCCACTGGGGGATTTCTCACGCAAACAAAAACAATAATAATCACTGGGAAAATTATAACGCTCTTGTGTTTGATAAATAAACTACAGGAGTTTTTTCTTATTACATCTCATTCGAGTGAGAATTCAAGTATAAAAGGGGCAGAGGAGCTCCGCATTCCAGGCTCGCGGCTCATCAATTTGGCGATCGACATTGTAGAGGTGGTATGCTCCATTGTGGAGGACTCTGGTGACTATGAAGGGGCCTTCCCAAGTAGGAGCGAGTTTGTGTGGTTTTTGCTGATCCACTCGGAGGACTAAGTCTCCTTCTTGGAAGGCTCGACTCTTCACGTTTCTGGCATGGAATCGACGCAAGTCTTGCTGATAGATGGTCGATCGGATCATGGCCATTTCTCTTTCGTCTTCCAGGAGGTTGACTGCGTCCTGCCGGGCTTGTTCTGCTTCATCTTCAGAGTAGAGCTCGACTCGGGGAGCGTTGTGAAGCAGGTCACTCGGCAAGACTGCCTCGGCTCCGTAGACCAGAAAGAATGGGGTTCTTCCGGTTGATCGGTTCAGGGTTGTCCTCAATCCCCAAAGGACTGATGGAAGCTCATCGACCCATGCAGCTGCTGCGTGCTTGAGATCACGCATCAATCGGGGTTTCAGTCCTTTGAGAATTAGGCCGTTTGCCCTTTCTGCTTGCCCATTCGACTGGGGGTGAGCGACCGAAGCATAGTCGACCCGAGTGCCTTGAGAGGCGCAAAAGGCCCTTAATTTGTCAGAATCAAAGTTTGACCCATTATCGGTGATGATGCTGTGTGGAATTCCATATCTGAATATCAACTCTCTGATGAAACTGATAGCAGTGCAAGCATCAAGATTCTTGATAGGCTTGGCTTCAATCCATTTGGTGAACTTGTCGACTGCTACCAGTACATGAGTGAAGCCGCTCCTGCCAGTTCTCAGTGGTCCAACCATGTCTAGCCCCCAAACAGCGAAGGGCCAGACGAGTGGAATGGTTTTTAGGGCTGACGCGGGCTTGTGCGACATATTGGAGTAATACTGACATCCTTCACATTTGTCGACTATCTCTTTTGCCATTTCATTGGCTCTTGGCCAGTAGAATCCCGCTCGGTATGCTTTAGCCACAATGGTCCGAGAGGACGCATGATGACCACAGGTCCCCGAGTGGATATCATCAAGGATCATCTGACCTTCTTCTGGTGTAATACACTTCTGGCTGACCCAGTTGCGCTTTCTCTATATAACTGTCCCTTTATGACTATAAAGGCCTTGGATCGACGGACGATCTATCGAGCCTCTTCTTCGTCCTCTAGCAGTTCTTTCCTTAGGATGTACGTGATGTACGGTATTGTCCAGACGGGAGTGATGACCAAGACCTCCATGATCAGGTCAACCACAACTAGAATTTCAACTTCAGTCGGATCCGTGGCACTTTTTGGCTGCAGGGCCTCTTCAGTGAAGGGATCCTCCTGAACTGATGGTGTGTGGATGTGTTCCAAAAACACATTGCTGGGAATGGCTTCTCTTTTGGAACCTATTTTTGCCAGATCATCAGCTGCTTGATTTTTCAGTCGGGGTATGTGATGAAGCTCTAACCCCTCGAATTTCTTCTCCAGCTTTCTCACTGCATTGCAATAACCAGTCATGGCTGGACTTCTGACATCCCATTCCTTCATCACCTGATTAACCACCAAATCTGAGTCGCCATAGACCATGAGGCGACGGACGCCGAGTGAAATGGCCATGCACAACCAATATAAAAGTGCTTCATATTCTGCCTCGTTATTGGAGGAATCAAAGTGGATTTGAAGAACATATCTGAGTTTATCTCCTCTGGGGGAGACCAACACCACTCCTGCACCGAAACAATTCAGCATCTTGGAGCTGTCGAAGAACATGGTCCAATGCTCCGAGTGAACTTGAGTCGGCAGTTGCTGTTCAATCCACTTGGCGATGAAATCTACGATTGCCTGGGACTTGATAGCTTTCTTTGCCTCAAACTTGATATCTAGAGGAAGGAGTTCCCATTTTTCCACTCAACCAGTTGCATCCCTGTTATGCAGGATCTCTGACAATGGAGCGTCGCTGACGACTCTAATGGAATGATCAGAGAAGTAGTGAGCAACTTTCTTTGTGGTCATATAAATCCCATATACAAGCTTCTGATAATGAGGATATCTTTGCTTCGATGGGGTGAAGACTTCTGAAATATAATATACTGGGCGCTAAACTTTGAAGGTTTTTCCTTCTTCTTCCCGCTCGACCGTAAGTACCGTACTGACAACTTGTCCTGTGGCTGGAATGTAAAGCAACAAAGGTTCCTTGCTGATTGGGGCAGCAAACACCGGCTGGGTGGAGAGCAAAGCTTTGAGCTCTGCAAACGATGCATCAGCTTCAGGAGTCCACTCGAACTTGTCGGACTTCTTCATCAATCGGTAAAGAGGCAATGCCTTTTCACCGAGACGAGATATGAATCGACTTAGGGCGGCCAAGCAACCAGTAAGCTTCTGGACATCGTGCACTCGCATAGGACTTTTCATTCGGAGTATGGTACCGACTTTTTCTGGATTGGCATCGATTCCCTGTTCGGAAACGAGAAAACCGAGTAATTTTCCGCCAGGAACTCTGAATGTGCACTTTGATGGATTAAGCTTGATATCATACCTCCTGAGGTTGGGAAAGGTTTCAGCAAGGTCAGTCAGCAGGTCGGAACCCTTCCGTGACTTGACCACAATATCATCCACGTACGCCTCCACATTCCGACTGATTTGAGTGAGCAAACACTTCTGAATCATCCTCATGAATGTGGCTTCGGCATTCTTGAGGCCGAACGGCATGGTAACATAACAGAAGCACCCGAATGGAGTGATGAAGGCTGTTTTGATCTCGTCAGGTCCATATAGACGGATCTGATGGTACCAGGAATAGGCGTCTAAAAAAGACAGTCGCTCACATCCCGCAGTCGAGTCGACTATCTGATCGATGCGGGGGAGAGGAAAATGATCTTTCGGGCAGGCCCGATTGATATGTTTAAAGTCAATGCACATGCGAAGTGACTTGTCCTTCTTGGGGACCATAACAACGTTGGCGAGTCACTCGGAGTGGTAGATTTCTCGGATGAACTCCGCTGCTAAGAGCCGAGCCACCTCCTCGCCAATGTCCTTTCTCTTCTGGACGGTGGACCGTCGGAGATGTTCCTTGACAGGTTTTAATTTTGAGTCGACTCTTAGGAGGTGCTCAGCCAGCTCCCTGGGAACACCCGGCATGTCAGAAGGCTTCCATGCGAAAATGTCCCAGTTCTCACGGAGGAACTGGATGTGCGCTTCTTCCTATTTGGAGTCTTGTGTTGTCGAGATATGAGTTGGAGCAGCGCTGGGGTCGGTCGGGTGGATGTGAGCTGTCTTCGTATCGCCAGTCGATTGAAAAGCTGATTCTGTAGCAGGCTTCTTGGCTCGCAACAAATCACTTGGGTCTGCAGTCTTCTGGTATTCCTGCAACTCCACCACTGCCATCTGAGCATCGGCGATCTTCGAACCTTTCTGAAAACATTCTTCCGCTTTCTTCTGATTGCCCGTAATAGTGATCACACCTTTGGGGCTAGGCATCTTCAATTTGAGATACACATAACATGGTCGGGCCATGAAGCGCGCATAAGCCGGCCTGCCAAAAATAGTGTGGTAGGCACTCTGGGAGTCTACAACTTCAAATGTCAACTTTTCTTTGCGGTAATTCTTGGAATCACCGAAAACCACATCAAGAGCAATCTGGCCGAGTGATTCAGCCTTCTTTCCAGGAATGACTCCATGGAAACTCATGTTGCTGGCACTGAGTCTGGACATCGGAATGCCCATCCCTTTCAACGTCTCAGCATATAACATGTTCAAACCACTGCCACCATCCATCAGGACTTTGGTCAGTCGAGTGCCTTCAACAACTGGGTCGACCACCAAAGCTTGCCTCCCAGGGGTGGCGATGTGCGTTGGGTGATCAGACCGGTCGAATGTTATGGCAGTCTGAGACTAGTTCAGATAACTGGGTGTTGCCGGAGCGACCATATTCACCTCTCGGTTGATAACTTTCAGTTGACTTTTGCTTTCAACATCAGCAAAAATCATCAGAGTGGAATTGACCTGAGGGTATCCGTCGTCACTATCTTCCTTGTCCTCAACTTTGTCCGACTCCTTTTCCTTATCTTTGGGCTGCTTGCCCTGGAACTGCTGGATCAAGAGTCGACACTGTCGAGTGGTATGTTTCGGATAAATGAAATTACCCTCTTCATCTTTCTTGGTGTGGACGAGACACGACAAATCCAACACATCATTTCCGTCCTGGTCTTTAACTTTCTTGGGGTTCCAAGGTCCTTTAGGTTTCCCTTTAAACTTTCCTTGGGTTACAACTAAGGCTTCCCCAGGAGCAGCCGGCTCAGCTTTTCGGTTCTGTTTCCGATTGGGATTTCCTCTGGTTTCTTGGGCAACTGATTTGAGCTTGCCACTCCTGAGTCGATGCTCATATTCACCATTACCGTACTTGGTGGCAATCTCCATCATCCGGTTCAGAGACATATCTCCGGTCCGACCGAATTTCAGATTCAGTTCTCTGTACTTGATGGCTTCTTTGAAGGTACAGACTGCTTGGTGGTCAGGCACATTCTCTACCGTGTGATGCAACGTGATCCATCTCTGGATGTAATCCCTCAAGGTTTCATTCGGCTTCTACACGCAAGACCATAGTTCCGTCAGCCCTGTGGGCCGCTTGCATGTTCCTTCAAATGTGGTGACAAACACTCGGGCGAGATCTTCCCAAGTGTAAATGCTGCTGGGTGCTAACTGGTTCAGCCATGCTCTGGCCGAGCCCTCCAACATGAGAGGCAGGTGCTTCATGGCCACTTCATCATTGCCGCCGCCAATCTGGACGGCCATTCGGTAGTCTTCAAGCCAAGTATCGGGCTTGGACTCGCCAGTGAACTTGCTGACTCCAGTCGCCAACCTGAAGTTGGGAGGAATCACAGCGGCCCTGATGGCTCTACTAAAGCACTCTGGCCCCGAAACATGTGCTCTGCTGCTGGCAGGAATATCTCTGTCGTGACCTTCCCAGTGAGCTCTGTTCCTATCGACCAAACCTTGAACGAGAATGGATCTCGCATCAAAGCCTGGCTCCCTGGAGTCGACTGGAATCCTTCGCTCAACACTACGAGGGCGCCTGTCATCCTGTTGTCGAGGTGCATACGACCCGCTCCTCAGGGGAGGGGTGGGCACTCGACGTCGATCATCACGATCGAGTCGGTGATCATATTGCTCACGGTTCCCATACTGATTATGCCGGTCCCCACGCCCCTCACACCTCAGGGCGATCTTGGGCTATGAGCCGACTGGACTGTGTCCGCGGCAACGGATCTGCTGTGAATCCTGTTCCGCGACTGAGAAATAGCGGAATTCTAGTCTCCTGCTTCCTGGAGTAACGCTCTGATCTGCAGCAAGCCTCTGCCCGCATCCAACTGGGAAGGCTGAACCGACTCTGCTATACGGGCTGCAGCTGCTAAATTCTGAATCGGAGTTCGATATACCTGCGGGGGCGGGAAGAGCTGACTTCGACTGGATTTGGGAACCCGTTGTCGCGCACGCTCATCGAGCGCTCGCTGGAGGTTCTCCAGTCGAGTGCGCTCGGCCATGTTTTCCAGGCGCGCGTCTTCCAAGGCACGAGCCTCGGGGGTTTCTCCAACGATAGGAGTGTGCAGTGCATCCATGTTCCGGTGGCGAAGTTCTTCTCTCTACAACGACGTGAGAGGCTCGGGAAGATATTCCTCATGGGGACGCGACGGGTCGCCTCCACCCACGCCTCCGTCGGTGCAGGGAAAACCGGGAGGACCGGGCGGTCCATCGACCATCAGAACCTCCGCCACCGGATCGCTGCTGTCACACTCGGATGCGGTCTCTGCAAAGCCAGTCGACAGGTCAAACTGGCCGTAGAGGGATTCGTCGGGCTCGATCGCCACGACTTGAGGGGTGGCCGACTGGCGTGCCACCGCGTGTCTCACCCACCGCTGAAGTCTCGACTGACCGGAGCGCTTGCGCCGGCGGGAAATAGGGAGGGAGGACAACACAGGAGCCGACCGGTAGGGGGTCGACGGTTGCCGCAGGAGAACACCGCGGACGCACGCGCTAAAGTGCGTTGCCCCGCGGACAGGGAGTGCGTCCACGTCGAGCGGAGCCTCCTGAAGCTAAGCGGAGTCGTCGGCGATGAACGTGAGCGCGCCGAGATGGATCTCGCGGCCCTCCACCAAAACTCCACTGAAAACCATGATGATTCGGGTCATAAAAGATCGCAACTCCTCCAACAAAACGCTAAAACACCTGCCCCATGGTGGGCGCCAACTATCGTGGTTCTAAGTCTGACAGTAGTGTTGGGGGGTAAGTATGGAGAGGCAAGATCTTAGCTATGGAGAAGTTGTAAGCACGCCAAGTTTACGAGTTCAAGCCCTTCTCGGAGGAAGTAATAGCCCCACGTCTCGGAGCCCGGAGGCGGTCGACTGGATTATGCGTGTATGAATTACAGGGGTGCGAACCCTTGTCTCAGAGGAGGGGGTGGCTTATATAGAGTGCGCCAGGACCCCAGCCAGCCCACGTTACAAAGGGTTCAATGTACATTAAGGCAGGGCGTTACTGGTAACGCTAGTAATAAAGTGCTATGATGACCATAAAAGCCACTTAACAACCGACCGTTAGCATGCGGAGTGCCTTTAGGTCTCCTGACTATCGAGTGGCTTGGTCTTGGTCGAGTGGTTGCTTCTTGGTCGAGTATCTTTGAGTCTGTCGAGTGGAACACCTCCAAGTCGATTGAAAGATGATTTCTTCTGGAGATGTCCTTGGGTAGGTCAGTTTGGACAGGTCCATGCCCCTACCCTAGGTACATAGCTTCATGAGGTTCCTCCTCCAAGTACTTCATAGAAGATTTTGAACAAAGATAGTGTCCGTCTCTGCAAAATAAGTTTCCACATATTTCCATAGAGAGAATAATATTTACACAAATCTAATCTGCTAACGTACTCCGTAGTGTGACATCACACCACGGCCAAGCTTTTATTTGAACCATTTTACTGTCCCATCTTAGCGCGTTATGCGAGGCGGTTTCCTTGGCACGTCTTGTTAAAGCAGAGATCATGTCCCCTTATTCCGGGATTCTCATCAATACGGGCATGGGTAACCCAACCGCGCCATTGATTACGACGTTTGGAGATAAGCAAGTTTTACCCGGCTGGTGGGGACACGTAGTTGCGTCCACCCATATAAGGGGATAAGGATCCACCTTTTTACCCACGCCTCCTTCCCCCTTTGCCTATCCATTCTTGCGCACTCGAGCTCCAGCGCCCAAGTCCGCACTACCACCTCAACCTTCTCCAGTCATGTCCGTAGCGGGAGGCAAGTGGATGGTCTCCTCCGTCACGGAGGGACACATCAAAAAGCTGAGGAAGGCCGGATATCTGGCTAGCGACATCGTGCACCGGCTTCCCGAAATGGGGCAGCTCATCCCCACTCCCAGGCCCCATGAGAGGGTGGTATTCCTCCCCCATTTCCTCCGCGGACTGGGCTTTCCTCTGCATCCATTTGTCTGGGGGCTCATGTTCTACTACGGCCTAGATTTCCATGATCTGGCCCCGAACTTCGTCCTCAACATCTCGGCGTTCATCGTCGTGTGCGAGGCGTTCCTCCGCATCCGCCCCCATTTCAGCCTATGGCTTAAGACTTTCAACGTCAAGCCAAAGGTGGTGCGCGGCATCCAAGCGGAGTGCGGTGGTGCCATCGTTGGCAAGATGGCCAACGTCCTGCGGCTCGAGGGCTCCTTTGTGGAGACCCTGAAGGGGTGGCAATCATGGTGGTTTTACGTCACCGAGCCGCGCGACACCAAATGGGTCGCACCCCCTGAGTTTCGATCCGCCCCCTACGCGGCTCACCTCCTGGAAGGAGACAGGCCTATCTTGGGGTAAAAAAGGAGAGCTGACCGGACTCCAAACATGCATCCAAACCCTGGTTGACAAGAAGCTCAAGCTTGTCAACGTAGTCCAGGTTATGCTCATCCGCCTGATCCTCCCGTGTCAACGACGGGCCTTCAATCCGTGGGAGTTTGACCCGGCGCATCATCAAACTCTAAACAGGCTCTTCGACACGACGTACGAAGATGCCTGGAGGATGCTTTTCAAGGGCGTTGAGGCTCCTACATCCGCTACCGAGGATCGCGGATTCAGCGCGCAGCGTCACGCGCTCGCGGTAAGCTGTTTTTTCCTTTTACAGGGTATCAGTTTTCCATAGTTTGACTCTATGCGGGATCTAAGCTCCCTTTCCTCTGACAGGATTGGCAGGTGACGTCCGGACAGATCAACTGTCGAGCCCCTTTGCTCGAAGGCCGAGCGGACGCTCGCTTCGCGAGTCTGCTAGTTCCGGCGCCCTATGTGGTGCCAGAGAAGAAGGCCATGAAAAGGGCCACGGGGACTCGAAAGAGCGCCCGGCGCCAGGAGGTGTCGGATTCATCATCCGATGGTCCCGAAGCGCCTTCCTCTCGCGAAGATGAGGAGGAAGAAGAAGAAACCTCCCCCCCTCTAGCGGGAGGAGAGAAGAAAAGGAAGGCCCCCCTCTCTGAGGAGGCCAGAGGGTCCAAGAAGGGGAAAACCCTTCCTCCGGACTACTCCGCCGACGCCGACGACAGCGGAGATGAGTGGCAGCCCAGGGCCAAGCCCCTGGCAAAATCGTAAGTATCCGGATACCAGAGTAATTCATAGTATTCGTTTATTGCACAGCTTTCCCTTATGTCGAATTTGCTTATGCAGCCTACCCAAAGACCGGCTCAACGCGTCGTCGAGCGGCTCACTGGACTCGTCGGATATGAACTCGCTTCCGACGGCTTCATCCCCCCGCCCGACGGACGACACCGAGGTTTTGTCCCAACAAGTTCCAAGCAGGGAGGAGGTGGTCCCAGAGGCGCCGCAAGGTGACCTCCCGGACTCCAGGAGTAAGGGGATGAAACCCCCCATGGCTCCAAGTCCGGCTCTAGGCCGGACACCGCTCCCGAACCTTTAAAGGTTCCAGAGTCCGGCGGGGGACCTCCTTCCAAGAGGAGCAAGTCCATCGTGCCGGTGGCCTCCGTCCAATTGGAGGCGCCGGGCAATATGCTGGAGGCGCTCCAAGGCGCCTCCATCGACGAGGAGCACCGCGCTATTATGAGTGCGGTGGTCCAGAAGGTTCAGTCCGCAAAAAACGGACTGACTGAAGCTTGCACTAGTCTTTTGACAGGCTTCGAGGTAAGTAAAGAAAGTGTAAATAATAGTACTGCATAGACAGTAGCCCCTGATGCTCTGTTTGCCGTTCGGGAAGAAAAGCCGAATAGACGATCAAACAGAATTCGCAGGAGTCTAACAAAAATGAGTCAATATGCATGTGCAGGCTACCCTGCTTGCGTCCGCTGCACTGACTGCGGAAGTGGACACGCTAAAGCAGGACCTCGAAAGGTCCGAGCAAGAGCTCGAGCGAGCCAAGAAGCAACTCGAGGACAATGAAGGTAAGAAATACCTTGGTTGAATATGTATATATAAAAAAGGTGCAGTTGCAAGAAATGACAGGATTAACATGGCTATTGTAGGGGCCACATCTGAGGTGGCGACCCTTAAGCAAGCGCTTCTCGAGGCCGAGAAGAGTGCAGCCGCGGAGCGCATCGAGCGGGAGAGGTATGAGGCCGAGGTTGGCAAGGTGCGGCAAGAGCTCTAGGTTCTCATGAAGAAACATGAGAGTTTGGAGCTTGACTCGAAGACGCGAGCGCCTGAGCTCGCGGCGGCTATTGAAAATGCCAAGTCTGCCAAGACCGAATCCCAGAAGACCCTCCAGGAGTTGGATGAGGTGAAGAAGATAGCAGCGGGTAAGGCATTCTTTATGCAAAGTAAACACGTAAACATGAGTTACTTGATACTTACCCAAATGCGGAGCTCTCCAGGGGCATTTGCAGATCTTCCCCGGAGTGTATCCGATGCCACCACATTCTATCGAGCCGAGGAGGGCAGCTTGACGGAGAAGGTGTTCTGGTCTCAGTATCCTGAGGCCGGACACCCCGTGCCCCTGAGCGACCAGCTGAAGCAACTGGTCGAGCTCCACAAGGTGGCTGAATAGGCCATGAAGGGCCTCCTAGTTCGGCTGTGGCCTGGAGAGGCTCTGCCTGGGAGCTATTTCGGGCTGGTGCGGTGGCTGGTGGAGGCCTGTCCAAGGCTCGAAGTCATCAAGCGCTCCATCTATATTGAAGGTGCCTGTAGGGCCTTTGCCCGTGCTAAGGTGCACTGGGGCAGGCTGGATGCGGAGAAGCTTGTGAAGGATGAGCCACCAGCGGGGAAAGAGCATCGCAAGCCCGGAAATTACTATAAGGATGTTCTGAAGGGTGCCCACCTTGTGGTGGATGAATGTACTAGGGATGTAATTTTTGAGTAAAACTCGCTCGTGTTTGTCCTGTGCACTGAAAACTTGTTCATATGCACTGAGCAATGCTGCTTGAATTTAAAATATTACCTTCTATGCGGCTGTTTATCAATACTGAGAGATGGCGAGTCGTCGGCTTCTGCCCCCTTGCCGCTAGTGCTGGGGTGTTCGGGGATAAACCTGGGCGCTCTTTTTCCCATATTTGGGTCCTTCGAGGGAGGCGCTCAACCCAACGAACGAGGCAATCGAACTATAATGCGTGAACACTCTCAAAAAAACGACATAAGTCTTTAGGGACTCGAAAAAACCTCTCGAACAGCGACCGGCTCTCGCTTCATCATGATTGTCAGTTTTAGCTTTCTCCACTGAGGTGCTCGGCCCAGCTCAACTGGGGCACAATCGTAGTGGTTCTCCTAGTGCTACCTTAGCCGATATAGCGGAACGTAAGGCACCAAAACATAGGAGCCGGGCAAACCCAACTATTGACCCAAGACATGATTCGGAGCCGATGCATATAGTGCTATAAGTTCGGGGTGCCGCACTTGTGAAAGTGTTCGGACTTCTCACACCATATTGAGGGGTGCTAAAAGCCCCTGGCGTATTTTGGCCGTACCAAGCTGTACGGGTGCAACATGTCGTTAAGGAACATTTATTAAAAAGATAATGCAAAAAATAGACAAAAGCTATGCGTTGTTTAAAAATAGCTGCGATCAAAGCAGAACGATACAAGTAATGCGATGAATGAAAAGTCGGACTATTTAACATGTCTGCTCCAGGGGCAAGCTGCGGAATAGTATGCGAAACAGGTATATTGCTCGTGATAGAGACCACCTGGGATTTCCGTAATGCGGCATGGCTTGTCTGCTTCCCTGGTCCTTGCATCGTTTGTGCGGCAATTGAACTGCCGAACATGCCTTCCGAAGAGTAGAGTCCTGGAAGTAAGAGAAAAGTAAAAAATCGGCAGCCCCTGGTGCGGTTTAAGCCGTGTTTTGGGCGTGCCGTGATGTGATGGTGCCCTCCCCCTATGCCCATGGTATTTCTAGAGCATAGTTATGTACGCGAAGTATTGGCATCGCCTTTTTGCGAGGGTTGGGTTTGGGGCCGCATTGCTAAGCCTGCTCGGAACGTGCCAGGCGGTCTTGTTGTAGGTTACTCTGGGCGCGCTTGACGGTGTCCGGACGTTTGATGGCCGGACTGGAGGACTGCCTGAAGAGGCTGCTTTGTACTTCCGCTGCAAGGGCCGCCGTGTGCTCCTCCGTTCGGAGGGAGCGTTCGATGTTTCCATTGACCGTAATTACTCCACGAGGGCCTGGCATCTTGAGCTTAAGGTATGCATAGTGCGGTACCGCATTGAATTTGGCGAATGCAGTTCATCCGAGCAGTGCATGATAGCCACTGTGTTATGGGACTATGTCGAAGATCAATTCCTCGCTTCGGAAATTATCCGGGGATCCAAAGACCACTTCAAGTGTGACTGAGCCTGTACAGTTGGCCTCTACACCTGGTATTACGCCTTTAAAGGTCGTTTTGGTGGGCTTAATCCTCGAGGGATCGATGCCCATTATTCGCACTGTATCCTGGTAAAGCAGGTTCAGGCTGCTGCCGCCATCCATGAGGACTCTAGTGAGATGAAATCCGTCAATAATTGGGTCTAGAACCAATGCGGCAAATCCGCCATGACGGATGCTAGTGGGATGGTCTCTTCGATCAAAGGTGATCGGGCAGGAGGACCATGGGTTGAACTTTGGGGCGACTGGCTCTACCGCGTATACGTCCCTTAACGCGCGCTTCCGCTCCCTTTTGGGGACGTGGGTGGCGTATATCATGTTCACCGTCCGCACTTGTGGGGGAAAACCCTTCTGTCCATTGTTGTTCGGCGGCCGGGGCTCCTCGTCGTCATTGCTATGCAGCCCCTTGTCTTCATTGTCGGCGCTTAACTTGCCTGCCTGGTTGAACACCCAACAATCCCTGTTGGTGTGATTGGCCGGCTTTTCGGGGGTGCCATGTATTTCCCACAAGCGGCCGAGTATTCGGTCCAAGCTGGACGGCCCCCTAGGATTCCTTTTCAATGTCTTCTTCCACTGACCGGATTTAGAGCCTCTGAATCCGGCATTAACTGCCGTATCCTCAGCATTGTCGCCGTTAATGCGGCGCTTCTGCTTGTTGCGACGCGACCTGCCACTAATGTCCCTGGTGTCCGAACTACCAGGGTTCTTGGTCATATTGTTGCTACGAGCGAGCCAGCTATCTTCTCCCGCACAAAAGCGGGTCATGAGTGTCGTGAGTGCTGCCATAGATTTCGGCTTTTCCTGTCTGAGGTGCCGGGCCGGCCACTCGTCACGGATATTGTGCTTGAAGGTTGCTAGGGCCTTAGCGTCCGGACAGTCGACTATTTGATTTTTCTTTGTTAGGAACCGTGTCCAGAATTGTCTGGCCGATTCCTCTGGCTGCTGGATTACGTGACTTAGGTCATCGGCGTCTGGGGGTCGCACATAAGTGCCCTGGAAATTGTCGAGGAATGCGGCTTCCATGTCCTCCCAACAACTGATTAATCCAGTTGGCAAGCTGTTGAGCCAATGCCGAGCTGGTCCTTTAGGCTTGAGTGGGAGGTATTTGATGGCATGAAAATCGTCACCGCGGGCCATGTGGATATGAAGGAGATAATCCTCGATCCATACCGCAGGGTCTGTTGTGCCATCATATGATTCGATGTTTACGGGTTTGAAACCCTCGGGGATTTGATGATCCATTATTTCGTCTGTAAAGCACAGTGGGTGTGTGGCGCCTCTGTACTGGGCGATATCATGACGTAGCTCCAATGAGCTTTGTCTACTGTATTCGGCCCTGCCGAATTTGTGGCCGGCGTGACGGTTACCGTTTCGAGCCGTGGGGTGCCCACGCGATCCATAGATCGATCGTGTTTGCCTTGCCTTGTCCTCCAACATGTCTCGTAAGTCCGGTGCATATTCCCGTGCCTTGGTACGGGGTGCGGCTTGAGTGGAGGGCCGGGAGGCCTCTCTGTTGCGGCCACGAGGTGGCCGTTCGGCCGCATCATGTGCTTCCTCCTCTTCGGCCGCAAGGACTTCAGTCCATCTGTGAACCAGCAAATCTTGATCAGCTCTGAGCTGTTGCTGTTTTTTCTTGAGGCTTCTTACCGTGGCCATAAGCCCGCGTTGGAAACGCTTTTGCTCAACGAGATCCTCTGGCACGACGAATTCGTCGTCGTCAAGGCTTGCCTCGTCTTCGGAGGGAGGCATATAATTATCATCCTCGACCTCTCTGTCTGCCGCTCTCTCATGAGGGCTGGTTTCTCCATCCTCCTGTGCTAAACCTTGCTGGAGGGGGTTTTCTTCGGCACTCTCCGGAGTATTATTATCTCCCGTGCTATAATCGCCGTTTTTGTGTTGGCGGGATTTTGAGCGGCGCCGCTGATGCCGGCGCTTGGGCTGTTTCTTGGAGGGGTCATCCTCCGCTGTTCCATCGCCCTCTCCCTCTTTTGGTGTGTCCACCATGTATATGTCATATGACGAGGTGGCTTTCCAGGGCCTAGTAGGCGTTGGTTCTTCATCATCTCCTTCATTGGCGTCCATACCATCGATGTCTTCAGAGTCGAAGTCGAGCATGTCGGTTAAGTCATCGATAGTGGCTATCGTCCGTACCCCAACCTTGCTGACCATAGTCCGGCCAGGGCTCTCCTGATAAAGAGAGAGACTTCAGTGACTTCAGGATATCGCCGAAAGGCGAGTGTTGAAAGATGTCTGCGGCAGTGAACTCCATGATCGACGCCCAATCAGATTCGACTGGCGGGGGCGCGGAGGGCTCGGAGTCCGCAGAGGAGTCCGGCTCCTTGGAGTCACGAGCCTCACAGAGTGCGGGGCTGGTGTTCGGCTCAATCGCTGTTTGGATCGCAGCCCCCGAGGTGGCGTCCAACCGCCCGTCCTCGATCGGTGCAGTTGACTCCGAACTAAGGGTCGGAGCCGGTGCGGGTGCGGCCTATAGGGCACCGTTCGGCGGCAGAGTTAGATCATGCTCGTCATGACAGTGCGGCACGCTCGGCAGTGGTTCGAACCCGTCGAAGATCAAGTCCCCGCAGATGTCAGCCGTGTAGTTTAAACTTCCGAATTTGACCTGATGGCCAGGGGCGTAGCTTTCATCTGCTCTAGATGGCCAAGTGAATTGGCCCGCAGTGCGAAGCCGCCAAAGACGAAGATCTGTCCGGGGAGGAAGGTCTCACCCTAGACTGCATCGCCATTGATGATCGTAGGAGCCATCGGGCCTGACGGCGATGGCACAGAGGAACTCTCAATGAAAGCACCAATGTCGGTGTCAAAACCGGCGGATCTCGGATAGGGGGTCCCGAACTGTGCGTCTAGGCCGGATGGTAACAGGAGGCAAGGGACACGAAGTTTTACCCAGGTTCGGGCCCTCTCGATGGAGGTAAAACCCTATGTCCTGCTTGATTAATATTGATGATATGGGTAGTACAAGAGTAGATCTACCACGAGATCAGAGAGGCTAAACCCTAGAAGCTAGCCTATGGTATGATTGTTGTGTATATGTTGTCCTACGGACTAAAACCCTCCGGTTTATATAGACACCGGAGAGGGTTAGGGTTACATAGAGTCGGTTACAATGGTAGGAGATCTGAACATCCGTATCGCCAAGCTTGCTTTCCACGCCAAGGAAAGTCCCTTCGGGACACGGGACGGAGTCTTCAATCTTGTATCTTCATAGTCCAGGAGTCCGGCTGAAGGTATAGTTCGGCTATCCGAAGACCCCCTAATCCAGGACTCCCTCACCGTGCGAGAAAGAAGATTGCGGAGGAGATGAAGAGGAAGATGGAGGAGGAGTAGAGGAAGCTGGACTATGAACGCCTTCAAGGCCTAGAATCAGCGCACGCGGACTTGGCAGTCAAATTCCAGCGGCATCAGGAGAAGATCGACTCACTTAGCCAACAAAGGGCACTACTAGGAAAAGGGCTATAGATGGAAATGACACTAATGGCGCACCAGACATGTGGTGCGCCATTAGTATATACTAATGGCACACCATGTGTTGGTGCGCCATTAGTGTCCAAATACTAATGGCGCACCACATCCACGGTGCGCCATTAGTAACAAATTTTTTTCATTTTTTTTCAAAACCAGTAATGGCGCACCAGTGGATAGTGCGCCATTACTAGTTAAACTAGTAATGGCGCATCAGTGGACGGAGCGCCACTAGTAAATTATTTTCAATTTTTTTTTCAAATTTTTTTATTTATTTTTTCAAAACTAGTAATGGCGCACCAGTGGACAGTGCGCCATTACTAGTTAAAACTAGTAAATTAATAAGTTTTTTTAAAAAAATCCAGAATTTGTTTTTTTCAAAACTAGTAATGGCGCACCGTGGGTGTGGTGTGCCATTACTAGTTTAACTAGTAATGGCGCACCACTTCCATGGTGGGCCGTTAACTTGGCCCAAAACTTCCACCCAATGCACCCCCCCTTGGACCGCCTTTTCAGTTAAAAAAAATAAAAGAAAATGATGGAAATGTCAAAAAAATAAAAGAAAATAAGTTTCCCATGTGATATGTGGTCTAATTGTTGGGAAAATTTACAAATATGAATTTCGACTTTATTTGCAAAATCTCTCTGGAAATTTACAAATATAAGTTTCCCATGCATATGAACTCGGATTAAAAAGTTTTATATATGAAAAATCATCTACTCGAAAAGTTACGGGGCTTTTAAGATCCGGAGGCAAAAAAATCCAAAAAAATTTCTATATGAACCCTGTTAAACATTTTCAAAATCCCCAAAAACCGAACAGAAAAAAAGATACGGGATTTTTAAGATTCAGAGGCAAAAAAATCCAAAAAAATTCAAACCTACTAGTGGCGCACCATATGCTAGGTGCGCCACTAGTAACAGAAAAAAATTGGTTTCGAATTTTTTTTGAATTATTTTTCAAAATATGATACGCAATATGACCAGGAAGTTTGATTTTTTTTTTTTCAAAATTTCATCATACTCATGAACATGAACAAAGTCCTAGACATCAGCAAGGTTTAATAGGATTGATATGATAGATATATCAACAAGTGCCTGTGAAGTGAGGTGGTGCTGGGGTTGGATAGAACTATGAAGTTAAACATGCTTGGGCTGGAGTAGTGTGAGGATGGGTGACCTTCCGGGAAGTTTGACCACAGAGTGCGATTTGACCTGAGATTAAGCATATTGACTTGAGATTAAGCCATAGTGACTCGAGATTAAGAAAAAAAATAAAAAATTGATTTTTTAAAAAAACATGAAATTTTTTTGAAAAAAAATTATTACTAATGGCGCACTTCTATGTGGCGCACCTCTAGGCATACTAATGGCGCACTACTGGTGCGCCATTAGTATCTGGTATACTAATGGCGCACACTAGTGGCGTGATACTAATGGCGCACCAGTTGTGCGCCATTAGTAGGCAAAACTGGTGCGCCATTAGTAGGCCTTTTCCTAGTAGTGGGGGGGGGGGTCTCAGCAGCCGCAGCAGCTAGCGGATGATCCAGCATTGGATAGCACCGTCCCATCCATGCCGAGAAGCAGCGTGGGTTCCGCCCTAGGCGACACATTGCTGGATAGCTACCCAGTAGATGACATCATGGAGAACACTAGCTGCAAGCTACACTTCAAAATGAAGAACATATCCATGAAGGTGGCAGACGCCCTTGCTTTTACAAATCCCCCCGAGGCAACCTTCCATTGCAACCCGATTCCAGCGGGCTATGCTCGTGTCTTGGTTGATGAGGTGGTGGACCAATATTCGGGGTTAGAGCTTGACATTCCTGGAGGTGACGATGAGCACACACTGGGAGAGGCCAACCATCGTATCATCCTATGGAGAAAGGATTGCATCATCTTTTGAAGGCCACCGACACCGCGTCATCGGACTCCTCGTCAAAGTCCGCCACCGGGTCAGCAGACTCCCGTTCCTCCAAGTCCACCAACGCGCCAGGCCACTCTTCCTCCAAGTCCGGCACAGCTTCAGGACACTCCTCCTCCTCCAAGTCCGGCAAAGCGTCAGGCCACTTCTCCCCCAAGTCCGGCACAGCTTCAGGCCACTCCTCCTCCAAGTCCGGCACAGCTTCAGGCCACTCCTCCTCCTCCAACTCAGCCACGTCAGCCGTCTTCGCCGCCTCAGCAATCACGGAAGAGAGCCGCCTCAGCTAAGCATAGCGGTACAAGTCGAGGTAGTACTGGAGGTACAGGCGGAGGCAAGCGATTTCAATATGGTCCAAGCCTCGCGCCTCTTCCGCAAAGGCCTTACGACAAGTCCGAGGAGGAAAACGTAGCCATATCGAAGGCCGAGGTGGAAGCCCATTTTGCACCGAAACCGCCACCACCGCCATGGGAGAAAGTGCCTGAGGAAAAGATTGACCACTTCATTCGTATGGATAGAGCACCAGCTCCCAAGCCTGTTGACATAGACTGTGAGCGCCACATCAAGAAGTTAAATCGAGCACGTCTACAGAAAGAGGCGAGCTCGAGCTCGAGCAAATCAACTGGCAAAAGGAGCGGTAAAACCGCCCCCAGCTGGGAGAACAGGCGGCACAATCAATCCCCCCGCTTGTTGTGCCAACAACACATGAGAGTAGGCGTGCCCAATATTATTGTGGGCAAACCGTTAACGTTCCCGGGCTGGGCGTTGTGGTAATAACCGAGGAGCATATTGAGCAGGCTGAAACGCTCATGATCACTGTTGGACAACTCCTCGATATCGAGCCCATGTCTCCGACTAGAGAGGAGGAAATAAAACGGAAATATGTCCGGGGCCAACCTTTGGTCGAGCCAGACGAGGTCAAGGAGCTCCCAACGAGAATGTATGAATTGCATCAATGGTACATGGACATTACCAAGATTTCCAATCGAGAGTCCCTCATGGTGAATGTCAAGAAGGATCATTACTACCATGACAAAGCTGTGTCCGTTGAGTATTCAGAACTATTTCAGCTATACAATCAAGACGCACTCGACAAATCTATCGTCAGTTGCTATTGTCTGTAAGTGATTTCTTTCTTTAATTTAAGTCTCAAGCTAGCTGTAGTGATTATTTTGATCAATCACTACCTGTAATTATCCTCACTATATTATTTTTTGTGGTATTATGCAGGATGAAGATTTATGAAATGAAAAAGGTGCACGCTATAGCATTGGGTTCATTGACCCAAATACCATTAATGAATACACATGGAAATTAGATCCATATTACGAAAAAAGTGTAGACGAAAGCATGCTAGAGTTCTTCAAGCGCCTCAAATACAATGAAGATATACTACTTCCTTACAACTTCGAGTGAGTCACACTGTCTTGTACTACAAATTCTGTTTTTGCCTAATAGATAGCTACCTGTTTTTGCTTACATATGCCCGCTTAATTAAGACATGCAAACGTGTGTGCATGCAGATTTCACTAGATCTTGTTAATCATTAAAGTCGATGAAGAAACAATTGAAGTACTAGACTCACTAATTAAGAAACCAACTGACTACACCATCGTGAAGGGGATAGTCAACTGGTAATTTCAATCATTATTAACTATATCTTGGCCTATTTAATTAGTTCGTCATTTCCTGATAACAACTATTTAATAACTAATTTATTCAATTTCTTTGTCGGCAGGCAGGGCTTGGTCAAAGTTCATCAGCGTCACTCCAGGCCAATGGAAACCAAATCTGAAATAGTATCGACCGCAGGTAAGTAATTAAGTAGTACTAGCTAGCTGCCATCTCTTTAATTATCATGCTTGATTAATTATTATCTGATCAAATTCCATTCTCGTAAAGGTCCCGAAGCAGGCGCCAGGGAATAATCTGTGTGCATACTACGTTTACGAGAACATTTGGATGATGGCGTCCGAAAGGAGCATATCTCAAAGACAGGAGTGGGTACGTTTGTCAGAACACTATTCACAATTTTTACACCATTATCGATATCTAGTCACACAACTAATACACATGCATATCGATCTCCGTCTTAACAGTTCAAAGAGGTGCGGGAGAAGCTCCTACCAGAGGACCGCATAGAAGCAATTCAAGAGGAAATAGCGGGATTTTTGCTCAACCAGGTCATAGATCCCAAAGGAGAATACTATTACCCGCTACCGCCCCCATGAACAACTTCCAATTGTTATCGTGCTCCGAAGGCACCAATTAGGCTAATGCCACTGTCTCCGAAGGCACCAATTAGGAGAAATTGTATATAGCTAGCTAATTGTATATATATACATGTGTGTATATATGTGTGAATTAATTAATGGTGGTTGTGAGACATTCGATGATATATATATATATGATTGGTTCTACTAGAAATTCTATTTATATATATGCACAACGTGTACAATATGTAGTATCGTAAAATACGAGCAAACGAAAAAGAATTAAATGGAAAACACAAAATTAAATGAAAAAGAAATCATAAACCCAAACCCCCCAACCTTTTAATACCGGTTGGTGTCACCAACCGGTACTAAAGGGCTCCCTGCCCCCAGAGCTGGCTCGTGCCATGTGGTTGCCCTTTAGCACCGGTTCGTGCTGAACCGGTACTAAAGGGGGGGGGCTTTAGTGCCCACACTTTAGTGCCGGTTACCGAACCGGCACTAAAGGGCCTTCCGAACCGGTGCTATTGCCATGCAGGCCCATAATTTTCCTAGATGGAACTCACATAAGGACCAAGTATGGAGGACAAATTCTAACAGCAATTGGAGTAGATCCCAGTGATTGCATATACCCAATTGCACTAGCTATAGTAGAGGTGGAGTGTCATGCTTCACAGAAGTGGTTTCTTACTACTTTATAAACTTATCTGAACATCATCAACACATCAACAATCACTATAATGAGTGATAAATAGAAGGTGTGCTCAAAATAAATATTCTATGTTGTGTTGTGTTTGAAACATAGCTAATTGTATATTAACATATGATACATGGAGATCTCATATAGATATTGTGTTGTGTTCTGTGTTAGACATTTGTACCAGAACCTGAACCAGCTCCACAAGGGAGAGACAGTGAAGAACCACCTGTGGGCATGTGCTAGGTCAAGCAACACTACAAGGTGGCAGCAAAACATGGAGAGGTTCAAGGTTGATTGTCTTGAAGCACATGCTTGGTTAGATGAAAAGAAGCCCTCAGAGTATTGCAGAGCTTTCTTCAGTGATTTTGTCAAGTGAAGTTTTCAACAAGTAATTATATACTACTAATCTTTTCTACTTCTAAGTACTTCTGCTTAGTAAATGTCTATTACTAATGTTTACTACTACTCATGTAGGTGGATATTAGAAGCTAGAGAGTTGCCTAACATGTCTATGTTAGAGAACATTGCTTGCAAGATAGGCACAAGATATGTCAAGATGCAGAAAGAGGCTCGGAAGTGGATTGGTCAGATTTGTTCAAAGATAAGACAGAAAGTTCAAAAAATGCAGATTATGCAGCAAATTGCTTTGCTACTGAATATGGAAGGTCAACTTTCAAAGTTTTGAGCAATGGTGTTAGTTACATTGTAGAGCTAAACATGAGAGCTTGCACTTGTAGAAGATGGCAATTAACTGCCATTCCATGCAACCATGCAATAGCTTATTGCAGACATTAGAGAATAAAACCTGAACAAATGGTATCGAGCTTCTATTCTCTTAATGCTTTTATGCAAGCTTATGGTCAAGTGGTGAAGCCTGTTAGAGATAAATCTGAATGGGAGCATGTTAATGCCCCAGTAGTGAAACCACCCTTCTATGAGAAGGTTGTTGGTAGACCATCAAGCAAAAAAAAGAAGAAAAGGTCCTGAAGAAAATGAGGATGGTACAAAGTTGAGGAAACATGGGGTCACTATTCATTATGGATATTGTGGTTATGAAGGTCATAACAGGAGCAGCATAAGCAGCAGAATCTCACACCCAAGTAGCACAAGAACCAACAGAGGTGCAAGATCAAGCAAGAGCAAAGAGAAAGAGAAGAAGAACTGTGCAAGAGCAAGTGGGCATGCCAATCTCCATTCCAAACCCAAACAGAGGTCGCAGAATTGTTGATGAGAATGGAGCACTACTAGGGAAAGGCCTACTAATGGCGCACCTAATTTGGCCATTAATGGCGCATTAGTGGTGCTCCATTAGTAGCACGCCATTAGTATATTTTACTAATGGCGCACCACTGATGCGCCATTAGTATCTGGTATACTAATGGCGCATCTAGGATGCGCCATTAGTATATACAATAGTGCGCCATTAGTATGCCTCCCAGGGGCCATGTATACCCAGGTGCTTTGGCATACTAATGGCGCACAACAACAAGATGCGCCATTAGTAACTTCGGCATACTAATGGCGCATTGTGATGTGATGCGCCATTAGTATGAATATTAGGTTTTTTTTATTTTTTTATTTTCTGTTTTTTGCACAGGTTACAAAATGTATAATTGGACAAAATATAGACAGCACACATCAACAACAGATTCATCAAATACAATAGAAGATTAGTCTCTGAATAGAATTCATCATATTAGTCTCCGAATACAATTCATCATATTAGTCTCCGAATTGAAAATACCGGACAAAGATAAAACATTACAAGTCTCAAGACCGCGAGTATCGAGTTTGTCGGAAGTAATACTAATCCTAACAAGTCCTACTAATCATCATCATACAACTTCTACTCGTTATTCATAACAAGTCATACGATCATCATCTTGATAGTCTTCGAACCAACCCTACTTAATTGTTCATCAGCACATGATCATCAGTATTAGGCAGGACCTAAATACCCTATTTAAGCTAAAATAGCATAAAACAATATAAACCCTGACTCTCCATTATGGAGGATGGAGAACATCCTGTCTCCAATTCTTGCGCTTCGCTTCCTTTTGCTTCCAAGAAGCTCCTTACGACTGTCCATACATTTTTTCCATCCTTTGATTTTCATGTCTCCACTTCTTTTAGAAATCTGGTATGGACAGTTGAGATTCGTAGGATGACCTGGTTGTGTGTTCAAAACATTAACACTACCTTTCAGATACATCATATGAGGCACACAATTCTTCGGGATTATCTGTTGAAAAACATAGTAATAACTTCATAGTTAGCAATGATGTACTAGTTTTAGAAGTATGCAAAAGATGCACGGATGTCGTAATAGTAAAAATCTTACCAGGGTATCTCCATGGTAGTTACCGTAGTTGAACACATGCACTAGTGGCACGTATTTACCATAATGTTGAGGAATTTGTTTGTGGATAATGTAATTTTCAATGTCATTACAAAATCCGACCAGATGATTTTTCTCCTTGTAAGTTGTTAATTCGGAGCCATCGGTGTAGTGGGTTTTGTCTACCATCTCCTGCACATTCTTTGAACAATAAAAATAAGCTGTCAACTATTTTGAAATAAACAATATAAATTAGCTAATAACTATGTTTGAGAAACTCACATAGCGGTAGAACTGGAGGCGTATCAACAAGGACCCAAATGTCCATATTGTCTTGGTTGATGTCAGGATTACCAAGATCCATGGTGATAAGCATACCCTCATCAAAACCATACATCTTGCAAAATGCTTCCCAATTTTTGCAACCAAAATGGGTTACGCTCTCAGAATTATATAGATTTACTTCAAAGTCCACATCATGATGAGTCCTTAGGTGAATTTTCTTTGTTTCAGAAATTTCATGGTCTTCAAAATCCATCCTCTCGAAGACATAGCGTCTTGCATGGCATGGGATAAGCTATACTCGAATCGAAAAGATGAAAATTACACGTTGAAATAGTTGAAGTAATGCTTAATTATGAAAATAACACTTGTCGTTGTTGTGTACCGTTTCGACTTCGAAGGTCTCCTCGAGCTTAATGCTGAAGCGCCGATCATTGTCTAGGTGAGGCATGTCGCACAGACCTCGATTGTCATGGTACCAGTCGCACTCCGCCGGGAGACTTTCGTCGTCCGATGATGATGACGACATATCCTGGGACAGCTCCCAGAATTGCTTGCCTAAGCTTTCATCATTTAGGGTTTCGACACCGAGGCACCCTAAAAGCCTAAGCGTACATCATTTAGGTTCTCATCGACACCGAGGCATCCGGGGCAGCCAAGTTAAGTTTTCATCATTTAGGGTTTATCGATGCCGAGGCACCCTAAATGCTAAGTTAAGTTTTCATCATGTAGGGTTTATCGATGCTGAGGCATGCTAGGTTGGGCCTAATCACTTGGCACTAATCACTTGGCTCTATTGCCACCTATGGTTTAATACAACAAGAATAAAGGGGCAGTTGATCCTACTTAATTAAGTACTAAGATACCCCGGCCCATGCATTAGTAGCAAGTACCTCATATGTCCGATTTTTAGCAAAGTCATGCTAAAATTCATGGAAAATTTCAGCATGACCTTTGCTGAAAATAGGACATATGGAGTACCCAAATTTGCCGGAACGGAAGTTAATCGACATTCCGGCAAACTCAAGGGCCTCTCGGGGTACCTGGAAATTCATCACAACACGATGGTCGGAGACAAAACCCAGCAAACTAACATGTAAAACATGTCCAATGAGAGCATATAATTCAACAACTCCACTGAAAATGAGAGCTGAAAGATGCAGGGAGAGCACAAACAACTCAGAAAAATCAATCCATCTAGCATTTCAGGTTTTGCTAGAAATACCTTTAACATCAGTATCAATATGATTTATAGAGTCAACATCCAGTAAGTATAATCAAGGTAATCAACCATTCCCATAAAACAAGACAAGTTTGATTTAGTACTGCTAATATGATTGGAGATTACTATGAACATGTGGCAAGACTACTTTGATAACAAGGGCCACTAGTTGGCCAGTAGTTGAACTAGCAGCTTGGCCATGATGCTGGTAAGAAAAGAGCTACTCTCTGAATCTTTTATCTATTTATACCTGTAAATTAGCACTCTGATGCTGGCCTTGACAAATGATCCCACTATGTTGTTTGCTGGAATCTGCAAAATGATCCCACTATGTTGACAAATGATCCCACTATGTTGTTATACTTGAGAACACTATAACAAAATCAAAACCACAATAAACGGTGGTCAGATATGATAGGTACAATTACACAAAGCATCTGAATACACACATACTTCATCTATCAAGTATAACTCTGTCAAGCCAAGAAGCATCTGAATGCACTACAACAAGTTTTGGTTGGATGCAGTGAAACATTTTTTTGCCCCATGTGTTTTCAGTGAAATGATTGGGATTTGTAACTATGGGCCAATTTGCCTGCAGTTGGTGAAGATTATAGAATAGTAAAGCAAAATCAGGCTCTGGTGGAGCCTATGCAAACAATGATGTTTGTTACTCGAGAGAGAATCGTCAACTCTAGATGTTTGGTTACTTAGATATATAAATGGCAGAAACCATAATCATCTATATATATATGCACAAGGAGATGCATTTCGCATTTCTTTTACATAATCTTTATGAACACATAGCAAACTCATTAGAAGTCACAGAAAAATGTTTGCTGGTGCGATTCTCACAAATAATAACCACCGGGATGGAGAAGTACACAGAATGGGTGGAAAATAACTCAATCGGTCCACAAATGTGCCACCCAGAGTACAGGTCCAAAATGTAAGCAGTGTGGTATTTGACTAAAAAAGTGTGGCATTAATTCTAGTTATTTCTATCAATGGAGTTTGAATAGATGGCAACTGCCATGTCTTAGATAATTAGGGGTTTGAATAGATGGAAATTGCTGTGTGTTTGCTCTAATGTAGATTTGTAAAAATGTCATGTGTAGCATATGTTGAACTACTTTGTCCAACAAAATATTTATCTTTCTAACAAATTAAAGTGCACTGGGTCATGGCCAATTTTGGAGTCGACAAGGAGGAGGAAGCGTGGAGAGGGAGGAAGGAGAAAGGAGGAGAGGTACCTGGGCGGGCGCGGCCGGTCGCCGGAGGGGTCGGGGTTGGGGTTGGTGTCAGGGTCGGCGGCAGCGGCCGCGTCGAAGGGATGCCTCGGTTGGTTGTGGGGAGGCCGGCGGCCACGGCGAGGTCGCGGAGGCGTCGGCGATGGAGGAGCTGCGGTGGTGAGGGCCGTGGGGGCGCGGGGGCGCCGGCAGCGGTGGCGGCGGCTAGGAACCCTAGCTGTTGCGCTCGGGAGGGAGGTTGTCGCAGGCGGGGCCGTGGGGGGAGGGGGACGGCGAGGGCGCGGGCGGAGGGGGGACGGTGAGGGAGGTGGTCGGGTGCGGCGGGGGAAGCGAGCACGGCCGAGGAAGTGGTGGGCGGTGGTGGTCAGGCGCGGGTGAGACGAGGCAGGGAAGGGATTACTAATGGCGCACCAACTCTAAATGCGTCATTAGTAATCCAGGTTACTAATGGCGCACCTTCTGGTGATGCGCCATTAGTAGTTTTGCAAAAAAAAAACATACTAATGGCGCACTGTACCACAGTGCGCCATTAGTAGTTTCGTAAAAAAAGGAATAAAAAATATAATAAAAAAAACAACATTAGTGGCGCACCTTCCGACTGGTGGGCCATTACTAGTTACAACTAGTAATGGCGCACTGTGTCTGGATGCGCCATTAGTATGTTTGGACAGGCGCACTAGTTCAAAAAAATGTTTTTTTGATACTAATGGCGCACCCTGGGCCAGGTGCGCCATTAGTAGTTTCAACTCTAATGGCGTATCAGAAGGTGGTGCGCCATTAGTATATACTGAAGGAAATATGCCCTAGAGGCAATAATAAAGTTATTATTTATTTCCTTATATCATGATAAATGTTTATTATGCATGCTAGAACTGTATTAACCGGAAACATAATACATGTGTGAATACATAGACCAACAGAGTGTCACTAGTATGCCTCTACTTGACTAGCTCGTTAATCAAAGATGGTTATGTTTCCTAACCATGAACAAAGAGTTTTTATTTGATTAACAAGGTCACATCATTAGTAGAATGATCTGATTGACATGACCCATTCCATTAGCTTAGCACCCGATCGTTTAGTATGTTGCTATTGCTTTCTTCATGACTTATACATGTTCCTATAACTATGAGATTATGCAACTCCCGTTTACCGGAGGAACACTTTGGGTACTACCAAACGTCACAACGTAACTGGGTGATTATAAAGGAGTACTACAGGTGTCTCCAATGGTAGATGTTGGGTTGGCGTATTTCGAGATTAGGGTTTGTCACTCCGATTGTCGGAGAGGTATCTCTGGGCCCTCTCGGTAATGCACATCACATAAGCCTTGCAAGCACTGCAACTAATATGTTAGTTGTGAGATGATGTATTACGGAACAAGTAAAGAGACTTGCCGGTAACGAGATTGAACTAGGTATTGGATACCGACGATCGAATCTCGGGCAAGTAACATACCGATGACAAAGGGAACAACGTATGTTGTTATGCGGTCTGACCGATAAAGATCTTTGTAGAATATGTAGGAGCCAATATGGGCATCCAGGTCCCGCTATTGGTTATTGACCAGAGACGTGTCTCGGTCATGTCTACATTGTTCTCGAACCGTAGGGTCCGCACGCTTAACGTTACGATGACAGTTATTATGAGTTTATGCATTTTGATGTACCGAAGGTTGTTCGGAGTCCCGGATGAGATCACGGACATGATGAGGAGTCTCGAAATGGTCGAGACGTAAAGATTGATATATTGGAAGCCTATGTTTGGACATAGGAAGTGTTCCGGGTGAAATCGGGATTTTACCGGAATACCGGGAGGTTTACCGGAACCCCCCGGGAGACTAATGGGCCTATTGGGCCTTAGTGGAAAAGAGAAAAGGGGCAGCCCACAGCTGGCCGCGCGCCCCCCCTTCCCCAAGTCCTAGTAGGACTAGGAGAAGGGGCCGGCCCCCCTCTCTCTCCTTTCCCCCTTGAGAGTCCTAGTTGGAATAGGATTGGAGGGGGGAGTCCTACTCCCGGTAGGAGTAGGACTCCCCCTGCGCCTCCCTCTCTCTGGCCGGCCAGCCCCCCTCCCTCCAACCTTTATATACGGGGGCAGGTGACACCCCAAGACACACAAGTTGATCCTTGAGATCGTTCCTTAGCCGTGTGCGGTGCCCCCTGCCACCAAATTCCACCTCGATCATACCGTTGTAGTGCTTAGGCGAAGCCCTGCGTCGGTAGTACGTCAAGATCGTCACCACGCCGTCGTGCTGACGGAACTCTTCCTCGACGCTTTGCTGGATCGGAGCCCGAGGATCGTCATCGAGCTGAACGTGTGCTAAGAACTCGGAGGTGCCGGAGTAACAGTGCTTGGATCGGTCGGATCGGGAAGAAGACGTACGACTACTTCCTCTACGTTGTGTGATCGCTTCCGCAGTCGGTCTGCGTTGGCACGTAGACAACACTCTCCCCTCTCGTTGCTGTGCATCACCATGATCTTGCGTGTGCGTAGGAAAATTTTCGAAATTACCACGTTCCCCAACAGTGGCATCCGAGCCTAGGTTTTATGGTTTGATGTTATTTGCACGAGTAGAACACAAGTGAGTTGTGGGCGATACAAGTCATACTGCCTACCAACATGTCATACTTTGGTTCGGCAGTATTGTTGGGTGAGACGATCCGGACCACCTTACGCGTACTCTTACGCGAGACCGGTTCCCTCGACGTGCTTTGCACATAGATGGCTTGCGGAAGACTGTCTCTCCAACTTTAGTTGAACCAAGTGTGACTACGCCCGGTCCTTGAGAAGGTTAAAACGGAGTCTATTTGACGAACTATCGTTGTGGTTTTGATGCGTAGGTGAGATGAGTTCTTACTTAAGCCCGTAGCAGCCACGTAAAACTTGCAACAACAAAGTAGAGGACGTCTAACTTGTTTTTGCAGGGTATGTTGTGATGTGATATGGTCAAGGCATGATGCTGATTTTATTGTATGAGATGATCATGTTTTGTAACCGAGTTATCGGCAACTGGCAGGAGGCATATGGTTGTCGCTTTATTGTATGCAATGCAATCGCGATGTAATGCTTTACTTTATTACTAAGCGGTAGTGATAGTCGTGGAAGCATAAGATTGGCGAGACGACAACGATGCTACGATGGAGATCAAGGTGTCGCGCCGGTGACGATGGTGATCATGACGGTGCTTCGGAGATGGAGATCACAAGCACAAGATGATGATGGCCATATCATATCACTTATATTGATTGCATGTGATGTTTATCCTTTTATGCATCTTATCCTGCTTTGATTGACGGCAGCATTATAAGATGATCTCTCACTAAATTATCAAGAAGTGTTCTCCCTGAGTATGCACCGTTGCCAAAGTTCGTCGTGCCCAGACACCACGTGATGATCGGGTGTGATAAGCTCTACGTCCAAATACAACGGGTGCAAAACAGTTACACACGCAGAATACTCAGGTTATACTTGACGAGCCAAGCATATACAGATATGGCCTCGGAACACGGAGACCCAAAGGTCGAGCGTGAATCATATAGTAGATATGATCAACATAACGATGTTCACCATTGAAAACTACTCCATCTCACGTGATGATTGGTTATGGTTTAGTTGATTTGGATCACGTGATCACTTAGAGGATTAGAGGGATGTCTATCTAAGTGGGAGTTCTTAAGTAATTTGATTAACTGAACTTAAACTTATCATGAACTTAGTACCTGATAGTATCTTGCTTGTTTATGTTGATTGTAGATAGATGGCTCGTGCTGTTGTTCCGTTAAATTTTAATGCGTTCCTTGAGAAAGCAAAGTTGAAAGATGATGGTAGCAATTACACGGAATGGGTCCGTAACCTAAGGATTATCCTCATTGCTGCACAGAAGAATTACGTCCTGGAAGCACCGCTGGGTGACAGGCCTGCTGCTGGAGCAACGCCAGATGTTATGAACGTCTGGCAGAGCAAAGCTGATGACTACTCGATAGTTCAGTGTGCCATGCTTTACGGCTTAGAATCGTGACTTCAACGACGTTTTGAACGTCATGGAGCATATGAGATGTTCCAGGAGTTGAAGTTGATATTTCAAGCAAATGCCCGAATTGAGAGATATGAAGTCTCCAATAAGTTCTATACCTGCAAG
Source organism: Triticum monococcum (assembly GCA_034509565.1). Classification (NCBI taxonomy): domain Eukaryota; kingdom Viridiplantae; phylum Streptophyta; class Magnoliopsida; order Poales; family Poaceae; genus Triticum; species Triticum monococcum. Next base: position 750,122,675 of record CM067847.1, read on the forward strand.
ATGGAGGAGAACAGTTCTGTCAGTGAGCATATACTCAAAATGTCTGGGTATAATAATCACTTGATTCAGATGGGAGTTAATCTTCCAGATGACTGTGTCATTGACAGAATTCTCCAATCACTGCCACCAAGCTACAAGAGCTTCGTGATGAACTATAATATGCAAGGGATGAACAAGACTATTCCCGAGCTCTTCGCAATGCTGAAAGCTGCGGAGGTAGAAATCAAGAAGGAGCATCAAGTGTTGATGGTTAGCAAAACCACTAGTTTCAAGAAAAAGGGCAAAGGGAAGAAGAAGGGAAACTTCAAGAAGAACAGCAAGCAAGTTGCTGCTCAGGAGAAGAAACCCAAGTCTGGACCTAAGCTTGAAACTGAGTGCTTCTACTGCAAGCAGACTGGTCACTGGAAGCGGAACTGCCCCAAGTATTTGGCAGATAAGAAGGATGACAAAGTGAACAAAGGTATATGTGATATACATGTTATTGATGTGTACCTTACTAGAGCTCGCAGTAGCACCTGGGTATTTGATACTGGTTCTGTTGCTAATATTTGCAACTCGAAACAGGGACTACGGAATAAGCGGACGCTAGCAAAGGACGAGGTGACGATGCGCGTGGGAAACGGTTCCAAAGTCGATGTGATCGCGGTCGGCACGCTACCTCTACATCTACCTTCGGGATTAATATTAGACCTAAATAATTGTTATTTGGTGCCAGCGTTGAGCATGAACATTATATCTGGATCTTGTTTGATGCGAGACGGTTATTCATTTAAATCAGAGAATAATGGTTGTTCTATTTATATGAGTAATATCTTTTATGGTCATGCACCTTTGAAGAGTGGTCTATTCTTGTTGAATCTCGATGATAGTGATAGACATATTCATAATGTAGAAGCCAAAAGATGCAAAGTTAATAATGATAGTGCAAACTTATTTGTGGCACTGCCGTTTAGGTCATATCGGTGTAAAGCGCATGAAGAAACTCCATACTGATGGGCTTTTGGAACCACTTGATTATGAATCACTTGGTACTTGCGAACCGTGCCTCATAGGCAAGATGACTAAAACACCGTTCTCCGGTACTATGGAGAGAGCAACAGATTTATTGGAAATCATACATACCGATGTATGTGGTCCGATGAATATTGAGGCTCGTGGCGGATATCGTTATTTTCTCACCTTCACAGATGATTTAAGCAGATATGGGTATATCTACTTAATGAAACACAAGTCTGAAACATTTGAAAAGTTCAAGGAATTTCAGAGTGAAGTTGAAAATCATCGTAACAAGAAAATAAAGTTTCTACGATCTGATCGTGGAGGAGAATATTTGAGTTACGAGTTTGGTATACATTTGAAAAATTGTGGAATAGTTTCGCAACTCACGCCACCCGGAACATCACAGCGTAATGGTGCGTCCGAACGTTGTAATCGTACTTTACTAGATATGATACGATCTATGATGTCTCTTACTGATTTACCGCTATCGTTTTGGGGAGACGCTTTAGAGACGGCCGCATTCACGTTAAATAGGGCACCATCAAAATCCGTTGAGACGACGCCTTATGAACTGTGGTTTGGCAAGAAACCAAAGTTGTCGTTTCTTAAAGTTTGGGGTTGCGATGCTTATGTGAAAAATCTTCAACTTGATAAGCTCGAACCCAAATCGGAGAAATGTGTCTTCATAGGATATCCAAAGGAAACTATTGGATACACCTTCTATCACAGATCCGAAGGCAAGACTTTTGTTGCTAAATTCGGAAACTTTCTAGAGAAGGAGTTTCTCTCGAAAGAAGTGAGTGGGAGGAAAGTAGAACTTGACGAGGTAACTGTACCTGCTCCCTTATTGGAAAATAGTACATCATAGAAAACTGTTTCTGCGACACCTATACCAATTAGTGAGGAAGCTAATGATGATGATCATGAAGCTTCAGGACAAGATACTACTGAACCACGTAGATCAACCAGAGTGAGATCCGCACCAGAGTGGTACGGTAATCCAGTTCTGGAAGTCATGCTACTAGATCATGATGAACCTACGAACTATGAAGAAGCGATGGTGAGCCCAGATTCCGCAAAGTGGCTTGAGGCCATGAAATCTGAGATGGGATCCATGTATGAAAACAAAGTATGGACTTTGGTTGACTTGCCCGATGATCGGCAAGCAATTGAGAATAAATGGATCTTCAAGAAAAAGACTGACGCTGACGGTAATATTACTGTCTATAAAGCTCGACTTGTCGCGAAAGGTTTTCGACAAGTTCAAGGGGTTGACTACGATGAGACCTTCTCACCCGTAGCGATGCTTAAGTCCGTCAAAATTATGTTAGCAATTGCCGCATTTTATGATTATGAAATATGGCAGATGGATGTCAAAACTGCATTCCTGAATGGATTTCTGGAAGAAGAGTTGTATATGATACAACCAGAAGGTTTTGTCGATCCAAAGGGAGCTAACAAAGTATGCAAACTCCAGCGATCCATTTATGGACTGGTGCAAGCATCTCGGAGTTGGAATAAACGCTTTGATAGTGTGATCAAAGCATTTGGCTTTATACAGACTTTTGGAGAAGCCTGTATTTACAAGAATGTGAGTGGGAGCTCTGTAGCATTTCTGATATTATATGTGGATGACATATTGCTGATTGGAAATGATATAGAATTTCTGGATAGCATAAAGGGATACTTGAATAAAAGTTTTTCGATGAAAGACCTCGGGGAAGCTGCTTACATATTAGGCATAAAGATATATAGAGATAGATCAAAACGCTTAATTGGACTTTCACAGAGCACATACCTTGACAAGATTTTGAAGAAGTTCAAAATGGATCAAGCAAAGAAAGGGTTCTTGCCTGTGTTACAAGGTGTGAAGTTGAGTCAGACTCAATGCCCGACCACTGCAGAAGATAGAGAGAAAATGAAAGATGTTCCCTATGCTTCAGCCATAGGCTCTATCATGTATGCAATGCTGTGTACCAGACCTGATGTGTGCCTTGCTATAAGTTTAGCAGGGAGGTACCAAAGTAATCCAGGAATGGATCACTGGACAGCGGTCAAGAACATCCTGAAATACCTGAAAAGGACTAAGGATATGTTTCTCGTATATGGAGGTGACAAAGAGCTCACCGTAAGAGGTTACGTTGATGCAAGCTTTGACACTGATCCGGACGATTCTAAATCGCAAACCGGATACGTGTTTACTTTAAACGGTGGAGCTGTCAGTTGGTGCAGTTCTAAACAAAGCGTCGTAGCGGGATCTACATGTGAAGCGGAGTACATAGCTCCTTCGGAAGCAGCAAACGAAGGAGTCTGGATGAAGGAGTTCATATCCGATCTAGGTGTCATACCTAGTGCATCGGGTCCAATGAAAATCTTTTGTGACAATACTGGTGCAATTGCTTTGGCAAAGGAATCCAGATTTCACAAAAGGACCAAACACATCAAGAGACGCTTCAACACCATCCGGGATTTAGTCCAGGTGGGAGACATAGAGATTTGCAAGATACATACGGATCTGAATGTTGCAGACCCGTTGACTAAGCCTCTTCCACGAGCAAAACATGATCAACACCAAGGCTCCATGGGTGTTAGAATCATTACTGTGTAATCTAGATTATTGACTCTAGTACAAGTGGGAGACTGAAGGAAATATGCCCTAGAGGCAATAATAAAGTTATTATTTATTTCCTTATATCATGATAAATGTTTATTATTCATGCTAGAATTGTATTAACCGGAAACATAATACATGTGTGAATACATAGACCAACAGAGTGTCACTAGTATGCCTCTACTTGACTAGCTCGTTAATCAAAGATGGTTATGTTTCCTAACCATGAACAAAGAGTTGTTATTTGATTAACGAGGTCACATCATTAGTAGAATGATCTGATTGACATGACCCATTCCATTAGCTTAGCACCCGATCGTTTAGTATGTTGCTATTGCTTTCTTCATGACTTATACATGTTCCTATAACTATGAGATTATGCAACTCCCGTTTACCGGAGGAACACTTTGGGTACTACCAAACATCACAACGTAACTGGGTGATTATAAAGGAGTACTACAGGTGTCTCCAATGGTAGATGTTGGGTTGGCGTATTTCGAGATTAGGGTTTGTCACTCCGATTGTCGGAGAGGTATCTCTGGGCCCTCTCGGTAATGCACATCACATAAGCCTTGCAAGCACTGCAACTAATATGTTAGTTGTGAGATGATGTATTACGGAACGAGTAAAGAGACTTGCCGGTAACGAGATTGAACTAGGTATTGGATACCGACGATCGAATCTCAGGCAAGTAACATACCGATGACAAAGGGAACAACGTATGTTGTTATGCGGTCTGACCGATAAAGATCTTCGTAGAATATGTAGGAGCCAATATGGGCATCCAGGTCCCGCTATTGGTTATTGACCGGAGACGTGTCTCGGTCATGTCTACATTGTTCTCGAACCGTAGGGTCCGCACGCTTAACGTTACGATGACAGTTATTATGAGTTTATGCATTTTGATGTACCGAAGGTTGTTCGGAGTCCCGGATGAGATCACGGACATGACGAGGAGTCTCGAAATGGTCGAGACGTAAAGATTGATATATTGGAAGCCTATGTTTGGACATAGAAAGTGTTCCGGGTGAAATCGGGATTTTACCGGAATACCGGGAGGGTTACCGGAACCCCCCGGGAGACTAATGGGCCTATTGGGCCTTAGTGGAAAAGAGAAAAGGGGCAGCCCATAGCTGGCCGCGCGCCCCCCCCTTCCCCAAGTCCTAGTAGGACTAGGAGAAGGGGCCGGCCCCCCTCTCTCTCCTTTCCCCTTGAGAGTCCTAGTTGGAATAGGATTGGAGGGGGGAGTCCTACTCCCGGTTGGAGTAGGACTCCCCCTGCGCCTCCCTCTCTCTGGCCGGCCAGCCCCCCTCCCTCCAACCTTTATATACGGGGGCAGGGGACACCCCAAGACACACAAGTTGATCCTTGAGATCGTTCCTTAGCCGTGTGCGGTGCCCCCTGCCACCAAATTCCACCTCGATCATACCGTTGTAGTGCTTAGGCGAAGCCCTGCGTCGGTAGTACGTCAAGATCGTCACCACGCCGTCATGCTGACGGAACTCTTCCTCGACGCTTTGCTGGATCGGAGCCCGAGGATCGTCATCGAGCTGAACGTGTGCTAAGAAATCGGAGGTGCCGGAGTAATGGTGCTTGGATCGGTCGGATCGGGAAGAAGACGTACGACTACTTCCTCTACGTTGTGTGATCGCTTCCGCAGTCGGTCTGCGTTGGTACGTAGACAACACTCTCCCCTCTCGTTGCTGTGCATCACCATGATCTTGCGTGTGCGTAGGAAAATTTTCGAAATTACCACGTTCCCCAACATATACTAATGGCGCACCGCTTGTCTAGTGCGCCATTAGTGTCAATCCCATCTATAGCCCTTTTTCTAGTAGTGGAGATGCTAATATTCCTAAGATACTATGTAACGCCCCGAGACCGTTGCGTCGGGTGTCTTCCAGTTATTCGTTGTTGTTGCCTTGTCATTTTCTTGTGTGTCGCATCTTCTCATGTCATCATGTGCATTTGCATCATCATGTTTTCTAAATTTGCATTCGTCCGGGTTCCCCCGTTCTCTCCGCTGTCCGTTCTGAGCCCAGACACACTTGCACGCGCCCGCGGCACGTCCGAAATATTATTTTATAAGTGGCCGGAAAAGGTTCTCGGAATGGGATGAGAGTTGGCGTGCGGTCTTGTTATAGTGTAGGTAGACCGCCTGCCAAGTTTCATCGCAATCGGAGTTCGTTTGATAACCCAACGATTAACTATAGCGGTAGTATAGCCGGTCTAACGTCGGACGTTTTCGGTCTCCGGAAACAGTCGCTGGGCCTCCCTCTCTTCTCTTCTCTCAGCTCGAGACCGTCTACGCAGCCCATTACCTACCGCCAGGTCCAACCTAACCTCTCTCGTCAGCCCGCGGACCTCCTCGCGCGCGCGCCCGAAAGCTGTCCCGGACCCGACCCGGACTGTCACCACCTTTGCGTCCAGATCATCCCTAAACATCTACAAAACGTCTCCGTTTTCTTTTTTGGACTCCCTAACTATTTTATTCGCGATCGTCCGATTATGGTCGGAGGGATGGATTATGGTCTAACCCTAGCCTTAGCCCGTTTAATCCTCCTAGCGTCGCCACCCACTATTTTCTCCAACTGGTCTCCCCCCTTCCTCGGGATCTGTCTGATCTTTCCACACATCCCTCCTCGATTTTAGTTCCCGGCCAGTCGCCTTCGAACCTACCCAACCGGTGCCTCCCCTGGATCCCGTCGTCCACCACCAAAGCCACCAGGACCGGCCGTGTCCCTCTCCTTCCCTTCGTTCTCCTCCTCCTGTTGTCTCTCTGTCCCTCTCGGTCAATATTGCTCTCTCTCTCTCTCTCTCTCTCTCTCTCCCAGGGACGTCCATGCAGGAACCGCAAGGAGGAAGCCGCCATCGCCATGTTCTTGCCGTACGCGTCTGGATCCGCCATGCCCGGCTCCTCTGCGCTCGATTTCCGCCATTCTCTGCCTGTTCCCGCTGCTCCTCATCGCCAGCGCGGTACCTTGCCATGGACGCTAGGTCCCAAGGTCTCCGTTGCCTCCGCTTCAATCCGGCAGGAAACGAGACCCGAAGGTTTCTCGCGCTTGGATCCGGACGCCATCGAGCTCCCGCGCCGACCCCTCCTCATCCTGCATCTCGCCGGAGTCCTCAGCGCCGCCGTGCCTGCTGTTTGCTTCACCGAACCGGTCGCCAAGTCCCACGCCGCTCCTTCCCATCGCCCGGATCGAGACCAGACGGGCCACCGCGCGCGGATCCCTGCACCCTGGACCTCCTCGGCTTCGCAGGGTCCAGCGCCGCCGCCGCTCATCACGCCCCGAGTCCACCACCGCCGCCCTGCTTGCCTCCTCTGCTTCCGTCCATGTCCAGCACCACATCGACTCCTGCGTCGCCCTGCTGTCGCGTCATTAGCCACTGCTGCCGTGTTCTTCCCCTTCGCCAAGTCCCACCACCCGCGGCCCTCCGCCTCTCGCCTTCCTGGATCTGCTGCGCCGCCGCGTTCCCCGTCGCCGTCGACCTCCATGCCCCGCTACCGGCCTCTGCGTTTTCTGCATCAAGCAGGAGCTCGAACCGCTGCCCTGTTCGTCTCGATTCAACGAGACCGGGCCGGCCTCCTCGTGACCGCGTGGGTCGGTTCCTGCAGCGAGGCCCAGCACGCCCCTCTCCTCGCCGTTGTGGGCCGAAGCCCATGGGTGAGGCCACACCCCAGCGTTTCCCTTTTGTTTTTTACCTGTTGGGCTGGCCTGCCAGTTTTGGCCCGCGTGTGTTTTTTTTAGCGTCTGCGAATTTGTTCTTTTATCCAGTTAAACAGTTTTGCAGAAAAACCCTCATACTTCATGCATTTAATAACTTCTCAACCGTGCATCGGATTAAAACAATTTATATATGAAACATGCTTAGTTTTTCATTTAGTTTCATAATATGTATTTTCCATTCATGTTTGAAATGCTTAAAATTCTGTTTGTGTAATTTTTGTCCATATGCCATGCTAAATGCTTTAAATCATAACTAAATAACCGTAGCTCCAAATTTAATAAACTTTATATGTAAATGGGGTAGAATTATGCCTAGTTTAACATGGTGGCTTTACTTTGCATGTTTAACAACCCTAATATTGTGTTTAGGGCAGATCAGTACCAAACCTAATATATGGATATGGGGTTTTACCAGAATTGTTGTTCGTTGTTTCCGGCCTCATTTAAACTTGCCTAGATAGGTAGTTTTGCTGTGCTTCACCCCTTGCCATGCTAACCAACATTTAATTTTGTTGAGTACATAAACAAGAGAGAACTAAATAAGGCATGTGGTGCTCCGTCAATATGCAACTCGTTGCATGTTGAGCTCCACTTAATTTGTAGGTTTGTTTGTGCACTTTGCCATGCCATGCTTCATTAAGCCGGACATGCATCACAATTGTTTGTGCATCATGTCATGTCTATGTGGTGGTTATTTACTATGTTGTCTGCTTCTTTCTGGTGTGCTTCTTCGGGTTGTTTCCGGTAACGTCGTGTTTGTGAGGACCCGTTCGACTACGTCCGTTTGTCTTCTTCATGGACTCGTTCTTCTTCCTTGCAGGATTTCAGGCAAGATAACCATACCCTCGAAATCACTTCTATCTTTGCTTGCTAGTTGCTTGCTCTTTTGCTATGCCTATGCCGCGATACCTACCACTTGCTTGTCGTGCCTCCCATATTGTTGAACCAAGCCTCTAACCCACCTTGTCCCAGCAAACCATTCTTTGGCTATGTAACCGCTTTGCTTAGCCCCTCTTATAGCGTTGTTAGTTGCAGGTGAAGATTGAAGTTTGTTCCTTGTTGGAACATGGAGATGTTGTTCCTTATTGGAACATGTTTACTTGTTGGGATATCACAATGCCTCTTATTTAATTAATGCATCTATATACTTGGTAAAGGGTGGAAGGCTCGGCCTTATGCCTGGTGTTTTGTTCCACTCTTGCCGCTCTAGTTTCCGTCATATCGGTATTATGTTCCCGGATTTTGCGTTCCTTACGCGGTTGGGTTATAATGGGAACCCCTTGACAGTTCGCCTTGAATAAAACTCTTCCAGCAAGGCCCAACATTGGTTTTATCATTTGCCACCTAGCCTTTTTCTTTCCCTTGGGTAGGCCTGCCCAAGGGTCATCTTTATTAAACCGCCCGGGCCAGTGCTCCTCTGAGTGTTGGTCCAACTGAGCGATGCCCGGAGCTACCAGGGGCAACTCAGGGCTGGCCCACTCGACGTCTTGCTCATCCGGTGTGCCCTGAGAACGAGATATGTGCAGCTCCTATCGGGATTTGTCGGCACATCTCGGTGGCTTTGCTGGTCTTGTTTTACCATTGTCGAAATCTCTTGTAACCGGGATTCCGAGTCTGATCGGGTCTTCCCGCTAGAAGGAATATCCTTCATTGACCGTGAGAGCTTGTGATGGGCTAAGTTGGGACACCCCTGCAGGGTTATGAACTTTCGAAAGCCGTGCCCGTGGTTATGGGCAGATGGGAATTTGTTAGCGTCCGGTTGTAGAAAACCTGAAGTTGACCTTTATTAAAATACATCAACCGCGTGTGTAACCGTGATGGTCTCTTTCCGGCGGAGTCTGGGAAGTGAACACGGTGTTGGAGTTATGCTTGACGTAGGTTGTTCTACGATCACTTCTTGATCATAGTTTCCTCGATCGTGCTTTGCCTTCTCTTCTCGCTCTCTTTTGCGTATATGTTAGCCACCAAATATGCTAGTCGCTGCTGCAGCTCCACCTCATACCTTTACCTTACCCATAAGCTTAAATAGTCTTGATCGCGAGGGTGTAAGATTGCTGAGTCCCCGTGACTCACAGATACTTCCAAAACCAATTTGCGGGTGCCGATGATACCGTGCAGGTGACGCAACCAAGCTCAAGGAGGATCTCGATGAAGATCTTGTCCTTTGTGTTGTTTCGTTCTAGTTGATCAGTAGTGGAGCCCAGTTGGGGTCGATCGGGGATCTGTGTAGCATTTGGGGTAGTCTTCTTTCATTTTGGTTCCGTAGTCGGACCTTGATTGTTTCTGGTTTATGTAATGCTTTATTCATGTATTGTGTGAAGTGGCGATTGTAAGCCAACTATATATCTTTTCCCTTATTGTATTACATGGGTTGTTTGCGAAGATTACCTCACTTGCGACATTGCTTTCAATGCAGTTATGCCTCTAAGTCGTGCTTCAACACGTGGGAGATATAGCCGCATCGAGGGCGTTACATACTGCATGTAATAAGAAACACACTATTTAATGTTTAATGTTTCACAGAAGAAGTACTAATACAATGTTTAATGTTTTCATCAGCACATTGATCATGTGGAACTAGATCCCAGGAAAGATCCTTCAAATATGAAAGAATCTATGATATCTCAGCTGGCCCATGAAGTGAATTTGGAAAATGCAACACTTGATGTTCTGCTTTTGTTATGTATTTCATGTTTTGATCAGTCATCTATGTTATATATTGCAGGCACCAAAAATTGTATTTGAAGATATTGAGCCTTTCGCCATGGAATCTGGGTTTGTTGAACAATATAGAGCAAATATTCCACCACCAAGGAGAAGCAAAGTTATAGCTGACCATGTGACGCCCCCAATTTAATCGTACACTAATCATACACGCAAACGTGTACGATCAAGATCAGGGACTCACGGGAAGATATCACAACACAACTCTACAAATAAAATAAGTCATACAAGCATCATATTACAAGCCAGGGGCCTCGAAGGCTCGAATACAAGAGCTCGATCATAGACGAGTCAGCGGAAGCAACAATATCTGAGTACAGACATAAGTTAAACAAGTTTGCCTTAAGAAGGCTAGCACAAAGTGGGATACAGATCGAAAGAGGCGCAGGCCTCCTGCCTGGGATCCTCCTAAACTACTCCTGGTCGTCGTCAGCGGGCAGTACGTAGTAGTAGGCACCTCCGGTGTAGTAGGAGTCATCATCGACGGTGGCGTCTAGCTCCTGGGCTCCAACATCTGGTTGCGACAACCAGGTAGAAGGAATAGAGGGAAAAGAAGGAGAAAGCAACCGTGAGTACTCATCCAAAGTACTCGCAAGCAAGGAGCTACACTACATATGTATGCATTGGTGTCAACTGGAATAAGGCTATTATAAGTGGACTGAACTGCAGAAAGCCGGAATAGGAGGGGGATAGCTAGTCCTTTCGAAGACTACGCTTCTGGCAGCCTCCGTCTTGCAGCATGTAGAAGAGAGTAGACTGAAGTCCTCCAAGTAGCATCGCATAGCATAATCCTATCCGATGATCCTCCCCTCGTCGCCCTGTGAGAGAGCGATCACCGGTTGTATCTGGCACTTGGAAGGGCGTGTTTTATTAAGTATCCGGTTCTAGTTGTCATAAGGTCAAGATACAACTCCGGGTCGTCCTTTTACCGAGGGACACGGCTATTCGAATAGATAAACTTCCCTGCAGGGGTGCACCACATACCCCAACACGCTCGATCCCATTTGGCCGGACACACTTTCCTGGGTCATGCCCGGCCTCGGAAGATCAACACGTCGCAGCTCTACCCAGGCCCAACAGAGAGGTCAGCACGCCGGTCTAAATCCTATGGCGCAGGGGTCTGGGCCCATCGCCCTTTGCACACCTGCACGTTGCGAACGCGGCCGGAAGCAGAACTAGCCCCCTTAATACAAGAGCAGGCTTACGGTCCAATCCGGCGCGCGCCACTTAGTCGCTGACGTCACGAAGGCTTCGGCTGATACCACGACGCCGGGATACCCATAACTACTCCTGCGTAGATGGTTAGTGCGTATAGACCAAATGTCCAGACTCAGATCAAATACCCAGATCTCGTTAAGCGTGTTAAGTATCCGCGAACGCCGACCAGGGCCAGGCCCACCTCTCTCCTAGGTGGTCTCAACCTGCCCTATCGCTCCGCCTCAAGTAACAGTCGGGGGCCGTTGGGAACCCAGGCCCACCTCTACCGGGATGGAGCCACCTGCCCCTTCAGCCCCCAACTCCGAACAGTACCATAGGTAATGTAACTGTGTAAAGTATATAGTATATGCCCGTGATCACCTCCCGAAGTGATCACGGCCCAGTAGTATAGCATGGCAGACGGACAAGAATGTAGGGCCACTGATGGAACACTAGCATCCTATACTAAGCAGTAGGATAGCAGGTAATGGTAACAACAGTAGTAGCAAGGACAGGCTATGCATCAGGATAGGAATAACGGAAAGCAGTATCATGCTACACTACTCTAATGCAAGCAGTATAGAGAAGAGTAGGCGATATCTGGTGATCAAAGGGGGGGCTTGCCTGGTTGCTCTGGCAAGAGAGAGGGGTCGTCAACACCGTAGTCGTACTGGGTAGTAGCGGCGTCGGTCTCGGCGTCTAGCGAGAGAAGAGGGGGAAGAAACAATAAATATAATGCAAGCATATGCATAGTGATGCATGATATGACAAGTAACGGTGTTAGAGGTGCCCTAACGCGGTAGTAGGTGATACCGGTGAAGGGGGATGACATCCGGGAAAGTATCCCCGGTGTTTCGCGTTTTCGGGCAGAGGAACCGGAGGGGGAAAGTTGCGAGTTTGCTATGCTAGGGATGCGTGACGGACGAACAGGCTGCGTATCCGGGTTCGTCTCGTCGTTCTGAGCAACTTTCATGTACAAAGTTTTTTCATCTGAGCTACGGTTTATTTTATATTAATTTTAAAAGATTTAAATTAATTTTAGGATTTATTTAATTATTTTAATTCAACATTATCCAGAACAGTGTTTGCTGATGTCAGCATGACGTCAGCGTGATGTCATCAGTCAACCAGTTAGTTCACTTAGTCAAACTGACAGGCAGGTCCCACCTGTCATTGGCTGAAGACTAATTATCTGTTAACTTTTAATTAGCAGGTTTAATTAGAGTTAATTAGTTAACTAAATAGGGTTAGTTAAGTTAATTACTTCACTAATTAATTAATTAATTATTAATTAATTTTATTAAGTCATTTTTTATTTTCTTTTCTTCTTTTTTTTTAACGTTCTGGGCCGGGCCCCACATGTCTGTGGCCCATCGGGGCCTAGAGGGCGCGGGCGAGCGGGTGCGGGCGCCACGGGCGCCCGACAGGGCGGACCCGGGCACCGACGGTGGGGCACCGGCAGGGCACGCGGGGGCGAGCCCGGGTGACGGCCACGGCGGGGTGCTCGACGACGGGTGGTGAGCAGCATGGGGCGGAGCGGAGCACGGTCGCGTGCGGTGACGAGCGCCGGCGCGGGGCCGTAGCAGGGATGCGGCAACACAAGCAGAGGCGGCGGGAGCAGCGGGTGCGCGTGCGCGTGGGGGGCCATGGGTGCGGCGACAGCGGGCGCCGGAGCACGGTCGGTCGAGCAGGCAGTCGAGAACCAGGACGAGGCCCTTGCGTGAGGGGGGGGGGGGTGGCCGTGCGTGGCCGTGGCAAGTGCGCGCCCGGGCACTGCATCGGCAAGTAGAAGGTGAGGTAGGCACGATGTGGCCGGGACGGGCGACATGGATGGGGAGAGCGAGGGAGGTGCTCACTACGGGGCCGTAGGGCACTGGCAGTGGGCTCGGGGAGGTCCGGCGGGCGGCACCGGCGACGGAGAGGACGGCGGCGTCCGACGCGGGGGTCGAGGGCGCGGTGTAGGAACTGCGGCCTCCGCACGGGGCGAGGAGGAGGACGGGGGCGAGTCGGCGATGGCGGCGTCGGCAGAGAGGACGGCGATTTGGGGAAGACGGTGAGGGGCTCCGGCGACGCGGTTCTCGTGCGGCGGGGCGAGGTAGCTCCGGGCGAGGTCCCGCGTCATCGTGGTCGTGGACGGGCGGCGGGGCGCCGGTGGGGCGACAGGAGGGGGCCGGCTCTGCGAGGGGGGTGACGGCGACGTGGAGGCGGCGCTGGGGCGATGGGATCGGGGGGTTGCCCCGATCCAGATCGGGGAAGGGCGAGAGGGAGGAGTGGGAGAGAATGGGGGCGACGTGAGGGTGGGGGGTTAGGGTTTCAGGGGGATAAGGTGGAGTGGGAGGGTCCGGCCGGGCCAAACGGGCCGGCCTGCTGGGCCGAAGCCCACTGGGGGGGGCCTTTCTCTCTTTTCCTTTTTTTTCTTTTGTTTGTTTTCTGTTTTCTTTGATTATTTCTTTCTTTATTTATTTTAGTTGCATTTTAATTTAGTAAAATATACACTTAGTATCTAACTTAGTATTTCAACTTAGTCCATAGTCACACAAAAAATCTAGACCCCAAATAACTTAGTTTGACATTTTATTAATTATAAAAGATATTTAATTAATCATTTTGCTACTGTTTTATTTACCTCATAGTATTTAAACATTTTATAAACATGCGGTTTTCCCATCATAATTATCTATGCAATATTTGGTTCACTCCGAACATTTTAGTTTTAATATTTGAAAACTTTTATCGTTTGCCTGACTTCGAATTTGAATTTGAATCGGTTTTGAACTAAAGCGAGATTAGCAACAATAATCGAGGTGACGTGGCGTCATTAACGTGGGATTACTGTAGCCTAATTATCCGGGCGTCACAGACCAGCTCAGAGGTCAAACAAGGGATAGGTCTGGAAGAAGAAGAGTAGCTAGAACTGCAACTAGTGCAGTGAATAGGAGGGGTGCAAATCAAAGAAGAGAAAGAGGCAGCACTAGCAATAGTGCAGCAGCAGGAACATCAGGTGCTTGAGGGTTTAAATTTATTCTGTTTGGAGAGAGAGGATGAAGAGCAGGGAGAAGAGGGGGTAGAGGAGGAAGAAGAGGAGGAGGCAGAAGAGGAGGAAGAGCAAGAAGCATGGCAGAACAGGATGAAGAAGAGATCAACAACACACAATCAGCACCACCAGACTGATATCATGCTTTGTAATTCAGTGTTGTCCTTGTTTTAGTGTTGAGGCTGCGACCTCTTGATTGTTTGGTAGTCTATTGTGAACTGCTTTACTTTTGGTAGTGTTCCAGGCTTGGAAATGTTTCTACTTTAACCTGGTGTCATGCATTGGTTTTGTTAATGAAAACCTGGTAGTTGGGTTTGTTAACTGCTACTGTCCTGCCTTAGTTTGGTTTGTTAACCTGGTATTTAAGATTCCACTTATGCTTGTGTTCTTCTAGCTAGCATTGCCGAGAATGGAATTATCATCTTTTCTGCAAGAGTGTAGTAGTATCTTCTATGACTCTGTTATGTTACATACTGCATACTGCATATCAACTACTTTCTTCCACACTAAATGCATACTGCATATAGGTTGAGAACACAAATTGTGAACTAGTTCATTTCATATAAATTGCATAGTGCATACAAGAGATAAACCACAACATATAGGATACAACAATAGTAGGTCTAGATACAACAAACTGGTTACATCAGGTCTGGGTACATTTGTTCTTAAACACAAAGGCTACAATGCCACAGTAGAACACAACAGATACATATATCCGATGTTTCATCTACATCTTGAACAGACCACCTGCACGGCCATCTGTCCCTGCACATGCAAATCCATGCCCACCTCCAATGTATGCCCTCTCTGCCCCATCAATTGTATCAGGATAGCAACTAAAAGTGTGACAATGAGCACTGTTGGATTCATCATCGTAATCGTAAGAAGGAGGCAACTCTGTGAATATTGGGCTCTGATCAATAACCTTCAGAATATGGATCTTCACAACATGCAGAACTGTTCGCTTCTCGAGTGTCAAGTGACTGGAAGGTGGTGAAATTGGCCCGTCAGAGTCTGAGGTTGGATAATCTTGGGGTAGGTCAGGTTCTAGCAGCTCCACTTCATATAACCTGGGCACCTTCTTAGGATTTTTCATTCACGCTTCAACAACGATGAAACAACGATCAGTGGGCTTCACCATCTTAACGAGATCGCCGTCGAGATTGCTTACGAGCTTGCCAACAAACTCAACCACCCATGCTTCTTGCGGCAGCCCATCTAAGCTCAACCTAGTTAAAAACTTAAAAGATGACGCCTCGCCACCCATCCCACGGCGCCAACGGCTAAACTGGATCGTCGCTCCGCCGGTGGTAAGTTTATGGGAGTGGTAGATGAGCACCCGAATGCAATCCTCGCCGGACCGGAACCGCACAAGAAAATCCGCCGGAGGGGAACATACCTCGACCATGATGTGGTCATGGGAGAGGCTGCATTGCGACTTCAAAGCAGCAACCACCTGTGCCGGCGACATGGGAGGCCGGTGCCCTTCCACTGTACCCATCAGTGCACGACCACGCAACTTCTCCTCCACCCGGTACATCCCCGGCGTGTGCTGGAGCACACAGCGGCAAAACTCAGGCCTCAACTCTGGCTCGCAGCGCCTCCAGCACTCCGCCGGGAAGAAGACACTCCCCTCCTTGTTCTCCGGCCGCCAGCTCTCTCCCTCGAACTGCTCCATATCGATCTAAGTGACGGCTGCGGCAGATCGAAACGGAGGATGAAGTGAGAGGAATGCTAGGGTTTGGCACGAATCGGGCTGATTTGGGGATTTTGACTCGGGAGGGGATGCACTATGTGCAAAAAAATCCAACCCAAAATACTGACGGGCCCGCATTGCATAAAGGACAAAAAACTGACAGTGGGCCGAAACGGGATATTGACCAATTTTCCCATAAAACAAACCAAACTGACCACTTTTTCACGTTTTGACACTCTTGTGACCAATGTACACATCTTGCGAGAGTTCGCTGACCAATGGTGCGTTTATCTCAATGTCTTGCCTTATGTTGACGGGCAGCCGTTCCAGGGCATGACCGAGGGATGCACATGGACCTCACCAAACATCTATAGAGACGTCGGTTAGGAGTGGTTCCAATGACAGTGCCGGCAGGGAAGGATAACCACTAGACGAGCTCACCTTGGCCAGCGTCAGCAAGGTTGTCATCTTTGTCAACCGGAGTGGAGAAGTTTCCCGAAAAACCATTTCGTGGCCAACCAGGATATTACTTGCCAATACGGATGGACACTTCCGCATGGGAAAAACTCTATCGAAAAACTTAAATTCAGTCTAAGTGAACTACCCAAAATATCACTGATGCCTTAATATACTACACCAATTCTGGTGTAGCATAGCCCCATCTGGGCCATCCAATCACAGAAATAAACAACCTAGAATGGTTTGATGTACCATAAAAGGAACCAATCTCCGTGCTCCATGGGTCTAACTGCCTGGCACAACAAGAGAGCAGACTAGTCGTTGCTCTTGCATGTGCATATCTTATATGGAACTACACGAACTTCCAACCACAGTAAGTTTCTCCATTCAGTTTATACCGGATCATCACAACTATTGTAGAGATAGTACCACGTAAGATACAATATTCATGCTAAATATTTCAATTGTTTAGCCTAGTGTAGAACGAGATCAATTATTTTGTTCTCTCATTCTTTGTGCATATGTCTAGGCATGCTTATTGGGTGCCTTTTCTCATGTGTTGGAAGTTGGAACATGGATTGGATGATAGCAAAGAAGAAGTAGAAAGGGTTAATGGCGATAAACGTGCTAAAAAGATACGACGACTAACTCCATGGTTAGTGATCATGCTGGTTTTAGCAGTGAATAGTTCTGTGATGTACACATGTAGTTTGGACTTTATCATGCTCTATCCACCTTGAGTTCCTAGCTGCTCATGCTTCTATGTCTGTGTGTGTGTGTGGGTGTGTGTGTGTGTGTGTGTGTGTGTGAGTTACCGTTCAATGTTGCATGGACGGAGGGTTACTATATAAATTCCGGACGGATGTCATGCCACCTTTGTGATGTACACATGCAGTTTGGACTTTATCATGCTCTATCCACCTTGTGTTCCTAGCTGCTCATGCTTGTGTGTGTGTGTGTGTGTGAGAGAGAGTTACCGTTCATTGCTGCATGGATGGAGGATTATATATAAATTCCGAACGGAATCCATGCCACCTTATTGTATGTCAATTAGGTAGCTAAGCTAGCAAATCAATCTTTGTGCTTAATTTCTCAGAATGGTGCTATTCATTAATGCCAATATATATGCACAGTTTAGGTGAGAGATTGGAGGAAACCAACATGCTAGTGAACGGGCTTCTACCACTGTGACACAACCAGTGCGAGGCGTTTGGCTGTGATTCCTTCTAGGACGCAGTATCTATTAGGTGACATAGACCCTATAGGTGCAAGGTGCTGGCGAGGCTCCTGATACAACAGCCGGTCCATCGTCTGGGAGTTTGATTGTTGTGGAGGTTATTGTGACTTGTGAGCAGTTCTGCGTACATTGTAAGCAAGGTTGGCACTTAAGTTGGCGCCCTACAATCGGATAATGAGCTCTCGTTCCGTCTTACGCAAACACACAGAAGCAGGGCAGACGGGCAGGTAGGAGGGATTCGGCTTGCCTGCTCCCTCTCCATGCTCCCATCTGTGCTCCCACTTCATCCTACGGTTGTCTTTTTTTCTCTTTTCTTTCTAATTTAATCATCTCCCCCCTAATTTTAAGGAGATGGAGGACTACAACCTGAACTTTGCAGGACAGTAGAAAAGGGAACACCGATTGACAGTCACCTGACATTTATAGTCGATAGATGCATTTTTTGTCACGTATCACTAGAGGTGGCCTTTACATTAGGCGATATTTGTACAACAATCATGTCTAATGAGGTCTGGAGTGTGATTGGCCGAGGCTGTTGGAGACAATCGAGTTGGAGTGCCAGCCCATTTATGTTTTTTGCTTGTCTATTTCCAAAGATTGATGATTATATTACTTTGTTAGATGGTCAAACCCACTGTGTGTAAATACATTATATATGTGGACATGCATTCATGTTGGTACGTACGTACATGATGCAGGTTAGTGAGCCAACCCCAGTTTGCTTCCAAGAGACCGGTGCGATGTATATGCATGATATGACAGCCATAACAAGCTGTTAGACAGTTAGCTAGCCATAGAGATAGGATCCAGTTCAGTTTAAACTCATTGTAATCTATCTCTCCCTCTATTGATGAGGATGCCATAGCAAGAGGCGATGCATGGTGGTGTCATTCGCAGACTTGCCACCTGCATTCACTTGCTAGGATGGTGTGAGCCTGCCGGAGCGTCCTGATCTTAGATTTTGGCGGTGCCGGTGCCCTTGCTCCCTCGTTAATAACGTCACCCTGTATATGACACTTTTGGGATGGTGGAAAGTGGAGGCGGCGGTACTGATGACTTTGATTGATGGTGTTTTTCAAGTATCTAGTTTCGAGCTCCGGCTTGAATACCCTAGGTCTGATCCTAGCTGGTTATACCCGACAATGGTGGTGTTTTTGCGTTGTTACCAGGTAGTTCAAATAATTTTACACTAGAGTTGAACTAGCTCTATAGCCTAGTACAAATTTTTTACACTAGAGTTGAACTAGCTCTATAGCCTAGTACAAATAATTTTACACTAGAGTTGAACTAGCTCTATAAGCTAGTTCAAATAATTTTACACTAGAGTTGAACTAGCTCTATAGCCTAGTACAAATAATTTTGCACTAGAGTTGAACTAGCTCTATAAGCTAGTCCAAATAATTTGACACTAGAGTTGAACTAGCTACATAGCCTAGTACAAATAATTTTACACTAGAGTTGAACTAGCTCTATAAGCTAGTACAACTAACTTTACACTAGAGTTGAACTAGCTCTATAGCCTAGTACAAATAATTTTACACTAGTGTTGAACTATAGGTCTATAGCCTAGTATAAATAATTTTACACTAGAGTTGAACTAGCTCTGTAAACTAGTTCAAATAATTTTACACTAGAGTTGAACTAGCTCTATAAGCTAGTACAAATAATTTTATAGTAGAGTTGAACTAGCTCTCTAAGCTAGTTCAAATAATTTTACACTAGAGTTGAACTAGCTCTATAGCCTAGTACAAATAATTTTACACTAGAGTTGAACTAGCTCTATAGCCTAGTACAAATAATTTTACACTAGAGTTGAACTAGCTCTATAAGGTAGTTCAAATAATTTTATACTAGAGTTGAACTAGCTCTATAGCCTAGTACAAATTTTTTTACACTAGAGTTGAACTAGCTCTATAGCCTAGTACAAATAATTTTACACTAGAGTTGAACTAGCTCTATAAGCTAGTTCAAATAATTTTACACTAGAGTTGAACTAGCTCCATAGCCTAGTACAAATAACTTTACACTAGAATTGAACTAGCTCTATAAGCTAGTTCAAATAATTTTACACTAGAGTTGAACTAGCTCTATAGCCTAGTACAAATAATTTTACACAAGAGTTGAACTATCTCTATAAGCTAGTACAAATAATTTTACACTAGAGTTGAACTAGCTCTATAGCCTAGTACAAATAATTTTACACTAGAGTTGAACTAGCTCTATAGCCAAGTACAAATAATTTTACACTAGAGTTGAACTAGCTCTATAAGCTAGTTCAAGTAATTTTACACTAGAGTTGAACTAGCTGTATAGCCTAGTACAAATAATTTTACACTAGAGTTGAACTAGGTCTATAGCCTAGTACAAATAATTTTACAATAGAATTGAACTAGCTCCATCAGCTAGTTTAAATAATTTTACACTAGAGCTGAACTAGCTCTATAGCCTAGTACAAATAATTTTACACTAGAGTTGAACTAGCTCGATAAGCTAGTTCAAATAATTTTACACGAGATTTGAACTAGCTCTACAACCTAGTACAAATAAGTTTACACTAGAGTTGAACTAGCTCTATAGCCTAGTACAAATAATTTTACACTAGACTTGAACTAGCCCTATAAGATAGTTCAAATAATTTTACACTAGAGTTGAACTAGCTCTATAGCCTAGTACAAATAATTTAACACTAGAATTGAACTAGCTCTATAAGCTAGTTCAAATAATTTTACACTAGAGTTGAACTAGCTCTATAGCCTAGTACAAATAATTTTACAGTAGAGTTGAAATAGCTCTATAAGCTAGTACAAATAATTTTACACTAGAGTTGAACTAACTCTATAGCCTAGTACAAATAATTTTGCACTAGAGTTGAACTAGCTCTATAAGCTAGTACAAATAATTTTACACTATAGTAGAACTAGCTCTATAGCCTAGTACAAATAATTTCACACTAGAGTTGAAATAGCTCTATAGCCAAGTACAAATAATTTTACACTAGAGTTGAACTAGCTCTATAAGCTAGTCCAAATAATTTTACACTAGAGTTGAACTAGCTGTATAGCCTAGTACAAATAATTTTACACTAGAGTTGAACTAGCTTGATAAGCTAGTTCAAATAATTTTACACTACAGTTGAACTAGCTCTATAGCCTAGTACAAATAAGTTTACACTAGAATTGAACTAGCTCTATAAGCTAGTTCAAATGATTTTACACTAGAGTTGAACTAGCTCTGTAGCCTAGTACAAATAATTTTACATTACAGTTGAACTAGCTCTATAGCCTAGTACAAATAATTTTACACTGGAGTTGAACTAGCTCTATAAACTAGTTCAAATAAATTTACACTAGAGTTGAACTAGCTGTATAGCCTAGTACAAATAATTTTACACTAGAGTTGAACTAGCTCTTTAAGCTAGTACAAATAACTTTACACTAGAGTTGAACTAGCTCTATATCCTAGTACAAATAATTTTACACTAGAGTTGAACTAGGTCTATATAGCCTAGTACAAATAATTTTACACTAGAGCTGAACTAGCTCTATAGCCTAGTACAATAATTTTACACTAGAGTTGAACTAGCTCTATAGCCTAGTACAAATAATTTTACACTAGAGTTGAAATAGCTCTATAGCCAAGTACAAATAATTTTACACTAGAGTTGAACTAGCTCTATAAGCTAGTTCAAATAATTTTACACTAGAGTTGAACTAGCTGTATAGCCTAGTACAAATAATTTTACACTAGAGTTGAACTAGGTCTATAGCCTAGTAAAAATAATTTTACAATCGAATTGAACTAGCTCTATCAGCTAGTTTAAATAATTTTACACTAGAGTTGAATTAGGTCTATAGCCTAGTACAAATAATTTTACACTAGAGTTGAACTAGCTCTATAAGCTAGTTCAAATAATTTTACACGAGATTTGAACTAGCTGTACAACCTAGTACAAATAAGTTTACACTAGAGTTGAACTAGCTCTATAGCCTAGTACAAATAATTTTACACTAGACTTGAACTAGCCCTATAAGCTAGTTCAAATAATTTTACAATAGAGTTGAACTAGCTCTATAGCCTAGTACAAATAATTTAACACTAGAATTGAACTAGCTCTATAAGCTAGTTCAAATAATTTTACACTAGAGTTGAACTAGCTCTATAGCCTAGTACAAATAATTTTACAGTAGAGTTGAAATAGCTCTATAAGCTAGTACAAATAATTTTACACTAGAGTTGAACTAACTCTATAGCCTAGTACAAATAATTTTGCACTAGAGTTGAACTAGCTCTATAAGCTAGTACAAATAACTTTACACTAGAGTTGAACTAGTTCTATAGCCTAGTACAAATAATTTTACACTAGAGTTGAACTAGGTCTATATAGCCTAGTATAAATAATTTTACACTAGAGTTGAACTAGCTCTATAAGCTAGTTCAAATAATTTTACACTAGAGTTGAACTAGCTGTACAACCTAGTACAAATAAGTTTACAGTAGAGTTGAACTAGCTCTATAGGCTAGTACAAATAATTTTACACTAGAGTTGAAGTAGCTCTATAAACTAGTTCAAATAATTTTACACTAGAGTTGAACTAGCTCTATAGCCTAGTACAAATAATTTTACACTAGAGTTGAAATAGCTCTATAGCCAAGTACAAATAATTTTACACTAGAGTTGAACTAGCTCTATAAGCTAGTTCAAATAATTTTACACTAGAGTTGAACTAGCTGTATAGCCTAGTACAAATAATTTTACACTAGAGTTGAACTAGGTCTATAGCCTAGTACAAATAATTTTACAATAGAATTGAACTAGCTCTATCAACTAGTTTAAATAATTTTACACTAGAGTTGAATTAGGTCTATAGCCTAGTACAAATAATTTTACACTAGAGTTGAACTAGCTCTATAAGCTAGTTCAAATAATTTTACACTAGAGTTGAACTAGCTCTACAACCTAGTACAAATAAGTTTACACTAGAGTTGAACTAGCTCTATAGCCTAGTACAAATAATTTTACACTAGACTTGTACTAGCCCTATAAGCTAGTTCTAATAATTTTACACTAGAGTTGAACTAGCTCTATGGCCTAGTACAATTAATTTTACACTAGAATTGAACTAGCTCTATAAGCTAGTTCAAATAATTTTACACCAGAGTTGAACTAGCTCTATAGCCTAGTACAAATAATTTTACAGTAGAGTTGAAATAGCTCTATAAGCTAGTACAAATAATTTTACACTAGAGTTGAACTAGCTCTATAGCCTAGTACAAATAATTTTGCACTAGAGTTGAACTAGCTCTATAAGCTAGTACAAATAATTTTACACTATAGTAGAACTAGCTCTATAGCCTAGTACAAATAATTTTACACTAGAGTTGAAATAGCTCTATAGCCAAGTACAAATAATTTTACACTAGAGTTGAACTAGCTCTATAAGCTAGTCCGAATAATTTTACACTAGAGTTGAACTAGCTGTATAGCCTAGTACAAATAATTTTACACTAGAGTTGAGCTAGCTTTATAAGCTAGTTCAAATAATTTTACACTACAGTTGAACTAGCTCTATAGCCTAGTACAAATAAGTTTACACTAGAATTGAACTAGCTCTATAAGCTAGTTCAAATGATTTTACACTAGAGTTGAACTAGCTCTATAGCCTAGTACAAATAATTTTACACTACAGTTGAACTAGCTCTATAGCCTAGTACAAATAATTTTACACTGGAGTTGAACTAGCTCTATAAACTAGTTCAAATAACTTTACACTAGAGTTGAACTAGCTGTATAGCCTAGTACAAATAATTTTACACTAGAGTTGAACTAGCTCTATAGCCTAGTACAAATAATTTTACACTATAGTTGAACTAGTTCTATAGCCTAGTACAAATAATTTTACACTAGAGTTGAACTAGCTCTATAAACTAGTTCAAATAACTTTACACCAGAGTTGAACTAGTTGTATAGCCTAGTACACATAATTTTACACTACAGTAGAACTAGCTCTATAAGCTAGTACAAATAACTTTACACTAGAGTTGAACTAGCTCTATAGCCTAGTACAAATAATTTTACACTAGAGTTGAACTAGGTCTATATAGCCTAGTAAAAATAATTTTACACTAGAGCTGAACTAGCTCTATAGCCTAGTACAAATAATTTTACACTAGAGTTGAACTAGCTCTATAGCCTAGTACAAATAATTTTACACTAGAGTTGAAATAGTTGTATAGCCTAGTACAAAAAATTTTACACTAGGGTTGAACTAGGTCTATAGCCTAGTACAAATAATTTTACAATAGAATTGAACTAGCTCTATCAGCTAGTTTAAATAATTTTACACTAGAGCTGAACTAGCTCTATAGCCTAGTACAAATAATTTTACACTAGAGTTGAACTAGCTCTATAAGCTAGTTCAAATAATTTTACACTAGAGTTGAACTAGCTCTACAACCTAGTACAAATAAGTTTACATTAGAGTTCAACTAGCTCTATAGCGTAGTACAAATAATTTTACACTAGACTTGAACTAGCCCTATAAGCTAGTTCAAATAATTTTACCCTAGAGTTGAACTAGCTCTATAGCCTAGTACAAATAATTTTACACTAGAATTGAACTAGCTCTATAAGCTAGTTCAAATAATTTTACACTAGAGTTGAACTAGCTCTATAGCCTAGTACAAATAATTTTACAGTAGAGTTGAAATAGCTCTATAAGCTAGTACAAATAATTTTACACTATAGTAGAACTAGCTCTATAGCCTAGTACAAATAATTTTACACTAGAGTTGAAATAGCTCTATAGCCAAGTACAAATAATTTTACACTAGAGTTGAACTAGCTCTATAAGGTAGTTCAAATAATTTTACACTAGAGTTGAACTAGCTCTCTAAGCTAGTTCAAATAATTTTACACTAGAGTTGAACTAGCTCTATAGCCTAGTACAAATAATTTTACACTAGACTTGAACTAGCCCTATAAGCTAGTTCAAATAATTTTACACTAGAGTTGAACTAGCTCAATAGGCTAGTACAAATAATTTTACACTAGACTTGTACTAGCCCTATAAGCTAGTTCTAATAATTTTACACTAGAGTTGAACTAGCTCTATGGCCTAGTATAAATAATTTTACACTAGAATTGAACTAGCTCTATAAGCTAGTTCAAATAATTTACACTAGAGTTGAACTAGCTCTATAGCCTAGTACAAATAATTTTACAATAGAGTTGAAATAGCTCTATAAGCTAGTACAAATAATTTTACACTAGAGTTGAACTAGCTCTATAGCCTAGTACAAATAATTTTACACTACAGTTGAACTAGTTCTATAGCCTAGTACAAATAATTTTACACTAGAGTTGAACTAGCTCTATAAACTAGTTCAAATAACTTTACACCAGAGTTGAACTAGCTGTATAGCCTAGTACAAATAATTTTACACTACAGTAGAACTAGCTCTATAAGCTAGTACAAATAACTTTACACTAGAGTTGAACTAGCTCTATAGCCTAGTACAAATAATTTTACACTAGAGTTGAACTAGCTCTATATAGCCTAGTACAAATAATTTTACACTAGAGCTGAACTAGCTCTATAGCCTAGTACAAATAATTTTACACTAGAGTTGAACTAGCTCTATAGCCTAGTACAAATAATTTTACACTAGAGTTGAAATAGTTGTATAGCCTAGTACAAATAATTTTACACTAGAGTTGAACTAGGTCTATAGCCTAGTACAAATAATTTTACAATAGAATTGAACTAGCTCTATCAGCTAGTTTAAATAATTTTACACTAGAGCTGAACTAGCTCTATAGCCTAGTACAAATAATTTTACACTAGAGTTGAACTAGCTCTATAAGCTAGTTCAAATAATTTTACACTAGAGTTGAACTAGCTCTACAACCTAGTACAAATAAGTTTACATTAGAGTTGAACTAGCTCTATAGCGTAGTACAAATAATTTTACACTAGACTTGAACTAGCCCTATAAGCTAGTTCAAATAATTTTACCCTAGAGTTGAACTAGCTCTATAGCCTAGTACAAATAATTTTACACTAGAATTGAACTAGCTCTATAAGCTAGTTCAAATAATTTTACACTAGAGTTGAACTAGCTCTATAGCCTAGAACAAATAATTTTACAGTAGAGTTGAAATAGCTCTATAAGCTAGTACAAATAATTTTACACTATAGTAGAACTAGCTCTATAGCCTAGTACAAATAATTTTACACTAGAGTTGAAATAGCTCTATAGCCAAGTACAAATAATTTTACACTAGAGTTGAACTAGCTCTATAAGGTAGTTCAAATAATTTTACACTAGAGTTGAACTAGCTGTATAGCCTTGTACAAATAATTTTACACTAGAGTTGAACTAGCTCTCTAAGCTAGTTCAAATAATTTTACACTAGAGTTGAACTAGCTCTATAGCCTAGTACAAATATTTTACACTAAACTTGAACTAGCCCTATAAGCTAGTTCAAATAATTTTACACTAGAGTTGAACTAGCTCAATAGCCTAGTACAAATAATTTTACACTAGACTTGTACTAGCCCTATAAGCTAGTTCTAATAATTTTACACTAGAGTTGAACTAGCTCTATGGCCTAGTACAAATAATTTTACACTAGAATTGAACTAGCTCTATAAGCTAGTTCAAATAATGTACACTAGAGTTGAACTAGCTCTATAGCCTAGTACAAATAATTTTACAATAGAGTTGAAATAGCTCTATAAGCTAGTACAAATAATTTTACACTAGAGTTGAACTAGCTCTATAGCCTAGTACAAATAATTTTACACTACAGTTGAACTAGTTCTATAGCCTAGTACAAATAATTTTACACTAGAGTTGAACTAGCTCTATAAACTAGTTCAAATAACTTTACACCAGAGTTGAACTAGCTGTATAGCCTAGTACAAATAATTTTACACTACAGTAGAACTAGCTCTATAAGCTAGTACAAATAACTTTACACTAGAGTTGAACTAGCTCTATAGCCTAGTACAAATAATTTTACACTAGAGTTGAACTAGCTCTATATAGCCTAGTACAAATAATTTTACACTAGAGCTGAACTAGCTCTATAGCCTAGTACAAATAATTTTACACTAGAGTTGAACTAGCTCTATAGCCTAGTACAAATAATTTTACACTAGAGTTGAAATAGTTGTATAGCCTAGTACAAATAATTTTACACTAGAATTGAACTAGCTCTATAGCCTAGTACAAATAATTTTACACTAGAGTTGAAATAGCTCTATAGCCAAGTACAAATAATTTGACACTAGAGTTGAACTAGCTCTCTAAGCTAGTTCAAATAATTTTACACTAGAGTTGAACTAGCTCTATAGCCTAGTACAAATAATTTTACACTAGACTTGAACTAGCCCTATAAGCTAGTTCAAATAATTTTACACTAGAGTTGAACTAGCTCTATAGCCTAGTACAAATAATTTTACACTAGACTTGTACTAGCCCTATAAGCTAGTTCAAATAATTTTACACTAGAGTTGAACTAGCTCTATAGCTTAGTACAAATAATTTTACAGTAGAGTTGAAATAGCTCTATAAGCTAGTACAAATAATTTTACACTAGAGTTGAACTAGCTCTATAGCCTAGTACAAATAATTTTGCACTAGAGTTGAACTAGCTCTATAAGCTAGTACAAATAATTTTACACTATAGTAGAACTAGCTCTATAGCCTAGTACAAATAATTTTACACTAGAGTTGAAATAGCTCTATAGCCAAGTACAAATAATTTTACACTAGAGTTGAACTAGCTCTCTAACCTAGTTCAAATAATTTTACACTAGAGTTGAACTAGCTGTATAGCCTAGTACAAATAATTTTACACTAGAGTTGAACTAGCTCTACAACCTAGTACAAATAAGTTTAAACTAGAGTTGAACTAGCTCTATAGCCTAGTACAAATAATTTTACACTAGACTTGAACTAGCCCTATAAGCTAGTTCAAATAATTTTACACTAGAGTTGAACTAGCTCTATAGCCTAGTACAAATAATTTTACACTAGAATTGAACTAGCTCTATAAGCTAGTTCAAATAATTTTACACTAGAGTTGAACTAGCTCTATAGCCTAGTACAAATAATTTTACAGTAGAGTTGAAATAGCTCTATAAGCTAGTACAAATAATTTTACACTATAGTAGAACTAGCTCTATCGCCTAGTACAAATAATGTTACACTAGAGTTGAAATAGCTCTATAGCCAAGTACAAATAATTTTACACTAGAGTTGAACTAGCTCTCTAAGCTAGTTCAAATAATTTTACACTAGAGTTGAACTAGCTCTATAGCCTAGTACAAATAATTTTACACTAGACTTGAACTAGCCCTATAAGCTAGTTCAAATAATTTTACACTAGAGTTGAACTAGCTCTATAGCCTAGTACAAATAATTTTACACTAGAATTGAACTAGCTCTATAAGCTAGTTCAAATAATTTTACACTAGAGTTGAACTAGCTCTATAGCCTAGTACAAATAATTTTACAGTAGAGTTGAAATAGCTCTATAAGCTAGTACAAATAATTTTACACTATAGTAGAACTAGCTCTATAGCCTAGTACAAATAATTTTACACTAGAGTTGAAATAGCTCTATAGCCAAGTACAAATAATTTTACACTAGAGTTGAACTAGCTCTATAAGCTAGTTCAAATAATTTTACACTAGAGTTGAACTAGCTGTATAGCCTAGTACAAATAATTTTACACTAGAGTTGAACTAGCTCTATAAGCTAGTTCAAATGATTTTACACTAGAGTTGAACTAGCTCTATAGCCTAGTACGAATAATTTTACACTACAGTTGAACTAGTTCTATAGCCTAGTACAAATAATTTTACACTAGAGTTGAACTAGCTCTATAAACTAGTTCAAATAACTTTACACCAGAGTTGAACTAGCTGTATAGCCTAGTACAAATAATTTTACACTAGAGTAGAACTAGCTCTATAAGCTAGTACAAATAACTTTACACTAGAGTTGAACTAGCTCTATAGCCTAGTACAAATAATTTTACACTAGAGTTGAACTAGGTCTATATAGCCTAGTACAAATAATTTTACACTAGAGTTGAACTAGCTCTATAAGCTAGTTCAAATAATTTTACACTAGAGTTGAACTAGCTGTACAACCTAGTACAAATAAGTTTACAGTAGAGTTGAACTAGCTCTATAGGCTAGTACAAATAATTTTACACTAGAGTTGAAGTAGCTCTATAAACTAGTTCAAATAATTTTACACTAGAGTTGAACTAGCTCTATAGCCTAGTACAAATAATTTTACACTAGACTTGAACTAGCCCTATAAGCTAGTTCAAATAATTTTACACTAGAGTTGAACTAGCTCTATAGCCTAGTACAAATAATTTTACACTAGAATTGAACTAGCTCTATAAGCTAGTTCAAATAATTTTACACTAGAGTTGAACTAGCTCTATAGCCTAGTACAAATAATTTTACAGTAGAGTTGAAATAGCTCTATAAGCTAGTACAAATAATTTTACACTATAGTAGAACTAGCTCTATAGCCTAGTACAAATAATTTTACACTAGAGTTGAAATAGCTCTATAGCCAAGTACAAATAATTTTACACTAGAGTTGAACTAGCTCTATAAGCTAGTTCAAATAATTTTACACTAGAGTTGAACTAGCTGTATAGCCTAGTACAAATAATTTTACACTAGAGTTGAACTAGCTCTATAAGCTAGTTCAAATGATTTTACACTAGAGTTGAACTAGCTCTATAGCCTAGTACAAATAATTTTACACTACAGTTGAACTAGTTCTATAGCCTAGTACAAATAATTTTACACTAGAGTTGAACTAGCTCTATAAACTAGTTCAAATAACTTTACACCAGAGTTGAACTAGCTGTATAGCCTAGTACAAATAATTTTACACTAGAGTAGAACTAGCTCTATAAGCTAGTACAAATAAACTTACACTAGAGTTGAACTAGCTCTATAGCCTAGTACAAATAATTTTACACTAGAGTTGAACTAGGTCTATATAGCCTAGTACAAATAATTTTACACTAGAGTTGAACTAGCTCTATAAGCTAGTTCAAATAATTTTACACTAGAGTTGAACTAGCTGTACAACCTAGTACAAATAAGTTTACAGTAGAGTTGAACTAGCTCTATAGGCTAGTACAAATAATTTTACACTAGAGTTGAAGTAGCTCTATAAACTAGTTCAAATAATTTTACACTAGAGTTGAACTAGCTCTATAGCCTAGTACAAATAATTTTACACTAGACTTGAACTAGCCCTATAAGCTAGTTCAAATAATTTTACACTAGAGTTGAACTAGCTCTATAGCCTAGTACAAATAATTTTACACTAGAATTGAACTAGCTCTATAAGCTAGTTCAAATAATTTTACACTAGAGTTGAACTAGCTCTATAGCCTAGTACAAATAATTTTACAGTAGAGTTGAACTAGCTCTATAGCCTAGTACAAATAATTTTACAATAGAGTTCAACTAGCTCTATAAGCTAGTAAAAATATTTTTACACTAGAGTTGAACTAGCTCTATAGCCTAGTACAAATAATTTTACACTAGACTTGAACTAGCCCTATAAGCTAGTTCAAATAATTTTACACTAGAGTTGAACTAGCTCTATAGCCTAGTACAAATAATTTTACACTAGAATTGAACTAGCTCTATAAGCTAGTTCAAATAATTTTACACTAGAGTTGAACTAGCTCTATAGCCTAGTACAAATAATTTTACAGTAGAGTTGAAATAGCTCTATAAGCTAGTACAAATAATTTTACACTATAGTAGAACTAGCTCTATAGCCTAGTACAAATAATTTTACACTAGAGTTGAAATAGCTCTATAGCCAAGTACAAATAATTTTACACTAGAGTTGAACTAGCTCTATAAGCTAGTTCAAATAATTTTACACTAGAGTTGAACTAGCTGTATAGCCTAGTACAAATAATTTTACACTAGAGTTGAACTAGCTCTATAAGCTAGTTCAAATGATTTTACACTAGAGTTGAACTAGCTCTATAGCCTAGTACAAATAATTTTACACTACAGTTGAACTAGTTCTATAGCCTAGTACAAATAATTTTACACTAGAGTTGAACTAGCTCTATAAACTAGTTCAAATAACTTTACACCAGAGTTGAACTAGCTGTATAGCCTAGTACAAATAATTTTACACTAGAGTAGAACTAGCTCTATAAGCTAGTACAAATAAACTTACACTAGAGTTGAACTAGCTCTATAGCCTAGTACAAATAATTTTACACTAGAGTTGAACTAGGTCTATATAGCCTAGTACAAATAATTTTACACTAGAGTTGAACTAGCTCTATAAGCTAGTTCAAATAATTTTACACTAGAGTTGAACTAGCTGTACAACCTAGTACAAATAAGTTTACAGTAGAGTTGAACTAGCTCTATAGGCTAGTACAAATAATTTTACACTAGAGTTGAAGTAGCTCTATAAACTAGTTCAAATAATTTTACACTAGAGTTGAACTAGCTCTATAGCCTAGTACAAATAATTTTACACTAGACTTGAACTAGCCCTATAAGCTAGTTCAAATAATTTTACACTAGAGTTGAACTAGCTCTATAGCCTAGTACAAATAATTTTACACTAGAATTGAACTAGCTCTATAAGCTAGTTCAAATAATTTTACACTAGAGTTGAACTAGCTCTATAGCCTAGTACAAATAATTTTACAGTAGAGTTGAAATAGCTCTATAAGCTAGTACAAATAATTTTACACTATAGTAGAACTAGCTCTATAGCCTAGTACAAATAATTTTACACTAGAGTTGAAATAGCTCTATAGCCAAGTACAAATAATTTTACACTAGAGTTGAACTAGCTCTATAAGCTAGTTCAAATAATTTTACACTAGAGTTGAACTAGCTGTATAGCCTAGTACAAATAATTTTACACTAGAGTTGAACTAGCTCTATAAGCTAGTTCAAATGATTTTACACTAGAGTTGAACTAGCTCTATAGCCTAGTACAAATAATTTTACACTACAGTTGAACTAGTTCTATAGCCTAGTACAAATAATTTTACACTAGAGTTGAACTAGCTCTATAAACTAGTTCAAATAACTTTACACCAGAGTTGAACTAGCTGTATAGCCTAGTACAAATAATTTTACACTAGAGTAGAACTAGCTCTATAAGCTAGTACAAATAAACTTACACTAGAGTTGAACTAGCTCTATAGCCTAGTACAAATAATTTTACACTAGAGTTGAACTAGGTCTATATAGCCTAGTACAAATAATTTTACACTAGAGTTGAACTAGCTCTATAAGCTAGTTCAAATAATTTTACACTAGAGTTGAACTAGCTGTACAACCTAGTACAAATAAGTTTACAGTAGAGTTGAACTAGCTCTATAGGCTAGTACAAATAATTTTAAACTAGAGTTGAAGTAGCTCTATAAACTAGTTCAAATAATTTTACACTAGAGTTGAACTAGCTCTATAGCCTAGTACAAATAATTTTACACTAGAATTGAACTAGCTCTATAAGCTAGTTCAAATAATTTTACACTAGAGTTGAACTAGCTCTACAACCTACTACAAATAAGTTTAAACTAGAGTTGAACTAGCTCTATAGCATAGTACAAATAATTTTACACTAGACTTGAACTAGCCCTATAAGCTAGTTCAAATAATTTTACACTAGAGTTGAACTAGCTCTATAGCCTAGTACAAATAATTTTACACTAGAATTGAACTAGCTCTATAAGCTAGTTCAAATAATTTTACACTAGAGTTGAACTAGCTCTATAGCCTAGTACAAATAATTTTACAGTAGAGTTGAAATAGCTCTATAAGCTAGTACAAATAATTTTACACTATAGTAGAACTAGCTCTATAGCCTAGTACAAATAATTTTACACTAGAGTTGAAATAGCTCTATAGCCAAGTACAAATAATTTTACACTAGAGTTGAACTAGCTCTCTAAGCTAGTTCAAATAATTTTACACTAGAGTTGAACTAGCTCTATAGCCTAGTACAAATAATTTTACACTAGACTTGAACTAGCCCTATAAGCTAGTTCAAATAATTTTACACTAGAGTTGAACTAGCTCTATAGCCTAGTACAAATAATTTTACACTAGAATTGAACTAGCTCTATAAACTAGTTCAAATAATTTTACACTAGAGTTGAACTAGCTCTATAGCCTAGTACAAATAATTTTACAGTAGAGTTGAAATAGCTCTATAAGCTAGTACAAATAATTTTACACTATAGTAGAACTAGCTCTATAGCCTAGTACAAATAATTTTACACTAGAGTTGAAATAGCTCTATAGCCAAGTACAAATAGTTTTACACTAGAGTTGAACTAGCTCTATAAGCTAGTTCAAATAATTTTACACTAGAGTTGAACTAGCTGTATAGCCTAGTACAAATAATTTTACACTAGAGTTGAACTAGCTCTATAAGCTAGTTCAAATGATTTTACACTAGAGTTGAACTAGCTCTATAGCCTAGTACAAATAATTTTACACTACAGTTGAACTAGTTCTATAGCCTAGTACAAATAATTTTACACTAGAGTTGAACTAGCTCTATAAACTAGTTCAAATAACTTTACACCAGAGTTGAACTAGCTGTATAGCCTAGTACAAATAATTTTACACTAGAGTAGAACTAGCTCTATAAGCTAGTACAAATAACTTTACACTAGAGTTGAACTAGCTCTATAGCCTAGTACAAATAATTTTACACTAGAGTTGAACTAGGTCTATATAGCCTAGTACAAATAATTTTACACTAGAGTTGAACTAGCTCTATAAGCTAGTTCAAATAATTTTACACTATAGTAGAACTAGCTCTATAGCCTAGTACAAATAATGTTACACTAGAGTTGAAATAGCTCTATAGCCAAGTACAAATAATTTTACACTAGAGTTGAACTAGCTCTCTAAGCTAGTTCAAATAATTTTACACTAGAGTTGAACTAGCTCTATAGCCTAGTACAAATAATTTTACACTAGACTTGAACTAGCCCTATAAGCTAGTTCAAATAATTTTACACTAGAGTTGAACTAGCTCTATAGCCTAGTACAAATAATTTTACACTAGAATTGAACTAGCTCTATAAGCTAGTTCAAATAATTTTACACTAGAGTTGAACTAGCTCTATAGCCTAGTACAAATAATTTTACAGTAGAGTTGAAATAGCTCTATAAGCTAGTACAAATAATTTTACACTATAGTAGAACTAGCTCTATAGCCTAGTACAAATAATTTTACACTAGAGTTGAAATAGCTCTATAGCCAAGTACAAATAATTTTACACTAGAGTTGAACTAGCTCTATAAGCTAGTTCAAATAATTTTACACTAGAGTTGAACTAGCTGTATAGCCTAGTACAAATAATTTTACACTAGAGTTGAACTAGCTCTATAAGCTAGTTCAAATGATTTTACACTAAAGTTGAACTAGCTCTATAGCCTAGTACAAATAATTTTACACTACAGTTGAACTAGTTCTATAGCCTAGTACAAATAATTTTACACTAGAGTTGAACTAGCTCTATAAACTAGTTCAAATAACTTTACACCAGAGTTGAACTAGCTGTATAGCCTAGTACAAATAATTTTACACTAGAGTAGAACTAGCTCTATAAGCTAGTACAAATAACTTTACACTAGAGTTGAACTAGCTCTATAGCCTAGTACAAATAATTTTACACTAGAGTTGAACTAGGTCTATATAGCCTAGTACAAATAATTTTACACTAGAGTTGAACTAGCTCTATAAGCTAGTTCAAATAATTTTACACTAGAGTTGAACTAGCTGTACAACCTAGTACAAATAAGTTTACAGTAGAGTTGAACTAGCTCTATAGGCTAGTACAAATAATTTTACACTAGAGTTGAAGTAGCTCTATAAACTAGTTCAAATAATTTTACACTAGAGTTGAACTAGCTCTATAGCCTAGTACAAATAATTTTACACTAGACTTGAACTAGCCCTATAAGCTAGTTCAAATAATTTTACACTAGAGTTGAACTAGCTCTATAGCCTAGTACAAATAATTTTACACTAGAATTGAACTAGCTCTATAAGCTAGTTCAAATAATTTTACACTAGAGTTGAACTAGCTCTATAGCCTAGTACAAATAATTTTACAGTAGAGTTGAAATAGCTCTATAAGCTAGTACAAATAATTTTACACTATAGTAGAACTAGCTCTATAGCCTAGTACAAATAATTTTACACTAGAGTTGAAATAGCTCTATAGCCAAGTACAAATAATTTTACACTAGAGTTGAACTAGCTCTATAAGCTAGTTCAAATAATTTTACACTAGAGTTGAACTAGCTGTATAGCCTAGTACAAATAATTTTACACTAGAGTTGAACTAGCTCTATAAGCTAGTTCAAATGATTTTACACTAGAGTTGAACTAGCTCTATAGCCTAGTACAAATAATTTTACACTACAGTTGAACTAGTTCTATAGCCTAGTACAAATAATTTTACACTAGAGTTGAACTAGCTCTATAAACTAGTTCAAATAACTTTACACCAGAGTTGAACTAGCTGTATAGCCTAGTACAAATAATTTTACACTAGAGTAGAACTAGCTCTATAAGCTAGTACAAATAAATTTACACTAGAGTTGAACTAGCTCTATAGCCTAGTACAAATAATTTTACACTAGAGTTGAACTAGGTCTATATAGCCTAGTACAAATAATTTTACACTAGAGTTGAACTAGCTCTATAAGCTAGTTCAAATAATTTTACACTAGAGTTGAACTAGCTGTACAACCTAGTACAAATAAGTTTACAGTAGAGTTGAACTAGCTCTATAGGCTAGTACAAATAATTTTACACTAGAGTTGAAGTAGCTCTATAAACTAGTTCAAATAATTTTACACTAGAGTTGAACTAGCTCTATAGCCTAGTACAAGTAATTTTACACTAGAGTTGAAATAGCTCTATAGCCAAGTACAAATAATTTTACACTAGAGTTGAACTAGCTCTCTAAGCTAGTTCAAATAATTTTACACTGGAGTTGAACTAGCTCTATAGCCTAGTACAAATAATTTTACACTAGACTTGAACTAGCCCTATAAGCTAGTTCAAATAATTTTACACTAGAGTTGAACTAGCTCTATAGCCTAGTACAAATAATTTTACACTAGAATTGAACTAGCTCTATAAGCTAGTTCAAATAATTTTAAACTAGAGTTGAACTAGCTCTATAGCCAAGTACAAATAATTTTACACTAGAGTTGAACTAGCTCTATAAGCTAGTTCAAATAATTTTACACTAGAGTTGAACTAGCTCTACAACCTAGTACAAATAAGTTTACATTAGAGTTGAACTAGCTCTATAGCGTAGTACAAATAATTTTACACTAGACTTGAACTAGCCCTATAAGCTAGTTCAAATAATTTTACCCTAGAGTTGAACTAGCTCTATAGCCTAGTACAAATAATTTTACACTAGAATTGAACTAGCTCTATAAGCTAGTTCAAATAATTTTACACTAGAGTTGAACTAGCTCTATAGCCTAGAACAAATAATTTTACAGTAGAGTTGAAATAGCTCTATAAGCTAGTACAAATAATTTTACACTATAGTAGAACTAGCTCTATAGCCTAGTACAAATAATTTTACACTAGAGTTGAAATAGCTCTATAGCCAAGTACAAATAATTTTACACTAGAGTTGAACTAGCTCTATAAGGTAGTTCAAATAATTTTACACTAGAGTTGAACTAGCTGTATAGCCTTGTACAAATAATTTTACACTAGAGTTGAACTAGCTCTCTAAGCTAGTTCAAATAATTTTACACTAGAGTTGAACTAGCTCTATAGCCTAGTACAAATATTTTACACTAAACTTGAACTAGCCCTATAAGCTAGTTCAAATAATTTTACACTAGAGTTGAACTAGCTCAATAGCCTAGTACAAATAATTTTACACTAGACTTGTACTAGCCCTATAAGCTAGTTCTAATAATTTTACACTAGAGTTGAACTAGCTCTATGGCCTAGTACAAATAATTTTACACTAGAATTGAACTAGCTCTATAAGCTAGTTCAAATAATGTACACTAGAGTTGAACTAGCTCTATAGCCTAGTACAAATAATTTTACAATAGAGTTGAAATAGCTCTATAAGCTAGTACAAATAATTTTACACTAGAGTTGAACTAGCTCTATAGCCTAGTACAAATAATTTTACACTACAGTTGAACTAGTTCTATAGCCTAGTACAAATAATTTTACACTAGAGTTGAACTAGCTCTATAAACTAGTTCAAATAACTTTACACCAGAGTTGAACTAGCTGTATAGCCTAGTACAAATAATTTTACACTACAGTAGAACTAGCTCTATAAGCTAGTACAAATAACTTTACACTAGAGTTGAACTAGCTCTATAGCCTAGTACAAATAATTTTACACTAGAGTTGAACTAGCTCTATATAGCCTAGTACAAATAATTTTACACTAGAGCTGAACTAGCTCTATAGCCTAGTACAAATAATTTTACACTAGAGTTGAACTAGCTCTATAGCCTAGTACAAATAATTTTACACTAGAGTTGAAATAGTTGTATAGCCTAGTACAAATAATTTTACACTAGAATTGAACTAGCTCTATAGCCTAGTACAAATAATTTTACACTAGAGTTGAAATAGCTCTATAGCCAAGTACAAATAATTTGACACTAGAGTTGAACTAGCTCTCTAAGCTAGTTCAAATAATTTTACACTAGAGTTGAACTAGCTCTATAGCCTAGTACAAATAATTTTACACTAGACTTGAACTAGCCCTATAAGCTAGTTCAAATAATTTTACACTAGAGTTGAACTAGCTCTATAGCCTAGTACAAATAATTTTACACTAGACTTGTACTAGCCCTATAAGCTAGTTCTAATAATTTTACGCTAGAGTTGAACTAGCTCTATGGCCTAGTACAAATAATTTTACACTAGAATTGAACTAGCTCTATAAGCTAGTTCAAATAATTTTACACTAGAGTTGAACTAGCTCTATAGCTTAGTACAAATAATTTTACAGTAGAGTTGAAATAGCTCTATAAGCTAGTACAAATAATTTTACACTAGAGTTGAACTAGCTCTATAGCCTAGTACAAATAATTTTGCACTAGAGTTGAACTAGCTCTATAAGCTAGTACAAATAATTTTACACTATAGTAGAACTAGCTCTATAGCCTAGTACAAATAATTTTACACTAGAGTTGAAATAGCTCTATAGCCAAGTACAAATAATTTTACACTAGAGTTGAACTAGCTCTCTAACCTAGTTCAAATAATTTTACACTAGAGTTGAACTAGCTGTATAGCCTAGTACAAATAATTTTACACTAGAGTTGAACTAGCTCTACAACCTAGTACAAATAAGTTTAAACTAGAGTTGAACTAGCTCTATAGCCTAGTACAAATAATTTTACACTAGACTTGAACTAGCCCTATAAGCTAGTTCAAATAATTTTAAACTAGAGTTGAACTAGCTCTATAGCCTAGTACAAATAATTTTACACTAGAATTGAACTAGCTCTATAAGCTAGTTCAAATAATTTTACACTAGAGTTGAACTAGCTCTATAGCCTAGTACAAATAATTTTACAGTAGAGTTGAAATAGCTCTATAAGCTAGTACAAATAATTTTACACTATAGTAGAACTAGCTCTATCGCCTAGTACAAATAATGTTACACTAGAGTTGAAATAGCTCTATAGCCAAGTACAAATAATTTTACACTAGAGTTGAACTAGCTCTCTAAGCTAGTTCAAATAATTTTACACTAGAGTTGAACTAGCTCTATAGCCTAGTACAAATAATTTTACACTAGACTTGAACTAGCCCTATAAGCTAGTTCAAATAATTTTACACTAGAGTTGAACTAGCTCTATAGCCTAGTACAAATAATTTTACACTAGAATTGAACTAGCTCTATAAGCTAGTTCAAATAATTTTACACTAGAGTTGAACTAGCTCTATAGCCTAGTACAAATAATTTTACAGTAGAGTTGAAATAGCTCTATAAGCTAGTACAAATAATTTTACACTATAGTAGAACTAGCTCTATAGCCTAGTACAAATAATTTTACACTAGAGTTGAAATAGCTCTATAGCCAAGTACAAATAATTTTACACTAGAGTTGAACTAGCTCTATAAGCTAGTTCAAATAATTTTACACTAGAGTTGAACTAGCTGTATAGCCTAGTACAAATAATTTTACACTAGAGTTGAACTAGCTCTATAAGCTAGTTCAAATGATTTTACACTAGAGTTGAACTAGCTCTATAGCCTAGTACGAATAATTTTACACTACAGTTGAACTAGTTCTATAGCCTAGTACAAATAATTTTACACTAGAGTTGAACTAGCTCTATAAACTAGTTCAAATAACTTTACACCAGAGTTGAACTAGCTGTATAGCCTAGTACAAATAATTTTACACTAGAGTAGAACTAGCTCTATAAGCTAGTACAAATAACTTTACACTAGAGTTGAACTAGCTCTATAGCCTAGTACAAATAATTTTACACTAGAGTTGAACTAGGTCTATATAGCCTAGTACAAATAATTTTACACTAGAGTTGAACTAGCTCTATAAGCTAGTTCAAATAATTTTACACTAGAGTTGAACTAGCTGTACAACCTAGTACAAATAAGTTTACAGTAGAGTTGAACTAGCTCTATAGGCTAGTACAAATAATTTTACACTAGAGTTGAAGTAGCTCTATAAACTAGTTCAAATAATTTTACACTAGAGTTGAACTAGCTCTATAGCCTAGTACAAATAATTTTACACTAGACTTGAACTAGCCCTATAAGCTAGTTCAAATAATTTTACACTAGAGTTGAACTAGCTCTATAGCCTAGTACAAATAATTTTACACTAGAATTGAACTAGCTCTATAAGCTAGTTCAAATAATTTTACACTAGAGTTGAACTAGCTCTATAGCCTAGTACAAATAATTTTACAGTAGAGTTGAAATAGCTCTATAAGCTAGTACAAATAATTTTACACTATAGTAGAACTAGCTCTATAGCCTAGTACAAATAATTTTACACTAGAGTTGAAATAGCTCTATAGCCAAGTACAAATAATTTTACACTAGAGTTGAACTAGCTCTATAAGCTAGTTCAAATAATTTTACACTAGAGTTGAACTAGCTGTATAGCCTAGTACAAATAATTTTACACTAGAGTTGAACTAGCTCTATAAGCTAGTTCAAATGATTTTACACTAGAGTTGAACTAGCTCTATAGCCTAGTACAAATAATTTTACACTACAGTTGAACTAGTTCTATAGCCTAGTACAAATAATTTTACACTAGAGTTGAACTAGCTCTATAAACTAGTTCAAATAACTTTACACCAGAGTTGAACTAGCTGTATAGCCTAGTACAAATAATTTTACACTAGAGTAGAACTAGCTCTATAAGCTAGTACAAATAAACTTACACTAGAGTTGAACTAGCTCTATAGCCTAGTACAAATAATTTTACACTAGAGTTGAACTAGGTCTATATAGCCTAGTACAAATAATTTTACACTAGAGTTGAACTAGCTCTATAAGCTAGGTCAAATAATTTTACACTAGAGTTGAACTAGCTGTACAACCTAGTACAAATAAGTTTACAGTAGAGTTGAACTAGCTCTATAGGCTAGTACAAATAATTTTACACTAGAGTTGAAGTAGCTCTATAAACTAGTTCAAATAATTTTACACTAGAGTTGAACTAGCTCTATAGCCTAGTACAAATAATTTTACACTAGACTTGAACTAGCCCTATAAGCTAGTTCAAATAATTTTACACTAGAGTTGAACTAGCTCTATAGCCTAGTACAAATAATTTTACACTAGAATTGAACTAGCTCTATAAGCTAGTTCAAATAATTTTACACTAGAGTTGAACTAGCTCTATAGCCTAGTACAAATAATTTTACAGTAGAGTTGAAATAGCTCTATAAGCTAGTACAAATAATTTTACACTATAGTAGAACTAGCTCTATAGCCTAGTACAAATAATTTTACACTAGAGTTGAAATAGCTCTATAGCCAAGTACAAATAATTTTACACTAGAGTTGAACTAGCTCTATAAGCTAGTTCAAATAATTTTACACTAGAGTTGAACTAGCTGTATAGCCTAGTACAAATAATTTTACACTAGAGTTGAACTAGCTCTATAAGCTAGTTCAAATGATTTTACACTAGAGTTGAACTAGCTCTATAGCCTAGTACAAATAATTTTACACTACAGTTGAACTAGTTCTATAGCCTAGTACAAATAATTTTACACTAGAGTTGAACTAGCTCTATAAACTAGTTCAAATAACTTTACACCAGAGTTGAACTAGCTGTATAGCCTAGTACAAATAATTTTACACTAGAGTAGAACTAGCTCTATAAGCTAGTACAAATAAACTTACACTAGAGTTGAACTAGCTCTATAGCCTAGTACAAATAATTTTACACTAGAGTTGAACTAGGTCTATATAGCCTAGTACAAATAATTTTACACTAGAGTTGAACTAGCTCTATAAGCTAGTTCAAATAATTTTACACTAGAGTTGAACTAGCTGTACAACCTAGTACAAATAAGTTTACAGTAGAGTTGAACTAGCTCTATAGGCTAGTACAAATAATTTTAAACTAGAGTTGAAGTAGCTCTATAAACTAGTTCAAATAATTTTACACTAGAGTTGAACTAGCTCTATAGCCTAGTACAAATAATTTTACACTAGAATTGAACTAGCTCTATAAGCTAGTTCAAATAATTTTACACTAGAGTTGAACTAGCTCTACAACCTACTACAAATAAGTTTAAACTAGAGTTGAACTAGCTCTATAGCATAGTACAAATAATTTTACACTAGACTTGAACTAGCCCTATAAGCTAGTTCAAATAATTTTACACTAGAGTTGAACTAGCTCTATAGCCTAGTACAAATAATTTTACACTAGAATTGAACTAGCTCTATAAGCTAGTTCAAATAATTTTACACTAGAGTTGAACTAGCTCTATAGCCTAGTACAAATAATTTTACAGTAGAGTTGAAATAGCTCTATAAGCTAGTACAAATAATTTTACACTATAGTAGAACTAGCTCTATAGCCTAGTACAAATAATTTTACACTAGAGTTGAAATAGCTCTATAGCCAAGTACAAATAATTTTACACTAGAGTTGAACTAGCTCTCTAAGCTAGTTCAAATAATTTTACACTAGAGTTGAACTAGCTCTATAGCCTAGTACAAATAATTTTACACTAGACTTGAACTAGCCCTATAAGCTAGTTCAAATAATTTTACACTAGAGTTGAACTAGCTCTATAGCCTAGTACAAATAATTTTACACTAGAATTGAACTAGCTCTATAAACTAGTTCAAATAATTTTACACTAGAGTTGAACTAGCTCTATAGCCTAGTACAAATAATTTTACAGTAGAGTTGAAATAGCTCTATAAGCTAGTACAAATAATTTTACACTATAGTAGAACTAGCTCTATAGCCTAGTACAAATAATTTTACACTAGAGTTGAAATAGCTCTATAGCCAAGTACAAATAGTTTTACACTAGAGTTGAACTAGCTCTATAAGCTAGTTCAAATAATTTTACACTAGAGTTGAACTAGCTGTATAGCCTAGTACAAATAATTTTACACTAGAGTTGAACTAGCTCTATAAGCTAGTTCAAATGATTTTACACTAGAGTTGAACTAGCTCTATAGCCTAGTACAAATAATTTTACACTACAGTTGAACTAGTTCTATAGCCTAGTACAAATAATTTTACACTAGAGTTGAACTAGCTCTATAAACTAGTTCAAATAACTTTACACCAGAGTTGAACTAGCTGTATAGCCTAGTACAAATAATTTTACACTAGAGTAGAACTAGCTCTATAAGCTAGTACAAATAACTTTACACTAGAGTTGAACTAGCTCTATAGCCTAGTACAAATAATTTTACACTAGAGTTGAACTAGGTCTATATAGCCTAGTACAAATAATTTTACACTAGAGTTGAACTAGCTCTATAAGCTAGTTCAAATAATTTTACACTATAGTAGAACTAGCTCTATAGCCTAGTACAAATAATGTTACACTAGAGTTGAAATAGCTCTATAGCCAAGTACAAATAATTTTACACTAGAGTTGAACTAGCTCTCTAAGCTAGTTCAAATAATTTTACACTAGAGTTGAACTAGCTCTATAGCCTAGTACAAATAATTTTACACTAGACTTGAACTAGCCCTATAAGGTAGTTCAAATAATTTTACACTAGAGTTGAACTAGCTCTATAG
This sequence comes from Triticum monococcum, assembly GCA_034509565.1. Lineage (NCBI taxonomy): Eukaryota > Viridiplantae > Streptophyta > Magnoliopsida > Poales > Poaceae > Triticum > Triticum monococcum. The sequence continues at coordinate 750,165,719 of CM067847.1, forward strand.
CCTAGTACAAATAATTTTACACTAGAATTGAACTAGCTCTATAAGCTAGTTCAAATAATTTTACACTAGAGTTGAACTAGCTCTATAGCCTAGTACAAATAATTTTACAGTAGAGTTGAAATAGCTCTATAAGCTAGTACAAATAATTTTACACTATAGTAGAACTAGCTCTATAGCCTAGTACAAATAATTTTACACTAGAGTTGAAATAGCTCTATAGCCAAGTACAAATAATTTTACACTAGAGTTGAACTAGCTCTATAAGCTAGTTCAAATAATTTTACACTAGAGTTGAACTAGCTGTATAGCCTAGTACAAATAATTTTACACTAGAGTTGAACTAGCTCTATAAGCTAGTTCAAATGATTTTACACTAAAGTTGAACTAGCTCTATAGCCTAGTACAAATAATTTTACACTACAGTTGAACTAGTTCTATAGCCTAGTACAAATAATTTTACACTAGAGTTGAACTAGCTCTATAAACTAGTTCAAATAACTTTACACCAGAGTTGAACTAGCTGTATAGCCTAGTACAAATAATTTTACACTAGAGTAGAACTAGCTCTATAAGCTAGTACAAATAACTTTACACTAGAGTTGAACTAGCTCTATAGCCTAGTACAAATAATTTTACACTAGAGTTGAACTAGGTCTATATAGCCTAGTACAAATAATTTTACACTAGAGTTGAACTAGCTCTATAAGCTAGTTCAAATAATTTTACACTAGAGTTGAACTAGCTGTACAACCTAGTACAAATAAGTTTACAGTAGAGTTGAACTAGCTCTATAGGCTAGTACAAATAATTTTACACTAGAGTTGAAGTAGCTCTATAAACTAGTTCAAATAATTTTACACTAGAGTTGAACTAGCTCTATAGCCTAGTACAAATAATTTTACACTAGACTTGAACTAGCCCTATAAGCTAGTTCAAATAATTTTACACTAGAGTTGAACTAGCTCTATAGCCTAGTACAAATAATTTTACACTAGAATTGAACTAGCTCTATAAGCTAGTTCAAATAATTTTACACTAGAGTTGAACTAGCTCTATAGCCTAGTACAAATAATTTTACAGTAGAGTTGAAATAGCTCTATAAGCTAGTACAAATAATTTTACACTATAGTAGAACTAGCTCTATAGCCTAGTACAAATAATTTTACACTAGAGTTGAAATAGCTCTATAGCCAAGTACAAATAATTTTACACTAGAGTTGAACTAGCTCTATAAGCTAGTTCAAATAATTTTACACTAGAGTTGAACTAGCTGTATAGCCTAGTACAAATAATTTTACACTAGAGTTGAACTAGCTCTATAAGCTAGTTCAAATGATTTTACACTAGAGTTGAACTAGCTCTATAGCCTAGTACAAATAATTTTACACTACAGTTGAACTAGTTCTATAGCCTAGTACAAATAATTTTACACTAGAGTTGAACTAGCTCTATAAACTAGTTCAAATAACTTTACACCAGAGTTGAACTAGCTGTATAGCCTAGTACAAATAATTTTACACTAGAGTAGAACTAGCTCTATAAGCTAGTACAAATAAATTTACACTAGAGTTGAACTAGCTCTATAGCCTAGTACAAATAATTTTACACTAGAGTTGAACTAGGTCTATATAGCCTAGTACAAATAATTTTACACTAGAGTTGAACTAGCTCTATAAGCTAGTTCAAATAATTTTACACTAGAGTTGAACTAGCTGTACAACCTAGTACAAATAAGTTTACAGTAGAGTTGAACTAGCTCTATAGGCTAGTACAAATAATTTTACACTAGAGTTGAAGTAGCTCTATAAACTAGTTCAAATAATTTTACACTAGAGTTGAACTAGCTCTATAGCCTAGTACAAGTAATTTTACACTAGAGTTGAAATAGCTCTATAGCCAAGTACAAATAATTTTACACTAGAGTTGAACTAGCTCTCTAAGCTAGTTCAAATAATTTTACACTGGAGTTGAACTAGCTCTATAGCCTAGTACAAATAATTTTACACTAGACTTGAACTAGCCCTATAAGCTAGTTCAAATAATTTTACACTAGAGTTGAACTAGCTCTATAGCCTAGTACAAATAATTTTACACTAGAATTGAACTAGCTCTATAAGCTAGTTCAAATAATTTTAAACTAGAGTTGAACTAGCTCTATAGCCTAGTACAAATAATTTTACAGTAGAGTTGAAATAGCTCTATAAGCTAGTACAAATAATTTTACACTATAGTAGAACTAGCTCTATAGCCTAGTACAAATAATTTTACACTAGAGTTAAACTAGCTCTATAGCCAAGTACAAATAATTTTACACTAGAGTTGAACTAGCTCTATAAGCTAGTTCAAACAATTTTACACTAGAGTTGAACTAGCTGTATAGCCTAGTACAAATAATTTTACACTAGAGTTGAACTAGCTCTATAAGCTAGTTCAAATGATTTTACACTAGAGTTGAACTAGCTCTATAGCCTAGTACAAATAATTTTACACTACAGTTGAACTAGTTCTATAGCCTAGTACAAATAATTTTACACTAGAGTTGAACTAGGTCTATAAACTAGTTCAAATAACTTTACACCAGAGTTGAACTAGCTGTATAGCCTAGTACAAATAATTTTACACTAGAGTAGAACTAGCTCTATAAGCTAGTACAAATAACTTTACACTAGAGTTGAACTAGCTCTATAGCCTAGTACAAATAATTTTACACTAGAGTTGAACTAGGTCTATATAGCCTAGTACAAATAATTTTACACTAGAGTTGAACTAGCTCTATAAGCTAGTTCAAATAATTTTACACTAGAGTTGAACTAGCTGTACAACCTAGTACAAATAAGTTTACAGTAGAGTTGAACTAGCTCTATAGGCTAGTACAAATAATTTTACACTAGAGTTGAACTAGCTCTCTAAGCTAGTTCAAATAATTTTACACTAGAGTTGAACTAGCTCTATAGCCTAGTACAAATAATTTTACACTAGACTTGAACTAGCCCTATAAGCTAGTTCAAATAATTTTACACTAGAGTTTAACTAGCTCTATAGCCTAGTACAAATAATTTTACACTAGAATTGAACTAGCTCTATAAGCTAGTTCAAATAATTTTACACTAGAGTTGAACTAGCTCTATAGCCTAGTACAAATAATTTTACAGTAGAGTTGAAATAGCTCTATAAGCTAGTACAAATAATTTTACACTATAGTAGAACTAGCTCTATAGCCTAGTACAAATAATTTTACACTAGAGTTGAAATAGCTCTATAGCCAAGTACAAATAATTTTACACTAGAGTTGAACTAGCTCTATAAGCTAGTTCAAATAATTTTACACTAGAGTTGAACTAGCTGTATAGCCTAGTACAAATAATTTTACACTAGAGTTGAACTAGCTCTATAAGCTAGTTCAAATGATTTTACACTAGAGTTGAACTAGCTCTATAGCCTAGTACAAATAATTTTACACTATAGTTGAACTAGTTCTATAGCCTAGTACAAATAATTTTACACTAGAGTTGAACTAGCTCTATAAACTAGTTCAAATAACTTTACACCAGAGTTGAACTAGCTGTATAGCCTAGTACAAATAATTTTACACTAGAGTAGAACTAGCTCTATAAGCTAGTACAAATAACTTTACACTAGAGTTGAACTAGCTCTATAGCCTAGTACAAATAATTTTACACCAGAGTTGAACTAGGTCTATATAGCCTAGTACAAATAATTTTACACTAGAGTTGAACTAGCTCTATAAGCTAGTTCAAATAATTTTACACTAGAGTTGAACTAGCTGTACAACCTAGTACAAATAAGTTTACAGTAGAGTTGAACTAGCTCTATAGGCTAGTACAAATAATTTTACACTAGAGTTGAAGTAGCTCTATAGCCTAGTACAAATAATTTTACACTATAGTAGAACTAGCTCTATAGCCTAGTACAAATAATTTTACACTAGAGTTGAAATAGCTCTATAGCCAAGTACAAATAATTTTACACTAGAGTTGAACTAGCTCTCTAAGCTAGTTCAAATAATTTTACACTAGACTTGAACTAGCCCTATAAGCTAGTTCAAATAATTTTACACTAGAGTTGAACTAGCTCTATAGCCTAGTACAAATAATTTTACACTAGAATTGAACTAGCTCTATAAGCTAGTTCAAATAATTTTACACTAGAGTTGAACTAGCTCTATAGCCTAGTACAAATAATTTTACAGTAGAGTTGAAATAGCTCTATAAGCTAGTACAAATAATTTTACACTATAGTAGAACTAGCTCTATAGCCTAGTACAAATAATTTTACACTAGAGTTGAAATAGCTCTATAGCCAAGTACAAATAATTTTACACTAGAGTTGAACTAGCTCTCTAAGCTAGTTCAAATAATTTTACACTAGAGTTGAACTAGCTCTATAGCCTAGTACAAATAATTTTACACTAGACTTGAACTAGCCCTATAAGCTAGTTCAAATAATTTTACACTAGAGTTGAACTAGCTCTATAGCCTAGTACAAATAATTTTACACTAGAATTGAACTAGCTCTATAAGCTAGTTCAAATAATTTTACACTAGAGTTGAACTAGCTCTATAGCCTAGTACAAATAATTTTACAGTAGAGTTGAAATAGCTCTATAAGCTAGTACAAATAATTTTACACTATAGTAGAACTAGCTCTATAGCCTAGTACAAATAATTTTACACTAGAGTTGAAATAGCTCTATAGCCAAGTACAAATAATTTTACACTAGAGTTGAACTAGCTCTATAAGCTAGTTCAAACAATTTTACACTAGAGTTGAACTAGCTGTATAGCCTAGTACAAATAATTTTACACTAGAGTTGAATTAGCTCTATAAGCTAGTTCAAATGATTTTACACTAGAGTTAAACTAGCTCTATAGCCTAGTACAAATAATTTTACACTACAGTTGAACTAGTTCTATAGCCTAGTACAAATAATTTTACACTAGAGTTGAACTAGCTCTATAAACTAGTTCAAATAACTTTACACCAGAGTTGAACTAGCTGTATAGCCTAGTACAAATAATTTTACACTAGAGTAGAACTAGCTCTATAAGCTAGTTCAAATAATTTTACACTAGAGTTAAACTAGCTCTATAGCCTAGTACAAATAATTTTACACTACAGTTGAACTAGCTCTATAGCCTAGTTCAAATAATTTTACACTAGACTTGAACTAGCCCTATAAGCTAGTTCAAATAATTTTACACTAGAGTTGAACTAGCTCTATAGCCTAGTACAAATAATTTTACACTAGAATTGAACTAGCTCTATAAGCTAGTTCAAATAATTTTACACTAGAGTTGAACTAGCTCTATAGCCTAGTACAAATAATTTTACAGTAGAGTTGAAATAGCTCTATAAGCTAGTACAAATAATTTTACACTATAGTAGAACTAGCTCTATAGCCTAGTACAAATAATTTTACACTAGAGTTGAAATAGCTCTATAGCCAAGTACAAATAATTTTACACTAGAGTTGAACTAGCTCTCTAAGCTAGTTCAAATAATTTTACACTAGAGTTGAACTAGCTCTATAGCCTAGTACAAATAATTTTACACTAGACTTGAACTAGCCCTATAAGCTAGTTCAAATAATTTTACACTAGAGTTGAACTAGCTCTATAGCCTAGTACAAATAATTTTACACTAGAATTGAACTAGCTCTATAAGCTAGTTCAAATAATTTTACACTAGAGTTGAACTAGCTCTATAGCCTAGTACAAATAATTTTACAGTAGAGTTGAAATAGCTCTATAAGCTAGTACAAATAATTTTACACTATAGTAGAACTAGCTCTATAGCCTAGTACAAATAATTTTACACTAGAGTTGAAATAGCTCTATAGCCAAGTACAAATAATTTTACACTAGAGTTGAACTAGCTCTATAAGCTAGTTCAAACAATTTTACACTAGAGTTGAACTAGCTGTATAGCCTAGTACAAATAATTTTACACTAGAGTTGAATTAGCTCTATAAGCTAGTTCAAATGATTTTACACTAGAGTTAAACTAGCTCTATAGCCTAGTACAAATAATTTTACACTACAGTTGAACTAGTTCTATAGCCTAGTACAAATAATTTTACACTAGAGTTGAACTAGCTCTATAAACTAGTTCAAATAACTTTACACCAGAGTTGAACTAGCTGTATAGCCTAGTACAAATAATTTTACACTAGAGTAGAACTAGCTCTATAAGCTAGTACAAATAACTTTACACTAGAGTTGAACTAGCTCTATAGCCTAGTACAAATAATTTTACACTAGAGTTGAACTAGGTCTATATAGCCTAGTACAAATAATTTTACACTAGAGTTGAACTAGCTCTATAAGCTAGTTCAAATAATTTTACACTAGAGTTGAACTAGCTGTACAACCTAGTACAAATAAGTTTACAGTAGAGTTGAACTAGCTCTATAGGCTAGTACAAATAATTTTACACTAGAGTTGAACTAGCTCTCTAAGCTAGTTCAAATAATTTTACACTAGAGTTGAACTAGCTCTATAAGCTAGTTCAAATAATTTTACACTAGAGTTGAACTAGCTGTATAGCCTAGTAAAAATAATTTTACACTAGAGTTGAACTAGCTCTATAAGCTAGTTCAAATGATTTTACACTAGAGTTGAACTAGCTCTATAGCCTAGTACAAATAATTTTACACTACAGTTGAACTAGTTCTATAGCCTAGTACAAATAATTTTACACTAGAGTTGAACTAGCTCTATAAACTAGTTCAAATAACTTTACACCAGAGTTGAACTAGCTGTATAGCCTAGTACAAATAATTTTACACTAGAGTAGAACTAGCTCTATAAGCTAGTACAAATAACTTTACACTAGAGTTGAACTAGCTCTATAGCCTAGTACAAATAATTTTACACCAGAGTTGAACTAGGTCTATATAGCCTAGTACAAATAATTTTACACTAGAGTTGAACTAGCTCTATAAGCTAGTTCAAATAATTTTACACTAGAGTTGAACTAGCTGTACAACCTAGTACAAATAAGTTTACAGTAGAGTTGAACTAGCTCTATAGGCTAGTACAAATAATTTTACACTAGAGTTGAAGTAGCTCTATAGCCTAGTACAAATAATTTTACACTATAGTAGAACTAGCTCTATAGCCTAGTACAAATAATTTTACACTAGAGTTGAAATAGCTCTATAGCCAAGTACAAATAATTTTACACTAGAGTTGAACTAGCTCTCTAAGCTAGTTCAAATAATTTTACACTAGACTTGAACTAGCCCTATAAGCTAGTTCAAATAATTTTACACTAGAGTTGAACTAGCTCTATAGCCTAGTACAAATAATTTTACACTAGAATTGAACTAGCTCTATAAGCTAGTTCAAATAATTTTACACTAGAGTTGAACTAGCTCTATAGCCTAGTACAAATAATTTTACAGTAGAGTTGAAATAGCTCTATAAGCTAGTACAAATAATTTTACACTATAGTAGAACTAGCTCTATAGCCTAGTACAAATAATTTTACACTAGAGTTGAAATAGCTCTATAGCCAAGTACAAATAATTTTACACTAGAGTTGAACTAGCTCTCTAAGCTAGTTCAAATAATTTTACACTAGAGTTGAACTAGCTCTATAGCCTAGTACAAATAATTTTACACTAGACTTGAACTAGCCCTATAAGCTAGTTCAAATAATTTTACACTAGAGTTGAACTAGCTCTATAGCCTAGTACAAATAATTTTACACTAGAATTGAACTAGCTCTATAAGCTAGTTCAAATAATTTTACACTAGAGTTGAACTAGCTCTATAGCCTAGTACAAATAATTTTACAGTAGAGTTGAAATAGCTCTATAAGCTAGTACAAATAATTTTACACTATAGTAGAACTAGCTCTATAGCCTAGTACAAATAATTTTACACTAGAGTTGAAATAGCTCTATAGCCAAGTACAAATAATTTTACACTAGAGTTGAACTAGCTCTATAAGCTAGTTCAAACAATTTTACACTAGAGTTGAACTAGCTGTATAGCCTAGTACAAATAATTTTACACTAGAGTTGAATTAGCTCTATAAGCTAGTTCAAATGATTTTACACTAGAGTTGAACTAGCTCTATAGCCTAGTACAAATAATTTTACACTACAGTTGAACTAGTTCTATAGCCTAGTACAAATAATTTTACACTAGAGTTGAACTAGCTCTATAAACTAGTTCAAATAACTTTACACCAGAGTTGAACTAGCTGTATAGCCTAGTACAAATAATTTTACACTAGAGTAGAACTAGCTCTATAAGCTAGTACAAATAACTTTACACTAGAGTTGAACTAGCTCTATAGCCTAGTACAAATAATTTTACACTAGAGTTGAACTAGGTCTATATAGCCTAGTACAAATAATTTTACACTAGAGTTGAACTAGCTCTATAAGCTAGTTCAAATAATTTTACACTAGAGTTGAACTAGCTGTACAACCTAGTACAAATAAGTTTACAGTAGAGTTGAACTAGCTCTATAGGCTAGTACAAATAATTTTACACTAGAGTTGAACTAGCTCTCTAAGCTAGTTCAAATAATTTTACACTAGAGTTGAACTAGCTCTATAGCCTAGTACAAATAATTTTACACTAGACTTGAACTAGCCCTATAAGCTAGTTCAAATAATTTTACACTAGAGTTTAACTAGCTCTATAGCCTAGTACAAATAATTTTACACTAGAATTGAACTAGCTCTATAAGCTAGTTCAAATAATTTTACACTAGAGTTGAACTAGCTCTATAGCCTAGTACAAATAATTTTACAGTAGAGTTGAAATAGCTCTATAAGCTAGTACAAATAATTTTACACTATAGTACAACTAGCTCTATAGCCTAGTACAAATAATTTTACACTAGAGTTGAAATAGCTCTATAGCCAAGTACAAATAATTTTACACTAGAGTTGAACTAGCTCTATAAGCTAGTTCAAATAATTTTACACTAGAGTTGAACTAGCTGTATAGCCTAGTACAAATAATTTTACACTAGAGTTGAACTAGCTCTATAAGCTAGTTCAAATGATTTTACACTAGAGTTGAACTAGCTCTATAGCCTAGTACAAATAATTTTACACTACAGTTGAACTAGTTCTATAGCCTAGTACAAATAATTTTACACTAGTGTTGAACTAGCTCTATAAACTAGTTCAAATAACTTTACACCAGAGTTGAACTAGCTGTATAGCCTAGTACAAATAATTTTACACTAGAGTAGAACTAGCTCTATAAGCTAGTACAAATAAATTTACACTAGAGTTGAACTAGCTCTATAGCCTAGTACAAATAATTTTACACTAGAGTTGAACTAGGTCTATATAGCCTAGTACAAATAATTTTACACTAGAGTTGAACTAGCTCTATAAGCTAGTTCAAATAATTTTACACTAGAGTTGAACTAGCTGTACAACCTAGTACAAATAAGTTTAGAGTAGAGTTGAACTAGCTCTATAGGCTAGTACAAATAATTTTACACTAGAGTTGAAGTAGCTCTATAGCCTAGTACAAATAATTTTACACTATAGTAGAACTAGCTCTATAGCCTAGTACAAATAATTTTACACTAGAGTTGAAATAGCTCTATAGGCAAGTACAAATAATTTTACACTAGAGTTGAACTAGCTCTCTAAGCTAGTTCAAATAATTTTACACTAGACTTGAACTAGCCCTATAAGCTAGTTCAAATAATTTTACACTAGAGTTGAACTAGCTCTATAGCCTAGTACAAATAATTTTACACTAGAATTGAACTAGCTCTATAAGCTAGTTCAAATAATTTTACACTAGAGTTGAACTAGCTCTATAGCCTAGTACAAATAATTTTACAGTAGAGTTGAAATAGCTCTATAAGCTAGTACAAATAATTTTACACTATAGTAGAACTAGCTCTATAGCCTAGTACAAATAATTTTACACTAGAGTTGAAATAGCTCTATAGCCAAGTACAAATAATTTTACACTAGAGTTGAACTAGCTCTCTAAGCTAGTTCAAATAATTTTACACTAGAGTTGAACTAGCTCTATAGCCTAGTACAAATAATTTTACACTAGACTTGAACTAGCCCTATAAGCTAGTTCAAATAATTTTACACTAGAGTTGAACTAGCTCTATAGCCTAGTACAAATAATTTTACACTAGAATTGAACTAGCTCTATAAGCTAGTTCAAATAATTTTACACTAGAGTTGAACTAGCTCTATAGCCTAGTACAAATAATTTTACAGTAGAGTTGAAATAGCTCTATAAGCTAGTACAAATAATTTTACACTATAGTAGAACTAGCTCTATAGCCTAGTACAAATAATTTTACACTAGAGTTGAAATAGCTCTATAGCCAAGTACAAATAATTTTACACTAGAGTTGAACTAGCTCTATAAGCTAGTTCAAACAATTTTACACTAGAGTTGAACTAGCTGTATAGCCTAGTACAAATAATTTTACACTAGAGTTGAACTAGCTCTATAAGCTAGTTCAAATGATTTTACACTAGAGTTGAACTAGCTCTATAGCCTAGTACAAATAATTTTACACTACAGTTGAACTAGTTCTATAGCCTAGTACAAATAATTTTACACTAGAGTTGAACTAGCTCTATAAACTAGTTCAAATAACTTTACACCAGAGTTGAACTAGCTGTATAGCCTAGTACAAATAATTTTACACTAGAGTAGAACTAGCTCTATAAGCTAGTACAAATAACTTTACACTAGAGTTGAACTAGCTCTATAGCCTAGTACAAATAATTTTACACTAGAGTTGAACTAGGTCTATATAGCCTAGTACAAATAATTTTACACTAGAGTTGAACTAGCTCTATAAGCTAGTTCAAATAATTTTACACTAGAGTTGAACTAGCTGTACAACCTAGTACAAATAAGTTTACAGTAGAGTTGAACTAGCTCTATAGGCTAGTACAAATAATTTTACACTAGAGTTGAACTAGCTCTCTAAGCTAGTTCAAATAATTTTACACTAGAGTTGAACTAGCTCTATAGCCTAGTACAAATAATTTTACACTAGACTTGAACTAGCCCTATAAGCTAGTTCAAATAATTTTACACTAGAGTTTAACTAGCTCTATAGCCTAGTACAAATAATTTTACACTAGAATTGAACTAGCTCTATAAGCTAGTTCAAATAATTTTACACTAGAGTTGAACTAGCTCTATAGCCTAGTACAAATAATTTTACAGTAGAGTTGAAATAGCTCTATAAGCTAGTACAAATAATTTTACACTATAGTACAACTAGCTCTATAGCCTAGTACAAATAATTTTACACTAGAGTTGAAATAGCTCTATAGCCAAGTACAAATAATTTTACACTAGAGTTGAACTAGCTCTATAAGCTAGTTCAAATAATTTTACACTAGAGTTGAACTAGCTGTATAGCCTAGTACAAATAATTTTACACTAGAGTTGAACTAGCTCTATAAGCTAGTTCAAATGATTTTACACTAGAGTTGAACTAGCTCTATAGCCTAGTACAAATAATTTTACACTACAGTTGAACTAGTTCGATAGCCTAGTACAAATAATTTTACACTAGTGTTGAACTAGCTCTATAAACTAGTTCAAATAACTTTACACCAGAGTTGAACTAGCTGTATAGCCTAGTACAAATAATTTTACACTAGAGTAGAACTAGCTCTATAAGCTAGTACAAATAAATTTACACTAGAGTTGAACTAGCTCTATAGCCTAGTACAAATAATTTTACACTAGAGTTGAACTAGGTCTATATAGCCTAGTACAAATAATTTTACACTAGAGTTGAACTAGCTCTATAAGCTAGTTCAAATAATTTTACACTAGAGTTGAACTAGCTGTACAACCTAGTACAAATAAGTTTAGAGTAGAGTTGAACTAGCTCTATAGGCTAGTACAAATAATTTTACACTAGAGTTGAAGTAGCTCTATAGCCTAGTACAAATAATTTTACACTATAGTAGAACTAGCTCTATAGCCTAGTACAAATAATTTTACACTAGAGTTGAAATAGCTCTATAGGCAAGTACAAATAATTTTACACTAGAGTTGAACTAGCTCTCTAAGCTAGTTCAAATAATTTTACACTAGACTTGAACTAGCCCTATAAGCTAGTTCAAATAATTTTACACTAGAGTTGAACTAGCTCTATAGCCTAGTACAAATAATTTTACACTAGAATTGAACTAGCTCTATAAGCTAGTTCAAATAATTTTACACTAGAGTTGAACTAGCTCTATAGCCTAGTACAAATAATTTTACAGTAGAGTTGAAATAGCTCTATAAGCTAGTACAAATAATTTTACACTATAGTAGAACTAGCTCTATAGCCTAGTACAAATAATTTTACACTAGAGTTGAAATAGCTCTATAGCCAAGTACAAATAATTTTACACTAGAGTTGAACTAGCTCTCTAAGCTAGTTCAAATAATTTTACACTAGAGTTGAACTAGCTATATAGCCTAGTACAAATAATTTTACACTAGACTTGAACTAGCCCTATAAGCTAGTTCAAATAATTTTACACTAGAGTTGAACTAGCTCTATAGCCTAGTACAAATAATTTTACACTAGAATTGAACTAGCTCTATAAGCTAGTTCAAATAATTTTACACTAGAGTTGAACTAGCTCTATAGCCTAGTACAAATAATTTTACAGTAGAGTTGAAATAGCTCTATAAGCTAGTACAAATAATTTTACACTATAGTAGAACTAGCTCTATAGCCTAGTACAAATAATTTTACACTAGAGTTGAAATAGCTCTATAGCCAAGTACAAATAATTTTACACTAGAGTTGAACTAGCTCTATAAGCTAGTTCAAACAATTTTACACTAGAGTTGAACTAGCTGTATAGCCTAGTACAAATAATTTTACACTAGAGTTGAACTAGCTCTATAAGCTAGTTCAAATGATTTTACACTAGAGTTGAACTAGCTCTATAGCCTAGTACAAATAATTTTACACTACAGTTGAACTAGTTCTATAGCCTAGTACAAATAATTTTACACTAGAGTTGAACTAGCTCTATAAACTAGTTCAAATAACTTTACACCAGAGTTGAACTAGCTGTATAGCCTAGTACAAATAATTTTACACTAGAGTAGAACTAGCTCTATAAGCTAGTACAAATAACTTTACACTAGAGTTGAACTAGCTCTATAGCCTAGTACAAATAATTTTACACTAGAGTTGAACTAGGTCTATATAGCCTAGTACAAATAATTTTACACTAGAGTTGAACTAGCTCTATAAGCTAGTTCAAATAATTTTACACTAGAGTTGAACTAGCTATACAACCTAGTACAAATAAGTTTACAGTAGAGTTGAACTAGCTCTATAGGCTAGTACAAATAATTTTACACTAGAGTTGAACTAGCTCTCTAAGCTAGTTCAAATAATTTTACACTAGAGTTGAACTAGCTCTATAGCCTAGTACAAATAATTTTACACTAGACTTGAACTAGCCCTATAAGCTAGTTCAAATAATTTTACACTAGAGTTTAACTAGCTCTATAGCCTAGTACAAATAATTTTACACTAGAATTGAACTAGCTCTATAAGCTAGTTCAAATAATTTTACACTAGAGTTGAACTAGCTCTATAGCCTAGTACAAATAATTTTACAGTAGAGTTGAAATAGCTCTATAAGCTAGTACAAATAATTTTACACTATAGTAGAACTAGCTCTATAGCCTAGTACAAATAATTTTACACTAGAGTTGAAATAGCTCTATAGCCAAGTACAAATAATTTTACACTAGAGTTGAACTAGCTCTATAAGCTAGTTCAAATAATTTTACACTAGAGTTGAACTAGCTGTATAGCCTAGTACAAATAATTTTACACTAGAGTTGAACTAGCTCTTTTAGCTAGTTTAAATGATTTTACACTAGAGTTGAACTAGCTCTATAGCCTAGTACAAATAATTTTACACTACAGTTGAACTAGTTCTATAGCCTAGTACAAATAATTTTACACTAGAGTTGAACTAGCTCTATAAACTAGTTCAAATAACTTTACACCAGAGTTGAACTAGCTGTATAGCCTAGTACAAATAATTTTACACTAGAGTAGAACTAGCTCTATAAGCTAGTACAAATAACTTTACACTAGAGTTGAACTAGCTCTATAGCCTAGTACAAATAATTTTACACTAGAGTTGAACTAGGTCTATATAGCCTAGTACAAATAATTTTACACTAGAGTTGAACTAGCTCTATAAGCTAGTTCAAATAATTTTACACTAGAGTTGAACTAGCTGTACAACCTAGTACAAATAAGTTTACAGTAGAGTTGAACTAGCTCTATAGGCTAGTACAAATAATTTTACACTAGAGTTGAAGTAGCTCTATAGCCTAGTACAAATAATTTTACACTATAGTAGAACTAGCTCTATAGCCTAGTACAAATAATTTTACACTAGAGTTGAAATAGCTCTATAGCCAAGTACAAATAATTTTACACTAGAGTTGAACTAGCTCTCTAAGCTAGTTCAAATAATTTTACACTAGAGTTGAACTAGCTCTATAGCCTAGTACAAATAATTTTACACTAGACTTGAACTAGCCCTATAAGCTAGTTCAAATAATTTTACACTAGAGTTGAACTAGCTCTATAGCCTAGTACAAATAATTTTACACTAGAATTGAACTAGCTCTATAAGCTAGTTCAAATAATTTTACACTAGAGTTGAACTAGCTCTATAGCCTAGTACAAATAATTTTACAGTAGAGTTGAAATAGCTCTATAAGCTAGTACAAATAATTTTACACTATAGTAGAACTAGCTCTATAGCCTAGTACAAATAATTTTACACTAGAGTTGAAATAGCTCTATAGCCAAGTACAAATAATTTTACACTAGAGTTGAACTAGCTCTATAAGCTAGTTCAAATAATTTTACACTAGAGTTGAACTAGCTGTATAGCCTAGTACAAATAATTTTACACTAGAGTTGAACTAGCTCTATAAGCTAGTTCAAATGATTTTACACTAGAGTTGAACTAGCTCTATAGCCTAGTACAAATAATTTTACACTACAGTTGAACTAGTTCTATAGCCTAGTACAAATAATTTTACACTAGAGTTGAACTAGCTCTATAAACTAGTTCAAATAAGTTTACACCAGAGTTGAACTAGCTGTATAGCCTAGTACAAATAATTTTACACTAGAGTAGAACTAGCTCTATAAGCTAGTACAAATAACTTTACACTAGAGTTGAACTAGCTCTATAGCCTAGTACAAATAATTTTACACTAGAGTTGAACTAGGTCTATATAGCCTAGTACAAATAATTTTAGACTAGAGTTGAACTAGCTCTATAGCCTAGTACAAATAATTTTACACTAGAATTGAACTAGCTCTATAAGCTAGTTCAAATAATTTTACACTAGAGTTGAACTAGCTCTATAGCAAGTACAAATAATTTTACAGTAGAGTTGAAATAGCTCTATAAGCTAGTACAAATAATTTTACACTATAGTAGAACTAGCTCTATAGCCTAGTACAAATAAGTTTACACTAGAGTTGAACTAGCTCTATAGCCTAGTACAAATAATTTTACACTAGATTTGAACTAGCCCTATAAGCTAGTTCAAATAATTTTAAACTAGAGTTGAACTAGCTCTATAGCCTAGTACAAATAATTTTACACTAGAATTGAACTAGCTCTATAAGCTAGTTCAAATAATTTTACACTAGAGTTGAACTAGCTCTATAGCCTAGTACAAATAATTTTACACTACAGTTGAACTAGTTCTATAGCCCAGTACAAATAATTTTACACTAGAGTTGAACTAGCTCTATAAACTAGTTCAAATAACTTTACACTAGAGTTGAACTAGCTGTATAGCCTAGTACAAATAATTTTACAATAGAGTAGAACTAGCTCTATAAGCTAGTACAAATAACTTTACACTAGAGTTGAACTAGCTCTATAGCCTAGTACAAATAATTTTACACTAGAGTTGAACTAGGTCTATATAGCCTAGTACAAATAATTTTACACTAGAGCTGAACTAGCTCTGTAGCCTAGTACAAATAATTTTACACTAGAGTTGAACTAGCTCTATAGCCTAGTACAAATAATTATACACTAGAGTTGAACTAGGTCTATATAGCCTAGTACAAATAATTTTACACTAGAGCTGAACTAGCTCTTTAGCCTAGTACAAATAATTTTACACTAGAGTTGAACTAGCTCTATAGCCTAGTACAATTGTTTTTACACTAGAGTTGAACTAGCTCTATAGCCTAGTACAAATAATTTTACACTAGGGTTGAACTAGCTCTATAAGCTAGTTCTAATAATTTTACACTAGAGTTGAACTAGCTCCATAGCCTAGTACAAATAATTTTACACTAGAATTGAACTAGCTCTATAAGCTAGTTCAAATAATTTTACACTAGAGTTGAACTAGCTCCATAGCCTAGTACAAATAATTTTACACTAGAATTGAACTAGCTCTATAAGCTAGTTCAAATAATTTTACACTAGAGTTGAACTAGCTCTATAGCCTAGTACAAGTAATTTTACACAAGAGTTGAACTAGCTCTATAAGCTAGTACAAATAATTTTACACTAGAGTTGAACTAGCTCTATAGCCTAGTACAAATAATTTTACACTAGAGTTGAACTAGCTCTATAAGCTAGTACAAATAGTTTTACACTATAGTAGAACTAGCTCTATAGCCTAGTACAAATAATTTTACACTAGAGTTGAAATAGCTCTATACCCAAGTACAAATAATTTTACACTAGAGTTGAACTAGCTCTATAAGCTAGTTCAAATAATTTTACACTAGAGTTGAATTAGTTGTATAGCCTAGTACAAATAATTTTACACTAGAGTTGAACTAGGGCTATAGCCTAGTACAAATAATTTTACAATAGAATTGAACTAGCTCTATCAGCTAGTTTAAATAATTTTACACTAGAGCTGAACTAGCTCTATAGCCTAGTACAAATAATTTTACACTAGAGTTGAACTAGCTCTATAAGCTAGTTCAAATAATTTTACACTAGAGTTGAACTAGCTCTACAACCTAGTACAAATAAGTTTACATTAGAGTTGAACTAGCTCTATAGCCTAGTACAAATAATTTTACACTAGACTTGAACTAGCCCTATAAGCTAGTTCAAATAATTTTACACTAGAGTTGAACTAGCTCTATAGCCTAGTACAAATAATTTTACACTAGAATTGAACTAGCTCTATAAGCTAGTTCAAATAATTTTACACTAGAGTTGAACTAGCTCTATAGCCTAGTACAAATAATTTTACAGTAGAGTTGAAATAGCTCTATAAGCTAGTACAAATAATTTTACACTATAGTAGAACTAGCTCTATAGCCTAGTATAAATAATTTTACACTAGAGTTGAAATAGCTCTATAGCCAAGTACAAATAATTTTACACTAGAGTTGAACTAGCTCTCTAAGCTAGTTCAAATAATTTTACACTAGAGTTGAACTAGCTGTATAGCCTAGTACAAATAATTTTACACTAGAGTTGAACTAGCTCTATAAGCTAGTTCAAATGATTTTACACTAGAGTTGAACTAGCTCTATAGCCTAGTACAAATAATTTTACACTACAGTTGAACTAGTTCTATAGCCTAGTACAAATAATTTTACACTAGAGTTGAACTAGCTCTATAAACTAGTTCAAATAACTTTACACTAGAGTTGAACTAGCTGTATAGCCTAGTAGAAATAATTTTACACTAGAGTAGAACTAGCTCTATAAGCTAGTACAAATAACTTCACACTAGAGTTGAACTATCTCTATAGCCTAGTACAAATAATTTTACACTAGAGTTGAACTAGGTCTATATAGCCTAGTACAAATAATTTTACACTAGACCTGAACTAGCTCTATAGCCTAGTACAAATAATTTTACAATAGAGTTGAACTAGCTCTATAGCCTAGTACAAATAATTTTACACTAGAGTTGAAATAGCTCTATAGCCAAGTACAAATAATTTTACACTAGACTTGAACTAGCCCTATAAGCTAGTTCAAATAATTTTACACTAGAGTTGAACTAGCTCTATAGCCTAGTACAAATAATTTTACACTAGAATTGAACTAGCTCTATAAGCTAGTTCAAATAATTTTACACTAGAGTTGAACTAGCTCTATAGCCTAGTACAAATAATTTTACAGTAGAGTTGAAATAGCTCTATAAGCTAGTACAAATAATTTTACACTATAGTAGAACTAGCTCTATAGCCTAGTATAAATAATTTTACACTAGAGTTGAAATAGCTCTATAGCCAAGTACAAATAATTTTACACTAGAGTTGAACTAGCTCTCTAAGCTAGTTCAAATAATTTTACACTAGAGTTGAACTAGCTGTATAGCCTAGTACAAATAATTTTACACTAGAGTTGAACTAGCTCTATAAGCTAGTTCAAATGATTTTACACTAGAGTTGAACTAGCTCTATAGCCTAGTACAAATAATTTTACACTACAGTTGAACTAGTTCTATAGCCTAGTACAAATAATTTTACACTAGAGTTGAACTAGCTCTATAAACTAGTTCAAATAACTTTACACTAGAGTTGAACTAGCTGTATAGCCTAGTAGAAATAATTTTACACTAGAGTAGAACTAGCTCTATAAGCTAGTACAAATAACTTCACACTAGAGTTGAACTATCTCTATAGCCTAGTACAAATAATTTTACACTAGAGTTGAACTAGGTCTATATAGCCTAGTACAAATAATTTTACACTAGACCTGAACTAGCTCTATAGCCTAGTACAAATAATTTTACACTAGAGTTGAACTAGCTCTATAGCCTAGTACAAATTATTTTACACTAGAGTTGAAATAGCTCTATAGCCAAGTACAAATAATTTTACACTAGAGTTGAACTAGCTCTATAAGCTAGTTCAAATAATTTTACACTAGAGTTGAACTAGCTGTACAACCTAGTACAAATAAGTTTACAGTAGAGTTGAACTAGCTCTATAGGCTAGTACAAATAATTTTACACTAGAGTTGAAGTAGCTCTATAAACTAGTTCAAATAATTTTACACTAGAGTTGAACTAGCTCTCTAGCCTAGTACAAATAATTTTACACTAGAATTGAACTAGCTCTATAAGCTAGTTCAAATAATTTTACACTAGAGTTGAACTAGCTCTATAGCCTAGTACAAATAATTTTACAGTAGAGTTGAAATAGCTCTATAAGCTAGTACAAATAATTTTACACTATAGTAGAACTAGCTCTATAGCCTAGTACAAATAATTTTACACTAGAGTTGAAATAGCTCTATAGCCAAGTACAAATAATTTGACACTAGAGTTGAACTAGCTCTCTAAGCTAGTTCAAATAATTTTACACTAGAGTTGAACTAGCTCTATAGCCTAGTACAAATAATTTTACACTAGACTTGAACTAGCCCTATAAGCTACTTCAAATAATTTTACACTAGAGTTGAACTAGCTCTATAGCCTAGTACAAATAATTTTACACTAGACTTGTACTAGCCCTATAAGCTAGTTCTAATAATTTTACACTAGAGTTGAACTAGCTCTATGGCCTAGTACAAATAATTTTACACTAGAATTGAACTAGCTCTATAAGTTAGTTCAAATAATTTTACACTAGAGTTGAACTAGCTCTATAGCCTAGTACAAATAATTTTACAGTAGAGTTGAAATAGCTCTATAAGCTAGTACAAATAATTTTACACTATAGTAGAACTAGCTCTATAGCCTAGTATAAATAATTTTACACTAGAGTTGAAATAGCTCTATAGCCAAGTACAAATAATTTTACACTAGAGTTGAACTAGCTCTCTAAGCTAGTTCAAATAATTTTACACTAGAGTTGAACTAGCTGTATAGCCTAGTACAAATAATTTTACACTAGAGTTGAACTAGCTCTATAAGCTAGTTCAAATGATTTTACACTAGAGTTGAACTAGCTCTATAGCCTAGTACAAATAATTTTACACTACAGTTGAACTAGTTCTATAGCCTAGTACAAATAATTTTACACTAGAGTTGAACTAGCTCTATAAACTAGTTCAAATAACTTTACACTAGAGTTGAACTAGCTGTATAGCCTAGTAGAAATAATTTTACACTAGAGTAGAACTAGCTCTATAAGCTAGTACAAATAACTTCACACTAGAGTTGAACTATCTCTATAGCCTAGTACAAATAATTTTACACTAGAGTTGAACTAGGTCTATATAGCCTAGTACAAATAATTTTACACTAGACCTGAACTAGCTCTATAGCCTAGTACAAATAATTTTACAATAGAGTTGAACTAGCTCTATAGCCTAGTACAAATAATTTTACACTAGAGTTGAAATAGCTCTATAGCCAAGTACAAATAATTTTACACTAGACTTGAACTAGCCCTATAAGCTAGTTCAAATAATTTTACACTAGAGTTGAACTAGCTCTATAGCCTAGTACAAATAATTTTACACTAGAATTGAACTAGCTCTATAAGCTAGTTCAAATAATTTTACACTAGAGTTGAACTAGCTCTATAGCCTAGTACAAATAATTTTACAGTAGAGTTGAAATAGCTCTATAAGCTAGTACAAATAATTTTACACTATAGTAGAACTAGCTCTATAGCCTAGTATAAATAATTTTACACTAGAGTTGAAATAGCTCTATAGCCAAGTACAAATAATTTTACACTAGAGTTGAACTAGCTCTCTAAGCTAGTTCAAATAATTTTACACTAGACTTGAACTAGCTGTATAGCCTAGTACAAATAATTTTACACTAGAGTTGAACTAGCTCTATAAGCTAGTTCAAATGATTTTACACTAGAGTTGAACTAGCTCTATAGCCTAGTACAAATAATTTTACACTACAGTTGAACTAGTTCTATAGCCTAGTACAAATAATTTTACACTAGAGTTGAACTAGCTCTATAAACTAGTTCAAATAACTTTACACTAGAGTTGAACTAGCTGTATAGCCTAGTAGAAATAATTTTACACTAGAGTAGAACTAGCTCTATAAGCTAGTACAAATAACTTCACACTAGAGTTGAACTATCTCTATAGCCTAGTACAAATAATTTTACACTAGAGTTGAACTAGGTCTATATAGCCTAGTACAAATAATTTTACACTAGACCTGAACTAGCTCTATAGCCTAGTACAAATAATTTTACACTAGAGTTGAACTAGCTCTATAGCCTAGTACAAATTATTTTACACTAGAGTTGAAATAGCTCTATAGCCAAGTACAAATAATTTTACACTAGAGTTGAACTAGCTCTATAAGCTAGTTCAAATAATTTTACACTAGAGTTGAACTAGCTGTACAACCTAGTACAAATAAGTTTACAGTAGAGTTGAACTAGCTCTATAGGCTAGTACAAATAATTTTACACTAGAGTTGAAGTAGCTCTATAAACTAGTTCAAATAATTTTACACTAGAGTTGAACTAGCTCTCTAGCCTAGTACAAATAATTTTACACTAGAATTGAACTAGCTCTATAAGCTAGTTCAAATAATTTTACACTAGAGTTGAACTAGCTCTATAGCCTAGTACAAATAATTTTACAGTAGAGTTGAAATAGCTCTATAAGCTAGTACAAATAATTTTACACTATAGTAGAACTAGCTCTATAGCCTAGTACAAATAATTTTACACTAGAGTTGAAATAGCTCTATAGCCAAGTACAAATAATTTGACACTAGAGTTGAACTAGCTCTCTAAGCTAGTTCAAATAATTTTACACTAGAGTTGAACTAGCTCTATAGCCTAGTACAAATAATTTTACACTAGACTTGAACTAGCCCTATAAGCTACTTCAAATAATTTTACACTAGAGTTGAACTAGCTCTATAGCCTAGTACAAATAATTTTACACTAGACTTGTACTAGCCCTATAAGCTAGTTCTAATAATTTTACACTAGAGTTGAACTAGCTCTATGGCCTAGTACAAATAATTTTACACTAGAATTGAACTAGCTCTATAAGTTAGTTCAAATAATTTTACACTAGAGTTGAACTAGCTCTATAGCCTAGTACAAATAATTTTACAGTAGAGTTGAAATAGCTCTATAAGCTAGTACAAATAATTTTACACTAGAGTTGAACTAGCTCTATAGCCTAGTACAAATAATTTTGCACTAGAGTTGAACTAGCTCTATAAGCTAGTACAAATAATTTTACACTATAGTAGAACTAGCTCTATAGCCTAGTACAAATAATTTTACACTAGAGTTGAAATAGCTCTATTGGCAAGTACAAATAATTTTACACTAGAGTTGAACTAGCTCTCTAAGCTAGTTCAAATAATTTTACACTAGAGTTGAACTAGCTGTATAGCCTAGTAGAAATAATTTTACACCAGAGTTGAACTAGCTCTACAACCTAGTACAAATAAGTTTACACTAGAGTTGAACTATCTCTATAGCCTAGTACAAATAATTTTACACTAGACTTGAACTAGGTCTATATAGCCTAGTACAAATAATTTTACACTAGACCTGAACTAGCTCTATAGCCTAGTACAAATAATTTTACACTAGAGTTGAACTAGCTCTATAGCCTAGTACAAATTATTTTACACTAGAGTTGAAATAGCTCTATAGCCAAGTACAAATAATTTTACACTAGACTTGAACTAGCCCTATAAGCTAGTTCAAATAATTTTACACTAGAGTTGAACTAGCTCTATAGCCTAGTACAAATAATTTTACACTAGAATTGAACTAGCTCTATAAGCTAGTTCAAATAATTTTACACTAGAGTTGAACTAGCTCTATAGCCTAGTACAAATAATTTTACAGTAGAGTTGAAATAGCTCTATAAGCTAGTACAAATAATTTTACACTATAGTAGAACTAGCTCTATAGCCTAGTATAAATAATTTTACACTAGAGTTGAAATAGCTCTATAGCCAAGTACAAATAATTTTACACTAGAGTTGAACTAGCTCTCTAAGCTAGTTCAAATAATTTTACACTAGAGTTGAACTAGCTGTATAGCCTAGTACAAATAATTTTACACTAGAGTTGAACTAGCTCTATAAGCTAGTTCAAATGATTTTACACTAGAGTTGAACTAGCTCTATAGCCTAGTACAAATAATTTTACACTACAGTTGAACTAGTTCTATAGCCTAGTACAAATAATTTTACACTAGAGTTGAACTAGCTCTATAAACTAGTTCAAATAACTTTACACTAGAGTTGAACTAGCTGTATAGCCTAGTAGAAATAATTTTACACTAGAGTAGAACTAGCTCTATAAGCTAGTACAAATAACTTCACACTAGAGTTGAACTATCTCTATAGCCTAGTACAAATAATTTTACACTAGAGTTGAACTAGGTCTATATAGCCTAGTACAAATAATTTTACACTAGACCTGAACTAGCTCTATAGCCTAGTACAAATAATTTTACACTAGAGTTGAACTAGCTCTATAGCCTAGTACAAATTATTTTACACTAGAGTTGAAATAGCTCTATAGCCAAGTACAAATAATTTTACACTAGAGTTGAACTAGCTCTATAAGCTAGTTCAAATAATTTTACACTAGAGTTGAACTAGCTGTACAACCTAGTACAAATAAGTTTACAGTAGAGTTGAACTAGCTCTATAGGCTAGTACAAATAATTTTACACTAGAGTTGAAGTAGCTCTATAAACTAGTTCAAATAATTTTACACTAGAGTTGAACTAGCTCTCTAGCCTAGTACAAATAATTTTACACTAGAATTGAACTAGCTCTATAAGCTAGTTCAAATAATTTTACACTAGAGTTGAACTAGCTCTATAGCCTAGTACAAATAATTTTACAGTAGAGTTGAAATAGCTCTATAAGCTAGTACAAATAATTTTACACTATAGTAGAACTAGCTCTATAGCCTAGTACAAATAATTTTACACTAGAGTTGAAATAGCTCTATAGCCAAGTACAAATAATTTGACACTAGAGTTGAACTAGCTCTCTAAGCTAGTTCAAATAATTTTACACTAGAGTTGAACTAGCTCTATAGCCTAGTACAAATAATTTTACACTAGACTTGAACTAGCCCTATAAGCTACTTCAAATAATTTTACACTAGAGTTGAACTAGCTCTATAGCCTAGTACAAATAATTTTACACTAGACTTGTACTAGCCCTATAAGCTAGTTCTAATAATTTTACACTAGAGTTGAACTAGCTCTATGGCCTAGTACAAATAATTTTACACTAGAATTGAACTAGCTCTATAAGTTAGTTCAAATAATTTTACACTAGAGTTGAACTAGCTCTATAGCCTAGTACAAATAATTTTACAGTAGAGTTGAAATAGCTCTATAAGCTAGTACAAATAATTTTACACTAGAGTTGAACTAGCTCTATAGCCTAGTACAAATAATTTTGCACTAGAGTTGAACTAGCTCTATAAGCTAGTACAAATAATTTTACACTATAGTAGAACTAGCTCTATAGCCTAGTACAAATAATTTTACACTAGAGTTGAAATAGCTCTATTGGCAAGTACAAATAATTTTACACTAGAGTTGAACTAGCTCTCTAAGCTAGTTCAAATAATTTTACACTAGAGTTGAACTAGCTGTATAGCCTAGTAGAAATAATTTTACACCAGAGTTGAACTAGCTCTACAACCTAGTACAAATAAGTTTACACTAGAGTTGAACTAGCTCTATAGCCTAGTACAAATAATTTTACACTAGACTTGAATTAGCCCTATAAGCTAGTTCAAATAATTTTACACTAGAGTTGAACTAGCTCTATAGCCTAGTACAAATAATTTTACACTAGAATTGAACTAGCTCTATAAGCTAGTTCAAATAATTTTACACTAGAGTTGAACTAGCTCTATAGCCTAGTACAAATAATTTTACAGTAGAGTTGAAATAGCTCTATAAGCTAGTACAAATAATTTTACACTGTAGTAGAACTAGCTCTATAGCCTAGTACAAATAATTTTACACTAGAGTTGAAATAGCTCTATAGCCAAGTACAAATAATTTTACACTAGAGTTGAACTAGCTCTCTAAGCTAGTTCAAATAATTTTACACTAGAGTGTAACTAGCTTTATAGCCTAGTACAAATAATTTTACACTAGACTTGAACTAGCCCTATAAGCTAGTTCAAATAATTTTACACTAGAGTTGAACTAGCTCTATAGCCTAGTACAAATAATTTTACACTAGAATTGAACTGGCTCTATAAGCTAGTTCAAATAATTTTACACTAGAGTTGAACTAGCTCTATAGCCTAGTACAAATAATTTTACACTAGAGTTGAACTAGCTCTATAAGCTAGTTCAAATGATTTTACACTAGAGTTGAACTAGCTCTATAGCCTAGTACAAATAATTTTACACTACAGTTGAAGTAGTTCTATAGCCTAGTACAAATAATTTTACACTAGAGTTGAACTAGCTCTATAAACTAGTTCAAATAACTTTACACTAGAGTTGAACTAGCTGTATAGCCTAGTACAAATAATTTTACACTAGAGTAGAACTAGCTCTATAAGCTAGTACAAATAACTTCACACTAGAGTTGAACTAGCTCTATAGCCTAGTACAAATAATTTTACACTAGAGTTGAACTAGGTCTATATAGCCTAGTACAAATAATTTTACACTAGACCTGAACTAGCTCTATAGCCTAGTACAAATAATTTTACACTAGAGTTGAACTAGCTCTATAGCCTAGTACAAATAATTTTACACTAGAGTTGAAATAGCTCTATAGCCAAGTACAAATAATTTTACACTAGAGTTGAACTAGCTCTATAAGCTAGTTCAAATAATTTTACACTAGAGTTGAACTAGCTGTACAACCTAGTACAAATAAGTTTACAGTAGAGTTGAACTAGCTCTATAGGCTAGTACAAATAATTTTACACTAGAGTTGAAGTAGCTCTATAAACTAGTTCAAATAATTTTACACTAGAGTTGAACTAGCTCTATAGCCTAGTACAAATAATTTTACACTAGAATTGAACTAGCTCTATAAGCTAGTTCAAATAATTTTACACTAGAGTTGAACTAGCTCTATAGCCTAGTACAAATAATTTTACAGTAGAGTTGAAATAGCTCTATAAGCTAGTACAAATAATTTTACACTATAGTAGAACTAGCTCTATAGCCTAGTACAAATAATTTTACACTAGATTTGAAATAGCTCTATAGCCAAGTACAAATAATTTGACACTAGAGTTGAACTAGCTCTCTAAGCTAGTTCAAATAATTTTACACTAGAGTTGAACTAGCTCTATAGCCTAGTACAAATAATTTTACACTAGACTTGAACTAGCCCTATAAGCTACTTCAAATAATTTTACACTAGAGTTGAACTAGCTCTATAGCCTAGTACAAATAATTTTACACTAGACTTGTACTAGCCCTATAAGCTAGTTCTAATAATTTTACACTAGAGTTGAACTAGCTCTATGGCCTAGTACAAATAATTTTACACTAGAATTGAACTAGCTCTATAAGTTAGTTCAAATAATTTTACACTAGAGTTGAACTAGCTCTATAGCCTAGTACAAATAATTTTACAGTAGAGTTGAAATAGCTCTATAAGCTAGTACAAATAATTTTACACTAGAGTTGAACTAGCTCTATAGCCTAGTACAAATAATTTTGCACTAGAGTTGAACTAGCTCTATAAGCTAGTACAAATAATTTTACACTATAGTAGAACTAGCTCTATAGCCTAGTACAAATAATTTTACACTAGAGTTGAAATAGCTCTATTGCCAAGTACAAATAATTTTACACTAGAGTTGAACTAGCTCTCTAAGCTAGTTCAAATAATTTTACACTAGAGTTGAACTAGCTGTATAGCCTAGTACAAATAATTTTACACCAGAGTTGAACTAGCTCTACAACCTAGTACAAATAAGTTTACACTAGAGTTGAACTAGCTCTATAGCCTAGTACAAATAATTTTGCACTAGACTTGAACTAGCCCTATAAGCTAGTTCAAATAATTTTACACTAGAGTTGAACTAGCTCTATAGCCTAGTACAAATAATTTTACACTAGAATTGAACTAGCTCTATAAGCTAGTTCAAATAATTTTACACTAGAGTTGAACTAGCTCTATAGCCTAGTACAAATAATTTTACAGAAGAGTTGAAATAGCTCTATAAGCTAGTACAAATAATTTTACACTATAGTAGAACTAGCTCTATAGCCTAGTACAAATAATTTTACACTAGAGTTGAAATAGCTCTATAGCCAAGTACAAATAATTTTACACTAGAGTTGAACTAGCTCTCTAAGCTAGTTCAAATAATTTTACACTAGAGTTGAACTAGCTTTATAGCCTAGTACAAATAATTTTACACTAGACTTGAACTAGCCCTATAAGCTAGTTCAAATAATTTTACACTAGAGTTGAACTAGCTCTATAGCCTAGTACAAATAATTTTACACTAGAATTGAACTGGCTCTATAAGCTAGTTCAAATAATTTTACACTAGAGTTGAACTAGCTGTATAGCCTAGTACAAATAATTTTACACTAGAGTTGAACTAGCTCTATAAGCTAGTTCAAATGATTTTACACTAGAGTTGAACTAGCTCTATAGCCTAGTACAAATAATTTTACACTACAGTTGAACTAGTTCTATAGCCTAGTACAAATAATTTTACACTAGAGTTGAACTAGCTCTATAAACTAGTTCAAATAACTTTACACTAGAGTTGAACTAGCTGTATAGCCTAGTACAAATAATTTTACACTAGAGTAGAACTAGCTCTATAAGCTAGTACAAATAACTTCACACTAGAGTTGAACTAGCTCTATAGCCTAGTACAAATAATTTTACACTAGAGTTGAACTAGGTCTATATAGCATAGTACAAATAATTTTACACTAGACCTGAACTAGCTCTATAGCCTAGTACAAATAATTTTACACTAGAGTTGAACTAGCTCTATAGCCTAGTACAAATAATTTTACACTAGACTTGAACTAGCCCTATAAGCTACTTCAAATAATTTTACACTAGAGTTGAACTAGCTCTATAGCCTAGTACAAATAATTTTACACTAGACTTGTACTAGCCCTATAAGCTAGTTCTAATAATTTTACACTAGAGTTGAACTAGCTCTATGGCCTAGTACAAATAATTTTACACTAGAATTGAACTAGCTCTATAAGTTAGTTCAAATAATTTTACACTAGAGTTGAACTAGCTCTATAGCCTAGTACAAATAATTTTACAGTAGAGTTGAAATAGCTCTATAAGCTAGTACAAATAATTTTACACTAGAGTTGAACTAGCTCTATAGCCTAGTACAAATAATTTTGCACTAGAGTTGAACTAGCTCTATAAGCTAGTACAAATAATTTTACACTATAGTAGAACTAGCTCTATAGCCTAGTACAAATAATTTTACACTAGAGTTGAAATAGCTCTATTGCCAAGTACAAATAATTTTACACTAGAGTTGAACTAGCTCTCTAAGCTAGTTCAAATAATTTTACACTAGAGTTGAACTAGCTGTATAGCCTAGTACAAATAATTTTACACCAGAGTTGAACTAGCTCTACAACCTAGTACAAATAAGTTTACACTAGAGTTGAACTAGCTCTATAGCCTAGTACAAATAATTTTGCACTAGACTTGAACTAGCCCTATAAGCTAGTTCAAATAATTTTACACTAGAGTTGAACTAGCTCTATAGCCTAGTACAAATAATTTTACACTAGAATTGAACTAGCTCTATAAGCTAGTTCAAATAATTTTACACTAGAGTTGAACTAGCTCTATAGCCTAGTACAAATAATTTTACAGAAGAGTTGAAATAGCTCTATAAGCTAGTACAAATAATTTTACACTATAGTAGAACTAGCTCTATAGCCTAGTACAAATAATTTTACACTAGAGTTGAAATAGCTCTATAGCCAAGTACAAATAATTTTACACTAGAGTTGAACTAGCTCTCTAAGCTAGTTCAAATAATTTTACACTAGAGTTGAACTAGCTTTATAGCCTAGTACAAATAATTTTACACTAGACTTGAACTAGCCCTATAAGCTAGTTCAAATAATTTTACACTAGAGTTGAACTAGCTCTATAGCCTAGTACAAATAATTTTACACTAGAATTGAACTGGCTCTATAAGCTAGTTCAAATAATTTTACACTAGAGTTGAACTAGCTGTATAGCCTAGTACAAATAATTTTACACTAGAGTTGAACTAGCTCTATAAGCTAGTTCAAATGATTTTACACTAGAGTTGAACTAGCTCTATAGCCTAGTACAAATAATTTTACACTACAGTTGAACTAGTTCTATAGCCTAGTACAAATAATTTTACACTAGAGTTGAACTAGCTCTATAAACTAGTTCAAATAACTTTACACTAGAGTTGAACTAGCTGTATAGCCTAGTACAAATAATTTTACACTAGAGTAGAACTAGCTCTATAAGCTAGTACAAATAACTTCACACTAGAGTTGAACTAGCTCTATAGCCTAGTACAAATAATTTTACACTAGAGTTGAACTAGGTCTATATAGCATAGTACAAATAATTTTACACTAGACCTGAACTAGCTCTATAGCCTAGTACAAATAATTTTACACTAGAGTTGAACTAGCTCTATAGCCTAGTACAAATAATTTTACACTAGACTTGAACTAGCCCTATAAGCTACTTCAAATAATTTTACACTAGAGTTGAACTAGCTCTATAGCCTAGTACAAATAATTTTACACTAGACTTGTACTAGCCCTATAAGCTAGTTCTAATAATTTTACACTAGAGTTGAACTAGCTCTATGGCCTAGTACAAATAATTTTACACTAGAATTGAACTAGCTCTATAAGTTAGTTCAAATAATTTTACACTAGAGTTGAACTAGCTCTATAGCCTAGTACAAATAATTTTACAGTAGAGTTGAAATAGCTCTATAAGCTAGTACAAATAATTTTACACTAGAGTTGAACTAGCTCTATAGCCTAGTACAAATAATTTTGCACTAGAGTTGAACTAGCTCTATAAGCTAGTACAAATAATTTTACACTATAGTAGAACTAGCTCTATAGCCTAGTACAAATAATTTTACACTAGAGTTGAAATAGCTCTATTGCCAAGTACAAATAATTTTACACTAGAGTTGAACTAGCTCTCTAAGCTAGTTCAAATAATTTTACACTAGAGTTGAACTAGCTGTATAGCCTAGTACAAATAATTTTACACCAGAGTTGAACTAGCTCTACAACCTAGTACAAATAAGTTTACACTAGAGTTGAACAAGCTCTATAGCCTAGTACAAATAATTTTACACTAGACTTGAACTAGCCCTATAAGCTAGTTCAAATAATTTTACACTAGAGTTGAACTAGCTCTATAGCCTAGTACAAATAATTTTACACTAGAATTGAACTAGCTCTATAAGCTAGTTCAAATAATTTTATACTAGAGTTGAACTAGCTCTATAGCCTAGTACAAATAATTTTACAGTAGAGTTGAAATAGCTCTATAAGCTAGTACAAATAATTTTACACTATAGTAGAACTAGCTCTATAGCCTAGTACAAATAATTTTACACTAGAGTTGAAATAGCTCTATAGCCAAGTACAAATAATTTTACACTAGAGTTGAACTAGCTCTCTAAGCTAGTTCAAATAATTTTACACTAGAGTTGAACTAGCTTTATAGCCTAGTACAAATAATTTTACACTAGACTTGAACTAGCCCTATAAGCTAGTTCAAATAATTTTACACTAGAGTTGAACTAGCTCTATAGCCTAGTACAAATAATTTTACACTAGAATTGAACTGGCTCTATAAGCTAGTTCAAATAATTTTACACTAGAGTTGAACTAGCTGTATAGCCTAGTACAAATAATTTTACACTAGAGTTGAACTAGCTCTATAAGCTAGTTCAAATGATTTTACACTAGAGTTGAACTAGCTCTATAGCCTAGTACAAATAATTTTACACTACAGTTGAACTAGTTCTATAGCCTAGTACAAATAATTTTACACTAGAGTTGAACTAGCTCTATAAACTAGTTCAAATAACTTTACACTAGAGTTGAACTAGCTGTATAGCCTAGTACAAATAATTTTACACTAGAGTAGAACTAGCTCTATAAGCTAGTACAAATAACTTCACACTAGAGTTGAACTAGCTCTATAGCCTAGTACAAATAATTTTACACTAGAGTTGAACTAGGTCTATAAACTAGTACAAATAATTTTACACTAGACCTGAACTAGCTCTATAAGCTAGTACAAATAATTTTACAGTAGAGTTGAACTAGCTCTCTAAGCTAGTTCAAATAATTTTACACTAGAGTTGAACTAGCTCTATAGCCTAGTATAAATAATTTTACACTAGAATTGAAATAGCTCTATAGCCAAGTACAAATAATTTTACACTAGAGCTGAACTAGCTCTATAAGCTAGTTCAAATAATTTTACACTAGAGTTGAACTAGCTCTACAACCTAGTACAAATAAGTTTACACTAGAGTTGAACTAGCTCTATAGCCTAGTACAAATAATTTTACACTAGAGTTGAACTAGCCCTATAAGCTAGTTCAAATAATTTTACACTAGAGTTGAACTAGCTCTATAGCCTAGTACAAATAATTTTACACTATAATTGAACTAGCTCTATAAGCTAGTTCAAATAATTTTACACTAGAGTTGAAATAGCTCTATAGCCTAGTACAAATAATTTTACAGTAGACTTGAAATAGCTCTACAAGCTAGTACAAATAATTTTACACTAGAGTTGAACTAGCTCTATAGCCTAGTACAAATAATTTTACACTATAGTAGAACTAGCTCTATAGCCTAGTACAAATAATTTTACACTAGAGTTGAAATAGCTCTATAGCCAAGTACAAATAATTTTACACTAGAGTTGAACTAGCTCTATAAGCTAGTTCAAATAATTTTACACTAGAGTTGAACTAGCTCTACAACCTAGTACAAATAAGTTTACACTAGAGTTGAACTAGCTCTATAGCCTAGTACAAATAATTTTACACTAGAGTTGAACTAGCCCTATAGCCTAGTACAAATAATTTTACACTAGAATTGAACTAGCTCTATAAGCTAGTTGAAATAATTTTACACTAGAGTTGAACTAGCTCTATAGCCTAGTACAAATAATTTTACAGTAGAGTTGAAATAGCTCTATAAGCTAGTACAAATAATTTTACACTAGAGTTGAACTAGCTGTATAGCCTAGTACAAATAATTTTACACTAGAGTTGAACTAGCTCTATAAGCTAGTTCAAATGATTTTACACTAGAGTTGAACTAGCTCTCTAGCCTAGTACAAATAATTTTACACTACAGTTGAACTAGTTCTATAGCCTAGTACAAATAATTTTACACTGGAGTTGAACTAGCTCTATAAACTAGTTCAAATAACTTTACACTAGAGTTGAACTAGCTGTATAGCCTAGTACAAATAATTTTACACTAGAGTTGAACTAGCTCTATAAGCTAGTACAAATAACTTTACACTAGAGTTGAACTAGCTCTATAGCCTAGTACAAATAATTTTACACTAGAGTTGAACTAGGTCTATATAGCCTAGTACGAATAATTTTACACTATAGCTGAACTAGCTCTATAGCCTAGTACAAATAATTTTACACTAGAGTTGAACTAGCTCTATAGCCTAGTACAAATAATTTTACACGAGAGTTGAAATAGCTCTATAGCCAAGTACAAATAATTTTACACTAGAGTTGAACTAGCTCTATAAGCTAGTTCAAATAATTTTACACTAGAGTTGAACTAGCTGTACAACCTAGTAAAAATAAGTTTACAGTAGAGTTGAACTAGCTCTATAGCTTAGTACAAATAATTTTACACTAGAGTTGAACTAGCTCTATAAACTAGTTCAAATAATTTTACACTAGAGTTGAACTAGCTCTATAAGCTAGTACAAATAATTTTATAGTAGAGTTGAACTAGCTCTCTAAGCTAGTTCAAATAATTTTACACTAGAGTTGAACTAGCTCTATAGCATAGTATAAATAATTTTACACTAGAATTGAAATAGCTCTATAGCCAAGTACAAATAATTTTACACTAGAGTTGAACTAGCTCTATAAGCTAGTTGAAATAATTTTACACTAGAGTTGAACTAGCTCTACAACCTAGTACAAACAAGTTTACACTAGAGTTGAACTAGCTCTATAGCCTAGTACAAATAATTTTACACTAGAGTTGAACTAGCCCTATAAGCTAGTTCAAATAATTTTACACTAGAGTTGAACTAGCTCTATAACCTAGTACAACTAATTTTACACTAGAATTGAACTAGCTCTATAAGCTAGTTCAAATAATTTTACACTAGAGTTGAACTAGCTCTATAGCCTAGTACATATAATTTTACAGTAGAGTTGAACTATAGGTCTATAGCCTAGTACAAATAATTTTACACTAGAGTTGAACTAGCTCTATAAACTAGTTCAAATAATTTTACACTAGAGTTGAACTAGCTCTATAAGCTAGTACAAATAATTTTATAGTAGAGTTGAACTTGCTCTCTAAGCTAGTTCAAATAATTTTACACTAGAGATGAACTAGCTCTATAGCCTAGTACAAATAATTTTACACTAGAGTTGAACTAGCTCTATAAGCTAGTTCAAATGATTTTACACTAGAGTTGAACTAGCTCTATAGCCTAGTACAAATAATTTTATACTAGAGTTGAACTAGCTCTATAACCTAGTTCAAATAACTTTACACTAGAGTTGAACTAGCTCTATTGCCTAGTACAAATAATTTTACACTAGAGTTGAACTATCTCTATAGCCTAGTACAAGTAATTTTACACTAGAGTTGAACTAGCTCTGTAAGCTAGTTCAAATAATTTTACACTAGAGTTGAACTGGCTCTATAGCCTAGTACAAATAATTTTACACTAGAATTAAACTAGCTCTATAAGCTAGTTCAAATAATTTTACACTAGAGTTGAACTAGCTCTATAGCCTAGTACAAATAATTTTAAACTAGAGTTGAACTAGCTCTATAAGCTAGTTCAAATAATTTTACACTAGAGTTGAACTAGCTCTACAACCTAGTACAAATAATTTAAAGTAGAGCTGAACTAGCTCTATAAGCTAGTTCAAATAATTTTACAATAGAATTGAACTAGCTCTATCAGCTAGTTTAAATAATTTTACACTAGAGTTGAATTAGGTCTATATCCTAGTACAAATAATTTTACACTAGAGTTGAACTAGCTCTATAAGCTAGTTGATATAATTTTACACTAGAGTTGAACTAGCTCTACAACCTAGTACAAATAAGTTTACACTAGAGTTGAACTAGCTCTATAGCCTAGTACAAATAATTTTACACTAGAGTTGAACTAGCCTTATAAGCTAGTTCAAATAATTTTACACAAGAGTTGAACTAGCTCTATAACCTAGTACAACTAATTTTACACTAGAATTGAACTAGCTCTATAAGCTAGTTCAAATAATTTTACACTAGAGTTGAACTAGCTCTATAGCCTAGTACATATAATTTTACAGTAGAGTTGAAATAGCTCTATAAGCTAGTACAAATAATTTTACACTAGAGTTGAACTAGCTCTATAGCCTAGTACACATAATTTTACACTATAGTAGAACTAGCTCTATAGCCTAGTACAAATAATTTTACACTAGAGTTGAAATAGCTCTATAGCCAAGTACAAATAATTTTACACTAGAGTTGAACTAGCTCTATAAGCTAGTTCAAATAATTTTACACTAGAGTTGAACTAGCTGTATAGCCTAGTACAAATAATTTTACACTAGAGTTGAACTAGCTCTATAAGCTAGTTCAAATGATTTTACACTAGAGTTGAACTAGCTCTATAGCCTAGTACAAATAATTTTAAGCTACAGTTGAACTAGTTCTATAGCCTAGTACAAATAATTTTACACTGGAGTTGAACTAGCTCTATAAACTAGTTCAAATAACTTTACACTAGAGTTGAACTAGCTGTATAGCCTAGTACAAATAATTTTACACTAGAGTTGAACTAGCTCTATAAGCTAGTACAAATAACTTTACACTAGAGTTGAACTAGCTCTATAGCCTAGTACAAATAATTTTACACTAGAGTTAAACTAGGTCTATATAGCCTAGTACAAATAATTTTACACTAGAGCTGAACTAGCTCTATAGCCTAGTACAAATAATTTTACACTAGAGTTGAACTAGCTCTATAGCCTAGTACAAATAATTTTACACTATAGTAGAACTAGCTCTATAGCCTAGTACAAAAATTTTACACTAGAGTTGAAATAGCTCTATAGCCAAGTACAAATAATTTTACACTAGAGTTGAACTAGCTCTATAAGCTAGTTCAAATAATTTTACACTAGAGTTGAACTAGCTCTATAAGCTAGTTCAAATAATTTTACACTAGAGTTGAACTAGCTCTATAGCCCAGTACAAATAATTTTACACTAGAGTTGAACTAGCCCTATAAGCTAGTTCAAATAATTTTACACTAGAGTTGAACTAGCTCTATAGCCCAGTACAAATAATTTTACACTAGAATTGAACTAGCTCTATAAGCTAGTTGGAATAATTTTACACTAGAGTTGAACTAGCTCTATAGCCTAGTACAAATAATTTTACAGTAGAGTTGAAATAGCTCTATAAGCTAGTACAAATAATTTTACACTAGAGTTGAACTAGCTGTATAGCCTAGTACAAATAATTTTACACTAGAGTTGAACTAGCTTTATAAGCTAGTTAAAATGATTTTACACTAGAGTTGAACTAGCTCTCTAGCCTAGTACAAATAATTTTACGCTACAGTTGAACTAGTTCTATAGCCTAGTACAAATAATTTTACACTGGAGTTGAACTAGCTCTATAGACTAGTTCAAATAACTTTACACTAGAGTTGAACTAGCTGTATAGCCTAGTACAAATAATTTTACACTAGAGTTGAACTAGCTCTATAAGCTAGTACAAATAACTTTACACTAGAGTTGAACTAGCTCTATAGCCTAGTACAAATAATTTTACACTAGAGTTGAACTAGGTCTATATAGCCTAGTACGAATAATTTTACACTATAGCTGAACTAGCTCTATAGCCTAGTACAAATAATTTTACACTAGAGTTGAACTAGCTCTATAGCCTAGTACAAATAATTTTACACTAGAGTTGAAATAGCTCTATAGCCAAGTACAAATAATTTTACACTAGAGTTGAACTAGCTCTATAAGCTAGTTCAAATAATTTTACACTAGAGTTGAACTAGCTATACAACCTAGTACAAATAAGTTTACAGTAGAGTTGAACTAGCTCTATAGCTTAGTACAAATAATTTTACACTAGAGTTGAACTAGCTCTATAAACTAGTTCAAATAATTTTACACTAGAGTTGAACTAGCTCTATAAACTAGTACAAATAATTTTATAGTAGAGTTGAACTAGCTCTCTAAGCTAGTTCAAATAATTTTACACTAGAGTTGAACTAGTTCTATAGCTTAGTATAAATAATTTTACACTAGAATTGAAATAGCTCTATAGCCAAGTACAAATAATTTTACACTAGAGTTGAAATAGCTCTATAAGCTAGTTGAAATAATTTTACACTAGAGTTGAACTAGCTCTACAACCTAGTACAAATAAGTTTACACTAGAGTTGAACTAGCTCTATAGCCTAGTACAAATAATTTTACACTAGAGTTGAACTAGCCCTATAAGCTAGTTCAAATAATTTTACACTAGAGTTGAACTAGCTCTATAACCTAGTACAAATAATTTTACACTAGAATTGAACTAGCTCTATAAGCTAGTTCAAATAATTTTACACTAGAGTTGAACTAACTCTATAGCCTAGTACATATAATTTTATAGTAGAGTTGAAATAGCTCTATAAGCTAGTACAAATAATTTTACACTAGAGTTGAACTAGCTCTATAGCCTAGTACACATAATTTTACACTATAGTAGAACTAGCTCTATAGCCTAGTACAAATAATTTTACACTAGAGTTGAAATAGCTCTATAGCCAAGTATAAATAATTTTACACTAGAGTTGAACTAGCTCTATAAGCTAGTTCAAATAATTTTACACTAGAGTTGAACTAGCTGTATAGCGTAGTACAAATAATTTTACACTAGACTTGAACTAGCTCTATAAGCTAGTTCAAATGATTTTACACTAGAGTTGAACTAGCTCTATAGCCTAGTACAAATAATTTTACGCTACACTTGAACTAGTTCTATAGCCTAGTACAAATAATTTTACACTGGAGTTGAACTAGCTCTATAAACTAGTTCAAATAACTTTACACTAGAGTTGAACTAGCTGTATAGCCTAGTACAAATAATTTTACACTAGAGTTGAACTTGCTCTATAAGCTAGTACAAATAACTTTACACTAGAGTTGAACTAGCTCTATAGCCTAGTACAAATAATTTTACACTAGAGTTGAACTAGGTCTATATAGCCTAGTACAAATAATTTTACACTAGAGCTGAACTAGCTCTATAGCCTAGTACAAATAATTTTACACTAGAGTTGAACTAGCTCTATAGCCTAGTACAAATAATTTTACACTAGAGTTGAAATAGCTCTATAGCCAAGTACAAATAATTTTACACTAGAGTTGAACTAGCTCTATAAGCTAGTTCAAATAATTTTACACTAGAGTTGAACTAGCTGTACAACCTAGTACAAATAAGTTTACAGAAGAGTTGAACTAGCTCTATAGCCTAGTACAAATAATTTTACACTAGAGTTGAACTAGCTCTATAAACTAGTTCAAATAATTTTACACTAGAGTTGAACTATCTCTATAAGCTAGTACAAATAATTTTACAGTAGAGTTGAACTAGCTCTCTAAGCTAGTTCAAATAATTTTACACTAGAGTTGAACTAGCTCTATAGCCTAGTATAAATAATTTTACACTAGAATTGAAATAGCTCTATAGCCAAGTACAAATAATTTTACACTAGAGCTGAACTAGCTCTATAAGCTAGTTCAAATAATTTTACACTAGAGTTGAACTAGCTCTACAACCTAGTACAAATAAGTTTACACTAGAGTTGAACTAGCTCTATAGCCTAGTACAAATAATTTTACACTAGAGTTGAACTAGCCCTATAAGCTAGTTCAAATAATTTTACACTAGAGTTGAACTAGCTCTATAGCCTAGTACAAATAATTTTACACAAGAATTGAACTACCTCTATAAGCTAGTTCAAATAATTTTACACTAGAGTTGAACTAGCTCTATAGCCTAGTACAAATAATTTTACAGTAGACTTGAAATAGCTCTATAAGCTAGTACAAATAATTTTACACTAGAGTTGAACTAGCTCTATAGCCTAGTACAAATAATTTTACACTATAGTAGAACTAGCTCTATAGCCTAGTACAAATAATTTTACACTAGAGTTGAAATAGCTCTATAGCCAAGTACAAATAATTTTACACTAGAGTTGAACTAGCTCTATAAGCTAGTTCAAATAATTTTACACTAGAGTTGAACTAGCTCTACAACCTAGTACAAATAAGTTTACACTAGAGTTGAACTAGCTCTATAGCCTAGTACAAATAATTTTACACTAGAGTTGAACTAGCCCTATAAGCTAGTTCAAATAATTTTACACTAGAGTTGAACTAGCTCTATAGCCTAGTACAAATAATTTTACACTAGAATTGAACTAGCTCTATAAGCTAGTTGAAATAATTTTACACTAGAGTTGAACTAGCTCTATAGCCTAGTACAAATAATTTTACACTAGAGTTGAACTAGCTCTATAAGCTAGTACAAATAACTTTACACTAGAGTTGAACTAGCTCTATAGCCTAGTACAAATAATTTTACACTAGAGTTGAACTAGGTCTATATAGCCTAGTACAAATAATTTTACACTAGAGCTGAACTAGCTCTATAGCCTAGTACAAATAATTTTACACTAGAGTTGAACTAGCTCTATAGCCTAGTACAAATAATTTTACACTATAGTAGAACTAGCTCTATAGCCTAGTACAAAAATTTTACACTAGAGTTGAAATAGCTCTATAGCCAAGTACAAATAATTTTACACTAGAGTTGAACTAGCTCTATAAGCTAGTTCAAATAATTTTACACTAGAGTTGAACTAGCTCTATAAGCTAGTTCAAATAATTTTACACTAGAGTTGAACTAGCTCTATAGCCCAGTACAAATAATTTTACACTAGAGTTGAACTAGCCCTATAAGCTAGTTCAAATAATTTTACACTAGAGTTGAACTAGCTCTATAGCCCAGTACAAATAATTTTACACTAGAATTGAACTAGCTCTATAAGCTAGTTGGAATAATTTTACACTAGAGTTGAACTAGCTCTATAGCCTAGTACAAATAATTTTACAGTAGAGTTGAAATAGCTCTATAAGCTAGTACAAATAATTTTACACTAGAGTTGAACTAGCTGTATAGCCTAGTACAAATAATTTTACACTAGAGTTGAACTAGCTTTATAAGCTAGTTAAAATGATTTTACACTAGAGTTGAACTAGCTCTCTAGCCTAGTACAAATAATTTTACGCTACAGTTGAACTAGTTCTATAGCCTAGTACAAATAATTTTACACTGGAGTTGAACTAGCTCTATAGACTAGTTCAAATAACTTTACACTAGAGTTGAACTAGCTGTATAGCCTAGTACAAATAATTTTACACTAGAGTTGAACTAGCTCTATAAGCTAGTACAAATAACTTTACACTAGAGTTGAACTAGCTCTATAGCCTAGTACAAATAATTTTACACTAGAGTTGAACTAGGTCTATATAGCCTAGTACGAATAATTTTACACTATAGCTGAACTAGCTCTATAGCCTAGTACAAATAATTTTACACTAGAGTTGAACTAGCTCTATAGCCTAGTACAAATAATTTTACACTAGAGTTGAAATAGCTCTATAGCCAAGTACAAATAATTTTACACTAGAGTTGAACTAGCTCTATAAGCTAGTTCAAATAATTTTACACTAGAGTTGAACTAGCTATACAACCTAGTACAAATAAGTTTACAGTAGAGTTGAACTAGCTCTATAGCTTAGTACAAATAATTTTACACTAGAGTTGAACTAGCTCTATAAACTAGTTCAAATAATTTTACACTAGAGTTGAACTAGCTCTATAAGCTAGTACAAATAATTTTATAGTAGAGTTGAACTAGCTCTCTAAGCTAGTTCAAATAATTTTACACTAGAGTTGAACGAGTTCTATAGCTTAGTATAAATAATTTTACACTAGAATTGAAATAGCTCTATAGCCAAGTACAAATAATTTTACACTAGAGTTGAAATAGCTCTATAAGCTAGTTGAAATAATTTTACACTAGAGTTGAACTAGCTCTACAACCTAGTACAAATAAGTTTACACTAGAGTTGAACTAGCTCTATAGCCTAGTACAAATAATTTTACACTAGAGTTGAACTAGCCCTATAAGCTAGTTCAAATAATTTTACACTAGAGTTGAACTAGCTCTATAACCTAGTACAAATAATTTTACACTAGAATTGAACTAGCTCTATAAGCTAGTTCAAATAATTTTACACTAGAGTTGAACTAACTCTATAGCCTAGTACATATAATTTTACAGTAGAGTTGAAATAGCTCTATAAGCTAGTACAAATAATTTTACACTAGAGTTGAACTAGCTCTATAGCCTAGTACACATAATTTTACACTATAGTAGAACTAGCTCTATAGCCTAGTACAAATAATTTTACACTAGAGTTGAAATAGCTCTATAGCCAAGTATAAATAATTTTACACTAGAGTTGAACTAGCTCTATAAGCTAGTTCAAATAATTTTACACTAGAGTTGAACTAGCTGTATAGCGTAGTACAAATAATTTTACACTAGACTTGAACTAGCTCTATAAGCTAGTTCAAATGATTTTACACTAGAGTTGAACTAGCTCTATAGCCTAGTACAAATAATTTTACGCTACACTTGAACTAGTTCTATAGCCTAGTACAAATAATTTTACACTGGAGTTGAACTAGCTCTATAAACTAGTTCAAATAACTTTACACTAGAGTTGAACTAGCTGTATAGCCTAGTACAAATAATTTTACACTAGAGTTGAACTTGCTCTATAAGCTAGTACAAATAACTTTACACTAGAGTTGAACTAGCTCTATAGCCTAGTACAAATAATTTTACACTAGAGTTGAACTAGGTCTATATAGCCTAGTACAAATAATTTTACACTAGAGCTGAACTAGCTCTATAGCCTAGTACAAATAATTTTACACTAGAGTTGAACTAGCTCTATAGCCTAGTACAAATAATTTTACACTAGAGTTGAAATAGCTCTATAGCCAAGTACAAATAATTTTACACTAGAGTTGAACTAGCTCTATAAGCTAGTTCAAATAATTTTACACTAGAGTTGAACTAGCTGTACAACCTAGTACAAATAAGTTTACAGAAGAGTTGAACTAGCTCTATAGCCTAGTACAAATAATTTTACACTAGAGTTGAACTAGCTCTATAAACTAGTTCAAATAATTTTACACTAGAGTTGAACTATCTCTATAAGCTAGTACAAATAATTTTACAGTAGAGTTGAACTAGCTCTCTAAGCTAGTTCAAATAATTTTACACTAGAGTTGAACTAGCTCTATAGCCTAGTATAAATAATTTTACACTAGAATTGAAATAGCTCTATAGCCAAGTACAAATAATTTTACACTAGAGCTGAACTAGCTCTATAAGCTAGTTCAAATAATTTTACACTAGAGTTGAACTAGCTCTACAACCTAGTACAAATAAGTTTACACTAGAGTTGAACTAGCTCTATAGCCTAGTACAAATAATTTTACACTAGAGTTGAAATAGCTCTATAGCCAAGTACAAATAATTTTACACAAGAATTGAACTACCTCTATAAGCTAGTTCAAATAATTTTACACTAGAGTTGAACTAGCTCTATAGCCTAGTACAAATAATTTTACAGTAGACTTGAAATAGCTCTATAAGCTAGTACAAATAATTTTACACTAGAGTTGAACTAGCTCTATAGCCTAGTACAAATAATTTTACACTATAGTAGAACTAGCTCTATAGCCTAGTACAAATAATTTTACACTAGAGTTGAAATAGCTCTATAGCCAAGTACAAATAATTTTACACTAGAGTTGAACTAGCTCTATAAGCTAGTTCAAATAATTTTACACTAGAGTTGAACTAGCTCTACAACCTAGTACAAATAAGTTTACACTAGAGTTGAACTAGCTCTATAGCCTAGTACAAATAATTTTACACTAGAGTTGAACTAGCCCTGTAAGCTAGTTCAAATAATTTTACACTAGAGTTGAACTAGCTCTATAGCCTAGTACAAATAATTTTACACTAGAATTGAACTAGCTCTATAAGCTAGTTGAAATAATTTTACACTAGAGTTGAACTAGCTCTATAGCCTAGTACAAATAATTTAAAGTAGAGTTGAAATAGCTCTATAAGCTAGTAAAAATAATTTTACACTAGAGTTGAACTAGCTCTATAGCCAAGTACAAATAATTTTACACTATAGTAGAACTAGCTCTATAGCCTAGTACAAATAATTTTACAGTAGAGTTGAAATAGCTATATAGCCAAGTACAAATAATTTTACACTAGAGTTGAACTAGCTCTATAAGCTAGTTCAAATAATTTTACACTAGAGTTGAACTAGCTGTATAGCCTAGTACAAATAATTTTACACTAGAGTTGAACTAGCTTTATAAGCTAGTTCAAATAATTTTACACTAGAGTTGAACTAGCTCTATAGCCTAGTACAAATAAGTTTACACTAGAATTGAACTAGCTCTATAAGCTAGTTCAAATGATTTTACACTAGAGTTGAACTAGCTCTATAGCCTAGTACAAATAATTTTACACTACAGTTGAACTAGCTCTATAGCCCAGTACAAATAACTTTACACTAGAGTTGAACTAGCTATACAGCCTAGTACAAATAATTTTACACTAGAGTTGAACTAGCTCTCTAAGCTAGTACAAATAACTTTACACTAGAGTTGAACTAGCTCTGTAGCCTAGTACAAATAATTTTACACTAGAGTTGAACTAGGTCTATATGCCTAGTACAAATAATTTTACACTAGAGTTGAACTAGCTCTATCAGCTAGTTCAAATAAATTTACACTAGAGCTGAACTAGCTCTATAGCCTAGTACAAATAATTTTACACTAGAGTTGAACTAGCTCTATAAGCTAGTTCAAATAATTTTACACTACAGTTGAACTAGCTCTATAGCCTAGTACAAATAAGTTTACACTAGAGTTGAACTAGCTCTATAAGCTAATTCAAATAATTTTACACTAGAGTTGAACTAGCTGTATAGCCTAGTACAAACAATTTTACACTAGAGTTGAACTAGCTCTATAGCCTAGTACAAATAATTTTACACTAGAGTTCAACTAGCTCTATAAGTTAGTTCAAATAATTTTACA
Organism: Triticum monococcum; assembly: GCA_034509565.1. Classification (NCBI taxonomy): domain Eukaryota; kingdom Viridiplantae; phylum Streptophyta; class Magnoliopsida; order Poales; family Poaceae; genus Triticum; species Triticum monococcum. Next base: position 750,209,184 of record CM067847.1, read on the forward strand.
CTAGAGTTGAACTAGCTCTATAGCCTAGGACAAATAATTTTGCACTAGAGTTGAACTAGCTCTATAAGCTAGTTCAAATAATTTTACACTAGAGTTGAACTAGCTGTATAGCCTAGTACAAATAATTTTACACTAGAGTTGAACTAGCTCTATAAGCTAGTACAAATAACTTTACACTAGAGTTGAACAAGCTCTATAGCCTACTACAAATAATTTTACACTAGAGTTGAACTATAGGTCTATAGCCTAGTACAAATAATTTTACACTAGAGTTGAACTAGCTCTATAAACTAGTTCAAATAATTTTACACTAGAGTTGAACTAGCTCTATAAGCTAGTACAAATAATTTTATAGTAGAGTTGAACTTGCTCTCTAAGCTAGTTCAAATAATTTTACACTAGAGATGAACTAGCTCTATAGCCTAGTACAAATAATTTTACACTAGAGTTGAACTAGCTCTATAAGCTAGTTCAAATGATTTTACACTAGAGTTGAACTAGCTCTATAGCCTAGTACAAATAATTTTACACTAGAGTTGAACTAGCTCTATAACCTAGTTCAAATAACTTTACACTAGAGTTGAACTAGCTCTATTGCCTCGTACAAATAATTTTACACTAGAGTTGAACTATCTCTATAGCCTAGTACAAGTAATTTTACACTAGAGTTGATCTAGCTCTATAAGCTAGTTCAAATAATTTTACACTAGAGTTGAACTGGCTCTATAGCCTAGTACAAATAATTTTACACTAGAATTAAACTAGCTCTATAAGCTAGTTCAAATAATTTTACACTAGAGTTGAACTAGCTCTATAGCCTAGTACAAATAATTTTAAACTAGAGTTGAACTAGCTCTATAAGCTAGTTCAAATAATTTTACACTAGAGTTGAACTAGCTCTACAACCTAGTACAAATAATTTAAAGTAGAGCTGAACTAGCTCTATAAGCTAGTTCAAATAATTTTACAATAGAATTGAACTAGCTCTATCAGCTAGTTTAAATAATTTTACACTAGAGTTGAATTACGTCTATAGCCTAGTACAAATAATTTTACACTAGAGTTGAACTAGCCCTATAAGCTAGTTCAAATAATTTTACACTAGAGTTGAACTAGCTCTATAGCCTAGTACAAATAATTTTACACTAGAATTGAACTAGCTCTATAAGCTAGTTCAAATAATTTTACACTAGAGTTGAACTAGCTCTATAGCCTAGTACAAATAATTTTACAGTAGAGATGAAATAGCTCTATAAGCTAGTACAAATAATTTTACACTAGAGTCGAACTAGCTCTATAGCGGAGTACAAATAATTTTACACTATAGTAGAACTAGCTTTATAGCCTAGCACAAATAATTTTACACTAGAGTTGAAATAGCTCTATAGCCAACTACAAATAATTTTACACTAGAGTTGAACTAGCTCTATAAGCTAGTTCAAATAATTTTACACTAGAGTTGAACTAGCTCTACAACCTAGTACAAATAAGTTCACACTAGAGTTGAACTAGCTCTATAGCCTAGTACAAATAATTTTACACTAGAGTTGAACTAGCCCTATAAGCTAGCTCAAATAATTTTACACTAGAGTTGAACTAGCTCTATAGCCTAGTACAAATAATTTTACACTAGAATTGAACTAGCTCTATAAGCTAGTTCAAATAATTTTACCTTAGAGTTGAACTAGCTCTATAGCCTAGTACAAATAATTTTACAGTTGAGTTGAAATAGCTCTATAAGCTAGTACAAATAATTTTACACTAGAGTTGAACTAGCTCTATAGCCTAGTACAAATAATTTTACACTATAGTAGAACTAGCTCTATAGCCTAGTACAAATAACTTTACACTAGAGTTGAATTAGCTATATAGCCAAGTACAAATAATTTTACACTAGAGTTCAACTAGCTGTATAGCCTAGTACAAATAATTTTACACTAGATTTGAACTAGCTTTATAAGCTAGTTCAAATAATTTTACACTAGAGTTGAACTAGCTCTATAAGCTAGTACAAATAAGTTTACACTAGAATTGAACTAGCTCTATAAGCTAGTTCAAATGATTTTACACTAGAGTTGAACTAGCTCAATAGCCTAGTACAAATAATTTTACACTACAGTTGAACTAGCTCTATAGCCTAGTACAAATAACTTTACACTAGAGTTGAACTAGCTATATAGCCTAGTACAAATAATTTTACAATAGAGTTGAACTAGCTCTCTAAGCTAGTACAAATAACTTTATACTAGAGTTGAACTAGCTCTGTAGCCTAGTACAAATAATTTTACACTAGAGTTGAACTAGGTCTATATGCCTAGTACAAATAATTTTACACTAGAGTTGAACTAGCTCTATCAGCTAGTTCAAATAAATTTACACTAGAGCTGAACTAGCTCTATAGCCTAGTACAAATAATTTTACAGTAGAGTTGAACTAGCTCTATAAGCTAGTTCAAATAATTTTACACTATTGTTGAACTAGCTCTATAGCCTAGTACAAATAAGTTTACACTAGAGTTGAACTAGCTCTCTAAGCTAATTCAAATAATTTTACACTAGAGTTGAACTAGCTGTATAGCCTAGTACAAATAATTTTACACTAGAGTTGAACTAGCTCTATAGCCTAGTACAAATAATTTTACACTAGAGTTCAACTAGCTCTATAAGTTAGTTCAAATAATTTTACACTAGAGTTGAACTAGCTCTATAGCCTAGTACAAATAATTTTGCACTAGAGTTGAACTAGCTGTATAGCCTAGTACAAATAATTTTACACTAGAGTTGAACTAGCTCTATAAGCTAGTACAAATAACTTTACACTAGAGTTGAACAAGCTCTATAGCCTACTACAAATAATTTTACACTAGAGTTGAACTATAGGTCTATAGCCTACTACAAATAATTTTACACTAGAGTTGAACTAGCTCTATAAACTAGTTCAAATAATTTTACACTAGAGTTGAACAAGCTCTATAAGCTAGTACAAATAATTTTATAGTAGAGTTGAACTTGCTCTCTAAGCTAGTTCAAATAATTTTATAATAGAGATGAACTAGCTCTATAGCCTAGTACAAATAATTTTACACTAGAGTTGAACTAGCTCTATAAGCTAGTTCAAATGATTTTACACTAGAGTTGAACTAGCTCTATAGCCTAGTACAAATAATTTTACACTAGAGTTGAACTAGTTCTATAACCTAGTTCAAATAACTTTACACTAGAGTTGAACTGGCTCTATTGCCTAGTACAAATAATTTTACACTAGAGTTGAACTAGCTCTGTAGCCTAGTACAAGTAATTTTACACTAGAGTTGAACTAGCTCTATAAGCTAGTTCAAATAATTTTACACTAGAGTTGAACTGGCTCTATAGCCTAGTACAAATAATTTTACACTAGAATTAAACTAGCTCTATAAGCTAGTTCAAATAATTTTACACTAGAGTTGAACTAGCTCTATAGCCTAGTACAAATAATTTTAAACTAGAGTTGAACTAGCTCTATAAGCTAGTTCAAATAATTTTACACTAGAGTTGAACTAGCTCTACAACCTAGTACAAATAATTTAAAGTAGAGCTGAACTAGCTCTATAAGCTAGTTCAAATAATTTTACAATAGAATTGAACTAGCTCTATCAGCTAGTTTAAATAATTTTACACTAGAGTTGAATTACGTCTATAGCCTAGTACAAATAATTTTACACTAGAGTTGAACTAGCCCTATAAGCTAGTTCAAATAATTTTACACTAGAGTTGAACTAGCTCTATAGCCTAGTACAAATAATTTTACACTAGAATTGAACTAGCTCTATAAGCTAGTTCAAATAATTTTACACTAGAGTTGAACTAGCTCTATAGCCTAGTACAAATAATTTTACAGTAGAGATGAAATAGCTCTATAAGCTAGTACAAATAATTTTACACTAGAGTCGAACTAGCTCTATAGCGGAGTACAAATAATTTTACACTATAGTAGAACTAGCTTTATAGCCTAGCACAAATAATTTTACACTAGAGTTGAAATAGCTCTATAGCCAACTACAAATAATTTTACACTAGAGTTGAACTAGCTCTATAAGCTAGTTCAAATAATTTTACACTAGAGTTGAACTAGCTCTACAACCTAGTACAAATAAGTTCACACTAGAGTTGAACTAGCTCTATAGCCTAGTACAAATAATTTTACACTAGAGTTGAACTAGCCCTATAAGCTAGCTCAAATAATTTTACACTAGAGTTGAACTAGCTCTATAGCCTAGTACAAATAATTTTACACTAGAATTGAACTAGCTCTATAAGCTAGTTCAAATAATTTTACCTTAGAGTTGAACTAGCTCTATAGCCTAGTACAAATAATTTTACAGTTGAGTTGAAATAGCTCTATAAGCTAGTACAAATAATTTTACACTAGAGTTGAACTAGCTCTATAGCCTAGTACAAATAATTTTACACTATAGTAGAACTAGCTCTATAGCCTAGTACAAATAACTTTACACTAGAGTTGAATTAGCTATATAGCCAAGTACAAATAATTTTACACTAGAGTTCAACTAGCTGTATAGCCTAGTACAAATAATTTTACACTAGATTTGAACTAGCTTTATAAGCTAGTTCAAATAATTTTACACTAGAGTTGAACTAGCTCTATAAGCTAGTACAAATAAGTTTACACTAGAATTGAACTAGCTCTATAAGCTAGTTCAAATGATTTTACACTAGAGTTGAACTAGCTCAATAGCCTAGTACAAATAATTTTACACTACAGTTGAACTAGCTCTATAGCCTAGTACAAATAACTTTACACTAGAGTTGAACTAGCTATATAGCCTAGTACAAATAATTTTACAATAGAGTTGAACTAGCTCTCTAAGCTAGTACAAATAACTTTATACTAGAGTTGAACTAGCTCTGTAGCCTAGTACAAATAATTTTACACTAGAGTTGAACTAGGTCTATATGCCTAGTACAAATAATTTTACACTAGAGTTGAACTAGCTCTATCAGCTAGTTCAAATAAATTTACACTAGAGCTGAACTAGCTCTATAGCCTAGTACAAATAATTTTACAGTAGAGTTGAACTAGCTCTATAAGCTAGTTCAAATAATTTTACACTATTGTTGAACTAGCTCTATAGCCTAGTACAAATAAGTTTACACTAGAGTTGAACTAGCTCTCTAAGCTAATTCAAATAATTTTACACTAGAGTTGAACTAGCTGTATAGCCTAGTACAAATAATTTTACACTAGAGTTGAACTAGCTCTATAGCCTAGTACAAATAATTTTACACTAGAGTTCAACTAGCTCTATAAGTTAGTTCAAATAATTTTACACTAGAGTTGAACTAGCTCTATAGCCTAGTACAAATAATTTTGCACTAGAGTTGAACTAGCTGTATAGCCTAGTACAAATAATTTTACACTAGAGTTGAACTAGCTCTATAAGCTAGTACAAATAACTTTACACTAGAGTTGAACAAGCTCTATAGCCTACTACAAATAATTTTACACTAGAGTTGAACTATAGGTCTATAGCCTACTACAAATAATTTTACACTAGAGTTGAACTAGCTCTATAAACTAGTTCAAATAATTTTACACTAGAGTTGAACAAGCTCTATAAGCTAGTACAAATAATTTTATAGTAGAGTTGAACTTGCTCTCTAAGCTAGTTCAAATAATTTTATAATAGAGATGAACTAGCTCTATAGCCTAGTACAAATAATTTTACACTAGAGTTGAACTAGCTCTATAAGCTAGTTCAAATGATTTTACACTAGAGTTGAACTAGCTCTATAGCCTAGTACAAATAATTTTACACTAGAGTTGAACTAGTTCTATAACCTAGTTCAAATAACTTTACACTAGAGTTGAACTGGCTCTATTGCCTAGTACAAATAATTTTACACTAGAGTTGAACTAGCTCTGTAGCCTAGTACAAGTAATTTTACACTAGAGTTGAACTAGCTCTATAAGCTAGTTCAAATAATTTTACACTAGAGTTGAACTGGCTCTATAGCCTAGTACAAATAATTTTACACTAGAATTAAACTAGCTCTATAAGCTAGTTCAAATAATTTTACACTAGAGTTGAACTAGCTCTATAGCCTAGTACAAATAATTTCAAACTAGAGTTGAACTAGCTCTATAAGCTAGTTCAAATAATTTTACACTAGAGTTGAACTAGCTCTACAACCTAGTACAAATAAGTTTACACTAGAGTTGAACTAGCTCTATAGCCTAGTACAAATAATTTTACACTAGAGTTGAACTAGCCCTATAAGCTAGTTCAAATAATTTTACACTAGAGTTGAACTAGCTCTATAGCCTAGTACAAATAATTTTACACTAGAATTGAACTAGCTCTATAAGCTAGTTCAAATAATTTTACACTAGAGTTGAACTAGTTCTATAGCCTAATACAAATAATTTTACACTAGAGTTGAACTAGGTCTATAGCCTAGTACAAATAATTTTACAATAGAATTGAACTAGCTCTATCAGCTAGTTTAAATAATTTTACACTAGAGTTGAATTAGGTCTATAGCCTAGTACAAATAATTTTACACTAGATTTGAACTAGCCCTATAAGCTAGTTCAAATAATTTTACACTAGAGTTGAACTAGCTCTATAGCCTAGTACAAATAATTTTACACTAGAATTGAACTAGCTCTATAAGCTAGTTCAAATAATTTTACAGTAGAGATGAAATAGCTCTATAAGCTAGTTCAAATAATTTTACACTAGAGTTGAACTAGCTGTATAGCCTAGTACAAATAATTTTACACTAGATTTGAACTAGCTTTATAAGCTAGTTCAAATAATTTTACACTAGAGTTGAACTAGCTCTATAAGCTAGTACAAATAAGTTTACACTAGAATTGAACTAGCTCTATAAGCTAGTTCAAATGATTTTACACTAGAGTTGAACTAGCTCAATAGCCTAGTACAAATAATTTTACACTACAGTTGAACTAGCTCTATAGCCTAGTACAAATAACTTTACACTAGAGTTGAACTAGCTATATAGCCTAGTACAAATAGTTTTACACTAGAGTTGAACTAGCTCTCTAAGCTAGTACAAATAACTTTACACTAGAGTTGAACTAGCTCTGTAGCCTAGTACAAATAATTTTACACTAGAGTTGAACTAGGTCTATATGCCTAGTACAAATAATTTTACAATAGAGTTGAACTAGCTCTATCAGCTAGTTCGAATAAATTTACACTAGAGCTGAACTAGCTCTATAGCCTAGTACAAATAATTTTACAGTAGAGTTGAACTAGCTCTATAAGCTAGTTCAAATAATTTTACACTACAGTTGAACTAGCTCTATAGCCTAGTACAAATAAGTTTATACTAGAGTTGAACTAGCTCTATAAGCTAATTCAAATAATTTTACACTAGAGTTGAACTAGCTGTATAGCCTAGTACAAATAATTTTACACTAGAGTTGAACTAGCTCTATAGCCTAGTACAAATAATTTTACACTAGAGTTCAACTAGCTCTATAAGTTAGTTCAAATAATTTTACACTAGAGTTGAACTAGCTCTATAGCCTAGTACAAATAATTTTGCACTAGAGTTGAACTAGCTGTATAGCCTAGTACAAATAATTTTACACTAGAGTTGAACTAGCTCTATAAGCTAGTACAAATAACTTTACACTAGAGTTGAACAAGCTCTATAGCCTACTACAAATAATTTTACACTAGAGTTGAACTATAGGTCTATAGCCTAGTACAAATAATTTTACACTAGAGTTGAACTAGCTCTATAAACTAGTTCAAATAATTTTACACTAGAGTTGAACTAGCTCTATAAGCTAGTACAAATAATTTTATAGTAGAGTTGAACTTGCTCTCTAAGCTAGTTCAAATAATTTTACACTAGAGATGAACTAGCTCTATAGCCTAGTACAAATAATTTTACACTAGAGTTGAACTAGCTCTATAAGCTAGTTCAAATGATTTTACACTAGAGTTGAACTAGCTCTATAGCCTAGTACAAATAATTTTACACTAGAGTTGAACTAGCTCTATAACCTGGTTCAAATAACTTTACACTAGACTTGAACTGGCTCTATTGCCTAGTACAAATAATTTTACACTAGAGTTGAACTATCTCTATAGCCTAGTACAAGTAATTTTACACTAGAGTTGAACTAGCTCTATAAGCTAGTTCAAATAATTTTACACTAGAGTTGAACTGGCTCTATAGCCTAGTACAAATAATTTTACACTAGAATTAAACTAGCTCTATAAGCTAGTTCAAATAATTTTACACTAGAGTTGAACTAGCTCTATAGCCTAGTACAAATAATTTCAAACTAGAGTTGAACTAGCTCTATAAGATAGTTCAAATAATTTTACACTAGAGTTGAACTAGCTCTACAACCTAGTACAAATAAGTTTACACTAGAGTTGAACTAGCTCTATAGCCTAGTACAAATAATTTTACACTAGAGTTGAACTAGCTCTACAACCTAGTACAAATAAGTTTACACTAGAGTTGAACTAGCTCAATAGCCTAGTACAAATAATTTTACACTACAGTTGAACTAGCTCTATAGCCTAGTACAAATAACTTTACACTAGAGTTGAACTAGCTATATAGCCTAGTACAAATAATTTTACACTAGAGTTGAACTAGCTCTCTAAGCTAGTACAAATAACTTTACACTAGAGTTGAACTAGCTCTGTAGCCTAGTACAAATAATTTTACACTAGAGTTGAACTAGGTCTATATGCCTAGTACAAATAATTTTACACTAGAGTTGAACTAGCTCTATCAGCTAGTTCAAATAAATTTACACTAGAGCTGAACTAGCTCTATAGCCTAGTACAAATAATTTTACAGTAGAGTTGAACTAGCTCTATAAGCTAGTTCAAATAATTTTACACTACAGTTGAACTAGCTCTATAGCCTAGTACAAATAAGTTTACACTAGAGTTGAACTAGCTCTCTAAGCTAATTCAAATAATTTTACACTAGAGTTGAACTAGCTGTATAGCCTAGTACAAATAATTTTACACTAGAGTTGAACTAGCTCTATAGCCTAGTACAAATAATTTTACACTAGAGTTCAACTAGCTCTATAAGTTAGTTCAAATAATTTTACACTAGAGTTGAACTAGCTCTATAGCCTAGTACAAATAATTTTGCACTAGAGTTGAACTAGCTGTATAGCCTAGTACAAATAATTTTACACTAGAGTTGAACTAGCTCTATAAGCTAGTACAAATAACTTTACACTAGAGTTGAACAAGCTCTATAGCCTACTACAAATAATTTTACACTAGAGTTGAACTATAGGTCTATAGCCTACTACAAATAATTTTACACTAGAGTTGAACTAGCTCTATAAACTAGTTCAAATAATTTTACACTAGAGTTGAACAAGCTCTATAAGCTAGTACAAATAATTTTATAGTAGAGTTGAACTTGCTCTCTAAGCTAGTTCAAATAATTTTATACTAGAGATGAACTAGCTCTATAGCCTAGTACAAATAATTTTACACTAGAGTTGAACTAGCTCTATAAGCTAGTTCAAATGATTTTACACTAGAGTTGAACTAGCTCTATAGCCTAGTACAAATAATTTTACACTAGAGTTGAAGTAGCTCTATAACCTAGTTCAAATAACTTTACACTAGAGTTGAACTGGCTCTATTGCCTAGTACAAATAATTTTACACTAGAGTTGAACTAGCTCTGTAGCCTAGTACAAGTAATTTTACACTAGAGTTGAACTAGCTCTATAAGCTAGTTCAAATAATTTTACACTAGAGTTGAACTGGCTCTATAGCCTAGTACAAATAATTTTACACTAGAATTAAACTAGCTCTATAAGCTAGTTCAAATAATTTTACACTAGAGTTGAACTAGCTCTATAGCCTAGTACAAATAATTTCAAACTAGAGTTGAACTAGCTCTATAAGCTAGTTCAAATAATTTTACACTAGAGTTGAACTAGCTCTACAACCTAGTACAAATAAGTTTACACTAGAGTTGAACTAGCTCTATAGCCTAGTACAAATAATTTTACACTAGAGTTGAACTAGCCCTATAAGCTAGTTCAAATAATTTTACACTAGAGTTGAACTAGCTCTATAGCCTAGTACAAATAATTTTACACTAGAATTGAACTAGCTCTATAAGCTAGTTCAAATAATTTTACACTAGAGTTGAACTAGTTCTATAGCCTAATACAAATAATTTTACACTAGAGTTGAACTAGGTCTATAGCCTAGTACAAATAATTTTACAATAGAATTGAACTAGCTCTATCAGCTAGTTTAAATAATTTTACACTAGAGTTGAATTAGGTCTATAGCCTAGTACAAATAATTTTACCCTAGAGTTGAACTAGCCCTATAAGCTAGTTCAAATAATTTTACACTAGAGTTGAACTAGCTCTATAGCCTAGTACAAATAATTTTACACTAGAATTGAACTAGCTCTATAAGCTAGTTCAAATAATTTTACAGTAGAGATGAAATAGCTCTATAAGCTAGTTCAAATAATTTTACACTAGAGTTGAACTAGCTGTATAGCCTAGTACAAATAATTTTACACTAGATTTGAACTAGCTTTATAAGCTAGTTCAAATAATTTTACACTAGAGTTGAACTAGCTCTATAAGCTAGTACAAATAAGTTTACACTAGAATTGAACTAGCTCTATAAGCTAGTTCAAATGATTTTACACTAGAGTTGAACTAGCTCAATAGCCTAGTACAAATAATTTTACACTACAGTTGAACTAGCTCTATAGCCTAGTACAAATAACTTTACACTAGAGTTGAACTAGCTATATAGCCTAGTACAAATAATTTTACACTAGAGTTGAACTAGCTCTCTAAGCTAGTACAAATAACTTTACACTAGAGTTGAACTAGCTCTGTAGCCTAGTACAAATAATTTTACACTAGAGTTGAACTAGGTCTATATGCCTAGTACAAATAATTTTACACTAGAGTTGAACTAGCTCTATCAGCTAGTTCGAATAAATTTACACTAGAGCTGAACTAGCTCTATAGCCTAGTACAAATTATTTTACAGTAGAGTTGAACTAGCTCTATAAGCTAGTTCAAATAATTTTACACTACAGTTGAACTAGCTCTATAGCCTAGTACAAATAAGTTTACACTAGAGTTGAACTAGCTCTATAAGCTAATTCAAATAATTTTACACTAGAGTTGAACTAGCTGTATAGCCTAGTACAAATAATTTTACACTAGAGTTGAACTAGCTCTATAGCCTAGTACAAATAATTTTACACTAGAGTTCAACTAGCTCTATAAGTTAGTTCAAATAATTTTACACTAGAGTTGAACTAGCTCTATAGCCTAGTACAAATAATTTTGCACTAGAGTTGAACTAGCTGTATAGCCTAGTACAAATAATTTTACACTAGAGTTGAACTAGCTCTATAAGCTAGTACAAATAACTTTACACTAGAGTTGAACAAGCTCTATAGCCTACTACAAATAATTTTACACTAGAGTTGAACTATAGGTCTATAGCCTAGTACAAATAATTTTACACTAGAGTTGAACTAGCTCTATAAACTAGTTCAAATAATTTTACACTAGAGTTGAACTAGCTCTATAAGCTAGTACAAATAATTTTATAGTAGAGTTGAACTTGCTCTCTAAGCTAGTTCAAATAATTTTACACTAGAGATGAACTAGCTCTATAGCCTAGTACAAATAATTTTACACTAGAGTTGAACTAGCTCTATAAGCTAGTTCAAATGATTTTACACTAGAGTTGAACTAGCTCTATAGCCTAGTAGAAATAATTTTACACTAGAGTTGAACTAGCTCTATAACCTGGTTCAAATAACTTTACACTAGAGTTGAACTGGCTCTATTGCCTAGTACAAATAATTTTACACTAGAGTTGAACTATCTCTATAGCCTAGTACAAGTAATTTTACACTAGAGTTGAACTAGCTCTATAAGCTAGTTCAAATAATTTTACACTAGAGTTGAACTGGCTCTATAGCCTAGTACAAATAATTTTACACTAGAATTAAACTAGCTCTATAAGCTAGTTCAAATAATTTTACACTAGAGTTGAACTAGCTCTATAGCGTAGTACAAATAATTTCAAACTAGAGTTGAACTAGCTCTATAAGCTAGTTCAAATAATTTTACACTAGAGTTGAACTAGCTCTACAACCTAGTACAAATAAGTTTACACTAGAGTTGAACTAGCTCTATAGCCTAGTACAAATAATTTTACACTAGAGTTGAACTAGCTCTACAACCTAGTACAAATAAGTTTACACTAGAGTTGAACTAGCTCAATAGCCTAGTACAAATAATTTTACACTACAGTTGAACTAGCTCTATAGCCTAGTACAAATAACTTTACACTAGAGTTGAACTAGCTATATAGCCTAGTACAAATAATTTTACACTAGAGTTGAACTAGCTCTCTAAGCTAGTACAAATAACTTTACACTAGAGTTGAACTAGCTCTGTAGCCTAGTACAAATAATTTTACACTAGAGTTGAACTAGGTCTATATGCCTAGTACAAATAATTTTACACTAGAGTTGAACTAGCTCTATCAGCTAGTTCAAATAAATTTACACTAGAGCTGAACTAGCTCTATAGCCTAGTACAAATAATTTTACAGTAGAGTTGAACTAGCTCTATAAGCTAGTTCAAATAATTTTACACTACAGTTGAACTAGCTCTATAGCCTAGTACAAATAAGTTTACACTAGAGTTGAACTAGCTCTCTAAGCTAATTCAAATAATTTTACACTAGAGTTGAACTAGCTGTATAGCCTAGTACAAATAATTTTACACTAGAGTTGAACTAGCTCTATAGCCTAGTACAAATAATTTTACACTAGAGTTCAACTAGCTCTATAAGTTAGTTCAAATAATTTTACACTAGAGTTGAACTAGCTCTATAGCCTAGTACAAATAATTTTGCACTAGAGTTGAACTAGCTGTATAGCCTAGTACAAATAATTTTACACTAGAGTTGAACTAGCTCTATAAGCTAGTACAAATAACTTTACACTAGAGTTGAACAAGCTCTATAGCCTACTACAAATAATTTTACACTAGAGTTGAACTATAGGTCTATAGCCTACTACAAATAATTTTACACTAGAGTTGAACTAGCTCTATAAACTAGTTCAAATAATTTTACACTAGAGTTGAACAAGCTCTATAAGCTAGTACAAATAATTTTATAGTAGAGTTGAACTTGCTCTCTAAGCTAGTTCAAATAATTTTATACTAGAGATGAACTAGCTCTATAGCCTAGTACAAATAATTTTACACTAGAGTTGAACTAGCTCTATAAGCTAGTTCAAATGATTTTACACTAGAGTTGAACTAGCTCTATAGCCTAGTACAAATAATTTTACACTAGAGTTGAACTAGCTCTATAACCTAGTTCAAATAACTTTACACTAGAGTTGAACTGGCTCTATTGCCTAGTACAAATAATTTTACACTAGAGTTGAACTAGCTCTGTAGCCTAGTACAAGTAATTTTACACTAGAGTTGAACTAGCTCTATAAGCTAGTTCAAATAATTTTACACTAGAGTTGAACTGGCTCTATAGCCTAGTACAAATAATTTTACACTAGAATTAAACTAGCTCTATAAGCTAGTTCAAATAATTTTACACTAGAGTTGAACTAGCTCTATAGCCTAGTACAAATAATTTCAAACTAGAGTTGAACTAGCTCTATAAGCTAGTTCAAATAATTTTACACTAGAGTTGAACTAGCTCTACAACCTAGTACAAATAAGTTTACACTAGAGTTGAACTAGCTCTATAGCCTAGTACAAATAATTTTACACTAGAGTTGAACTAGCCCTATAAGGTAGTTCAAATAATTTTACACTAGAGTTGAACTAGCTCTATAGCCTAGTACAAATAATTTTACACTAGAATTGAACTAGCTCTATAAGCTAGTTCAAATAATTTTACACTAGAGTTGAACTAGTTCTATAGCCTAATACAAATAATTTTACACTAGAGTTGAACTAGGTCTATAGCCTAGTACAAATAATTTTACAATAGAATTGAACTAGCTCTATCAGCTAGTTGAAATAATTTTACACTAGAGTTGAATTAGGTCTATAGCCTAGTACAAATAATTTTACACTAGAGTTGAACTAGCCCTATAAGCTAGTTCAAATAATTTTACACTAGAGTTGAACTAGCTCTATAGCCTAGTACAAATAATTTTACACTAGAATTGAACTAGCTCTATAAGCTAGTTCAAATAATTTTACAGTAGAGATGAAATAGCTCTATAAGCTAGTTCAAATAATTTTACACTAGAGTTGAACTAGCTGTATAGCCTAGTACAAATAATTTTACACTAGATTTGAACTAGCTTTATAAGCTAGTTCAAATAATTTTACACTAGAGTTGAACTAGCTCTATAAGCTAGTACAAATAAGTTTACACTAGAATTGAACTAGCTCTATAAGCTAGTTCAAATGATTTTACACTAGAGTTGAACTAGCTCAATAGCCTAGTACAAATAATTTTACACTACAGTTGAACTAGCTCTATAGCCTAGTACAAATAACTTTACACTAGAGTTGAACTAGCTATATAGCCTAGTACAAATAATTTTACACTAGAGTTGAACTAGCTCTCTAAGCTAGTACAAATAACTTTACACTAGAGTTGAACTAGCTCTGTAGCCTAGTACAAATAATTTTACACTAGAGTTGAACTAGGTCTATATGCCTAGTACAAATAATTTTACACTAGAGTTGAACTAGCTCTATCAGCTAGCTCAAATAAATTTACACTAGAGCTGAACTAGCTCTATAGCCTAGTACAAATAATTTTACAGTAGAGTTGAACTAGCTCTATAAGCTAGTTCAAATAATTTTACACTACAGTTGAACTAGCTCTATAGCCTAGTACAAATAAGTTTACACTAGAGTTGAACTAGCTCTATAAGCTAATTCAAATAATTTTACACTAGAGTTGAACTAGCTGTATAGCCTAGTACAAATAATTTTACACTAGAGTTGAACTAGCTCTATAGCCTAGTACAAATAATTTTACACTAGAGTTCAACTAGCTCTATAAGTTAGTTCAAATAATTTTACACTAGAGTTGAACTAGCTCTATAGCCTAGTACAAATAATTTTGCACTAGAGTTGAACTAGCTGTATAGCCTAGTACAAATAATTTTACACTAGAGTTGAACTAGCTCTATAAGCTAGTACAAATAACTTTACACTAGAGTTGAACAAGCTCTATAGCCTACTACAAATAATTTTACACTAGAGTTGAACTATAGGTCTATAGCCTAGTACAAATAATTTTACACTAGAGTTGAACTAGCTCTATAAACTAGTTCAAATAATTTTACACTAGAGTTGAACTAGCTCTATAAGCTAGTACAAATAATTTTATAGTAGAGTTGAACTTGCTCTCTAAGCTAGTTCAAATAATTTTACACTAGAGATGAACTAGCTCTATAGCCTAGTACAAATAATTTTACACTAGAGTTGAACTAGCTCTATAAGCTAGTTCAAATGATTTTACACTAGAGTTGAACTAGCTCTATAGCCTAGTACAAATAATTTTACACTAGAGTTGAACTAGCTCTATAACCTGGTTCAAATAACTTTACACTAGAGTTGAACTGGCTCTATTGCCTAGTACAAATAATTTTACACTAGAGTTGAACTATCTCTATAGCCTAGTACAAGTAATTTTACACTAGAGTTGAACTAGCTCTATAAGCTAGTTCAAATAATTTTACACTAGAGTTGAACTGGCTCTATAGCCTAGTACAAATAATTTTACACTAGAATTAAACTAGCTCTATAAGCTAGTTCAAATAATTTTACACTAGAGTTGAACTAGCTCTATAGCCTAGTACAAATAATTTCAAACTAGAGTTGAACTAGCTCTATAAGCTAGTTCAAATAATTTTACACTAGAGTTGAACTAGCTCTACAACCTAGTACAAATAAGTTTACACTAGAGTTGAACTAGCTCTATAGCCTAGTACAAATAATTTTACACTAGAGTTGAACTAGCCCTATAATCTAGTTCAAATAATTTTACACTAGAGTTGAACTAGCTCTATAGCCTAGTACAAATAATTTTACACTAGAATTGAACTAGCTCTATAAGCTAGTTCAAATAATTTTACACTAGAGTTGAACTAGTTCTATAGCCTAATACAAATAATTTTACACTAGAGTTGAACTAGGTCTATAGCCTAGTACAAATAATTTTACAATAGAATTGAACTAGCTCTATCAGCTAGTTTAAATAATTTTACACTAGAGTTGAATTAGGTCTATAGCCTAGTACAAATAATTTTACACTAGAGTTGAACTAGCCCTATAAGCTAGTTCAAATAATTTTACACTAGAGTTGAACTAGCTCTATAGCCTAGTACAAATAATTTTACACTAGAATTGAACTAGCTCTATAAGCTAGTTCAAATAATTTTACACTAGAGTTGAACTAGCTCTATAGCCTAGTACAAATAATTTTACAGTAGAGATGAAATAGCTCTATAAGCTAGTACAAATAATTTTACACTAGAGTCGAACTAGCTCTATAGCCTAGTACAAATAATTTTACACTATAGTAGAACTAGCTCTATAGCCTAGCACAAATAATTTTACACTAGAGTTGAAATAGCTCTATAGCCAACTACAAATAATTTTACACTAGAGTTGAACTAGCTCTATAAGCTAGTTCAAATAATTTTACACTAGAGTGGAACTAGCTCTACAACCTAGTACAAATAACTTTACACTAGAGTTGAACTAGCTCTATAGCCTAGTACAAATAATTTTACACTAGAGTTGAACTAGCCCTATAAGCTAGTTCAAATAATTTTACACTAGAGTTGAACTAGCTCTATAGCCTAGTACAAATAATTTTACACTAGAATTGAACTAGCTCTATAAGCTAGTTCAAATAATTTTACATTAGAGTTGAACTAGCTCTATAGCCTAGTACAAATAATTTTACAGTTGAGTTGAAATAGCTCTATAAGCTAGTACAAATAATTTTACACTAGAGTTGAACTAGCTCTATAGCCTAGTACAAATAATTTTACACTATAGTAGAACTAGCTCTATAGCCTAGTACAAATAATTTTACACTAGAGTTGAATTAGCTATATAGCCAAGTACAAATAATTTTACACTAGAGTTGAACTAGCTCTATAAGCTAGTTCAAATAATTTTACACTAGAGTTGAACTAGCTGTATAGCCTAGTACAAATAATTTTACACTAGCGTTAAACTAGCTTTATAAGCTAGTTCAAATAATTTTACACTAGAGTTGAACTAGCTCTATAGCCTAGTACAAATAAGTTTACACTAGAATTGAACTAGCTCTATAAGCTAGTTCAAATGATTTTACACTAGAGTTGAACTAGCTCTATAGCCTAGTACAAATAATTTTACACTACAGTTGAACTAGCTCTATAGCCTAGTACAAATAATTTTACACTAGAGTTGAACTAGCTCTATAAGCTAGTACAAATAACTTTACACTAGAGTTGAACTAGCTCTGTAGCCTAGTACAAATAATTTTACACTAGAGTTGAACTAGGTCTATATAGCCTAGTACAAATAATTTTACAATAGACTTGAACTAGCTCTATCAGCTAGTTCAAATAATTTTACACTAGAGCTGAACTAGCTCTATAGCCAAGTACAAATAATTTTACACTAGAGTTGAACTAGCTCTATAGCCTAGTACAAATAATTTTACACTAGAGTTGAACTAGTTCTATAGCCTAGTACAAATAATTTTACACTAGAGTTGAACTAGCTCTATAAGCTAGTTCAAATAATTTTATACTAGAGTTGAACTAGCTCTATAGCCTAGTACAAATAATTTTGCACTAGAGTTGAACTAGCTCTATAAGCTAGTTCAAATAATTTTACACTAGAGTTGAACTAGCTGTATAGCCTAGTACAAATAATTTTACACTAGAGTTGAACTAGCTCTATAAGCTAGTACAAATAACTTTACACTAGAGTTGAACTAGCTCTATAGCCTCCTACAAATAATTTTACACTAGAGTTGAACTATAGGTCTATAGCCTAGTACAAATAATTTTACACTAGAGTTGAACTAGCTCTATAAACTAGTTCAAATAATTTTACACTAGAGTTGAACTAGTTCTATAAGCTAGTACAAATAATTTTATAGTAGAGTTGAACTAGCTCTCAATGCTAGTTCAAATAATTTTAGACTAGAGTTGAACTAGCTCTATAGCCTAGTACAAATAATTTTACACTAGAGTTGAACTAGATCTATAAGCATGTTCAAATGATTTTACACTAGAGTTGAACTAGCTCAATAGCCTAGTACAAATAATTTTACACTACAGTTGAACTAGCTCTATAGCCTAGTACAAATAATTTTACTCTAGAGTTGAACTAGCTCTATAAACTAGTTCAAATAATTTTACACTAGAGTTGAACTAGCTCTATAAGCTAGTACAAATAATTTTATAGTAGAGTTGAACTTGCTCTCTAAGCTAGTTCAAATAATTTTACACTAGAGATGAACTAGCTCTATAGCCTAGTACAAATAATTTTACACTAGAGTTGAACTAGCTCTATAAGCTAGTTCAAATGATTTTACACTAGAGTTGAACTAGCTCTATAGCCTAGTACAAATAATTTTACACTAGAGTTGAACTAGCTCTATAACCTGGTTCAAATAACTTTACACTAGAGTTGAACTGGCTCTATTGCCTAGTACAAATAATTTTACACTAGAGTTGAACTATCTCTATAGCCTAGTACAAGTAATTTTACACTAGAGTTGAACTAGCTCTATAAGCTAGTTCAAATAATTTTACACTAGAGTTGAACTGGCTCTATAGCCTAGTACAAATAATTTTACACTAGAATTAAACTAGCTCTATAAGCTAGTTCAAATAATTTTACACTAGAGTTGAACTAGCTCTATAGCCTAGTACAAATAATTTCAAACTAGAGTTGAACTAGCTCTATAAGCTAGTTCAAATAATTTTACACTAGAGTTGAACTAGCTCTACAACCTAGTACAAATAAGTTTACACTAGAGTTGAACTAGCTCTATAGCCTAGTACAAATAATTTTACACTAGAGTTGAACTAGCCCTATAAGCTAGTTCAAATAATTTTACACTAGAGTTGAACTAGCTCTATAGCCTAGTACAAATAATTTTACACTAGAATTGAACTAGCTCTATAAGCTAGTTCAAATAATTTTACACTAGAGTTGAACTAGTTCTATAGCCTAATACAAATAATTTTACACTAGAGTTGAACTAGGTCTATAGCCTAGTACAAATAATTTTACAATAGAATTGAACTAGCTCTATCAGCTAGTTTAAATAATTTTACACTAGAGTTGAATTAGGTCTATAGCCTAGTACAAATAATTTTACACTAGAGTTGAACTAGCCCTATAAGCTAGTTCAAATAATTTTACACTAGAGTTGAACTAGCTCTATAGCCTAGTACAAATAATTTTACACTAGAATTGAACTAGCTCTATAAGCTAGTTCAAATAATTTTACACTAGAGTTGAACTAGCTCTATAGCCTAGTACAAATAATTTTACAGTAGAGATGAAATAGCTCTATAAGCTAGTACAAATAATTTTACACTAGAGTCGAACTAGCTCTATAGCCTAGTACAAATAATTTTACACTATAGTAGAACTAGCTCTATAGCCTAGCACAAATAATTTTACACTAGAGTTGAAATAGCTCTATAGCCAACTACAAATAATTTTACACTAGAGTTGAACTAGCTCTATAAGCTAGTTCAAATAATTTTACACTAGAGTGGAACTAGCTCTACAACCTAGTACAAATAACTTTACACTAGAGTTGAACTAGCTCTATAGCCTAGTACAAATAATTTTACACTAGAGTTGAACTAGCCCTATAAGCTAGTTCAAATAATTTTACACTAGAGTTGAACTAGCTCTATAGCCTAGTACAAATAATTTTACACTAGAATTGAACTAGCTCTATAAGCTAGTTCAAATAATTTTACATTAGAGTTGAACTAGCTCTATAGCCTAGTACAAATAATTTTACAGTTGAGTTGAAATAGCTCTATAAGCTAGTACAAATAATTTTACACTAGAGTTGAACTAGCTCTATAGCCTAGTACAAATAATTTTACACTATAGTAGAACTAGCTCTATAGCCTAGTACAAATAATTTTACACTAGAGTTGAATTAGCTATATAGCCAAGTACAAATAATTTTACACTAGAGTTGAACTAGCTCTATAAGCTAGTTCAAATAATTTTACACTAGAGTTGAACTAGCTGTATAGCCTAGTACAAATAATTTTACACTAGCGTTAAACTAGCTTTATAAGCTAGTTCAAATAATTTTACACTAGAGTTGAACTAGCTCTATAGCCTAGTACAAATAATTTTACACTAGAATTGAACTAGCTCTATAAGCTAGTTCAAATAATTTTACACTAGAGTTGAACTAGTTCTATAGCCTAATACAAATAATTTTACACTAGAGTTGAACTAGCTCTATAGCCTAGTACAAATAATTTTACAATAGAATTGAACTAGCTCTATAAGCTAGTTTAAATAATTTTACACTAGAGTTGAATTAGGTCTATAGCCTAGTACAAATAATTTTACACTAGAGTTGAACTAGCCCTATAAGCTAGTTCAAATAATTTTACACTAGAGTTGAACTAGCTCTATAGCCTAGTACAAATAATTTTACACTAGAATTGAACTAGCTCTATAAGCTAGTTCAAATAATTTTACACTAGAGTTGAACTAGCTCTATAGCCTAGTACAAATAATTTTACAGTAGAGATGAAATAGCTCTATAACCTAGTACAAATAATTTTACACTAGAGTCGAACTAGCTCTATAGCCTAGTACAAATAATTTTACACTATAGTAGAACTAGCTCTATAGCCTAGCACAAATAATTTTACACTAGAGTTGAAATAGCTCTATAGCCAACTACAAATAATTTTACACTAGAGTTGAACTAGCTCTATAAGCTAGTTCAAATAATTTTACACTAGAGTGGAACTAGCTCTACAACCTAGTACAAATAACTTTACACTAGAGTTGAACTAGCTCTATAGCCTAGTACAAATAATTTTACACTAGAGTTGAACTAGCCCTATAAGCTAGTTCAAATAATTTTACACTAGAGTTGAACTAGCTCTATAGCCTAGTACAAATAATTTTACACTAGAATTGAACTAGCTCTATAAGCTAGTTCAAATAATTTTACATTAGAGTTGAACTAGCTCTATAGCCTAGTACAAATAATTTTACAGTTGAGTTGAAATAGCTCTATAAGCTAGTACAAATAATTTTACACTAGAGTTGAACTAGCTCTATAGCCTAGTACAAATAATTTTACACTATAGTAGAACTAGCTCTATAGCCTAGTACAAATAATTTTACACTAGAGTTGAATTAGCTATATAGCCAAGTACAAATAATTTTACACTAGAGTTGAACTAGCTCTATAAGCTAGTTCAAATAATTTTACACTAGAGTTGAACTAGCTGTATAGCCTAGTACAAATAATTTTACACTAGCGTTAAACTAGCTTTATAAGCTAGTTCAAATAATTTTACACTAGAGTTGAACTAGCTCTATAGCCTAGTACAAATAAGTTTACACTAGAATTGAACTAGCTCTATAAGCTAGTTCAAATGATTTTACACTAGAGTTGAACTAGCTCTATAGCCTAGTACAAATAATTTTACACTACAGTTGAACTAGCTCTATAGCCTAGTACAAATAATTTTACACTAGAGTTGAACTAGCTCTATAAGCTAGTACAAATAAC
Source organism: Triticum monococcum (assembly GCA_034509565.1). Taxonomy (NCBI): domain Eukaryota; kingdom Viridiplantae; phylum Streptophyta; class Magnoliopsida; order Poales; family Poaceae; genus Triticum; species Triticum monococcum. The sequence goes on from CM067847.1 coordinate 750,231,027, forward strand.
TTTACACTAGAGTTGAACTAGCTCTGTAGCCTAGTACAAATAATTTTACACTAGAGTTGAACTAGGTCTATATAGCCTAGTACAAATAATTTTACAATAGACTTGAACTAGCTCTATCAGCTAGTTCAAATAATTTTACACTAGAGCTGAACTAGCTCTATAGCCAAGTACAAATAATTTTACACTAGAGTTGAACTAGCTCTATAGCCTAGTACAAATAATTTTACACTAGAGTTGAACTAGTTCTATAGCCTAGTACAAATAATTTTACACTAGAGTTGAACTAGCTCTATAAGCTAGTTCAAATAATTTTATACTAGAGTTGAACTAGCTCTATAGCCTAGTACAAATAATTTTGCACTAGAGTTGAACTAGCTCTATAAGCTAGTTCAAATAATTTTACACTAGAGTTGAACTAGCTGTATAGCCTAGTACAAATAATTTTACACTAGAGTTGAACTAGCTCTATAAGCTAGTACAAATAACTTTACACTAGAGTTGAACTAGCTCTATAGCCTCCTACAAATAATTTTACACTAGAGTTGAACTATAGGTCTATAGCCTAGTACAAATAATTTTACACTAGAGTTGAACTAGCTCTATAAACTAGTTCAAATAATTTTACACTAGAGTTGAACTAGTTCTATAAGCTAGTACAAATAATTTTATAGTAGAGTTGAACTAGCTCTCTAAGCTAGTTCAAATAATTTTAGACTAGAGTTGAACTAGCTCTATAGCCTAGTACAAATAATTTTACACTAGAGTTGAACTAGATCTATAAGCAAGTTCAAATGATTTTACACTAGAGTTGAACTAGCTCAATAGCCTAGTACAAATAATTTTACACTACAGTTGAACTAGCTCTATATCCTAGTACAAATAACTTTACACTAGAGTTGAACTAGCTATATAGCCTAGTACAAATAATTTTACACTAGAGTTGAACTAGCTCTCTAAGCTAGTACAAATAACTTTACACTAGAGTTGAACTAGCTCTGTAGCCTAGTACAAATAATTTTACACTAGAGTTGAACTAGGTCTATATGCCTAGTACAAATAATTTTACACTAGAGTTGAACTAGCTCTATCAGCTAGTTCAAATAAATTTACACTAGAGCTGAACTAGCTCTATAGCCTAGTACAAATAATTTTACAGTAGAGTTGAACTAGCTCTATAAGCTAGTTCAAATAATTTTACACTACAGTTGAACTAGCTCTATAGCCTAGTACAAATAAGTTTACACTAGAGTTGAACTAGCTCTATAAGCTAATTCAAATAATTTTACACTAGAGTTGAACTAGCTGTATAGCCTAGTACAAATAATTTTACACTAGAGTTGAACTAGCTCTATAGCCTAGTACAAATAATTTTACACTAGAGTTCAACTAGCTCTATAAGTTAGTTCAAATAATTTTACACTAGAGTTGAACTAGCTCTATAGCCTAGTACAAATAATTTTGCACTAGAGTTGAACTAGCTGTATAGCCTAGTACAAATAATTTTACACTAGAGTTGAACTAGCTCTATAAGCTAGTACAAATAACTTTACACTAGAGTTGAACAAGCTCTATAGCCTACTACAAATAATTTTACACTAGAGTTGAACTATAGGTCTATAGCCTAGTACAAATAATTTTACACTAGAGTTGAACTAGCTCTATAAACTAGTTCAAATAATTTTACACTAGAGTTGAACTAGCTCTATAAGCTAGTACAAATAATTTTATAGTAGAGTTGAACTTGCTCTCTAAGCTAGTTCAAATAATTTTACACTAGAGATGAACTAGCTCTATAGCCTAGTACAGATAATTTTACACTAGAGTTGAACTAGCTCTATAAGCTAGTTCAAATGATTTTACACTAGAGTTGAACTAGCTCTATAGCCTAGTACAAATAATTTTACACTAGAGTTGAACTAGCTCTATAACCTGGTTCAAATAACTTTACACTAGAGTTGAACTGGCTCTATTGCCTAGTACAAATAATTTTACACTAGAGTTGAACTATCTCTATAGCCTAGTACAAGTAATTTTACACTAGAGTTGAACTAGCTCTATAAGCTAGTTCAAATAATTTTACACTAGAGTTGAACTGGCTCTATAGCCTAGTACAAATAATTTTACACTAGAATTAAACTAGCTCTATAAGCTAGTTCAAATAATTTTACACTAGAGTTGAACTAGCTCTATAGCCTAGTACAAATAATTTCAAACTAGAGTTGAACTAGCTCTATAAGCTAGTTCAAATAATTTTACACTAGAGTTGAACTAGCTCTACAACCTAGTACAAATAAGTTTACACTAGAGTTGAACTAGCTCTATAGCCTAGTACAAATAATTTTACACTAGAGTTGAACTAGCCCTATAAGCTAGTTCAAATAATTTTACACTAGAGTTGAACTAGCTCTATAGCCTAGTACAAATAATTTTACACTAGAATTGAACTAGCTCTATAAGCTAGTTCAAATAATTTTACATTAGAGTTGAACTAGCTCTATAGCCTAGTACAAATAATTTTACAGTTGAGTTGAAATAGCTCTATAAGCTAGTACAAATAATTTTACACTAGAGTTGAACTAGCTCTATAGCCTAGTACAAATAATTTTACACTATAGTAGAACTAGCTCTATAGCCTAGTACAAATAATTTTACACTAGAGTTGAATTAGCTATATAGCCAAGTACAAATAATTTTACACTAGAGTTGAACTAGCTCTATAAGCTAGTTCAAATAATTTTACACTAGAGTTGAACTAGCTGTATAGCCTAGTACAAATAATTTTACACTAGCGTTAAACTAGCTTTATAAGCTAGTTCAAATAATTTTACACTAGAGTTGAACTAGCTCTATAGCCTAGTACAAATAAGTTTACACTAGAATTGAACTAGCTCTATAAGCTAGTTCAAATGATTTTACACTAGAGTTGAACTAGCTCTATAGCCTAGTACAAATAATTTTACACTACACTTGAACTAGCTCTATAGCCTAGTACAAATAATTTTACACTAGAGTTGAACTAGCTCTATAAGCTAGTACAAATAACTTTACACTAGAGTTGAACTAGCTCTGTAGCCTAGTACAAATAATTTTACACTAGAGTTGAACTAGGTCTATATAGCCTAGTACAAATAATTTTACAATAGACTTGAACTAGCTCTATCAGCTAGTTCAAATAATTTTACACTAGAGCTGAACTAGCTCTATAGCCAAGTACAAATAATTTTACACTAGAGTTGAACTAGCTCTATAGCCTAGTACAAATAATTTTACACTAGAGTTGAACTAGTTCTATAGCCTAGTACAAATAATTTTACACTAGAGTTGAACTAGCTCTATAAGCTAGTTCAAATAATTTTATACTAGAGTTGAACTAGCTCTATAGCCTAGTACAAATAATTTTGCACTAGAGTTGAACTAGCTCTATAAGCTAGTTCAAATAATTTTACACTAGAGTTGAACTAGCTGTATAGCCTAGTACAAATAATTTTACACTAGAGTTGAACTAGCTCTATAAGCTAGTACAAATAACTTTACACTAGAGTTGAACTAGCTCTATAGCCTCCTACAAATAATTTTACACTAGAGTTGAACTATAGGTCTATAGCCTAGTACAAATAATTTTACACTAGAGTTGAACTAGCTCTATAAACTAGTTCAAATAATTTTACACTAGAGTTGAACTAGTTCTATAAGCTAGTACAAATAATTTTATAGTAGAGTTGAACTAGCTCTCTAAGCTAGTTCAAATAATTTTAGACTAGAGTTGAACTAGCTCTATAGCCTAGTACAAATAATTTTACACTAGAGTTGAACTAGATCTATAAGCAAGTTCAAATGATTTTACACTAGAGTTGAACTAGCTCAATAGCCTAGTACAAATAATTTTACACTACAGTTGAACTAGCTCTATATCCTAGTACAAATAACTTTACACTAGAGTTGAACTAGCTATATAGCCTAGTACAAATAATTTTACACTAGAGTTGAACTAGCTCTCTAAGCTAGTACAAATAACTTTACACTAGAGTTGAACTAGCTCTGTAGCCTAGTACAAATAATTTTACACTAGAGTTGAACTAGGTCTATATGCCTAGTACAAATAATTTTACACTAGAGTTGAACTAGCTCTATCAGCTAGTTCAAATAAATTTACACTAGAGCTGAACTAGCTCTATAGCCTAGTACAAATAATTTTACAGTAGAGTTGAACTAGCTCTATAAGCTAGTTCAAATAATTTTACACTACAGTTGAACTAGCTCTATAGCCTAGTACAAATAAGTTTACACTAGAGTTGAACTAGCTCTATAAGCTAATTCAAATAATTTTACACTAGAGTTGAACTAGCTGTATAGCCTAGTACAAATAATTTTACACTAGAGTTGAACTAGCTCTATAGCCTAGTACAAATAATTTTACACTAGAGTTCAACTAGCTCTATAAGTTAGTTCAAATAATTTTACACTAGAGTTGAACTAGCTCTATAGCCTAGTACAAATAATTTTGCGCTAGAGTTGAACTAGCTGTATAGCCTAGTACAAATAATTTTACACTAGAGTTGAACTAGCTCTATAAGCTAGTACAAATAACTTTACACTAGAGTTGAACAAGCTCTATAGCCTACTACAAATAATTTTACACTAGAGTTGAACTATAGGTCTATAGCCTAGTACAAATAATTTTACACTAGAGTTGAACTAGCTCTATAAACTAGTTCAAATAATTTTACACTAGAGTTGAACTAGCTCTATAAGCTAGTACAAATAATTTTATAGTAGAGTTGAACTTGCTCTCTAAGCTAGTTCAAATAATTTTACACTAGAGATGAACTAGCTCTATAGCCTAGTACAAATAATTTTACACTAGAGTTGAACTAGCTCTATAAGCTAGTTCAAATGATTTTACACTAGAGTTGAACTAGCTCTATAGCCTAGTACAAATAATTTTACACTAGAGTTGAACTAGCTCTATAGCCTAGTACAAATAATTTTACACTACAGTTGAACTAGCTCTATAGCCTAGTACAAATAATTTTACACTAGAGTTGAACTAGCTCTATAAGCTAGTACAAATAACTTTACACTAGAGTTGAACTAGCTCTGTAGCCTAGTACAAATAATTTTACACTAGAGTTGAACTAGGTCTATATAGCCTAGTACAAATAATTTTACAATAGACTTGAACTAGCTCTATCAGCTAGTTCAAATAATTTTACACTAGAGCTGAACTAGCTCTATAGCCAAGTACAAATAATTTTACACTAGAGTTGAACTAGCTCTATAGCCTAGTACAAATAATTTTACACTAGAGTTGAACTAGTTCTATAGCCTAGTACAAATAATTTTACACTAGAGTTGAACTAGCTCTATAAGCTAGTTCAAATAATTTTATACTAGAGTTGAACTAGCTCTATAGCCTAGTACAAATAATTTTGCACTAGAGTTGAACTAGCTCTATAAGCTAGTTCAAATAATTTTACACTAGAGTTGAACTAGCTGTATAGCCTAGTACAAATAATTTTACACTAGAGTTGAACTAGCTCTATAAGCTAGTACAAATAACTTTACACTAGAGTTGAACTAGCTCTATAGCCTCCTACAAATAATTTTACACTAGAGTTGAACTATAGGTCTATAGCCTAGTACAAATAATTTTACACTAGAGTTGAACTAGCTCTATAAACTAGTTCAAATAATTTTACACTAGAGTTGAACTAGTTCTATAAGCTAGTATAAATAATTTTATAGTAGAGTTGAACTAGCTCTCTAAGCTAGTTCAAATAATTTTAGACTAGAGTTGAACTAGCTCTATAGCCTAGTACAAATAATTTTACACTAGAGTTGAACTAGATCTATAAGCAAGTTCAAATGATTTTACACTAGAGTTGAACTAGCTCAATAGCCTAGTACAAATAATTTTACACTACAGTTGAACTAGCTCTATATCCTAGTACAAATAACTTTACACTAGAGTTGAACTAGCTATATAGCCTAGTACAAATAATTTTACACTAGAGTTGAACTAGCTCTCTAAGCTAGTACAAATAACTTTACACTAGAGTTGAACTAGCTCTGTAGCCTAGTACAAATAATTTTACACTAGAGTTGAACTAGGTCTATATGCCTAGTACAAATAATTTTACACTAGAGTTGAACTAGCTCTATCAGCTAGTTCAAATAAATTTACACTAGAGCTGAACTAGCTCTATAGCCTAGTACAAATAATTTTACAGTAGAGTTGAACTAGCTCTATAAGCTAGTTCAAATAATTTTACACTACAGTTGAACTAGCTCTATAGCCTAGTACAAATAAGTTTACACTAGAGTTGAACTAGCTCTATAAGCTAATTCAAATAATTTTACACTAGAGTTGAACTAGCTGTATAGCCTAGTACAAATAATTTTACACTAGAGTTGAACTAGCTCTATAGCCTAGTACAAATAATTTTACACTAGAGTTCAACTAGCTCTATAAGTTAGTTCAAATAATTTTACACTAGAGTTGAACTAGCTCTATAGCCTAGTACAAATAATTTTGCACTAGAGTTGAACTAGCTGTATAGCCTAGTACAAATAATTTTACACTAGAGTTGAACTAGCTCTATAAGCTAGTACAAATAACTTTACACTAGAGTTGAACAAGCTCTATAGCCTACTACAAATAATTTTACACTAGAGTTGAACTATAGGTCTATAGCCTAGTACAAATAATTTTACACTAGAGTTGAACTAGCTCTATAAACTAGTTCAAATAATTTTACACTAGAGTTGAACTAGCTCTATAAGCTAGTACAAATAATTTTATAGTAGAGTTGAACTTGCTCTCTAAGCTAGTTCAAATAATTTTACACTAGAGATGAACTAGCTCTATAGCCTAGTACAAATAATTTTACACTAGAGTTGAACTAGCTCTATAAGCTAGTTCAAATGATTTTACACTAGAGTTGAACTAGCTCTATAGCCTAGTACAAATAATTTTACACTAGAGTTGAACTAGCTCTATAACCTGGTTCAAATAACTTTACACTAGAGTTGAACTGGCTCTATTGCCTAGCACAAATAATTTTACACTAGAGTTGAACTATCTCTATAGCCTAGTACAAGTAATTTTACACTAGAGTTGAACTAGCTCTATAAGCTAGTTCAAATAATTTTACACTAGAGTTGAACTAGCTATCTAAGCTAGTACAAATAACTTTACACTAGAGTTGAACTAGCTCTGTAGCCTAGTACAAATAATTTTACACTAGAGTTGAACTAGGTCTATATGCCTAGTACAAATAATTTTACACTAGAGTTGAACTAGCTCTATCAGCTAGTTCAAATAAATTTACACTAGAGCTGAACTAGCTCTATAGCCTAGTACAAATAATTTTACAGTAGAGTTGAACTAGCTCTATAAGCTAGTTCAAATAATTTTACACTACAGTTGAACTAGCTCTATAGCCTAGTACAAATAAGTTTACACTAGAGTTGAACTAGCTCTATAAGCTAATTCAAATAATTTTACACTAGAGTTGAACTAGCTGTATAGCCTAGTACAAATAATTTTACACTAGAGTTGAACTAGCTCTATAGCCTAGTACAAATAATTTTACACTAGAGTTCAACTAGCTCTATAAGTTAGTTCAAATAATTTTACACTAGAGTTGAACTAGCTCTATAGCCTAGTACAAATAATTTTGCACTAGAGTTGAACTAGCTGTATAGCCTAGTACAAATAATTTTACACTAGAGTTGAACTAGCTCTATAAGCTAGTACAAATAACTTTACACTAGAGTTGAACAAGCTCTATAGCCTACTACAAATAATTTTACACTAGAGTTGAACTATAGGTCTATAGCCTAGTACAAATAATTTTACACTAGAGTTGAACTAGCTCTATAAACTAGTTCAAATAATTTTACACTAGAGTTGAACTAGCTCTATAAGCTAGTACAAATAATTTTATAGTAGAGTTGAACTTGCTCTCTAAGCTAGTTCAAATAATTTTACACTAGAGATGAACTAGCTCTATAGCCTAGTACAAATAATTTTACACTAGAGTTGAACTAGCTCTATAAGCTAGTTCAAATGATTTTACACTAGAGTTGAACTAGCTCTATAGCCTAGTACAAATAATTTTACACTAGAGTTGAACTAGCTCTATAACCTGGTTCAAATAACTTTACACTAGAGTTGAACTGGCTCTATTGCCTAGTACAAATAATTTTACACTAGAGTTGAACTATCTCTATAGCCTAGTACAAGTAATTTTACACTAGAGTTGAACTAGCTCTATAAGCTAGTTCAAATAATTTTACACTAGAGTTGAACTGGCTCTATAGCCTAGTACAAATAATTTTACACTAGAATTAAACTAGCTCTATAAGCTAGTTCAAATAATTTTACACTAGAGTTGAACTAGCTCTATAGCCTAGTACAAATAATTTCAAACTAGAGTTGAACTAGCTCTATAAGCTAGTTCAAATAATTTTACACTAGAGTTGAACTAGCTCTACAACCTAGTACAAATAAGTTTACACTAGAGTTGAACTAGCTCTATAGCCTAGTACAAATAATTTTACACTAGAGTTGAACTAGCCCTATAAGCTAGTTCAAATAATTTTACACTAGAGTTGAACTAGCTCTATAGCCTAGTACAAATAATTTTACACTAGAATTGAACTAGCTCTATAAGCTAGTTCAAATAATTTTACACTAGAGTTGAACTAGTTCTATAGCCTAATACAAATAATTTTACACTAGAGTTGAACTAGGTCTATAGCCTAGTACAAATAATTTTACAATAGAATTGAACTAGCTCTATCAGCTAGTTTAAATAATTTTACACTAGAGTTGAATTAGGTCTATAGCCTAGTACAAATAATTTTACACTAGAGTTGAACTAGCCCTATAAGCTAGTTCAAATAATTTTACACTAGAGTTGAACTAGCTCTATAGCCTAGTACAAATAATTTTACACTAGAATTGAACTAGCTCTATAAGCTAGTTCAAATAATTTTACACTAGAGTTGAACTAGCTCTATAGCCTAGTACAAATAATTTTACAGTAGAGATGAAATAGCTCTATAAGCTAGTACAAATAATTTTACACTAGAGTCGAACTAGCTCTATAGCCTAGTACAAATAATTTTACACTATAGTAGAACTAGCTCTATAGCCTAGCACAAATAATTTTACACTAGAGTTGAAATAGCTCTATAGCCAACTACAAATAATTTTACACTAGAGTTGAACTAGCTCTATAAGCTAGTTCAAATAATTTTACACTAGAGTGGAACTAGCTCTACAACCTAGTACAAATAACTTTACACTAGAGTTGAACTAGCTCTATAGCCTAGTACAAATAATTTTACACTAGAGTTGAACTAGCCCTATAAGCTAGTTCAAATAATTTTACACTAGAGTTGAACTAGCTCTATAGCCTAGTACAAATAATTTTACACTAGAATTGAACTAGCTCTATAAGCTAGTTCAAATAATTTTACATTAGAGTTGAACTAGCTCTATAGCCTAGTACAAATAATTTTACAGTTGAGTTGAAATAGCTCTATAAGCTAGTACAAATAATTTTACACTAGAGTTGAACTAGCTCTATAGCCTAGTACAAATAATTTTACACTATAGTAGAACTAGCTCTATAGCCTAGTACAAATAATTTTACACTAGAGTTGAATTAGCTATATAGCCAAGTACAAATAATTTTACACTAGAGTTGAACTAGCTCTATAAGCTAGTTCAAATAATTTTACACTAGAGTTGAACTAGCTGTATAGCCTAGTACAAATAATTTTACACTAGCGTTAAACTAGCTTTATAAGCTAGTTCAAATAATTTTACACTAGAGTTGAACTAGCTCTATAGCCTAGTACAAATAAGTTTACACTAGAATTGAACTAGCTCTATAAGCTAGTTCAAATGATTTTACACTAGAGTTGAACTAGCTCTATAGCCTAGTACAAATAATTTTACACTACAGTTGAACTAGCTCTATAGCCTAGTACAAATAATTTTACACTAGAGTTGAACTAGCTCTATAAGCTAGTACAAATAACTTTACACTAGAGTTGAACTAGCTCTGTAGCCTAGTACAAATAATTTTACACTAGAGTTGAACTAGGTCTATATAGCCTAGTACAAATAATTTTACAATAGACTTGAACTAGCTCTATCAGCTAGTTCAAATAATTTTACACTAGAGCTGAACTAGCTCTATAGCCAAGTACAAATAATTTTACACTAGAGTTGAACTAGCTCTATAGCCTAGTACAAATAATTTTACACTAGAGTTGAACTAGTTCTATAGCCTAGTACAAATAATTTTACACTAGAGTTGAACTAGCTCTATAAGCTAGTTCAAATAATTTTATACTAGAGTTGAACTAGCTCTATAGCCTAGTACAAATAATTTTGCACTAGAGTTGAACTAGCTCTATAAGCTAGTTCAAATAATTTTACACTAGAGTTGAACTAGCTCTATAGCCTAGTACAAATAATTTTACACTAGAGTTGAACTAGCTCTATAAGCTAGTACAAATAACTTTACACTAGAGTTGAACTAGCTCTATAGCCTCCTACAAATAATTTTACACTAGAGTTGAACTATAGGTCTATAGCCTAGTACAAATAATTTTACACTAGAGTTGAACTAGCTCTATAAACTAGTTCAAATAATTTTACACTAGAGTTGAACTAGTTCTATAAGCTAGTACAAATAATTTTATAGTAGAGTTGAACTAGCTCTCTAAGCTAGTTCAAATAATTTTAGACTAGAGTTGAACTAGCTCTATAGCCTAGTACAAATAATTTTACACTAGAGTTGAACTAGATCTATAAGCAAGTTCAAATGATTTTACACTAGAGTTGAACTAGCTCAATAGCCTAGTACAAATAATTTTACACTACAGTTGAACTAGCTCTATATCCTAGTACAAATAACTTTACACTAGAGTTGAACTAGCTATATAGCCTAGTACAAATAATTTTACACTAGAGTTGAACTAGCTCTCTAAGCTAGTACAAATAACTTTACACTAGAGTTGAACTAGCTCTGTAGCCTAGTACAAATAATTTTACACTAGAGTTGAACTAGGTCTATATGCCTAGTACAAATAATTTTACACTAGAGTTGAACTAGCTCTATCAGCTAGTTCAAATAAATTTACACTAGAGCTGAACTAGCTCTATAGCCTAGTACAAATAATTTTACAGTAGAGTTGAACTAGCTCTATAAGCTAGTTCAAATAATTTTACACTACAGTTGAACTAGCTCTATAGCCTAGTACAAATAAGTTTACACTAGAGTTGAACTAGCTCTCTAAGCTAATTCAAATAATTTTACACTAGAGTTGAACTAGCTGTATAGCCTAGTACAAATAATTTTACACTAGAGTTGAACTAGCTCAATAGCCTAGTACAAATAATTTTACACTAGAGTTCAACTAGCTCTATAAGTTAGTTCAAATAATTTTACACTAGAGTTGAACTAGCTCTATAGCCTAGTACAAATAATTTTGCACTAGAGTTGAACTAGCTGTATAGCCTAGTACAAATAATTTTACACTAGAGTTGAACTAGCTCTATAAGCTAGTACAAATAACTTTACACTAGAGTTGAACAAGCTCTATAGCCTACTACAAATAATTTTACACTAGAGTTGAACTATAGGTCTATAGCCTACTACAAATAATTTTACACTAGAGTTGAACTAGCTCTATAAACTAGTTCAAATAATTTTACACTAGAGTTGAACAAGCTCTATAAGCTAGTACAAATAATTTTATAGTAGAGTTGAACTTGCTCTCTAAGCTAGTTCAAATAATTTTATACTAGAGATGAACTAGCTCTATAGCCTAGTACAAATAATTTTACACTAGAGTTGAACTAGCTTTATAAGCTAGTTCAAATGATTTTACACTAGAGTTGAACTAGCTCTATAGCCTAGTACAAATAATTTTACACTAGAGTTGAACTAGCTCTATAACCTAGTTCAAATAACTTTACACTAGAGTTGAACTGGCTCTATTGCCTAGTACAAATAATTTTACACTAGAGTTGAACTAGCTCTGTAGCCTAGTACAAGTAATTTTACACTAGAGTTGAACTAGCTCTATAAGCTAGTTCAAATAATTTTACACTAGAGTTGAACTGGCTCTATAGCCTAGTACAAATAATTTTACACTAGAATTAAACTAGCTCTATAAGCTAGTTCAAATAATTTTACACTAGAGTTGAACTAGCTCTATAGCCTAGTACAAATATTTTCAAACTAGAGTTGAACTAGCTCTATAAGCTAGTTCAAATAATTTTACACTAGAGTTGAACTAGCTCTACAACCTAGTACAAATAAGTTTACACTAGAGTTGAACTAGCTCTATAGCCTAGTACAAATAATTTTACACTAGAGTTGAACTAGCCCTATAAGCTAGTTCAAATAATTTTACACTAGAGTTGAACTAGCTCTATAGCCTAGTACAAATAATTTTACACTAGAATTGAACTAGCTCTATAAGCTAGTTCAAATAATTTTACACTAGAGTTGAACTAGTTCTATAGCCTAATACAAATAATTTTACACTAGAGTTGAACTAGGTCTATAGCCTAGTACAAATAATTTTACAATAGAATTGAACTAGCTCTATCAGCTAGTTTAAATAATTTTACACTAGAGTTGAATTAGGTCTATAGCCTAGTACAAATAATTTTACACTAGAGTTGAACTAGCCCTATAAGCTAGTTCAAATAATTTTACACTAGAGTTGAACTAGCTCTATAGCCTAGTACAAATAATTTTACACTAGAATTGAACTAGCTCTATAAGCTAGTTCAAATAATTTTACAGTAGAGATGAAATAGCTCTATAAGCTAGTTCAAATAATTTTACACTAGAGTTGAACTAGCTGTATAGCCTAGTACAAATAATTTTACACTAGATTTGAACTAGCTTTATAAGCTAGTTCAAATAATTTTACACTAGAGTTGAACTAGCTCTATAAGCTAGTACAAATAAGTTTACACTAGAATTGAACTAGCTCTATAAGCTAGTTCAAATGATTTTACACTAGAGTTGAACTAGCTCAATAGCCTAGTACAAATAATTTTACACTACAGTTGAACTAGCTCTATAGCCTAGTACAAATAACTTTACACTAGAGTTGAACTAGCTATATAGCCTAGTACAAATAATTTTACACTACAGTTGAACTAGCTCTCTAAGCTAGTACAAATAACTTTACACTAGAGTTGAACTAGCTCTGTAGCCTAGTACAAATAATTTTACACTAGAGTTGAACTAGGTCTATATGCCTAGTACAAATAATTTTACACTAGAGTTGAACTAGCTCTATCAGCTAGTTCAAATAAATTTACACTAGAGCTGAACTAGCTCTATAGCCTAGTACAAATAATTTTACAGTAGAGTTGAACTAGCTCTATAAGCTAGTTCAAATAATTTTACACTACAGTTGAACTAGCTCTATAGCCTAGTACAAATAAGTTTACACTAGAGTTGAACTAGCTCTATAAGCTAATTCAAATAATTTTACACTAGAGTTGAACTAGCTGTATAGCCTAGTACAAATAATTTTACACTAGAGTTGAACTAGCTCTATAGCCTAGTACAAATAATTTTACACTAGAGTTCAACTAGCTCTATAAGTTAGTTCAAATAATTTTACACTAGAGTTGAACTAGCTCTATAGCCTAGTACAAATAATTTTGCACTAGAGTTGAACTAGCTGTATAGCCTAGTACAAATAATTTTACACTAGAGTTGAACTAGCTCTATAAGCTAGTACAAATAACTTTACACTAGAGTTGAACAAGCTCTATAGCCTACTACAAATAATTTTACACTAGAGTTGAACTATAGGTCTATAGCCTAGTACAAATAATTTTACACTAGAGTTGAACTAGCTCTATAAACTAGTTCAAATAATTTTACACTAGAGTTGAACTAGCTCTATAAGCTAGTACAAATAATTTTATAGTAGAGTTGAACTTGCTCTCTAAGCTAGTTCAAATAATTTTACACTAGAGATGAACTAGCTCTATAGCCTAGTACAAATAATTTTACACTAGAGTTGAACTAGCTCTATAAGCTAGTTCAAATGATTTTACACTAGAGTTGAACTAGCTCTATAGCCTAGTACAAATAATTTTACAGTAGAGATGAAATAGCTCTATAAGCTAGTACAAATAATTTTACACTAGAGTCGAACTAGCTCTATAGCCTAGCACAAATAATTTTACACTAGAATTGAACTAGCTCTATAAGCTAGTTCAAATAATTTTACATTAGAGTTGAACTAGCTCTATAGCCTAGTACAAATAATTTTACAGTTGAGTTGAAATAGCTCTATAAGCTAGTACAAATAATTTTACACTAGAGTTGAACTAGCTCTATAGCCTAGTACAAATAATTTTACACTATAGTAGAACTAGCTCTATAGCCTAGTACAAATAATTTTACACTAGAGTTGAATTAGCTATATAGCCAAGTACAAATAATTTTACACTAGAGTTGAACTAGCTCTATAAGCTAGTTCAAATAATTTTACACTAGAGTTGAACTAGCTGTATAGCCTAGTACAAATAATTTTACACTAGCGTTAAACTAGCTTTATAAGCTAGTTCAAATAATTTTACACTAGAGTTGAACTAGCTCTATAGCCTAGTACAAATAAGTTTACACTAGAATTGAACTAGCTCTATAAGCTAGTTCAAATGATTTTACACTAGAGTTGAACTAGCTCTATAGCCTAGTACAAATAATTTTACACTACAGTTGAACTAGCTCTATAGCCTAGTACAAATAATTTTACACTAGAGTTGAACTAGCTCTATAAGCTAGTACAAATAACTTTACACTAGAGTTGAACTAGCTCTGTAGCCTAGTACAAATAATTTTACACTAGAGTTGAACTAGGTCTATATAGCCTAGTACAAATAATTTTACAATAGACTTGAACTAGCTCTATCAGCTAGTTCAAATAATTTTACACTAGAGCTGAACTAGCTCTATAGCCAAGTACAAATAATTTTACACTAGAGTTGAACTAGCTCTATAGCCTAGTACAAATAATTTTACACTAGAGTTGAACTAGTTCTATAGCCTAGTACAAATAATTTTACACTAGAGTTGAACTAGCTCTATAAGCTAGTTCAAATAATTTTATACTAGAGTTGAACTAGCTCTATAGCCTAGTACAAATAATTTTGCACTAGAGTTGAACTAGCTCTATAAGCTAGTTCAAATAATTTTACACTAGAGTTGAACTAGCTGTATAGCCTAGTACAAATAATTTTACACTAGAGTTGAACTAGCTCTATAAGCTAGTACAAATAACTTTACACTAGAGTTGAACTAGCTCTATAGCCTCCTACAAATAATTTTACACTAGAGTTGAACTATAGGTCTATAGCCTAGTACAAATAATTTTACACTAGAGTTGAACTAGCTCTATAAACTAGTTCAAATAATTTTACACTAGAGTTGAACTAGTTCTATAAGCTAGTACAAATAATTTTATAGTATAGTTGAACTAGCTCTCTAAGCTAGTTCAAATAATTTTAGACTAGAGTTGAACTAGCTCTATAGCCTAGTACAAATAATTTTACACTAGAGTTGAACTAGATCTATAAGCAAGTTCAAATGATTTTACACTAGAGTTGAACTAGCTCAATAGCCTAGTACAAATAATTTTACACTACAGTTGAACTAGCTCTATATCCTAGTACAAATAACTTTACACTAGAGTTGAACTAGCTATATAGCCTAGTACAAATAATTTTACACTAGAGTTGAACTAGCTCTCTAAGCTAGTACAAATAACTTTACACTAGAGTTGAACTAGCTCTGTAGCCTAGTACAAATAATTTTACACTAGAGTTGAACTAGGTCTATATGCCTAGTACAAATAATTTTACACTAGAGTTGAACTAGCTCTATCAGCTAGTTCAAATAAATTTACACTAGAGCTGAACTAGCTCTATAGCCTAGTACAAATAATTTTACAGTAGAGTTGAACTAGCTCTATAAGCTAGTTCAAATAATTTTACACTACAGTTGAACTAGCTCTATAGCCTAGTACAAATAAGTTTACACTAGAGTTGAACTAGCTCTCTAAGCTAATTCAAATAATTTTACACTAGAGTTGAACTAGCTGTATAGCCTAGTACAAATAATTTTACACTAGAGTTGAACTAGCTCAATAGCCTAGTACAAATAATTTTACACTAGAGTTCAACTAGCTCTATAAGTTAGTTCAAATAATTTTACACTAGAGTTGAACTAGCTCTATAGCCTAGTACAAATAATTTTGCACTAGAGTTGAACTAGCTGTATAGCCTAGTACAAATAATTTTACACTAGAGTTGAACTAGCTCTATAAGCTAGTACAAATAACTTTACACTAGAGTTGAACAAGCTCTATAGCCTACTACAAATAATTTTACACTAGAGTTGAACTATAGGTCTATAGCCTACTACAAATAATTTTACACTAGAGTTGAACTAGCTCTATAAACTAGTTCAAATAATTTTACACTAGAGTTGAACAAGCTCTATAAGCTAGTACAAATAATTTTATAGTAGAGTTGAACTTGCTCTCTAAGCTAGTTCAAATAATTTTATACTAGAGATGAACTAGCTCTATAGCCTAGTACAAATAATTTTACACTAGAGTTGAACTAGCTTTATAAGCTAGTTCAAATGATTTTACACTAGAGTTGAACTAGCTCTATAGCCTAGTACAAATAATTTTACACTAGAGTTGAACTAGCTCTATAACCTAGTTCAAATAACTTTACACTAGAGTTGAACTGGCTCTATTGCCTAGTACAAATAATTTTACACTAGAGTTGAACTAGCTCTGTAGCCTAGTACAAGTAATTTTACACTAGAGTTGAACTAGCTCTATAAGATAGTTCAAATAATTTTACACTAGAGTTGAACTGGCTCTATAGCCTAGTACAAATAATTTTACACTAGAATTAAACTAGCTCTATAAGCTAGTTCAAATAATTTTACACTAGAGTTGAACTAGCTCTATAGCCTAGTACAAATATTTTCAAACTAGAGTTGAACTAGCTCTATAAGCTAGTTCAAATAATTTTACACTAGAGTTGAACTAGCTCTACAACCTAGTACAAATAAGTTTACAATAGAGTTGAACTAGCTCTATAGCCTAGTACAAATAATTTTACACTAGAGTTGAACTAGCCCTATAAGCTAGTTCAAATAATTTTACACTAGAGTTGAACTAGCTCTATAGCCTAGTACAAATAATTTTACACTAGAATTGAACTAGCTCTATAAGCTAGTTCAAATAATTTTACACTAGAGTTGAACTAGTTCTATAGCCTAATACAAATAATTTTACACTAGAGTTGAACTAGGTCTATAGCCTAGTACAAATAATTTTACAATAGAATTGAACTAGCTCTATCAGCTAGTTTAAATAATTTTACACTAGAGTTGAATTAGGTCTATAGCCTAGTACAAATAATTTTACACTAGAGTTGAACTAGCCCTATAAGCTAGTTCAAATAATTTTACACTAGAGTTGAACTAGCTCTATAGCCTAGTACAAATAATTTTACACTAGAATTGAACTAGCTCTATAAGCTAGTTCAAATAATTTTACAGTAGAGATGAAATAGCTCTATAAGCTAGTTCAAATAATTTTACACTAGAGTTGAACTAGCTGTATAGCCTAGTACAAATAATTTTACACTAGATTTGAACTAGCTTTATAAGCTAGTTCAAATAATTTTACACTAGAGTTGAACTAGCTCTATAAGCTAGTACAAATAAGTTTACACTAGAATTGAACTAGCTCTATAAGCTAGTTCAAATGATTTTACACTAGAGTTGAACTAGCTCAATAGCCTAGTACAAATAATTTTACACTACAGTTGAACTAGCTCTATAGCCTAGTACAAATAACTTTACACTAGAGTTGAACTAGCTATATAGCCTAGTACAAATAATTTTACACTACAGTTGAACTAGCTCTCTAAGCTAGTACAAATAACTTTACACTAGAGTTGAACTAGCTCTGTAGCCTAGTACAAATAATTTTACACTAGAGTTGAACTAGGTCTATATGCCTAGTACAAATAATTTTACACTAGAGTTGAACTAGCTCTATCAGCTAGTTCAAATAAATTTACACTAGAGCTGAACTAGCTCTATAGCCTAGTACAAATAATTTTACAGTAGAGTTGAACTAGCTCTATAAGCTAGTTCAAATAATTTTACACTACAGTTGAACTAGCTCTATAGCCTAGTACAAATAAGTTTACACTAGAGTTGAACTAGCTCTATAAGCTAATTCAAATAATTTTACACTAGAGTTGAACTAGCTGTATAGCCTAGTACAAATAATTTTACACTAGAGTTGAACTAGCTCTATAGCCTAGTACAAATAATTTTACACTAGAGTTCAACTAGCTCTGTAAGTTAGTTCAAATAATTTTACACTAGAGTTGAACTAGCTCTATAGCCTAGTACAAATAATTTTGCACTAGAGTTGAACTAGCTGTATAGCCTAGTACAAATAATTTTACACTAGAGTTGAACTAGCTCTATAAGCTAGTACAAATAACTTTACACTAGAGTTGAACAAGCTCTATAGCCTACTACAAATAATTTTACACTAGAGTTGAACTATAGGTCTATAGCCTAGTACAAATAATTTTACACTAGAGTTGAACTAGCTCTATAAACTAGTTCAAATAATTTTACACTAGAGTTGAACTAGCTCTATAAGCTAGTACAAATAATTTTATAGTAGAGTTGAACTTGCTCTCTAAGCTAGTTCAAATAATTTTACACTAGAGATGAACTAGCTCTATAGCCTAGTACAAATAATTTTACACTAGAGTTGAACTAGCTCTATAAGCTAGTTCAAATGATTTTACACTAGAGTTGAACTAGCTCTATAGCCTAGTACAAATAATTTTACACTAGAGTTGAACTAGCTCTATAACCTGGTTCAAATAACTTTACACTAGAGTTGAACTGGCTCTATTGCCTAGTACAAATAATTTTACACTAGAGTTGAACTATCTCTATAGCCTAGTACAAGTAATTTTACACTAGAGTTGAACTAGCTCTATAAGCTAGTTCAAATAATTTTACACTAGAGTTGAACTGGCTCTATAGCCTAGTACAAATAATTTTACACTAGAATTAAACTAGCTCTATAAGCTAGTTCAAATAATTTTACACTAGAGTTGAACTAGCTCTATAGCCTAGTACAAATAATTTCAAACTAGAGTTGAACTAGCTCTATAAGCTAGTTCAAATAATTTTACACTAGAGTTGAACTAGCTCTACAACCTAGTACAAATAAGTTTACACTAGAGTTGAACTAGCTCTATAGCCTAGTACAAATAATTTTACACTAGAGTTGAACTAGCCCTATAAGCTAGTTCAAATAATTTTACACTAGAGTTGAACTAGCTCTATAGCCTAGTACAAATAATTTTACACTAGAATTGAACTAGCTCTATAAGCTAGTTCAAATAATTTTACACTAGAGTTGAACTAGTTCTATAGCCTAATACAAATAATTTTACACTAGAGTTGAACTAGGTCTATAGCCTAGTACATATAATTTTACAATAGAATTGAACTAGCTCTATCAGCTAGTTTAAATAATTTTACACTAGAGTTGAATTAGGTCTATAGCCTAGTACAAATAATTTTACACTAGAGTTGAACTAGCCCTATAAGCTAGTTCAAATAATTTTACACTAGAGTTGAACTAGCTCTATAGCCTAGTACAAATAATTTTACACTAGAATTGAACTAGCTCTATAAGCTAGTTCAAATAATTTTACACTAGAGTTGAACTAGCTCTATAGCCTAGTACAAATAATTTTACAGTAGAGATGAAATAGCTCTATAAGCTAGTACAAATAATTTTACACTAGAGTCGAACTAGCTCTATAGCCTAGTACAAATAATTTTACACTATAGTAGAACTAGCTCTATAGCCTAGCACAAATAATTTTACACTAGAGTTGAAATAGCTCTATAGCCAACTACAAATAATTTTACACTAGAGTTGAACTAGCTCTATAAGCTAGTTCAAATAATTTTACACTAGAGTGGAACTAGCTCTACAACCTAGTACAAATAACTTTACACTAGAGTTGAACTAGCTCTATAGCCTAGTACAAATAATTTTACACTAGAGTTGAACTAGCCCTATAAGCTAGTTCAAATAATTTTACACTAGAGTTGAACTAGCTCTATAGCCTAGTACAAATAATTTTACACTAGAATTGAACTAGCTCTATAAGCTAGTTCAAATAATTTTACATTAGAGTTGAACTAGCTCTATAGCCTAGTACAAATAATTTTACAGTTGAGTTGAAATAGCTCTATAAGCTAGTACAAATAATTTTACACTAGAGTTGAACTAGCTCTATAGCCTAGTACAAATAATTTTACACTATAGTAGAACTAGCTCTATAGCCTAGTACAAATAATTTTACACTAGAGTTGAATTAGCTATATAGCCAAGTACAAATAATTTTACACTAGAGTTGAACTAGCTCTATAAGCTAGTTCAAATAATTTTACACTAGAGTTGAACTAGCTGTATAGCCTAGTACAAATAATTTTACACTAGCGTTAAACTAGCTTTATAAGCTAGTTCAAATAATTTTACACTAGAGTTGAACTAGCTCTATAGCCTAGTACAAATAAGTTTACACTAGAATTGAACTAGCTCTATAAGCTAGTTCAAATGATTTTACACTAGAGTTGAACTAGCTCTGTAGCCTAGTACAAATAATTTTACACTAGAGTTGAACTAGGTCTATATGCCTAGTACAAATAATTTTACACTAGAGTTGAACTAGCTCTATCAGCTAGTTCAAATAAATTTACACTAGAGCTGAACTAGCTCTATAGCCTAGTACAAATAATTTTACAGTAGAGTTGAACTAGCTCTATAAGCTAGTTCAAATAATTTTACACTACAGTTGAACTAGCTCTATAGCCTAGTACAAATAAGTTTACACTAGAGTTGAACTAGCTCTCTAAGCTAATTCAAATAATTTTACACTAGAGTTGAACTAGCTGTATAGCCTAGTACAAATAATTTTACACTAGAGTTGAACTAGCTCAATAGCCTAGTACAAATAATTTTACACTAGAGTTCAACTAGCTCTATAAGTTAGTTCAAATAATTTTACACTAGAGTTGAACTAGCTCTATAGCCTAGTACAAATAATTTTGCACTAGAGTTGAACTAGCTGTATAGCCTAGTACAAATAATTTTACACTAGAGTTGAACTAGCTCTATAAGCTAGTACAAATAACTTTACACTAGAGTTGAACAAGCTCTATAGCCTACTACAAATAATTTTACACTAGAGTTGAACTATAGGTCTATAGCCTACTACAAATAATTTTACACTAGAGTTGAACTAGCTCTATAAACTAGTTCAAATAATTTTACACTAGAGTTGAACAAGCTCTATAAGCTAGTACAAATAATTTTATAGTAGAGTTGAACTTGCTCTCTAAGCTAGTTCAAATAATTTTATACTAGAGATGAACTAGCTCTATAGCCTAGTACAAATAATTTTACACTAGAGTTGAACTAGCTTTATAAGCTAGTTCAAATGATTTTACACTAGAGTTGAACTAGCTCTATAGCCTAGTACAAATAATTTTACACTAGAGTTGAACTAGCTCTATAACCTAGTTCAAATAACTTTACACTAGAGTTGAACTGGCTCTATTGCCTAGTACAAATAATTTTACACTAGAGTTGAACTAGCTCTGTAGCCTAGTACAAGTAATTTTACACTAGAGTTGAACTAGCTCTATAAGCTAGTTCAAATAATTTTACACTAGAGTTGAACTGGCTCTATAGCCTAGTACAAATAATTTTACACTAGAATTAAACTAGCTCTATAAGCTAGTTCAAATAATTTTACACTAGAGTTGAACTAGCTCTATAGCCTAGTACAAATATTTTCAAACTAGAGTTGAACTAGCTCTATAAGCTAGTTCAAATAATTTTACACTAGAGTTGAACTAGCTCTACAACCTAGTACAAATAAGTTTACACTAGAGTTGAACTAGCTCTATAGCCTAGTACAAATAATTTTACACTAGAGTTGAACTAGCCCTATAAGCTAGTTCAAATAATTTTACACTAGAGTTGAACTAGCTCTATAGCCTAGTACAAATAATTTTACACTAGAATTGAACTAGCTCTATAAGCTAGTTCAAATAATTTTACACTAGAGTTGAACTAGTTCTATAGCCTAATACAAATAATTTTACACTAGAGTTGAACTAGGTCTATAGCCTAGTACAAATAATTTTACAATAGAATTGAACTAGCTCTATCAGCTAGTTTAAATAATTTTACACTAGAGTTGAATTAGGTCTATAGCCTAGTACAAATAATTTTACACTAGAGTTGAACTAGCCCTATAAGCTAGTTCAAATAATTTTACACTAGAGTTGAACTAGCTCTATAGCCTAGTACAAATAATTTTACACTAGAATTGAACTAGCTCTATAAGCTAGTTCAAATAATTTTACAGTAGAGATGAAATAGCTCTATAAGCTAGTTCAAATAATTTTACACTAGAGTTGAACTAGCTGTATAGCCTAGTACAAATAATTTTACACTAGATTTGAACTAGCTTTATAAGCTAGTTCAAATAATTTTACACTAGAGTTGAACTAGCTCTATAAGCTAGTACAAATAAGTTTACACTAGAATTGAACTAGCTCTATAAGCTAGTTCAAATGATTTTACACTAGAGTTGAACTAGCTCAATAGCCTAGTACAAATAATTTTACACTACAGTTGAACTAGCTCTATAGCCTAGTACAAATAACTTTACACTAGAGTTGAACTAGCTATATAGCCTAGTACAAATAATTTTACACTACAGTTGAACTAGCTCTCTAAGCTAGTACAAATAACTTTACACTAGAGTTGAACTAGCTCTGTAGCCTAGTACAAATAATTTTACACTAGAGTTGAACTAGGTCTATATGCCTAGTACAAATAATTTTACACTAGAGTTGAACTAGCTCTATCAGCTAGTTCAAATAAATTTACACTAGAGCTGAACTAGCTCTATAGCCTAGTACAAATAATTTTACAGTAGAGTTGAACTAGCTCTATAAGCTAGTTCAAATAATTTTACACTACAGTTGAACTAGCTCTATAGCCTAGTACAAATAAGTTTACACTAGAGTTGAACTAGCTCTATAAGCTAATTCAAATAATTTTACACTAGAGTTGAACTAGCTGTATAGCCTAGTACAAATAATTTTACACTAGAGTTGAACTGGCTCTATAGCCTAGTACAAATAATTTTACACTAGAGTTCAACTAGCTCTATAAGTTAGTTCAAATAATTTTACACTAGAGTTGAACTAGCTCTATAGCCTAGTACAAATAATTTTGCACTAGAGTTGAACTAGCTGTATAGCCTAGTACAAATAATTTTACACTAGAGTTGAACTAGCTCTATAAGCTAGTACAAATAACTTTACACTAGAGTTGAACAAGCTCTATAGCCTACTACAAATAATTTTACACTAGAGTTGAACTATAGGTCTATAGCCTAGTACAAATAATTTTACACTAGAGTTGAACTAGCTCTATAAACTAGTTCAAATAATTTTACACTAGAGTTGAACTAGCTCTATAAGCTAGTACAAATAATTTTATAGTAGAGTTGAACTTGCTCTCTAAGCTAGTTCAAATAATTTTACACTAGAGATGAACTAGCTCTATAGCCTAGTACAAATAATTTTACACTAGAGTTGAACTAGCTCTATAAGCTAGTTCAAATGATTTTACACTAGAGTTGAACTAGCTCTATAGCCTAGTACAAATAATTTTACACTAGAGTTGAACTAGCTCTATAACCTGGTTCAAATAACTTTACACTAGAGTTGAACTGGCTCTATTGCCTAGTACAAATAATTTTACACTAGAGTTGAACTATCTCTATAGCCTAGTACAAGTAATTTTACACTAGAGTTGAACTAGCTCTATAAGCTAGTTCAAATAATTTTACACTAGAGTTGAACTGGCTCTATAGCCTAGTACAAATAATTTTACACTAGAATTAAACTAGCTCTATAAGCTAGTTCAAATAATTTTACACTAGAGTTGAACTAGCTCTATAGCCTAGTACAAATAATTTCAAACTAGAGTTGAACTAGCTCTATAAGCTAGTTCAAATAATTTTACACTAGAGTTGAACTAGCTCTACAACCTAGTACAAATAAGTTTACACTAGAGTTGAACTAGCTCTATAGCCTAGTACAAATAATTTTACACTAGAGTTGAACTAGCTCTATAAGCTAGTTCAAATAATTTTACACTAGAGTTGAACTAGCTGTATAGCCTAGTACAAATAATTTTACACTAGCGTTAAACTAGCTTTATAAGCTAGTTCAAATAATTTTACACTAGAGTTGAACTAGCTCTATAGCCTAGTACAAATAAGTTTACACTAGAATTGAACTAGCTCTATAAGCTAGTTCAAATGATTTTACACTAGAGTTGAACTAGCTCTATAGCCTAGTACAAATAATTTTACACTACAGTTGAACTAGCTCTATAGCCTAGTACAAATAATTTTACACTAGAGTTGAACTAGCTCTATAAGCTAGTACAAATAACTTTACACTAGAGTTGAACTAGCTCTGTAGCCTAGTACAAATAATTTTACACTAGAGTTGAACTAGGTCTATATAGCCTAGTACAAATAATTTTACAATAGACTTGAACTAGCTCTATCAGCTAGTTCAAATAATTTTACACTAGAGCTGAACTAGCTCTATAGCCAAGTACAAATAATTTTACACTAGAGTTGAACTAGCTCTATAGCCTAGTACAAATAATTTTACACTAGAGTTGAACTAGTTCTATAGCCTAGTACAAATAATTTTACACTAGAGTTGAACTAGCTCTATAAGCTAGTTCAAATAATTTTATACTAGAGTTGAACTAGCTCTATAGCCTAGTACAAATAATTTTGCACTAGAGTTGAACTAGCTCTATAAGCTAGTTCAAATAATTTTACACTAGAGTTGAACTAGCTGTATAGCCTAGTACAAATAATTTTACACTAGAGTTGAACTAGCTCTATAAACTAGTTCAAATAATTTTACACTAGAGTTGAACTAGTTCTATAAGCTAGTACAAATAATTTTATAGTAGAGTTGAACTAGCTCTCTAAGCTAGTTCAAATAATTTTAGACTAGAGTTGAACTAGCTCTATAGCCTAGTACAAATAATTTTACACTAGAGTTGAACTAGATCTATAAGCAAGTTCAAATGATTTTACACTAGAGTTGAACTAGCTCAATAGCCTAGTACAAATAATTTTACACTATAGTTGAACTAGCTCTATATCCTAGTACAAATAACTTTACACTAGAGTTGAACTAGCTATATAGCCTAGTACAAATAATTTTACACTAGAGTTGAACTAGCTCTCTAAGCTAGTACAAATAACTTTACACTAGAGTTGAACTAGCTCTGTAGCCTAGTACAAATAATTTTACACTAGAGTTGAACTAGGTCTATATGCCTAGTACAAATAATTTTACACTAGAGTTGAACTAGCTCTATCAGCTAGTTCAAATAAATTTACACTAGAGCTGAACTAGCTCTATAGCCTAGTACAAATAATTTTACAATAGAGTTGAACTAGCTCTATAAGCTAGTTCAAATAATTTTACACTACAGTTCAACTAGCTCTATAGCCTAGTACAAATAAGTTTACACTAGAGTTGAACTAGCTCTATAAGCTAATTCAAATAATTTTACACTAGAGTTGAACTAGCTGTATAGCCTAGTACAAATAATTTTACACTAGAGTTGAACTAGCTCTATAGCCTAGTACAAATAATTTTACACTAGAGTTCAACTAGCTCTATAAGTTAGTTCAAATAATTTTACACTAGAGTTGAACTAGCTCTATAGCCTAGTACAAATAATTTTGCACTAGAGTTGAACTAGCTGTATAGCCTAGTACAAATAATTTTACACTAGAGTTGAACTAGCTCTATAAGCTAGTACAAATAACTTTACACTAGAGTTGAACAAGCTCTATAGCCTACTACAAATAATTTTACACTAGAGTTGAACTATAGGTCTATAGCCTAGTACAAATAATTTTACACTAGAGTTGAACTAGCTCTATAAACTAGTTCAAATAATTTTACACTAGAGTTTAACTAGCTCTATAAGCTAGTAAAAATAATTTCATAGTAGAGTTGAACTTGCTCTCTAAGCTAGTTCAAATAATTTTACACTAGAGATGAACTAGCTCTATAGCCTAGTACAAATAATTTTACACTAGAGTTGAACTAGCTCTATAAGCTAGTTCAAATGATTTTACACTAGAGTTGAACTAGCTCTATAGCCTAGTACAAATAATTTTACACTAGAGTTGAACTAGCTCTATAACCTAGTTCAAATAACTTTACACTAGAGTTGAACTGGCTCTATTGCCTAGTACAAATAATTTTACACTAGAGTTGAACTAGCTCTATAGCCTAGTACAAGTAATTTTACACTAGAGTTGAATTAGCTCTATAAGCTAGTTCAAATAATTTTACACTAGAGTTGAACTGGCTCTATAGCCTAGTACAAATAATTTTACACTAGAATTAAACTAGCTCTATAAGCTAGTTCAAATAATTTTACACTAGAGTTGAACTAGCTCTATAGCCTAGTACAAATAATTTCAAACTAGAGTTGAACTAGCTCTATAAGCTAGTTCAAATAATTTTACACTAGAGTTGAACTAGCTCTACAACCTAGTACAAATAAGTTTACACTAGAGTTGAACTAGCTCTATAGCCTAGTACAAATAATTTTACACTAGAGCTGAACTAGCCCTATAAGCTGGTTCAAATAATTTTACACTAGAGTTGAACTAGCTCTATAGCCTAGCACAAATAATTTTACACTAGAATTGAACTAGCTCTATAAGCTAGTTCAAATAATTTTACACTAGAGTTGAACTAGTTCTATAGCCTAATACAAATAATTTTACACTAGAGTTGAACTAGGTCTATAGCCTAGTACAAATAATTTTACAATAGAATTGAACTAGCTCTATCAGCTAGTTTAAATAATTTTACACTAGAGTTGAATTAGGTCTATAGCCTAGTACAAATAATTTTACACTAGAGTTGAACTAGCCCTATAAGCTAGTTCAAATAATTTTACACTAGAGTTGAACTAGCTCTATAGCCTAGTACAAATAATTTTACACTAGAATTGAACTAGCTCTATAAGCTAGTTCAAATAATTTTACACTAGAGTTGAACTAGCTCTATAGCCTAGTACAAATAATTTTACAGTAGAGATGAAATAGCTCTATAAGCTAGTTCAAATAATTTTACACTAGAGTTGAACTAGCTGTATAGCCTAGTACAAATAATTTTACACTAGATTTGAACTAGCTTTATAACCTAGTTCAAATAACTTTACACTAGAGTTGAACTAGGTCTATAGCCTAGTACATATAATTTTACAATAGAATTGAACTAGCTCTATCAGCTAGTTTAAATAATTTTACACTAGAGTTGAATTAGGTCTATAGCCTAGTACAAATAATTTTACACTAGAGTTGAACTAGCCCTATAAGCTAGTTCAAATAATTTTACACTAGAGTTGAACTAGCTCTATAGCCTAGTACAAATAATTTTACACTAGAATTGAACTAGCTCTATAAGCTAGTTCAAATAATTTTACACTAGAGTTGAACTAGCTCTATAGCCTAGTACAAATAATTTTACAGTAGAGATGAAATAGCTCTATAAGCTAGTACAAATAATTTTACACTAGAGTCGAACTAGCTCTATAGCCTAGTACAAATAATTTTACACTATAGTAGAACTAGCTCTATAGCCTAGCACAAATAATTTTACACTAGAGTTGAAATAGCTCTATAGCCAACTACAAATAATTTTACACTAGAGTTGAACTAGCTCTATAAGCTAGTTCAAATAATTTTACACTAGAGTGGAACTAGCTCTACAACCTAGTACAAATAACTTTACACTAGAGTTGAACTAGCTCTATAGCCTAGTACAAATAATTTTACACTAGAGTTGAACTAGCCCTATAAGCTAGTTCAAATAATTTTACACTAGAGTTGAACTAGCTCTATAGCCTAGTACAAATAATTTTACACTAGAATTGAACTAGCTCTATAAGCTAGTTCAAATAATTTTACATTAGAGTTGAACTAGCTCTATAGCCTAGTACAAATAATTTTACAGTTGAGTTGAAATAGCTCTATAAGCTAGTACAAATAATTTTACACTAGAGTTGAACTAGCTCTATAGCCTAGTACAAATAATTTTACACTATAGTAGAACTAGCTCTATAGCCTAGTACAAATAATTTTACACTAGAGTTGAATTAGCTATATAGCCAAGTACAAATAATTTTACACTAGAGTTGAACTAGCTCTATAAGCTAGTTCAAATAATTTTACACTAGAGTTGAACTAGCTGTATAGCCTAGTACAAATAATTTTACACTAGCGTTAAACTAGCTTTATAAGCTAGTTCAAATAATTTTACACTAGAGTTGAACTAGCTCTATAGCCTAGTACAAATAAGTTTACACTAGAATTGAACTAGCTCTATAAGCTAGTTCAAATGATTTTACACTAGAGTTGAACTAGCTCTGTAGCCTAGTACAAATAATTTTACACTAGAGTTGAACTAGGTCTATATGCCTAGTACAAATAATTTTACACTAGAGTTGAACTAGCTCTATCAGCTAGTTCAAATAAATTTACACTAGAGCTGAACTAGCTCTATAGCCTAGTACAAATAATTTTACAGTAGAGTTGAACTAGCTCTATAAGCTAGTTCAAATAATTTTACACTACAGTTGAACTAGCTCTATAGCCTAGTACAAATAAGTTTACACTAGAGTTGAACTAGCTCTCTAAGCTAATTCAAATAATTTTACACTAGAGTTGAACTAGCTGTATAGCCTAGTACAAATAATTTTACACTAGAGTTGAACTAGCTCAATAGCCTAGTACAAATAATTTTACACTAGAGTTCAACTAGCTCTATAAGTTAGTTCAAATAATTTTACACTAGAGTTGAACTAGCTCTATAGCCTAGTACAAATAATTTTGCACTAGAGTTGAACTAGCTGTATAGCCTAGTACAAATAATTTTACACTAGAGTTGAACTAGCTCTATAAGCTAGTACAAATAACTTTACACTAGAGTTGAACAAGCTCTATAGCCTACTACAAATAATTTTACACTAGAGTTGAACTATAGGTCTATAGCCTACTACAAATAATTTTACACTAGAGTTGAACTAGCTCTATAAACTAGTTCAAATAATTTTACACTAGAGTTGAACAAGCTCTATAAGCTAGTACAAATAATTTTATAGTAGAGTTGAACTTGCTCTCTAAGCTAGTTCAAATAATTTTATACTAGAGATGAACTAGCTCTATAGCCTAGTACAAATAATTTTACACTAGAGTTGAACTAGCTTTATAAGCTAGTTCAAATGATTTTACACTAGAGTTGAACTAGCTGTATAGCCTAGTACAAATAATTTTACACTAGAGTTGAACTAGCTCTATAACCTAGTTCAAATAACTTTACACTAGAGTTGAACTGGCTCTATTGCCTAGTACAAATAATTTTACACTAGAGTTGAACTAGCTCTGTAGCCTAGTACAAGTAATTTTACACTAGAGTTGAACTAGCTCTATAAGCTAGTTCAAATAATTTTACACTAGAGTTGAACTGGCTCTATAGCCTAGTACAAATAATTTTACACTAGAATTAAACTAGCTCTATAAGCTAGTTCAAATAATTTTACACTAGAGTTGAACTAGCTCTATAGCCTAGTACAAATATTTTCAAACTAGAGTTGAACTAGCTCTATAAGCTAGTTCAAATAATTTTACACTAGAGTTGAACTAGCTCTACAACCTAGTACAAATAAGTTTACACTAGAGTTGAACTAGCTCTATAGCCTAGTACAAATAATTTTACACTAGAGTTGAACTAGCCCTATAAGCTAGTTCAAATAATTTTACACTAGAGTTGAACTAGCTCTATAGCCTAGTACAAATAATTTTACACTAGAATTGAACTAGCTCTATAAGCTAGTTCAAATAATTTTACACTAGAGTTGAACTAGTTCTATAGCCTAATACAAATAATTTTACACTAGAGTTGAACTAGGTCTATAGCCTAGTACAAATAATTTTACAATAGAATTGAACTAGCTCTATCAGCTAGTTTAAATAATTTTACACTAGAGTTGAATTAGGTCTATAGCCTAGTACAAATAATTTTACACTAGAGTTGAACTAGCCCTATAAGCTAGTTCAAATAATTTTACACTAGAGTTGAACTAGCTCTATAGCCTAGTACAAATAATTTTACACTAGAATTGAACTAGCTCTATAAGCTAGTTCAAATAATTTTACAGTAGAGATGAAATAGCTCTATAAGCTAGTTCAAATAATTTTACACTAGAGTTGAACTAGCTGTATAGCCTAGTACAAATAATTTTACACTAGATTTGAACTAGCTTTATAAGCTAGTTCAAATAATTTTACACTAGAGTTGAACTAGCTCTATAAGCTAGTACAAATAAGTTTACACTAGAATTGAACTAGCTCTATAAGCTAGTTCAAATGATTTTACACTAGAGTTGAACTAGCTCAATAGCCTAGTACAAATAATTTTACACTACAGTTGAACTAGCTCTATAGCCTAGTACAAATAACTTTACACTAGAGTTGAACTAGCTATATAGCCTAGTACAAATAATTTTACACTACAGTTGAACTAGCTCTCTAAGCTAGTACAAATAACTTTACACTAGAGTTGAACTAGCTCTGTAGCCTAGTACAAATAATTTTACACTAGAGTTGAACTAGGTCTATATGCCTAGTACAAATAATTTTACACTAGAGTTGAACTAGCTCTATCAGCTAGTTCAAATAAATTTACACTAGAGCTGAACTAGCTCTATAGCCTAGTACAAATAATTTTACAGTAGAGTTGAACTAGCTCTATAAGCTAGTTCAAATAATTTTACACTACAGTTGAACTAGCTCTATAGCCTAGTACAAATAAGTTTACACTAGAGTTGAACTAGCTCTATAAGCTAATTCAAATAATTTTACACTAGAGTTGAACTAGCTGTATAGCCTAGTACAAATAATTTTACACTAGAGTTGAACTGGCTCTATAGCCTAGTACAAATAATTTTACACTAGAGTTCAACTAGCTCTATAAGTTAGTTCAAATAATTTTACACTAGAGTTGAACTAGCTCTATAGCCTAGTACAAATAATTTTGCACTAGAGTTGAACTAGCTGTATAGCCTAGTACAAATAATTTTACACTAGAGTTGAACTAGCTCTATAAGCTAGTACAAATAACTTTACACTAGAGTTGAACAAGCTCTATAGCCTACTACAAATAATTTTACACTAGAGTTGAACTATAGGTCTATAGCCTAGTACAAATAATTTTACACTAGAGTTGAACTAGCTCTATAAACTAGTTCAAATAATTTTACACTAGAGTTGAACTAGCTCTATAAGCTAGTACAAATAATTTTATAGTAGAGTTGAACTTGCTCTCTAAGCTAGTTCAAATAATTTTACACTAGAGATGAACTAGCTCTATAGCCTAGTACAAATAATTTTACACTAGAGTTGAACTAGCTCTATAAGCTAGTTCAAATGATTTTACACTAGAGTTGAACTAGCTCTATAGCCTAGTACAAATAATTTTACACTAGAGTTGAACTAGCTCTATAACCTGGTTCAAATAACTTTACACTAGAGTTGAACTGGCTCTATTGCCTAGTACAAATAATTTTACACTAGAGTTGAACTATCTCTATAGCCTAGTACAAGTAATTTTACACTAGAGTTGAACTAGCTCTATAAGCTAGTTCAAATAATTTTACACTAGAGTTGAACTGGCTCTATAGCCTAGTACAAATAATTTTACACTAGAATTAAACTAGCTCTATAAGCTAGTTCAAATA
Organism: Triticum monococcum; assembly: GCA_034509565.1. Classification (NCBI taxonomy): domain Eukaryota; kingdom Viridiplantae; phylum Streptophyta; class Magnoliopsida; order Poales; family Poaceae; genus Triticum; species Triticum monococcum. The sequence goes on from CM067847.1 coordinate 750,263,118, forward strand.
ATTTTACACTAGAGTTGAACTAGCTCTATAGCCTAGTACAAATAATTTCAAACTAGAGTTGAACTAGCTCTATAAGCTAGTTCAAATAATTTTACACTAGAGTTGAACTAGCTCTACAACCTAGTACAAATAAGTTTACACTAGAGTTGAACTAGCTCTATAGCCTAGTACAAATAATTTTACACTAGAGTTGAACTAGCTCTATAAGCTAGTTCAAATAATTTTACACTAGAGTTGAACTAGCTGTATAGCCTAGTACAAATAATTTTACACTAGCGTTAAACTAGCTTTATAAGCTAGTTCAAATAATTTTACACTAGAGTTGAACTAGCTCTATAGCCTAGTACAAATAAGTTTACACTAGAATTGAACTAGCTCTATAAGCTAGTTCAAATGATTTTACACTAGAGTTGAACTAGCTCTATAGCCTAGTACAAATAATTTTACACTACAGTTGAACTAGCTCTATAGCCTAGTACAAATAATTTTACACTAGAGTTGAACTAGCTCTATAAGCTAGTACAAATAACTTTACACTAGAGTTGAACTAGCTCTGTAGCCTAGTACAAATAATTTTACACTAGAGTTGAACTAGGTCTATATAGCCTAGTACAAATAATTTTACAATAGACTTGAACTAGCTCTATCAGCTAGTTCAAATAATTTTACACTAGAGCTGAACTAGCTCTATAGCCAAGTACAAATAATTTTACACTAGAGTTGAACTAGCTCTATAGCCTAGTACAAATAATTTTACACTAGAGTTGAACTAGTTCTATAGCCTAGTACAAATAATTTTACACTAGAGTTGAACTAGCTCTATAAGCTAGTTCAAATAATTTTATACTAGAGTTGAACTAGCTCTATAGCCTAGTACAAATAATTTTGCACTAGAGTTGAACTAGCTCTATAAGCTAGTTCAAATAATTTTACACTAGAGTTGAACTAGCTGTATAGCCTAGTACAAATAATTTTACACTAGAGTTGAACTAGCTCTATAAACTAGTTCAAATAATTTTACACTAGAGTTGAACTAGTTCTATAAGCTAGTACAAATAATTTTATAGTAGAGTTGAACTAGCTCTCTAAGCTAGTTCAAATAATTTTAGACTAGAGTTGAACTAGCTCTATAGCCTAGTACAAATAATTTTACACTAGAGTTGAACTAGATCTATAAGCAAGTTCAAATGATTTTACACTAGAGTTGAACTAGCTCAATAGCCTAGTACAAATAATTTTACACTATAGTTGAACTAGCTCTATATCCTAGTACAAATAACTTTACACTAGAGTTGAACTAGCTATATAGCCTAGTACAAATAATTTTACACTAGAGTTGAACTAGCTCTCTAAGCTAGTACAAATAACTTTACACTAGAGTTGAACTAGCTCTGTAGCCTAGTACAAATAATTTTACACTAGAGTTGAACTAGGTCTATATGCCTAGTACAAATAATTTTACACTAGAGTTGAACTAGCTCTATCAGCTAGTTCAAATAAATTTACACTAGAGCTGAACTAGCTCTATAGCCTAGTACAAATAATTTTACAATAGAGTTGAACTAGCTCTATAAGCTAGTTCAAATAATTTTACACTACAGTTCAACTAGCTCTATAGCCTAGTACAAATAAGTTTACACTAGAGTTGAACTAGCTCTATAAGCTAATTCAAATAATTTTACACTAGAGTTGAACTAGCTGTATAGCCTAGTACAAATAATTTTACACTAGAGTTGAACTAGCTCTATAGCCTAGTACAAATAATTTTACACTAGAGTTCAACTAGCTCTATAAGTTAGTTCAAATAATTTTACACTAGAGTTGAACTAGCTCTATAGCCTAGTACAAATAATTTTGCACTAGAGTTGAACTAGCTGTATAGCCTAGTACAAATAATTTTACACTAGAGTTGAACTAGCTCTATAAGCTAGTACAAATAACTTTACACTAGAGTTGAACAAGCTCTATAGCCTACTACAAATAATTTTACACTAGAGTTGAACTATAGGTCTATAGCCTAGTACAAATAATTTTACACTAGAGTTGAACTAGCTCTATAAACTAGTTCAAATAATTTTACACTAGAGTTTAACTAGCTCTATAAGCTAGTAAAAATAATTTCATAGTAGAGTTGAACTTGCTCTCTAAGCTAGTTCAAATAATTTTACACTAGAGATGAACTAGCTCTATAGCCTAGTACAAATAATTTTACACTAGAGTTGAACTAGCTCTATAAGCTAGTTCAAATGATTTTACACTAGAGTTGAACTAGCTCTATAGCCTAGTACAAATAATTTTACACTAGAGTTGAACTAGCTCTATAACCTAGTTCAAATAACTTTACACTAGAGTTGAACTGGCTCTATTGCCTAGTACAAATAATTTTACACTAGAGTTGAACTAGCTCTATAGCCTAGTACAAGTAATTTTACACTAGAGTTGAATTAGCTCTATAAGCTAGTTCAAATAATTTTACACTAGAGTTGAACTGGCTCTATAGCCTAGTACAAATAATTTTACACTAGAATTAAACTAGCTCTATAAGCTAGTTCAAATAATTTTACACTAGAGTTGAACTAGCTCTATAGCCTAGTACAAATAATTTCAAACTAGAGTTGAACTAGCTCTATAAGCTAGTTCAAATAATTTTACACTAGAGTTGAACTAGCTCTACAACCTAGTACAAATAAGTTTACACTAGAGTTGAACTAGCTCTATAGCCTAGTACAAATAATTTTACACTAGAGCTGAACTAGCCCTATAAGCTGGTTCAAATAATTTTACACTAGAGTTGAACTAGCTCTATAGCCTAGCACAAATAATTTTACACTAGAATTGAACTAGCTCTATAAGCTAGTTCAAATAATTTTACACTAGAGTTGAACTAGTTCTATAGCCTAATACAAATAATTTTACACTAGAGTTGAACTAGGTCTATAGCCTAGTACAAATAATTTTACAATAGAATTGAACTAGCTCTATCAGCTAGTTTAAATAATTTTACACTAGAGTTGAATTAGGTCTATAGCCTAGTACAAATAATTTTACACTAGAGTTGAACTAGCCCTATAAGCTAGTTCAAATAATTTTACACTAGAGTTGAACTAGCTCTATAGCCTAGTACAAATAATTTTACACTAGAATTGAACTAGCTCTATAAGCTAGTTCAAATAATTTTACACTAGAGTTGAACTAGCTCTATAGCCTAGTACAAATAATTTTACAGTAGAGATGAAATAGCTCTATAAGCTAGTTCAAATAATTTTACACTAGAGTTGAACTAGCTGTATAGCCTAGTACAAATAATTTTACACTAGATTTGAACTAGCTTTATAAGCTAGTTCAAATAATTTTACACTAGAGTTGAACTAGCTCTATAAGCTAGTACAAATAAGTTTACACTAGAATTGAACTAGCTCTATAAGCTAGTTCAAATGATTTTACACTAGAGTTGAACTAGCTCAATAGCCTAGTACAAATAATTTTACACTACAGTTGAACTAGCTCTATAGCCTAGTACAAATAACTTTACACTAGAGTTGAACTAGCTATATAGCCTAGTACAAATAATTTTACACTAGAGTTGAACTAGCTCTCTAAGCTAGTACAAATAACTTTACACTAGAGTTGAACTAGCTCTGTAGCCTAGTACAAATAATTTTACCCTAGAGTTGAACTAGGTCTATATGCCTAGTACGAATAATTTTACACTAGAGTTGAACTAGCTCTATCAGCTAGTTCAAATAAATTTACCCTAGAGCTGAACTAGCTCTATAGCCTAGTACAAATAATTTTACAGTAGAGTTGAACTAGCTCTATAAGCTAGTTCAAATAATTTTACACTACAGTTGAACTAGCTCTATAGCCTAGTACAAATAAGTTTACACTAGAGTTGAACTAGCTCTATAAGCTAATTCAAATAATTTTACACTAGAGTTGAACTAGCTGTATAGCCTAGTACAAATAATTTTACACTAGAGTTGAACTAGCTCTATAGCCTAGTACAAATAATTTTACACTAGAGTTCAACTAGCTCTATAAGTTAGTTCAAATAATTTTACACTAGAGTTGAACTAGCTCTATAGCCTAGTACAAATAATTTTGCACTAGAGTTGAACTAGCTGTATAGCCTAGTACAAATAATTTTACACTAGAGTTGAACTAGCTCTATAAGCTAGTACAAATAACTTTACACTAGAGTTGAACAAGCTCTATAGCCTGCTACAAATAATTTTACACTAGAGTTGAACTATAGGTCTATAGCCTAGTACAAATAATTTTACACTAGAGTTGAACTAGCTCTATAAACTAGTTCAAATAATTTTACACTAGAGTTGAACTAGCTCTATAAGCTAGTACAAATAATTTTATAGTAGAGTTGAACTTGCTCTCTAAGCTAGTTCAAATAATTTTACACCAGAGATGAACTAGCTCTATAGCCTAGTACAAATAATTTTACACTAGAGTTGAACTAGCTCTATAAGCTAGTTCAAATGATTTTACACTAGAGTTGAGCTAGCTCTATAGCCTAGTACAAATAATTTTACACTAGAGTTGAACTAGCTCTATAACCTAGTTCAAATAACTTTACACTAGAGTTGAACTGGCTCTATTGCCTAGTACAAATAATTTTACACTAGAGTTGAACTAGCTCTATAGCCTAGTACAAGTAATTTTACACTAGAGTTGAACTAGCTCTATAAGCTAGTTCAAATAATTTTACACTAGAGTTGAACTGGCTCTATAGCCTAGTACAAATAATTTTACACTAGAATTAAACTAGCTCTATAAGCTAGTTCAAATAATTTTACACTAGAGTTGAACTAGCTCTATAGCCTAGTACAAATAATTTCAAACTAGAGTTGAACTAGCTCTATAAGCTAGTTCAAATAATTTTACACTAGAGTTGAACTAGCTCTACAACCTAGTACAAATAAGTTTACACTAGAGTTGAACTAGCTCTATAGCCTAGTACAAATAATTTTACACTAGAGTTGAACTAGCCCTATAAGCTAGTTCAAATAATTTTACACTAGAGTTGAACTAGCTCTATAGCCTAGTACAAATAATTTTACACTAGAATTGAACTAGCTCTATAAGCTAGTTCGAATAATTTTACACTAGAGTTGAACTAGTTCTATAGCCTAATACAAATAATTTTACACTAGAGTTGAACTAGGTCTATAGCCTAGTACAAATAATTTTACAATAGAATTGAACTAGCTCTATCAGCTAGTTTAAATAATTTTACACTAGAGTTGAATTAGGTCTATAGCCTAGTACAAATAATTTTACACTAGAGTTGAACTAGCCCTATAAGCTAGTTCAAATAATTTTACACTAGAGTTGAACTAGCTCTATAGCCTAGTACAAATAATTTTACACTAGAATTGAACTAGCTCTATAAGCTAGTTCAAATAATTTTACACTAGAGTTGAACTAGCTCTATAGCCTAGTACAAATAATTTTACAGTAGAGATGAAATAGCTCTATAAGCTAGTACAAATAATTTTACACTAGAGTCGAACTAGCTCTATAGCCTAGTACAAATAATTTTACACTATAGTAGAACTAGCTCTATAGCCTAGCACAAATAATTTTACACTAGAGTTGAAATAGCTCTATAGCCAACTACAAATAATTTTACACTAGAGTTGAACTAGCTCTATAAGCTAGTTCAAATAATTTTACACTAGAGTTGAACTAGCTCTACAACCTAGTACAAATAACTTTACACTAGAGTTGAACTAGCTCTATAGCCTAGTACAAATAATTTTACACTAGAGTTGAACTAGCCCTATAAGCTAGTTCAAATAATTTTACACTAGAGTTGAACTAGCTCTATAGCCTAGTACAAATAATTTTACACTAGAATTGAACTAGATCTATAAGCTAGTTCAAATAATTTTACATTAGAGTTGAACTAGCTCTATAGCCTAGTACAAATAATTTTACAGTTGAGTTGAAATAGCTCTATAAGCTAGTACAAATAATTTTACACTAGAGTTGAACTAGCTCTATAGCCTAGTACAAATAATTTTACACTATAGTAGAACTAGCTCTATAGCCTAGTACAAATAATTTTACACTAGAGTTGAATTAGCTATATAGCCAAGTACAAATAATTTTACACTAGAATTGAACTAGCTCTATAAGCTAGTTCAAATAATTTTACACTAGAGTTGAACTAGCTGTATAGCCTAGTACAAATAATTTTACACTAGCGTTAAACTAGCTTTATAAGCTAGTTCAAATAATTTTACACTAGAGTTGAACTAGCTCTATAGCCTAGTACAAATAAGTTTACACTAGAATTGAACTAGCTCTATAAGCTAGTTCAAATGATTTTACACTAGAGTTGAACTAGCTCTATAGCCTAGTACAAATAATTTTACACTACAGTTGAACTAGCTCTATAGCCTAATACAAATAATTTTACACTAGAGTTGAACTAGCTCCATAAGCTAGTACAAATAACTTTACACTAGAGTTGAACTAGCTCTGTAGCCTAGTACAAATAATTTTACACTAGAGTTGAACTAGGTCTATATAGCCTAGTACAAATAATTTTACACTAGACTTGAACTAGCTCTATCAGCTAGTTCAAATAATTTTACACTAGAGCTGAACTAGCTCTATAGCCTAGTACAAATAATTTTACACTAGAGTAGAACTAGCTCTATAGCCTAGTACAAATAATTTTACACTAGAGTTGAACTAGTTCTATAGCCTAGTACAAATAATTTTACACTAGAGTTGAACTAGCTCTATAAGCTAGTTCAAATAATTTTATACTAGAGTTGAACTAGCTCTATAGCCTAGTACAAATAATTTTGCACTAGAGTTGAACTAGCTCTATAAGCTAGTTCAAATAATTTTACACTAGAGTTGAACTAGCTGTATAGCCTAGTACAAATAATTTTACACTAGAGTTGAACTAGCTCTATAAGCTAGTACAAATAACTTTACACTAGAGATGAACTAGCTCTATAGCCTCCTACAAATAATTTTACACTAGAGTTGAACTATAGGTCTATAGCCTAGTACAAATAATTTTACACTAGAGTTGAACTAGCTCTATAAACTAGTTCAAATAATTTTACACTAGAGTTGAACTAGCTCTATAAGCTAGTACAAATAATTTTATAGTAGAGTTGAACTAGCTCTCTAAGCTAGTTCAAATAATTTTAGACTAGAGTTGAACTAGCTCTATAGCCTAGTACAAATAATTTTACACTAGAGTTGAACTAGATCTATAAGCAAGTTCAAATGATTTTACACTAGAGTTGAACTAGCTCTATAGCCTAATACAAATAATTTTACACTAGGGTTAAACTAGCTCTATAACCTAGTTCAAATAACTTTACACTAGAGTTGAACTAGCTATATTGCCTAGTACAAAGAATTTTACACTAGAGTTGAACTAGCTCTATAGCCTAGTACAAATAATTTTACACTAGAGTTGAACTAGCTCTATAAGCTAGTTCAAATAATTTTACACTAGAGTTGAACTAGCTCTATAGCCTAGTACAAATAATTTTACACTAGAATTGAACTAGCTCTATAAGCTAGTTCAAATAATTTTACACTAGAGTTGAACTAGCTCTATAGCCTAGTACAAACAATTTTACACTAGAGTTGAACTAGCTCTATAAGCTAGTACAAATAATTTTACACTAGAGTTGAACTAGCTCTATAGCCTAGTACAAATAATTTTACACTAGAGTTGAACTAGCTCTATAAGCTAGTTCAAATAACTTTACACTAGAGTTGAACTAGCTGTATAGCCTAGTACAAATAATTTTACACTAGAGTTGAACTAGCTCTATAGCCTAGTACAAATAAGTTTACACTAGAATTGAACTAGCTCTATAAGCTAGTTCAAATAATTTTACACTAGAGTTGAACTAGCTCTATAGCCTAGTATAAATAATTTTACACTAGAGTTGAACTAGCTCTATAGGCTAGTACAAATAATTTTACACTAGAGTTGAACTAGCTCTATAAGCAAGTACAAATAATTTTACACTAGAGTTGAACTAGCTCTATAGCATAGTACAAATAATTTTACACTAGAGTTGAACTAGTTCTATAGCCTAGTACAAATAATTTTAAACTACAGTTGAACTAGCTCTATAAGCTAGTTGAAATAATTTTACACTAGAGTTGAACTAGCTCTATAGCCTAGTACAAATAATTTTACACTATAGTTGAACTAGCTCTATAGCCCAGTACAAATAATTTTACACTAGAGTTGAACTAGCACTATAGCGTAGTACAATTAATTTTACAATAGAGTTCAACTAGCTCTATAAGCTAGTACAAATAATTTTACACTAGAGTTGAACTAGCTCTATAGCCTAGTACAAATAATTTTACACTAGAGTTGAATTAGCTCTATAGCCTAGTACAAATAATTTTACACTATAGTTGAACTAGCTCTATAAGCTAGTTGAAAGAATTTTACACTAGAGTTGAACTAGCTCTATAGCCTAGTACAAATAATTTTACACTAGAGTTGAACTAGCTCTATAGCCTCGTACAAATAATTTTACACTAGAGTTGAACTAGCTCTATAGCCTAGTACAAATAATTTTACACTATAGTTGAACTAGTCTATATAGCCTAGTACAAATAATGTTACACTATAGTTGAACTACCTCTATAAGCTAGGTTAAATAATTTTACACTAGAGTTGAACTAGCTCTATAGCCTAGTACAAATAATTTTACACTATAGTTGAACTAGATCTATAGCCAAGTACAAATAATTTTACATTAGAGTTGAACTAGCTCTATAAGCTAGTACAAATAATTTCACACTAGAGTTGAACTAGCTCTATAGCCTAGTACAAATAATTTTACACTATAGTTGAACTAGCTCTATAAGCTAGTTGAAATAATTTTACACTAGAGTTGAACTAGCTCTATAGCCTAGTACAAAGAATTTTACACTATAGTTGAACTAGCTCTATAAGCTAGATGAAATAATTTTACACTAGAGTTGAACTAGCTCTATAGCCTAGTACAAATAATTTTACACTAGAGTTGAACTAGCTCTATAAGCTAGTACAAATAATTTTACACTAGAGTTGAACTAGCTCTATAGCCTATTACAAATAATTTTACACTATAGTTGAACTAGCTCTATAGCCTAGTACAAATAATTTTGCACTAGAGTTGAACTAGCTGTATAGCCTAGTACAAATAATTTTACACTAGAGTTGAACTAGCTCTATAAGCTAGTACAAATAACTTTACACTAGAGTTGAACAAGCTCTATAGCCTACTACAAATAATTTTACACTAGAGTTGAACTATAGGTCTATAGCCTAGTACAAATAATTTTACACTAGAGTTGAACTAGCTCTATAAACTAGTTCAAATAATTTTACACTAGAGTTGAACTAGCTCTATAAGCTAGTACAAATAATTTTATAGTAGAGTTGAACTTGCTCTCTAAGCTAGTTCAAATAATTTTACACCAGAGATGAACTAGCTCTATAGCCTAGTACAAATAATTTTACACTAGAGTTGAACTAGCTCTATAAGCTAGTTCAAATGATTTTACACTAGAGTTGAACTAGCTCTATAGCCTAGTACAAATAATTTTACACTAGAGTTGAACTAGCTCTATAACCTAGTTCAAATAACTTTACACTAGAGTTGAACTGGCTCTATTGCCTAGTACAAATAATTTTACACTAGAGTTGAACTAGCTCTATAGCCTAGTACAAGTAATTTTACACTAGAGTTGAACTAGCTCTATAAGCTAGTTCAAATAATTTTACACTAGAGTTGAACTGGCTCTATAGCCTAGTACAAATAATTTTACACTAGAATTAAACTAGCTCTATAAGCTAGTTCAAATAATTTTACACTAGAGTTGAACTAGCTGTATAGCCTAGTACAAATAATTTTACAATAGAGTTCAACTAGCTCTATAAGCTAGTGCAAATAATTTTACACTATAGTTGAACTAGCTCTATAAGCTAGTTGAAATAATTTTACACTAGAGTTGAACTAGCTCTATAGCCTAGTACAAATAATTTTACACTAGAGTTGAACTAGCTCTATAGCCTAGTACAAATAATTTTACACTAGAGTTGAACTAGTTCTATAGCCTAGTACAAATAATTTTACACTAGAGTTGAACTAGCTCTATAGCCTAGTACAAATAATTTTACACTAGAGTTGAGCTAGCTCTATAGCCTAGTACAAATAATTTTACACTATAGTTGAACTAGCTCTATAGCCTAGTACAAATAATTTTACACTAGAGTTGAACTAGCTCTATAGCCTAGTACAAATAATTTTACAATAGAGTTCAACTAGCTCTATAAGCTAGTACAAATAATTTTACACTAGAGTTGAACTAGCTCTATAGCCTAGTACAAATAATTTCAAACTAGAGTTGAACTAGCTCTATAAGCTAGTTCAAATAATTTTACACTAGAGTTGAACTAGCTCTACAACCTAGTACAAATAAGTTTACACTAGAGTTGAACTAGCTCTATAGCCTAGTACAAATAATTTTACACTAGAGTTGAACTAGCCCTATAAGCTAGTTCAAATAATTTTACACTAGAGTTGAACTAGCTCTATAGCCTAGTACAAATAATTTTACACTAGAATTGAACTAGCTCTATAAGCTAGTTCGAATAATTTTACACTAGAGTTGAACTAGTTCTATAGCCTAATACAAATAATTTTACACTAGAGTTGAACTAGGTCTATAGCCTAGTACAAATAATTTTACAATAGAATTGAACTAGCTCTATCAGCTAGTTTAAATAATTTTACACTAGAGTTGAATTAGGTCTATAAACTAGTACAAATAATTTTACACTAGAGTTGAACTAGCCCTATAAGCTAGTTCAAATAATTTTACACTAGAGTTGAACTAGCTCTATAGCCTAGTACAAATAATTTTACACTAGAATTGAACTAGCTCTATAAGCTAGTTCAAATAATTTTACACTAGAGTTGAACTAGCTCTATAGCCTAGTACAAATAATTTTACAGTAGAGATGAAATAGCTCTATAAGCTAGTACAAATAATTTTACACTATAGTTGAACTAGCTCTATAAGCTAGTTGAAAGAATTTTACACTAGAGTTGAACTAGCTCTATAGCCTAGTACAAATAATTTTACACTAGAGTTGAACTAGCTCTATAGCCTCGTACAAATAATTTTACACTAGAGTTGAACTAGCTCTATAGCCTAGTACAAATAATTTTACACTATAGTTGAACTAGTCTATATAGCCTAGTACAAATAATGTTACACTATAGTTGAACTACCTCTATAAGCTAGGTTAAATAATTTTACACTAGAGTTGAACTAGCTCTATAGCCTAGTACAAATAATTTTACACTATAGTTGAACTAGATCTATAGCCAAGTACAAATAATTTTACATTAGAGTTGAACTAGCTCTATAAGCTAGTACAAATAATTTCACACTAGAGTTGAACTAGCTCTATAGCCTAGTACAAATAATTTTACACTATAGTTGAACTAGCTCTATAAGCTAGTTGAAATAATTTTACACTCGAGTTGAACTAGCTCTATAGCCTAGTACAAAGAATTTTACACTATAGTTGAACTAGCTCTATAAGCTAGATGAAATAATTTTACACTAGAGTTGAACTAGCTCTATAGCCTAGTACAAATAATTTTACACTAGAGTTGAACTAGCTCTATAAGCTAGTACAAATAATTTTACACTAGAGTTGAACTAGCTCTATAGCCTATTACAAATAATTTTACACTATAGTTGAACTAGCTCTATAAGCTAGTACAAATAACTTTACACTAGAGTTGAACAAGCTCTATAGCCTACTACAAATAATTTTACACTAGAGTTGAATTAGGTCTATAGCCTAGTACAAATAATTTTACACTAGAGTTGAACTACCTCTATAAGCTAGGTTAAATAATTTTACACTAGAGTTGAACTAGCTCTATAGCCTAGTACAAATAATTTTACACTATAGTTGAACTAGATCTATAGCCAAGTACAAATAATTTTACATTAGAGTTGAACTAGCTCTATAAGCTAGTACAAATAATTTCACACTAGAGTTGAACTAGCTCTATAGCCTAGTACAAATAATTTTACACTATAGTTGAACTAGCTCTATAAGCTAGTTGAAATAATTTTACACTAGAGTTGAACTAGCTCTATAGCCTAGTACAAAGAATTTTACACTATAGTTGAACTAGCTCTATAAGCTAGATGAAATAATTTTACACTAGAGTTGAACTAGCTCTATAGCCTAGTACAAATAATTTTACACTAGAGTTGAACTAGCTCTATAAGCTAGTACAAATAATTTTACACTAGAGTTGAACTAGCTCTATAGCCTATTACAAATAATTTTACACTATAGTTGAACTAGCTCTATAAGCTAGTACAAATAACTTTACACTAGAGTTGAACAAGCTCTATAGCCTACTACAAATAATTTTACACTAGAGTTGAACTATAGGTCTATAGCCTAGTACAAATAATTTTACACTAGAGTTGAACTAGCTCTATAAACTAGTTCAAATAATTTTACACTAGAGTTGAACTAGCTCTATAAGCTAGTACAAATAATTTTATAGTAGAGTTGAACTTGCTCTCTAAGCTAGTTCAAATAATTTTACACCAGAGATGAACTAGCTCTATAGCCTAGTACAAATAATTTTACACTAGAGTTGAACTAGCTCTATAAGCTAGTTCAAATGATTTTACACTAGAGTTGAACTAGCTCTATAGCCTAGTACAAATAATTTTACACTAGAGTTGAACTAGCTCTATAACCTAGTTCAAATAACTTTACACTAGAGTTGAACTGGCTCTATTGCCTAGTACAAATAATTTTACACTAGAGTTGAACTAGCTCTATAGCCTAGTACAAGTAATTTTACACTAGAGTTGAACTAGCTCTATAAGCTAGTTCAAATAATTTTACACTAGAGTTGAACTGGCTCTATAGCCTAGTACAAATAATTTTACACTAGAATTAAACTAGCTCTATAAGCTAGTTCAAATAATTTTACACTAGAGTTGAACTAGCTCTATAGCCTAGTACAAATAATTTCAAACTAGAGTTGAACTAGCTCTATAAGCTAGTTCAAATAATTTTACACTAGAGTTGAACTAGCTCTACAACCTAGTACAAATAAGTTTACACTAGAGTTGAACTAGCTCTATAGCCTAGTACAAATAATTTTACACTAGAGTTGAACTAGCCCTATAAGCTAGTTCAAATAATTTTACACTAGAGTTGAACTAGCTCTATAGCCTAGTACAAATAATTTTACACTAGAATTGAACTAGCTCTATAAGCTAGTTCGAATAATTTTACACTAGAGTTGAACTAGTTCTATAGCCTAATACAAATAATTTTACACTAGAGTTGAACTAGGTCTATAGCCTAGTACAAATAATTTTACAATAGAATTGAACTAGCTCTATCAGCTAGTTTAAATAATTTTACACTAGAGTTGAATTAGGTCTATAGCCTAGTACAAATAATTTTACACTAGAGTTGAACTAGCCCTATAAGCTAGTTCAAATAATTTTACACTAGAGTTGAACTAGCTCTATAGCCTAGTACAAATAATTTTACACTAGAATTGAACTAGCTCTATAAGCTAGTTCAAATAATTTTACACTAGAGTTGAACTAGCTCTATAGCCTAGTACAAATAATTTTACAGTAGAGATGAAATAGCTCTATAAGCTAGTACAAATAATTTTACACTAGAGTCGAACTAGCTCTATAGCCTAGTACAAATAATTTTACACTATAGTAGAACTAGCTCTATAAGCTAGTACAAATAACTTTACACTAGAGTTGAACAAGCTCTATAGCCTACTACAAATAATTTTACATTAGAGTTGAACTAGCTCTATAAGCTAGTACAAATAATTTCACACTAGAGTTGAACTAGCTCTATAGCCTAGTACAAATAATTTTACACTATAGTTGAACTAGCTCTATAAGCTAGTTGAAATAATTTTACACTAGAGTTGAACTAGCTCTATAGCCTAGTACAAAGAATTTTACACTATAGTTGAACTAGCTCTATAAGCTAGATGAAATAATTTTACACTAGAGTTGAACTAGCTCTATAGCCTAGTACAAATAATTTTACACTAGAGTTGAACTAGCTCTATAAGCTAGTACAAATAATTTTACACTAGAGTTGAACTAGCTGTATAGCCTAGTACAAATAATTTTACACTAGAGTTGAACTAGCTCTATAAGCTAGTACAAATAACTTTACACTAGAGTTGAACAAGCTCTATAGCCTACTACAAATAATTTTACACTAGAGTTGAACTATAGGTCTATAGCCTAGTACAAATAATTTTACACTAGAGTTGAACTAGCTCTATAAACTAGTTCAAATAATTTTACACTAGAGTTGAACTAGCTCTATAAGCTAGTACAAATAATTTTATAGTAGAGTTGAACTTGCTCTCTAAGCTAGTTCAAATAATTTTACACCAGAGATGAACTAGCTCTATAGCCTAGTACAAATAATTTTACACTAGAGTTGAACTAGCTCTATAAGCTAGTTCAAATGATTTTACACTAGAGTTGAACTAGCTCTATAGCCTAGTACAAATATTTTTACACTAGAGTTGAACTAGCTCTATAACCTAGTTCAAATAACTTTACACTAGAGTTGAACTGGCTCTATTGCCTAGTACAAATAATTTTACACTAGAGTTGAACTAGCTCTATAGCCTAGTACAAGTAATTTTACACTAGAGTTGAACTAGCTCTATAAGCTAGTTCAAATAATTTTACACTAGAGTTGAACTGGCTCTATAGCCTAGTACAAATAATTTTACACTAGAATTAAACTAGCTCTATAAGCTAGTTCAAATAATTTTACACTAGAGTTGAACTAGCTCTATAGCCTAGTACAAATAATTTCAAACTAGAGTTGAACTAGCTCTATAAGCTAGTTCAAATAATTTTACACTAGAGTTGAACTAGCTCTACAACCTAGTACAAATAAGTTTACACTAGAGTTGAACTAGCTCTATAGCCTAGTACAAATAATTTTACACTAGAGTTGAACTAGCCCTATAAGCTAGTTCAAATAATTTTACACTAGAGTTGAACTAGCTCTATAGCCTAGTACAAATAATTTTACACTAGAATTGAACTAGCTCTATAAGCTAGTTCGAATAATTTTACACTAGAGTTGAACTAGTTCTATAGCCTAATACAAATAATTTTACACTAGAGTTGAACTAGGTCTATAGCCTAGTACAAATAATTTTACAATAGAATTGAACTAGCTCTATCAGCTAGTTTAAATAATTTTACACTAGAGTTGAATTAGGTCTATAGCCTAGTACAAATAATTTTACACTAGAGTTGAACTAGCCCTATAAGCTAGTTCAAATAATTTTACACTAGAGTTGAACTAGCTCTATAGCCTAGTACAAATAATTTTACACTAGAATTGAACTAGCTCTATAAGCTAGTTCAAATAATTTTACACTAGAGTTGAACTAGCTCTATAGCCTAGTACAAATAATTTTACAGTAGAGATGAAATAGCTCTATAAGCTAGTACAAATAATTTTACACTAGAGTCGAACTAGCTCTATAGCCTAGTACAAATAATTTTACACTATAGTAGAACTAGCTCTATAAGCTAGTACAAATAACTTTACACTAGAGTTGAACAAGCTCTATAGCCTACTACAAATAATTTTACATTAGAGTTGAACTAGCTCTATAAGCTAGTACAAATAATTTCACACTAGAGTTGAACTAGCTCTATAGCCTAGTACAAATAATTTTACACTATAGTTGAACTAGCTCTATAAGCTAGTTGAAATAATTTTACACTAGAGTTGAACTAGCTCTATAGCCTAGTACAAATAATTTTACACTATAGTTGAACTAGCTCTATAAGCTAGTTGAAATAATTTTACACTAGAGTTGAACTAGCTCTATAGCCTAGTACAAATAATGTTACACTATAGTTGAACTACCTCTATAAGCTAGGTTAAATAATTTTACACTAGAGTTGAACTAGCTCTATAGCCTAGTACAAATAATTTTACACTATAGTTGAACTAGATCTATAGCCAAGTACAAATAATTTTACATTAGAGTTGAACTAGCTCTATAAGCTAGTACAAATAATTTCACACTAGAGTTGAACTAGCTCTATAGCCTAGTACAAATAATTTTACACTATAGTTGAACTAGCTCTATAAGCTAGTTGAAATAATTTTACACTAGAGTTGAACTAGCTCTATAGCCTAGTACAAAGAATTTTACACTATAGTTGAACTAGCTCTATAAGCTAGATGAAATAATTTTACACTAGAGTTGAACTAGCTCTATAGCCTAGTACAAATAATTTTACACTAGAGTTGAACTAGCTCTATAAGCTAGTACAAATAATTTTACACTAGAGTTGAACTAGCTCTATAGCCTATTACAAATAATTTTACACTATAGTTGAACTAGCTCTATAAGCTAGTACAAATAACTTTACACTAGAGTTGAACAAGCTCTATAGCCTACTACAAATAATTTTACACTAGAGTTGAACTATAGGTCTATAGCCTAGTACAAATAATTTTACACTAGAGTTGAACTAGCTCTATAAACTAGTTCAAATAATTTTACACTAGAGTTGAACTAGCTCTATAAGCTAGTACAAATAATTTTATAGTAGAGTTGAACTTGCTCTCTAAGCTAGTTCAAATAATTTTACACCAGAGATGAACTAGCTCTATAGCCTAGTACAAATAATTTTACACTAGAGTTGAACTAGCTCTATAAGCTAGTTCAAATGATTTTACACTAGAGTTGAACTAGCTCTATAGCCTAGTACAAATAATTTTACACTAGAGTTGAACTAGCTCTATAACCTAGTTCAAATAACTTTACACTAGAGTTGAACTGGCTCTATTGCCTAGTACAAATAATTTTACACTAGAGTTGAACTAGCTCTATAGCCTAGTACAAGTAATTTTACACTAGAGTTGAACTAGCTCTATAAGCTAGTTCAAATAATTTTACACTAGAGTTGAACTGGCTCTATAGCCTAGTACAAATAATTTTACACTAGAATTAAACTAGCTCTATAAGCTAGTTCAAATAATTTTACACTAGAGTTGAACTAGCTCTATAGCCTAGTACAAATAATTTCAAACTAGAGTTGAACTAGCTCTATAAGCTAGTTCAAATAATTTTACACTAGAGTTGAACTAGCTCTACAACCTAGTACAAATAAGTTTACACTAGAGTTGAACTAGCTCTATAGCCTAGTACAAATAATTTTACACTAGAGTTGAACTAGCCCTATAAGCTAGTTCAAATAATTTTACACTAGAGTTGAACTAGCTCTATAGCCTAGTACAAATAATTTTACACTAGAATTGAACTAGCTCTATAAGCTAGTTCGAATAATTTTACACTAGAGTTGAACTAGTTCTATAGCCTAATACAAATAATTTTACACTAGAGTTGAACTAGGTCTATAGCCTAGTACAAATAATTTGACAATAGAATTGAACTAGCTCTATCAGCTAGTTTAAATAATTTTACACTAGAGTTGAATTAGGTCTATAGCCTAGTACAAATAATTTTACACTAGAGTTGAACTAGCCCTATAAGCTAGTTCAAATAATTTTACACTAGAGTTGAAGTAGCTCTATAGCCTAGTACAAATAATTTTACACTAGAATTGAACTAGCTCTATAAGCTAGTTCAAATAATTTTACACTAGAGTTGAACTAGCTCTATAGCCTAGTACAAATAATTTTACAGTAGAGATGAAATAGCTCTATAAGCTAGTACAAATAATTTTACACTAGAGTCGAACTAGCTCTATAGCCTAGTACAAATAATTTTACACTATAGTAGAACTAGCTCTATAAGCTAGTACAAATAACTTTACACTAGAGTTGAACAAGCTCTATAGCCTACTACAAATAATTTTACATTAGAGTTGAACTAGCTCTATAAGCTAGTACAAATAATTTCACACTAGAGTTGAACTAGCTCTATAGCCTAGTACAAATAATTTTACACTATAGTTGAACTAGCTCTATAAGCTAGTTGAAATAATTTTACACTAGAGTTGAACTAGCTCTATAGCCTAGTACAAAGAATTTTACACTATAGTTGAACTAGCTCTATAAGCTAGATGAAATAATTTTACACTAGAGTTGAACTAGCTCTATAGCCTAGTACAAATAATTTTACACTAGAGTTGAACTAGCTCTATAAGCTAGTACAAATAATTTTACACTAGAGTTGAACTAGCTGTATAGCCTAGTACAAATAATTTTACACTAGAGTTGAACTAGCTCTATAAGCTAGTACAAATAACTTTACACTAGAGTTGAACAAGCTCTATAGCCTACTACAAATAATTTTACACTAGAGTTGAACTATAGGTCTATAGCCTAGTACAAATAATTTTACACTAGAGTTGAACTAGCTCTATAAACTAGTTCAAATAATTTTACACTAGAGTTGAACTAGCTCTATAAGCTAGTACAAATAATTTTATAGTAGAGTTGAACTTGCTCTCTAAGCTAGTTCAAATAATTTTACACCAGAGATGAACTAGCTCTATAGCCTAGTACAAATAATTTTACACTAGAGTTGAACTAGCTCTATAAGCTAGTTCAAATGATTTTACACTAGAGTTGAACTAGCTCTATAGCCTAGTACAAATAATTTTACACTAGAGTTGAACTAGCTCTATAACCTAGTTCAAATAACTTTACACTAGAGTTGAACTGGCTCTATTGCCTAGTACAAATAATTTTACACTAGAGTTGAACTAGCTCTATAGCCTAGTACAAGTAATTTTACACTAGAGTTGAACTAGCTCTATAAGCTAGTTCAAATAATTTTACACTAGAGTTGAACTGGCTCTATAGCCTAGTACAAATAATTTTACACTAGAATTAAACTAGCTCTATAAGCTAGTTCAAATAATTTTACACTAGAGTTGAACTAGCTCTATAGCCTAGTACAAATAATTTCAAACTAGAGTTGAACTAGCTCTATAAGCTAGTTCAAATAATTTTACACTAGAGTTGAACTAGCTCTACAACCTAGTACAAATAAGTTTACACTAGAGTTGAACTAGCTCTATAGCCTAGTACAAATAATTTTACACTAGAGTTGAACTAGCCCTATAAGCTAGTTCAAATAATTTTACACTAGAGTTGAACTAGCTCTATAGCCTAGTACAAATAATTTTACACTAGAATTGAACTAGCTCTATAAGCTAGTTCGAATAATTTTACACTAGAGTTGAACTAGTTCTATAGCCTAATACAAATAATTTTACACTAGAGTTGAACTAGGTCTATAGCCTAGTACAAATAATTTTACAATAGAATTGAACTAGCTCTATCAGCTAGTTTAAATAATTTTACACTAGAGTTGAATTAGGTCTATAGCCTAGTACAAATAATTTTACACTAGAGTTGAACTAGCCCTATAAGCTAGTTCAAATAATTTTACACTAGAGTTGAACTAGCTCTATAGCCTAGTACAAATAATTTTACACTAGAATTGAACTAGCTCTATAAGCTAGTTCAAATAATTTTACACTAGAGTTGAACTAGCTCTATAGCCTAGTACAAATAATTTTACAGTAGAGATGAAATAGCTCTATAAGCTAGTACAAATAATTTTACACTAGAGTCGAACTAGCTCTATAGCCTAGTACAAATAATTTTACACTATAGTAGAACTAGCTCTATAGCCTAGCACAAATAATTTTACACTAGAGTTGAAATAGCTCTATAGCCAACTACAAATAATTTTACACTAGAGTTGAACTAGCTCTATAAGCTAGTTCAAATAATTTTACACTAGAGTTGAACTAGCTCTACAACCTAGTACAAATAACTTTACACTAGAGTTGAACTAGCTCTATAGCCTAGTACAAATAATTTTACACTAGAGTTGAACTAGCCCTATAAGCTAGTTCAAATAATTTTACACTAGAGTTGAACTAGCTCTATAGCCTAGTACAAATAATTTTACACTAGAATTGAACTAGCTCTATAAGCTAGTTCAAATAATTTTACATTAGAGTTGAACTAGCTCTATAGCCTAGTACAAATAATTTTACAGTTGAGTTGAAATAGCTCTATAAGCTAGTACAAATAATTTTACACTAGAGTTGAACTAGCTCTATAGCCTAGTACAAATAATTTTACACTATAGTAGAACTAGCTCTATAGCCTAGTACAAATAATTTTACACTAGAGTTGAATTAGCAATATAGCCAAGTACAAATAATTTTACACTAGAGTTGAACTAGCTCTATAAGCTAGTTCAAATAATTTTACACTAGAGTTGAACTAGCTGTATAGCCTAGTACAAATAATTTTACACTAGCGTTAAACTAGCTTTATAAGCTAGTTCAAATAATTTTACACTAGAGTTGAACTAGCTCTATAGCCTAGTACAAATAAGTTTACACTAGAATTGAACTAGCTCTATAAGCTAGTTCAAATGATTTTACACTAGAGTTGAACTAGCTCTATAGCCTAGTACAAATAATTTTACACTACAGTTGAACTAGCTCTATAGCCTAATACAAATAATTTTACACTAGAGTTGAACTAGCTCCATAAGCTAGTACAAATAACTTTACACTAGAGTTGAACTAGCTCTGTAGCCTAGTACAAATAATTTTACACTAGAGTTGAACTAGGTCTATATAGCCTAGTACAAATAATTTTACACTAGACTTGAACTAGCTCTATCAGCTAGTTCAAATAATTTTACACTAGAGCTGAACTAGCTCTATAGCCTAGTACAAATAATTTTACACTAGAGTAGAACTAGCTCTATAGCCTAGTACAAATAATTTTACACTAGAGTTGAACTAGTTCTATAGCCTAGTACAAATAATTTTACACTAGAGTTGAACTAGCTCTATAAGCTAGTTCAAATAATTTTATACTAGAGTTGAACTAGCTCTATAGCCTAGTACAAATAATTTTGCACTAGAGTTGAACTAGCTCTATAAGCTAGTTCAAATAATTTTACACTAGAGTTGAACTAGCTGTATAGCCTAGTACAAATAATTTTACACTAGAGTTGAACTAGCTCTATAAGCTAGTACAAATAACTTTACACTACAGTTGAACTAGCTCTATAGCCTCCTACAAATAATTTTACACTAGAGTTGAACTATAGGTCTATAGCCTAGTACAAATAATTTTACACTAGAGTTGAACTAGCTCTATAAACTAGTTCAAATAATTTTACACTAGAGTTGAACTAGCTCTATAAGCTAGTACAAATAATTTTATAGTAGAGTTGAACTAGCTCTCTAAGCTAGTTCAAATAATTTTAGACTAGAGTTGAACTAGCTCTATAGCCTAGTACAAATAATTTTACACTAGAGTTGAACTAGATCTATAAGCAAGTTCAAATGATTTTACACTAGAGTTGAACTAGCTCTATAGCCTAATACAAATAATTTTACACTAGGGTTGAACTAGCTCTATAACCTAGTTCAAATAACTTTACACTAGAGTTGAACTAGCTATATTGCCTAGTACAAAGAATTTTACACTAGAGTTGAACTAGCTCTATAGCCTAGTACAAATAATTTTACACTAGAGTTGAACTAGCTCTATAAGCTAGTTCAAATAATTTTACACTAGAGTTGAACTAGCTCTATAGCCTAGTACAAATAATTTTACACTAGAATTGAACTAGCTCTATAAGCTAGTTCAAATAATTTTACACTAGAGTTGAACTAGCTCTATAGCCTAGTACAAACAATTTTACACTAGAGTTGAACTAGCTCTATAAGCTAGTACAAATAATTTTACACTAGATTTGAACTAGCTCTATAGCCTAGTACAAATAATTTTGCACTAGAGTTGAACTAGCTCTATAAGCTAGTACAAATAATTTTACACTAGATTTGAACTAGCTCTATAGCCTAGTACAAATAATTTTACACTACAGTTGAACTAGCTCTATAAGCTAGTTCAAATAACTTTACACTAGAGTTGAACTAGCTGTATAGCCTAGTACAAATAATTTTACACTAGAGTTGAACTAGCTCTATAGCCTAGTACAAATAAGTTTACACTAGAATTGAACTAGCTCTATAAGCTAGTTCAAATAATTTTACACTAGAGTTGAACTAGCTCTATAGCCTAGTATAAATAATTTTACACTAGAGTTGAACTAGCTCTATAGGCTATTACAAATAATTTTACACTAGAGTTGAACTAGCTCTATAAGCAAGTACAAATAATTTTACACTAGAGTTGAACTAGCTCTATAGCATAGTACAAATAATTTTACACTAGAGTTGAACTAGTTCTATAGCCTAGTACAAATAATTTTAAACTACAGTTGAACTAGCTCTATAAGCTAGTTGAAATAATTTTACACTAGAGTTGAACTAGCTCTATAGCCTAGTACAAATAATTTTACACTATAGTTGAACTAGCTCTATAGCCCAGTACAAATAATTTTACACTAGAGTTGAACTAGCACTATAGCGTAGTACAATTAATTTTACAATAGAGTTCAACTAGCTCTATAAGCTAGTACAAATAATTTTACACTAGAGTTGAACTAGCTCTATAGCCTAGTACAAATAATTTTACACTAGAGTTGAATTAGCTCTATAGCCTAGTACAAATAATTTTACACTATAGTTGAACTAGCTCTATAAGCTAGTTGAAAGAATTTTACACTAGAGTTGAACTAGCTCTATAGCCTAGTACAAATAATTTTACACTAGAGTTGAACTAGCTCTATAGCCTCGTACAAATAATTTTACACTAGAGTTGAACTAGCTCTATAGCCTAGTACAAATAATTTTACACTATAGTTGAACTAGTCTATATAGCCTAGTACAAATAATTTTACACTATAGTTGAACTACCTCTATAAGCTAGGTTAAATAATTTTACACTAGAGTTGAACTAGCTCTATAGCCTAGTACAAATAATTTTACACTATAGTTGAACTAGATCTATAGCCAAGTACAAATAATTTTACATTAGAGTTGAACTAGCTCTATAAGCTAGTACAAATAATTTCACACTAGAGTTGAACTAGCTCTATAGCCTAGTACAAATAATTTTACACTATAGTTGAACTAGCTCTATAAGCTAGTTGAAATAATTTTACACTAGAGTTGAACTAGCTCTATAGCCTAGTACAAAGAATTTTACACTATAGTTGAACTAGCTCTATAAGCTAGATGAAATAATTTTACACTAGAGTTGAACTAGCTCTATAGCCTAGTACAAATAATTTTACACTAGAGTTGAACTAGCTCTATAAGCTAGTACAAATAATTTTACACTAGAGTTGAGCTAGCTCTATAGCCTATTACAAATAATTTTACACTATAGTTGAACTAGCTCTATAGCCTAGTACAAATAATTTTACATTAGAGTTGAACTAGCTCTATAAGCTAGTACAAATAATTTCACACTAGAGTTGAACTAGCTCTATAGCCTAGTACAAATAATTTTACACTATAGTTGAACTAGCTCTATAAGCTAGTTGAAATAATTTTACACTAGAGTTGAACTAGCTCTATAGCCTAGTACAAAGAATTTTACACTATAGTTGAACTAGCTCTATAAGCTAGATGAAATAATTTTACACTAGAGTTGAACTAGCTCTATAAGCAAGTACAAATAATTTTACACTAGAGTTGAACTAGCTCTATAGCATAGTACAAATAATTTTACACTAGAGTTGAACTAGTTCTATAGCCTAGTACAAATAATTTTAAACTACAGTTGAACTAGCTCTATAAGCTAGTTGAAATAATTTTACACTAGAGTTGAACTAGCTCTATAGCCTAGTACAAATAATTTTACACTATAGTTGAACTAGCTCTATAGCCCAGTACAAATAATTTTACACTAGAGTTGAACTAGCACTATAGCGTAGTACAATTAATTTTACAATAGAGTTCAACTAGCTCTATAAGCTAGTACAAATAATTTTACACTAGAGTTGAACTAACTCTATAGCCTAGTACAAATAATTTTACACTAGAGTTGAATTAGCTCTATAGCCTAGTACAAATAATTTTACACTATAGTTGAACTAGCTCTATAAGCTAGTTGAAAGAATTTTACACTAGAGTTGAACTAGCTCTATAGCCTAGTACAAATAATTTTACACTAGAGTTGAACTAGCTCTATAGCCTCGTACAAATAATTTTACACTAGAGTTGAACTAGCTCTATAGCCTAGTACAAATAATTTTACACTATAGTTGAACTAGTCTATATAGCCTAGTACAAATAATTTTACACTATAGTTGAACTACCTCTATAAGCTAGGTTAAATAATTTTACACTAGAGTTGAACTAGCTCTATAGCCTAGTACAAATAATTTTACACTATAGTTGAACTAGATCTATAGCCAAGTACAAATAATTTTACATTAGAGTTGAACTAGCTCTATAAGCTAGTACAAATAATTTCACACTAGAGTTGAACTAGCTCTATAGCCTAGTACAAATAATTTTACACTATAGTTGAACTAGCTCTATAAGCTAGTTGAAATAATTTTACACTAGAGTTGAACTAGCTCTATAGCCTAGTACAAAGAATTTTACACTATAGTTGAACTAGCTCTATAAGCTAGATGAAATAATTTTACACTAGAGTTGAACTAGCTCTATAGCCTAGTACAAATAATTTTACACTAGAGTTGAACTAGCTCTATAAGCTAGTACAAATAATTTTACACTAGAGTTGAGCTAGCTCTATAGCCTATTACAAATAATTTTACACTATAGTTGAACTAGCTCTATAGCCTAGTACAAATAATTTTACAATATAGTTGAACTAGCTCTATAAACTAGTTCAAATAATTTTACACTAGAGTTGGACTAGCTCTACAGCCTAGTAGAAATAATTTTACACTAGAGTTGAACTAGCTCTATAGCCTAGTACAAATAATTTTACACTAGAGTTGAACTAGTTCTATAGCCCAGTACAAATAATTTTACACTATAGTTGAAGTAGCTCTATAAGCTAGTTGAAATAATTTTACACTAGAGTTGAGCTAGCTCTATAGCCTACTACAAATAATTTTACACTATAGTTGAACTAGCTCTATAGCCTAGTACAAATAATTTTACACTAGAGTTGAACTAGCGCTATAGCCTAGTACAAATAATTTTACAATAGATTTGAACTAGCTCTATAAGCTAGTACAAATAATTTTACACGAGAGTTGAACTAGCTCTATAGCCTAGTACAACTATTTCACACTAGAGTTGAATTAGCTCTATAGCCCAGTACAAATAATTTTACACTATAGTTGAACTAGCTCTATAAGCTAGTTGAAATAATTTTACACTAGAGTTGAACTAGCTCTATAGCCTAGTACAAATAATTTTACACTAGAGTTGAACTAGTTCTATAGCCCAGTACAAATAATTTTACACTATAGTTGAACTAGCTCTATAAGCTAGTTGAAATAATTTTACACTAGAGTTGAACTAGCTCTATAGCCTAGTACAAATAATTTTACACTATAGTTGAACTAGCTCTATAGCCTAGTACAAATAATTTTACACTAGAGTTGAACTAGCGCTATAGCCTAGTACAAATAATTTTACAATAGATTTCAACTAGCTGTATAGCCTAGTACAAATAATTTTACAGTATAGTTGAACTAGCTCTATAAGCTAGTTGAAATAATTTTACACTAGAGTTGAACTAGCTGTATAGCCTAGTACAAAGAATTTTACACTATAGTTGAACTAGCTCTATAAGCTAGTTGAAATAATTTTACACTAGAGTTGAACTAGCGCTATAGCCTAGTACAAATAATTTTACAATAGATTTCAACTAGCTCTATAAGCTAGTACAAATAATTTTACACGAGAGTTGAACTAGCTCTATAGCCTAGTACAAATAATTTCACACTAGAGTTGAATTAGCTCTATAGCCTAGTACAAATAATTTTACACTATAGTTGAACTAGCTCTATAAGCTAGTTGCAATAATTTTACACTAGAGTTGAACTAGCTCTATAGGCTAGTACAAATAATTTTACACTAGAGTTGAACTAGTTCTATAGCCCAGTACAAATAATTTTACACTATAGTTGAACTAGCTCTATAGCCCAGTACAAATAATTTTACACTAGAGTTGAACTAGCACTATAGCGTAGTACAAATAATTTTACAATAGAGTTCAACTAGCTCTATAAGCTAGTACAAATAATTTTACACTAGAGTTGAACTAGCTCTATAGCCTAGTACGAATAATTTTACACTAGAGTTGAATTACCTCTATAGCCTAGTACAAATAATTTTACACTATAGTTGAACCAGCTCTATAGCCTAGTACAAATAATTTTACACTAGAGTTGAACTAGCTCTATAGCCTAGTACAAATAATTTTACACTAGAGTTGAACTAGCTCTATAGCCTAGTACAAATAATTTTACACTATAGTTGAACTAGTTTATATAGCCTAGTACAAATAATTTTACACTATAGTTGAACTACCTCTATAAGCTAGGTTAAATAATTTTACACTAGAATTGAACTAGCTCTATAGCCTAGTAAAATAATTTTACACTATAGTTGAACTAGATCTATGGCCAAGTTCAAGTAATTTTACACTAGAGTTGAACTAGCTCTATAAGCTAGTACAAATAATTTCACACTAGAGTTGAACTAGCTCTATAGCCTAGTACAAATAATTTTACACTATAGTTGAACTAGCTCTATAAGCTAGTTGAAATAATTTTACACTAGAGTTGAACTAGCTCTATAGCCTAGTACAAAGATGTTTACACTATAGTTGAACTAGCTCTATAAGCTAGTTGAAATAATTTTACACTAGAGTTGAACTAGCTCTATAGCCTAGTACAAATAATTTTACACTAGAGTTGAATCAGCTCTATAAGCTAGTACAAATAATTTTACACTAGATTTGAACTAGCTCTATAGCCTAGTACAAATAATTTTACACTATAGTTGAACTAGCTCTATAGCCTAGTACAAATAATTTTACAATATAGTTGAACTAGCTCTATAAGCTAGTTCAAATAATTTTACACTAGAGTTGGACTAGCTCTACAGCCTAGTACAAATAATTTTACACTAGAGTTGAATTAGCTCTATAGCCTAGTACAAATTATTTTACACTAGAGTTGAACTAGCTCTATAGCCTAGTACAAATAATTTTACACTAGAGTTGAACTAGCTCTATAGCCTAGTACAAATAATTTTACACTAGAGTTGAACTAGCTCTATAAGCTAGTTGAAATAATTTTACACTAGAGTTGAACTAGCTCTATAGCCTAGTACAAATAATTTTACACTATAGTTGAACTAGCTCTATAAACTAGTTGAAATAATTTTACACTAGAGTTGAACTAGCTCTATAGCCTAGTACAAATAATTTTACACTAGAGTAGAACTAGCTCTATAGCCTAGTACAAATAATTTTACACTAGAGTTGAACTAGCTCTATAGCCTAGTACAAATAATTTTACACTAGAGTTGAACTAGCTCTATAGCCTAGTACAAATAACTTTACACTAGAGTTGAACTAGCACTATAAGCTAGTTCAAATAATTTTACACTAGAGTTGAACTAGCTCTATAGCCTAGTAGAAATAATTTTACACTAGAGTTGAACTAGCTCTATAGCCTAGTAGAAATAATTTTACACTAGAGTTGAACTAGCTCTATAACCTAGTACAAATAATTTTACACTAGAGTTGAACTACTTCTATAGCCTAGTACAAATAAATTTACAATATAGTTGAACTAGCTCTATAAGCTAGTTGAAACAATTTTACACTAGAGTTGAACTAGCTCTATAGCCTAGTACAAATAATTTTACACTATAGTTGAACTAGCTCTATAAGCTAGTTGAAATAATTTACACTAGATTTGAACTAGCTCTATAGCCTAGTACAAATAATTTTACACTAGAGTTGAACTAGCTCTACAGCCTAGTACAAATAATTTTACACTAGAGTTGAACTAGCTCTATAAGCTAGTACAAATAATTTCACACTAGAGTTGAACTAGCTCTATAGCCTAGTACAAATAATTTTACACTATAGTTGAACTAGCTCTATAAGCTAGTTGAAATAATTTTACACTAGAGTTGAACTAGCTCTATAGCCTAGTACAAAGATTTTTACACTATAGTTGAACTAGCTCTATAAGCTAGTTGAAATAATTTTACACTAGAGTTGAACTAGCTCTATAGCCTAGTACAAATAATTTTACACTAGAGTTGAACCAGCTCTATAAGCTAGTACAAATAATTTTACACTAGATTTGAACTAGCTCTATAGCCTAGTACAAATAATTTTACACTATAGTTGAACTAGCTCTATAGCCTAGTACAAATAATTTTACAATATAGTTGAACTAGCTCTATAAGCTAGTTCAAATAATTTTACACTAGAGTTGGACTAGCTCTACAGCCTAGTACAAATAATTTTACACTAGAGTTGAACTAGCTCTATAGCCTAGTACAAATTACTTTACACTAGAGTTGAACTAGCACTATAAGCTAGTTGAAATAATTTTATACTATAGTTGAACTAGCTCTATAAGCTAGTTGAAATAATTTTACACTAGAGTAGAACTAGCTCTATAAGCTAGTACAAATAATTTCACACTAGAGTTGAACTAGCTCTATAGCCTAGTACAAATAATTTTACACTATAGTTGAACTAGCTCTATAAGCTAGTTGAAATAATTTTACACTAGAGTTGAACTAGCTCTATAGCCTAGTACAAAGATTTTTACACTATAGTTGAACTAGCTCTATAAGCTAGTTGAAATAATTTTACACTAGAGTTGAACTAGCTCTATAGCCTAGTACGAATAATTTTACACTAGAGTTGAATTAGCTCTATAGCCTAGTACAAATAATTTTACACTATAGTTGAACCAGCTCTATAGCCTAGTACAAATAATTTTACACTAGAGTTGAACTAGCTCTATAGCCTAGTACAAATAATTTTACACTAGAGTTGAACTAGCTCTATAGCCTAGTACAAATAATTTTACACTATAGTTGAACTAGTTTATATAGCCTAGTACAAATAATTTTACACTATAGTTGAACTACCTCTATAAGCTAGGTTAAATAATTTTACACTAGAATTGAACTAGCTCTATAGCCTAGTAAAATAATTTTACACTATAGTTGAACTAGATCTATGGCCAAGTTCAAGTAATTTTACACTAGAGTTGAACTAGCTCTATAAGCTAGTACAAATAATTTCACACTAGAGTTGAACTAGCTCTATAGCCTAGTACAAATAATTTTACACTATAGTTGAACTAGCTCTATAAGCTAGTTGAAATAATTTTACACTAGAGTTGAACTAGCTCTATAGCCTAGTACAAAGATGTTTACACTATAGTTGAACTAGCTCTATAAGCTAGTTGAAATAATTTTACACTAGAGTTGAACTAGCTCTATAGCCTAGTACAAATAATTTTACACTAGAGTTGAATCAGCTCTATAAGCTAGTACAAATAATTTTACACTAGATTTGAACTAGCTCTATAGCCTAGTACAAATAATTTTACACTATAGTTGAACTAGCTCTATAGCCTAGTACAAATAATTTTACAATATAGTTGAACTAGCTCTATAAGCTAGTTCAAATAATTTTACACTAGAGTTGGACTAGCTCTACAGCCTAGTACAAATAATTTTACACTAGAGTTGAATTAGCTCTATAGCCTAGTACAAATTATTTTACACTAGAGTTGAACTAGCTCTATAGCCTAGTACAAATAATTTTACACTAGAGTTGAACTAGCTCTATAGCCTAGTACAAATAATTTTACACTAGAGTTGAACTAGCTCTATAAGCTAGTTGAAATAATTTTACACTAGAGTTGAACTAGCTCTATAGCCTAGTACAAATAATTTTACACTATAGTTGAACTAGCTCTATAAACTAGTTGAAATAATTTTACACTAGAGTTGAACTAGCTCTATAGCCTAGTACAAATAATTTTACACTAGAGTAGAACTAGCTCTATAGCCTAGTACAAATAATTTTACACTAGAGTTGAACTAGCTCTATAGCCTAGTACAAATAATTTTACACTAGAGTTGAACTAGCTCTATAGCCTAGTACAAATAACTTTACACTAGAGTTGAACTAGCACTATAAGCTAGTTCAAATAATTTTACACTAGAGTTGAACTAGCTCTATAGCCTAGTAGAAATAATTTTACACTAGAGTTGAACTAGCTCTATAGCCTAGTAGAAATAATTTTACACTAGAGTTGAACTAGCTCTATAACCTAGTACAAATAATTTTACACTAGAGTTGAACTACTTCTATAGCCTAGTACAAATAAATTTACAATATAGTTGAACTAGCTCTATAAGCTAGTTGAAACAATTTTACACTAGAGTTGAACTAGCTCTATAGCCTAGTACAAATAATTTTACACTATAGTTGAACTAGCTCTATAAGCTAGTTGAAATAATTTACACTAGATTTGAACTAGCTCTATAGCCTAGTACAAATAATTTTACACTAGAGTTGAACTAGCTCTACAGCCTAGTACAAATAATTTTACACTAGAGTTGAACTAGCTCTATAAGCTAGTACAAATAATTTCACACTAGAGTTGAACTAGCTCTATAGCCTAGTACAAATAATTTTACACTATAGTTGAACTAGCTCTATAAGCTAGTTGAAATAATTTTACACTAGAGTTGAACTAGCTCTATAGCCTAGTACAAAGATTTTTACACTATAGTTGAACTAGCTCTATAAGCTAGTTGAAATAATTTTACACTAGAGTTGAACTAGCTCTATAGCCTAGTACAAATAATTTTACACTAGAGTTGAACCAGCTCTATAAGCTAGTACAAATAATTTTACACTAGATTTGAACTAGCTCTATAGCCTAGTACAAATAATTTTACACTATAGTTGAACTAGCTCTATAGCCTAGTACAAATAATTTTACAATATAGTTGAACTAGCTCTATAAGCTAGTTCAAATAATTTTACACTAGAGTTGGACTAGCTCTACAGCCTAGTACAAATAATTTTACACTAGAGTTGAACTAGCTCTATAGCCTAGTACAAATTACTTTACACTAGAGTTGAACTAGCACTATAAGCTAGTTGAAATAATTTTATACTATAGTTGAACTAGCTCTATAAGCTAGTTGAAATAATTTTACACTAGAGTAGAACTAGCTCTATAAGCTAGTACAAATAATTTCACACTAGAGTTGAACTAGCTCTATAGCCTAGTACAAATAATTTTACACTATAGTTGAACTAGCTCTATAAGCTAGTTGAAATAATTTTACACTAGAGTTGAACTAGCTCTATAGCCTAGTACAAAGATTTTTACACTATAGTTGAACTAGCTCTATAAGCTAGTTGAAATAATTTTACACTAGAGTTGAACTAGCTCTATAGCCTAGTACAAATAATTTTACACTAGAGTTGAACCAGCTCTATAAGCTAGTACAAATAATTTCACACTAGAGTTGAACTAGCTCTATAGCCTAGTACAAATAATTTTACACTATAGTTGAACTAGCTCTATAAGCTAGTTGAAATAATTTTACACTAGAGTTGAACTAGCTCTATAGCCTAGTACAAAGATTTTTACACTATAGTTGAACTAGCTCTATAAGCTAGTTGAAATAATTTTACACTAGAGTTGAACTAGCTCTATAGCCTAGTACAAATAATTTTACACTAGAGTTGAACCAGCTCTATAAGCTAGTACAAATAATTTTACACTAGAGTTGAACTAGCTCTATAGCCTATTACAAATAATTTTACACTATAGTTGAACTAGCTCTATAGCCTAGTACAAATAATTTTACAATATAGTTGAACTAGCTCTATAAGCTAGTTCAAATAATTTTACACTAATGTTGGACTAGCTCTACAGCCTAGTACAAATAATTTTATACTAGAGTTGAACTAGCTCTATAGCCTAGTACAAATTACTTTACACTAGAGTTGAACTAGCACTATAAGCTAGTTGAAATAATTTTACACTATAGTTGAACTAGCTCTATAAGCTAGTTGAAATAATTTTACACTAGAGTTGAACTAGCTCTATAAGCTAGTTCAAATAACTTTACACTAGAGTTGAACTAGCTGTATAGCCTAGTACAAATAATTTTACACTAGATTTGAACTAGCTCTATAGCCTAGTACAAATAATTTTACACTAGAGTTGAACTAGCTCTATAGGCTAGTTGAAATAATTTTGCACTAGAGTTGAACTAGCTCTATAAGCTAGTTGAAATAATTTTACACTATAGTTGAACTAGATCTATAGCCAAGTACAAATAATTTTACACTAGAGTTGAACTAGCTCTATAAGCTAGTACAAATAATTTCACACTAGAGTTGAACTAGCTCTATAGCCTAGTACAAATAATTTTACACTATAGTTGAACTAGCTCTATAAGCTAGTTGAAATAATTTTACACTAGAGTTGAACTAGCTCTATAGCCTAGTACAAAGAATTTTACACTAGAGTTGAACTAGCTCTATAAGCTACTTGAAATAATTTTACACTAGAGTTGAACTAGCTCTATAGCCTAGTACAAATAATTTTACACTAGAGTTGAACTAGCTCTATAAGCTAGTACAAATAATTTTACACTAGAGTTGAACTAGCTCTATAAGCTAGTACAAATAATTTTACACTAGAGTTGAACTAGCTCTATAGCCTAGTACAAATAATTTTACACTAGAGTTGAACTAGCTCTATCAGCTAGTTCAAATAATTTTACAATAGAGTTGGACTAGCTCTACAGCCTAGTACAAATAATTTTACACTAGAGTTGAACTAGCTCTATAGCGTAGTACAAATAATTTTACAATAGAGTACAACTAGCTCTATAAGCTAGTACAAATAATTTTACACTAGAGTTGAACTAGCTCTATATCCTAGTACAAATAATTTTACACTAGAGTTGAACTAGCTCTATAGCCTAGTACAAATAATTTTACACTATAGTTGAACTAGCTCTATAAGCTAGTTGAAATAATTTTACACTAGAGTTGAACTAGCTCTATAGCCTAGTACAAATAATTTTACACTAGAGTTGAACTAGCTCTATAGCCTAGTACAAATAATTTTACACTAGAGTTGAACTAGCTCTATAGCCTAGTTCAAATAATTTTACACTAGAGTTGAACTAGTTCTATAGCCTAGTACAAATAATTTTACACTATAGTTGAACTAGATCTATAGCCAAGTACAAATAATTTTACACTAGAGTTGAACTAGCTCTATAAGCTAGTACAAATAATTTCACACTAGAGTTGAACTAGCTCTATAGCCTAGTACAAATTATTTTACACTAGAGTTGAACTAGATCTATAGCCAAGTACAAATAATTTTACACTAGAGTTGAACTAGCTCTATAAGCTAGTACAAATAATTTCACACTAGAGTTGAACTAGCTCTATAGCCTAGTACAAATAATTTTACACTATAGTTGAACTAGCTATATAAGCTAGTTGAAATAATTTTACACTAGAGTTGAACTAGCTCTATAGACTAGTACAAATAATTTTACACTATAGTTGAACTAGCTCTATAAGCTAGTTGAAATAATTTTACACTAGAGTTGAACTAGCTCTATAAGCTAGTTGAAATAATTTTACATTAGAGTTGAACTAGCTCTATAGCCTAGTACAAATAATTTTACACTAGAGTTGAACTAGTTCTATAGCCTAGTACAAATAATTTTACACTATAGTTGAACTAGCTCTATAAGCTAGTTGAAATAATTTTACATTAGAGTTGAACTAGCTCTATAGCCTAGTACAAAGAATTTTACACTAGAGTTGAACTAGCTCTATAAGCTAGTTGAAATAATTTTACACTAGAGTTGAACTAGCTATATAGCCTAGTACAAATAATTTTACACTAGAGTTGAACTAGCTCTATAAGCTAGTACAAATAATTTTACACTAGAGTTGAACTAGCTCTATAAGCTAGTACAAATAATTTTACGCTAGAGTTGAACTAGCTCTATAGCCTAGTACAAATAATTTTACACTAGAGTTGAACTAGCTCTATCAGCTAGTTCAAATAATTTTACAATAGAGTTGGACTAGCTCTACAGCCTAGTACAAATAATTTTACACTAGAGTTGAACTAGCTCTATAGCGTAGTACAAATAATTTTACAATAGAGTACAACTAGCTCTATAAGCTAGTACAAATAATTTTACGCTAGAGTTGAACTAGCTCTATATCCTAGTACAAATAATTTTACACTAGAGTTGAACTAGCTCTATAGCCTAGTACAAATAATTTTACACTATAGTTGAACTAGCTCTATAAGCTAGTTGAAATAATTTTACACTAGAGTTGAACTAGCTCTATAGCCTAGTACAAATAATTTTACACTAGAGTTGAACTAGCTCTATAGCCTAGTACAAATAATTTTACACTAGAGTTGAACTAGCTCTATAGCCTAGTCCAAATAATTTTACACTAGAGTTGAACTAGTTCTATAGCCTAGTACAAATAATTTTACACTATAGTTGAACTAGATCTATAGCCAAGTACAAATAATTTTACACTAGAGTTGAACTAGCTCTATAAGCTAGTACAAATAATTTCACACTAGAGTTGAACTAGCTCTATAGCCTAGTACAAATAATTTTACACTATAGTTGAACTAGATCTATAGCCAAGTACAAATAATTTTACACTAGAGTTGAACTAGCACTATAATCTAGTACAAATAATTTCACACTAGAGTTGAACTAGCTCTATAGCCTAGTACAAATAATTTTACACTATAGTTGAACTAGCTATATAAGCTAGTTGAAATAATTTTACACTAGAGTTGAACTAGCTCTATAGCCTAGTACAAATAATTTTACACTATAGTTGAACTAGCTCTATAAGCTAGTTGAAATAATTTTACACTAGAGTTGAACTAGCTCTATAAGCTAGTTGAAATAATTTTACATTAGAGTTGAACTAGCTCTATAGCCTAGTACAAATAATTTTACACTAGAGTTGAACTAGTTCTATAGCCTAGTACAAATAATTTTACACTATAGTTGAACTAGCTCTATAAGCTAGTTGAAATAATTTTACATTAGAGTTGAACTAGCTCTATAGCCTAGTACAAATAATTTTACACTAGAGTTGAACTAGCTCTATAGCCTAGTACAATTAACTTTACACTAGAGTTGAACTAGCGCTATAGCCTAGTACAAATAATTTTACACTATAGTTGAAATAGCTCTATAAGCTAGTTGAAATAATTTTACACTAGAGTTGAACTAGCTCTATAGCCTAGTACAAATAATTTTACACTATAGTTGAACTAGCTCTATAGCCTAGTACAAATAATTTTACACTAGAGTTGAACTAGCGCTATTGCCTAGTACAAATAATTTTACAATAGAGTTGAACTAGCTCTATAAGCTAGTACAAATAATTTTACACTAGAGTTGAACTAGCTCTATAGCCTAGTACAAATAATTTTACACTAGAGTTGAATTAGCTCTATAGCATAGTACAAATTATTTTACACTATAGTTGAACTAGCTCTATAAGCTAGTTGAAATAATTTTACAATAGAGTTGAACTAGCTCTATAGCCTAGTACAAATAATTTTACACTAGAGTAGAACTAGCTCTATAGCCTAGTACAAATAATTTTACACTAGAGTTGAACTAGCTCTATAGCCTAGTACAAATAATTTTACACTAGAGTTGAACTAGCTCTATAGCCTAGTACAAATAACTTTACACTAGAGTTGAACTAGCACTATAAGCTAGTTCAAATAATTTTACACTAGAGTTGAACTAGCTCCATAGCCTAGTAGAAATAATTTTACACTAGAGTTGAACTAGCTCTATAGCCTAGTAGAAATAATTTTACACTAGAGTTGAACTAACTCTATAACCTAGTACAAATAATTTTACACTAGAGTTGAACTACTTCTATAGCCTAGTACAAATAAATTTACAATATAGTTGAACTAGCTCTGTAAGCTAGTTGAAATAATTTTACACTAGAGTTGAACTAGCTCTATAGCCTAGTACAAATAATTTTACACTATAGTTGAACTAGCTCTATAAGCTTGTTGAAATAATTTTACACTAGAGTTGAACTAGCTCTATAGCCTAGTACAAATAATTTTACACTATAGTTGAACTAGCTCTATAGCCTAGTACAAATAATTTTACACTAGAGTTGAACTAGCGCTATAGCCTAGTACAAATAATTTTACAATAGAGTTCAACTAGCTCTATAAGCTAGTACAAATAATTTTACACTAGAGTTGAACTAGCTGTATAGCCTAGTACAAATAATTTTACACTAGAGTTGAATTAGCTCTATAGCCTAGTACAAATTATTTTACACTAGAGTTGAACTAGCTCTATAGCCTAGTACAAATAATTTTACACTAGAGTTGAACTAGCTCTATAGCCTAGTACAAATAATTTTACACTAGAGTTGAACTAGCTCTATAAGCTAGTTGAAATAATTTTACACTAGAGTTGAACTAGCTCTATAGCCTAGTACAAATAATTTTACACTATAGTTGAACTAGCTCTATAAACTAGTTGAAATAATTTTACACTAGAGTTGAACTAGCTCTATAGCCTAGTACAAATAATTTTACACTAGAGTAGAACTAGCTCTACAGCCTAGTACAAATAATTTTACACTAGAGTTGAACTAGCTCTATAGCCTAGTACAAATAATTTTACACTAGAGTTGAACTAGCTCTATAGCCTAGTACAAATAAATTTACACTAGAGTTGAACTAGCACTATAAGCTAGTTCAAATAATTTTACACTAGAGTTGAACTAGCTCTATAGCCTAGTAGAAATAATTTTACACTAGAGTTGAACTAGCTCTATAGCCTAGTAGAAATAATTTTACACTAGAGTTGAACTAGCTCTATAACCTAGTACAAATAATTTTACACTAGAGTTGAACTACTTCTATAGCCTAGTACAAATAAATTTACAATATAGTTGAACTAGCTCTATAAGCTAGTTGAAACAATTTTACACTAGAGTTGAACTAGCTCTATAGCCTAGTACAAATAATTTTACACTATAGTTGAACTAGCTCTATAAGCTAGTTGAAATAATTTTACACTAGATTTGAACTAGCTCTATAGCCTAGTACAAATAATTTTACACTATAGTTGAACTAGCTCTATAAGCTAGTTGAAATAATTTTACACTAGAGTTGAACTAGCTCTATAGCCTAGTACAAATAATTTTACACTATAGTTGAACTAGCTCTATAGCCTAGTACAAATAATTTTACACTAGAGTTGAACTAGCGCTATTGCCTAGTACAAATAATTTTACAATAGAGTTCAACTAGCTCTATAAGCTAGTACAAATAATTTTACACTAGAGTTGAACTAGCTCTATAGCCTAGTACAAATAATTTTACACTAGAGTTGAATTAGCTCTATAGCCTAGTACAAATTATTTTACACTATAGTTGAACTAGCTCTATAAGCTAGTTGAAATAATTTTACAATAGAGTTGAACTAGCTCTATAGCCTAGTACAAATAATTTTACACTAGAGTAGAACTAGCTCTATAGCCTAGTACAAATAATTTTACACTAGAGTTGAACTAGCTCTATAGCCTAGTACAAATAATTTTACACTAGAGTTGAACTAGCTCTATAGCCTAGTACAAATAACTTTACACTAGAGTTGAACTAGCACTATAAGCTAGTTCAAATAATTTTACACTAGAGTTGAACTAGCTCTATAGCCTAGTAGAAATAATTTTACACTAGAGTTGAACTAGCTCTATAGCCTAGTAGAAATAATTTTACACTAGAGTTGAACTAGCTCTATAACCTAGTACAAATAATTTTACACTAGAGTTGAACTACTTCTA
This sequence comes from Triticum monococcum, assembly GCA_034509565.1. Lineage (NCBI taxonomy): Eukaryota > Viridiplantae > Streptophyta > Magnoliopsida > Poales > Poaceae > Triticum > Triticum monococcum. The sequence goes on from CM067847.1 coordinate 750,301,057, forward strand.
TAGCCTAGTACAAATAAATTTACAATATAGTTGAACTAGCTCTATAAGCTAGTTGAAATAATTTTACACTAGAGTTGAACTAGCTCTATAGCCTAGTACAAATAATTTTACACTATAGTTGAACTAGCTCTATAAGCTTGTTGAAATAATTTTACACTAGAGTTGAACTAGCTCTATAGCCTAGTACAAATAATTTTACACTATAGTTGAACTAGCTCTATAAGCTAGTTGAAATAATTTTACACTAGAGTTGAACTAGCTCTATAGCCTAGTACAAATAATTTTACACTATAGTTGAACTAGCTCTATAAATTAGTTGAAATAATTTTACACTAGAGTTGAACTAGCTCTATAGCCTAGTACAAATAATTTTACACTAGAGTAGAACTAGCTCTACAGCCTAGTACAAATAATTTTACACTAGAGTTGAACTAGCTCTATAGCCTAGTACAAATAATTTTACACTAGAGTTGAACTAGCTCTATAGCCTAGTACAAATAAATTTACACTAGAGTTGAACTAGCACTATAAGCTAGTTCAAATAATTTTACACTAGAGTTGAACTAGCTCTATAGCCTAGTAGAAATAATTTTACACTAGAGTTGAACTAGCTCTATAGCCTAGTAGAAATAATTTTACACTAGAGTTGAACTAGCTCTATAACCTAGTACAAATAATTTTACACTAGAGTTGAACTACTTCTATAGCCTAGTACAAATAAATTTACAATATAGTTGAACTAGCTCTATAAGCTAGTTGAAACAATTTTACACTAGAGTTGAACTAGCTCTATAGCCTAGTACAAATAATTTTACACTATAGTTGAACTAGCTCTATAAGCTAGTTGAAATAATTTTACACTAGATTTGAACTAGCTCTATAGCCTAGTACAAATAATTTTACACTATAGTTGAACTAGCTCTATAAGCTAGTTGAAATAATTTTACACTAGAGTTGAACTAGCTCTATAGCCTAGTACAAATAATTTTACACTATAGTTGAACTAGCTCTATAGCCTAGTACAAATAATTTTACACTAGAGTTGAACTAGCGCTATTGCCTAGTACAAATAATTTTACAATAGAGTTCAACTAGCTCTATAAGCTAGTACAAATAATTTTACACTAGAGTTGAACTAGCTCTATAGCCTAGTACAAATAATTTTACACTAGAGTTGAATTAGCTCTATAGCCTAGTACAAATTATTTTACACTATAGTTGAACTAGCTCTATAAGCTAGTTGAAATAATTTTACAATAGAGTTGAACTAGCTCTATAGCCTAGTACAAATAATTTTACACTAGAGTAGAACTAGCTCTATAGCCTAGTACAAATAATTTTACACTAGAGTTGAACTAGCTCTATAGCCTAGTACAAATAATTTTACACTAGAGTTGAACTAGCTCTATAGCCTACTACAAATAACTTTACACTAGAGTTGAACTAGCACTATAAGCTAGTTCAAATAATTTTACACTAGAGTTGAACTAGCTCTATAGCCTAGTAGAAATAATTTTACACTAGAGTTGAACTAGCTCTATAGCCTAGTAGAAATAATTTTACACTAGAGTTGAACTAGCTCTATAACCTAGTACAAATAATTTTACACTAGAGTTGAACTACTTCTATAGCCTAGTACAAATAAATTTACAATATAGTTGAACTAGCTCTATAAGCTAGTTGAAATAATTTTACACTAGAGTTGAACTAGCTCTATAGCCTAGTACAAATAATTTTACACTATAGTTGAACTAGCTCTATAAGCTTGTTGAAATAATTTTACACTAGAGTTGAACTAGCTCTATAGCCTAGTACAAATAATTTTACACTATAGTTGAACTAGCTCTATAGCCTAGTACAAATAATTTTACACTAGAGTTGAACTAGCGCTATAGCCTAGTACAAATAATTTTACAATAGAGTTCAACTAGCTCTATAAGCTAGTACAAATAATTTTACACTAGAGTTGAACTAGCTGTATAGCCTAGTACAAATAATTTTACACTAGAGTTGAATTAGCTCTATAGCCTAGTACAAATTATTTTACACTAGAGTTGAACTAGCTCTATAGCCTAGTACAAATAATTTTACACTAGAGTTGAACTAGCTCTATAGCCTAGTACAAATAATTTTACACTAGAGTTGAACTAGCTCTATAAGCTAGTTGAAATAATTTTACACTAGAGTTGAACTAGCTCTATAGCCTAGTACAAATAATTTTACACTATAGTTGAACTAGCTCTATAAACTAGTTGAAATAATTTTACACTAGAGTTGAACTAGCTCTATAGCCTAGTACAAATAATTTTACACTAGAGTAGAACTAGCTCTATAGCCTAGTACAAATAATTTTACACTAGAGTTGAACTAGCTCTATAGCCTAGTACAAATAATTTTACACTAGAGTTGAACTAGCTCTATAGCCTAGTACAAATAACTTTACACTAGAGTTGAACTAGCACTATAAGCTAGTTCAAATAATTTTACACTAGAGTTGAACTAGCTCTATAGCCTAGTAGAAATAATTTTACACTAGAGTTGAACTAGCTCTATAGCCTAGTAGAAATAATTTTACACTAGAGTTGAACTAGCTCTATAACCTAGTACAAATAATTTTACACTAGAGTTGAACTACTTCTATAGCCTAGTACAAATAAATTTACAATATAGTTGAACTAGCTCTATAAGCTAGTTGAAACAATTTTACACTAGAGTTGAACTAGCTCTATAGCCTAGTACAAATAATTTTACACTATAGTTGAACTAGCTCTATAAGCTAGTTGAAATAATTTACACTAGATTTGAACTAGCTCTATAGCCTAGTACAAATAATTTTACACTAGAGTTGAACTACTTCTATAGCCTAGTACAAATAAATTTACAATATAGTTGAACTAGCTCTATAAGCTAGTTGAAATAATTTTACACTAGAGTTGAACTAGCTCTATAGCCTAGTACAAATAATTTTACACTATAGTTGAACTAGCTCTATAAGCTTGTTGAAATAATTTTACACTAGAGTTGAACTAGCTCTATAGCCTAGTACAAATAATTTTACACTATAGTTGAACTAGCTCTATAGCCTAGTACAAATAATTTTACACTAGAGTTGAACTAGCGCTATAGCCTAGTACAAATAATTTTACAATAGAGTTCAACTAGCTCTATAAGCTAGTACAAATAATTTTACACTAGAGTTGAACTAGCTGTATAGCCTAGTACAAATAATTTTACACTAGAGTTGAATTAGCTCTATAGCCTAGTACAAATTATTTTACACTAGAGTTGAACTAGCTCTATAGCCTAGTACAAATAATTTTACACTAGAGTTGAACTAGCTCTATAGCCTAGTACAAATAATTTTACACTAGAGTTAAACTAGCTCTATAAGCTAGTTGAAATAATTTTACACTAGAGTTGAACTAGCTCTATAGCCTAGTACAAATAATTTTACACTATAGTTGAACTAGCTCTATAAACTAGTTGAAATAATTTTACACTAGAGTTGAACTAGCTCTATAGCCTAGTACAAATAATTTTACACTAGAGTAGAACTAGCTCTATAGCCTAGTACAAATAATTTTACACTAGAGTTGAACTAGCTCTATAGCCTAGTACAAATAATTTTACACTAGAGTTGAACTAGCTCTATAGCCTAGTACAAATAACTTTACACTAGAGTTGAACTAGCACTATAAGCTAGTTCAAATAATTTTACACTAGAGTTGAACTAGCTCTATAGCCTAGTAGAAATAATTTTACACTAGAGTTGAACTAGCTCTATAGCCTAGTAGAAATAATTTTACACTAGAGTTGAACTAGCTCTATAACCTAGTACAAATAATTTTACACTAGAGTTGAACTACTTCTATAGCCTAGTACAAATAAATTTACAATATAGTTGAACTAGCTCTATAAGCTAGTTGAAACAATTTTACACTAGAGTTGAACTAGCTCTATAGCCTAGTACAAATAATTTTACACTATAGTTGAACTAGCTCTATAAGCTAGTTGAAATAATTTACACTAGATTTGAACTAGCTCTATAGCCTAGTACAAATAATTTTACACTATAGTTGAACTAGCTCTATAGCCTAGTACAAATAATTTTGCACTATAGTTGAACTAGCTCTATAAGCTAGTTGAAATAATTTTACAATAGAGTTGAACTAGCTCTATAGCCTAGTACAAATAATTTTACACTAGAGTAGAACTAGCTCTATAGCCTAGTACAAATAATTTTACACTAGAGTTGAACTAGCTCTATAGCCTAGTACAAATAATTTTACACTAGAGTTGAACTAGCTCTATAGCCTAGTACAAATAACTTTACACTAGAGTTGAACTAGCACTATAAGCTAGTTCAAATAATTTTACACTAGAGTTGAACTAGCTCTATAGCCTAGTAGAAATAATTTTACACTAGAGTTGAACTAGCTCTATAGCCTAGTAGAAATAATTTTACACTAGAGTTGAACTAGCTCTATAACCTAGTACAAATAATTTTACACTAGAGTTGAACTACTTCTATAGCCTAGTACAAATAAATTTACAATATAGTTGAACTAGCTCTATAAGCTAGTTGAAATAATTTTACACTAGAGTTGAACTAGCTCTATAGCCTAGTACAAATAATTTTACACTATAGTTGAACTAGCTCTATAAGCTTGTTGAAATAATTTTACACTAGAGTTGAACTAGCTCTATAGCCTAGTACAAATAATTTTACACTATAGTTGAACTAGCTCTATAGCCTAGTACAAATAATTTTACACTAGAGTTGAACTAGCGCTATAGCCTAGTACAAATAATTTTACAATAGAGTTCAACTAGCTCTATAAGCTAGTACAAATAATTTTACACTAGAGTTGAACTAGCTGTATAGCCTAGTACAAATAATTTTACACTAGAGTTGAATTAGCTCTATAGCCTAGTACAAATTATTTTACACTAGAGTTGAACTAGCTCTATAGCCTAGTACAAATAATTTTACACTAGAGTTGAACTAGCTCTATAGCCTAGTACAAATAATTTTACACTAGAGTTGAACTAGCTCTATAAGCTAGTTGAAATAATTTTACACTAGAGTTGAACTAGCTCTATAGCCTAGTACAAATAATTTTACACTATAGTTGAACTAGCTCTATAAACTAGTTGAAATAATTTTACACTAGAGTTGAACTAGCTCTATAGCCTAGTACAAATAATTTTACACTAGAGTAGAACTAGCTCTATAGCCTAGTACAAATAATTTTACACTAGAGTTGAACTAGCTCTATAGCCTAGTACAAATAATTTTACACTAGAGTTGAACTAGCTCTATAGCCTAGTACAAATAACTTTACACTAGAGTTGAACTAGCACTATAAGCTAGTTCAAATAATTTTACACTAGAGTTGAACTAGCTCTATAGCCTAGTAGAAATAATTTTACACTAGAGTTGAACTAGCTCTATAGCCTAGTAGAAATAATTTTACACTAGAGTTGAACTAGCTCTATAACCTAGTACAAATAATTTTACACTAGAGTTGAACTACTTCTATAGCCTAGTACAAATAAATTTACAATATAGTTGAACTAGCTCTATAAGCTAGTTGAAACAATTTTACACTAGAGTTGAACTAGCTCTATAGCCTAGTACAAATAATTTTACACTATAGTTGAACTAGCTCTATAAGCTAGTTGAAATAATTTACACTAGATTTGAACTAGCTCTATAGCCTAGTACAAATAATTTTACACTAGAGTTGAACTACTTCTATAGCCTAGTACAAATAAATTTACAATATAGTTGAACTAGCTCTATAAGCTAGTTGAAATAATTTTACACTAGAGTTGAACTAGCTCTATAGCCTAGTACAAATAATTTTACACTATAGTTGAACTAGCTCTATAAGCTTGTTGAAATAATTTTACACTAGAGTTGAACTAGCTCTATAGCCTAGTACAAATAATTTTACACTATAGTTGAACTAGCTCTATAGCCTAGTACAAATAATTTTACACTAGAGTTGAACTAGCGCTATAGCCTAGTACAAATAATTTTACAATAGAGTTCAACTAGCTCTATAAGCTAGTACAAATAATTTTACACTAGAGTTGAACTAGCTCTATAGCCTAGTACAAATAATTTTACACTAGAGTTGAACTAGCTCTATAGCCTAGTACAAATAATTTTACACTATAGTTGAACTAGCTCTATAAGCTAGTTGAAATAATTTTACACTAGAGTTGAACAAGCTCTATAGCCAAGTACAAATAATTTTACACTAGAGTTGAACAAGCTCTATAGCCTAGTACAAATAATTTTACACTAGAGTTGAACTAGCTGTATAGCCTAGTACAAATAATTTTACACTAGAGTTGAATTAGCTCTATAGCCTAGTACAAATTATTTTACACTAGAGTTGAACTAGCTCTATAGCCTAGTACAAATAATTTTACACGAGAGTTGAACTAGCTCTATAGCCTAGTACAAATAATTTTACACTAGAGTTAAACTAGCTCTATAAGCTAGTTGAAATAATTTTACACTAGAGTTGAACTAGCTCTATAGCCTAGTACAAATAATTTTACACTATAGTTGAACTAGCTCTATAAACTAGTTGAAATAATTTTACACTAGAGTTGAACTAGCTCTATAGCCTAGTACAAATAATTTTACACTAGAGTAGAACTAGCTCTATAGCCTAGTACAAATAATTTTACACTAGAGTTGAACTAGCTCTATAGCCTAGTACAAATAATTTTACACTAGAGTTGAACTAGCTCTATAGCCTAGTACAAATAACTTTACACTAGAGTTGAACTAGCACTATAAGCTAGTTCAAATAATTTTACACTAGAGTTGAACTAGCTCTATAGCCTAGTAGAAATAATTTTACACTAGAGTTGAACTAGCTCTATAGCCTAGTAGAAATAATTTTACACTAGAGTTGAACTAGCTCTATAACCTAGTACAAATAATTTTACACTAGAGTTGAACTACTTCTATAGCCTAGTACAAATAAATTTACAATATAGTTGAACTAGCTCTATAAGCTAGTTGAAACAATTTTACACTAGAGTTGAACTAGCTCTATAGCCTAGTACAAATAATTTTACACTATAGTTGAACTAGCTCTATAAGCTAGTTGAAATAATTTACACTAGATTTGAACTAGCTCTATAGCCTAGTACAAATAATTTTACACTATAGTTGAACTAGCTCTATAGCCTAGTACAAATAATTTTGCACTAGAGTTGAACTAGCGCTATAGCCTAGTACAAATAATTTTACAATAGAGTTCAACTAGCTCTATAAGCTAGTACAAATAATTTTACACTAGAGTTGAACTAGCACTATAGCCTAGTACAAATAATTTTACACTAGAGTTGAATTAGCTCTATAGCCTAGTACAAATTATTTTACACTATAGTTGCACTAGCTCTATAAGCTAGTTGAAATAATTTTATAGTAGAGTTGAACTAGCTCTATAGCCTAGTACAAATAATTTTACACTAGAGTTGAACTAGCTCTATAAGCTAGTACAAATAATTTTACACTAGAGTTGAACTAGCTCTATAGCCTAGTACAAATAATTTTACACTAGAGTTGAATTAGCTCTATAACCTAGTACAAATAATTTTACACTAGAGTTGAACTACTTCTATAGCCTAGTACAAATAAATTTACAATATAGTTGAACTAGCTCTATAAGCTAGTTGAAATAATTTTACACTAGAGTTGAACTAGCTCTATAGCCTAGTACAAATAATTTTACACTAGAGTTGAACTAGCTCTATAAGCTAGTTGAAATAATTTTACACTAGAGTTGAGCTAGCTCTATAGCCTAGTACAAATAATTTTACACTATAGTTGAACTAGCTCTATAAGCTTGTTGAAATAATTTTACACTAGAGTTGAACTAGCTCTATAGCCTAGTACAAATAATTTTACACTATAGTTGAACTAGCTCTATAGCCTAGTACAAATAATTTTACACTAGAGTTGAACTAGCGCTATAGCCTAGTACAAATAATTTTACAATAGAGTTCAACTAGCTCTATAAGCTAGTACAAATAATTTTACACTAGAGTTGAACTAGCTGTATAGCCTAGTACAAATAATTTTACACTAGAGTTGAATTAGCTCTATAGCCTAGTACAAATTATTTTACACTAGAGTTGAACTAGCTCTATAAGCTAGTTGAAATAATTTTACACTAGAGTTGAACTAGCTCTATAGCCTAGTACAAATAATTTTACACTAGAGTTGAACTAGCTCTATAAACTAGTACAAATAATTTTACACTAGAGTTGAACTACTTCTATAGCCTAGTACAAATAAATTTACAATATAGTTGAACTAGCTCTATAAGCTAGTTGAAACAATTTTACACTAGAGTTGAACTAGCTCTATAGCCTAGTACAAATAATTTTACACTATAGTTGAACTAGCTCTATAAGCTAGTTGAAATAATTTTACACTAGAGTTGAACTAGCTCTATAGCCTAGTACAAATAATTTTACACTATAGTTGAACTAGCTCTATAGCCTAGTACAAATAATTTTGCACTAGAGTTGAACTAGCGCTATAGCCTAGTACAAATAATTTTACAATAGAGTTCAACTAGCTCTATAAGCTAGTACAAATAATTTTACACTAGAGTTGAACTAGCTCTACAGCCTAGTACAAATAATTTTACACTAGAGTTGAATTAGCTCTATAGCCTAGTACAAATTATTTTACACTATAGTTGAACTAGCTCTATAAGCTAGTTGAAATAATTTTATAGTAGAGTTGAACTAGCTCTATAGCCTAGTACAAATAATTTTACACTAGAGTTGAACTAGCTCTATAAGCTAGTACAAATAATTTTACACTAGAGTTGAACTAGCTCTATAGCCTAGTACAAATAATTTTACACTAGAGTTGAATTAGCTCTATAACCTAGTACGAATAATTTTACACTAGAGTTGAACTACTTCTATAGCCTAGTACAAATAAATTTACAATATAGTTGAACTAGCTCTATAAGCTAGTTGAAATAATTTTACGCTAGAGTTGAACTAGCTCTATAGCCTAGTACAAATAATTTTACACTAGAGTTGAACTAGCTCTATAAGCTAGTTGAAATAATTTTACATTAGAGTTGAACTAGCTCTATAGCCTAGTACAAATAATTTTACACTATAGTTGAACTAGCTCTATAAGCTTGTTGAAATAATTTTACACTAGAGTTGAACTAGCTCTATAGCCTAGTACAAATAATTTTACACTATAGTTGAACTATCTCTATAGCCTAGTACAAATAATTTTGCACTAGAGTTGAACTAGCGCTATAGCCTAGTACAAATAATTTTACAATAGAGTTCAACTAGCTTTATAAGCTAGTACAAATAATTTTACACTAGAGTTGAACTAGCTCTATAGCCTAGTACAAATAATTTTACACTAGAGTTGAATTAGCTCTATAGCCTAGTACAAATTATTTTACACTATAGTTGAACTAGCTCTATAAGCTAGTTGAAATAATTTTATAGTAGAGTTGAACTAGCTCTATAGCCTAGTACAAATAATTTTACACTAGAGTTGAACTAGCTCTATAAGCTAGTACAAATAATTTTACACTAGAGTTGAACTAGCTCTATAGCCTAGTACAAATAATTTTACACTAGAGTTGAATTAGCTCTATAACCTAGTACAAATAATTTTACACTAGAGTTGAACTACTTCTATAGCCTAGTACAAATAAATTTACAATATAGTTGAACTAGCACTATAAGCTAGTTGAAATAATTTTACGCTAGAGTTGAACTAGCTCTATAGCCTAGTACAAATAATTTTACACTAGAGTTGAACTAGCTCTATAAGCTAGTTGAAATAATTTTACACTAGAGTTGAACTAGCTCTATAGCCTAGTACAAATAATTTTACACTATAGTTCAACTAGCTCTATAAGCTTGTTGAAATAATTTTACACTAGAGTTGAACTAGCTCTATAGCCTAGTACAAATAATTTTACACTATAGTTGAACTATCTCTATAGCCTAGTACAAATAATTTTGCACTAGAGTTGAACTAGCGCTATAGCCTAGTACAAATAATTTTACAATAGAGTTCAACTAGCTCTATAAGCTAGTACAAATAATTTTACACTAGAGTTGAACTAGCTCTATAGCCTAGTACAAATAATTTTACACTATAGTTGAACTAGCTCTATAGCCTAGTACAAATAATTTTACACTAGAGTTGAACTAGCGCTATAGCCTAGTACAAATAATTTTACAATAGAGTTCAACTAGCTCTATAAGCTAGTACAAATAATTTTACACTAGAGTTGAACTAGCTGTATAGCCTAGTACAAATAATTTTACACTAGAGTTGAATTAGCTCTATAGCCTAGTACAAATTATTTTACACTAGAGTTGAACTAGCTCTATAAGCTAGTTGAAATAATTTTACACTAGAGTTGAACTAGCTCTATAGCCTAGTACAAATAATTTTACACTAGAGTTGAACTAGCTCTATAAACTAGTACAAATAATTTTACACTAGAGTTGAACTACTTCTATAGCCTAGTACAAATAAATTTACAATATAGTTGAACTAGCTCTATAAGCTAGTTGAAACAATTTTACACTAGAGTTGAACTAGCTCTATAGCCTAGTACAAATAATTTTACACTATAGTTGAACTAGCTCTATAAGCTAGTTGAAATAATTTTACACTAGAGTTGAACTAGCTCTATAGCCTAGTACAAATAATTTTACACTATAGTTGAACTAGCTCTATAGCCTAGTACAAATAATTTTGCACTAGAGTTGAACTAGCGCTATAGCCTAGTACAAATAATTTTACAATAGAGTTCAACTAGCTCTATAAGCTAGTACAAATAATTTTACACTAGAGTTGAACTAGCTCTACAGCCTAGTACAAATAATTTTACACTAGAGTTGAATTAGCTCTATAGCCTAGTACAAATTATTTTACACTATAGTTGAACTAGCTCTATAAGCTAGTTGAAATAATTTTATAGTAGAGTTGAACTAGCTCTATAGCCTAGTACAAATAATTTTACACTAGAGTTGAACTAGCTCTATAAGCTAGTACAAATAATTTTACACTAGAGTTGAACTAGCTCTATAGCCTAGTACAAATAATTTTACACTAGAGTTGAATTAGCTCTATAACCTAGTACGAATAATTTTACACTAGAGTTGAACTACTTCTATAGCCTAGTACAAATAAATTTACAATATAGTTGAACTAGCTCTATAAGCTAGTTGAAATAATTTTACGCTAGAGTTGAACTAGCTCTATAGCCTAGTACAAATAATTTTACACTAGAGTTGAACTAGCTCTATAAGCTAGTTGAAATAATTTTACATTAGAGTTGAACTAGCTCTATAGCCTAGTACAAATAATTTTACACTATAGTTGAACTAGCTCTATAAGCTTGTTGAAATAATTTTACACTAGAGTTGAACTAGCTCTATAGCCTAGTACAAATAATTTTACACTATAGTTGAACTATCTCTATAGCCTAGTACAAATAATTTTGCACTAGAGTTGAACTAGCGCTATAGCCTAGTACAAATAATTTTACAATAGAGTTCAACTAGCTCTATAAGCTAGTACAAATAATTTTACACTAGAGTTGAACTAGCTCTATAGCCTAGTACAAATAATTTTACACTAGAGTTGAATTAGCTCTATAGCCTAGTACAAATTATTTTACACTATAGTTGAACTAGCTCTATAAGCTAGTTGAAATAATTTTATAGTAGAGTTGAACTAGCTCTATAGCCTAGTACAAATAATTTTACACTAGAGTTGAACTAGCTCTATAAGCTAGTACAAATAATTTTACACTAGAGTTGAACTAGCTCTATAGCCTAGTACAAATAATTTTACACTAGAGTTGAATTAGCTCTATAACCTAGTACAAATAATTTTACACTAGAGTTGAACTACTTCTATAGCCTAGTACAAATAAATTTACAATATAGTTGAACTAGCTCTATAAGCTAGTTGAAATAATTTTACGCTAGAGTTGAACTAGCTCTATAGCCTAGTACAAATAATTTTACACTAGAGTTGAACTAGCTCTATAAGCTAGTTGAAATAATTTTACACTAGAGTTGAACTAGCTCTATAGCCTAGTACAAATAATTTTACACTATAGTTCAACTAGCTCTATAAGCTTGTTGAAATAATTTTACACTAGAGTTGAACTAGCTCTATAGCCTAGTACAAATAATTTTACACTATAGTTGAACTATCTCTATAGCCTAGTACAAATAATTTTGCACTAGAGTTGAACTAGCGCTATAGCCTAGTACAAATAATTTTACAATAGAGTTCAACTAGCTCTATAAGCTAGTACAAATAATTTTACACTAGAGTTGAACTAGCTCTATAGCCTAGTACAAATAATTTTACACTAGAGTTGAATTAGCTCTATAGCCTAGTACAAATTATTTTACACTAGTTGAACTAGCTCTATAAGCTAGTTGAAATAATTTTATAGTAGAGTTGAACTAGCTCTATAGCCTAGTACAAATAATTTTACACTAGAGTTGAACTAGCTCTATAAGCTAGTACAAATAATTTTACACTAGAGTTGAACTAGCTCTATAGCCTAGTACAAATAATTTTACACTAGAGTTGAATTAGCTCTATAACCTAGTACAAATAATTTTACACTAGAGTTGAACTACTTCTATAGCCTAGTACAAATAAATTTACAATATAGTTGAACTAGCTCTATAAGCTAGTTGAAATAATTTTACGCTAGAGTTGAACTAGCTCTATAGCCTAGTACAAATAATTTTACACTAGAGTTGAACTAGCTCTATAAGCTAGTTGAAATAATTTTACACTAGAGTTGAACTAGCTCTATAGCCTAGTACAAATAATTTTACACTATAGTTCAACTAGCTCTATAAGCTTGTTGAAATAATTTTACACTAGAGTTGAACTAGCTCTATAGCCTAGTACAAATAATTTTACACTATAGTTGAACTATCTCTATAGCCTAGTACAAATAATTTTGCACTAGAGTTGAACTAGCGCTATAGCCTAGTACAAATAATTTTACAATAGAGTTCAACTAGCTCTATAAGCTAGTACAAATAATTTTACACTAGAGTTGAACTAGCTCTATAGCCTAGTACAAATAATTTTACACTAGAGTTGAATTAGCTCTATAGCCTAGTACAAATTATTTTACACTATAGTTGAACTAGCTCTATAAGCTAGTTGAAATAATTTTATAGTAGAGTTGAACTAGCTCTATAGCCTAGTACAAATAATTTTACACTAGAGTTGAACTAGCTCTATAAGCTAGTACAAATAATTTTACACTAGAGTTGAACTAGCTCTATAGCCTAGTACAAATAATTTTACACTAGAGTTGAATTAGCTCTATAACCTAGTACAAATAATTTTACACTAGAGTTGAACTACTTCTATAGCCTAGTACAAATAAATTTACAATATAGTTGAACTAGCTCTATAAGCTAGTTGAAATAATTTTACACTAGAGTTGAACTAGCTCTATAGCCTAGTACAAATAATTTTACACTAGAGTTGAACTAGCTCTATAAGCTAGTTGAAATAATTTTACACTAGAGTTGAACTAGCTCTATAGCCTAGTACAAATAATTTTACACTATAGTTGAACTAGCTCTATAAGCTTGTTGAAATAATTTTACACTAGAGTTGAACTAGCTCTATAGCCTAGTACAAATAATTTTACACTATAGTTGAACTAGCTCTATAGCCTAGTACAAATAATTTTACACTAGAGTTGAACTAGCGCTATAGCCTAGTACAAATAATTTTACAATAGAGTTCAACTAGCTCTATAAGCTAGTACAAATAATTTTACACTAGAGTTGAACTAGCTGTATAGCCTAGTACAAATAATTTTACACTAGAGTTGAATTAGCTCTATAGCCTAGTACAAATTATTTTACACTAGAGTTGAACTAGCTCTATAAGCTAGTTGAAATAATTTTACACTAGAGTTGAACTAGCTCTATAGCCTAGTACAAATAATTTTACACTAGAGTTGAACTAGCTCTATAACCTAGTACAAATAATTTTACACTAGAGTTGAACTACTTCTATAGCCTAGTACAAATAAATTTACAATATAGTTGAACTAGCTCTATAAGCTAGTTGAAACAATTTTACACTAGAGTTGAACTAGCTCTATAGCCTAGTACAAATAATTTTACACTATAGTTGAACTAGCTCTATAAACTAGTTGAAATAATTTTACACTAGAGTTGAACTAGCTTTATAGCCTAGTACAAATAATTTTACACTATAGTTGAACTAGCTCTATAGCCTAGTACAAATAATTTTGCACTAGAGTTGAACTAGCGCTATAGCCTAGTACAAATAATTTTACAATAGAGTTCAACTAGCTCTATAAGCTAGTACAAATAATTTTACACAAGAGTTGAACTAGCTCTATAGCCTAGTACAAATAATTTTACACTAGAGTTGAATTAGCTCTATAGCCTAGTACAAATTATTTTACACTATAGTTGAACTAGCTCTATAAGCTAGTTGAAATAATTTTATAGTAGAGTTGAACTAGCTCTATAGCCTAGTACAAATAATTTTACACTAGAGTTGAACTAGCTCTATAAGCTAGTACAAATAATTTTACACTAGAGTTGAACTAGCTCTATAGCCTAGTACAAATAATTTTACACTAGAGTTGAATTAGCTCTATAACCTAGTACAAATAATTTTACACTAGAGTTGAACTACTTCTATAGCCTAGTACAAATAAATTTACAATATAGTTGAACTAGATCTATAAGCTAGTTGAAATAATTTTACGCTAGAGTTGAACTAGCTCTATAGCCTAGTACAAATAATTTTACACTAGAGTTGAACTAGCTCTATAAGCTAATTGAAATAATTTTACACTAGAGTTGAACTAGCTCTATAGCCTAGTACAAATAATTTTACACTATAGTTGAACTAGCTCTATAAGCTTGTTGAAATAATTTTACACTAGAGTTGAACTAGCTCTATAGCCTAGTACAAATAATTTTACACTATAGTTGAACTATCCCTATAGCCTAGTACAAATAATTTTACACTAGAGTTGAACTAGCGCTATAGCCTAGTACAAATAATTTTACAATAGAGTTCAACTAGCTCTATAAGCTAGTACAAATAATTTTACACTAGAGTTGAACTAGCTGTATAGCCTAGTACAAATAATTTTACACTAGAGTTGAATTAGATCTATAGCCTAGTACAAATTATTTTACACTAGAGTTGAACTAGCTCTATAAGCTAGTTGAAATAATTTTACACTAGAGTTGAACTAGCTCTATAGCCTAGTACAAATAATTTTACACTAGAGTTGAACTAGCTCTATAGCCTAGTACAAATAAATTTACACTAGAGTTGAACTAGCTCTATAAGCTAGTTGAAATAATTTTACTCTAGAGTTGAACTAGCTCTATAGCCTAGTACAAATAATTTTACACTATAGTTGAACTAGCTCTATAAACTAGTTGAAATAATTTTACACTAGAGTTGAACTAGCTCTATAGCCTAGTACAAATAATTTTACACTAGAGTAGAACTAGCTCTATAGCCTAGTACAAATAATTTTACACTAGAGTTGAACTAGCTCTATAGCCTAGTACAAATAATTTTACACTAGAGTTGAATTAGCTCTATAACCTAGTACAAATAATTTTACACTAGAGTTGAACTACTTCTATAGCCTAGTACAAATAAATTTACAATATAGTTGAACTAGCTCTATAAGCTAGTTGAAATAATTTTACACTAGAGTTGAACTAGCTCTATAGCCTAGTACAAATAATTTTACACTAGAGTTGAATTAGCTCTATAACCTAGTACAAATAATTTTACACTAGAGTTGAACTACTTCTATAGCCTAGTACAAATAAATTTACAATATAGTTGAACTAGATCTATAAGCTAGTTGAAATAATTTTACGCTAGAGTTGAACTAGCTCTATAGCCTAGTACAAATAATTTTACACTAGAGTTGAACTAGCTCTATAAGCTAATTGAAATAATTTTACACTAGAGTTGAACTAGCTCTATAGCCTAGTACAAATAATTTTACACTATAGTTGAACTAGCTCTATAAGCTTGTTGAAATAATTTTACACTAGAGTTGAACTAGCTCTATAGCCTAGTACAAATAATTTTACACTATAGTTGAACTATCCCTATAGCCTAGTACAAATAATTTTACACTAGAGTTGAACTAGCGCTATAGCCTAGTACAAATAATTTTACAATAGAGTTCAACTAGCTCTATAAGCTAGTACAAATAATTTTACACTAGAGTTGAACTAGCTGTATAGCCTAGTACAAATAATTTTACACTAGAGTTGAATTAGCTCTATGGCCTAGTACAAATTATTTTACACTAGAGTTGAACTAGCTCTATAAGCTAGTTGAAATAATTTTACACTAGAGTTGAACTAGCTCTATAGCCTAGTACAAATAATTTTACACTAGAGTTGAACTAGCTCTATAGCCTAGTACAAATAATTTTACACTAGAGTTGAACTAGCTCTATAAGCTAGTTGAAATAATTTTACACTAGAGTTGAACTAGCTCTATAGCCTAGTACAAAGAATTTTACACTATAGTTGAACTAGCTCTATAAACTAGTTGAAATAATTTTACACTAGAGTTGAACTAGCTCTATAGCCTAGTACAAATAATTTTACACTAGAGTAGAACTAGCTCTATAGCCTAGTACAAATAATTTTGCACTAGAGTTGAACTAGCTCTATAGCCTAGTACAAATAATTTTACACTAGAGTTGAACTAGCTCTATAAGCTAGTACAAATAATTTTACACTAGAGTTGAACTAGCTCTATAGCCTAGTACAAATAATTTTACACTAGAGTTGAATTAGCTCTATAACCTAGTACAAATAATTTTACACTAGAGTTGAACTACTTCTATAGCCTAGTACAAATAAATTTACAATATAGTTGAACTAGCTCTATAAGCTAGTTGAAATAATTTTACGCTAGAGTTGAACTAGCTCTATAGCCTAGTACAAATAATTTTACACTAGAGTTGAACTAGCTCTATAAGCTAGTTGAAATAATTTTACACTAGAGTTGAACTAGCTCTATAGCCTAGTACAAATAATTTTACACTATAGTTCAACTAGCTCTATAAGCTTGTTGAAATAATTTTACACTAGAGTTGAACTAGCTCTATAGCCTAGTACAAATAATTTTACACTATAGTTGAACTATCTCTATAGCCTAGTACAAATAATTTTGCACTAGAGTTGAACTAGCGCTATAGCCTAGTACAAATAATTTTACAATAGAGTTCAACTAGCTCTATAAGCTAGTACAAATAATTTTACACTAGAGTGGAACTAGCTCTATAGCCTAGTACAAATAATTTTACACTAGAGTTGAATTAGCTCTATAGCCTAGTACAAATTATTTTACACTATAGTTGAACTAGCTCTATAAGCTAGTTGAAATAATTTTATAGTAGAGTTGAACTAGCTCTATAGCCTAGTACAAATAATTTTACACTAGAGTTGAACTAGCTCTATAAGCTAGTACAAATAATTTTACACTAGAGTTGAACTAGCTCTATAGCCTAGTACAAATAATTTTACACTAGAGTTGAATTAGCTCTATAACCTAGTACAAATAATTTTACACTAGAGTTGAACTACTTCTATAGCCTAGTACAAATAAATTTACAATATAGTTGAACTAGCTCTATAAGCTAGTTGAAATAATTTTACACTAGAGTTGAACTAGCTCTATAGCCTAGTACAAATAATTTTACACTAGAGTTGAACTAGCTCTATAAGCTAGTTGAAATAATTTTACACTAGAGTTGAACTAGCTCTATAGCCTAGTACAAATAATTTTACACTATAGTTGAACTAGCTCTATAAGCTTGTTGAAATAATTTTACACTAGAGTTGAACTAGCTCTATAGCCTAGTACAAATAATTTTACACTATAGTTGAACTAGCTCTATAGCCTAGTACAAATAATTTTACACTAGAGTTGAACTAGCGCTATAGCCTAGTACAAATAATTTTACAATAGAGTTCAACTAGCTCTATAAGCTAGTACAAATAATTTTACACTAGAGTTGAACTAGCTGTATAGCCTAGTACAAATAATTTTACACTAGAGTTGAATTAGCTCTATAGCCTAGTACAAATTATTTTACACTAGAGTTGAACTAGCTCTATAAGCTAGTTGAAATAATTTTACACTAGAGTTGAAGTAGCTCTATAGCCTAGTACAAATAATTTTACACTAGAGTTGAACTAGCTCTATAACCTAGTACAAATAATTTTACACTAGAGTTGAACTACTTCTATAGCCTAGTACAAATAAATTTACAATATAGTTGAACTAGCTCTATAAGCTAGTTGAAACAATTTTACACTAGAGTTGAACTAGCTCTATAGCCTAGTACAAATAATTTTACACTATAGTTGAACTAGCTCTATAAACTAGTTGAAATAATTTTACACTAGAGTTGAACTAGCTTTATAGCCTAGTACAAATAATTTTACACTATAGTTGAACTAGCTCTATAGCCTAGTACAAATAATTTTGCACTAGAGTTGAACTAGCGCTATAGCCTAGTACAAATAATTTTACAATAGAGTTCAACTAGCTCTATAAGCTAGTACAAATAATTTTACACAAGAGTTGAACTAGCTCTATAGCCTAGTACAAATAATTTTACACTAGAGTTGAATTAGCTCTATAGCCTAGTACAAATTATTTTACACTATAGTTGAACTAGCTCTATAGCCTAGTACAAATAATTTTACACTAGAGTTGAACTAGCTCTATAGCCTAGTACAAATAATTTTACACTAGAGTTGAATTAGCTCTATAACCTAGTACAAATAATTTTACACTAGAGTTGAACTACTTCTATAGCCTAGTACAAATAAATTTACAATATAGTTGAACTAGATCTATAAGCTAGTTGAAATAATTTTACGCTAGAGTTGAACTAGCTCTATAGCCTAGTACAAATAATTTTACACTAGAGTTGAACTAGCTCTATAAGCTAATTGAAATAATTTTACACTAGAGTTGAACTAGCTCTATAGCCTAGTACAAATAATTTTACACTATAGTTGAACTAGCTCTATAAGCTTGTTGAAATAATTTTACACTAGAGTTGAACTAGCTCTATAGCCTAGTACAAATAAATTTACACTAGAGTTGAACTAGCTCTATAAGCTAGTTGAAATAATTTTACACTAGAGTTGAACTAGCTCTATAGCCTAGTACAAATAATTTTACACTATAGTTGAACTAGCTCTATAAACTAGTTGAAATAATTTTACACTAGAGTTGAACTAGCTCTATAGCCTAGTACAAATAATTTTACACTAGAGTAGAACTAGCTCTATAGCCTAGTACAAATAATTTTACACTAGAGTTGAACTAGCTCTATAGCCTAGTACAAATAATTTTACACTAGAGTTGAATTAGCTCTATAACCTAGTACAAATAATTTTACACTAGAGTTGAACTACTTCTATAGCCTAGTACAAATAAATTTACAATATAGTTGAACTAGCTCTATAAGCTAGTTGAAATAATTTTACACTAGAGTTGAACTAGCTCTATAGCCTAGTACAAATAATTTTACACTAGAGTTGAATTAGCTCTATAACCTAGTACAAATAATTTTACACTAGAGTTGAACTACTTCTATAGCCTAGTACAAATAAATTTACAATATAGTTGAACTAGATCTATAAGCTAGTTGCAATAATTTTACGCTAGAGTTGAACTAGCTCTATAGCCTAGTACAAATAATTTTACACTAGAGTTGAACTAGCTCTATAAGCTAATTGAAATAATTTTACACTAGAGTTGAACTAGCTCTATAGCCTAGTACAAATAATTTTACACTATAGTTGAACTAGCTCTATAAGCTTGTTGAAATAATTTTACACTAGAGTTGAACTAGCTCTATAGCCTAGTTCAAATAATTTTACACTATAGTTGAACTATCCCTATAGCCTAGTACAAATAATTTTACACTAGAGTTGAACTAGCGCTATAGCCTAGTACAAATAATTTTACAATAGAGTTCAACTAGCTCTATAAGCTAGTACAAATAATTTTACACTAGAGTTGAACTAGCTGTATAGCCTAGTACAAATAATTTTACACTAGAGTTGAATTAGCTCTATAGCCTAGTACAAATTATTTTACACTAGAGTTGAACTAGCTCTATAAGCTAGTTGAAATAATTTTACACTAGAGTTGAACTAGCTCTATAGCCTAGTACAAATAATTTTACACTAGAGTTGAACTAGCTCTATAGCCTAGTACAAATAATTTTACACTAGAGTTGAACTAGCTCTATAAGCTAGTTGAAATAATTTTACACTAGAGTTGAACTAGCTCTATAGCCTAGTACAAATAATTTTACACTATAGTTGAACTAGCTCTATAAACTAGTTGAAATAATTTTACACTAGAGTTGAACTAGCTCTATAGCCTAGTACAAATAATTTTACACTAGAGTAGAACTAGCTCTATAGCCTAGTACAAATAATTTTACACTAGAGTTGAACTAGCTCTATAGCCTAGTACAAATAATTTTACACTAGAGTTGAATTAGCTCTATAACCTAGTACAAATAATTTTACACTAGAGTTGAACTACTTCTATAGCCTAGTACAAATAAATTTACAATATAGTTGAACTAGCTCTATAAGCTAGTTGAAATAATTTTACACTAGAGTTGAACTAGCTCTATAGCCTAGTACAAATAATTTTACACTAGAGTTGAACTAGCTCTATAAGCTAGTTGAAATAATTTTACACTAGAGTTGAACTAGCTCTATAGCCTAGTACAAATAATTTTACACTATAGTTGAACTAGCTCTATAAGCTTGTTGAAATAATTTTACACTAGAGTAGAACTAGCTCTATAGCCTAGTACAAATAATTTTACACTATAGTTGAACTAGCTCTATAGCCTAGTACAAATAATTTTACACTAGAGTTGAACTAGCGCTATAGCCTAGTACAAATAATTTTACAATAGAGTTCAACTAGCTCTATAAGCTAGTACAAATAATTTTACACTAGAGTTGAACTAGCTGTATAGCCTAGTACAAATAATTTTACACTAGAGTTGAATTAGCTCTATAGCCTAGTACAAATTATTTTACACTAGAGTTGAACTAGCTCTATAAGCTAGTTGAAATAATTTTACACTAGAGTTGAACTAGCTCTATAGCCTAGTACAAATAATTTTACACTAGAGTTGAACTAGCTCTATAACCTAGTACAAATAATTTTACACTAGAGTTGAACTACTTCTATAGCCTAGTACAAATAAATTTACAATATAGTTGAACTAGCTCTATAAGCTAGTTGAAACAATTTTACACTAGAGTTGAACTAGCTCTATAGCCTAGTACAAATAATTTTACACTATAGTTGAACTAGCTCTATAAGCTAGTTGAAATAATTTTACACTAGAGTTGAACTAGCTCTATAGCCTAGTACAAATAATTTTACAGTATAGTTGAACTAGCTCTATAGCCTAGTACAAATAATTTTGCACTAGAGTTGAACTAGCGCTATAGCCTAGTACAAATAATTTTACAATAGAGTTCAACTAGCTCTATAAGCTAGTACAAATAATTTTACACTAGAGTTGAACTAGCTCTATAGCCTAGTACAAATAATTTTACACTAGAGTTGAATTAGCTCTATAGCCTAGTACAAATTATTTTACACTATAGTTGAACTAGCTCTATAAGCTAGTTGAAATAATTTTATAGTAGAGTTGAACTAGCTCTATAGCCTAGTACAAATAATTTTACACTAGAGTTGAACTAGCTCTATAAGCTAGTACAAATAATTTTACACTAGAGTTGAACTAGCTCAATAGCCTAGTACAAATAATTTTACACTAGAGTTGAATTAGCTCTATAACCTAGTACAAATAATTTTACACTAGAGTTGAACTAGCTCTATAAGCTAGTACAAATAATTTTACACTAGAGTTGAACTAGCTCTATAGCCTAGTACAAATAATTTTACACTAGAGTTGAATTAGCTCTATAACCTAGTACAAATAATTTTACACTAGAGTTGAACTACTTCTATAGCCTAGTACAAATAAATTTACAATATAGTTGAACTAGATCTATAAGCTAGTTGAAATAATTTTACGCTAGAGTTGAACTAGCTCTATAGCCTAGTACAAATAATTTTACACTAGAGTTGAACTAGCTCTATAAGCTAGTTGAAATAATTTTACACTAGAGTTGAACTAGCTCTATAGCCTAGTACAAATAATTTTACACTATAGTTGAACTAGCTCTATAAGCTTGTTGAAATAATTTTACACTAGAGTTGAACTAGCTCTATAGCCTAGTACAAATAATTTTACACTATAGTTGAACTATCTCTATAGCCTAGTACAAATAATTTTACACTAGAGTTGAACTAGCGCTATAGCCTAGTACAAATAATTTTACAATAGAGTTCAACTAGCTCTATAAGCTAGTACAAATAATTTTACACTAGAGTTGAACTAGCTGTATAGCCTAGTACAAATTATTTTACACTAGAGTTGAATTAGCTCTATAGCCTAGTACAAATTATTTTACACTAGAGTTGAACTAGCTCTATAAGCTAGTTGAAATAATTTTACACTAGAGTTGAACTAGCTCTATAGCCTAGTACAAATAATTTTACACTAGAGTTGAACTAGCTCTATAGCCTAGTACAAATAATTTTACACTAGAGTTGAACTAGCTCTATAAGCTAGTTGAAATAATTTTACACTAGAGTTGAACTAGCTCTATAGCCTAGTACAAATAATTTTACACTATAGTTGAACTAGCTCTATAAACTAGTTGAAATAATTTTACACTAGAGTTGAACTAGCTCTATAGCCTAGTACAAATAATTTTACACTAGAGTAGAACTAGCTCTATAGCCTAGTACAAATAATTTTACACTAGAGTTGAACTAGCTCTATAGCCTAGTACAAATAATTTTACACTAGAGTTGAACTAGCTCTATAGACTAGTACAAATAACTTTACACTAGAGTTGAACTAGCACTATAAGCTAGTTCAAATAATTTTACACTAGAGTTGAACTAGCTCTATAGCCTAGTAGAAATAATTTTACACTAGAGTTGAACTAGCTCTATAGCCTAGTAGAAATAATTTTACACTAGAGTTGAACTAGCTCTATAACCTAGTACAAATAATTTTACACTAGAGTTGAACTACTTCTATAGCCTAGTACAAATAAATTTACAATATAGTTGAACTAGCTCTATAAGCTAGTTGAAACAATTTTACACTAGAGTTGAACTAGCTCTATAGCCTAGTACAAATAATTTTACACTATAGTTGAACTAGCTCTATAAGCTAGTTGAAATAATTTTACACTAGAGTTGAACTAGCTCTATAGCCTAGTACAAATAATTTTACACTATAGTTGAACTAGCTCTATAGCCTAGTACAAATAATTTTGCACTAGAGTTGAACTAGCGCTATAGCCTAGTACAAATAATTTTACAATAGAGTTCAACTAGCTCTATAAGCTAGTACAAATAATTTTACACTAGAGTTGAACTAGCTCTATAGCCTAGTACAAATAATTTTACACTAGAGTCGAATTAGCTCTATAGCCAAGTACAAATTATTTTACACTATAGTTGAACTAGCTCTATAAGCTAGTTGAAATAATTTTATAGTAGAGTTGAACTAGCTCTATAGCCTAGTACAAATAATTTTACACTAGAGTTGAACTAGCTCTATAAGCTAGTACAAATAGTTTTACACTAGAGTTGAACTAGCTCTATAGCCTAGTACAAATAATTTTACACTAGAGTTGAATTAGCTCTATAGCCTAGTACAAATTATTTTACACTATAGTTGAACTAGCTCTATAAGCTAGTTGAAATAATTTTACAGTAGAGTTGAACTAGCTCTATAGCCTAGTACAAATAATTTTACACTAGAGTTGAACTAGCTCTATAGCCTAGTACAAATAATTTTACACTAGAGTTGAACTAGCTCTATAAGCTAGTTGAAATAATTTTACACTAGAGTTGAACTAGCTCTATAGCCTAGTACAAATAATTTTGCACTAGAGTTGAACTAGCGCTATAGCCTAGTACAAATAATTTTACAATAGAGTTCAACTAGCTCTATAAGCTAGTACAAATAATTTTACACTAGAGTTGAACTAGCTCTATAGCCTAGTACAAATAATTTTACACTAGAGTCGAATTAGCTCTATAGCCAAGTACAAATTATTTTACACTATAGTTGAACTAGCTCTATAAGCTAGTTGAAATAATTTTATAGTAGAGTTGAACTAGCTCTATAGCCTAGTACAAATAATTTTACACTAGAGTTGAACTAGCTCTATAAGCTAGTACAAATAGTTTTACACTAGAGTTGAACTAGCTCTATAGCCTAGTACAAATAATTTTACACTAGAGTTGAATTAGCTCTATAGCCTAGTACAAATTATTTTACACTATAGTTGAACTAGCTCTATAAGCTAGTTGAAATAATTTTACAGTAGAGTTGAACTAGCTCTATAGCCTAGTACAAATAATTTTACACTAGAGTTGAACTAGCTCTATAGCCTAGTACAAATAACTTTACACTAGAGTTGAACTAGCTCTATAGCCTAGTACAAATAATTTTACACTAGAGATGAACTAGCTCTATAGCCTAGTACAAATAACTTTACACTAGAGTTGAACTAGCTGTATAGCCTAGTACAAATTATTTTACACTAGAGTTGAATTAGCTCTATAGCCTAGTACAAATTATTTTACACTAGAGTTGAACTAGCTCTATAAGCTAGTTGAAATAATTTTACACTAGAGTTGAACTAGCTCTATAGCCTAGTACAAATAATTTTACACTAGAGTTGAACTAGCTCTATAGCCTAGTACAAATAATTTTACACTAGAGTTGAACTAGCTCTATAAGCTAGTTGAAATAATTTTACACTAGAGTTGAACTAGCTCTATAGCCTAGTACAAATAATTTTACACTATAGTTGAACTAGCTCTATAAACTAGTTGAAATAATTTTACACTAGAGTTGAACTAGCTCTATAGCCTAGTACAAATAATTTTACACTAGAGTAGAACTAGCTCTATAGCCTAGTACAAATAATTTTACACTAGAGTTGAACTAGCTCTATAGCCTAGTACAAATAATTTTACACTAGAGTTGAACTAGCTCTATAGACTAGTACAAATAACTTTACACTAGAGTTGAACTAGCACTATAAGCTAGTTCAAATAATTTTACACTAGAGTTGAACTAGCTCTATAGCCTAGTAGAAATAATTTTACACTAGAGTTGAACTAGCTCTATAGCCTAGTAGAAATAATTTTACACTAGAGTTGAACTAGCTCTATAACCTAGTACAAATAATTTTACACTAGAGTTGAACTACTTCTATAGCCTAGTACAAATAAATTTACAATATAGTTGAACTAGCTCTATAAGCTAGTTGAAACAATTTTACACTAGAGTTGAACTAGCTCTATAGCCTAGTACAAATAATTTTACACTATAGTTGAACTAGCTCTATAAGCTAGTTGAAATAATTTTACACTAGAGTTGAACTAGCTCTATAGCCTAGTACAAATAATTTTACACTATAGTTGAACTAGCTCTATAGCCTAGTACAAATAATTTTGCACTAGAGTTGAACTAGCGCTATAGCCTAGTACAAATAATTTTACAATAGAGTTCAACTAGCTCTATAAGCTAGTACAAATAATTTTACACTAGAGTTGAACTAGCTCTATAGCCTAGTACAAATAATTTTACACTAGAGTCGAATTAGCTCTATAGCCAAGTACAAATTATTTTACACTATAGTTGAACTAGCTCTATAAGCTAGTTGAAATAATTTTATAGTAGAGTTGAACTAGCTCTATAGCCTAGTACAAATAATTTTACACTAGAGTTGAACTAGCTCTATAAGCTAGTACAAATAGTTTTACACTAGAGTTGAACTAGCTCTATAGCCTAGTACAAATAATTTTACACTAGAGTTGAATTAGCTCTATAGCCTAGTACAAATTATTTTACACTATAGTTGAACTAGCTCTATAAGCTAGTTGAAATAATTTTACAGTAGAGTTGAACTAGCTCTATAGCCTAGTACAAATAATTTTACACTAGAGTTGAACTAGCTCTATAGCCTAGTACAAATAATTTTACACTAGAGTTGAACTAGCTCTATAAGCTAGTTGAAATAATTTTACACTAGAGTTGAACTAGCTCTATAGCCTAGTACAAATAATTTTACACTATAGTTGAACTAGCTCTATAAACTAGTTGAAATAATTTTACACTAGAGTTGAACTAGCTCTATAGCCTAGTACAAATAATTTTACACTAGAGTAGAACTAGCTCTATAGCCTAGTACAAATAATTTTACACTAGAGTTGAACTAGCTCTATAGCCTAGTACAAATAATTTTACACTAGAGTTGAACTAGCTCTATAGCCTAGTACAAATAACTTTACACTAGAGTTGAACTAGCTCTATAGCCTAGTACAAATAATTTTACACTAGAGATGAACTAGCTCTATAGCCTAGTACAAATAACTTTACACTAGAGTTGAACTAGCGCTATAGCCTAGTACAAATAATTTTACACTATAGTTGAACTAGCTCTATAAGCTAGTTGAAATAATTTTACACTAGAGTTGAACTAGCTCTATAGCCTAGTACAAATAATTTTACACTATAGTTGAACTAGCTCTATAGCCTAGTACAAATAATTTTACACTAGAGTTGAACTAGCGCTATTGCCTAGTACAAATAATTTTACACTAGAGTTGAACTAGCTCTATAAGCTAGTTGAAATAATTTTACACTAGAGTTGAACTAGCTCTATAGCCTAGTACAAATAATTTTACACTATAGTTGAACTAGCTCTATAAACTAGTTGAAATAATTTTACACTAGAGTTGAACTAGCTCTATAGCCTAGTACAAATAATTTTACACTAGAGTAGAACTAGCTCTATAGCCTAGTACAAATAATTTTACACTAGAGTTGAACTAGCTCTATAGCCTAGTACAAATAATTTTACACTAGAGTTGAACTAGCTCTATAGCCTAGTACAAATAACTTTACACTAGAGTTGAACTAGCTCTATAGCCTAGTACAAATAATTTTACACTAGAGATGAACTAGCTCTATAGCCTAGTACAAATAACTTTACACTAGAGTTGAACTAGCGCTATAGCCTAGTACAAATAATTTTACACTATAGTTGAACTAGCTCTATAAGCTAGTTGAAATAATTTTACACTAGAGTTGAACTAGCTCTATAGCCTAGTACAAATAATTTTACACTATAGTTGAACTAGCTCTATAGCCTAGTACAAATAATTTTACACTAGAGTTGAACTAGCGCTATTGCCTAGTACAAATAATTTTACAATAGAGTTCAACTAGCTCTATAAGCTAGTACAAATAATTTTACACTAGAGTTGAACTAGCTCTATAGCCTAGTACAAATAATTTTACACTAGAGTTGAATTAGCTCTATAGCCTAGTACAAATTATTTTACACTATAGTTGAACTAGCTCTATAAGCTAGTTGAAATAATTTTACAATAGAGTTGAACTAGCTCTATAGCCTAGTACAAATAATTTTACACTAGAGTAGAACTAGCTCTATAGCCTAGTACAAATAATTTTACACTAGAGTTGAACTAGCTCTATAGCCTAGTACAAATAATTTTACACTAGAGTTGAACTAGCTCTATAGCCTAGTACAAATAACTTTACACTAGAGTTGAACTAGCACTATAAGCTAGTTCAAATAATTTTACACTAGAGTTGAACTAGCTCTATAGCCTAGTAGAAATAATTTTACACTAGAGTTGAACTAGCTCTATAGCCTAGTAGAAATAATTTTACACTAGAGTTGAACTAGCTCTATAACCTACTACAAATAATTTTACACTAAAGTTGAACTACTTCTATAGCCTAGTACAAATAAATTTACAATATAGTTGAACTAGCTCTATAAGCTAGTTGAAATAATTTTACACTAGAGTTGAACTAGCTCTATAGCCTAGTACAAATAATTTTACACTATAGTTGAACTAGCTCTATAAGCTTGTTGAAATAATTTTACACTAGAGTTGAACTAGCTCTATAGCCTAGTACAAATAATTTTACACTATAGTTGAACTAGCTCTATAGCCTAGTACAAATAATTTTACACTAGAGTTGAACTAGCGCTATAGCCTAGTACAAATAATTTTACAATAGAGTTCAACTAGCTCTATAAGCTAGTACAAATAATTTTACACTAGAGTTGAACTAGCTGTATAGCCTAGTACAAATAATTTTACACTAGAGTTGAATTAGCTCTATAGCCTAGTACAAATTATTTTACATTAGAGTTGAACTAGCTCTATAAGCTAGTTGAAATAATTTTACACTAGAGTTGAACTAGCTCTATAGCCTAGTACAAATAATTTTACACTAGAGTTGAACTAGCTCTATAGCCTAGTACAAATAATTTTACACTAGAGTTGAACTAGCTCTATAAGCTAGTTGAAATAATTGTACACTAGAGTTGAACTAGCTCTATAGCCTAGTACAAATAATTTTACACTATAGTTGAACTAGCTCTATAAACTAGTTGAAATAATTTTACACTAGAGTTGAACTAGCTCTATAGCCTAGTACAAATAATTTTAAACTAGAGTAGAACTAGCTCTATAGCCTAGTACAAATAATTTTACACTAAAGTAGAACTAGCTCTATAGCCTAGTACAAATAATTTTACACTAGAGTTGAACTAGCTCTATAGCCTAGTACAAATAATTTTACACTAGAGTTGAACTAGCTCTATAGCCTAGTACAAATAACTTTACACTAGAGTAGAACTAGCTCTATAGCCTAGTACAAATAATTTTACACTAGAGTTGAACTAGCTCTATAGCCTAGTACAAATAACTTTACACTAGAGTTGAACTAGCGCTATAGCCTAGTACAAATAATTTTACACTATAGTTGAACTAGCTCTATAAGCTAGTTGAAATAATTTTACACTAGAGTTGAACTAGCTCTATAAGCTAGTACAAATAATTTTACACTAGAGTTGAACTAGCTCTATAGCCTAGTACAAATAATTTTACACTAGAGTTGAACTAGCTCTATAGCCTAGTACAAATAATTTTACACTAGAGTTGAACTTGCTCTATAAGCTAGTTGAAATAATTTTACACTAGAGTTGAAATAGCTCTATAGCCTAGTACAAATAATTTTACACTATAGTTGAACTAGCTCTATAAACTAGTTGAAATAATTTTACACTAGAGTTGAACTAGCTCTATAGCCTAGTACAAATAATTTTACACTAAAGTAGAACTAGCTCTATAGCCTAGTACAAATAATTTTACACTAGAGTTGAACTAGCTCTATAGCCTAGTACAAATAATTTTACACTAGAGTTGAACTAGCTCTATAGCCTAGTACAAATAACTTTACACTAGAGTAGAACTAGCTCTATAGCCTAGTACAAATAATTTTACACTAGAGTTGAACTAGCTCTATAGCCTAGTACAAATAACTTTACACTAGAGTTGAACTAGCGCTATAGCCTAGTACAAATAATTTTACACTATAGTTGAACTAGCTCTATAAGCTAGTTGAAATAATTGTACACTAGAGTTGAACTAGCTCTATAGCCTAGTACAAATAATTTTACACTATAGTTGAACTAGCTCTATAAACTAGTTGAAATAATTTTACACTAGAGTTGAACTAGCTCTATAGCCTAGTACAAATAATTTTACACTAGAGTAGAACTAGCTCTATAGCCTAGTACAAATAATTTTACACTAGAGTTGAACTAGCTCTATAGCCTAGTACAAATAATTTTACACTATAGTTGAACTAGCTCTATAAGCTAGTTGAAATAATTTTACACTAGAGTTGAACTAGCTCTATAGCCTAGTACAAATAATTTTACACTAGAGTTGAACTAGCTCTATAAGCTAGTACAAATAATTTTACACTATAGTTGAACTAGCTCTATAAGCTAGTTGAAATAATTTTACACTAGAGTTGAACTAGCTCTATAGCCTAGTACAAATAATTTTACACAATAGTTGAACTAGCTCTATAGCCTAGTACAAATAATTTTGCACTAGAGTTGAACTAGCGCTATAGCCTAGTACAAATAATTTTACAATAGAGTTCAACTAGCTCTATAAGCTAGTACAAATAATTTTACACTAGAGTTGAACTAGCTCTATAGCCTAGTACAAATAATTTTACACTAGAGTTGAACTAGCTCTATAGCCTAGTACAAATAATTTTACACTAGAGTTGAACTTGCTCTATAAGCTAGTTGAAATAATTTTACACTAGAGTTGAAATAGCTCTATAGCCTAGTACAAATAATTTTACACTATAGTTGAACTAGCTCTATAAACTAGTTGAAATAATTTTACACTAGAGTTGAACTAGCTCTATAGCCTAGTACAAATAATTTTACACTAAAGTAGAACTAGCTCTATAGCCTAGTACAAATAATTTTACACTAGAGTTGAACTAGCTCTATAGCCTAGTACAAATAATTTTACACTAGAGTTGAACTAGCTCTATAGCCTAGTACAAATAACTTTACACTAGAGTAGAACTAGCTCTATAGCCTAGTACAAATAATTTTACACTAGAGTTGAACTAGCTCTATAGCCTAGTACAAATAACTTTACACTAGAGTTGAACTAGCGCTATAGCCTAGTACAAATAATTTTACACTATAGTTGAACTAGCTCTATAAGCTAGTTGAAATAATTTTACACTAGAGTTGAACTAGCTCTATAGCCTAGTACAAATAATTTTACACTATAGTTGAACTAGCTCTATAGCCTAGTACAAATAATTTTACACTAGAGTTGAACTAGCGCTATTGCCTAGTACAAATAATTTTACAATAGAGTTCAACTAGCTCTATAAGCTAGTACAAATAATTTTACACTAGAGTTGAACTAGCTCTATAGCCTAGTACAAATAATTTTACACTAGAGTTGAATTAGCTCTATAGCCTAGTACAAATTATTTTACACTATAGTTGAACTAGCTCTATAAGCTAGTTGAAATAATTTTACAATAGAGTGGAACTAGCTCTATAGCCTAGTACAAATAATTTTACACTAGAGTAGAACTAGCTCTATAGCCTAGTACAAATAATTTTACACTAGAGTTGAACTAGCTCTATAGCCTAGTACAAATAATTTTACACTAGAGTTGAACTAGCTCTATAGCCTAGTACAAATAACTTTACACTAGAGTTGAACTAGCACTATAAGCTATTCCAAATAATTTTACACTAGAGTTGAACTAGCTCTATAGCCTAGTAGAAATAATTTTACACTAGAGTTGAACTAGCTCTATAGCCTAGTAGAAATAATTTTACACTAGAGTTGAACTAGCTCTATAACCTAGTACAAATAATTTTACACTAGAGTTGAACTACTTCTATAGCCTAGTACAATTAAATTTACAATATAGTTGAACTAGCTCTATAAGCTAGTTGAAATAATTTTACACTACAGTTGAACTAGCTCTATAGCCTAGTACAAATAATTTTACACTATAGTTGAACTAGCTCTATAAACTAGTTGAAATAATTTTACAATAGAGTTGAACTAGCTCTATAGCCTAGTACAAATAATTTTACACTAGAGTAGAACTAGCTCTATAGCCTAGTACAAATAATTTTACACTAGAGTTGAACTAGCTCTATAGCCTAGTACAAATAATTTTACACTAGAGTTGAACTAGCTCTATAGCCTAGTACAAATAACTTTACACTAGAGTTGAACTAGCACTATAAGCTAGTTCAAATAATTTTACACTAGAGTTGAACTAGCTCTATAGCCTAGTAGAAATAATTTTACACTAGAGTTGAACTAGCTCTATAGCCTAGTAGAAATAATTTTACACTAGAGTTGAACTAGCTCTATAACCTAGTACAAATAATTTTACACTAAAGTTGAACTACTTCTATAGCCTAGTACAAATAAATTTACAATATAGTTGAACTAGCTCTATAAGCTAGTTGAAATAATTTTACACTAGAGTTGAACTAGCTCTATAGCCTAGTACAAATAATTTTACACTATAGTTGAACTAGCTCTATAAGCTTGTTGAAATAATTTTACACTAGAGTTGAACTAGCTCTATAGCCTAGTACAAATAATTTTACACTATAGTTGAACTAGCTCTATAGCCTAGTACAAATAATTTTACACTAGAGTTGAACTAGCGCTATAGCCTAGTACAAATAATTTTACAATAGAGTTCAACTAGCTCTATAAGCTAGTACAAATAATTTTACACTAGAGTTGAACTAGCTGTATAGCCTAGTACAAATAATTTTACACTAGAGTTGAATTAGCTCTATAGCCTAGTACAAATTATTTTACACTAGAGTTGAACTAGCTCTATAAGCTAGTTGAAATAATTTTACACTAGAGTTGAACTAGCTCTATAGCCTAGTACAAATAATTTTACACTAGAGTTGAACTAGCTCTATAGCCTAGTACAAATAATTTTACACTAGAGTTGAACTAGCTCTATAAGCTAGTTGAAATAATTGTACACTAGAGTTGAACTAGCTCTATAGCCTAGTACAAATAATTTTACACTATAGTTGAACTAGCTCTATAAACTAGTTGAAATAATTTTACACTAGAGTTGAACTAGCTCTATAGCCTAGTACAAATAATTTTACACTAGAGTAGAACTAGCTCTATAGCCTAGTACAAATAATTTTACACTAGAGTTGAACTAGCTCTATAGCCTAGTACAAATAATTTTACACTAGAGTTGAACTAGCTCTATAGCCTAGTACAAATAACTTTACACTAGAGTTGAACTAGCACTATAAGCTAGTTCAAATAATTTTACACTAGAGTTGAACTAGCTCTATAGCCTAGTAGAAATAATTTTACACTAGAGTTGAACTAGCTCTATAGCCTAGTAGAAATAATTTTACACTAAAGTTGAACTAGCTCTATAACCTAGTACAAATAATTTTACACTAGAGTTGAACTACTTCTATAGCCTAGTACAAATAAATTTACAATATAGTTGAACTAGCTCTATAAGCTAGTTGAAACAATTTTACACTAGAGTTGAACTAGCTCTATAGCCTAGTACAAATAATTTTACACTATAGTTGAACTAGCTCTATAAGCTAGTTGAAATAATTTTACACTAGAGTTGAACTAGCTCTATAGCCTAGTACAAATAATTTTACACTATAGTTGAACTAGCTCTATAGCCTAGTACAAATAATTTTGCACTAGAGTTGAACTAGCGCTATAGCCTAGTACAAATAATTTTACAATAGAGTTCAACTAGCTCTATAAGCTAGTACAAATAATTTTACACTAGAGTTGAACTAGCTCTATAGCCTAGTACAAATAATTTTACACTAGAGTTGAATTAGCTCTATAGCCTAGTACAAATTATTTTACACTATAGTTGAACTAGCTCTATAAGCTAGTTGAAATAATTTTACAGTAGAGTTGAACTAGCTCTATAGCCTAGTACAAATAATTTTACACTAGAGTTGAACTAGCTCTATAGCCTAGTACAAATAATTTTACACTAGAGTTGAACTAGCTCTATAAGCTAGTTGAAATAATTTTACACTAGAGTTGAACTAGCTCTATAGCCTAGTACAAATAATTTTACACTATAGTTGAACTAGCTCTATAAACTAGTTGAAATAATTTTACACTAGAGTTGAACTAGCTCTATAGCCTAGTACAAATAATTTTACACTAGAGTAGAACTAGCTCTATAGCCTAGTACAAATAATTTTACACTAGAGTTGAACTTGCTCTATAGCCTAGTACAAATAATTTTACACTAGAGTTGAACTAGCTCTATAGCCTAGTACAAATAACTTTACACTAGAGTTGAACTAGCACTATAAGCTAGTTCAAATAATTTTACACTAGAGTTGAACTAGCTCTATAGCCTAGTAGAAATAATTTTACACTAGAGTTGAACTAGCTCTATAGCCTAGTAGAAATAATTTTACACTAGAGTTGAACTAGCTCTATAACCTAGTACAAATAATTTTACACTAGAGTTGAACTACTTCTATAGCCTAGTACAAATAAATTTACAATATAGTTGAACTAGCTCTATAAGCTAGTTGAAATAATTTTACTCTAGAGTTGAACTAGCTCTATAGCCTAGTACAAATAATTTTACACTATAGTTGAACTAGCTCTATAAGCTAGTTGAAATAATTTTACACTAGAGTTGAACTAGCTCTATAGCCTAGTACAAATAATTTTACACTATAGTTGAACTAGCTCTATAGCCTAGTACAAATAATTTTGCACTAGAGTTGAACTAGCGCTATAGCCTAGTACAAATAATTTTACAATAGAGTTCAACTAGCTCTATAAGCTAGTATAAATAATTTTACACTAGAGTTCAACTAGCTCTATAGCCTAGTACAAATAATTTTACACTAGAGTTGAATTAGCTCTATAGCCTAGTACAAATTATTTTACACTATAGTTGAACTAGCTCTATAAGCTAGTTGAAATAATTTTACAGTAGAGTTGAACTAGCTCTATAGCCTAGTACAAATAATTTTACACTAGAGTTGAACTAGCTCTATAGCCTAGTACAAATAATTTTACACTATAGTTGAACTAGCTCTATAAACTAGTTGAAATAATTTTCACTAGAGTTGAACTAGCTCTATAGCCTAGTACAAATAATTTTACACTAGAGTTGAACTAGCTCTATAGCCTAGTACAAATAATTTTACACTAGAGTTGAACTAGCTAATTTTACACTAGAGTTGAACTAGCTCTATAGCCTAGTACAAATAATTTTACACTAGAGTTGAACTAGCTCTATAAGCTAGTACAAATAATTTTACACTAGAGTTGAACTAGCTCTATAGCCTAGTACAAATAATTTTACACTATAGTTGAACTAGATCTATAGCCAAGTACAAATAATTTTACACTAGAGTTGAACTAGCTGTATAAGCTAGTACAAATAATTTCACACTAGAGTTGAACTAGCTCTATAGCCTAGTACAAATAATTTTACACTATAGTTGAACTAGCTCTATAAGCTAGTTGAAATAATTTTACACTAGAGTTGAACTAGCTCTATAGCCTAGTACAAATAATTTTACACTATAGTTGAACTAGCTCTACAAGCTAGTTGAAATAATTTTACACTAGAGTTGAACTAGCTCTATAGCCTAGTACAAATAATTTTACACTAGAGTTGAACTAGCTCTATAAGCTAGTACAAATAATTTTACACTATAGTTGAACTAGCTCTATAAGCTAGTTGAAATAATTTTACACTAGAGTTGAACTAGCTCTATAGCCTAGTAAAAATAATTTTACACTAGAGTTGAACTAGCTCTATAGCCTAGTACAAATAATTTTACACTAGAGTTGAACTAGCTCTATAGCCTAGTACAAATAATTTTACACTAGAGTTGAACTAGTTCTATAGCCTAGTACAAATAATTTTACACTATAGTTGAACTACCTCTATAAGCTAGTTGAAATAATTTTACACTAGAGTTGAACTAGCTCTATAGCCTAGTACAAATAATTTTACACTATAGTTGAACTAGATCTATAGCCAAGTACAAATAATTTTACACTAGAGTTGACCTAGCTCTATAAGCTAGTACAAATAATTTCACACTAGAGTTGAACTAGCTCTATAGCCTAGTACAAATAATTTTACACTATAGTTGAAATAGCTCTATAAGCTAGTTGAAATAATTTTACACTAGAGTTGAACTAGCTCTATAGCCTAGTACAAATAATTTTACACTAGAGTTGAACTAGTTCTATAGCCTAGTACAAATAATTTTACACTATAGTTGAACTAGCTCTATAAGCTAGTTGAAATAATTTTACACTAGAGTTGAACTAGCTCTATAGCCTAGTACAAATAATTTTACAATAGAGTTCAACTAGCTCTATAAGCTAGTACAAATAATTTTACACTAGAGTTGAGCTAGCTCTATAGCCTAGTACAAATAATTTTACACTAGAGTTGAACTAGCTCTATAGCCTAGTACAAATAATTTTACACTAGAGTTGAACTAGCTCTATAGCCTAGTACAAATATTTTTACACTAGAGTTGAACTAGCTATATCAGCTAGTACAAATAAGTTTACACTATAGTTGAACTAGCTATATAGCCTAGTACAAATAATTTTACACTAGAGTTGAGCTAGCTCTATAGCCTAGTACAAATAATTTTACAATAGAGTTGAACTAGCTCTATAAGCTAGTTCAAATAATTTTACACTAGAGTTGGACAAGCTCTACAGCCTAGTACAAATAATTTTACACTAGAGTTGAACTAGCTCTATAGCCTAGTACAAATAACTTTACACTAGAGTTGAACTAGCACTATAAGCTAGTTGAAATAATTTTACAATAGAGTTGAACTAGCTCTATAGCCTAGTACAAATAATTTTACACTAGAGTAGAACTAGCTCTATAGCCTAGTACAAATAATTTTACACTAGAGTTGAACTAGCTCTATAGCCTAGTACAAATAATTTTACACTAGAGTTGAACTAGCTCTATAGCCTAGTACAAATAACTTTACACTAGAGTTGAACTAGCACTATAAGCTAGTTCAAATAATTTTACACTAGAGTTGAACTAGCTCTATAGCCTAGTAGAAATAATTTTACACTAGAGTTGAACTAGCTCTATAGCCTAGTGGAAATAATTTTACACTAGAGTTGAACTAGCTCTATAACCTAGTACAAATAATTTTACACTAGAGTTGAACTACTTCTATAGCCTAGTACAAATAAATTTACAATATAGTTGAACTAGCTCTATAAGCTAGTTGAAATAATTTTACACTAGAGTTGAACTAGCTCTATAGCCTAGTACAAATAATTTTACACTAGAGTTGAACTAGCTATATAGCCTAGTACAAATAATTTTACACTAGAGTTGAACTAGCTCTATAAGCTAGTTGAAATAATTTTACACTAGAGTTGAACTAGCTCTATAGCCTAGTACAAATAATTTTACACTATAGTTGAACTAGCTCTATAAACTAGTTGAAATAATTTTACACTAGAGTTGAACTAGCTCTATAGCCTAGGACAAATAATTTTACACTATAGTTGAACTAGCTCTATAGCCTAGTACAAATAATTTTGCACTAGAGTTGAACTAGCGCTATAGCCTAGTACAAATAATTTTACAATAGAGTTCAACTAGCTCTATAGCCTAGTACAAATAATTTTACACTAGAGTTGAACTAGCTCTATAAGCTAGTACAAATAATTTTACACTATAGTTGAACTAGCTCTATAAGCTAGTTGAAATAATTTTACACTAGAGTTGAACTAGCTCTATAGCCTAGTAAAAATAATTTTACACTAGAGTTGAAATAGCTCTATAGCCTAGTACAAATAATTTTACACTAGAGTTGATCTAGCTCTATAGCCTAGTACAAATAATTTTACACTAGAGTTGAACTAGTTCTATAGCCTAGTACAAATAATTTTACACTATAGTTGAACTACCTCTATAAGCTAGTTGAAATAATTTTACACTAGAGTTGAACTAGCTCTATAGCCTAGTACAAATAATTTTACACTATAGTTGAACTAGATCTATAGCCAAGTACAAATAATTTTACACTAGAGTTGACCTAGCTCTATAAGCTAGTACAAATAATTTCACACTAGAGTTGAACTAGCTCTATAGCCTAGTACAAATAATTTTACACTATAGTTGAAATAGCTCTATAAGCTAGTTGAAATAATTTTACACTAGAGTTGAACTAGCTCTATAGCCTAGTACAAATAATTTTACACTAGAGTTGAACTAGTTCTATAGCCTAGTACAAATAATTTTACACTATAGTTGAACTAGCTCTATAAGCTAGTTGAAATAATTTTACACTAGAGTTGAACTAGCTCTATAGCCTAGTACAAATAATTTTACAATAGAGTTCAACTAGCTCTATAAGCTAGTACAAATAATTTTACACTAGAGTTGAGCTAGCTCTATAGCCTAGTACAAATAATTTTACACTAGAGTTGAACAAGCTCTATAGCCTAGTACAAATAATTTTACACTAGAGTTGAACTAGCTCTATAGCCTAGTACAAATATTTTTACACTAGAGTTGAACTAGCTATATCAGCTAGTACAAATAAGTTTACACTATAGTTGAACTAGCTATATAGCCTAGTACAAATAATTTTACACTAGAGTTGAGCTAGCTCTATAGCCTAGTACAAATAATTTTACAATAGAGTTGAACTAGCTCTATAAGCTGGTTCAAATAATTTTACACTAGAGTTGGACTAGCTCTACAGCCTAGTACAAATAATTTTACACTAGAGTTGAACTAGCTCTATAGCCTAGTACAAATAACTTTACACTAGAGTTGAACTAGCACTATAAGCTAGTTGAAATAATTTTACAATAGAGTTGAACTAGCTCTATAGCCTAGTACAAATAATTTTACACTAGAGTAGAACTAGCTCTATAGCCTAGTACAAATAATTTTACACTAGAGTTGAACTAGCTCTATAGCCTAGTACAAATAATTTTACACTAGAGTTGAACTAGCTCTATAGCCTAGTACAAATAACTTTACACTAGAGTTGAACTAGCACTATAAGCTAGTTCAAATAATTTTACACAAGAGTTGAACTAGCTCTATAGCCTAGTAGAAATAATTTTACACTAGAGTTGAACTAGCTCTATAGCCTAGTGGAAATAATTTTACACTAGAGTTGAACTAGCTCTATAACCTAGTACAAATAATTTTACACTAGAGTTGAACTACTTCTATAGCCTAGTACAAATAAATTTACAATATAGTTGAACTAGCTCTATAAGCTAGTTGAAATAATTTTACACTAGAGTTGAACTAGCTCTATAGCCTAGTACAAATAATTTTACACTAGAGTTGAACTAGCTATATAGCCTAGTACAAATAATTTTACACTAGAGTTGAACTAGCTCTATAAGCTAGTTGAAATAATTTTACACTAGAGTTGAACTAGCTCTATAGCCTAGTACAAATAATTTTACACTATAGTTGAACTAGCTCTATAAACTAGTTGAAATAATTTTACACTAGAGTTGAACTAGCTCTATAGCCTAGGACAAATAATTTTACACTATAGTTGAACTAGCTCTATAGCCTAGTACAAATAATTTTGCACTAGAGTTGAACTAGCGCTATAGCCTAGTACAAATAATTTTACAATAGAGTTCAACTAGCTCTGTAAGCTAGTACAAATAATTTTACACTAGAGTTCAACTAGCTCTATAGCCTAGTACAAATAATTTTACACTAGAGTTGAATTAGCTCTATAGCCTAGTACAAATTATTTTACACTATAGTTGAACTAGCTCTATAAGCTAGTTGAAATAATTTTACACTAGAGTTGAACTAGCTCTATAGCCTAGTACAAATAATTTTACACTAGAGTTGAACTAGCTCTATAGCCTAGTACAAATAATTTTACACTAGAGTTGAACTAGCTCTATAAGCTAGTTGAAATAATTTTACACTAGAGTTGAACTAGCTCTATAGCCTAGTACAAATAATTTTACACTATAGTTGAACTAGCTCTATAAACTAGTTGAAATAATTTTCACTAGAGTTGAACTAGCTCTATAGCCTAGTACATATAATTTTACACTAGAGTTGAACTAGCTCTATAGCCTAGTACAAATAATTTTACACTAGAGTTGAACTAGCTAATTTTACACTAGAGTTGAACTAGCTCTATAGCCTAGTACAAATAATTTTACACTAGAGTTGAACTAGCTCTATAAGCTAGTACAAATAATTTTACACTAGAGTTGAACTAGCTCTATAGCCTAGTACAAATAATTTTACACTATAGTTGAACTAGATCTATAGCCAAGTACAAATAATTTTACACTAGAGTTGAACTAGCTGTATAAGCTAGTACAAATAATTTCACACTAGAGTTGAACTAGCTCTATAGCCTAGTACAAATAATTTTACACTATAGTTGAACTAGCTCTATAAGCTAGTTGAAATAATTTTACACTAGAGTTGAACTAGCTCTATAGCCTAGTACAAATAATTTTACACTATAGTTGAACTAGCTCTATAAGCTAGTTGAAATAATTTTACACTAGAGTTGAACTAGCTCTATAGCCTAGTACAAATAATTTTACACTAGAGTTGAACTAGCTCTATAAGCTAGTACAAATAATTTTACACTATAGTTGAACTAGCTCTATAAGCTAGTTGAAATAATTTTACACTAGAGTTGAACTAGCTCTATAGCCTAGTAAAAATAATTTTACACTAGAGTTGAACTAGCTCTATAGCCTAGTACAAATAATTTTACACTAGAGTTGAACTAGCTCTATAGCCTAGTACAAATAATTTTACACTAGAGTTGAACTAGTTCTATAGCCTAGTACAAATAATTTTACACTATAGTTGAACTACCTCTATAAGCTAGTTGAAATAATTTTACACTAGAGTTGAACTAGCTCTATAGCCTAGTACAAATAATTTTACACTATAGTTGAACTAGATCTATAGCCAAGTACAAATAATTTTACACTAGAGTTGACCTAGCTCTATAAGCTAGTACAAATAATTTCACACTAGAGTTGAACTAGCTCTATAGCCTAGTACAAATAATTTTACACTATAGTTGAACTAGCTCTATAAGCTAGTTGAAATAATTTTACACTAGAGTTGAACTAGCTCTATAGCCTAGTACAAATAATTTTACACTAGAGTTGAACTAGCTCTATAAGCTAGTACAAATAATTTTACACTATAGTTGAACTAGCTCTATAAGCTAGTTGAAATAATTTTACACTAGAGTTGAACTAGCTCTATAGCCTAGTAAAAATAATTTTACACTAGAGTTGAACTAGCTCTATAGCCTAGTACAAATAATTTTACACTAGAGTTGAACTAGCTCTATAGCCTAGTACAAATAATTTTACACTAGAGTTGAACTAGTTCTATAGCCTAGTACAAATAATTTTACACTATAGTTGAACTACCTCTATAAGCTAGTTGAAATAATTTTACACTAGAGTTGAACTAGCTTTATAGCCTAGTACAAATAATTTTACACTATAGTTGAACTAGATCTATAGCCAAGTACAAATAATTTTACACTAGAGTTGACCTAGCTCTATAAGCTAGTACAAATAATTTCACACTAGAGTTGAACTAGCTCTATAGCCTAGTACAAATAATTTTACACTATAGTTGAAATAGCTCTATAAGCTAGTTGAAATAATTTTACACTAGAGTTGAACTAGCTCTATAGCCTAGTACAAATAATTTTACACTAGAGTTGAACTAGTTCTATAGCCTAGTACAAATAATTTTACACTATAGTTGAACTAGCTCTATAAGCTAGTTGAAATAATTTTACACTAGAGTTGAACTAGCTCTATAGCCTAGTACAAATAATTTTACAATAGAGTTCAACTAGCTCTATAAGCTAGTACAAATAATTTTACACTAGAGTTGAGCTAGCTCTATAGCCTAGTACAAATAATTTTACACTAGAGTTGAACTAGCTCTATAGCCTAGTACAAATAATTTTACACTAGAGTTGAACTAGCTCTATAGCCTAGTACAAATATTTTTACACTAGAGTTGAACTAGCTATATCAGCTA
The DNA here is from genome assembly GCA_034509565.1 of Triticum monococcum. Taxonomy (NCBI): domain Eukaryota; kingdom Viridiplantae; phylum Streptophyta; class Magnoliopsida; order Poales; family Poaceae; genus Triticum; species Triticum monococcum. The sequence continues at coordinate 750,342,864 of CM067847.1, forward strand.
GTACAAATAAGTTTACACTATAGTTGAACTAGCTATATAGCCTAGTACAAATAATTTTACACTAGAGTTGAACTAGCTCTATAGCCTAGTACAAATAATTTTACAATAGAGTTGAACTAGCTCTATAAGCTAGTTCAAATAATTTTACACTAGAGTTGGACTAGCTCTACAGCCTAGTACAAATAATTTTACACTAGAGTTGAACTAGCTCTATAGCCTAGTACAAATAACTTTACACTAGAGTTGAACTAGCACTATAAGCTAGTTGAAATAATTTTACAATAGAGTTGAACTAGCTCTATAGCCTAGTACAAAAAATTTTACACTAGAGTAGAACTAGCTCTATAGCCTAGTACAAATAATTTTACACTAGAGTTGAACTAGCTCTATAGCCTAGTACAAATAATTTTACACTAGAGTTGAACTAGCTCTATAGCCTAGTACAAATAACTTTACACTAGAGTTGAACTAGCACTATAAGCTAGTTCAAATAATTTTACACTAGAGTTGAACTAGCTCTATAGCCTAGTAGAAATAATTTTACACTAGAGTTGAACTAGCTCTATAGCCTAGTGGAAATAATTTTACACTAGAGTTGAACTAGCTCTATAACCTAGTACAAATAATTTTACACTAGAGTTGAACTACTTCTATAGCCTAGTACAAATAAATTTACAATATAGTTGAACTAGCTCTATAAGCTAGTTGAAATAATTTTACACTAGAGTTGAACTAGCTCTATAGCCTAGTACAAATAATTTTACACTAGAGTTGAACTAGCTATATAGCCTAGTACAAATAATTTTACACTAGAGTTGAACTAGCTCTATAAGCTAGTTGAAATAATTTTACACTAGAGTTGAACTAGCTCTATAGCCTAGTACAAATAATTTTACACTATAGTTGAACTAGCTCTATAACCTAGTACAAATAATTTTACACTAGAGTTCAACTACTTCTATAGCCTAGTACAAATAAATTTACAATATAGTTGAACTAGCTCTATAAGCTAGTCGAAATAATTTTACACTAGAGTTGAACTAGCTCTATAGCCTAGTACAAATAATTTTACACTAGAGTTGAACTAGCTATATAGCCTAGTACAAATAATTTTACACTAGAGTTGAACTAGCTCTATAAGCTAGTTGAAATAATTTTACACTAGAGTTGAACTAGCTCTATAGCCTAGTACAAATAATTTTACACTAGAGATGAACTAGCTCTATAGCCTAGTACAAATAACTTTACACTAGAGTTGAACTAGCGCTATAGCCTAGTACAAATAATTTTACACTATAGTTGAACTAGCTCTATAAGCTAGTTGAAATAATTTTACACTAGAGTTGAACTAGCTCTATAGCCTAGTACAACTAATTTTACACTATAGTTGAACTAGCTCTATAGCCTAGTACAAATAATTTTACACTAGAGTTGAACTAGCGCTACTGCCTAGTACAAATAATTTTACAATAGAGTTCAACTAGCTCTATAAGCTAGTTCAAATAATTTTACACTAGAGTTGAACTAGCTGTATAGCCTAGTACAAATAATTTTACACTAGAGTTGAATTAGCTCTATAGCCTAGTACAAATTATTTTACACTAGAGTTGAACTAGCTCTATAAGCTAGTTGAAATAATTTTACACTAGAGTTGAACTAGCTCTATAGCCTAGTACAAATAATTTTACACTAGAGTTGAACTAGCTCTATAGCCTAGTACAAATAATTTTACACTAGAGTTGAACTAGCTCTATAAGCTAGTTGAAATAATTGTACACTAGAGTTGAACTAGCGCTATAGCCTAGTACAAATAATTTTACACTATAGTTGAACTAGCTCTATAAGCTAGTTGAAATAATTTTACACTAGAGTTGAACTAGCTCTATAGCCTAGTACAAATTATTTTACACTATAGTTGAACTAGCTCTATAGCCTAGTACAAATAATTTTACACTAGAGTTGAACTAGCGCTATAGCCTAGTACAAATAATTTTACAATAGAGTTCAACTAGCTCTATAAGCTAGTACAAATAATTTTACACTAGAGTTGAACTAGCTGTATAGCCTAGTACAAATAATTTTACACTAGAGTTGAATTAGCTCTATAGCCTAGTACAAATTATTTTACACTAGAGTTGAACTAGCTCTATAAGCTAGTTGAAATAATTTTACACTAGAGTTGAACTAGCTCTATAGCCTAGTACAAATAATTTTACACTAGAGTTGAACTAGCTCTATAGCCTAGTACAAATAATTTTACACTAGAGTTGAACTAGCTCTATAAGCTAGTTGAAATAATTGTACACTAGAGTTGAACTAGCGCTATAGCCTAGTACAAATAATTTTACACTATAGTTGAACTAGCTCTATAAGCTAGTTGAAATAATTTTACACTAGAGTTGAACTAGCTCTATAGCCTAGTACAAATAATTTTACACTATAGTTGAACTAGCTCTATAGCCTAGTACAAATAATTTTACACTAGAGTTGAACTAGCGCTATAGCCTAGTACAAATAATTTTACAATAGAGTTCAACTAGCTCTATAAGTTAGTACAAATAATTTTACACTAGAGTTGAACTAGCTGTATAGCCTAGTACAAATAATTTTACACTAGAGTTGAATTAGCTCTATAGCCTAGTACAAATTATTTTACACTAGAGTTGAACTAGCTCTATAAGCTAGTTGAAATAATTTTACACTAGAGTTGAACTAGCTCTATAGCCTAGTACAAATAATTTTACACTAGAGTTGAACTAGCTCTATAGCCTAGTACAAATAATTTTACACTAGAGTTGAACTAGCTCTATAAGCTAGTTGAAATAATTGTACACTAGAGTTGAACTAGCTCTATAGCCTAGTACAAATAATTTTACACTATAGTTGAACTAGCTCTATAAACTAGTTGAAATAATTTTACACTAGAGTTGAACTAGCTCTATAGCCTAGTACAAATAATTTTACACTAGAGTAGAACTAGCTCTATAGCCTAGTACAAATAATTTTACACTAGAGTTGAACTAGCTCTATAGCCTAGTACAAATAATTTTACACTAGAGTTGAACTAGCTCTATAGCCTAGTACAAATAACTTTACACTAGAGTTGAACTAGCACTATAAGCTAGTTCAAATAATTTTACACTAGAGTTGAACTAGCTCTATAGCCTAGTAGAAATAATTTTACACTAGAGTTGAACTAGCTCTATAGCCTAGTAGAAATAATTTTACACTAAAGTTGAACTAGCTCTATAACCTAGTACAAATAATTTTACACTAGAGTTGAACTACTTCTATAGCCTAGTACAAATAAATTTACAATATAGTTGAACTAGCTCTATAAGCTAGTTGAAACAATTTTACACTAGAGTTGAACTAGCTCTATAGCCTAGTACAAATAATTTTACACTATAGTTGAACTAGCTCTATAAGCTAGTTGAAATAATTTTACACTAGAGTTGAACTAGCTCTATAGCCTAGTACAAATAATTTTACACTATAGTTGAACTAGCTCTATAGCCTAGTACAAATAATTTTGCACTAGAGTTGAACTAGCGCTATAGCCTAGTACAAATAATTTTACAATAGAGTTCAACTAGCTCTATAAGCTAGTACAAATAATTTTACACTAGAGTTGAACTAGCTCTATAGCCTAGTACAAATAATTTTACACTAGAGTTGAACTAGCTCTATAGCCTAGTACAAATAATTTTACACTAGAGTTGAACTTGCTCTATAAGCTAGTTGAAATAATTTTACACTAGAGTTGAACTAGCTCTATAGCCTAGTACAAATAATTTTACACTATAGTTGAACTAGCTCTATAAACTAGTTGAAATAATTTTACACTAGAGTTGAACTAGCTCTATAGCCTAGTACAAATAATTTTACACTAAAGTAGAACTAGCTCTATAGCCTAGTACAAATAATTTTACACTAGAGTTGAACTAGCTCTATAGCCTAGTACAAATAATTTTACACTAGAGTTGAACTAGCTCTATAAGCTAGTTGAAATAATTGTACACTAGAGTTGAACTAGCGCTATAGCCTAGTACAAATAATTTTACACTATAGTTGAACTAGCTCTATAAGCTAGTTGAAATAATTTTACACTAGAGTTGAACTAGCTCTATAGCCTAGTACAAATTATTTTACACTATAGTTGAACTAGCTCTATAGCCTAGTACAAATAATTTTACACTAGAGTTGAACTAGCGCTATAGCCTAGTACAAATAATTTTACAATAGAGTTCAACTAGCTCTATAAGCTAGTACAAATAATTTTACACTAGAGTTGAACTAGCTGTATAGCCTAGTACAAATAATTTTACACTAGAGTTGAATTAGCTCTATAGCCTAGTACAAATTATTTTACACTAGAGTTGAACTAGCTCTATAAGCTAGTTGAAATAATTTTACACTAGAGTTGAACTAGCTCTATAGCCTAGTACAAATAATTTTACACTAGAGTTGAACTAGCTCTATAGCCTAGTACAAATAATTTTACACTAGAGTTGAACTAGCTCTATAAGCTAGTTGAAATAATTGTACACTAGAGTTGAACTAGCGCTATAGCCTAGTACAAATAATTTTACACTATAGTTGAACTAGCTCTATAAGCTAGTTGAAATAATTTTACACTAGAGTTGAACTAGCTCTATAGCCTAGTACAAATAATTTTACACTATAGTTGAACTAGCTCTATAGCCTAGTACAAATAATTTTACACTAGAGTTGAACTAGCGCTATAGCCTAGTACAAATAATTTTACAATAGAGTTCAACTAGCTCTATAAGTTAGTACAAATAATTTTACACTAGAGTTGAACTAGCTGTATAGCCTAGTACAAATAATTTTACACTAGAGTTGAATTAGCTCTATAGCCTAGTACAAATTATTTTACACTAGAGTTGAACTAGCTCTATAAGCTAGTTGAAATAATTTTACACTAGAGTTGAACTAGCTCTATAGCCTAGTACAAATAATTTTACACTAGAGTTGAACTAGCTCTATAGCCTAGTACAAATAATTTTACACTAGAGTTGAACTAGCTCTATAAGCTAGTTGAAATAATTGTACACTAGAGTTGAACTAGCTCTATAGCCTAGTACAAATAATTTTACACTATAGTTGAACTAGCTCTATAAACTAGTTGAAATAATTTTACACTAGAGTTGAACTAGCTCTATAGCCTAGTACAAATAATTTTACACTAGAGTAGAACTAGCTCTATAGCCTAGTACAAATAATTTTACACTAGAGTTGAACTAGCTCTATAGCCTAGTACAAATAATTTTACACTAGAGTTGAACTAGCTCTATAGCCTAGTACAAATAACTTTACACTAGAGTTGAACTAGCACTATAAGCTAGTTCAAATAATTTTACACTAGAGTTGAACTAGCTCTATAGCCTAGTAGAAATAATTTTACACTAGAGTTGAACTAGCTCTATAGCCTAGTAGAAATAATTTTACACTAAAGTTGAACTAGCTCTATAACCTAGTACAAATAATTTTACACTAGAGTTGAACTACTTCTATAGCCTAGTACAAATAAATTTACAATATAGTTGAACTAGCTCTATAAGCTAGTTGAAACAATTTTACACTAGAGTTGAACTAGCTCTATAGCCTAGTACAAATAATTTTACACTATAGTTGAACTAGCTCTATAAGCTAGTTGAAATAATTTTACACTAGAGTTGAACTAGCTCTATAGCCTAGTACAAATAATTTTACACTATAGTTGAACTAGCTCTATAGCCTAGTACAAATAATTTTGCACTAGAGTTGAACTAGCGCTATAGCCTAGTACAAATAATTTTACAATAGAGTTCAACTAGCTCTATAAGCTAGTACAAATAATTTTACACTAGAGTTGAACTAGCTCTATAGCCTAGTACAAATGATTTTACACTAGAGTTGAACTAGCTCTATAGCCTAGTACAAATAATTTTACACTAGAGTTGAACTTGCTCTATAAGCTAGTTGAAATAATTTTACACTAGAGTTGAACTAGCTCTATAGCCTAGTACAAATAATTTTACACTATAGTTGAACTAGCTCTATAAACTAGTTGAAATAATTTTACACTAGAGTTGAACTAGCTCTATAGCCTAGTACAAATAATTTTACACTAAAGTAGAACTAGCTCTATAGCCTAGTACAAATAATTTTACACTAGAGTTGAACTAGCTCTATAGCCTAGTACAAATAATTTTACACTAGAGTTGAACTAGCTCTATAGCCTAGTACAAATAACTTTACACTAGAGTAGAACTAGCTCTATAGCCTAGTACAAATAATTTTACACTAGAGTTGAACTAGCTCTATAGCCTAGTACAAATAACTTTACACTAGAGTTGAACTAGCGCTATAGCCTAGTACAAATAATTTTACACTATAGTTGAACTAGCTCTATAAGCTAGTTGAAATAATTTTACACTAGAGTTGAACTAGCTCTATAGCCTAGTACAAATAATTTTACACTATAGTTGAACTAGCTCTATAGCCTAGTACAAATAATTTTACACTAGAGTTGAACTAGCGCTATTGCCTAGTACAAATAATTTTACAATAGAGTTCAACTAGCTCTATAAGCTAGTACAAATAATTTTACACTAGAGTTGAACTAGCTCTATAGCCTAGTACAAATAATTTTACACTAGAGTTGAATTAGCTCTATAGCCTAGTACAAATTATTTTACACTATAGTTGAACTAGCTCTATAAGCTAGTTGAAATAATTTTACAATAGAGTTGAACTAGCTCTATAGCCTAGTACAAATAATTTTACACTAGAGTAGAACTAGCTCTATAGCCTAGTACAAATAATTTTACACTAGAGTTGAACTAGCTCTATAGCCTAGTACAAATAATTTTACACTAGAGTTGAACTAGCTCTATAGCCTAGTACAAATAACTTTACACTAGAGTTGAACTAGCACTATAAGCTATTCCAAATAATTTTACACTAGAGTTGAACTAGCTCTATAGCCTAGTAGAAATAATTTTACACTAGAGTTGAACTAGCTCTATAGCCTAGTAGAAATAATTTTACACTAGAGTTGAACTAGCTCTATAACCTAGTACAAATAATTTTACACTAGAGTTGAACTACTTCTATAGCCTAGTACAATTAAATTTACAATATAGTTGAACTAGCTCTATAAGCTAGTTGAAATAATTTTACACTACAGTTGAACTAGCTCTATAGCCTAGTACAAATAATTTTACACTATAGTTGAACTAGCTCTATAAGCTTGTTGAAATAATTTTACACTAGAGTTGAACTAGCTCTATAGCCTAGTACAAATAATTTTACACTATAGTTGAACTAGCTCTATAGCCTAGTACAAATAATTTTGCACTAGAGTTGAACTAGCGCTATAGCCTAGTACAAATAATTTTACAATAGAGTTCAACTAGCTCTATAAGCTAGTACAAATAATTTTACACTAGAGTTGAACTAGCTCTATAGCCTAGTACAAATAATTTTACACTAGAGTTGAATTAGCTCTATAGCCTAGTACAAATTATTTTACACTATAGTTGAACTAGCTCTATAAGCTAGTTGAAATAATTTTACAGTAGAGTTGAACTAGCTCTATAGCCTAGTACAAATAATTTTACACTAGAGTTGAACTAGCTCTATAGCCTAGTACAAATAATTTTACACTAGAGTTGAACTAGCTCTATAAGCTAGTTGAAATAATTTTACACTAGAGTTGAACTAGCTCTATAGCCTAGTACAAATAATTTTACACTATAGTTGAACTAGCTCTATAAACTAGTTGAAATAATTTTACACTAGAGTTGAACTAGCTCTATAGCCTAGTACAAATAATTTTACACTAGAGTAGAACTAGCTCTATAGCCTAGTACAAATAATTTTACACTAGAGTTGAACTTGCTCTATAGCCTAGTACAAATAATTTTACACTAGAGTTGAACTAGCTCTATAGCCTAGTACAAATAACTTTACACTAGAGTTGAACTAGCACTATAAGCTAGTTCAAATAATTTTACACTAGAGTTGAACTAGCTCTATAGCCTAGTAGAAATAATTTTACACTAGAGTTGAACTAGCTCTATAGCCTAGTAGAAATAATTTTACACTAGAGTTGAACTAGCTCTATAACCTAGTACAAATAATTTTACACTAGAGTTGAACTACTTCTATATCCTAGTACAAATAAATTTACAATATAGTTGAACTAGCTCTATAAGCTAGTTGAAATAATTTTACTCTAGAGTTGAACTAGCTCTATAGCCTAGTACAAATAATTTTACACTATAGTTGAACTAGCTCTATAAGCTAGTTGAAATAATTTTACACTAGAGTTGAACTAGCTCTATAGCCTAGTACAAATAATTTTACACTATAGTTGAACTAGCTCTATAGCCTAGTACAAATAATTTTGCACTAGAGTTGAACTAGCGCTATAGCCTAGTACAAATAATTTTACAATAGAGTTCAACTAGCTCTATAAGCTAGTACAAATAATTTTACACTAGAGTTCAACTAGCTCTATAGCCTAGTACAAATAATTTTACACTAGAGTTGAATTAGCTCTATAGCCTAGTACAAATTATTTTACACTATAGTTGAACTAGCTCTATAAGCTAGTTGAAATAATTTTACACTAGAGTTGAACTAGCTCTATAGACTAGTACAAATAATTTTACACTAGAGTTGAACTAGCTCTATAGCCTAGTACAAATAATTTTACACTAGAGTTGAACTAGCTCTATAAGCTAGTTGAAATAATTTTACACTAGAGTTGAACTAGCTCTATAGCCTAGTACAAATAATTTTACACTATAGTTGAACTAGCTCTATAAACTAGTTGAAATAATTTTCACTAGAGTTGAACTAGCTCTATAGCCTAGTACAAATAATTTTACACTAGAGTTGAACTAGCTCTATAGCCTAGTACAAATAATTTTACACTAGAGTTGAACTAGCTAATTTTACACTAGAGTTGAACTAGCTCTATAGCCTAGTACAAATAATTTTACACTAGAGTTGAACTAGCTCTATAAGCTAGTACACATAATTTTACACTAGAGTTGAACTAGCTCTATAGCCTAGTACAAATAATTTTACACTATAGTTGAACTAGATCTATAGCCAAGTACAAATAATTTTACACTAGAGTTGAACTAGCTGTATAAGCTAGTACAAATAATTTCACACTAGAGTTGAACTAGCTCTATAGCCTAGTACAAATAATTTTACACTATAGTTGAACTAGCTCTATAAGCTAGTTGAAATAATTTTACACTAGAGTTGAACTAGCTCTATAGCCTAGTACAAATAATTTTACACTATAGTTGAACTAGCTCTATAAGCTAGTTGAAATAATTTTACACTAGAGTTGAACTAGCTCTATAGCCTAGTACAAATAATTTTACACTAGAGTTGAACTAGCTCTATAAGCTAGTACAAATAATTTAACACTATAGTTGAACTAGCTCTATAAGCTAGTTGAAATAATTTTACACTAGAGTTGAACTAGCTCTATAGCCTAGTAAAAATAATTTTACACTAGAGTTGAACTAGCTCTATAGCCTAGTACAAATAATTTTACACTATAGTTGAACTAGCTCTATAAACTAGTTGAAACAATTTTACACTAGAGTTGAACTAGCTCTATAGCCTAGTACAAATAATTTTACACTAAAGTAGAACTAGCTCTATAGCCTAGTACAAATAATTTTACACTAGAGTTGAACTAGCTCTATAGCCTAGTACAAATAATTTTACACTAGAGTTGAACTAGCTCTATAGCCTAGTACAAATAACTTTACACTAGAGTAGAACTAGCTCTATAGCCTAGTACAAATAATTTTACACTAGAGTTGAACTAGCTCTATAGCCTAGTACAAATAACTTTACACTAGAGTTGAACTAGCGCTATAGCCTAGTACAAATAATTTTACACTATAGTTGAACTAGCTCTATAAGCTAGTTGAAATAATTTTACACTAGAGTTGAACTAGCTCTATAGCCTAGTACAAATAATTTTACACTATAGTTGAACTAGCTCTATAGCCTAGTACAAATAATTTTACACTAGAGTTGAACTAGCGCTATTGCCTAGTACAAATAATTTTACAATAGAGTTCAACTAGCTCTATAAGCTAGTACAAATAATTTTACACTAGAGTTGAACTAGCTCTATAGCCTAGTACAAATAATTTTACACTAGAGTTGAATTAGCTCTATAGCCTAGTACAAATTATTTTACACTATAGTTGAACTAGCTCTATAAGCTAGTTGAAATAATTTTACAATAGAGTTGAACTAGCTCTATAGCCTAGTACAAATAATTTTACACTAGAGTAGAACTAGCTCTATAGCCTAGTACAAATAATTTTACACTAGAGTTGAACTAGCTCTATAGCCTAGTACAAATAATTTTACACTAGAGTTGAACTAGCTCTATAGCCTAGTACAAATAACTTTACACTAGAGTTGAACTAGCACTATAAGCTATTCCAAATAATTTTACACTAGAGTTGAACTAGCTCTATAGCCTAGTAGAAATAATTTTACACTAGAGTTGAACTAGCTCTATAGCCTAGTAGAAATAATTTTACACTAGAGTTGAACTAGCTCTATAACCTAGTACAAATAATTTTACACTAGAGTTGAACTACTTCTATAGCCTAGTACAATTAAATTTACAATATAGTTGAACTAGCTCTATAAGCTAGTTGAAATAATTTTACACTACAGTTGAACTAGCTCTATAGCCTAGTACAAATAATTTTACACTATAGTTGAACTAGCTCTATAAGCTTGTTGAAATAATTTTACACTAGAGTTGAACTAGCTCTATAGCCTAGTACAAATAATTTTACACTATAGTTGAACTAGCTCTATAGCCTAGTACAAATAATTTTGCACTAGAGTTGAACTAGCGCTATAGCCTAGTACAAATAATTTTACAATAGAGTTCAACTAGCTCTATAAGCTAGTACAAATAATTTTACACTAGAGTTGAACTAGCTCTATAGCCTAGTACAAATAATTTTACACTAGAGTTGAATTAGCTCTATAGCCTAGTACAAATTATTTTACACTATAGTTGAACTAGCTCTATAAGCTAGTTGAAATAATTTTACAGTAGAGTTGAACTAGCTCTATAGCCTAGTACAAATAATTTTACACTAGAGTTGAACTAGCTCTATAGCCTAGTACAAATAATTTTACACTAGAGTTGAACTAGCTCTATAAGCTAGTTGAAATAATTTTACACTAGAGTTGAACTAGCTCTATAGCCTAGTACAAATAATTTTACACTATAGTTGAACTAGCTCTATAAACTAGTTGAAATAATTTTACACTAGAGTTGAACTAGCTCTATAGCCTAGTACAAATAATTTTACACTAGAGTAGAACTAGCTCTATAGCCTAGTACAAATAATTTTACACTAGAGTTGAACTTGCTCTATAGCCTAGTACAAATAATTTTACACTAGAGTTGAACTAGCTCTATAGCCTAGTACAAATAACTTTACACTAGAGTTGAACTAGCACTATAAGCTAGTTCAAATAATTTTACACTAGAGTTGAACTAGCTCTATAGCCTAGTAGAAATAATTTTACACTAGAGTTGAACTAGCTCTATAGCCTAGTAGAAATAATTTTACACTAGAGTTGAACTAGCTCTATAACCTAGTACAAATAATTTTACACTAGAGTTGAACTACTTCTATAGCCTAGTACAAATAAATTTACAATATAGTTGAACTAGCTCTATAAGCTAGTTGAAATAATTTTACTCTAGAGTTGAACTAGCTCTATAGCCTAGTACAAATAATTTTACACTATAGTTGAACTAGCTCTATAAGCTAGTTGAAATAATTTTACACTAGAGTTGAACTAGCTCTATAGCCTAGTACAAATAATTTTACACTATAGTTGAACTAGCTCTATAGCCTAGTACAAATAATTTTGCACTAGAGTTGAACTAGCGCTATAGCCTAGTACAAATAATTTTACAATAGAGTTCAACTAGCTCTATAAGCTAGTACAAATAATTTTACACTAGAGTTCAACTAGCTCTATAGCCTAGTACAAATAATTTTACACTAGAGTTGAATTAGCTCTATAGCCTAGTACAAATTATTTTACACTATAGTTGAACTAGCTCTATAAGCTAGTTGAAATAATTTTACACTAGAGTTGAACTAGCTCTATAGCCTAGTACAAATAATTTTACACTAGAGTTGAACTAGCTCTATAAGCTAGTTGAAATAATTTTACACTAGAGTTGAACTAGCTCTATAGCCTAGTACAAATAATTTTACACTATAGTTGAACTAGCTCTATAAACTAGTTGAAATAATTTTCACTAGAGTTGAACTAGCTCTATAGCCTAGTACAAATAATTTTACACTAGAGTTGAACTAGCTCTATAGCCTAGTACAAATAATTTTACACTAGAGTTGAACTAGCTAATTTTACACTAGAGTTGAACTAGCTCTATAGCCTAGTACAAATAATTTTACACTAGAGTTGAACTAGCTCTATAAGCTAGTACACATAATTTTACACTAGAGTTGAACTAGCTCTATAGCCTAGTACAAATAATTTTACACTATAGTTGAACTAGATCTATAGCCAAGTACAAATAATTTTACACTAGAGTTGAACTAGCTGTATAAGCTAGTACAAATAATTTCACACTAGAGTTGAACTAGCTCTATAGCCTAGTACAAATAATTTTACACTATAGTTGAACTAGCTCTATAAGCTAGTTGAAATAATTTTACACTAGAGTTGAACTAGCTCTATAGCCTAGTACAAATAATTTTACACTATAGTTGAACTAGCTCTATAAGCTAGTTGAAATAATTTTACACTAGAGTTGAACTAGCTCTATAGCCTAGTACAAATAATTTTACACTAGAGTTGAACTAGCTCTATAAGCTAGTACAAATAATTTTACACTATAGTTGAACTAGCTCTATAAGCTAGTTGAAATAATTTTACACTAGAGTTGAACTAGCTCTATAGCCTAGTAAAAATAATTTTACACTAGAGTTGAACTAGCTCTATAGCCTAGTACAAATAATTTTACACTAGAGTTGAACTAGCTCTATAGCCTAGTACAAATAATTTTACACTAGAGTTGAACTAGTTCTATAGCCTAGTACAAATAATTTTACACTATAGTTGAACTACCTCTATAAGCTAGTTGAAATAATTTTACACTAGAGTTGAACTAGCTCTATAACCTAGTACAAATAATTTTACACTATAGTTGAACTAGATCTATAGCCAAGTACAAATAATTTTACACTAGAGTTGACCTAGCTCTATAAGCTAGTACAAATAATTTCACACTAGAGTTGAACTAGCTCTATAGCCTAGTACAAATAATTTTACACTATAGTTGAAATAGCTCTATAAGCTAGTTGAAATAATTTTACACTAGAGTTGAGCTAGCTCTATAGCCTAGTACAAATAATTTTACACTAGAGTTGAACTAGTTCTATAGCCTAGTACAAATAATTTTACACTATAGTTGAACTAGCTCTATAAGCTAGTTGAAATAATTTTACACTAGAGTTGAACTAGCTCTATAGCCTAGTACAAATAATTTTACAATAGAGTTCAACTAGCTCTATAAGCTAGTACAAATAATTTTACACTAGAGTTGAGCTAGCTCTATAGCCTAGTACAAATAATTTTACACTAGAGTTGAACTAGCTCTATAGCCTAGTACAAATAATTTTACACTAGAGTTGAACTAGCTCTATAGCCTAGTACAAATATTTTTACACTAGAGTTGAACTAGCTATATCAGCTAGTACAAATAAGTTTACACACTAGTTGAACTAGCTATATAGCCTAGTACAAATAATTTTACACTAGAGTTGAACTAGCTCTATAGCCTAGTACAAATAATTTTACAATATCGTTGAACTAGCTCTATAAGCTAGTTCAAATAATTTTACACTAGAGTTGGACTAGCTCTACAGCCTAGTACAAATAATTTTACACTAGAGTTGAACTAGCTCTATAGCCTAGTACAAATAACTTTACACTAGAGTTGAACTAGCACTATAAGCTAGTTGAAATAATTTTACAATAGAGTTGAACTAGCTCTATAGCCTAGTACAAATAATTTTACACTAGAGTAGAACTAGCTCTATAGCCTAGTACAAATAATTTTACACTAGAGTTGAACTAGCTCTATAGCCTAGTACAAATAATTTTACACTAGAGTTGAACTAGCTCTATAGCCTAGTACAAATAACTTTACACTAGAGTTGAACTAGCACTATAAGCTAGTTCAAATAATTTTACACTAGAGTTGAACTAGCTCTATAGCCTAGTAGAAATAATTTTACACTAGAGTTGAACTAGCTCTATAGCCTAGTGGAAATAATTTTACACTAGAGTTGAACTAGCTCTATAACCTAGTACAAATAATTTTACACTAGAGTTGAACTACTTCTATAGCCTAGTACAAATAAATTTACAATATAGTTGAACTAGCTCTATAAGCTAGTTGAAATAATTTTACACTAGAGTTGAACTAGCTCTATAGACTAGTACAAATAATTTTACACTAGAGTTGAACTAGCTATATAGCCTAGTACAAATAATTTTACACTAGAGTTGAACTAGCTCTATAAGCTAGTTGAAATAATTTTACACTAGAGTTGAACTAGCTCTATAGCCTAGTACAAATAATTTTACACTATAGTTGAACTAGCTCTATAAACTAGTTGAAATAATTTTCACTAGAGTTGAACTAGCTCTATAGCCTAGTACAAATAATTTTACACTAGAGTTGAACTAGCTCTATAGCCTAGTACAAATAATTTTACACTAGAGTTGAACTAGCTAATTTTACACTAGAGTTGAACTAGCTCTATAGCCTAGTACAAATAATTTTACACTAGAGTTGAACTAGCTCTATAAGCTAGTACAAATAATTTTACACTAGAGTTGAACTAGCTCTATAGCCTAGTACAAATAATTTTACACTATAGTTGAACTAGATCTATAGCCAAGTACAAATAATTTTACACTAGAGTTGAACTAGTTGTATAAGCTAGTACAAATAATTTCACACTAGAGTTGAACTAGCTCTATAGCCTAGTACAAATAATTATACACTATAGTTGAACTAGCTCTATAAGCTAGTTGAAATAATTTTACACTAGAGTTGAACTAGCTCTATAGCCTAGTACAAATAATTTTACACTATAGTTGAACTAGCTCTATAAGCTAGTTGAAATAATTTTACACTAGAGTTGAACTAGCTCTATAGCCTAGTACAAATAATTTTACACTAGAGTTGAACTAGCTCTATAAGCTAGTACAAATAATTTTACACTATAGTTGAACTAGCTCTATAAGCTAGTTGAAATAATTTTACACTAGAGTTGAACTAGCTCTATAGCCTAGTACAAATAATTTTACACTAGAGTTGAACTAGCTCTATAGCCTAGTACAAATAATTTTACACTAGAGTTGAACTAGCTCTATAGCCTAGTACAAATAATTTTACACTAGAGTTGAACTAGTTCTATAGCCTAGTACAAATAATTTTACACTATAGTTGAACTACCTCTATAAGCTAGTTGAAATAATTTTACACTAGAGTTGAACTAGCTCTATAGCCTAGTACAAATAATTTTACACTATAGTTGAACTAGATCTATAGCCCAGTACAAATAATTTTACACTAGAGTTGACCTAGCTCTATAAGCTAGTACAAATAATTTCACACTAGAGTTGAACTAGCTCTATACCCTAGTACAAATAATTTTACACTATAGTTGAAATAGCTCTATAAGCTAGTTGAAATAATTTTACACTAGAGTTGAACTAGCTCTATTGCCTAGTACAAATAATTTTACACTATAGTTGAATTAGCTCTATAAGCTAGTTGAAATAATTTTACACAAGAGTTGAACTAGCTCTATAGCCTAGTACAAATAATTTTACACTAGAGTTGAACTAGCTCTATAGCCTAGTACAAATATTTTTACACTAGAGTTGAACTAGCTATATCAGCTAGTACAAATAAGTTTACACTATAGTTGAACTAGCTATATAGCCTAGTACAAATAATTTTACACTAGAGTTGAACTAGCTCTATAGCCTAGTACAAATAATTTTACAATAGAGTTGAACTAGCTCTATAAGCTAGTTCAAATAATTTTACACTAGAGTTGGACTAGCTCTACAGCCTAGTACAAATAATTTTACACTAGAGTTGAACTAGCTCTATAGCCTAGTACAAATAACTTTACACTAGAGTTGAACTACCACTATAAGCTAGTTGAAATAATTTTACAATAGAGTTGAACTAGCTCTATAGCCTAGTAAAAATAATTTTACACTAGAGTAGAACTAGCTCTATAGCCTAGGACAAATAATTTTACACTAGAGTTGAACTAGCTCTATAGCCTAGTACAAATAATTTTACACTAGAGTTGAACTAGCTCTATAGCCTAGTACAAATAACTTTACACTAGAGTTGAACTAGCACTATAAGCTAGTTCAAATAATTTTACACTAGAGTTGAACTAGCTCTATAGCCTAGTAAAAATAATTTTACACTAGAGTTGAACTAGCTCTATAGCCTAGTAGAAATAATTTTACACTAGAGTTGAACTAGCTCTATAACCTAGTACAAATAATTTTACACTAGAGTTGAACTACTTCTATAGCCTAGTACAAATAAATTTACAATATAGTTGAACTAGCTCTATAAGCTAGTTGAAATAATTTTACACTAGAGTTGAACTAGCTCTATAGCCTAGTACAAATAATTTTACACTATAGTTGAACTAGCTCTATAAGCTAGTTGAAATAATTTTACACTAGAGTTGAACTAGCTCTATAGCCTAGTACAAATAATTTTACACTATAGTTGAACTAGGTCTATAAGCTAGTTGAAATAATTTTACACTAGAGTTGAACTAGCTCTATAGCCTAGTACAAATAATTTTACACTATAGTTGAACTAGCTCTATAAGCTAGTTGAAATAATTTTACACTAGAGTTGAACTAGCTCTATAGCCTAGTACAAATAATTTTACACTATAGTTGAACTAGCTCTATAGCCTAGTACAAATAATTTTACACTAGAGTTGAACTAGCGCTATAGCCTAGTACAAATAATTTTACAATAGAGTTCAACTAGCTCTATAAGCTAGTACAAATAATTTTACACTAGAGTTGAACTAGCTCTATAGCCTAGTACAAATAATTTTACACTAGAGTTGAATTAGCTCTATAGCCTAGTACAAATTATTTTACACTATAGTTGAACTAGCTCTATAAGCTAGTTGAAATAATTTTACACTATAGTTGAACTAGCTCTATAGCCTAGTACAAATAATTTTACACTAGAGTTGAACTAGCTCTATAGCCTAGTACAAATAATTTTACACTAGAGTTGAACTAGCTCTATGAGCTAGTTGAAATAATTTTACACTAGAGTTGAACTAGCTCTATAGCCTAGTACAAATAATTTTACACTATAGTTGAACTAGCTCTATAAGCTAGTTGAAATAATTTTACACTAGAGTTGAACTAGCTCTATAGCCTAGTAGAAATAATTTTACACTAGAGTTGAACTAGCTCTATAGCCTAGTAGAAATAATTTTACACTAGAGTTGAACTAGCTCTATAACCTAGTACAAATAATTTTACACTAGAGTTGAACTACTTCTATAGCCTAGTACAAATAAATTTACAATATAGTTGAACTAGCTCTATAAGCTAGTTGAAATAATTTTACACTAGAGTTGAACTAGCTCTATAGCCTAGTACAAATAATTTTACACTAGAGTTGAACTAGCTCTATAGCCTAGTACAAATAATTTTACACTAGAGTTGAACTAGCTCTATAAGCTAGTTGAAATAATTTTACACTAGAGTTGAACTAGCTCTATAGCCTAGTACAAATAATTTTACACTATAGTTGAACTAGCTCTATAAACTAGTTGAAATAATTTTCACTAGAGTTGAACTAGCTCTATAGCCTAGTACAAATAATTTTACACTAGAGTTGAACTAGCTCTATAGCCTAGTACAAATAATTTTACACTAGAGTTGAACTAGCTAATTTTACACTAGAGTTGAACTAGCTCTATAGCCTAGTACAAATAATTTTACACTAGAGTTGAACTAGCTCTATAAGCTAGTACAAATAATTTTACACTAGAGTTGAACTAGCTCTATAGCCTAGTACAAATAATTTTACACTATAGTTGAACTAGATCTATAGCCAAGTACAAATAATTTTACACTAGAGTTGAACTAGCTGTATAAGCTAGTACAAATAATTTCACACTAGAGTTGAACTAGCTCTATAGCCTAGTACAAATAATTTTACACTATAGTTGAACTAGCTCTATAAGCTAGTTGAAATAATTTTACACTAGAGTTGAACTAGCTCTATAGCCTAGTACAAATAATTTTACACTATAGTTGAACTAGCTCTATAAGCTAGTTGAAATAATTTTACACTAGAGTTGAACTAGCTCTATAGCCTAGTACAAATAATTTTACACTAGAGTTGAACTAGCTCTATAAGCTAGTACAAATAATTTTACACTATAGTTGAACTAGCTCTATAAGCTAGTTGAAATAATTTTACACTAGAGTTGAACTAGCTCTATAGCCTAGTACAAATAATTTTACACTAGAGTTGAACTAGCTCTATAGCCTAGTACAAATAATTTTACACTAGAGTTGAACTAGTTCTATAGCCTAGTACAAATAATTTTACACTATAGTTGAACTACCTCTATAAGCTAGTTGAAATAATTTTACACTAGAGTTGAACTAGCTCTATAGCCTAGTACAAATAATTTTACACTATAGTTGAACTAGATCTATAGCCAAGTACAAATAATTTTACACTAGAGTTGACCTAGCTCTATAAGCTAGTACAAATAATTTCACACTAGAGTTGAACTAGCTCTATAGCCTAGTACAAATAATTTTACACTATAGTTGAAATAGCTCTATAAGCTAGTTGAAATAATTTTACACTAGAGTTGAACTAGCTCTATAGCCTAGTACAAATAATTTTACACTATAGTTGAACTAGCTCTATAAGCTAGTTGAAATAATTTTACACAAGAGTTGAACTAGCTCTATAGCCTAGTACAAATAATTTTACACTAGAGTTGAACTAGCTCTATAGCCTAGTACAAATATTTTTACACTAGAGTTGAACTAGCTATATCAGCTAGTACAAATAAGTTTACACTATAGTTGAACTAGCTATATAGCCTAGTACAAATAATTTTACACTAGAGTTGAACTAGCTCTATAGCCTAGTACAAATAATTTTACAATAGAGTTGAACTAGCTCTATAAGCTAGTTCAAATAATTTTGCACTAGAGTTGGACTAGCTCTACAGCCTAGTACAAATAATTTTACACTAGAGTTGAACTAGCTCTATAGCCTAGTACAAATAACTTTACACTAGAGTTGAACTAGCACTATAAGCTAGTTGAAATAATTTTACAATAGAGTTGAACTAGCTCTATAGCCTAGTACAAATAATTTTACACTAGAGTAGAACTAGCTCTATAGCCTAGTACAAATAATTTTACACTATAGTTGAACTAGATCTATAGCCAAGTACAAATAATTTTACACTAGAGTTGAACTAGCTCTATAGCCTAGTACAAATAATTTTACACTAGAGTTGAACTAGCTCTATAGCCAAGTACAAATAATTTTACACTATAGTTGAACTAGATCTATAGCCAAGTACAAATAATTTTACACTAGAGTTGACCTAGCTCTATAAGCTAGTACAAATAATTTCACACTAGAGTTGAACTAGCTCTATAGCCTAGTACAAATAATTTTACACTATAGTTGAAATAGCTCTATAAGCTAGTTGAAATAATTTTACACTAGAGTTGAACTAGCTCTATAGCCTAGTACAAATAATTTTACACTATAGTTGAACTAGCTCTATAAGCTAGTTGAAATAATTTTACACAAGAGTTGAACTAGCTCTATAGCCTAGTACAAATAATTTTACACTAGAGTTGAACTAGCTCTATAGCCTAGTACAAATATTTTTACACTAGAGTTGAACTAGCTATATCAGCTAGTACAAATAAGTTTACACTATAGTTGAACTAGCTATATAGCCTAGTACAAATAATTTTACACTAGAGTTGAACTAGCTCTATAGCCTAGTACAAATAATTTTACAATAGAGTTGAACTAGCTCTATAAGCTAGTTCAAATAATTTTGCACTAGAGTTGGACTAGCTCTACAGCCTAGTACAAATAATTTTACACTAGAGTTGAACTAGCTCTATAGCCTAGTACAAATAACTTTACACTAGAGTTGAACTAGCACTATAAGCTAGTTGAAATAATTTTACAATAGAGTTGAACTAGCTATATAGCCTAGTACAAATAATTTTACACTAGAGTAGAACTAGCTCTATAGCCTAGGACAAATAATTTTACACTAGAGTTGAACTAGCTCTATAGCCTAGTACAAATAATTTTACACTAGAGTTGAACTAGCTCTATAGCCTAGTACAAATAATTTTACACTAGAGTTGAACTAGTTCTATAGCCTAGTACAAATAATTTTACACTATAGTTGAACTACCTCTATAAGCTAGTTGAAATAATTTTACACTAGAGTTGAACTAGCTCTATAGCCAAGTACAAATAATTTTACACTATAGTTGAACTAGATCTATAGCCAAGTACAAATAATTTTACACTAGAGTTGACCTAGCTCTATAAGCTAGTACAAATAATTTCACACTAGAGTTGAACTAGCTCTATAGCCTAGTACAAATAATTTTACACTATAGTTGAACTAGCTCTATAAGCTAGTTGAAATAATTTTACACTAGAGTTGAACTAGCTCTATAGCCTAGTACAAATAATTTTACACTAGAGTTGAACTAGCTCTATAAGCTAGTACAAATAATTTTACACTATAGTTGAACTAGCTCTATAAGCTAGTTGAAATAATTTTACACTAGAGTTGAACTAGCTCTATAGCCTAGTACAAATAATTTTACACTAGAGTTGAACTAGCTCTATAGCCTAGTACAAATAATTTTACACTAGAGTTGAACTAGTTCTATAGCCTAGTACAAATAATTTTACACTATAGTTGAACTACCTCTATAAGCTAGTTGAAATAATTTTACACTAGAGTTGAACTAGCTCTATAGCCTAGTACAAATAATTTTACACTATAGTTGAACTAGATCTATAGCCAAGTACAAATAATTTTACACTAGAGTTGACCTAGCTCTATAAGCTAGTACAAATAATTTCACACTAGAGTTGAACTAGCTCTATAGCCTAGTACAAATAATTTTACACTATAGTTGAAATAGCTCTATAAGCTAGTTGAAATAATTTTACACTAGAGTTGAACTAGCTCTATAGCCTAGTACAAATAATTTTACACTATAGTTGAACTAGCTCTATAAGCTAGTTGAAATAATTTTACACAAGAGTTGAACTAGCTCTATAGCCTAGTACAAATAATTTTACACTAGAGTTGAACTAGCTCTATAGCCTAGTACAAATATTTTTACACTAGAGTTGAACTAGCTATATCAGCTGGTACAAATAAGTTTACACTATAGTTGAACTAGCTATATAGCCTAGTACAAATAATTTTACACTAGAGTTGAACTAGCTCTATAGCCTAGTACAAATAATTTTACAATAGAGTTGAACTAGCTCTATAAGCTAGTTCAAATAATTTTGCACTAGAGTTGGACTAGCTCTACAGCCTAGTACAAATAATTTTACACTAGAGTTGAACTAGCTCTATAGCCTAGTACAAATAACTTTACACTAGAGTTGAACTAGCACTATAAGCTAGTTGAAATAATTTTACAATAGAGTTGAACTAGCTCTATAGCCTAGTACAAATAATTTTACACTAGAGTAGAACTAGCTCTATAGCCTAGTACAAATAATTTTACACTATAGTTGAACTAGATCTATAGCCAAGTACAAATAATTTTACACTAGAGTTGAACTAGCTCTATAGCCTAGTACAAATAATTTTACACTAGAGTTGAACTAGCTCTATAGCCAAGTACAAATAATTTTACACTATAGTTGAACTAGATCTATAGCCAAGTACAAATAATTTTACACTAGAGTTGACCTAGCTCTATAAGCTAGTACAAATAATTTCACACTAGAGTTGAACTAGCTCTATAGCCTAGTACAAATAATTTTACACTATAGTTGAAATAGCTCTATAAGCTAGTTGAAATAATTTTACACTAGAGTTGAACTAGCTCTATAGCCTAGTACAAATAATTTTACACTATAGTTGAACTAGCTCTATAAGCTAGTTGAAATAATTTTACACAAGAGTTGAACTAGCTCTATAGCCTAGTACAAATAATTTTACACTAGAGTTGAACTAGCTCTATAGCCTAGTACAAATATTTTTACACTAGAGTTGAACTAGCTATATCAGCTAGTACAAATAAGTTTACACTATAGTTGAACTAGCTATATAGCCTAGTACAAATAATTTTACACTAGAGTTGAACTAGCTCTATAGCCTAGTACAAATAATTTTACAATAGAGTTGAACTAGCTCTATAAGCTAGTTCAAATAATTTTGCACTAGAGTTGGACTAGCTCTACAGCCTAGTACAAATAATTTTACACTAGAGTTGAACTAGCTCTATAGCCTAGTACAAATAACTTTACACTAGAGTTGAACTAGCACTATAAGCTAGTTGAAATAATTTTACAATAGAGTTGAACTAGCTCTATAGCCTAGTACAAATAATTTTACACTAGAGTAGAACTAGCTCTATAGCCTAGGACAAATAATTTTACACTAGAGTTGAACTAGCTCTATAGCCTAGTACAAATAATTTTACACTAGAGTTGAACTAGCTCTATAGCCTAGTACAAATAATTTTACACTAGAGTTGAACTAGTTCTATAGCCTAGTACAAATAATTTTACACTATAGTTGAACTACCTCTATAAGCTAGTTGAAATAATTTTACACTAGAGTTGAACTAGCTCTATAGCCAAGTACAAATAATTTTACACTATAGTTGAACTAGATCTATAGCCAAGTACAAATAATTTTACACTAGAGTTGACCTAGCTCTATAAGCTAGTACAAATAATTTCACACTAGAGTTGAACTAGCTCTATAGCCTAGTACAAATAATTTTACACTATAGTTGAAATAGCTCTATAAGCTAGTTGAAATAATTTTACACTAGAGATGAACTAGCTCTATAGCCTAGTACAAATAATTTTACACTATAGTTGAACTAGCTCTATAAGCTAGTTGAAATAATTTTACACAAGAGTTGAACTAGCTCTATAGCCTAGTACAAATAATTTTACACTAGAGTTGAACTAGCTCTATAGCCTAGTACAAATATTTTTACACTAGAGTTGAACTAGCTATATCAGCTAGTACAAATAAGTTTACACTATAGTTGAACTAGCTATATAGCCTAGTACAAATAATTTTACACTAGAGTTGAACTAGCTCTATAGCCTAGTACAAATAATTTTACACTATAGTTGAACTAGCTCTATAAGCTAGTTGAAATAATTTTACACTAGAGTTGAACTAGCTCTATAGCCTAGTACAAATAATTTTACACTATAGTTGAACTAGCTCTATAGCCTAGTACAAATAATTTAACACTAGAGTTGAACTAGCGCTATAGCCTAGTACAAATAATTTTACAATAGAGTTCAACTAGCTCTATAAGCTAGTACAAATAATTTTACACTAGAGTTGAACTAGCTCTATAGCCTAGTACAAATAATTTTACACTAGAGTTGAATTAGCTCTATAGCCTAGTACAAATTATTTTACACTATAGTTGAACTAGCTCTATAAGCTAGTTGAAATAATTTTACACTATAGTTGAACTATCTCTATAGCCTAGTACAAATAATTTTACACTAGAGTTGAACTAGCTCTATAGCCTAGTACAAATAATTTTACACTAGAGTTGAACTAGCTCTATGAGCTAGTTGAAATAATTTTACACTAGAGTTGAACTAGCTCTATAGCCTAGTACAAATAATTTTACACTATAGTTGAACTAGCTCTATAAGCTAGTTGAAATAATTTTACACTAGAGTTGAACTAGCTCTATCGCCTAGTACAAATAATTTTACACTAGAGTTGAACTAGCTCTATAGCCTAATAGAAATAATTTTACACTAGAGTTGAACTAGCTCTATAGCCTAGTAGAAATAATTTTACACTAGAGTTGAACTAGCTCTATAACCTAGTACAAATAATTTTACACTAGAGTAGAACTACTTCTATAGCCTAGTACAAATAAATTTACAATATAGTTGAACTAGCTCTATAAGCTAGTTGAAATAATTTTACACTAGAGTTGAACTAGCTCTATAGCCTAGTACAAATAATTTTACACTAGAGTTGAACTAGCTCTATAGCCTAGTACAAATAATTTTACACTAGAGTTGAACTAGCTCTATAAGCTAGTTGAAATAATTTTACACTAGAGTTGAACTAGCTCTATAGCCTAGTACAAATAATTTTACACTATAGTTGAACTAGCTCTATAAACTAGTTGAAATAATTTTCACTAGAGTTGAACTAGCTCTATAGCCTAGTACAAATAATTTTACACTAGAGTTGAACTAGCTCTATAGCCTAGTACAAATAATTTTACACTAGAGTTGAACTAGCTAATTTTACACTAGAGTTGAACTAGCTCTATAGCCTAGTACAAATAATTTTACACTAGAGTTGAACTAGCTCTATAAGCTAGTACAAATAATTTTACACTAGAGTTGAACTAGCTCTATAGCCTAGTACAAATAATTTTACACTATAGTTGAACTAGATCTATAGCCAAGTACAAATAATTTTACACTAGAGTTGAACTAGCTGTATAAGCTAGTACAAATAATTTCACACTAGAGTTGAACTAGCTCTATAGCCTAGTACAAATAATTTTACACTATAGTTGAACTAGCTCTATAAGCTAGTTGAAATAATTTTACACTAGAGTTGAACTAGCTCTATAGCCTAGTATAAATAATTTTACACTATAGTTGAACTAGCTCTATAAGCTAGTTGAAATAATTTTACACTAGAGTTGAACTAGCTCTATAGCCTAGTACAAATAATTTTACACTAGAGTTGAACTAGCTCTATAAGCTAGTACAAATAATTTTACACTATAGTTGAACTAGCTCTATAAGCTAGTTGAAATAATTTTACACTAGAGTTGAACTAGCTCTATAGCCTAGTACAAATAATTTTACACTAGAGTTGAACTAGCTCTAGAGCCTAGTACAAATAATTTTACACTAGAGTTGAACTAGCTCTATAGCCTAGTACAAATAATTTTACACTAGAGTTGAACTAGTTCTATAGCCTAGTACAAATAATTTTACACTATAGTTGAACTACCTCTATAAGCTAGTTGAAATAATTTTACACTAGAGTTGAACTAGCTCTATAGCCTAGTACAAATAATTTTACACTATAGTTGAACTAGATCTATAGCCAAGTACAAATAATTTTACACTAGAGTTGACCTAGCTCTATAAGCTAGTACAAATAATTTCACACTAGAGTTGAACTAGCTCTATAGCCTAGTACAAATAATTTTACACTAGAGTTGAACTAGCTCTATAGCCTAGTACAAATATTTTTACACTAGAGTTGAACTAGCTATATAGCCTAGTACAAATAATTTTACACTATAGTTGAACTAGCTCTATAAGCTAGTTGAAATAATTTTACACTAGAGTTGAACTAGCTCTATAGCCTAGTACAAATAATTTTACACTATAGTTGAACTAGCTCTATAAGCTAGTTGAAATAATTTTACACAAGAGTTGAACTAGCTCTATAGCCTAGTACAAATAATTTTACACTAGAGTTGAACTAGCTCTATAGCCTAGTACAAATATTTTTACACTAGAGTTGAACTAGCTATATCAGCTAGTACAAATAAGTTTACACTATAGTTGAACTAGCTATATAGCCTAGTACAAATAATTTTACACTAGAGTTGAACTAGCTCTATAGCCTAGTACAAATAATTTTACAATAGAGTTGAACTAGCTCTATAAGCTAGTTCAAATAATTTTACACTAGAGTTGGACTAGCTCTACAGCCTAGTACAAATAATTTTACACTAGAGTTGAACTAGCTCTATAGCCTAGTACAAATAACTTTACACTAGAGTTGAACTAGCACTATAAGCTAGTTGAAATAATTTTACAATAGAGTTGAACTAGCTCTATAGCCTAGTACAAATAATTTTACACTAGAGTAGAACTAGCTCTATAGCCTAGGACAAATAATTTTACACTAGAGTTGACCTAGCTCTATAGCCTAGTACAAATAATTTTACACTAGAGTTGAACTAGCTCTATAGCCTAGTACAAATAACTTTACATTAGAGTTGAACTAGCACTATAAGCTAGTTCAAATAATTTTACACTAGAGTTGAACTAGCTCTATAGCCTAGTAAAAATAATTTTACACTAGAGTTGAACTAGCTCTATAGCGTAGTAGAAATAATTTTACACTAGAGTTGAACTAGCTCTATAACCTAGTACAAATAATTTTACACTAGAGTTGAACTACTTCTATAGCCTAGTACAAATAAATTTACAATATAGTTGAACTAGCTCTCTAAGCTAGTTGAAATAATTTTACACTAGAGTTGAACTAGCTCTATAGCCTAGTACAAATAATTTTACACTATAGTTGAACTAGCTCTATAAGCTAGTTGAAATAATTTTACACTAGAGTTGAACTAGCTCTATAGCCTAGTACAAATAATTTTACACTATAGTTGAACTAGGTCTATAAGCTAGTTGAAATAATTTTACACTAGAGTTGAACTAGCTCTATAGCCTAGTACAAATAATTTTACACTATAGTTGAACTAGCTCTATAAGCTAGTTGAAATAATTTTACACTAGAGTTGAACTAGCTCTATAGCCTAGTACAAATAATTTTACACTATAGTTGAACTAGCTCTATAGCCTAGTACAAATAATTTTACACTAGAGTTGAACTAGCGCTATAGCCTAGTACAAATAATTTTAGAATAGAGTTCAACTAGCTCTATAAGCTAGTACAAATAATTTTACACTAGAGTTGAACTAGCTCTATAGCCTAGTACAAATAATTTTACACTAGAGTTGAATTAGCTCTATAGCCTAGTACAAATTATTTTACACTATAGTTGAACTAGCTCTATAAGCTAGTTGAAATAATTTTACACTATAGTTGAACTAGCTCTATAGCCTAGTACAAATAATTTTACACTAGAGTTGAACTAGCTCTATAGCCTAGTACAAATAATTTTACACTAGAGTTGAACTAGCTCTATAAGCTAGTTGAAATAATTTTACACTAGAGTTGAACTAGCTCTATAGCCTAGTACAAATAATTTTACACTATAGTTGAACTAGCTCTATAAGCTAGTTGAAATAATTTTACACTAGAGTTGAACTAGCTCTATCGCCTAGTACAAATAATTTTACACTAGAGTTGAACTAGCTCTATAGCCTAGTACAATTAATTTTACACTAGAGTTGAAATAGCTAATTTTACACTAGAGTTGAACTAGCTCTATAGCCTAGTACAAATAATTTTACACTAGAGTTGAACTAGCTCTATAAGCTAGTACAAATAATTTTACACTAGAGTTGAACTAGCTCTATAGCCTAGTACAAATAATTTTACACTATAGTTGAACTAGATCTATAGCCAAGTACAAATAATTTTACACTAGAGTTGAACTAGCTGTATAAGCTAGTACAAATAATTTCACACTAGAGTTGAACTAGCTCTATAGCCTAGTACAAATAATTTTACACTATAGTTGAACTAGCTCTATAAGCTAGTTGAAATAATTTTACACTAGAGTTGAACTAGCTCTATAGCCTCGTACAAATAATTTTACACTAGAGTTGAACTAGCTCTATAGCCTAGTACAAATATTTTTACACTAGAGTTGAACTAGCTATATCAGCTAGTACAAATAAGTTTACACTATAGTTGAACTAGCTATATAGCCTAGTACAAATAATTTTACACTAGAGTTGAACTAGCTCTATAGCCTAGTACAAATAATTTTACAATAGAGTTGAACTAGCTCTATAAGCTAGTTCAAATAATTTTACACTAGAGTTGGACTAGCTCTACAGCCTAGTACAAATAATTTTACACTAGAGTTGAACTAGCTCTATAGCCTAGTACAAATAACTTTACACTAGAGTTGAACTAGCACTATAAGCTAGTTGAAATAATTTTACAATAGAGTTGAACTAGCTCTATAGCCTAGTACAAATAATTTTACACTAGAGTAGAACTAGCTCTATAGCCTAGTACAAATAATTTTACACTAGAGTTGAACTAGCTCTATAGCCTAGTACAAATAATTTTACACTAGAGTTGAACTAGCTCTATAGCCTAGTACAAATAACTTTACACTAGAGTTGAACTAGCACTATAAGCTAGTTCAAATAATTTTACACTAGAGTTGAACTAGCTCTATAGCCTAGTAGAAATAATTTTACACTAGAGTTGAACTAGCTCTATAGCCTAGTAGAAATAATTTTACACTAGAGTTGAACTAGCTCTATGACCTAGTACAAATAATTTTACAGTAGAGTTGAACTACTTCTATAGCCTAGTACAAATAAATTTACAATATAGTTGAACTAGCTCTATAAGCTAGTTGAAATAATTTTACACTAGAGTTGAACTAGCTCTATAGCCTAGTACAAATAATTTTACACTATAGTTGAACTAGCTCTATAAGCTAGTTGAAATAATTTTACACTAGAGTTGAACTAGCTCTATAGCCTAGTACAAATAATTTTACACTATAGTTGAACTAGCTCTATAAGCTAGTTGAAATAATTTTACACTAGAGTTGAACTAGCTCTATAGCCTAGTACAAATAATTTTACACTATAGTTGAACTAGCTCTATAAGCTAGTTGAAATAATTTTACACTAGAGTTGAACTAGCTCTATAGCCTAGTACAAATAATTTTACACTATAGTTGAACTAGCTCTATAGCCTAGTACAAATAATTTTACACTAGAGTTGAACTAGCGCTATAGCCTAGTACAAATTATTTTACACTATAGTTGAACTAGCTCTATAAGCTAGTTGAAATAATTTTACACTATAGTTGAACTAGCTCTATAGCCTAGTACAAATAATTTTACACTAGAGTTGAACTAGCTCTATAGCCTAGTACAAATAATTTTACACTAGAGTTGAACTAGCTCTATAAGCTAGTTGAAATAATTTTACACTAGAGTTGAACTAGCTCTATAGCCTAGTACAAATAATTTTACACTATAGTTGAACTAGCTCTATAAGCTAGTTGAAATAATTTTACACTAGAGTTGAACTAGCTCTATAGCCTAGTACAAATAATTTTACACTATAGTTGAACTAGCTCTATAAGCTAGTTGAAATAATTTTACACTAGAGTTGAACTAGCTCTATAGCCTAGTACAAATAATTTTACACTATAGTTGAACTAGCTCTATAGCCTAGTACAAATAATTTTACACTAGAGTTGAACTAGCGCTATAGCCTAGTACAAATTATTTTACACTATAGTTGAACTAGCTCTATAAGCTAGTTGAAATAATTTTACACTATAGTTGAACTAGCTCTATAGCCTAGTACAAATAATTTTACACTAGAGTTGAACTAGCTCTATAGCCTAGTACAAATAATTTTACACTAGAGTTGAACTAGCTCTATAAGCTAGTTGAAATAATTTTACACTAGAGTTGAACTAGCTCTATAGCCTAGTACAAATAATTTTACACTATAGTTGAACTAGCTCTATAAGCTTGTTGAAATAATTTTACACTAGAGTTGAACTAGCTCTATCGCCTAGTACAAATAATTTTACACTAGAGTTGAACTAGCTCTATAGCCTAGTACAATTAATTTTACACTAGAGTTGAAATAGCTAATTTTACACTAGAGTTGAACTAGCTCTATAGCCTAGTACAAATAATTTTACACTAGAGTTGAACTAGCTCTATAAGCTAGTACAAATAATTTTACACTAGAGTTGAACTAGCTCTATAGCCTAGTACAAATAATTTTACACTATAGTTGAACTAGATCTATAGCCAAGTACAAATAATTTTACACTAGAGTTGAACTAGCTGTATAAGCTAGTACAAATAATTTCACACTAGAGTTGAACTAGCTCTATAGCCTAGTACAAATAATTTTACACTATAGTTGAACTAGCTCTATAAGCTAGTTGAAATAATTTTACACTAGAGTTGAACTAGCTCTATAGCCTAGTACAAATAATTTTACACTAGAGTTGAACTAGCTCTATAGCCTAGTACAAATATTTTTACACTAGAGTTGAACTAGCTATATCAGCTAGTACAAATAAGTTTACACTATAGTTGAACTAGCTATATAGCCTAGTACAAATAATTTTACACTAGAGTTGAACTAGCTCTATAGCCTAGTACAAATAATTTTACAATAGAGTTGAACTAGCTCTATAAGCTAGTTCAAATAATTTTACACTAGAGTTGGACTAGCTCTACAGCCTAGTACAAATAATTTTACACTAGAGTTGAACTAGCTCTATAGCCTAGTACAAATAACTTTACACTAGAGTTGAACTAGCACTATAAGCTAGTTGAAATAATTTTACAATAGAGTTGAACTAGTTCTATAGCCTAGTACAAATAATTTTACACTAGAGTAGAACTAGCTCTATAGCCTAGTACAAATAATTTTACACTAGAGTTGAACTAGCTCTATAGCCTAGTACAAATAATTTTACACTAGAGTTGAACTAGCTCTATAGCCTAGTACAAATAACTTTACACTAGAGTTGAACTAGCACTATAAGCTAGTTCAAATAATTTTACACTAGAGTTGAACTAGCTCTATAGCCTAGTAGAAATAATTTTACACTAGAGTTGAACTAGCTCTATAGCCTAGTAGAAATAATTTTACACTAGAGTTGAACTAGCTCTATAACCTAGTACAAATAATTTTACACTAGAGTTGAACTACTTCTATAGCCTAGTACAAATAACTTTACACTAGAGTTGAACTAGCACTATAAGCTAGTTGAAATAATTTTACAATAGAGTTGAACTAGTTCTATAGCCTAGTACAAATAATTTTACACTAGAGTAGAACTAGCTCTATAGCCTAGTACAAATAATTTTACACTAGAGTTGAACTAGCTCTATAGCCTAGTACAAATAATTTTACACTAGAGTTGAACTAGCTCTATAGCCTAGTACAAATAACTTTACACTAGAGTTGAACTAGCACTATAAGCTAGTTCAAATAATTTTACACTAGAGTTGAACTAGCTCTATAGCCTAGTAGAAATAATTTTACACTAGAGTTGAACTAGCTCTATAGCCTAGTACAAATAATTTTACACTAGAGTTGAACTAGCTCTATAGCCTAGTACAAATAATTTTACACTAGAGTTGAACTAGCTCTATAAGCTAGTTGAAATAATTTTACACTAGAGTTGAACTAGCTCTATAGCCTAGTACAAATAATTTTACACTATAGTTGAACTAGCTCTATAAACTAGTTGAAATAATTTTCACTAGAGTTGAACTAGCTCTATAGCCTAGTACAAATAATTTTACACTAGAGTTGAACTAGCTCTATAGCCTAGTACAAATAATTTTACACTAGAGTTGAACTAGCTAATTTTACACTAGAGTTGAACTAGCTCTATAGCCTAGTACAAATAATTTTACACTAGAGTTGAACTAGCTCTATAAGCTAGTACAAATAATTTTACACTAGAGTTGAACTAGCTCTATAGCCTAGTACAAATAATTTTACACTATAGTTGAACTAGATCTATAGCCAAGTACAAATAATTTTACACTAGAGTTGAACTAGCTGTATAAGCTAGTACAAATAATTTCACACTAGAGTTGAACTAGCTCTATAGCCTAGTACAAATAATTTTACACTATAGTTGAACTAGCTCTATAAGCTAGTTGAAATAATTTTACACTAGAGTTGAACTAGCTCTATAGCCTAGTATAAATAATTTTACACTATAGTTGAACTAGCTCTATAAGCTAGTTGAAATAATTTTACACTAGAGTTGAACTAGCTCTATAGCCTAGTACAAATAATTTTACACTAGAGTTGAACTAGCTCTATAAGCTAGTACAAATAATTTTACACTATAGTTGAACTAGCTCTATAAGCTAGTTGAAATAATTTTACACTAGAGTTGAACTAGCTCTATAGCCTAGTACAAATAATTTTACACTAGAGTTGAACTAGCTCTAGAGCCTAGTACAAATAATTTTACACTAGAGTTGAACTAGCTCTATAGCCTAGTACAAATAATTTTACACTAGAGTTGAACTAGTTCTATAGCCTAGTACAAATAATTTTACACTATAGTTGAACTACCTCTATAAGCTAGTTGAAATAATTTTACACTAGAGTTGAACTAGCTCTATAGCCTAGTACAAATAATTTTACACTATAGTTGAACTAGATCTATAGCCAAGTACAAATAATTTTACACTAGAGTTGACCTAGCTCTATAAGCTAGTACAAATAATTTCACACTAGAGTTGAACTAGCTCTATAGCCTAGTACAAATAATTTTACACTAGAGTTGAACTAGCTCTATAGCCTAGTACAAATATTTTTACACTAGAGTTGAACTAGCTATATAGCCTAGTACAAATAATTTTACACTATAGTTGAACTAGCTCTATAAGCTAGTTGAAATAATTTTACACTAGAGTTGAACTAGCTCTATAGCCTAGTACAAATAATTTTACACTATAGTTGAACTAGCTCTATAAGCTAGTTGAAATAATTTTACACAAGAGTTGAACTAGCTCTATAGCCTAGTACAAATAATTTTACACTAGAGTTGAACTAGCTCTATAGCCTAGTACAAATATTTTTACACTAGAGTTGAACTAGCTATATCAGCTAGTACAAATAAGTTTACACTATAGTTGAACTAGCTATATAGCCTAGTACAAATAATTTTACACTAGAGTTGAACTAGCTCTATAGCCTAGTACAAATAATTTTACAATAGAGTTGAACTAGCTCTATAAGCTAGTTCAAATAATTTTACACTAGAGTTGGACTAGCTCTACAGCCTAGTACAAATAATTTTACACTAGAGTTGAACTAGCTCTATAGCCTAGTACAAATAACTTTACACTAGAGTTGAACTAGCACTATAAGCTAGTTGAAATAATTTTACAATAGTGTTGAACTAGCTCTATAGCCTAGTACAAATAATTTTACACTAGAGTAGAACTAGCTCTATAGCCTAGGACAAATAATTTTACACTAGAGTTGACCTAGCTCTATAGCCTAGTACAAATAATTTTACACTAGAGTTGAACTAGCTCTATAGCCTAGTACAAATAACTTTACATTAGAGTTGAACTAGCACTATAAGCTAGTTCAAATAATTTTACACTAGAGTTGAACTAGCTCTATAGCCTAGTAAAAATAATTTTACACTAGAGTTGAACTAGCTCTATAGCGTAGTAGAAATAATTTTACACTAGAGTTGAACTAGCTCTATAACCTAGTACAAATAATTTTACACTAGAGTTGAACTACTTCTATAGCCTAGTACAAATAAATTTACAATATAGTTGAACTAGCTCTCTAAGCTAGTTGAAATAATTTTACACTAGAGTTGAACTAGCTCTATAGCCTAGTACAAATAATTTTACACTATAGTTGAACTAGCTCTATAAGCTAGTTGAAATAATTTTACACTAGAGTTGAACTAGCTCTATAGCCTAGTACAAATAATTTTACACTATAGTTGAACTAGGTCTATAAGCTAGTTGAAATAATTTTACACTAGAGTTGAACTAGCTCTATAGCCTAGTACAAATAATTTTACACTATAGTTGAACTAGCTCTATAAGCTAGTTGAAATAATTTTACACTAGAGTTGAACTAGCTCTATAGCCTAGTACAAATAATTTTACACTATAGTTGAACTAGCTCTATAGCCTAGTACAAATAATTTTACACTAGAGTTGAACTAGCGCTATAGCCTAGTACAAATAATTTTAGAATAGAGTTCAACTAGCTCTATAAGCTAGTACAAATAATTTTACACTAGAGTTGAACTAGCTCTATAGCCTAGTACAAATAATTTTACACTAGAGTTGAATTAGCTCTATAGCCTAGTACAAATTATTTTACACTATAGTTGAACTAGCTCTATAAGCTAGTTGAAATAATTTTACACTATAGTTGAACTAGCTCTATAGCCTAGTACAAATAATTTTACACTAGAGTTGAACTAGCTCTATAGCCTAGTACAAATAATTTTACACTAGAGTTGAACTAGCTCTATAAGCTAGTTGAAATAATTTTACACTAGAGTTGAACTAGCTCTATAGCCTAGTACAAATAATTTTACACTATAGTTGAACTAGCTCTATAAGCTAGTTGAAATAATTTTACACTAGAGTTGAACTAGCTCTATCGCCTAGTACAAATAATTTTACACTAGAGTTGAACTAGCTCTATAGCCTAGTACAATTAATTTTACACTAGAGTTGAAATAGCTAATTTTACACTAGAGTTGAACTAGCTCTATAGCCTAGTACAAATAATTTTACACTAGAGTTGAACTAGCTCTATAAGCTAGTACAAATAATTTTACACTAGAGTTGAACTAGCTCTATAGCCTAGTACAAATAATTTTACACTATAGTTGAACTAGATCTATAGCCAAGTACAAATAATTTTACACTAGAGTTGAACTAGCTGTATAAGCTAGTACAAATAATTTCACACTAGAGTTGAACTAGCTCTATAGCCTAGTACAAATAATTTTACACTATAGTTGAACTAGCTCTATAAGCTAGTTGAAATAATTTTACACTAGAGTTGAACTAGCTCTATAGCCTAGTACAAATAATTTTACACTAGAGTTGAACTAGCTCTATAGCCTAGTACAAATATTTTTACACTAGAGTTGAACTAGCTATATCAGCTAGTACAAATAAGTTTACACTATAGTTGAACTAGCTATATAGCCTAGTACAAATAATTTTACACTAGAGTTGAACTAGCTCTATAGCCTAGTACAAATAATTTTACAATAGAGTTGAACTAGCTCTATAAGCTAGTTCAAATAATTTTACACTAGAGTTGGACTAGCTCTACAGCCTAGTACAAATAATTTTACACTAGAGTTGAACTAGCTCTATAGCCTAGTACAAATAACTTTACACTAGAGTTGAACTAGCACTATAAGCTAGTTGAAATAATTTTACAATAGAGTTGAACTAGTTCTATAGCCTAGTACAAATAATTTTACACTAGAGTAGAACTAGCTCTATAGCCTAGTACAAATAATTTTACACTAGAGTTGAACTAGCTCTATAGCCTAGTACAAATAATTTTACACTAGAGTTGAACTAGCTCTATAGCCTAGTACAAATAACTTTACACTAGAGTTGAACTAGCACTATAAGCTAGTTCAAATAATTTTACACTAGAGTTGAACTAGCTCTATAGCCTAGTAGAAATAATTTTACACTAGAGTTGAACTAGCTCTATAGCCTAGTAGAAATAATTTTACACTAGAGTTGAACTAGCTCTATAACCTAGTACAAATAATTTTACACTAGAGTTGAACTACTTCTATAGCCTAGTACAAATAACTTTACACTAGAGTTGAACTAGCACTATAAGCTAGTTGAAATAATTTTACAATAGAGTTGAACTAGTTCTATAGCCTAGTACAAATAATTTTACACTAGAGTAGAACTAGCTCTATAGCCTAGTACAAATAATTTTACACTAGAGTTGAACTAGCTCTATAGCCTAGTACAAATAATTTTACACTAGAGTTGAACTAGCTCTATAGCCTAGTACAAATAACTTTACACTAGAGTTGAACTAGCACTATAAGCTAGTTCAAATAATTTTACACTAGAGTTGAACTAGCTCTATAGCCTAGTAGAAATAATTTTACACTAGAGTTGAACTAGCTCTATAGCCTAGTACAAATAATTTTACACTAGAGTTGAACTAGCTCTATAGCCTAGTACAAATAATTTTACACTAGAGTTGAACTAGCTCTATAAGCTAGTTGAAATAATTTTACACTAGAGTTGAACTAGCTCTATAGCCTAGTACAAATAATTTTACACTATAGTTGAACTAGCTCTATAAACTAGTTGAAATAATTTTCACTAGAGTTGAACTAGCTCTATAGCCTAGTACAAATAATTTTACACTAGAGTTGAACTAGCTCTATAGCCTAGTACAAATAATTTTACACTAGAGTTGAACTAGCTAATTTTACACTAGAGTTGAACTAGCTCTATAGCCTAGTACAAATAATTTTACACTAGAGTTGAACTAGCTCTATAAGCTAGTACAAATAATTTTACACTAGAGTTGAACTAGCTCTATAGCCTAGTACAAATAATTTTACACTATAGTTGAACTAGATCTATAGCCAAGTACAAATAATTTTACACTAGAGTTGAACTAGCTGTATAAGCTAGTACAAATAATTTCACACTAGAGTTGAACTAGCTCTATAGCCTAGTACAAATAATTTTACACTATAGTTGAACTAGCTCTATAAGCTAGTTGAAATAATTTTACACTAGAGTTGAACTAGCTCTATAGCCTAGTATAAATAATTTTACACTATAGTTGAACTAGCTCTATAAGCTAGTTGAAATAATTTTACACTAGAGTTGAACTAGCTCTATAGCCTAGTACAAATAATTTTACACTAGAGTTGAACTAGCTCTATAAGCTAGTACAAATAATTTTACACTATAGTTGAACTAGCTCTATAAGCTAGTTGAAATAATTTTACACTAGAGTTGAACTAGCTCTATAGCCTAGTACAAATAATTTTACACTAGAGTTGAACTAGCTCTAGAGCCTAGTACAAATAATTTTACACTAGAGTTGAACTAGCTCTATAGCCTAGTACAAATAATTTTACACTAGAGTTGAACTAGTTCTATAGCCTAGTACAAATAATTTTACACTATAGTTGAACTACCTCTATAAGCTAGTTGAAATAATTTTACACTAGAGTTGAACTAGCTCTATAGCCTAGTACAAATAATTTTACACTATAGTTGAACTAGATCTATAGCCAAGTACAAATAATTTTACACTAGAGTTGACCTAGCTCTATAAGCTAGTACAAATAATTTCACACTAGAGTTGAACTAGCTCTATAGCCTAGTACAAATAATTTTACACTAGAGTTGAACTAGCTCTATAGCCTAGTACAAATATTTTTACACTAGAGTTGAACTAGCTATATAGCCTAGTACAAATAATTTTACACTATAGTTGAACTAGCTCTATAAGCTAGTTGAAATAATTTTACACTAGAGTTGAACTAGCTCTATAGCCTAGTACAAATAATTTTACACTATAGTTGAACTAGCTCTATAAGCTAGTTGAAATAATTTTACACAAGAGTTGAACTAGCTCTATAGCCTAGTACAAATAATTTTACACTAGAGTTGAACTAGCTCTATAGCCTAGTACAAATATTTTTACACTAGAGTTGAACTAGCTATATCAGCTAGTACAAATAAGTTTACACTATAGTTGAACTAGCTATATAGCCTAGTACAAATAATTTTACACTAGAGTTGAACTAGCTCTATAGCCTAGTACAAATAATTTTACAATAGAGTTGAACTAGCTCTATAAGCTAGTTCAAATAATTTTACACTAGAGTTGGACTAGCTCTACAGCCTAGTACAAATAATTTTACACTAGAGTTGAACTAGCTCTATAGCCTAGTACAAATAACTTTACACTAGAGTTGAACTAGCACTATAAGCTAGTTGAAATAATTTTACAATAGTGTTGAACTAGCTCTATAGCCTAGTACAAATAATTTTACACTAGAGTAGAACTAGCTCTATAGCCTAGGACAAATAATTTTACACTAGAGTTGACCTAGCTCTATAGCCTAGTACAAATAATTTTACACTAGAGTTGAACTAGCTCTATAGCCTAGTACAAATAACTTTACATTAGAGTTGAACTAGCACTATAAGCTAGTTCAAATAATTTTACACTAGAGTTGAACTAGCTCTATAGCCTAGTAAAAATAATTTTACACTAGAGTTGAACTAGCTCTATAGCGTAGTAGAAATAATTTTACACTAGAGTTGAACTAGCTCTATAACCTAGTACAAATAATTTTACACTAGAGTTGAACTACTTCTATAGCCTAGTACAAATAAATTTACAATATAGTTGAACTAGCTCTCTAAGCTAGTTGAAATAATTTTACACTAGAGTTGAACTAGCTCTATAGCCTAGTACAAATAATTTTACACTATAGTTGAACTAGCTCTATAAGCTAGTTGAAATAATTTTACACTAGAGTTGAACTAGCTCTATAGCCTAGTACAAATAATTTTACACTATAGTTGAACTAGGTCTATAAGCTAGTTGAAATAATTTTACACTAGAGTTGAACTAGCTCTATAGCCTAGTACAAATAATTTTACACTATAGTTGAACTAGCTCTATAAGCTAGTTGAAATAATTTTACACTAGAGTTGAACTAGCTCTATAGCCTAGTACAAATAATTTTACACTATAGTTGAACTAGCTCTATAGCCTAGTACAAATAATTTTACACTAGAGTTGAACTAGCGCTATAGCCTAGTACAAATAATTTTAGAATAGAGTTCAACTAGCTCTATAAGCTAGTACAAATAATTTTACACTAGAGTTGAACTAGCTCTATAGCCTAGTACAAATAATTTTACACTAGAGTTGAATTAGCTCTATAGCCTAGTACAAATTATTTTACACTATAGTTGAACTAGCTCTATAAGCTAGTTGAAATAATTTTACACTATAGTTGAACTAGCTCTATAGCCTAGTACAAATAATTTTACACTAGAGTTGAACTAGCTCTATAGCCTAGTACAAATAATTTTACACTAGAGTTGAACTAGCTCTATAAGCTAGTTGAAATAATTTTACACTAGAGTTGAACTAGCTCTATAGCCTAGTACAAATAATTTTACACTATAGTTGAACTAGCTCTATAAGCTAGTTGAAATAATTTTACACTAGAGTTGAACTAGCTCTATCGCCTAGTACAAATAATTTTACACTAGAGTTGAACTAGCTCTATAGCCTAGTACAATTAATTTTACACTAGAGTTGAAATAGCTAATTTTACACTAGAGTTGAACTAGCTCTATAGCCTAGTACAAATAATTTTACACTAGAGTTGAACTAGCTCTATAAGCTAGTACAAATAATTTTACACTAGAGTTGAACTAGCTCTATAGCCTAGTACAAATAATTTTACACTATAGTTGAACTAGATCTATAGCCAAGTACAAATAATTTTACACTAGAGTTGAACTAGCTGTATAAGCTAGTACAAATAATTTCACACTAGAGTTGAACTAGCTCTATAGCCTAGTACAAATAATTTTACACTATAGTTGAACTAGCTCTATAAGCTAGTTGAAATAATTTTACACTAGAGTTGAACTAGCTCTATAGCCTCGTACAAATAATTTTACACTAGAGTTGAACTAGCTCTATAGCCTAGTACAAATATTTTTACACTAGAGTTGAACTAGCTATATCAGCTAGTACAAATAAGTTTACACTATAGTTGAACTAGCTATATAGCCTAGTACAAATAATTTTACACTAGAGTTGAACTAGCTCTATAGCCTAGTACAAATAATTTTACAATAGAGTTGAACTAGCTCTATAAGCTAGTTCAAATAATTTTACACTAGAGTTGGACTAGCTCTACAGCCTAGTACAAATAATTTTACACTAGAGTTGAACTAGCTCTATAGCCTAGTACAAATAACTTTACACTAGAGTTGAACTAGCACTATAAGCTAGTTGAAATAATTTTACAATAGAGTTGAACTAGCTCTATAGCCTAGTACAAATAATTTTACACTAGAGTAGAACTAGCTCTATAGCCTAGTACAAATAATTTTACACTAGAGTTGAACTAGCTCTATAGCCTAGTACAAATAATTTTACACTAGAGTTGAACTAGCTCTATAGCCTAGTACAAATAACTTTACACTAGAGTTGAACTAGCACTATAAGCTAGTTCAAATAATTTTACACTAGAGTTGAACTAGCTCTATAGCCTAGTAGAAATAATTTTACACTAGAGTTGAACTAGCTCTATAGCCTAGTAGAAATAATTTTACACTAGAGTTGAACTAGCTCTATGACCTAGTACAAATAATTTTACAGTAGAGTTGAACTACTTCTATAGCCTAGTACAAATAAATTTACAATATAGTTGAACTAGCTCTATAAGCTAGTTGAAATAATTTTACACTAGAGTTGAACTAGCTCTATAGCCTAGTACAAATAATTTTACACTATAGTTGAACTAGCTCTATAAGCTAGTTGAAATAATTTTACACTAGAGTTGAACTAGCTCTATAGCCTAGTACAAATAATTTTACACTATAGTTGAACTAGCTCTATAAGCTAGTTGAAATAATTTTACACTAGAGTTGAACTAGCTCTATAGCCTAGTACAAATAATTTTACACTATAGTTGAACTAGCTCTATAAGCTAGTTGAAATAATTTTACACTAGAGTTGAACTAGCTCTATAGCCTAGTACAAATAATTTTACACTATAGTTGAACTAGCTCTATAGCCTAGTACAAATAATTTTACACTAGAGTTGAACTAGCGCTATAGCCTAGTACAAATTATTTTACACTATAGTTGAACTAGCTCTATAAGCTAGTTGAAATAATTTTACACTATAGTTGAACTAGCTCTATAGCCTAGTACAAATAATTTTACACTAGAGTTGAACTAGCTCTATAGCCTAGTACAAATAATTTTACACTAGAGTTGAACTAGCTCTATAAGCTAGTTGAAATAATTTTACACTAGAGTTGAACTAGCTCTATAGCCTAGTACAAATAATTTTACACTATAGTTGAACTAGCTCTATAAGCTTGTTGAAATAATTTTACACTAGAGTTGAACTAGCTCTATCGCCTAGTACAAATAATTTTACACTAGAGTTGAACTAGCTCTATAGCCTAGTACAATTAATTTTACACTAGAGTTGAAATAGCTAATTTTACACTAGAGTTGAACTAGCTCTATAGCCTAGTACAAATAATTTTACACTAGAGTTGAACTAGCTCTATAAGCTAGTACAAATAATTTTACACTAGAGTTGAACTAGCTCTATAGCCTAGTACAAATAATTTTACACTATAGTTGAACTAGATCTATAGCCAAGTACAAATAATTTTACACTAGAGTTGAACTAGCTGTATAAGCTAGTACAAATAATTTCACACTAGAGTTGAACTAGCTCTATAGCCTAGTACAAATAATTTTACACTATAGTTGAACTAGCTCTATAAGCTAGTTGAAATAATTTTACACTAGAGTTGAACTAGCTCTATAGCCTAGTACAAATAATTTTACACTAGAGTTGAACTAGCTCTATAGCCTAGTACAAATATTTTTACACTAGAGTTGAACTAGCTATATCAGCTAGTACAAATAAGTTTACACTATAGTTGAACTAGCTATATAGCCTAGTACAAATAATTTTACACTAGAGTTGAACTAGCTCTATAGCCTAGTACAAATAATTTTACAATAGAGTTGAACTAGCTCTATAAGCTAGTTCAAATAATTTTACACTAGAGTTGGACTAGCTCTACAGCCTAGTACAAATAATTTTACACTAGAGTTGAACTAGCTCTATAGCCTAGTACAAATAACTTTACACTAGAGTTGAACTAGCACTATAAGCTAGTTGAAATAATTTTACAATAGAGTTGAACTAGTTCTATAGCCTAGTACAAATAATTTTACACTAGAGTAGAACTAGCTCTATAGCCTAGTACAAATAATTTTACACTAGAGTTGAACTAGCTCTATAGCCTAGTACAAATAATTTTACACTAGAGTTGAACTAGCTCTATAGCCTAGTACAAATAACTTTACACTAGAGTTGAACTAGCACTATAAGCTAGTTCAAATAATTTTACACTAGAGTTGAACTAGCTCTATAGCCTAGTAGAAATAATTTTACACTAGAGTTGAACTAGCTCTATAGCCTAGTAGAAATAATTTTACACTAGAGTTGAACTAGCTCTATAACCTAGTACAAATAATTTTACACTAGAGTTGAACTACTTCTATAGCCTAGTACAAATAAATTTACAATATAGTTGAACTAGCTCTATAAGCTAGTTGAAATAATTTTACACTAGAGTTGAACTAGCTCTATAGCCTAGTACAAATAATTTTACACTATAGTTGAACTAGCTCTATAAGCTAGTTGAAATAATTTTACACTAGAGTTGAACTAGCTCTATAGCCTAGTACAAATAATTTTACACTATAGTTGAACTAGCTCTATAAGCTAGTTGAAATAATTTTACACTAGAGTTGAACTAGCTCTATAGCCTAGTACAAATAATTTTACACTATAGTTGAACT
This sequence comes from Triticum monococcum, assembly GCA_034509565.1. Lineage (NCBI taxonomy): Eukaryota > Viridiplantae > Streptophyta > Magnoliopsida > Poales > Poaceae > Triticum > Triticum monococcum. Next base: position 750,385,439 of record CM067847.1, read on the forward strand.
AGCTCTATAAGCTAGTTGAAATAATTTTACACTAGAGTTGAACTAGCTCTATAGCCTAGTACAAATAATTTTACACTATAGTTGAACTAGCTCTATAGCCTAGTACAAATAATTTTACACTAGAGTTGAACTAGCGCTATAGCCTAGTACAAATAATTTTACAATAGAGTTCAACTAGCTCTATAAGCTAGTACAAATAATTTTACACTAGAGTTGAACTAGCTCTATAGCCTAGTACAAATAATTTTACACTAGAGTTGAATTAGCTCTATAGCCTAGTACAAATTATTTTACACTATAGTTGAACTAGCTCTATAAGCTAGTTGAAATAATTTTACACTATAGTTGAACTAGCTCTATAGCCTAGTACAAATAATTTTACACTAGAGTTGAACTAGCTCTATAGCCTAGTAGAAATAATTTTACACTAGAGTTGAACTAGCTCTATAACCTAGTACAAATAATTTTACACTATAGTTGAACTAGCTCTATAAGCTAGTTGAAATAATTTTACACTAGAGTTGAACTAGCTCTATCGCCTAGTACAAATAATTTTACACTAGAGTTGAACTAGCTCTATAGCCTAGTACAATTAATTTTACACTAGAGTTGAAATAGCTAATTTTACACTAGAGTTGAACTAGCTCTATAGCCTAGTACAAATAATTTTACACTAGAGTTGAACTAGCTCTATAAGCTAGTACAAATAATTTTACACTAGAGTTGAACTAGCTCTATAGCCTAGTACAAATAATTTTACACTATAGTTGAACTAGCTCTATAGCCTAGTACAAATAATTTTACACTAGAGTTGAACTAGCGCTATAGCCTAGTACAAATAATTTTACAATAGAGTTCAACTAGCTCTACAAGCTAGTACAAATAATTTTACACTAGAGTTGAACTAGCTCTATAGCCTAGTACAAATAATTTTACACTAGAGTTGAATTAGCTCTATAGCCTAGTACAAATTATTTTACACTATAGTTGAACTAGCTCTATAAGCTAGTTGAAATAATTTTACACTATAGTTGAACTAGCTCTATAGCCTAGTACAAATAATTTTACACTAGAGTTGAACTAGCTCTATAGCCTAGTAGAAATAATTTTACACTAGAGTTGAACTAGCTCTATAGCCTAGTACAAATAATTTTACACTATATTTGAACTAGCTCTATAAGCTAGTTGAAATAATTTTACACTAGAGTTGAACTAGCTCTATCGCCTAGTACAAATAATTTTACACTAGAGTTGAACTAGCTCTATAGCCTAGTACAATTAATTTTACACTAGAGTTGAAATAGCTAATTTTACACTATAGTTGAACTAGCTCTATAGCCTAGTACAAATAATTTTACACTAGAGTTGAACTAGCTCTATAAGCTAGTACAAATAATTTTACACTAGAGTTGAACTAGCTCTATAGCCTAGTACAAATAATTTTACACTATAGTTGAACTAGATCTATAGCCAAGTACAAATAATTTTACACTAGAGTTGAACTAGCTGTATAAGCTAGTACAAATAATTTCACACTAGAGTTGAACTAGCTCTATAGCCTAGTACAAATAATTTTACACTATAGTTGAACTAGCTCTATAAGCTAGTTGAAATAATTTTACACTAGAGTTGAACTAGCTCTATAGCCTCGTACAAATAATTTTACACTAGAGTTGAACTAGCTCTATAGCCTAGTACAAATATTTTTACACTAGAGTTGAACTAGCTATATCAGCTAGTACAAATAAGTTTACACTATAGTTGAACTAGCTATATAGCCTAGTACAAATAATTTTACACTAGAGTTGAACTAGCTCTATAGCCTAGTACAAATAATTTTACAATAGAGTTGAACTAGCTCTATAAGCTAGTTCAAATAATTTTACACTAGAGTTGGACTAGCTCTACAGCCTAGTACAAATAATTTTACACTAGAGTTGAACGAGCTCTATAGCCTAGTACAAATAACTTTACACTAGAGTTGAACTAGCACTATAAGCTAGTTGAAATAATTTTACAATAGAGTTGAACTAGCTCTATAGCCTAGTACAAATAATTTTACACTAGAGTAGAACTAGCTCTATAGCCTAGTACAAATAATTTTACACTAGAGTTGAACTAGCTCTATAGCCTAGTACAAATAATTTTACACTAGAGTTGAACTAGCTCTATAGCCTAGTACAAATAACTTTACACTAGAGTTGAACTAGCACTATAAGCTAGTTCAAATAATTTTACACTAGAGTTGAACTAGCTCTATAGCCTAGTAGAAATAATTTTACACTAGAGTTGAACTAGCTCTATAGCCTAGTAGAAATAATTTTACACTAGAGTTGAACTAGCTCTATAACCTAGTACAAATAATTTTACAGTAGAGTTGAACTACTTCTATAGCCTAGTACAAATAAATTTACAATATAGTTGAACTAGCTCTATAAGCTAGTTGAAATAATTTTACACTAGAGTTGAACTAGCTCTATAGCCTAGTACAAATAATTTTACACTATAGTTGAACTAGCTCTATAAGCTAGTTGAAATAATTTTACACTAGAGTTGAACTAGCTCTATAGCCTAGTACAAATAATTTTACACTATAGTTGAACTAGCTCTATAAGCTAGTTGAAATAATTTTACACTAGAGTTGAACTAGCTCTATAGCCTAGTACAAATAATTTTACACTATAGTTGAACTAGCTCTATAAGCTAGTTGAAATAATTTTACACTAGAGTTGAACTAGCTCTATAGCCTAGTACAAATAATTTTACACTATAGTTGAACTAGCTCTATAGCATAGTACAAATAATTTTACACTAGAGTTGAACTAGCGCTATAGCCTAGTACAAATTATTTTACACTATAGTTGAACTAGCTCTATAAGCTAGTTGAAATAATTTTACACTATAGTTGAACTAGCTCTATAGCCTAGTACAAATAATTTTACACTAGAGTTGAACTAGCTCTATAGCCTAGTACAAATAATTTTACACTAGAGTTGAACTAGCTCTATAAGCTAGTTGAAATAATTTTACACTAGAGTTGAACTAGCTCTATAGCCTAGTACAAATAATTTTACACTATAGTTGAACTATCTCTATAAGCTTGTTGAAATAATTTTACACTAGAGTTGAACTAGCTCTATCGCCTAGTACAAATAATTTTACACTAGAGTTGAACTAGCTCTATAGCCTAGTACAATTAATTTTACACTAGAGTTGAAATAGCTAATTTTACACTAGAGTTGAACTAGCTCTATAGCCTAGTACAAATAATTTTACACTAGAGTTGAACTAGCTCTATAAGCTAGTACAAATAATTTTACACTAGAGTTGAACTAGCTCTATAGCCTAGTACAAATAATTTTACACTATAGTTGAACTAGATCTATAGCCAAGTACAAATAATTTTACACTAGAGTTGAACTAGCTGTATAAGCTAGTACAAATAATTTCACACTAGAGTTGAACTAGCTCTATAGCCTAGTACAAATAATTTTACACTATAGTTGAACTAGCTCTATAAGCTAGTTGAAATAATTTTACACTAGAGTTGAACTAGCTCTATAGCCTAGTACAAATAATTTTACACTAGAGTTGAACTAGCTCTATAGCCTAGTACAAATATTTTTACACTAGAGTTGAACTAGCTATATCAGCTAGTACAAATAAGTTTACACTATAGTTGAACTAGCTATATAGCCTAGTACAAATAATTTTACACTATAGTTGAACTAGATCTATAGCCTAGTACAAATAACTTTACACTAGAGTTGAACTAGCACTATAAGCTAGTTCAAATAATTTTACACTAGAGTTGAACTAGCTCTATAGCCTAGTAGAAATAATTTTACACTAGAGTTGAACTAGCTCTATAGCCTAGTACAAATAATTTTACAATAGAGTTGAACTAGCTCTATAAGCTAGTTCAAATAATTTTACACTAGAGTTGGACTAGCTCTACAGCCTAGTACAAATAATTTTACACTAGAGTTGAACTAGCTCTATAGCCTAGTACAAATAACTTTACACTAGAGTTGAACTAGCACTATAAGCTAGTTGAAATAATTTTACAATAGAGTTGAACTAGTTCTATAGCCTAGTATAAATAATTTTACACTAGAGTAGAACTAGCTCTATAGCCTAGTACAAATAATTTTACACTAGAGTTGAACTAGCTCTATAGCCTAGTACAAATAATTTTACACTAGAGTTGAACTAGCTCTATAGCCTAGTACAAATAACTTTACACTAGAGTTGAACTAGCACTATAAGCTAGTTCAAATAATTTTACACTAGAGTTGAACTAGGTCTATAGCCTAGTAGAAATAATTTTACACTAGAGTTGAACTAGCTCTATAGCCTAGTAGAAATAATTTTACACTAGAGTTGAACTAGCTCTATAACCTAGTACAAATAATTTTACACTAGAGTTGAACTACTTCTATAGCCTAGTACAAATAAATTTACAATATAGTTGAACTAGCTCTATAAGCTAGTTGAAATAATTTTACACTAGAGTTGAACTAGCTCTATAGCCTAGTACAAATAATTTTACACTATAGTTGAACTAGCTCTATAAGCTAGTTGAAATAATTTTACACTAGAGTTGAACTAGCTCTATAGCCTAGTACAAATAATTTTACACTATAGTTGAACTAGCTCTATAAGCTAGTTGAAATAATTTTACACTAGAGTTGAACTAGCTCTATAGCCTAGTACAAATAATTTTACACTATAGTTGAACTAGCTCTATAAGCTAGTTGAAATAATTTTACACTAGAGTTGAACTAGCTCTATAGCCTAGTACAAATAATTTTACACCATAGTTGAACTAGCTCTATAGCCTAGTACAAATAATTTTACACTAGAGTTGAACTAGCGCTATAGCCTAGTACAAATAATTTTACAATAGAGTTCAACTAGCTCTATAAGCTAGTACAAATAATTTTACACTAGAGTTGAACTAGCTCTATAGCCTAGTACAAATAATTTTACACTAGAGTTGAATTAGCTCTATAGCCTAGTACAAATTATTTTACACTATAGTTGAACTAGCTCTATAAGCTAGTTGAAATAATTTTACACTATAGTTGAACTAGCTCTATAGCCTAGTACAAATAATTTTACACTAGAGTTGAACTAGCTCTATAGCCTAGTACAAATAATTTTACACTAGAGTTGAACTAGCTCTATAAGCTAGTTGAAATAATTTTACACTAGAGTTGAACTAGCTCTATAGCCTAGTACAAATAATTTTACACTATAGTTGAACTAGCTCTATAAGCTAGTTGAAATAATTTTACACTAGAGTTGAACTAGCTCTATCGCCTAGTACAAATAATTTTACACTAGAGTTGAACTAGCTCTATAGCCTAGTACAATTAATTTTACACTAGAGTTGAAATAGCTAATTTTACACTAGAGTTGAACTAGCTCTATAGCCTAGTACAAATAATTTTACACTAGAGTTGAACTAGCTCTATAAGCTAGTACAAATAATTTTACACTAGAGTTGAACTAGCTCTATAGCCTAGTACAAATAATTTTACACTATAGTTGAACTAGATCTATAGCCAAGTACAAATAATTTTACACTAGAGTTGAACTAGCTGTATAAGCTAGTACAAATAATTTCACACTAGAGTTGAACTAGCTCTATAGCCTAGTACAAATAATTTTACACTATAGTTGAACTAGCTCTATAAGCTAGTTGAAATAATTTTACACTAGAGTTGAACTAGCTCTATAGCCTAGTACAAATAATTTTACACTATAGTTGAACTAGCTCTATAAGCTAGTTGAAATAATTTTACACTAGAGTTGAACTAGCTCTATAGCCTAGTACAAATAATTTTACACTAGAGTTGAACTAGCTCAATAAGCTAGTACAAATAATTTTACACTATAGTTGAACTAGCTCTATAAGCTAGTTGAAATAATTTTACACTAGAGTTGAACTAGCTCTATAGCCTAGTACAAATAATTTTACACTAGAGTTGAACTAGCTCTATAGCCTAGTACAAATAATTTTACACTAGAGTTGAACTAGCTCTATAGCCTAGTACAAATAATTTTACACTAGAGTTGAACTAGTTCTATACCCTAGTACAAATAATTTTACACTATAGTTGAACTACCTCTATAAGCTAGTTGAAATAATTTTACACTAGAGTTGAACTAGCTCTATAGCCTAGTACAAATAATTTTACACTACAGTTGAACTAGATCTATAGCCAAGTACAAATAATTTTACACTAGAGTTGAACTAGCTCTATAGCCTAGTACAAATAATTTTACACTATAGTTGAACTAGCTCTATAAGCTAGTTGAAATGATTTTACACTAGAGTTGAACTAGCTCTATAGCCTAGTACAAATAATTTTACACTATAGTTGAACTAGCTCTATAAGCTAGTTGAAATAATTTTAGAATAGAGTTGAACTAGCTCTATAGCCTAGTACAAATAATTTTACACTAGAGTTGAACTAGCTCTATAAGCTAGTACAAATAATTTTACACTAGAGTTGAACTAGCTCTATAGCCTAGTACAAATATTTTTACACTAGAGTTGAACTAGCTCTATCAGCTAGTACAAATAAGTTTACACTATAGTTGAACTAGCTCTATAGCCTAGTACAAATAATTTTACACTAGAGTTGAACTATCTCTATAGCCTAGTACAAATAATTTTACAATATAGTTGAACTAGCTCTATAAGCTAGTTCAAATAATTTTACACTAGAGTTGAACTAGCTCTATAGCCTAGTACAAATAATTTTACACTATAGTTGAACTAGCTCTATAAGCTAGTTGAAATAATTTTACACTAGAGTTGAACTAGCTCTATCGCCTAGTACAAATAATTTTACACTAGAGTAGAACTAGCTCTATAGCCTAGTACAATTAATTTTACACTAGAGTTGAAATAGCTAATTTTACACTAGAGTTGAACTAGCTCTATAGCCTAGTACAAATAATTTTACACTAGAGTTGAACTAGCTCTATAGCCTAGTACAAATAATTTTACACTATAGTTGAACTAGATCTATAGCCAAGTACAAATAATTTTACACTAGAGTTGAACTAGCTGTATAAGCTAGTACAAATAATTTCACACTAGAGTTGAACTAGCTCTATAGCCTAGTACAAATAATTTTACACTATAGTTGAACTAGCTCTATAAGCTAGTTGAAATAATTTTACACTAGAGTTGAACTAGCTCTATAGCCTAGTACAAATAATTTTACACTATAGTTGAACTAGCTCTATAAGCTAGTTGAAATAATTTTACACTAGAGTTGAACTAGCTCTATAGCCTAGTACAAATAATTTTACACTAGAGTTGAACTAGCTCAATAAGCTAGTACAAATAATTTTACACTATAGTTGAACTAGCTCTATAAGCTAGTTGAAATAATTTTACACTAGAGTTGAACTAGTTCTATAGCCTAGTACAAATAATTTTACACTAGAGTTGAACTAGCTCTATAGCCTAGTACAAATAATTTTACACTAGAGTTGAACTAGCTCTATAGCCTAGTACAAATAATTTTACACTAGAGTTGAACTAGTTCTATAGCCTAGTACAAATAATTTTACACTATAGTTGAACTACCTCTATAAGCTAGTTGAAATAATTTTACACTAGAGTTGAACTAGCTCTATAAGCTAGTACAAATAATTTTACACTACAGTTGAACTAGATCTATAGCCAAGTACAAATAATTTTACACTAGAGTTGAACTAGCTCTATAGCCTAGTACAAATAATTTTACACTATAGTTGAACTAGCTCTATAAGCTAGTTGAAATAATTTTACACTAGAGTTGAACTAGCTCTATAGCCTAGTACAAATAATTTTACACTATAGTTGAACTAGCTCTATAAGCTAGTTGAAATAATTTTACAATAGAGTTGAACTAGCTCTTTAGCCTAGTACAAATAATTTTACACTAGAGTTGAACTAGCTCTATAAGCTAGTACAAATAATTTTACACTAGAGTTGAACTAGCTCTATAGCCTAGTACAAATATTTTTACACTAGAGTTGAACTAGCTCTATCAGCTAGTACAAATAAGTTTACACTATAGTTGAACTAGCTCTATAGCCGAGTACAAATAATTTTACACTAGAGTTGAACTATCTCTATAGCCTAGTACAATAATTTTACAATATAGTTGAACTAGCTCTATAAGCTAGTTGAAATAATTTTACACTAGAGTTGAACTAGCTCTATCGCCTAGTACAAATAATTTTACACTAGAGTAGAACTAGCTCTATAGCCTAGTACAATTAATTTTACACTAGAGTTGAAATAGCTAATTTTACACTAGAGTTGAACTAGCTCTATAGCCTAGTACAAATAATTTTACACTAGAGTTGAACTAGCTCTATAAGCTAGTACAAATAATTTTACACTAGAGTTGAACTAGCTCTATAGCCTAGTACAAATAATTTTACACTATAGTTGAACTAGATCTATAGCCAAGTACAAATAATTTTACACTAGAGTTGAACTAGCTGTATAAGCTAGTACAAATAATTTCACACTAGAGTTGAACTAGCTCTATAGCCTAGTACAAATAATTTTACACTATAGTTGAACTAGCTCTATAAGCTAGTTGAAATAATTTTACACTAGAGTTGAACTAGCTCTATAGCCTAGTACAAATAATTTTACACTATAGTTGAACTAGCTCTATAAGCTAGTTGAAATAATTTTACACTAGAGTTGAACTAGCTCTATAGCCTAGTACAAATAATTTTACACTAGAGTTGAACTAGCTCAATAAGCTAGTACAAATAATTTTACACTATAGTTGAACTAGCTCTATAAGCTAGTTGAAATAATTTTACACTAGAGTTGAACTAGCTCTATAGCCTAGTACAAATAATTTTACACTAGAGTTGAACTAGCTCTATAGCCTAGTACAAATAATTTTACACTAGAGTTGAACTAGCTCTATAGCCTAGTACAAATAATTTTACACTAGAGTTGAACTAGTTCTATAGCCTAGTACAAATAATTTTACACTATAGTTGAACTACCTCTATAAGCTAGTTGAAATAATTTTACACTAGAGTTGAACTAGCTCTATAGCCTAGTACAAATAATTTTACACTACAGTTGAACTAGATCTATAGCCAAGTACAAATAATTTTACACTAGAGTTGAACTAGCTCTATAGCCTAGTACAAATAATTTTACACTATAGTTGAACTAGCTCTATAAGCTAGTTGAAATAATTTTACACTAGAGTTGAACTAGCTCTATAGCCTAGTACAAATAATTTTACACTATAGTTGAACTAGCTCTATAAGCTAGTTGAAATAATTTTACAATAGAGTTGAACTAGCTCTTTAGCCTAGTACAAATAATTTTACACTAGAGTTGAACTAGCTCTATAAGCTAGTACAAATAATTTTACACTAGAGTTGAACTAGCTCTATAGCCTAGTACAAATATTTTTACACTAGAGTTGAACTAGCTCTATCAGCTAGTACAAATAAGTTTACACTATAGTTGAACTAGCTCTATAGCCGAGTACAAATAATTTTACACTAGAGTTGAACTATCTCTATAGCCTAGTACAATAATTTTACAATATAGTTGAACTAGCTCTATAAGCTAGTTCAAATAATTTTACACTAGAGTTGGACTAGCTCTACAGCCTAGTACAAATAATTTTACACTAGAGTTGAACTAGCTCTATAGCCTAGTACAAATAACTTTACACTAGAGTTGAACTAGCACTATAAGCTAGTTCAAATAATTTTACACTAGAGTTGAACTAGCTCTATAGCCTAGTAGAAATAATTTTACACTAGAGTTGAACTAGCTCTATAGCCTAGTAGAAATAATTTTACACTAGAGTTGAACTAGCTCTATAGCCTAGTACAAATAATTTTACACTATAGTAGAACTAGTTCTACAGCCTAGTACAAATAATTTTACACTATAGTTGAACTAGCTCTATAAGCTAGTACAAATAATTTTACACTAGAGTTGAACTAGCTCTATAGCCTAGTACAAATATTTTTACACTAGAGTTGAACTAGCTCTATCAGCTAGTACAAATAAGTTTACACTATAGTTGAACTAGCTCTATAGCCTAGTACAAATAATTTTACACTAGAGTTGAACTATCTCTATAGCCTAGTACAAATAATTTTACAATATAGTTGAACTAGCTCTATAAGCTAGTTCAAATAATTTTACACTAGAGTTGAACTAGCTCTATAGCCTAGTACAAATAATTTTACACTATAGTTGAACTAGCTCTATAAGCTAGTTGAAATAATTTTACACTAGAGTTGAACTAGCTCTATCGCCTAGTACAAATAATTTTACACTAGAGTAGAACTAGCTCTATAGCCTAGTACAATTAATTTTACACTAGAGTTGAAATAGCTAATTTTACACTAGAGTTGAACTAGCTCTATAGCCTAGTACAAATAATTTTACACTAGAGTTGAACTAGCTCTATAAGCTAGTACAAATAATTTTACACTAGGGTTGAACTAGCTCTATAGCCTAGTACAAATAATTTTACACTATAGTTGAACTAGATCTATAGCCAAGTACAAATAATTTTACACTAGTGTTGAACTAGCTGTATAAGCTAGTACAAATAATTTCACACTAGAGTTGAACTAGCTCTATAGCCTAGTACAAATAATTTTACACTATAGTTGAACTAGCTCTATAAGCTAGTTGAAATAATTTTACACTAGAGTTGAACTAGCTCTATAGCCTAGTACAAATAATTTTACACTATAGTTGAACTAGCTCTATAAGCTAGTTGAAATAATTTTACACTAGAGTTGAACTAGCTCTATAGCCTAGTACAAATAATTTTACACTAGAGTTGAACTAGCTCAATAAGCTAGTACAAATAATTTTACACTATAGTTGAACTAGCTCTATAAGCTAGTTGAAATAATTTTACACTAGAGTTGAACTAGCTCTATAGCCTAGTACAAATAATTTTACACTAGAGTTGAACTAGCTCTATAGCCTAGTACAAATAATTTTACACTAGAGTTGAACTAGCTCTATAGCCTAGTACAAATAATTTTACACTAGAGTTGAACTAGTTCTATAGCCTAGTACAAATAATTTTACACTATAGTTGAACTACCTCTATAAGCTAGTTGAAATAATTTTACACTAGAGTTGAACTAGCTCTATAGCCTAGTACAAATAATTTTACACTACAGTTGAACTATATCTATAGCCAAGTACAAATAATTTTACACTAGAGTTGAACTAGCTCTATAGCCTAGTACAAATAATTTTACACTATAGTTGAACTAGCTCTATAAGCTAGTTGAAATAATTTTACACTAGAGTTGAACTAGCTCTATAGCCTAGTACAAATAATTTTACACTATAGTTGAACTAGCTCTATAAGCTAGTTGAAATAATTTTACAATAGAGTTGAACTAGCTCTATAGCCTAGTACAAATAATTTTACACTAGAGTTGAACTAGCTCTATAAGCTAGTACAAATAATTTTACACTAGAGTTGAACTAGCTCTATAGCCTAGTACAAATATTTTTACACTAGAGTTGAACTAGCTCTATCAGCTAGTACAAATAAGTTTACACTATAGTTGAACTAGCTCTATAGCCGAGTACAAATAATTTTACACTAGAGTTGAACTATCTCTATAGCCTAGTACAAATAATTTTACAATATAGTTGAACTAGCTCTATAAGCTAGTTCAAATAATTTTACACTAGAGTTGGACTAGCTCTACAGCCTAGTACGAATAATTTTACACTAGAGTTGAACTAGCTCTATAGCCTAGTACAAATAACTTTACACTAGAGTTGAACTAGCACAATAAGCTAGTTCAAATAATTTTACACTAGAGTTGAACTAGCTCTATAGCCTAGTAGAAATAATTTTACACTAGAGTTGAACTAGCTCTATAGCCTAGTACAAATAATTTTACACTATAGTTGAACTAGCTCTATAAACTAGTTGAAATAATTTTACACTAGAGTTGAACTAGCTCTATAGCCTAGTAGAAATAATTTTACACTAGAGTTGAACTAGCTCTATAGCCTAGTAGAAATAATTTTACACTAGAGTTGAACTAGCTCTATAGCCTAGTACAAATAATTTTACACTATAGTAGAACTAGTTCTACAGCCTAGTACAAATAATTTTACACTATAGTTGAACTAGCTCTATAAGCTAGTACAAATAATTTTACACTAGAGTTGAACTAGCTCTATAGCCTAGTACAAATATTTTTACACTAGAGTTGAACTAGCTCTATCAGCTAGTACAAATAAGTTTACACTATAGTTGAACTAGCTCTATAGCCTAGTACAAATAATTTTACACTAGAGTTGAACTATCTCTATAGCCTAGTACAAATAATTTTACAATATAGTTGAACTAGCTCTATAAGCTAGTTCAAATAATTTTACACTAGAGTTGAACTAGCTCTATAGCCTAGTACAAATAATTTTACACTATAGTTGAACTAGCTCTATAAGCTAGTTGAAATAATTTTACACTAGAGTTGAACTAGCTCTATCGCCTAGTACAAATAATTTTACACTAGAGTAGAACTAGCTCTATAGCCTAGTACAATTAATTTTACACTAGAGTTGAAATAGCTAATTTTACACTAGAGTTGAACTAGCTCTATAGCCTAGTACAAATAATTTTACACTAGAGTTGAACTAGCTCTATAAGCTAGTACAAATAATTTTACACTAGGGTTGAACTAGCTCTATAGCCTAGTACAAATAATTTTACACTATAGTTGAACTAGATCTATAGCCAAGTACAAATAATTTTACACTAGTGTTGAACTAGCTGTATAAGCTAGTACAAATAATTTCACACTAGAGTTGAACTAGCTCTATAGCCTAGTACAAATAATTTTACACTATAGTTGAACTAGCTCTATAAGCTAGTTGAAATAATTTTACACTAGAGTTGAACTAGCTCTATAGCCTAGTACAAATAATTTCACACTATAGTTGAACTAGCTCTATAAGCTAGTTGAAATAATTTTACACTAGAGTTGAACTAGCTCTATAGCCTAGTACAAATAATTTTACACTAGAGTTGAACTAGCTCAATAAGCTAGTACAAATAATTTTACACTATAGTTGAACTAGCTCTATAAGCTAGTTGAAATAATTTTACACTAGAGTTGAACTAGCTCTATAGCCTAGTACAAATAATTTTACACTAGAGTTGAACTAGCTCTATAGCCTAGTACAAATAATTTTACACTAGAGTTGAACTAGCTCTATAGCCTAGTACAAATAATTTTACACTAGAGTTGAACTAGTTCTATAGCCTAGTACAAATAATTTTACACTATAGTTGAACTACCTCTATAAGCTAGTTGAAATAATTTTACACTAGAGTTGAACTAGCTCTATAGCCTAGTACAAATAATTTTACACTACAGTTGAACTAGATCTATAGCCAAGTACAAATAATTTTACACTAGAGTTGAACTAGCTCTATAGCCTAGTACAAATAATTTTACACTATAGTTGAACTAGCTCTATAAGCTAGTTGAAATAATTTTACACTAGAGTTGAACTAGCTCTATAGCCTAGTACAAATAATTTTACACTATAGTTGAACTAGCTCTATAAGCTAGTTGAAATAATTTTACAATAGAGTTGAACTAGCTCTATAGCCTAGTACAAATAATTTTACACTAGAGTTGAACTAGCTCTATAAGCTAGTACAAATAATTTTACACTAGAGTTGAACTAGCTCTATAGCCTAGTACAAATATTTTTACACTAGAGTTGAACTAGCTCTATCAGCTAGTACAAATAAGTTTACACTATAGTTGAACTAGCTCTATAGCCGAGTACAAATAATTTTACACTAGAGTTGAACTATCTCTATAGCCTAGTACAAATAATTTTACAATATAGTTGAACTAGCTCTATAAGCTAGTTCAAATAATTTTACACTAGAGTTGGACTAGCTCTACAGCCTAGTATGAATAATTTTACACTAGAGTTGAACTAGCTCTATAGCCTAGTACAAATAACTTTACACTAGAGTTGAACTAGCACAATAAGCTAGTTCAAATAATTTTACACTAGAGTTGAACTAGCTCTATAGCCTAGTAGAAATAATTTTACACTAGAGTTGAACTAGCTCTATAGCCTAGTAGAAATAATTTTACACTAGAGTTGAACTAGCTCTATAGCCTAGTACAAATAATTTTACACTATAGTAGAACTAGTTCTACAGCCTAGTACAAATAATTTTACACTATAGTTGAACTAGCTCTATAAGCTAGTTGAAATAATTTTACATTAGAGTTGAACTAGCTCTATAGCCTAGTACAAATAATTTTACACTATAGTTGAACTAGCTCTATAGCCTAGTACAAATAATTTTACACTAGAGTTGGACTAGCTCTACAGCCTAGTACAAATAACTTTACACTAGAGTTGAACTAGCTCTATAGCCTAGTACAAATAATTTTACACTACAGTTGAACTAGATCTATAGCCAAGTACAAATAATTTTACACTAGAGTTGAACTAGCTCTATAGCCTAGTACAAATAATTTTACACTATAGTTGAACTAGCTCTATAAGCTAGTTGAAATAATTTTACACTAGAGTTGAACTAGCTCTATAGCCTAGTACAAATAATTTTACACTATAGTTGAACTAGCTCTATAAGCTAGTTGAAATAATTTTACAATAGAGTTGAACTAGCTCTATAGCCTAGTACAAATAATTTTACACTAGAGTTGAACTAGCTCTATAAGCTAGTACAAATAATTTTACACTAGAGTTGAACTAGCTCTATAGCCTAGTACAAATATTTTTACACTAGAGTTGAACTAGCTCTATCAGCTAGTACAAATAAGTTTACACTATAGTTGAACTAGCTCTATAGCCGAGTACAAATAATTTTACACTAGAGTTGAACTATCTCTATAGCCTAGTACAAATAATTTTACAATATAGTTGAACTAGCTCTATAAGCTAGTTCAAATAATTTTACACTAGAGTTGGACTAGCTCTACAGCCTAGTATGAATAATTTTACACTAGAGTTGAACTAGCTCTATAGCCTAGTACAAATAACTTTACACTAGAGTTGAACTAGCACAATAAGCTAGTTCAAATAATTTTACACTAGAGTTGAACTAGCTCTATAGCCTAGTAGAAATAATTTTACACTAGAGTTGAACTAGCTCTATAGCCTAGTAGAAATAATTTTACACTAGAGTTGAACTAGCTCTATAGCCTAGTACAAATAATTTTACACTATAGTAGAACTAGTTCTACAGCCTAGTACAAATAATTTTACACTATAGTTGAACTAGCTCTATAAGCTAGTTGAAATAATTTTACATTAGAGTTGAACTAGCTCTATAGCCTAGTACAAATAATTTTACACTATAGTTGAACTAGCTCTATAGCCTAGTACAAATAATTTTACACTAGAGTTGGACTAGCTCTACAGCCTAGTACAAATAACTTTACACTAGAGTTGAACTAGCTCTATAGCCTAGTACAAATAACTTTACACTAGAGTTGATCTAGCACTATAAGCTAGTTTAAATAATTTTACACTAGAGTTGAACTAGCTCTATAGCCTAGTACAAATAATTTTACACTAGAGTTGAACTAGCTCTATAAGCTATTACAAATAATTTTACACTATAGTTGAACTAGCTCTATAAGCTAGTTGAAATAATTTTACACTAGAGTTGAACTAGCTCTATAGCCTAGTACAAATAATTTTACACTAGAGTTGAACTAGCTCTATAGCCTAGTACAAATAATTTTACACTAGAGTTGAACTAGCTCTATTGCCTAGTACAAATAATTTTACACTAGAGTTGAACTAGTTCTATAGCCTAGTACAAATAATTTTACACTATAGTTGAACTACCTCTATAAGCTAGTTGAAATAATTTTACACTAGAGTTGAACTAGCTCTATAGCCTAGTACAAATAATTTTACACTATAGTTGAACTAGATCTATAGCCAAGTACAAATAATTTTACACTAGAGTTGAACTAGCTCTATAAGTTAGTACAAATAATTTCACACTAGAGTTGAACTAGCTCTATAGCCTAGTACAAATAATTTTACACTATAGTTGAACTAGCTCTATAAGCTAGTTGAAATAATTTTACACTAGAGTTGAACTAGCTCTATAGCCTAGTACAAATAATTTTACACTATAGTTGAACTAGCTCTATAAGCTAGTTGAAATAATTTTACAATAGAGTTGAACTAGCTCTATAGCCTAGTACAAATAATTTTACACTAGAGTTGAACTAGCTCTATAAGCTAGTACAAATAATTTTACACTAGAGTTGAACTAGCTCTATAGCCTAGTACAAATATTTTTACACTAGAGTTGAACTAGCTCTATCAGCTAGTACAAATAAGTTTACACTATAGTTGAACTAGCTCTATAGCCTAGTACAAATAATTTTACACTAGAGTTGAACTAGCTCTATAGCCTAGTACAAATAATTTTACAATATAGTTGAACTAGCTCTATAAGCTAGTTCAAATAATTTTACACTAGAGTTGGACTAGCTCTACAGCCTAGTACAAATAATTTTACACTAGAGTTGAACTAGCTCTATAGCCTAGTACAAATAACTTTACACTAGAGTTGAACTAGCACTATAAGCTAGTTCAAATAATTTTCCACTAGAGTTGAACTAGCTCTATAGCCTAGTAGAAATAATTTTACACTAGAGTTGAACTAGCTCTATAGCCTAGTAGAAATAATTTTACACTAGAGTTGAACTAGCTCTATAGCCTAGTACAAATAATTTTACACTAGAGTAGAACTAGTTCTACAGCCTAGTACAAATAATTTTACACTATAGTTGAACTAGCTCTATAAGCTAGTTGAAATAATTTTACACTAGAGTTGCACTAGCTCTATAGCCTAGTACAAATAATTTTACACTAGAGTTGAACTAGCTCTATAGCCTAGTACAAATAATTTCACACTATAGTTGAACTAGCTCTATAGCCTAGTACAAATAATTTTACACTAGAGTTGGACTAGCTCTACAGCCTAGTACAAATAACTTTACACTAGAGTTGAACTAGCTCTATAGCCTAGTACAAATAACTTTACACTAGAGTTGAACTAGCACTATAAGCTAGTTCAAATAATTTTACACTAGAGTTGAACTAGCTCTATAGCCTAGTAGAAATAATTTTACACTAGAGTTGAACTAGCTCTATAGCCTAGTAGAAATAATTTTACACTAGAGTTGAACTAGCTCTATAGCCTAGTACTAATAATTTTACACTAGAGTTGAACTAGTTCTATAGCCTAGTACAAATAATTTTACAATATAGTTGAACTAGCTCTATAAGCTAGGTGAAATAGTTTTACACTAGAGTTGAACTAGCTCTATAGCCTAGTACAAATAATTTTACACTAGAGTTGAACTAGCTCTATAGCCTAGTACAAATAATTTCACACTAGAGTTGAATTAGCTCTATAGCCTAGTACAAATAATTTTACACTATAGTTGAACTAGCTCTATAAGCTAGTTGAAATAATTTTACACTAGAGTTGAACTAGCTCTATAGCCCAGTACAAATAATTTTACACTATAGTTGAACTAGCTCTATAGCCTAGTACAAATAATTTTACACTAGAGTTGAACTACCGCTATAGCCTCGTACAAATAATTTTACAATAGAGTTCAACTAGCTCTATAAGCTAGTACAAATAATTTTACACTAGAGTTGAACTAGCTCTATAGCCTAGTACAAATAATTTTACACTAGAGTTGAATTAGCTCTATAGCCTAGTACAAATAATTTTACACTATAGTTGAACTAGCTCTATAAGCTAGTTGAAATAATTTTACACTAGATCTGAACTAGCTCTATAGCCTAGTACAAATAATTTTACACTAGAGTTGAACTAGCTCTATAGCCTAGTACAAATTATTTTACACTAGAGTTGAACTAGCTCTATAGCCTAGTACATATAATTTTACACTAGAGTTGAACTAGTTCTATAGCCTAGTACAAATAATTTTACAATATAGTTGAACTAGCTCTATAAGCTAGTTGAAATAGTTTTACACTAGAGTTGAACTAGCTCTATAGCCTAGTACAAATAATTTTACACTATAGTTGAACTAGCTCTATAAGCTAGTTGAAATAATTTTAGACTAGAGTTGAACTAGCTCTATAGCCTAGTACAAATAATTTTACACTAGAGTTGAACTAGCTCCAGAGCCTAGTACAAATAATTTTACACTAGAGTTGAACTAGTTCTATAGCCTCGTACAAATAATTTTACACTATAGTTGAACTAGCTCTATAAGCTAGTTGAAATAATTTTACATTAGAGTTGAACTAGCTCTATAGCCTAGTACAAATAATTTTACACTATAGTTGAACTAGCTCTATAGCCTAGTACAAATAATTTTACACTAGAGTTGGACTAGCTCTACAGCCTAGTACAAATAACTTTACACTAGAGTTGAACTAGCTCTATAGCCTAGTACAAATAACTTTACACTAGAGTTGAACTAGCACTATAAGCTAGTTCAAATAATTTTACACTAGAGTTGAACTAGCTCTATAGCCTAGTACAAATAATTTTATACTAGAGTTGAACTAGCTCTATAAGCTAGTACAAATAATTTTACACTATAGTTGAACTAGCTCTATAAGCTAGTTGAAATAATTTTACACTAGAGTTGAACTAGCTCTATAGCCTAGTACAAATAATTTTACACTAGACTTGAACTAGCTCTATAGCCTAGTACAAATAATTTTACACTAGAGTTGAACTAGCTCTATAGCCTAGTACAAATAATTTTACACTAGAGTTGAACTAGTTCTATAGCCTAGTACAAATAATTTTACACTATAGTTGAACTACCTCTATAAGCTAGTTGAAATAATTTTACACTAGAGTTGAAGTAGCTCTATAGCCTAGTACAAATAATTTTACACTATAGTTGAACTAGATCTATAGCCAAGTACAAATAATTTTACACTAGAGTTGAACTAGCTCTATAAGCTAGTACAAATAATTTCACACTAGAGTTGAACTAGCTCTATAGCCTAGTACAAGTAATTTTGCACTATAGTTGAACTAGCTCTATAAGCTAGTTGAAATAATTTTACACGAGAGTTGAACTAGCTCTATAGCCTAGTACAAATAATTTTACACTATAGTTGAACTAGCTCTATAAGCTAGTTGAAATAATTTTACAATAGAGTTGAACTAGCTCTATAGCCTAGTACAAATAATTTTACACTAGATTTGAACTAGCTCTATAAGCTAGTACAAATAATTTTACACTAGAGTTGAACTAGCTCTATAGCCTAGTACAAATATTTTTACACTAGAGTTGAACTAGCTCTATCAGCTAGTACAAATAAGTTTACACTATAGTTGAACTAGCTCTATAGCCTAGTACAAATAATTTTACACTAGAGTTGAACTAGCTCTATAGCCTAGTACAAATAATTTTACAATATAGTTGAACTAGCTCTATAAGCTAGTTCAAATAATTTTACACTAGAGTTGGACTAGCTCTACAGCCTAGTACAAATAATTTTACACTAGAGTTGAACTAGCTCTATAGCCTAGTACAAATAACTTTACACTAGAGTTGAACTAGCACTATAAGCTAGTTCAAATTATTTTACACTAGAGTTGAACTAGCTCTATAGCCTAGTAGAAATAATTTTACACTAGAGTTGAACTAGCTCTATAGCCTAGTAGAAATAATTTTACACTAGAGTTGAACTAGCTCTAGAGCCTAGTACAAATAATTTTACACTAGAGTAGAACTAGTTCTACAGCCTAGTACAAATAATTTTACACTATAGTTGAACTAGCTCTATAAGCTAGTTGAAATAATTTTGCATTAGAGTTGAACTAGCTCTATAGCCTAGTACAAATAATTTTACACTATAGTTGAACTAGCTCTATAGCCTAGTACAAATAATTTTACACTAGAGTTGGACTAGCTCTATAAGCTAGTTCAAATAATTTTACACTAGAGTTGGACTAGCTCTACAGCCTAGTACAAATAATTTTACACTAGAGTTGAACTAGCTCTATAGCCTAGTACAAATAACTTTACACTAGAGTTGAACTAGCACTATAAGCTAGTTCAAATAATTTTACACTAGAGTTGAACTAGCTCTATAGCCTAGTAGAAATAATTTTACACTAGAGTTGAACTAGCTCTATAGCCTAGTAGAAATAATTTTACACTAGAGTTGAACTAGCAATAGAGCCTAGTACAAATAATTTTACACTAGAGTAGAACTAGTTCTACAGCCTAGTACAAATAATTTTACACTATAGTTGAACTAGCTCTATAGCCTAGTACAAATAATTTTACACTAGAGTTGGACTAGCTCTACAGCCTAGTACAAATAACTTTACACTAGAGTTGAACTAGCTCTATAGCCTAGTACAAATAACTTTACACTAGAGTTGAACTAGCACTATAAGATAGTTCAAATAATTTTACACTAGAGTTGAACTAGCTCTA
Organism: Triticum monococcum; assembly: GCA_034509565.1. Lineage (NCBI taxonomy): Eukaryota > Viridiplantae > Streptophyta > Magnoliopsida > Poales > Poaceae > Triticum > Triticum monococcum. Next base: position 750,405,980 of record CM067847.1, read on the forward strand.
TAGCCTAGTACAAATAATTTTACACTAGAGTTGAACTAGCTCTATAGCCTAGTAGAAATAATTTTACACTAGAGTTGAACTAGCTCTATAGCCTAGTACAAATAATTTTAGACTAGAGTTGAACTAGTTCGATAGCCTAGTACAAATAATTTTACAATATAGTTGAACTAGCGTTATAAGCTAGTTGAAATAGTTTTACACTAGAGTTGAACTAGCTCTATAGCCTAGTACAAATAATTTTACACTAGAGTTGAACTAGCTCTATAGCCTAGTACAAATAATTTCACACTAGAGTTGAATTAGCTCTATAGCCTAGTACAAATAATTTTACACTATAGTTGAACTAGCTCTATAAGCTAGTTGAAATAATTTTACACTAGAGTTGAACTAGCTCTATAGCCTAGTACAAATAATTTTACACTATAGTTGAACTAGCTCTATAAGCTAGTTGAAATAATTTTAGACTAGAGTTGAACTAGCTCTATAGCCTAGTAAAAATAATTTTACACTATAGTTGAACTAGCTCTATAGCCTAGTACAAATAATTTTACACTAGAGTTGAACTACCGCTATAGCCTCGTACAAATAATTTTACAATAGAGTTCAACTAGCTCTATAAGCTAGTACAAATAATTTTACACTAGAGTTGAACTAGCTCTATAGCCTAGTACAAATAATTTTACACTAGAGTTGAATTAGCTCTATAGCCTAGTACAAATAATTTTACACTATAGTTGAACTAGCTCTATAAGCTAGTTGAAATAATTTTACACTAGATCTGAACTAGCTCTATAGCCTAGTACAAATAATTTTACACTATAGTTGAACTAGCTCTATAGCCTAGTACAAATAACTTTACACTAGAGTTGAACTAGCACTATAAGCTAGTTCAAATTATTTTACACTAGAGTTGAACTAGCTCTATAGCCTAGTAGAAATAATTTTACACTAGAGTTGAACTAGCTCTATAGCCTAGTAGAAATAATTTTACACTAGAGTTGAACTAGCTCTAGAGCCTAGTACAAATAATTTTACACTAGAGTAGAACTAGTTCTACAGCCTAGTACAAATAATTTTACACTATAGTTGAACTAGCTCTATAAGCTAGTTGAAATAATTTTGCATTAGAGTTGAACTAGCTCTATAGCCTAGTACAAATAATTTTACACTATAGTTGAACTAGCTCTATAGCCTAGTACAAATAATTTTACACTAGAGTTGGACTAGCTCTATAAGCTAGTTCAAATAATTTTACACTAGAGTTGGACTAGCTCTACAGCCTAGTACAAATAATTTTACACTAGAGTTGAACTAGCTCTATAGCCTAGTAAAAATAACTTTACACTAGAGTTGAACTAGCACTATAAGCTAGTTCAAATAATTTTACACTAGAGTTGAACTAGCTCTATAGCCTAGTAGAAATAATTTTACACTAGAGTTGAACTAGCTCTATAGCCTAGTAGAAATAATTTTACACTAGAGTTGAACTAGCTCTAGAGCCTAGTACAAATAATTTTACACTAGAGTAGAACTAGTTCTACAGCCTAGTACAAATAATTTTACACTATAGTTGAACTAGCTCTATAAGCTAGTTGAAATAATTTTGCATTAGAGTTGAACTAGCTCTATAGCCTAGTACAAATAATTTTACACTATAGTTGAACTAGCTCTGTAGCCTAGTACAAATAATTTTACACTAGAGTTGGACTAGCTCTATAAGCTAGTTCAAATAATTTTACACTAGAGTTGGACTAGCTCTACAGCCTAGTACAAATAATTTTACACTAGAGTTGAACTAGCTCTATAGCCTAGTAAAAATAACTTTACACTAGAGTTGAACTAGCACTATAAGCTAGTTCAAATAATTTTACACTAGAGTTGAACTAGCTCTATAGCCTAGTAGAAATAATTTTACACTAGAGTTGAACTAGCTCTATAGCCTAGTAGAAATAATTTTACACTAGAGTTGAACTAGCTCTAGAGCCTAGTACAAATAATTTTACACTAGAGTAGAACTAGTTCTACAGCCTAGTACAAATAATTTTACACTATAGTTGAACTAGCTCTATAGCCTAGTACAAATAATTTTACACTAGAGTTGGACTAGCTCTACAGCCTAGTACAAATAACTTTACACTAGAGTTGAACTAGCTCTATAGCCTAGTACAAATAACTTTACACTAGAGTTGAACTAGCACTATAAGCTAGTTCAAATAATTTTACACTAGAGTTGAACTAGCTCTATAGCCTAGTACAAATAATTTTACACTAGAGTTGAACTAGCTCTATAGCCTAGTAGAAATAATTTTACACTAGAGTTGAACTAGCTCTATAGCCTAGTACAAATAATTTTAGACTAGAGTTGAACTAGTTCTATAGCCTAGTACAAATAATTTTACAATATAGTTGAACTAGCGTTATAAGCTAGTTGAAATAGTTTTACACTAGAGTTGAACTAGCTCTATAGCCTAGTACAAATAATTTTACACTAGAGTTGAACTAGCTCTATAGCCTAGTACAAATAATTTCACACTAGAGTTGAATTAGCTCTATAGCCTAGTACAAATAATTTTACACTATAGTTGAACTAGCTCTATAAGCTAGTTGAAATAATTTTACACTAGAGTTGAACTAGCTCTATAGCCTAGTACAAATAATTTTACACTATAGTTGAACTAGCTCTATAAGCTAGTTGAAATAATTTTAGACTAGAGTTGAACTAGCTCTATAGCCTAGTAAAAATAATTTTACACTATAGTTGAACTAGCTCTATAGCCTAGTACAAATAATTTTACACTAGAGTTGAACTACCGCTATAGCCTCGTACAAATAATTTTACAATAGAGTTCAACTAGCTCTATAAGCTAGTACAAATAATTTTACACTAGAGTTGAACTAGCTCTATAGCCTAGTACAAATAATTTTACACTAGAGTTGAATTAGCTCTATAGCCTAGTACAAATAATTTTACACTATAGTTGAACTAGCTCTATAAGCTAGTTGAAATAATTTTACACTAGATCTGAACTAGCTCTATAGCCTAGTACAAATAATTTTACACTATAGTTGAACTAGCTCTATAACCTAGTACAAATAATTTTACACTAGAGTTGAACTAGCTCTATAAGCTAGTACAAATAATTTTACACTAGAGTTGAACTAGCTCTATAGCCTAGTACAAATAATTTTACACTATAGTTGAACTAGCTCTATAAGCTAGTACAAATAATTTTACACTAGAGTTGAACTAGCTCTATAGCCTAGTACAAATAATTTTACACTATAGTTGAACTAGATCTATAGCCAAGTACAAATAATTTTACACTAGAGTTGAACTAGCTCTATAAGCTAGTACGAATAATTTCACACTAGAGTTGAACTAGCTCTATAGCCTCGTACAAATAATTTTACGCTATAGTTGAACTAGCTCTATAAGCTAGTTGAAATAATTTTACACTAGAGTTGAACTAGCTCTATAGCCTAGTACAAATAATTTTACACTATAGTTGAACTAGCTCTGTAAGCTAGTTGAAATAATTTTACACTAGAGTTGAACTAGCTCTATAGCCTAGTACAAATAATTTTACACTAGAGTTGAACTAGCTCTATAAGCTAGTACAAATAATTTTACACTAGAGTTGAACTAGCTCTATATCCTAGTACAAATAATTTTACACTAGAGTTGAACTAGCTCTATCAGCTAGTACAAATAAGTTTACACTAGAGTTGAACTAGCTCTATAGCCTAGTACAAATAATTTTACACTAGAGTTGAACTAGCTCTATAGCCTAGTACAAATAATTTTACAATATAGTTGAACTAGCTCTATAAGCTAGTTCAAATAATTTTACACTAGAGTTGGACTAGCTCTACAGCCTAGTACAAATAATTTTACACTAGAGTTGAAATAGCTCTATAGCCTAGTACAAATAACTTTACACTAGAGTTGAACTAGCACTATAAGCTAGTTCAAATTATTTTACACTAGAGTTGAACTAGCTCTATAGCCTAGTAGAAATAATTTTACACTAGAGTTGAACTAGCTCTATAGCCTAGTAGAAATAATTTTACACTAGAGTTGAACTAGCTCTAGAGCCTAGTACAAATAATTTTACACTAGAGTAGAACTAGTTCTACAGCCTAGTACAAATAATTTTACACTATAGTTGAACTAGCTCTATAAGCTAGTTGAAATAATTTTACATTAGAGTTGAACTAGCTCTATAGCCTAGTACAAATAATTTTACACTATAGTTGAACTAGCTCTATAGCCTAGTACAAATAATTTTACACTAGAGTTGGACTAGCTCTATAAGCTAGTTCAAATAATTTTACACTAGAGTTGAACTAGCTCTATCAGCTAGTACAAATAAGTTTACACTATAGTTGAACTAGCTCTATAGCCTAGTACAAATAATTTTACACTAGAGTTGAACTAGCTCTATAGCCTAGTACAAATAATTTTACAATATAGTTGAACTAGCTCTATAAGCTAGTTCAAATAATTTTACACTAGAGTTGGACTAGCTCTACAGCCTAGTACAAATAATTTTACACTAGAGTTGAACTAGCTCTATAGCCTAGTACAAATAACTTTACACTAGAGTTGAACTAGCACTATAAGCTAGTTCAAATTATTTTACACTAGAGTTGAACTAGCTCTATAGCCTAGTAGAAATAATTTTACACTAGAGTTGAACTAGCTCTATAGCCTAGTAGAAATAATTTTACACTAGAGTTGAACTAGCTCTAGAGCCTAGTACAAATAATTTTACACTAGAGTAGAACTAGTTCTACAGCCTAGTACAAATAATTTTACACTATAGTTGAACTAGCTCTATAAGCTAGTTGAAATAATTTTGCATTAGAGTTGAACTAGCTCTATAGCCTAGTACAAATAATTTTACACTATAGTTGAACTAGCTCTATAGCCTAGTACAAATAATTTTACACTAGAGTTGGACTAGCTCTATAAGCTAGTTCAAATAATTTTACACTAGAGTTGGACTAGCTCTACAGCCTAGTACAAATAATTTTACACTAGAGTTGAACTAGCTCTATAGCCTAGTACAAATAACTTTACACTAGAGTTGAACTAGCACTATAAGCTAGTTCAAATAATTTTACACTAGAGTTGAACTAGCTCTATAGCCTAGTAGAAATAATTTTACACTAGAGTTGAACTAGCTCTATAGCCTAGTAGAAATAATTTTACACTAGAGTTGAACTAGCTCTAGAGCCTAGTACAAATAATTTTACACTAGAGTAGAACTAGTTCTACAGCCTAGTACAAATAATTTTACACTATAGTTGAACTAGCTCTATAGCCTAGTACAAATAATTTTACACTAGAGTTGGACTAGCTCTACAGCCTAGTACAAATAACTTTACACTAGAGTTGAACTAGCTCTATAGCCTAGTACAAATAACTTTACACTAGAGTTGAACTAGCACTATAAGCTAGTTCAAATAATTTTACACTAGAGTTGAACTAGCTCTATAGCCTAGTACAAATAATTTTACACTAGAGTTGAACTAGCTCTATAGCCTAGTAGAAATAATTTTACACTAGAGTTGAACTAGCTCTATAGCCTAGTACAAATAATTTTAGACTAGAGTTGAACTAGTTCTATAGCCTAGTACAAATAATTTTACAATATAGTTGAACTAGCGTTATAAGCTAGTTGAAATAGTTTTACACTAGAGTTGAACTAGCTCTATAGCCTAGTACAAATAATTTTACACTAGAGTTGAACTAGCTCTATAGCCTAGTACAAATAATTTCACACTAGAGTTGAATTAGCTCTATAGCCTAGTACAAATAATTTTACACTATAGTTGAACTAGCTCTATAAGCTAGTTGAAATAATTTTACACTAGAGTTGAACTAGCTCTATAGCCTAGTACAAATAATTTTACACTATAGTTGAACTAGCTCTATAAGCTAGTTGAAATAATTTTAGACTAGAGTTGAACTAGCTCTATAGCCTAGTAAAAATAATTTTACACTATAGTTGAACTAGCTCTATAGCCTAGTACAAATAATTTTACACTAGAGTTGAACTACCGCTATAGCCTCGTACAAATAATTTTACAATAGAGTTCAACTAGCTCTATAAGCTAGTACAAATAATTTTACACTAGAGTTGAACTAGCTCTATAGCCTAGTACAAATAATTTTACACTAGAGTTGAATTAGCTCTATAGCCTAGTACAAATAATTTTACACTATAGTTGAACTAGCTCTATAAGCTAGTTGAAATAATTTTACACTAGATCTGAACTAGCTCTATAGCCTAGTACAAATAATTTTACACTATAGTTGAACTAGCTCTATAGCCTAGTACAAATAATTTTACACTAGAGTTGAACTAGCTCTATAAGCTAGTACAAATAATTTTACACTAGAGTTGAACTAGCTCTATAGCCTAGTACAAATAATTTTACACTAGAGTTGAACTAGCTCTATAGCCTAGTACAAATAATTTTACACTATAGTTGAACTAGCTCTATAAGCTAGTACAAATAATTTTACACTAGAGTTGAACTAGCTCTATAGCCTAGTACAAATAATTTTACACTATAGTTGAACTAGATCTATAGCCAAGTACAAATAATTTTACACTAGAGTTGAACTAGCTCTATAAGCTAGTACGAATAATTTCACACTAGAGTTGAACTAGCTCTATAGCCTAGTACAAATAATTTTACGCTATAGTTGAACTAGCTCTATAAGCTAGTTGAAATAATTTTACACTAGAGTTGAACTAGCTCTATAGCCTAGTACAAATAATTTTACACTATAGTTGAACTAGCTCTGTAAGCTAGTTGAAATAATTTTACACTAGAGTTGAACTAGCTCTATAGCCTAGTACAAATAATTTTACACTAGAGTTGAACTAGCTCTATAAGCTAGTACAAATAATTTTACACTAGAGTTGAACTAGCTCTATATCCTAGTACAAATAATTTTACACTAGAGTTGAACTAGCTCTATCAGCTAGTACAAATAAGTTTACACTAGAGTTGAACTAGCTCTATAGCCTAGTACAAATAATTTTACACTAGAGTTGAACTAGCTCTATAGCCTAGTACAAATAATTTTACAATATAGTTGAACTAGCTCTGTAAGCTAGTTCAAATAATTTTACACTAGAGTTGGACTAGCTCTACAGCCTAGTACAAATAATTTTACACTAGAGTTGAAATAGCTCTATAGCCTAGTACAAATAACTTTACACTAGAGTTGAACTACCACTATAAGCTAGTTCAAATTATTTTACACTAGAGTTGAACTAGCTCTATAGCCTAGTAGAAATAATTTTACACTAGAGTTGAACTAGCTCTATAGCCTAGTAGAAATAATTTTACACTAGAGTTGAACTAGCTCTAGAGCCTAGTACAAATAATTTTACACTAGAGTAGAACTAGTTCTACAGCCTAGTACAAATAATTTTACACTATAGTTGAACTAGCTCTATAAGCTAGTTGAAATAATTTTACATTAGAGTTGAACTAGCTCTATAGCCTAGTACAAATAATTTTACACTATAGTTGAACTAGCTCTATAGCCTAGTACAAATAATTTTACACTAGAGTTGGACTAGCTCTATAAGCTAGTTCAAATAATTTTACACTAGAGTTGGACTAGCTCTACAGCCTAGTACAAATAATTTTACACTAGAGTTGAACTAGCTCTATAGCCTAGTACAAATAACTTTACACTAGAGTTGAACTAGCACTATAAGCTAGTTCAAATAATTTTACACTAGAGTTGAACTAGCTCTATAGCCTAGTAGAAATAATTTTACACTAGAGTTGAACTAGCTCTATAGCCTAGTAGAAATAATTTTACACTAGAGTTGAACTAGCTCTAGAGCCTAGTACAAATAATTTTACACTAGAGTAGAACTAGTTCTACAGCCTAGTACAAATAATTTTACACTATAGTTGAACTAGCTCTATAGCCTAGTACAAATAATTTTACACTAGAGTTGGACTAGCTCTACAGCCTAGTACAAATAACTTTACACTAGAGTTGAACTAGCTCTATAGCCTAGTACAAATAACTTTACACTAGAGTTGAACTAGCACTATAAGCTAGTTCAAATAATTTTACACTAGAGTTGAACTAGCTCTATAGCCTACTACAAATAATTTTACACTAGAGTTGAACTAGCTCTATAGCCTAGTAGAAATAATTTTACACTAGAGTTGAACTAGCTCTATAGCCTAGTACAAATAATTTTAGACTAGAGTTGAACTAGTTCTATAGCCTAGTACAAATAATTTTACAATATAGTTGAACTAGCGCTATAAGCTAGTTGAAATAGTTTTACACTAGAGTTGAACTAGCTCTATAGCCTAGTACAAATAATTTTACACTAGAGTTGAACTAGCTCTATAGCCTAGTACAAATAATTTCACACTAGAGTTGAATTAGCTCTATAGCCTAGTACAAATAATTTTACACTATAGTTGAACTAGCTCTATAAGCTAGTTGAAATAATTTTACACTAGAGTTGAACTAGCTCTATAGCCTAGTACAAATAATTTTACACTATAGTTGAACTAGCTCTATAAGCTAGTTGAAATAATTTTAGACTAGAGTTGAACTAGCTCTATAGCCTAGTAAAAATAATTTTACACTATAGTTGAACTAGCTCTATAGCCTAGTACAAATAATTTTACACTAGAGTTGAACTACCGCTATAGCCTCGTACAAATAATTTTACAATAGAGTTCAACTAGCTCTATAAGCTAGTACAAATAATTTTACACTAGAGTTGAACTAGCTCTATAAGCTAGTACAAATAATTTCACACTAGAGTTGAACTAGCTCTATAGCCTAGTACAAATAATTTTACACTATAGTTGAACTAGCTCTATAAGCTAGTTGAAATAATTTTACACTAGAGTTGAACTAGCTCTATAGCCTTGTATAAATAATTTTACACTATAGTCGAACTAGCTCTATAAGCTAGTTGAAATAATTTTACACTAGAGTTGAACTAGCTCTATAGCCTAGTACAAATAATTTTACACTAGAGTTGAACTAGCTCTATAAGCTAGTACAAATAATTTATACTAGAGTTGAACTAGCTCTATAGCCTAGTACAAATAATTTTACACTAGAGTTGAACTACCGCTATAGCCTCGTACAAATAATTTTACAATAGAGTTCAACTAGCTCTATAAGCTAGTACAAATAATTTTACACTAGAGTTGAACTAGCTCTATAGCCTAGTACAAATAATTTTACACTAGAGTTGAATTAGCTCTATAGCCTAGTACAAATAATTTTACACTATAGTTGAACTAGCTCTATAAGCTAGTTGAAATAATTTTACACTAGATCTGAACTAGCTCTATAGCCTAGTACAAATAATTTTACACTATAGTTGAACTAGCTCTATAACCTAGTACAAATAATTTTACACTAGAGTTGAACTAGCTCTATAAGCTAGTACAAATAATTTTACACTAGAGTTGAACTAGCTCTATAGCCTAGTACAAATAATTTTACACTAGAGTTGAACTAGCTCTATAGCCTAGTACAAATAATTTTACACTATAGTTGAACTAGCTCTATAAGCTAGTACAAATAATTTTACACTAGAGTTGAACTAGCTCTATAGCCTAGTACAAATAATTTTACACTATAGTTGAACTAGATCTATAGCCAAGTACAAATAATTTTACACTAGAGTTGAACTAGCTCTATAAGCTAGTACGAATAATTTCACACTAGAGTTGAACTAGCTCTATAGCCTCGTACAAATAATTTTACGCTATAGTTGAACTAGCTCTATAAGCTAGTTGAAATAATTTTACACTAGAGTTGAACTAGCTCTATAGCCTAGTACAAATAATTTTACACTATAGTTGAACTAGCTCTGTAAGCTAGTTGAAATAATTTTACACTAGAGTTGAACTAGCTCTATAGCCTAGTACAAATAATTTTACACTAGAGTTGAACTAGCTCTATAAGCTAGTACAAATAATTTTACACTAGAGTTGAACTAGCTCTATATCCTAGTACAAATAATTTTACACTAGAGTTGAACTAGCTCTATCAGCTAGTACAAATAAGTTTACACTAGAGTTGAACTAGCTCTATAGCCTAGTACAAATAATTTTACACTAGAGTTGAACTAGCTCTATAGCCTAGTACAAATAATTTTACAATATAGTTGAACTAGCTCTATAAGCTAGTTCAAATAATTTTACACTAGAGTTGGACTAGCTCTACAGCCTAGTACAAATAATTTTACACTAGAGTTGAAATAGCTCTATAGCCTAGTACAAATAACTTTACACTAGAGTTGAACTAGCACTATAAGCTAGTTCAAATTATTTTACACTAGAGTTGAACTAGCTCTATAGCCTAGTAGAAATAATTTTACACTAGAGTTGAACTAGCTCTATAGCCTAGTAGAAATAATTTTACACTAGAGTTGAACTAGCTCTAGAGCCTAGTACAAATAATTTTACACTAGAGTAGAACTAGTTCTACAGCCTAGTACAAATAATTTTACACTATAGTTGAACTAGCTCTATAAGCTAGTTGAAATAATTTTACATTAGAGTTGAACTAGCTCTATAGCCTAGTACAAATAATTTTACACTATAGTTGAACTAGCTCTATAGCCTAGTACAAATAATTTTACACTAGAGTTGGACTAGCTCTATAAGCTAGTTCAAATAATTTTACACTAGAGTTGAACTAGCTCTATCAGCTAGTACAAATAAGTTTACACTATAGTTGAACTAGCTCTATAGCCTAGTACAAATAATTTTACACTAGAGTTGAACTAGCTCTATAGCCTAGTACAAATAATTTTACAATATAGTTGAACTAGCTCTATAAGCTAGTTCAAATAATTTTACACTAGAGTTGGACTAGCTCTACAGCCTAGTACAAATAATTTTACACTAGAGTTGAACTAGCTCTATAGCCTAGTACAAATAACTTTACACTAGAGTTGAACTAGCACTATAAGCTAGTTCAAATTATTTTACACTAGAGTTGAACTAGCTCTATAGCCTAGTAGAAATAATTTTACACTAGAGTTGAACTAGCTCTATAGCCTAGTAGAAATAATTTTACACTAGAGTTGAACTAGCTCTAGAGCCTAGTACAAATAATTTTACACTAGAGTAGAACTAGTTCTACAGCCTAGTACAAATAATTTTACACTATAGTTGAACTAGCTCTATAAGCTAGTTGAAATAATTTTGCATTAGAGTTGAACTAGCTCTATAGCCTAGTACAAATAATTTTACACTATAGTTGAACTAGCTCTATAGCCTAGTACAAATAATTTTACACTAGAGTTGGACTAGCTCTATAAGCTAGTTCAAATAATTTTACACTAGAGTTGGACTAGCTCTACAGCCTAGTACAAATAATTTTACACTAGAGTTGAACTAGCTCTATAGCCTAGTACAAATAACTTTACACTAGAGTTGAACTAGCACTATAAGCTAGTTCAAATAATTTTACACTAGAGTTGAACTAGCTCTATAGCCTAGTAGAAATAATTTTACACTAGAGTTGAACTAGCTCTATAGCCTAGTAGAAATAATTTTACACTAGAGTTGAACTAGCTCTAGAGCCTAGTACAAATAATTTTACACTAGAGTAGAACTAGTTCTACAGCCTAGTACAAATAATTTTACACTATAGTTGAACTAGCTCTATAGCCTAGTACAAATAATTTTACACTAGAGTTGGACTAGCTCTACAGCCTAGTACAAATAACTTTACACTAGAGTTGAACTAGCTCTATAGCCTAGTACAAATAACTTTACACTAGAGTTGAACTAGCACTATAAGCTAGTTCAAATAATTTTACACTAGAGTTGAACTAGCTCTATAGCCTAGTACAAATAATTTTACACTAGAGTTGAACTAGCTCTATAGCCTAGTAGAAATAATTTTACACTAGAGTTGAACTAGCTCTATAGCCTAGTACAAATAATTTTAGACTAGAGTTGAACTAGTTCTATAGCCTAGTACAAATAATTTTACAATATAGTTGAACTAGCGTTATAAGCTAGTTGAAATAGTTTTACACTAGAGTTGAACTAGCTCTATAGCCTAGTACAAATAATTTTACACTAGAGTTGAACTAGCTCTATAGCCTAGTACAAATAATTTCACACTAGAGTTGAATTAGCTCTATAGCCTAGTACAAATAATTTTACACTATAGTTGAACTAGCTCTATAAGCTAGTTGAAATAATTTTACACTAGAGTTGAACTAGCTCTATAGCCTAGTACAAATAATTTTACACTATAGTTGAACTAGCTCTATAAGCTAGTTGAAATAATTTTAGACTAGAGTTGAACTAGCTCTATAGCCTAGTAAAAATAATTTTACACTATAGTTGAACTAGCTCTATAGCCTAGTACAAATAATTTTACACTAGAGTTGAACTACCGCTATAGCCTCGTACAAATAATTTTACAATAGAGTTCAACTAGCTCTATAAGCTAGTACAAATAATTTTACACTAGAGTTGAACTAGCTCTATAGCCTAGTACAAATAATTTTACACTAGAGTTGAATTAGCTCTATAGCCTAGTACAAATAATTTTACACTATAGTTGAACTAGCTCTATAAGCTAGTTGAAATAATTTTACACTAGATCTGAACTAGCTCTATAGCCTAGTACAAATAATTTTACACTATAGTTGAACTAGCTCTATAGCCTAGTACAAATAATTTTACACTAGAGTTGAACTAGCTCTATAAGCTAGTACAAATAATTTTACACTAGAGTTGAACTAGCTCTATAGCCTAGTACAAATAATTTTACACTAGAGTTGAACTAGCTCTATAGCCTAGTACAAATAATTTTACACTATAGTTGAACTAGCTCTATAAGCTAGTACAAATAATTTTACACTAGAGTTGAACTAGCTCTATAGCCTAGTACAAATAATTTTACACTATAGTTGAACTAGATCTATAGCCAAGTACAAATAATTTTACACTAGAGTTGAACTAGCTCTATAAGCTAGTACGAATAATTTCACACTAGAGTTGAACTAGCTCTATAGCCTAGTACAAATAATTTTACGCTATAGTTGAACTAGCTCTATAAGCTAGTTGAAATAATTTTACACTAGAGTTGAACTAGCTCTATAGCCTAGTACAAATAATTTTACACTATAGTTGAACTAGCTCTGTAAGCTAGTTGAAATAATTTTACACTAGAGTTGAACTAGCTCTATAGCCTAGTACAAATAATTTTACACTAGAGTTGAACTAGCTCTATAAGCTAGTACAAATAATTTTACACTAGAGTTGAACTAGCTCTATATCCTAGTACAAATAATTTTACACTAGAGTTGAACTAGCTCTATCAGCTAGTACAAATAAGTTTACACTAGAGTTGAACTAGCTCTATAGCCTAGTACAAATAATTTTACACTAGAGAGGAACTAGCTCTATAGCCTAGTACAAATAATTTTACAATATAGTTGAACTAGCTCTGTAAGCTAGTTCAAATAATTTTACACTAGAGTTGGACTAGCTCTACAGCCTAGTACAAATAATTTTACACTAGAGTTGAAATAGCTCTATAGCCTAGTACAAATAACTTTACACTAGAGTTGAACTAGCACTATAAGCTAGTTCAAATTATTTTACACTAGAGTTGAACTAGCTCTATAGCCTAGTAGAAATAATTTTACACTAGAGTTGAACTAGCTCTATAGCCTAGTAGAAATAATTTTACACTAGAGTTGAACTAGCTCTAGAGCCTAGTACAAATAATTTTACACTAGAGTAGAACTAGTTCTACAGCCTAGTACAAATAATTTTACACTATAGTTGAACTAGCTCTATAAGCTAGTTGAAATAATTTTACATTAGAGTTGAACTAGCTCTATAGCCTAGTACAAATAATTTTACACTATAGTTGAACTAGCTCTATAGCCTAGTACAAATAATTTTACACTAGAGTTGGACTAGCTCTATAAGCTAGTTCAAATAATTTTACACTAGAGTTGGACTAGCTCTACAGCCTAGTACAAATAATTTTACACTAGAGTTGAACTAGCTCTATAGCCTAGTACAAATAACTTTACAGTAGAGTTGAACTAGCACTATAAGCTAGTTCAAATAATTTTACACTAGAGTTGAACTAGCTCTATAGCCTAGTAGAAATAATTTTACACTAGAGTTGAACTAGCTCTATAGCCTAGTAGAAATAATTTTACACTAGAGTTGAACTAGCCCTAGAGCCTAGTACAAATAATTTTACACTAGAGTAGAACTAGTTCAACAGCCTAGTACAAATAATTTTACACTATAGTTGAACTAGCTCTATAGCCTAGTACAAATAATTTTACACTAGAGTTGGACTAGCTCTACAGCCTAGTACAAATAACTTTACACTAGAGTTGAACTAGCTCTATAGCCTAGTACAAATAACTTTACACTAGAGTTGAACTAGCACTATAAGCTAGTTCAAATAATTTTACACTAGAGTTGAACTAGCTCTATAGCCTAGTACAAATAATTTTACACTAGAGTTGAACTAGCTCTATAGCCTAGTAGAAATAATTTTACACTAGAGTTGAACTAGCTCTATAGCCTAGTACAAATAATTTTAGACTAGAGTTGAACTAGTTCTATAGCCTAGTACAAATAATTTTACAATATAGTTGAACTAGCGCTATAAGCTAGTTGAAATAGTTTTACACTAGAGTTGAACTAGCTCTATAGCCTAGTACAAATAATTTTACACTAGAGTTGAACTAGCTCTATAGCCTAGTACAAATAATTTCACACTAGAGTTGAATTAGCTCTATAGCCTAGTACAAATAATTTTACACTATAGTTGAACTAGCTCTATAAGCTAGTTGAAATAATTTTACACTAGAGTTGAACTAGCTCTATAGCCTAGTACAAATAATTTTACACTATAGTTGAACTAGCTCTATAAGCTAGTTGAAATAATTTTAGACTAGAGTTGAACTAGCTCTATAGCCTAGTAAAAATAATTTTACACTATAGTTGAACTAGCTCTATAGCCTAGTACAAATAATTTTACACTAGAGTTGAACTACCGCTATAGCCTCGTACAAATAATTTTACAATAGAGTTCAACTAGCTCTATAAGCTAGTACAAATAATTTTACACTAGAGTTGAACTAGCTCTATAGCCTAGTACAAATAATTTTACACTAGAGTTGAATTAGCTCTATAGCCTAGTACAAATAATTTTACACTATAGTTGAACTAGCTCTATAAGCTAGTTGAAATAATTTTACACTAGATCTGAACTAGCTCTATAGCCTAGTACAAATAATTTTACACTATAGTTGAACTAGCTCTATAGCCTAGTACAAATAATTTTACACTAGAGTTGAACTAGCTCTATAAGCTAGTACAAATAATTTTACACTAGAGTTGAACTAGCTCTATAGCCTAGTACAAATAATTTTACACTAGAGTTGAACTAGCTCTATAGCCTAGTACAAATAATTTTACACTATAGTTGAACTAGCTCTATAAGCTAGTACAAATAATTTTACACTAGAGTTGAACTAGCTCTATAGCCTAGTACAAATAATTTTACACTATAGTTGAACTAGATCTATAGCCAAGTACAAATAATTTTACACTAGAGTTGAACTAGCTCTATAAGCTAGTACGAATAATTTCACACTAGAGTTGAACTAGCTCTATAGCCTAGTACAAATAATTTTACGCTATAGTTGAACTAGCTCTATAAGCTAGTTGAAATAATTTTACACTAGAGTTGAACTAGCTCTATAGCCTAGTACAAATAATTTTACACTATAGTTGAACTAGCTCTATAAGCTAGTTGAAATAATTTTACACTAGAGTTGAACTAGCTCTATAGCCTAGTACAAATAATTTTACACTAGAGTTGAACTAGCTCTATAAGCTAGTACAAATAATTTTACACTAGAGTTGAACTAGCTCTATAGCCTAGTACAAATAATTTTACACTAGAGTTGAACTAGCTCTATCAGCTAGTACAAATAAGTTTACACTATAGTTGAACTAGCTCTATAGCCTAGTACAAATAATTTTACACTAGAGTTGAACTAGCTCTATAGCCTAGTACAAATAATTTTACAATATAGTTGAACTAGCTCTATAAGCTAGTTCAAATAATTTTACACTAGAGTTGGACTAGCTCTACAGCCTAGTACAAATAATTTTACACTAGAGTTGAACTAGCTCTATAGCCTAGTACAAATAACTTTACACTAGAGTTGAACTAGCACTATAAGCTAGTTCAAATAATTTTACACTAGAGTTGAACTAGCTCTATAGCCTAGTAGAAATAATTTTACACTAGAGTTGAACTAGCTCTATAGCCTAGTAGAAATAATTTTACACTAGAGGTGAACTAGCTCTATAGCCTAGTACAAATAATTTTACACTAGAGTTGAAATAGTTCTATAGCCTAGTACAAATAATTTTACACTATAGTTGAACTAGCTCTATAAGCTAGTTGAAATAATTTTACATTAGAGTTGAACTAGCTCTATGGCCTAGTAAAAATAATTTTACAGTATAGTTGAACTAGCTCTATAGCCTAGTACAAATAATTTTACACTAGAGTTGGACTAGCTCTACAGCCTAGTACAAATAACTTTACACTAGAGTTGAACTAGCTCTATAGCCTAGTACAAATAACTTTACACTAGAGTTGAACTAGCACTATAAGCTAGTTCAAATAATTTTACACTAGAGTTGAACTAGCTCTATAGCCTAGTAGAAATAATTTTACACTATAGTTGAACTAGCTCTATAAGCTAGTTGAAATAATTTTACACTAGAGTTGAACTAGCTCTATAGCCTAGTACAAATAATTTTACACTAGAGTTGAACTAGATCTATAGCCTAGTACAAATAATTTTACACTAGAGTTGAACTAGCTCTATAAGCTAGTACAAATAATTTTACACTAGAGTTGAACTAGCTCTATAGCCTAGTACAAATAATTTTACACTAGAGTTGAACTAGCTCTATAGCCTAGTACAAATAATTTTACACTAGAGTTGAACTAGCTCTATAAGCTAGTACAAATAATTTTACACTAGAGTTGAACTAGCTCTATAGCATAGTACAAATAATTTTACACTAGAGTTGAACTAGCTCTATAGCCTAGTACAAATAATTTTACTATATAGTTGAACTAGCTCTATAAGCTAGTTCAAATAATTTTACACTAGAGTTGGACTAGCTCTACAGCCTACTACAAATAATTTTACACTAGAGTTGAACTAGCTCTATAGCCTAGTACAAATAACTTTACACTAGAGTTGAACTAGCACTATAAGCTAGTTCAAATAATTTTACACTAGAGTTGAACTATCTCTATAGCCTAGTAGAAATAACTTTACACTAGAGTTTAACTAGCTCTATAGCCTAGTAGAAATAATTTTACACTAGAGTTGAACTAGCTCTATAGCCTAGTACAAATAATTTTACACTAGAGTTGAACTAGCTCTATAAGCTAGTTGAAATAATTTTACACTAGAGTTGAACTAGCTCTATAGCCTAGTACAAAAAATTTTACACTAGAGTTGAACTAGTTCTATAGCCTAGTACAAATAATTTTACACTATAGTTGAAGTAGCTCTATAAGCTAGTTGAAATAATTTTACATTAGAGTTGAACTAGCTCTATAGCCTAGTACAAATAATTTTACACTATAGTTGAACTAGCTCTATAGCCTAGTACAAATAATTTTACACTAGAGTTGGACTAGCTCTACAGCCTAGTACAAATAACTTTACACTAGAGTTGAACTAGCTCTATAGCCTAGTACAAATAACTTTACACTAGAGTTGACCTAACACTATAAGCTAGTTCAAATAATTTTACACTAGAGTTGAACTAGCTCTATAGCCTAGTAGAAATAATTTTACACTAGAGTTGAACTAGCTCTATAGCCTAGTAGAAATAATTTTACACTAGAGTTGAACTAGCTCTATAGCCTAGTACAAATAATTTTACACTAGAGTTGAACTAGTTCTATAGCCTAGTACAAATAATTTTACAATATAGTTGAACTAGCTCTATAAGCTAGTTGAATTAATTTTACACTAGAGTTGAACTAGCTCTATAGCCTAGTACAAATAATTTTACACTATAGTTGAACTAGCTCTATAAGCTAGTTGAAATAATTTTACACTAGAGTTGAACTAGCTCTATAGCCTAGTACACATAATTTTACACTATAGTTGAACTAGCTCTATAGCCTAGTACAAATAATTTTACACTAGTGTTGAACTAGCGCTATAGCCTAGTATAAATAATTTTACAATAGAGTACAACTAGCTCTATAAGCTAGTACAAATAATTTTACACTAGAGTTGAACTAGCTCTATAGACTAGTACAAATAATTTTACACTAGAGTTGAATTAGCTCTATAGCCTAGTACAAATAATTTTACACTATAGTTGAACTAGCTTTATAAGCTAGTTGAAATAATTTTACACTAGATCTGAACTAGCTCTATAGCCTAGTACAAATAATTTTACACTATAGTTGAACTAGCTCTATAGCCTAGTACAAATAATTTTACACTAGAGTTGAACTAGCTCTATAAGCTAGTACAAATAATTTTACACTAGAGTTGAACTAGCTCTATAGCCTAGTACAAATAATTTTACACTAGAGTTGAACTAGCTCTATAGCCTAGTAGAAATAATTTTACACTAGAGTTGAACTAGCTCTATAGCCTAGTACAAATAATTTTACACTAGAGTTGAACTAGTTCTATAGCCTAGTACAAATAATTTTACAATATAGTTGAACTAGCTCTATAAGCTAGTTGAATTAATTTTACACTAGAGTTGAACTAGCTCTATAGCCTAGTACAAATAATTTTACACTATAGTTGAACTAGCTCTATAAGCTAGTTGAAATAATTTTACACTAGAGTTGAACTAGCTCTATAGCCTAGTACACATAATTTTACACTATAGTTGAACTAGCTCTATAGCCTAGTACAAATAATTTTACACTAGTGTTGAACTAGCGCTATAGCCTAGTATAAATAATTTTACAATAGAGTACAACTAGCTCTATAAGCTAGTACAAATAATTTTACACTAGAGTTGAACTAGCTCTATAGACTAGTACAAATAATTTTACACTAGAGTTGAATTAGCTCTATAGCCTAGTACAAATAATTTTACACTATAGTTGAACTAGCTTTATAAGCTAGTTGAAATAATTTTACACTAGATCTGAACTAGCTCTATAGCCTAGTACAAATAATTTTACACTATAGTTGAACTAGCGCTATAGCCTAGTACAAATAATTTTACACTAGAGTTGAACTAGCTCTATAAGCTAGTACAAATAATTTTACACTAGAGTTGAACTAGCTCTATAGCCTAGTACAAATAATTTTACACTAGAGTTGAACTAGCTCTATAGCCTAGTACAAATAATTTTACACTGTAGTTGAACTAGCTCTATAAGCTAGTACAAATAATTTTACACTAGAGTTGAACTAGCTCTATAGCCTAGTACAAATAATTTTACACTATAGTTGAACTAGCTCTATAGCCAAGTACAAATAATTTGACACTAGAGTTGAACTAGCTCTATAAGCTAGTACGAATAATTTCACACTAGAGTTGAACTAGCTCTATAGCCTAGTACAAATAATTTTACGCTATAGTTGAACTAGCTCTATAAGCTAGTTGAAATAATTTTAGACTAGAGTTGAACTAGCTCTATAGCCTAGTAAAAATAATTTTACACTATAGTTGAACTAGCTCTATAGCCTAGTACAAATAATTTTACACTAGAGTTGAACTACCGCTATAGCCTCGTACAAATAATTTTACAATAGAGTTCAACTAGCTCTATAAGCTAGTACAAATAATTTTACACTAGAGTTGAACTAGCTCTATAGCCTAGTACAAATAATTTTACACTAGAGTTGAATTAGCTCTATAGCCTAGTACAAATAATTTTACACTATAGTTGAACTAGCTCTATAAGCTAGTTGAAATAATTTTACACTAGATCTGAACTAGCTCTATAGCCTAGTACAAATAATTTTACACTAGAGTTGAACTAGCTCTATAGCCTAGTACAAATAATTTTACACTATAGTTGAACTAGCTCTATAAGCTAGTACAAATAATTTTACACTAGAGTTGAACTAGCTCTATAGCCTAGTACAAATAATTTTACACTATAGTTGAACTAGATCTATAGCCAAGTACAAATAATTTTACACTAGAGTTGAACTAGCTCTATAAGCTAGTACGAATAATTTCACACTAGAGTTGAACTAGCTCTATAGCCTAGTACAAATAATTTTACGCTATAGTTGAACTAGCTCTATAAGCTAGTTGAAATAATTTTACACTAGAGTTGAACTAGCTCTATAGCCTAGTACAAATAATTTTACACTATAGTTGAACTAGCTCTATAAGCTAGTTGAAATAATTTTACACTAGAGTTGAACTAGCTCTATAGCCTAGTACAAATAATTTTACACTAGAGTTGAACTAGCTCTATAAGCTAGTACAAATAATTTTACACTAGAGTTGAACTAGCTCTATAGCCTAGTACAAATAATTTTACACTAGAGTTGAACTAGCTCTATCAGCTAGTACAAATAAGTTTACACTATAGTTGAACTAGCTCTATAGCCTAGTACAAATAATTTTACACTAGAGTTGAACTAGCTCTATAGCCTAGTACAAATAATTTTACAATATAGTTGAACTAGCTCTATAAGCTAGTTCAAATAATTTTACACTAGAGTTGGACTAGCTCTACAGCCTTATACAAATAATTTTACACTAGAGTTGAACTAGCTCTATAGCCTAGTACAAATAACTTTACACTAGAGTTGAACTAGCACTATAAGCTAGTTCAAATAATTTTACACTAGAGTTGAACTAGCTCTATAGCCTAGTAGAAATAATTTTACACTAGAGTTGAACTAGCTCTATAGCCTAGTAGAAATAATTTTACACTAGAGGTGAACTAGCTCTATAGCCTAGTACAAATAATTTTACACTTGAGTTGAAATAGTTCTATAGCCTAGTACAAATAATTTTACACTATAGTTGAACTAGCTCTATAAGCTAGTTGAAATAATTTTACATTAGAGTTGAACTAGCTCTATGGCCTAGTACAAATAATTTTACAGTATAGTTGAACTAGCTCTATAGCCTAGTACAAATAATTTTACACTAGAGTTGGACTAGCTCTACAGCCTAGTACAAATAACTTTACACTAGAGTTGAACTAGCTCTATAGCCTAGTACAAATAACTTTACACTAGAGTTGAACTAGCACTATAAGCTAGTTCAAATAATTTTACACTAGAGTTGAACTAGCTCTATAGCCTAGTAGAAATAATTTTACACTATAGTTGAACTAGCTCTATAAGCTAGTTGAAATAATTTTACACTAGAGTTGAACTAGCTCTATAGCCTAGTACAAATAATTTTACACTAGAGTTGAACTAGCTCTATAGCCTAGTACAAATAATTTTACACTAGAGTTGAACTAGCTCTATAAGCTAGTACAAATAATTTTACAATAGAGTTGAACTAGCTCTATAGCCTAGTACAAATAATTTTACACTAGAGTTGAACTAGCTCTATCAGCTAGTACAAATAAGTTTACACTATAGTTGAACTAGCTCTATAGCCTAGTACAAATAATTTTACACTAGAGTTGAACTAGCTCTATAGCCTAGTACAAATAATTTTACTATATAGTTGAACTAGCTCTATAAGCTAGTTCAAATAATTTTACACTAGAGTTGGACTAGCTCTACAGCCTACTACAAATAATTTTACACTAGAGTTGAACTAGCTCTATAGCCTAGTACAAATAACTTTACACTAGAGTTGAACTAGCACTATAAGCTAGTTCAAATAATTTTACACTAGAGTTGAACTAGCTCTATAGCCTAGTAGAAATAACTTTACACTAGAGTTTAACTAGCTCTATAGCCTAGTAGAAATAATTTTACACTAGAGTTGAACTAGCTCTATAGCCTAGTACAAATAATTTTACACTATAGTTGAACTAGCTCTATAAGCTAGTTGAAATAATTTTACACTAGAGTTGAACTAGCTCTATAGCCTAGTACAAAAAATTTTACACTAGAGTTGAACTAGTTCTATAGCCTAGTACAAATAATTTTACACTATAGTTGAAGTAGCTCTATAAGCTAGTTGAAATAATTTTACATTAGAGTTGAACTAGCTCTATAGCCTAGTACAAATAATTTTACACTATAGTTGAACTAGCTCTATAGCCTAGTACAAATAATTTTACACTAGAGTTGGACTAGCTCTACAGCCTAGTACAAATAACTTTACACTAGAGTTGAACTAGCTCTATAGCCTAGTACAAATAACTTTACACTAGAGTTGACCTAACACTATAAGCTAGTTCAAATAATTTTACACTAGAGTTGAACTAGCTCTATAGCCTAGTAGAAATAATTTTACACTAGAGTTGAACTAGCTCTATAGCCTAGTAGAAATAATTTTACACTAGAGTTGAACTAGCTCTATAGCCTAGTACAAATAATTTTACACTAGAGTTGAACTAGTTCTATAGCCTAGTACAAATAATTTTACAATATAGTTGAACTAGCTCTATAAGCTAGTTGAATTAATTTTACACTAGAGTTGAACTAGCTCTATAGCCTAGTACAAATAATTTTACACTATAGTTGAACTAGCTCTATAAGCTAGTTGAAATAATTTTGCACTAGAGTTGAACTAGCTCTATAGCCTAGTACACATAATTTTACACTATAGTTGAACTAGCTCTATAGCCTAGTACAAATAATTTTACACTAGTGTTGAACTAGCGCTATAGCCTAGTATAAATAATTTTACAATAGAGTACAACTAGCTCTATAAGCTAGTACAAATAATTTTACACTAGAGTTGAACTAGCTCTATAGACTAGTACAAATAATTTTACACTAGAGTTGAATTAGCTCTATAGCCTAGTACAAATAATTTTACACTATAGTTGAACTAGCTCTATAAGCTAGTTGAAATAATTTTACACTAGAGTTGAACTAGCTCTATAGCCTAGTACAAATAATTTTACACTAGAGTTGAACTAGCTCTATAGCCTAGTACAAATAATTTTACACTAGAGTTGAACTAGCTCTATAACCTAGATAAATAATTTTACACTAGAGTTGAACTAGCTCTATAGCCTAGTACAAATAATTTTACACTAGAGTTGAACTAGCTCTATCAGCTAGTATAAATAAATTTACACTCTACTTGAACTAGCTCTGTAGCCTAGTACAAATAATTTTACACTATAGTTGAACTAGATCTATAGCCAAGTCCAAATAATTTTACGCTAGAGTTGAACTAGCTCTATAGCCTAGTACAAATAATTTTACACTAGAGTTGAACTAGCTCTATAAGCTAGTACAAATAATTTCACACTAGAGTTGAACTAGCTCTATAGCCTAGTACAAATAATTTTACACTATAGTTGAACTAGCTCTATAAGCTAGTTGAAATAATTTTACACTAGAGTTGAACTAGCTCTATAGCCTTGTACAAATAATTTTACACTATAGTCGAACTAGCTCTATAAGCTAGTTGAAATAATTTTACACTAGAGTTGAACTAGCTCTATAGCCTAGTACAAATAATTTTACACTAGAGTTGAACTAGCTCTATAAGCTAGTACAAATAATTTATACCAGAGTTGAACTAGCTCTATAGCCTAGTACAAATAATTTTACACTATAGTTGAACTAGCTCTATAAGCTAGTTCAAATAATTTTACACTAGAGTTGAACTAGCTCTATAGCCTAGTACAAATAATTTTACACTAGAGTTGAACTAGCTCTATAGCCTAGTACAAATAATTTTACACTAGTGTTGAACTAGCTCTATAGCCTAGTACAAATAACTTTACACTAGAGTTGAACTAGCACTATAAGCTAGTTCAAATAATTTTACACTAGAGTTGAACTAGCTCTATAGCCTAGTAGAAATAACTTTACACTAGAGTTGAACTAGCTCTATAGCCTAGTAGAAATAATTATACACTAGAGTTGAACTAGCTCTATAGCCTAGTACAAAAAATTTTACACTAGAGTTGAACTAGTTCTATAGCCTAGTACAAATAATTTTACACTATAGTTGAAGTAGCTCTATAAGCTAGTTGAAATAATTTTACATTAGAGTTGAACTAGCTCTATAGCCTAGTACAAATAATTTTACACTATAGTTGAACTAGCTCTATAGCCTAGTACAAATAATTTTACACTAGAGTTGGACTAGCTCTACAGCCTAGTACAAATAACTTTACACTAGAGTTGAACTAGCTCTATAGCCTAGTACAAATAACTTTACACTAGAGTTGAACTAACACTATAAGCTAGTTCAAATAATTTTACACTAGAGTTGAACTAGCTCTATAGCCTAGTAGAAATAATTTTACACTAGAGTTGAACTAGCTCTATAGCCTAGTAGAAATAATTTTACACTAGAGTTGAACTAGCTCTATAGCCTAGTACAAATAATTTTACACTAGAGTTGAACTAGCTCTATCAGCTAGTATAAATAAATTTACACTCTACTTGAACTAGCTCTGTAGCCTAGTACAAATAATTTTACACTATAGTTGAACTAGATCTATAGCCAAGTCCAAATAATTTTACGCTAGAGTTGAACTAGCTCTATAGCCTAGTACAAATAATTTTACACTAGAGTTGAACTAGCTCTATAAGCTAGTACAAATAATTTCACACTAGAGTTGAACTAGCTCTATAGCCTAGTACAAATAATTTTACACTATAGTTGAACTAGCTCTATAAGCTAGTTGAAATAATTTTACACTAGAGTTGAACTAGCTCTATAGCCTTGTACAAATAATTTTACACTATAGTCGAACTAGCTCTATAAGCTAGTTGAAATAATTTTACACTAGAGTTGAACTAGCTCTATAGCCTAGTACAAATAATTTTACACTAGAGTTGAACTAGCTCTATAAGCTAGTACAAATAATTTATACTAGAGTTGAACTAGCTCTATAGCCTAGTACAAATAATTTTACACTATAGTTGAACTAGCTCTATAAGCTAGTTCAAATAATTTTACACTAGAGTTGAACTAGCTCTATAGCCTAGTACAAATAATTTTACACTAGAGTTGAACTAGCTCTATAGCCTAGTACAAATAATTTTACACTAGTGTTGAACTAGCTCTATAGCCTAGTACAAATAACTTTACACTAGAGTTGAACTAGCACTATAAGCTAGTTCAAATAATTTTACACTAGAGTTGAACTAGCTCTATAGCCTAGTAGAAATAACTTTACACTAGAGTTGAACTAGCTCTATAGCCTAGTAGAAATAATTATACACTAGAGTTGAACTAGCTCTATAGCCTAGTACAAAAAATTTTACACTAGAGTTGAACTAGTTCTATAGCCTAGTACAAATAATTTTACACTATAGTTGAAGTAGCTCTATAAGCTAGTTGAAATAATTTTACATTAGAGTTGAACTAGCTCTATAGCCTAGTACAAATAATTTTACACTATAGTTGAACTAGCTCTATAGCCTAGTACAAATAATTTTACACTAGAGTTGGACTAGCTCTACAGCCTAGTACAAATAACTTTACACTAGAGTTGAACTAGCTCTATAGCCTAGTACAAATAACTTTACACTAGAGTTGAACTAACACTATAAGCTAGTTCAAATAATTTTACACTAGAGTTGAACTAGCTCTATAGCCTAGTAGAAATAATTTTACACTAGAGTTGAACTAGCTCTATAGCCTAGTAGAAATAATTTTACACTAGAGTTGAACTAGCTCTATAGCCTAGTACAAATAATTTTACACTAGAGTTGAACTAGTTCTATAGCCTAGTACAAATAATTTTACAATATAGTTGAACTAGCTCTATAAGCTAGTTGAATTAATTTTACACTAGAGTTGAACTAGCTCTATAGCCTAGTACAAATAATTTTACACTATAGTTGAACTAGCTCTATAAGCTAGTTGAAATAATTTTACACTAGAGTTGAACTAGCTCTATAGCCTAGTACACATAATTTTACACTATAGTTGAACTAGCTCTATAGCCTAGTACAAATAATTTTACACTAGTGTTGAACTAGCGCTATAGCCTAGTATAAATAATTTTACAATAGAGTACAACTAGCTCTATAAGCTAGTACAAATAATTTTACACTAGAGTTGAACTAGCTCTATAGCCTAGTACAAATAATTTTACAGTATAGTTGAACTAGCTCTATAAGCTAGTTGAAATAATTTTACACTAGAGTTGAACTAGCTCTATAGCCTAGTACAAATAATTTTACACTAGAGTTGAACTAGCTCTATAGCCTAGTACTAATAATTTTACACTAGAGTTGAACTAGCTCTATAAGCTAGTTCAAATAATTTTACACTAGAGTTGAACTAGCTCTATAGCCTAGTACAAATAATTTTACACTAGAGTTGAACTAGCTCTATCAGCTAGTATAAATAATTTTACACTCTACTTGAACTAGCTCTGTAGCCTAGTACAAATAATTTTACACTATAGTTGAACTAGATCTATAGCCAAGTACAAATAATTTTACGCTAGAGTTGAACTAGCTCTATAGCCTAGTACAAATAATTTTACACTAGAGTTGAACTAGCTCTATAAGCTAGTACAAATAATTTCACACTAGAGTTGAACTAGCTCTATAGCCTAGTACAAATAATTTTAGACTATAGTTGAACTAGCTCTATAAGCTAGTTGAAATAATTTTACACTAGAGTTGAACTAGCTCAATAGCCTTGTACAAATAATTTTACACTATAGTCGAACTAGCTCTATAAGCTAGTTGAAATAATTTTACACTAGAGTTGAACTAGCTCTATAGCCTAGTACAAATAATTTTACACTAGAGTTGAACTAGCTCTATAAGCTAGTACAAATAATTTATACTAGAGTTGAACTAGCTCTATAGCCTAGTACAAATAATTTTACACTATAGTTGAACTAGCTCTATAAGCTAGTTCAAATAATTTTACACTAGAGTTGAACTAGCTCTATAGCCTAGTACAAATAATTTTACACTAGAGTTGAACTAGCTCTATAGCCTAGTACAAATAATTTTACACTAGAGTTGAACTAGCTCTATAGCCTAGTACAAATAACTTTACACTAGAGTTGAACTAGCACTATAAGCTAGTTCAAATAATTTTACACTAGAGTTGAACTAGCTCTATAGCCTAGTACAAATAATTTTACACTAGAGTTGAACTAGCTCTATAAGCTAGTTCAAATAATTTTACACTAGAGTTGAACTAGCTCTATAGCCTAGTACAAATAATTTTACACTAGAGTTGAACTAGCTCTATCAGCTAGTATAAATAATTTTACACTCTACTTGAACTAGCTCTGTAGCCTAGTACAAATAATTTTACACTATAGTTGAACTAGATCTATAGCCAAGTACAAATAATTTTACGCTAGAATTGAACTAGCTCTATAGCCTAGTACAAATAATTTTACACTAGAGTTGAACTAGCTCTATAAGCTAGTACAAATAATTTCACACTAGAGTTGAACTAGCTCTATAGCCTAGTACAAATAATTTTACACTATAGTTGAACTAGCTCTATAAGCTAGTTGAAATAATTTTACACTAGAGTTGAACTAGCTCTATAGCCTTGTACAAATAATTTTACAGTATAGTCGAACTAGCTCTATAAGCTAGTTGAAATAATTTTACACTAGAGTTGAACTAGCTCTATAGCCTAGTACAAATAATTTTACACTAGAGTTGAACTAGCTCTATAAGCTAGTACAAATAATTTATACTAGAGTTGAACTAGCTCTATAGCCTAGTACAAATAATTTTACACTATAGTTGAACTAGCTCTATAAGCTAGTTCAAATAATTTTACACTAGAGTTGAACTAGCTCTATAGCCTAGTACAAATAATTTTACACTAGAGTTGAACTAGCTCTATAGCCTAGTAGAAATAACTTTACACTAGAGTTGAACTAGCTCTATAGCCTAGTAGAAATAATTATACACTAGAGTTGAACTAGCTCTATAGCCTAGTACAAAAAATTTTACACTAGAGTTGAACTAGTTCTATAGCCTAGTACAAATAATTTTACACTATAGTTGAAGTAGCTCTATAAGCTAGTTGAAATAATTTTACATTAGAGTTGAACTAGCTCTATAGCCTAGTACAAATAATTTTACACTATAGTTGAACTAGCTCTATAGCCTAGTACAAATAATTTTACACTAGAGTTGGACTAGCTCTACAGCCTAGTACAAATAACTTTACACTAGAGTTGAACTAGCTCTATAGCCTAGTACAAATAACTTTACACTAGAGTTGAACTAACACTATAAGCTAGTTCAAATAATTTTACACTAGAGTTGAACTAGCTCTATAGCCTAGTAGAAATAATTTTACACTAGAGTTGAACTAGCTCTATAGCCTAGTAGAAATAATTTTACACTAGAGTTGAACTAGCTCTATAGCCTAGTACAAATAATTTTACACTAGAGTTGAACTAGTTCTATAGCCTAGTACAAATAATTTTACAATATAGTTGAACTAGCTCTATAAGCTAGTTGAATTAATTTTACACTAGAGTTGAACTAGCTCTATAGCCTAGTACAAATAATTTTACACTATAGTTGAACTAGCTCTATAAGCTAGTTGAAATAATTTTACACTAGAGTTGAACTAGCTCTATAGCCTAGTACACATAATTTTACACTATAGTTGAACTAGCTCTATAGCCTAGTACAAATAATTTTACACTAGTGTTGAACTAGCGCTATAGCCTAGTATAAATAATTTTACAATAGAGTACAACTAGCTCTATAAGCTAGTACAAATAATTTTACACTAGAGTTGAACTAGCTCTATAGCCTAGTACAAATAATTTTACAGTATAGTTGAACTAGCTCTATAAGCTAGTTGAAATAATTTTACACTAGAGTTGAACTAGCTCTATAGCCTAGTACAAATAATTTTACACTAGAGTTGAACTAGCTCTATAGCCTAGTACTAATAATTTTACACTAGAGTTGAACTAGCTCTATAAGCTAGTTCAAATAATTTTACACTAGAGTTGAACTAGCTCTATAGCCTAGTACAAATAATTTTACACTAGAGTTGAACTAGCTCTATCAGCTAGTATAAATAATTTTACACTCTACTTGAACTAGCTCTGTAGCCTAGTACAAATAATTTTACACTATAGTTGAACTAGATCTATAGCCAAGTACAAATAATTTTACGCTAGAGTTGAACTAGCTCTATAGCCTAGTACAAATAATTTTACACTAGAGTTGAACTAGCTCTATAAGCTAGTACAAATAATTTCACACTAGAGTTGAACTAGCTCTATAGCCTAGTACAAATAATTTTAGACTATAGTTGAACTAGCTCTATAAGCTAGTTGAAATAATTTTACACTAGAGTTGAACTAGCTCAATAGCCTTGTACAAATAATTTTACACTATAGTCGAACTAGCTCTATAAGCTAGTTGAAATAATTTTACACTAGAGTTGAACTAGCTCTATAGCCTAGTACAAATAATTTTACACTAGAGTTGAACTAGCTCTATAAGCTAGTACAAATAATTTATACTAGAGTTGAACTAGCTCTATAGCCTAGTACAAATAATTTTACACTATAGTTGAACTAGCTCTATAAGCTAGTTCAAATAATTTTACACTAGAGTTGAACTAGCTCTATAGCCTAGTACAAATAATTTTACACTAGAGTTGAACTAGCTCTATAGCCTAGTACAAATAATTTTACACTAGAGTTGAACTAGCTCTATAGCCTAGTACAAATAACTTTACACTAGAGTTGAACTAGCACTATAAGCTAGTTCAAATAATTTTACACTAGAGTTGAACTAGCTCTATAGCCTAGTACAAATAATTTTACACTAGAGTTGAACTAGCTCTATAAGCTAGTACAAATAATTTTACACTAGAGTTGAACTAGCTCTATAGCCTAGTACAAATAATTTTACACTAGAGTTGAACTAGCTCTATCAGCTAGTATAAATAATTTTACACTCTACTTGAACTAGCTCTGTAGCCTAGTACAAATAATTTTACACTATAGTTGAACTAGATCTATAGCCAAGTACAAATAATTTTACGCTAGAATTGAACTAGCTCTATAGCCTAGTACAAATAATTTTACACTAGAGTTGAACTAGCTCTATAAGCTAGTACAAATAATTTCACACTAGAGTTGAACTAGCTCTATAGCCTAGTAAAAATAATTTTACACTATAGTTGAACTAGCTCTATAAGCTAGTTGAAATAATTTTACACTAGAGTTGAACTAGCTCTATAGCCTTGTACAAATAATTTTACACTATAGTCGAACTAGCTCTATAAGCTAGTTGAAATAATTTTACACTAGAGTTGAACTAGCTCTATAGCCTAGTACAAATAATTTTACACTAGAGTTGAACTAGCTCTATAAGCTAGTACAAATAATTTATACTAGAGTTGAACTAGCTCTATAGCCTAGTACAAATAATTTTACACTATAGTTGAACTAGCTCTATAAGCTAGTTCAAATAATTTTACACTAGAGTTGAACTAGCTCTATAGCCTAGTACAAATAATTTTACACTAGAGTTGAACTAGCTCTATAGCCTAGTACAAATAATTTTACACTAGTGTTGAACTAGCTCTATAGCCTAGTACAAATAACTTTACACTAGAGTTGAACTAGCACTATAAGCTAGTTCAAATAATTTTACACTAGAGTTGAACTAGCTCTATAGCCTAGTAGAAATAACTTTACACTAGAGTTGAACTAGCTCTATAGCCTAGTAGAAATAATTATACACTAGAGTTGAACTAGCTCTATAGCCTAGTACAAAAAATTTTACACTAGAGTTGAACTAGTTCTATAGCCTAGTACAAATAATTTTACACTATAGTTGAAGTAGCTCTATAAGCTAGTTGAAATAATTTTACATTAGAGTTGAACTAGCTCTATAGCCTAGTACAAATAATTTTACACTATAGTTGAACTAGCTCTATAGCCTAGTACAAATAATTTTACACTAGAGTTGGACTAGCTCTACAGCCTAGTACAAATAACTTTACACTAGAGTTGAACTAGCTCTATAGCCTAGTACAAATAACTTTACACTAGAGTTGAACTAACACTATAAGCTAGTTCAAATAATTTTACACTAGATTTGAACTAGCTCTATAGCCTAGTAGAAATAATTTTACACTAGAGTTGAACTAGCTCTATAGCCTAGTAGAAATAATTTTACACTAGAGTTGAACTAGCTCTATAGCCTAGTACAAATAATTTTACACTAGAGTTGAACTAGTTCTATAGCCTAGTACAAATAATTTTACAATATAGTTGAACTAGCTCTATAAGCTAGTTGAATTAATTTTACACTAGAGTTGAACTAGCTCTATAGCCTAGTACAAATAATTTTACACTATAGTTGAACTAGCTCTATAAGCTAGTTGAAATAATTTTACACTAGAGTTGAACTAGCTCTATAGCCTAGTACACATAATTTTACACTATAGTTGAACTAGCTCTATAGCCTAGTACAAATAATTTTACACTAGTGTTGAACTAGCGCTATAGCCTAGTATAAATAATTTTACAATAGAGTACAACTAGCTCTATAAGCTAGTACAAATAATTTTACACTAGAGTTGAACTAGCTCTATAGACTAGTACAAATAATTTTACACTAGAGTTGAATTAGCTCTATAGCCTAGTACAAATAATTTTACACTATAGTTGAACTAGCTCTATAAGCTAGTTGAAATAATTTTACACTAGAGTTGAACTAGCTCTATAGCCTAGTACAAATAATTTTACACTAGAGTTGAACTAGCTCTATAGCCTAGTACTAATAATTTTACACTAGAGTTGAACTAGCTCTATAAGCTAGTTCAAATAATTTTACACTAGAGTTGAACTAGCTCTATAGCCTAGTACAAATAATTTTACACTAGAGTTGAACTAGCTCTATCAGCTAGTATAAATAATTTTACACTCTACTTGAACTAGCTCTGTAGCCTAGTACAAATAATTTTACACTATAGTTGAACTAGATCTATAGCCAAGTACAAATAATTTTACGCTAGAGTTGAACTAGCTCTATAGCCTAGTACAAATAATTTTACACTAGAGTTGAACTAGCTCTATAAGCTAGTACAAATAATTTCACACTAGAGTTGAACTAGCTCTATAGCCTAGTACAAATAATTTTACACTATAGTTGAACTAGCTCTATAAGCTAGTTGAAATAATTTTACACTAGAGTTGAACTAGCTCAATAGCCTTGTACAAATAATTTTACACTATAGTCGAACTAGCTCTATAAGCTAGTTGAAATAATTTTACACTAGAGTTGAACTAGCTCTATAGCCTAGTACAAATAATTTTACACTAGAGTTGAACTAGCTCTATAAGCTAGTACAAATAATTTATACTAGAGTTGAACTAGCTCTATAGCCTAGTACAAATAATTTTACACTATAGTTGAACTAGCTCTATAAGCTAGTTCAAATAATTTTACACTAGAGTTGAACTAGCTCTATAGCCTAGTACAAATAATTTTACACTAGAGTTGAACTAGCTCTATAGCCTAGTACAAATAATTTTACACTAGAGTTGAACTAGCTCTATAGCCTAGTACAAATAACTTTACACTAGAGTTGAACTAGCACTATAAGCTAGTTCAAATAATTTTACACTAGAGTTGAACTAGCTCTATAGCCTAGTACAAATAATTTTACACTAGAGTTGAACTAGCTCTATAAGCTAGTACAAATAATTTTACACTAGAGTTGAACTAGCTCTATAGCCTAGTACAAATAATTTTACACTAGAGTTGAACTAGCTCTATCAGCTAGTATAAATAATTTTACACTCTACTTGAACTAGCTCTGTAGCCTAGTACAAATAATTTTACACTATAGTTGAACTAGATCTATAGCCAAGTACAAATAATTTTACGCTAGAATTGAACTAGCTCTATAGCCTAGTACAAATAATTTTACAGTAGAGTTGAACTAGCTCTATAAGCTAGTACAAATAATTTCACACTAGAGTTGAACTAGCTCTATAGCCTAGTACAAATAATTTTACACTATAGTTGAACTAGCTCTATAAGCTAGTTGAAATAATTTTACACTAGAGTTGAACTAGCTCTATAGCCTTGTACAAATAATTTTACACTATAGTCGAACTAGCTCTATAAGCTAGTTGAAATAATTTTACACTAGAGTTGAACTAGCTCTATAGCCTAGTACAAATAATTTTACACTAGAGTTGAACTAGCTCTATAAGCTAGTACAAATAATTTATACTAGAGTTGAACTACTCTATAGCCTAGTACAAATAATTTTACACTATAGTTGAACTAGCTCTATAAGCTAGTTCAAATAATTTTACACTAGAGTTGAACTAGCTCTATAGCCTAGTACAAATAATTTTACACTAGAGTTGAACTAGCTCTATAGCCTAGTACAAATAATTTTACACTAGAGTTGAACTAGCTCTATAGCCTAGTACAAATAACTTTACACTAGAGTTGAACTAGCACTATAAGCTAGTTCAAATAATTTTACACTAGAGTTGAACTAGCTCTATAGCCTAGTAGAAATAACTTTACACTAGAGTTGAACTAGCTCTATAGCCTAGTAGAAATAATTATACACTAGAGTTGAACTAGCTCTATAGCCTAGTACAAATAATTTTACACTAGAGTTGAACTAGTTCTATAGCCTAGTACAAATAATTTTACACTATAGTTGAACTAGCTCTATAAGCTAGTACAAATAATTTTACACTAGAGTTGAACTAGCTCTATAGCCTAGTACAAATAATTTTACACTAGAGTTGAATTAGCTCTATAGCCTAGTACAAATAATTTTACACTATAGTTGAACTAGCTCTATAAGCTAGTACAAATAATTTTACACTAGAGTTGAACTAGCTCTATAGCCTAGTACGAATAATTTTACACTATAGTTGAACTAGATCTATAGCCAAGTACAAATAATTTTACACTAGAGTTGAACTAGCTCTATAAGCTAGTACGAATAATTTCACACTAGAGTTGAACTAGCTCTATAGCCTAGTACAAATAATTTTACGCTATAGTTGAACTAGCTCTATAAGCTAGTTGAAATAATTTTACACTAGAGTTGAACTAGCTCTATAGCCTAGTACAAATAATTTTACACCATAGTTGAACTAGCTCTATAAGCTAGTTGAAATAATTTTACACTAGAGTTGAACTAGCTCTATAGCCTAGTACAAATAATTTTACACTAGAGTTGAACTAGCTCTATAAGCTAGTACAAATAATTTTACACTAGAGTTGAACTAGCTCTATTGCCTAGTACAAATAATTTTACACTAGAGTTGAACTAGCTCTATCAGCTAGTACAAATAAGTTTACACTATAGTTGAACTAGCTCTAAAGCCTAGTACAAATAATTTTACAATAGAGTTGAACTAGCTCTATAGCCTAGTACAAATAACTTTACACTAGAGTTGAACTAGCACTATAAGCTAGTACAAATAATTTTACACTAGAGTTGAACTAGCTCTATCAGCTAGTATAAATAATTTTACACTCTACTTGAACTAGCTCTGTAGCCTAGTACAAATAATTTTACACTATAGTTGAACTAGATCTATAGCCAAGTACAAATAATTTTACGCTAGAATTGAACTAGCTCTATAGCCTAGTACAAATAATTTTACACTAGAGTTGAACTAGCTCTATAAGCTAGTACAAATAATTTCACACTAGAGTTGAACTAGCTCTATAGCCTAGTACAAATAATTTTACACTATAGTTGAACTAGCTCTATAAGCTAGTTGAAATAATTTTACACTAGAGTTGAACTAGCTCTATAGCCTTGTACAAATAATTTTACACTATAGTCGAACTAGCTCTATAAGCTAGTTGAAATAATTTTACACTAGAGTTGAACTAGCTCTATAGCCTAGTACAAATAATTTTACACTAGAGTTGAACTAGCTCTATAAGCTAGTACAAATAATTTATACTAGAGTTGAACTAGCTCTATAGCCTAGTACAAATAATTTTACACTATAGTTGAACTAGCTCTATAAGCTAGTTCAAATAATTTTACACTAGAGTTGAACTAGCTCTATAGCCTAGTACAAATAATTTTACACTAGAGTTGAACTAGCTCTATAGCCTAGTACAAATAATTTTACACTAGAGTTGAACTAGCTCTATAGCCTAGTACAAATAACTTTACACTAGAGTTGAACTAGCACTATAAGCTAGTTCAAATAATTTTACACTAGAGTTGAACTAGCTCTATAGCCTAGTAGAAATAACTTTACACTAGAGTTGAACTAGCTCTATAGCCTAGTAGAAATAATTATACACTAGAGTTGAACTAGCTCTATAGCCTAGTACAAATAATTTTACACTAGAGTTGAACTAGTTCTATAGCCTAGTACAAATAATTTTACACTATAGTTGAACTAGCTCTATAAGCTAGTACAAATAATTTTACACTAGAGTTGAACTAGCTCTATAGCCTAGTACAAATAATTTTACACTAGAGTTGAATTAGCTCTATAGCCTAGTACAAATAATTTTACACTATAGTTGAACTAGCTCTATAAGCTAGTACAAATAATTTTACACTAGAGTTGAACTAGCTCTATAGCCTAGTACGAATAATTTTACACTATAGTTGAACTAGATCTATAGCCAAGTACAAATAATTTTACACTAGAGTTGAACTAGCTCTATAAGCTAGTACGAATAATTTCACACTAGAGTTGAACTAGCTCTATAGCCTAGTACAAATAATTTTACGCTATAGTTGAACTAGCTCTATAAGCTAGTTGAAATAATTTTACACTAGAGTTGAACTAGCTCTATAGCCTAGTACAAATAATTTTACACTATAGTTGAACTAGCTCTATAGCCTAGTAGAAATAATTTTACACTAGAGTTGAACTAGCTCTATAGCCTAGTACAAATAATTTTACACTAGAGTTGAACTAGCTCTATAACCTAGATAAATAATTTTACACTAGAGTTGAACTAGCTCTATAGCCTAGTACAAATAATTTTACACTAGAGTTGAACTAGCTCTATCAGCTAGTATAAATAAATTTACACTCTACTTGAACTAGCTCTGTAGCCTAGTACAAATAATTTTACACTATAGTTGAACTAGATCTATAGCCAAGTCCAAATAATTTTACGCTAGAGTTGAACTAGCTCTATAGCCTAGTACAAATAATTTTACACTAGAGTTGAACTAGCTCTATAAGCTAGTACAAATAATTTCACACTAGAGTTGAACTAGCTCTATAGCCTAGTACAAATAATTTTACACTATAGTTGAACTAGCTCTATAAGCTAGTTGAAATAATTTTACACTAGAGTTGAACTAGCTCTATAGCCTTGTACAAATAATTTTACACTATAGTCGAACTAGCTCTATAAGCTAGTTGAAATAATTTTACACTAGAGTTGAACTAGCTCTATAGCCTAGTACAAATAATTTTACACTAGAGTTGAACTAGCTCTATAAGCTAGTACAAATAATTTATACTAGAGTTGAACTAGCTCTATAGCCTAGTACAAATAATTTTACACTATAGTTGAACTAGCTCTATAAGCTAGTTCAAATAATTTTACACTAGAGTTGAACTAGCTCTATAGCCTAGTACAAATAATTTTACACTAGAGTTGAACTAGCTCTATAGCCTAGTACAAATAATTTTACACTAGAGTTGAACTAGCTCTATAGCCTAGTACAAATTACTTTACACTAGAGTTGAACTAGCACTATAAGCTAGTTCAAATAATTTTACACTAGAGTTGAACTAGCTCTATAGCCTAGTAGAAATAACTTTACACTAGAGTTGAACTAGCTCTATAGCCTAGTAGAAATAATTATACACTAGAGTTGAACTAGCTCTATAGCCTAGTACAAATAATTTTACGCTATAGTTGAACTAGCTCTATAAGCTAGTTGAAATAATTTTACACTAGAGTTGAACTAGCTCTATAGCCTAGTACAAATAATTTTACGCTATAGTTGAACTAGCTCTATAAGCTAGTTGAAATAATTTTACACTAGAGTTGAACTAGCTCTATAGCCTAGTACAAATAATTTTACACCATAGTTGAACTAGCTCTATAAGCTAGTTGAAATAATTTTACACTAGAGTTGAACTAGCTCTATAGCCTAGTACAAATAATTTTACACTAGAGTTGAACTAGCTCTATAAGCTAGTACAAATAATTTTACACTAGAGTTGAACTAGCTCTATTGCCTAGTACAAATAATTTTACACTAGAGTTGAACTAGCTCTATCAGCTAGTACAAATAAGTTTACACTATAGTTGAACTAGCTCTAAAGCCTAGTACAAATAATTTTACAATAGAGTTGAACTAGCTCTATAGCCTAGTACAAATAACTTTACACTAGAGTTGAACTAGCACTATAAGCTAGTACAAATAATTTTACACTAGAGTTGAACTAGCTCTATCAGCTAGTATAAATAATTTTACACTCTACTTGAACTAGCTCTGTAGCCTAGTACAAATAATTTTACACTATAGTTGAACTAGATCTATAGCCAAGTACAAATAATTTTACGCTAGAATTGAACTAGCTCTATAGCCTAGTACAAATAATTTTACACTAGAGTTGAACTAGCTCTATAAGCTAGTACAAATAATTTCACACTAGAGTTGAACTAGCTCTATAGCCTAGTACAAATAATTTTACACTATAGTTGAACTAGCTCTATAAGCTAGTTGAAATAATTTTACACTAGAGTTGAACTAGCTCTATAGCCTTGTACAAATAATTTTACACTATAGTCGAACTAGCTCTATAAGCTAGTTGAAATAATTTTACACTAGAGTTGAACTAGCTCTATAGCCTAGTACAAATAATTTTACACTAGAGTTGAACTAGCTCTATAAGCTAGTACAAATAATTTATACTAGAGTTGAACTAGCTCTATAGCCTAGTACAAATAATTTTACACTATAGTTGAACTAGCTCTATAAGCTAGTTCAAATAATTTTACACTAGAGTTGAACTAGCTCTATAGCCTAGTACAAATAATTTTACACTAGAGTTGAACTAGCTCTATAGCCTAGTACAAATAATTTTACACTAGAGTTGAACTAGCTCTATAGCCTAGTACAAATAACTTTACACTAGAGTTGAACTAGCACTATAAGCTAGTTCAAATAATTTTACACTAGAGTTGAACTAGCTCTATAGCCTAGTAGAAATAACTTTACACTAGAGTTGAACTAGCTCTATAGCCTAGTAGAAATAATTATACACTAGAGTTGAACTAGCTCTATAGCCTAGTACAAATAATTTTACACTAGAGTTGAACTAGTTCTATAGCCTAGTACAAATAATTTTACACTATAGTTGAACTAGCTCTATAAGCTAGTACAAATAATTTTACACTAGAGTTGAACTAGCTCTATAGCCTAGTACAAATAATTTTACACTAGAGTTGAATTAGCTCTATAGCCTAGTACAAATAATTTTACACTATAGTTGAACTAGCTCTATAAGCTAGTACAAATAATTTTACACTAGAGTTGAACTAGCTCTATAGCCTAGTACGAATAATTTTACACTATAGTTGAACTAGATCTATAGCCAAGTACAAATAATTTTACACTAGAGTTGAACTAGCTCTATAAGCTAGTACGAATAATTTCACACTAGAGTTGAACTAGCTCTATAGCCTAGTACAAATAATTTTACGCTATAGTTGAACTAGCTCTATAAGCTAGTTGAAATAATTTTACACTAGAGTTGAACTAGCTCTATAGCCTAGTACAAATAATTTTACACTATAGTTGAACTAGCTCTATAAGCTAGTTGAAATAATTTTACACTAGAGTTGAACTAGCTCTATAGCCTAGTACAAATAATTTTACACTAGAGTTGAACTAGCTCTATAAGCTAGTACAAATAATTTTACACTAGAGTTGAACTAGCTCTATAGCCTAGTACAAATAATTTTACACTAGAGTTGAACTAGCTCTATCAGCTAGTACAAATAAGTTTACACTATAGTTGAACTAGCTCTAAAGCCTAGTACAAATAATTTTACACTAGAGTTGAACTAGCTCTATAGCCTAGTACAAATAACTTTACACTAGAGTTGAACTAGCACTATAAGCTAGTTCAAATAATTTTACACTAGAGTTGAACTAGCTCTATAGCCTAGTAGAAATAATTTTACACTAGAGTTGAACTAGCTCTATAGCCTAGTACAAATAATTTTACACTAGAGTTGAACTAGCTCTATAACCTAGATAAATAATTTTACACTAGAGTTGAACTAGCTCTATAGCCTAGTACAAATAATTTTACACTAGAGTTGAACTAGCTCTATCAGCTAGTATAAATAAATTTACACTCTACTTGAACTAGCTCTGTAGCCTAGTACAAATAATTTTACACTATAGTTGAACTAGATCTATAGCCAAGTCCAAATAATTTTACGCTAGAGTTGAACTAGCTCTATA
This sequence comes from Triticum monococcum, assembly GCA_034509565.1. Lineage (NCBI taxonomy): Eukaryota > Viridiplantae > Streptophyta > Magnoliopsida > Poales > Poaceae > Triticum > Triticum monococcum. The sequence continues at coordinate 750,445,610 of CM067847.1, forward strand.
GCCTAGTACAAATAATTTTACACTAGAGTTGAACTAGCTCTATAAGCTAGTACAAATAATTTCACACTAGAGTTGAACTAGCTCTATAGCCTAGTACAAATAATTTTACACTATAGTTGAACTAGCTCTATAAGCTAGTTGAAATAATTTTACACTAGAGTTGAACTAGCTCTATAGCCTTGTACAAATAATTTTACACTATAGTCGAACTAGCTCTATAAGCTAGTTGAAATAATTTTACACTAGAGTTGAACTAGCTCTATAGCCTAGTACAAATAATTTTACACTAGAGTTGAACTAGCTCTATAAGCTAGTACAAATAATTTATACTAGAGTTGAACTAGCTCTATAGCCTAGTACAAATAATTTTACACTATAGTTGAACTAGCTCTATAAGCTAGTTCAAATAATTTTACACTAGAGTTGAACTAGCTCTATAGCCTAGTACAAATAATTTTACACTAGAGTTGAACTAGCTCTATAGCCTAGTACAAATAATTTTACACTAGAGTTGAACTAGCTCTATAGCCTAGTACAAATAACTTTACACTAGAGTTGAACTAGCACTATAAGCTAGTTCAAATAATTTTACACTAGAGTTGAACTAGCTCTATAGCCTAGTAGAAATAACTTTACACTAGAGTTGAACTAGCTCTATAGCCTAGTAGAAATAATTATACACTAGAGTTGAACTAGCTCTATAGCCTAGTACAAATAATTTTACACTAGAGTTGAACTAGTTCTATAGCCTAGTACAAATAATTTTACACTATAGTTGAACTAGCTCTATAAGCTAGTACAAATAATTTTACACTAGAGTTGAACTAGCTCTATAGCCTAGTACAAATAATTTTACACTAGAGTTGAATTAGCTCTATAGCCTAGTACAAATAATTTTACACTATAGTTGAACTAGCTCTATAAGCTAGTACAAATAATTTTACACTAGAGTTGAACTAGCTCTATAGCCTAGTACGAATAATTTTACACTATAGTTGAACTAGATCTATAGCCAAGTACAAATAATTTTACACTAGAGTTGAACTAGCTCTATAAGCTAGTACGAATAATTTCACACTAGAGTTGAACTAGCTCTATAGCCTAGTACAAATAATTTTACGCTATAGTTGAACTAGCTCTATAAGCTAGTTGAAATAATTTTACACTAGAGTTGAACTAGCTCTATAGCCTAGTACAAATAATTTTACACTATAGTTGAACTAGCTCTATAAGCTAGTTGAAATAATTTTACACTAGAGTTGAACTAGCTCTATAGCCTAGTACAAATAATTTTACACTAGAGTTGAACTAGCTCTATAAGCTAGTACAAATAATTTTACACTAGAGTTGAACTAGCTCTATAGCCTAGTACAAATAATTTTACACTAGAGTTGAACTAGCTCTATCAGCTAGTACAAATAAGTTTACACTATAGTTGAACTAGCTCTAAAGCCTAGTACAAATAATTTTACACTAGAGTTGAACTAGCTCTATAGCCTAGTACAAATAACTTTACACTAGAGTTGAACTAGCACTATAAGCTAGTTCAAATAATTTTACACTAGAGTTGAACTAGCTCTATAGCCTAGTAGAAATAATTTTACACTAGAGTTGAACTAGCTCTATAGCCTAGTACAAATAATTTTACACTAGAGTTGAACTAGCTCTATAACCTAGATAAATAATTTTACACTAGAGTTGAACTAGCTCTATAGCCTAGTACAAATAATTTTACACTAGAGTTGAACTAGCTCTATCAGCTAGTATAAATAAATTTACACTCTACTTGAACTAGCTCTGTAGCCTAGTACAAATAATTTTACACTATAGTTGAACTAGATCTATAGCCAAGTCCAAATAATTTTACGCTAGAGTTGAACTAGCTCTATAGCCTAGTACAAATAATTTTACACTAGAGTTGAACTAGCTCTATAAGCTAGTACAAATAATTTCACACTAGAGTTGAACTAGCTCTATAGCCTAGTACAAATAATTTTACACTATAGTTGAACTAGCTCTATAAGCTAGTTGAAATAATTTTACACTAGAGTTGAACTAGCTCTATAGCCTTGTACAAATAATTTTACACTAGAGTCGAACTAGCTCTATAAGCTAGTTGAAATAATTTTACACTAGAGTTGAACTAGCTCTATAGCCTAGTACAAATAATTTTACACTAGAGTTGAACTAGCTCTATAAGCTAGTACAAATAATTTATACTAGAGTTGAACTAGCTCTATAGCCTAGTACAAATAATTTTACACTATAGTTGAACTAGCTCTATAAGCTAGTTCAAATAATTTTACACTAGAGTTGAACTAGCTCTATAGCCTAGTACAAATAATTTTACACTAGAGTTGAACTAGCTCTATAGCCTAGTACAAATAATTTTACACTAGAGTTGAACTAGCTCTATAGCCTAGTACAAATTACTTTACACTAGAGTTGAACTAGCACTATAAGCTAGTTCAAATAATTTTACACTAGAGTTGAACTAGCTCTATAGCCTAGTAGAAATAACTTTACACTAGAGTTGAACTAGCTCTATAGCCTAGTAGAAATAATTATACACTAGAGTTGAACTAGCTCTATAGCCTAGTACAAATAATTTTACGCTATAGTTGAACTAGCTCTATAAGCTAGTTGAAATAATTTTACACTAGAGTTGAACTAGCTCTATAGCCTAGTACAAATAATTTTACGCTATAGTTGAACTAGCTCTATAAGCTAGTTGAAATAATTTTACACTAGAGTTGAACTAGCTCTATAGCCTAGTACAAATAATTTTACACCATAGTTGAACTAGCTCTATAAGCTAGTTGAAATAATTTTACACTAGAGTTGAACTAGCTCTATAGCCTAGTACAAATAATTTTACACTAGAGTTGAACTAGCTCTATAAGCTAGTACAAATAATTTTACACTAGAGTTGAACTAGCTCTATTGCCTAGTACAAATAATTTTACACTAGAGTTGAACTAGCTCTATCAGCTAGTACAAATAAGTTTACACTATAGTTGAACTAGCTCTAAAGCCTAGTACAAATAATTTTACAATAGAGTTGAACTAGCTCTATAGCCTAGTACAAATAACTTTACACTAGAGTTGAACTAGCACTATAAGCTAGTACAAATAATTTTACACTAGAGTTGAACTAGCTCTATCAGCTAGTATAAATAATTTTACACTCTACTTGAACTAGCTCTGTAGCCTAGTACAAATAATTTTACACTATAGTTGAACTAGATCTATAGCCAAGTACAAATAATTTTACGCTAGAATTGAACTAGCTCTATAGCCTAGTACAAATAATTTTACACTAGAGTTGAACTAGCTCTATAAGCTAGTACAAATAATTTCACACTAGAGTTGAACTAGCTCTATAGCCTAGTACAAATAATTTTACACTATAGTTGAACTAGCTCTATAAGCTAGTTGAAATAATTTTACACTAGAGTTGAACTAGCTCTATAGCCTTGTACAAATAATTTTACACTATAGTCGAACTAGCTCTATAAGCTAGTTGAAATAATTTTACACTAGAGTTGAACTAGCTCTATAGCCTAGTACAAATAATTTTACACTAGAGTTGAACTAGCTCTATAAGCTAGTACAAATAATTTATACTAGAGTTGAACTAGCTCTATAGCCTAGTACAAATAATTTTACACTATAGTTGAACTAGCTCTATAAGCTAGTTCAAATAATTTTACACTAGAGTTGAACTAGCTCTATAGCCTAGTACAAATAATTTTACACTAGAGTTGAACTAGCTCTATAGCCTAGTACAAATAATTTTACACTAGAGTTGAACTAGCTCTATAGCCTAGTACAAATAACTTTACACTAGAGTTGAACTAGCACTATAAGCTAGTTCAAATAATTTTACACTAGAGTTGAACTAGCTCTATAGCCTAGTAGAAATAACTTTACACTAGAGTTGAACTAGCTCTATAGCCTAGTAGAAATAATTATACACTAGAGTTGAACTAGCTCTATAGCCTAGTACAAATAATTTTACACTAGAGTTGAACTAGTTCTATAGCCTAGTACAAATAATTTTACACTATAGTTGAACTAGCTCTATAAGCTAGTACAAATAATTTTACACTAGAGTTGAACTAGCTCTATAGCCTAGTACAAATAATTTTACACTAGAGTTGAATTAGCTCTATAGCCTAGTACAAATAATTTTACACTATAGTTGAACTAGCTCTATAAGCTAGTACAAATAATTTTACACTAGAGTTGAACTAGCTCTATAGCCTAGTACGAATAATTTTACACTATAGTTGAACTAGATCTATAGCCAAGTACAAATAATTTTACACTAGAGTTGAACTAGCTCTATAAGCTAGTACGAATAATTTCACACTAGAGTTGAACTAGCTCTATAGCCTAGTACAAATAATTTTACGCTATAGTTGAACTAGCTCTATAAGCTAGTTGAAATAATTTTACACTAGAGTTGAACTAGCTCTATAGCCTAGTACAAATAATTTTACACTATAGTTGAACTAGCTCTATAAGCTAGTTGAAATAATTTTACACTAGAGTTGAACTAGCTCTATAGCCTAGTACAAATAATTTTACACTAGAGTTGAACTAGCTCTATAAGCTAGTACAAATAATTTTACACTAGAGTTGAACTAGCTCTATAGCCTAGTACAAATAATTTTACACTAGAGTTGAACTAGCTCTATCAGCTAGTACAAATAAGTTTACACTATAGTTGAACTAGCTCTAAAGCCTAGTACAAATAATTTTACACTAGAGTTGAACTAGCTCTATAGCCTAGTACAAATAACTTTACACTAGAGTTGAACTAGCACTATAAGCTAGTTCAAATAATTTTACACTAGAGTTGAACTAGCTCTATAGCCTAGTAGAAATAATTTTACACTAGAGTTGAACTAGCTCTATAGCCTAGTACAAATAATTTTACACTAGAGTTGAACTAGCTCTATAACCTAGATAAATAATTTTACACTAGAGTTGAACTAGCTCTATAGCCTAGTACAAATAATTTTACACTAGAGTTGAACTAGCTCTATCAGCTAGTATAAATAAATTTACACTCTACTTGAACTAGCTCTGTAGCCTAGTACAAATAATTTTACACTATAGTTGAACTAGATCTATAGCCAAGTCCAAATAATTTTACGCTAGAGTTGAACTAGCTCTATAGCCTAGTACAAATAATTTTACACTAGAGTTGAACTAGCTCTATAAGCTAGTACAAATAATTTCACACTAGAGTTGAACTAGCTCTATAGCCTAGTACAAATAATTTTACACTATAGTTGAACTAGCTCTATAAGCTAGTTGAAATAATTTTACACTAGAGTTGAACTAGCTCTATAGCCTTGTACAAATAATTTTACACTATAGTCGAACTAGCTCTATAAGCTAGTTGAAATAATTTTACACTAGAGTTGAACTAGCTCTATAGCCTAGTACAAATAATTTTACACTAGAGTTGAACTAGCTCTATAAGCTAGTACAAATAATTTATACTAGAGTTGAACTAGCTCTATAGCCTAGTACAAATAATTTTACACTATAGTTGAACTAGCTCTATAAGCTAGTTCAAATAATTTTACACTAGAGTTGAACTAGCTCTATAGCCTAGTACAAATAATTTTACACTAGAGTTGAACTAGCTCTATAGCCTAGTACAAATAATTTTACACTAGAGTTGAACTAGCTCTATAGCCTAGTACAAATAACTTTACACTAGAGTTGAACTAGCACTATAAGCTAGTTCAAATAATTTTACACTAGAGTTGAACTAGCTCTATAGCCTAGTAGAAATAACTTTACACTAGAGTTGAACTAGCTCTATAGCCTAGTAGAAATAATTATACACTAGAGTTGAACTAGCTCTATAGCCTAGTACAAATAATTTTACACTAGAGTTGAACTAGTTCTATAGCCTAGTACAAATAATTTTACACTATAGTTGAACTAGCTCTATAAGCTAGTACAAATAATTTTACACTAGAGTTGAACTAGCTCTATAGCCTAGTACAAATAATTTTACACTAGAGTTGAATTAGCTCTATAGCCTAGTACAAATAATTTTACACTATAGTTGAACTAGCTCTATAAGCTAGTACAAATAATTTTACACTAGAGTTGAACTAGCTCTATAGCCTAGTACGAATAATTTTACACTATAGTTGAACTAGATCTATAGCCAAGTACAAATAATTTTACACTAGAGTTGAACTAGCTCTATAAGCTAGTACGAATAATTTCACACTAGAGTTGAACTAGCTCTATAGCCTAGTACAAATAATTTTACGCTATAGTTGAACTAGCTCTATAAGCTAGTTGAAATAATTTTACACTAGAGTTGAACTAGCTCTATAGCCTAGTACAAATAATTTTACACTATAGTTGAACTAGCTCTATAAGCTAGTTGAAATAATTTTACACTAGAGTTGAACTAGCTCTATAGCCTAGTACAAATAATTTTACACTAGAGTTGAACTAGCTCTATAAGCTAGTACAAATAATTTTACACTAGAGTTGAACTAGCTCTATAGCCTAGTACAAATAATTTTACACTAGAGTTGAACTAGCTCTATCAGCTAGTACAAATAAGTTTACACTATAGTTGAACTAGCTCTAAAGCCTAGTACAAATAATTTTACACTAGAGTTGAACTAGCTCTATAGCCTAGTACAAATAACTTTACACTAGAGTTGAACTAGCACTATAAGCTAGTTCAAATAATTTTACACTAGAGTTGAACTAGCTCTATAGCCTAGTAGAAATAATTTTACACTAGAGTTGAACTAGCTCTATAGCCTAGTACAAATAATTTTACACTAGAGTTGAACTAGCTCTATAACCTAGATAAATAATTTTACACTAGAGTTGAACTAGCTCTATAGCCTAGTACAAATAATTTTACACTAGAGTTGAACTAGCTCTATCAGCTAGTATAAATAAATTTACACTCTACTTGAACTAGCTCTGTAGCCTAGTACAAATAATTTTACACTATAGTTGAACTAGATCTATAGCCAAGTCCAAATAATTTTACGCTAGAGTTGAACTAGCTCTATAGCCTAGTACAAATAATTTTACACTAGAGTTGAACTAGCTCTATAAGCTAGTACAAATAATTTCACACTAGAGTTGAACTAGCTCTATAGCCTAGTACAAATAATTTTACACTATAGTTGAACTAGCTCTATAAGCTAGTTGAAATAATTTTACACTAGAGTTGAACTAGCTCTATAGCCTTGTACAAATAATTTTACACTATAGTCGAACTAGCTCTATAAGCTAGTTGAAATAATTTTACACTAGAGTTGAACTAGCTCTATAGCCTAGTACAAATAATTTTACACTAGAGTTGAACTAGCTCTATAAGCTAGTACAAATAATTTATACTAGAGTTGAACTAGCTCTATAGCCTAGTACAAATAATTTTACACTATAGTTGAACTAGCTCTATAAGCTAGTTCAAATAATTTTACACTAGAGTTGAACTAGCTCTATAGCCTAGTACAAATAATTTTACACTAGAGTTGAACTAGCTCTATAGCCTAGTACAAATAATTTTACACTAGTGTTGAACTAGCTCTATAGCCTAGTACAAATAACTTTACACTAGAGTTGAACTAGCACTATAAGCTAGTTCAAATAATTTTACACTAGAGTTGAACTAGCTCTATAGCCTAGTAGAAATAACTTTACACTAGAGTTGAACTAGCTCTATAGCCTAGTAGAAATAATTATACACTAGAGTTGAACTAGCTCTATAGCCTAGTACAAAAAATTTTACACTAGAGTTGAACTAGTTCTATAGCCTAGTACAAATAATTTTACACTATAGTTGAAGTAGCTCTATAAGCTAGTTGAAATAATTTTACATTAGAGTTGAACTAGCTCTATAGCCTAGTACAAATAATTTTACACTATAGTTGAACTAGCTCTATAGCCTAGTACAAATAATTTTACACTAGAGTTGGACTAGCTCTACAGCCTAGTACAAATAACTTTACACTAGAGTTGAACTAGCTCTATAGCCTAGTACAAATAACTTTACACTAGAGTTGAACTAACACTATAAGCTAGTTCAAATAATTTTACACTAGAGTTGAACTAGCTCTATAGCCTAGTAGAAATAATTTTACACTAGAGTTGAACTAGCTCTATAGCCTAGTAGAAATAATTTTACACTAGAGTTGAACTAGCTCTATAGCCTAGTACAAATAATTTTACACTAGAGTTGAACTAGTTCTATAGCCTAGTACAAATAATTTTACAATATAGTTGAACTAGCTCTATAAGCTAGTTGAATTAATTTTACACTAGAGTTGAACTAGCTCTATAGCCTAGTACAAATAATTTTACACTAGAGTTGAACTAGCTCTATAGCCTAGTACAAATAATTTTACACTAGAGTTGAACTAGCTCTATCAGCTAGTATAAATAATTTTACACTCTACTTGAACTAGCTCTGTAGCCTAGTACAAATAATTTTACACTATAGTTGAACTAGATCTATAGCCAAGTACAAATAATTTTACGCTAGAATTGAACTAGCTCTATAGCCTAGTACAAATAATTTTACACTAGAGTTGAACTAGCTCTATAAGCTAGTACAAATAATTTCACACTAGAGTTGAACTAGCTCTATAGCCTAGTACAAATAATTTTACACTATAGTTGAACTAGCTCTATAAGCTAGTTGAAATAATTTTACACTAGAGTTGAACTAGCTCTATAGCCTTGTACAAATAATTTTACACTATAGTCGAACTAGCTCTATAAGCTAGTTGAAATAATTTTACACTAGAGTTGAACTAGCTCTATAGCCTAGTACAAATAATTTTACACTAGAGTTGAACTAGCTCTATAAGCTAGTACAAATAATTTATACTAGAGTTGAACTAGCTCTATAGCCTAGTACAAATAATTTTACACTATAGTTGAACTAGCTCTATAAGCTAGTTCAAATAATTTTACACTAGAGTTGAACTAGCTCTATAGCCTAGTACAAATAATTTTACACTAGAGTTGAACTAGCTCTATAGCCTAGTACAAATAATTTTACACTAGTGTTGAACTAGCTCTATAGCCTAGTACAAATAACTTTACACTAGAGTTGAACTAGCACTATAAGCTAGTTCAAATAATTTTACACTAGAGTTGAACTAGCTCTATAGCCTAGTAGAAATAACTTTACACTAGAGTTGAACTAGCTCTATAGCCTAGTAGAAATAATTATACACTAGAGTTGAACTAGCTCTATAGCCTAGTACAAAAAATTTTACACTAGAGTTGAACTAGTTCTATAGCCTAGTACAAATAATTTTACACTATAGTTGAAGTAGCTCTATAAGCTAGTTGAAATAATTTTACATTAGAGTTGAACTAGCTCTATAGCCTAGTACAAATAATTTTACACTATAGTTGAACTAGCTCTATAGCCTAGTACAAATAATTTTACACTAGAGTTGGACTAGCTCTACAGCCTAGTACAAATAACTTTACACTAGAGTTGAACTAGCTCTATAGCCTAGTACAAATAACTTTACACTAGAGTTGAACTAACACTATAAGCTAGTTCAAATAATTTTACACTAGATTTGAACTAGCTCTATAGCCTAGTAGAAATAATTTTACACTAGAGTTGAACTAGCTCTATAGCCTAGTAGAAATAATTTTACACTAGAGTTGAACTAGCTCTATAGCCTAGTACAAATAATTTTACACTAGAGTTGAACTAGTTCTATAGCCTAGTACAAATAATTTTACAATATAGTTGAACTAGCTCTATAAGCTAGTTGAATTAATTTTACACTAGAGTTGAACTAGCTCTATAGCCTAGTACAAATAATTTTACACTATAGTTGAACTAGCTCTATAAGCTAGTTGAAATAATTTTACACTAGAGTTGAACTAGCTCTATAGCCTAGTACACATAATTTTACACTATAGTTGAACTAGCTCTATAGCCTAGTACAAATAATTTTACACTAGTGTTGAACTAGCGCTATAGCCTAGTATAAATAATTTTACAATAGAGTACAACTAGCTCTATAAGCTAGTACAAATAATTTTACACTAGAGTTGAACTAGCTCTATAGACTAGTACAAATAATTTTACACTAGAGTTGAATTAGCTCTATAGCCTAGTACAAATAATTTTACACTATAGTTGAACTAGCTCTATAAGCTAGTTGAAATAATTTTACACTAGAGTTGAACTAGCTCTATAGCCTAGTACAAATAATTTTACACTAGAGTTGAATTAGCTCTATAAGCTAGTTCAAATAATTTTACACTAGAGTTGAACTAGCTCTATAGCCTAGTACAAATAATTTTACACTAGAGTTGAACTAGCTCTATCAGCTAGTATAAATAATTTTACACTCTACTTGAACTAGCTCTGTAGCCTAGTACAAATAATTTTACACTATAGTTGAACTAGATCTATAGCCAAGTACAAATAATTTTACGCTAGAGTTGAACTAGCTCTATAGCCTAGTACAAATAATTTTACACTAGAGTTGAACTAGCTCTATAAGCTAGTACAAATAATTTCACACTAGAGTTGAACTAGCTCTATAGCCTAGTACAAATAATTTTACACTATAGTTGAACTAGCTCTATAAGCTAGTTGAAATAATTTTACACTAGAGTTGAACTAGCTCAATAGCCTTGTACAAATAATTTTACACTATAGTCGAACTAGCTCTATAAGCTAGTTGAAATAATTTTACACTAGAGTTGAACTAGCTCTATAGCCTAGTACAAATAATTTTACACTAGAGTTGAACTAGCTCTATAAGCTAGTACAAATAATTTATACTAGAGTTGAACTAGCTCTATAGCCTAGTACAAATAATTTTACACTATAGTTGAACTAGCTCTATAAGCTAGTTCAAATAATTTTACACTAGAGTTGAACTAGCTCTATAGCCTAGTACAAATAATTTTACACTAGAGTTGAACTAGCTCTATAGCCTAGTACAAATAATTTTACACTAGAGTTGAACTAGCTCTATAGCCTAGTACAAATAACTTTACACTAGAGTTGAACTAGCACTATAAGCTAGTTCAAATAATTTTACACTAGAGTTGAACTAGCTCTATAGCCTAGTACAAATAATTTTACACTAGAGTTGAACTAGCTCTATAAGCTAGTACAAATAATTTTACACTAGAGTTGAACTAGCTCTATAGCCTAGTACAAATAATTTTACACTAGAGTTGAACTAGCTCTATCAGCTAGTATAAATAATTTTACACTCTACTTGAACTAGCTCTGTAGCCTAGTACAAATAATTTTACACTATAGTTGAACTAGATCTATAGCCAAGTACAAATAATTTTACGCTAGAATTGAACTAGCTCTATAGCCTAGTACAAATAATTTTACACTAGAGTTGAACTAGCTCTATAAGCTAGTACAAATAATTTCACACTAGAGTTGAACTAGCTCTATAGCCTAGTACAAATAATTTTACACTATAGTTGAACTAGCTCTATAAGCTAGTTGAAATAATTTTACACTAGAGTTGAACTAGCTCTATAGCCTTGTACAAATAATTTTACACTATAGTCGAACTAGCTCTATAAGCTAGTTGAAATAATTTTACACTAGAGTTGAACTAGCTCTATAGCCTAGTACAAATAATTTTACACTAGAGTTGAACTAGCTCTATAAGCTAGTACAAATAATTTATACTAGAGTTGAACTACTCTATAGCCTAGTACAAATAATTTTACACTATAGTTGAACTAGCTCTATAAGCTAGTTCAAATAATTTTACACTAGAGTTGAACTAGCTCTATAGCCTAGTACAAATAATTTTACACTAGAGTTGAACTAGCTCTATAGCCTAGTACAAATAATTTTACACTAGAGTTGAACTAGCTCTATAGCCTAGTACAAATAACTTTACACTAGAGTTCAACTAGCACTATAAGCTAGTTCAAATAATTTTACACTAGAGTTGAACTAGCTCTATAGCCTAGTAGAAATAACTTTACACTAGAGTTGAACTAGCTCTATAGCCTAGTAGAAATAATTATACACTAGAGTTGAACTAGCTCTATAGCCTAGTACAAATAATTTTACACTAGAGTTGAACTAGTTCTATAGCCTAGTACAAATAATTTTACACTATAGTTGAACTAGCTCTATAAGCTAGTACAAATAATTTTACACTAGAGTTGAACTAGCTCTATAGCCTAGTACAAATAATTTTACACTAGAGTTGAATTAGCTCTATAGCCTAGTACAAATAATTTTACACTATAGTTGAACTAGCTCTATAAGCTAGTACAAATAATTTTACACTAGAGTTGAACTAGCTCTATAGCCTAGTACGAATAATTTTACACTATAGTTGAACTAGATCTATAGCCAAGTACAAATAATTTTACACTAGAGTTGAACTAGCTCTATAAGCTAGTACGAATAATTTCACACTAGAGTTGAACTAGCTCTATAGCCTAGTACAAATAATTTTACGCTATAGTTGAACTAGCTCTATAAGCTAGTTGAAATAATTTTACACTAGAGTTGAACTAGCTCTATAGCCTAGTACAAATAATTTTACACTATAGTTGAACTAGCTCTATAAGCTAGTTGAAATAATTTTACACTAGAGTTGAACTAGCTCTATAGCCTAGTACAAATAATTTTACACTAGAGTTGAACTAGCTCTATAAGCTAGTACAAATAATTTTACACTAGAGTTGAACTAGCTCTATAGCCTAGTACAAATAATTTTACACTAGAGTTGAACTAGCTCTATCAGCTAGTACAAATAAGTTTACACTATAGTTGAACTAGCTCTAAAGCCTAGTACAAATAATTTTACACTAGAGTTGAACTAGCTCTATAGCCTAGTACAAATAACTTTACACTAGAGTTGAACTAGCACTATAAGCTAGTACAAATAATTTTACACTAGAGTTGAACTAGCTCTATCAGCTAGTATAAATAATTTTACACTCTACTTGAACTAGCTCTGTAGCCTAGTACAAATAATTTTACACTATAGTTGAACTAGATCTATAGCCAAGTACAAATAATTTTACGCTAGAATTGAACTAGCTCTATAGCCTAGTACAAATAATTTTACACTAGAGTTGAACTAGCTCTATAAGCTAGTACAAATAATTTCACACTAGAGTTGAACTAGCTCTATAGCCTAGTACAAATAATTTTACACTATAGTTGAACTAGCTCTATAAGCTAGTTGAAATAATTTTACACTAGAGTTGAACTAGCTCTATAGCCTTGTACAAATAATTTTACACTATAGTCGAACTAGCTCTATAAGCTAGTTGAAATAATTTTACACTAGAGTTGAACTAGCTCTATAGCCTAGTACAAATAATTTTACACTAGAGTTGAACTAGCTCTATAAGCTAGTACAAATAATTTATACTAGAGTTGAACTAGCTCTATAGCCTAGTACAAATAATTTTACACTATAGTTGAACTAGCTCTATAAGCTAGTTCAAATAATTTTACACTAGAGTTGAACTAGCTCTATAGCCTAGTACAAATAATTTTACACTAGAGTTGAACTAGCTCTATAGCCTAGTACAAATAATTTTACACTAGAGTTGAACTAGCTCTATAGCCTAGTACAAATAACTTTACACTAGAGTTGAACTAGCACTATAAGCTAGTTCAAATAATTTTACACTAGAGTTGAACTAGCTCTATAGCCTAGTAGAAATAACTTTACACTAGAGTTGAACTAGCTCTATAGCCTAGTAGAAATAATTATACACTAGAGTTGAACTAGCTCTATAGCCTAGTACAAATAATTTTACACTAGAGTTGAACTAGTTCTATAGCCTAGTACAAATAATTTTACACTATAGTTGAACTAGCTCTATAAGCTAGTACAAATAATTTTACACTAGAGTTGAACTAGCTCTATAGCCTAGTACAAATAATTTTACACTAGAGTTGAATTAGCTCTATAGCCTAGTACAAATAATTTTACACTATAGTTGAACTAGCTCTATAAGCTAGTACAAATAATTTTACACTAGAGTTGAACTAGCTCTATAGCCTAGTACGAATAATTTTACACTATAGTTGAACTAGATCTATAGCCAAGTACAAATAATTTTACACTAGAGTTGAACTAGCTCTATAAGCTAGTACGAATAATTTCACACTAGAGTTGAACTAGCTCTATAGCCTAGTACAAATAATTTTACGCTATAGTTGAACTAGCTCTATAAGCTAGTTGAAATAATTTTACACTAGAGTTGAACTAGCTCTATAGCCTAGTACAAATAATTTTACACTATAGTTGAACTAGCTCTATAAGCTAGTTGAAATAATTTTACACTAGAGTTGAACTAGCTCTATAGCCTAGTACAAATAATTTTACACTAGAGTTGAACTAGCTCTATAAGCTAGTACAAATAATTTTACACTAGAGTTGAACTAGCTCTATAGCCTAGTACAAATAATTTTACACTAGAGTTGAACTAGCTCTATCAGCTAGTACAAATAAGTTTACACTATAGTTGAACTAGCTCTAAAGCCTAGTACAAATAATTTTACACTAGAGTTGAACTAGCTCTATAGCCTAGTACAAATAACTTTACACTAGAGTTGAACTAGCACTATAAGCTAGTTCAAATAATTTTACACTAGAGTTGAACTAGCTCTATCAGCTAGTATAAATAATTTTACACTCTACTTGAACTAGCTCTGTAGCCTAGTACAAATAATTTTACACTATAGTTGAACTAGATCTATAGCCAAGTACAAATAATTTTACGCTAGAATTGAACTAGCTCTATAGCCTAGTACAAATAATTTTACACTAGAGTTGAACTAGCTCTATAAGCTAGTACAAATAATTTCACACTAGAGTTGAACTAGCTCTATAGCCTAGTACAAATAATTTTACACTATAGTTGAACTAGCTCTATAAGCTAGTTGAAATAATTTTACACTAGAGTTGAACTAGCTCTATAGCCTTGTACAAATAATTTTACACTATAGTCGAACTAGCTCTATAAGCTAGTTGAAATAATTTTACACTAGAGTTGAACTAGCTCTATAGCCTAGTACAAATAATTTTACACTAGAGTTGAACTAGCTCTATAAGCTAGTACAAATAATTTATACTAGAGTTGAACTAGCTCTATAGCCTAGTACAAATAATTTTACACTATAGTTGAACTAGCTCTATAAGCTAGTTCAAATAATTTTACACTAGAGTTGAACTAGCTCTATAGCCTAGTACAAATAATTTTACACTAGAGTTGAACTAGCTCTATAGCCTAGTACAAATAATTTTACACTAGAGTTGAACTAGCTCTATAGCCTAGTACAAATAACTTTACACTAGAGTTGAACTAGCACTATAAGCTAGTTCAAATAATTTTACACTAGAGTTGAACTAGCTCTATAGCCTAGTAGAAATAACTTTACACTAGAGTTGAACTAGCTCTATAGCCTAGTAGAAATAATTATACACTAGAGTTGAACTAGCTCTATAGCCTAGTACAAATAATTTTACACTAGAGTTGAACTAGTTCTATAGCCTAGTACAAATAATTTTACACTATAGTTGAACTAGCTCTATAAGCTAGTACAAATAATTTTACACTAGAGTTGAACTAGCTCTATAGCCTAGTACAAATAATTTTACACTAGAGTTGAATTAGCTCTATAGCCTAGTACAAATAATTTTACACTATAGTTGAACTAGCTCTATAAGCTAGTACAAATAATTTTACACTAGAGTTGAACTAGCTCTATAGCCTAGTACGAATAATTTTACACTATAGTTGAACTAGATCTATAGCCAAGTACAAATAATTTTACACTAGAGTTGAACTAGCTCTATAAGCTAGTACGAATAATTTCACACTAGAGTTGAACTAGCTCTATAGCCTAGTACAAATAATTTTACGTTATAGTTGAACTAGCTCTATAAGCTAGTTGAAATAATTTTACACTAGAGTTGAACTAGCTCTATAGCCTAGTACAAATAATTTTACACTATAGTTGAACTAGCTCTATAAGCTAGTTGAAATAATTTTACACTAGAGTTGAACTAGCTCTATAGCCTAGTACAAATAATTTTACACTAGAGTTGAACTAGCTCTATAAGCTAGTACAAATAATTTTACACTAGAGTTGAACTAGCTCTATAGCCTAGTACAAATAATTTTACACTAGAGTTGAACTAGCTCTATCAGCTAGTACAAATAAGTTTACACTATAGTTGAACTAGCTCTAAAGCCTAGTACAAATAATTTTACACTAGAGTTGAACTAGCTCTATAGCCTAGTACAAATAACTTTACACTAGAGTTGAACTAGCACTATAAGCTAGTTCAAATAATTTTACACTAGAGTTGAACTAGCTCTATAGCCTAGTAGAAATAATTTTACACTAGAGTTGAACTAGCTCTATAGCCTAGTACAAATAATTTTACACTAGAGTTGAACTAGCTCTATCAGCTAGTATAAATAATTTTACACTCTACTTGAACTAGCTCTGTAGCCTAGTACAAATAATTTTACACTATAGTTGAACTAGATCTATAGCCAAGTACAAATAATTTTACGCTAGAGTTGAACTAGCTCTATAGCCTAGTACAAATAATTTTACACTAGAGTTGAACTAGCTCTATAAGCTAGTACAAATAATTTCACACTAGAGTTGAACTAGCTCTATAGCCTAGTACAAATAATTTTACACTATAGTTGAACTAGCTCTATAAGCTAGTTGAAATAATTTAACACTAGAGTTGAACTAGCTCTATAGCCTTGTACAAATAATTTTACACTATAGTCGAACTAGCTCTATAAGCTAGTTGAAATAATTTTACACTAGAGTTGAACTAGCTCTATAGCCTAGTACAAATAATTTTACACTAGAGTTGAACTAGCTCTATAAGCTAGTATAAATAATTTATACTAGAGTTGAACTAGCTCTATAGCCTAGTACAAATAATTTTACACTATAGTTGAACTAGCTCTATAAGCTAGTTCAAATAATTTTACACGAGAGTTGAACTAGCTCTATAGCCTAGTACAAATAATTTTACACTAGAGTTGAACTAGCTCTATAGCCTAGTACAAATAATTTTACACTAGAGTTGAACTAGCTCTATAGCCTAGTACAAATAACTTTACACTAGAGTTGAACTAGCACTATAAGCTAGTTCAAATAATTTTACACTAGAGTTGAACTAGCTCTATAGCCTAGTAGAAATAACTTTACACTAGAGTTGAACTAGCTCTATAGCCTAGTAGAAATAATTATACACTAGAGTTGAACTAGCTCTATAGCCTAGTACAAATAATTTTACACTAGAGTTGAACTAGTTCTATAGCCTAGTACAAATAATTTTACACTATAGTTGAACTAGCTCTATAAGCTAGTACAAATAATTTTACACTAGAGTTGAACTAGCTCTATAGCCTAGTACAAATAATTTTACACTAGAGTTGAATTAGCTCTATAGCCTAGTACAAATAATTTTACACTATAGTTGAACTAGCTCTATAAGCTAGTACAAATAATTTTACACTAGAGTTGTACTAGCTCTATAGCCTAGTACGAATAATTTTACACTATAGTTGAACTAGATCTATAGCCAAGTACAAATAATTTTACACTAGAGTTGAACTAGCTCTATAAGCTAGTACGAATAATTTCACACTAGAGTTGAACTAGCTCTATAGCCTAGTACAAATAATTTTACGCTATAGTTGAACTAGCTCTATAAGCTAGTTGAAATAATTTTACACTAGAGTTGAACTAGCTCTATAGCCTAGTACAAATAATTTTACACTATAGTTGAACTAGCTCTATAAGCTAGTTGAAATAATTTTACACTAGAGTTGAACTTGCTCTATAGCCTAGTACAAATAATTTTACACTAGAGTTGAACTAGCTCTATAAGCTAGTACAAATAATTTTACACTAGAGTTGAACTAGCTCTATAGCCTAGTACAAATAATTTTACACTAGAGTTGAACTAGCTCTATCAGCTAGTACAAATAAGTTTACACTATAGTTGAACTAGCTCTAAAGCCTAGTACAAATAATTTTACACTAGAGTTGAACTAGCTCTATAGCCTAGTACAAATAACTTTACACTAGAGTTGAACTAGCACTATAAGCTAGTTCAAATAATTTTACACTAGAGTTGAACTAGCTCTATAGCCTAGTAGAAATAATTTTACACTAGAGTTGAACTAGCTCTATAGCCTAGTAGAAATAATTTTACACTAGAGGTGAACTAGCTCTATAGCCTAGTACAAATAATTTTACACTAGAGTTGAACTAGTTCTATAGCCTAGTACAAATAATTTTACACTATAGTTGAACTAGCTCTATAAGCTAGTTGAAATAATTTTACATTAGAGTTGAACTAGCTGTATGGCCTAGTACAAATAATTTTAAAGTATAGTTGAACTAGCTCTATAGCCTAGTACAAATAATTTTACACTAGAGTTGGACTAGCTCTACAGCCTAGTACAAATAACTTTACACTAGAGTTGAACTAGCTCTATAGCCTAGTACAAATAACTTTACACTAGAGTTGAACTAGCACTATAAGCTAGTTCAAATAATTTTACACTAGAGTTGAACTAGCTCTACAGCCTAGT
The DNA here is from genome assembly GCA_034509565.1 of Triticum monococcum. NCBI lineage: Eukaryota > Viridiplantae > Streptophyta > Magnoliopsida > Poales > Poaceae > Triticum > Triticum monococcum. Next base: position 750,464,258 of record CM067847.1, read on the forward strand.
ACAAATAATTTTACACTAGAGTTGAACTAGCTCTATAGCCTAGTACAAATAACTTTACACTAGAGTTGAACTAGCACTATAAGCTAGTTCAAATAATTTTACACTAGAGTTGAACTAGCTCTATAGCCTAGTAGAAATAATTTTACACTAGAGTTGAACTAGCTCTATAGCCTAGTAGAAATAATTTTACACTAGAGTTGAACTAGCTCTAGAGCCTAGTACAAATAATTTTACACTAGAGTAGAACTAGTTCTACAGCCTAGTACAAATAATTTTACACTATAGTTGAACTAGCTCTATAAGCTAGTTGAAATAATTTTACATTAGAGTTGAACTAGCTCTATAGCCTAGTACAAATAATTTTACACTATAGTTGAACTAGCTCTATAGCCTAGTACAAATAATTTTACACTAGAGTTGGACTAGCTCTATAAGCTAGTTCAAATAATTTTACACTAGAGTTGGACTAGCTCTACAGCCTAGTACAAATAATTTTACACTAGAGTTGAACTAGCTCTATAGCCTAGTACAAATAACTTTACACTAGAGTTGAACTAGCACTATAAGCTAGTTCAAATAATTTTACACTAGAGTTGAACTAGCTCTATAGCCTAGTAGAAATAATTTTACACTAGAGTTGAACTAGCTCTATAGCCTAGTAGAAATAATTTTACACTAGAGTTGAACTAGCTCTAGAGCCTAGTACAAATAATTTTACACTAGAGTAGAACTAGTTCTACAGCCTAGTACAAATAATTTTACACTATAGTTGAACTAGCTCTATAGCCTAGTACAAATAATTTTACACTAGAGTTGGACTAGCTCTACAGCCTAGTACAAATAACTTTACACTAGAGTTGAACTAGCTCTATCAGCTAGTACAAATAAGTTTACACTATAGTTGAACTAGCTCTAAAGCCTAGTACAAATAATTTTACACTAGAGTTGAACTAGCTCTATAGCCTAGTACAAATAACTTTACACTAGAGTTGAACTAGCACTATAAGCTAGTTCAAATAATTTTACACTAGAGTTGAACTAGCTCTATAGCCTAGTAGAAATAATTTTACACTAGAGTTGAACTAGCTCTATAGCCTAGTAGAAATAATTTTACACTAGAGGTGAACTAGCTCTATAGCCTAGTACAAATAATTTTACACTAGAGTTGAACTAGTTCTATAGCCTAGTACAAATAATTTTACACTATAGTTGAACTAGCTCTATAAGCTAGTTGAAATAATTTTACATTAGAGTTGAACTAGCTGTATGGCCTAGTACAAATAATTTTAAAGTATAGTTGAACTAGCTCTATAGCCTAGTACAAATAATTTTACACTAGAGTTGGACTAGCTCTACAGCCTAGTACAAATAACTTTACACTAGAGTTGAACTAGCTCTATAGCCTAGTACAAATAACTTTACACTAGAGTTGAACTAGCACTATAAGCTAGTTCAAATAATTTTACACTAGAGTTGAACTAGCTCTACAGCCTAGTACAAATAATTTTACACTAGAGTTGAACTAGCTCTATAGCCTAGTACAAATAACTTTACACTAGAGTTGAACTAGCACTATAAGCTAGTTCAAATAATTTTACACTAGAGTTGAACTAGCTCTATAGCCTAGTAGAAATAATTTTACACTAGAGTTGAACTAGCTCTATAGCCTAGTAGAAATAATTTTACACTAGAGTTGAACTAGCTCTAGAACCTAGTACAAATAATTTTACACTAGAGTAGAACTAGTTCTACAGCCTAGTACAAATAATTTTACACTATAGTTGAACTAGCTCTATAAGCTAGTTGAAATAATTTTACATTAGAGTTGAACTAGCTCTATAGCCTAGTACAAATAATTTTACACTATAGTTGAACTAGCTCTATAGCCTAGTACAAATAATTTTACACTAGAGTTGGACTAGCTCTATAAGCTAGTTCAAATAATTTTACACTAGAGTTGGACTAGCTCTACAGCCTAGTACAAATAATTTTACACTAGAGTTGAACTAGCTCTATAGCCTAGTACAAATAACTTTACACTAGAGTTGAACTAGCACTATAAGCTAGTTCAAATAATTTTACACTAGAGTTGAACTAGCTCTATAGCCTAGTAGAAATAATTTTACACTAGAGTTGAACTAGCTCTATAGCCTAGTAGAAATAATTTTACACTAGAGTTGAACTAGCTCTAGAGCCTAGTACAAATAATTTTACACTAGAGTAGAACTAGTTCTACAGCCTAGTATAAATAATTTTACACTATAGTTGAACTAGCTCTATAGCCTAGTACAAATAATTTTACACTAGAGTTGGACAAGCTCTACAGCCTAGTACAAATAACTTTACACTAGAGTTGAACTAGCTCTATAGCCTAGTACAAATAACTTTACACTAGAGTTGAACTAGCACTATAAGCTAGTTCAAATAATTTTACACTAGAGTTGAACTAGCTCTATAGCCTAGTACAAATAATTTTACACTAGAGTTGAACTAGCTCTATAGCCTAGTAGAAATAATTTTACACTAGAGTTGAACTAGCTCTATAGCCTAGTACAAATAATTTTAGACTAGAGTTGAACTAGTTCTATAGCCTAGTACAAATAATTTTACAATATAGTTGAACTAGCGCTATAAGCTAGTTGAAATAGTTTTACACTAGAGTTGAACTAGCTCTATAGCCTAGTACAAATAATTTTACACTAGAGTTGAACTAGCTCTATAGCCTAGTACAAATAATTTCACACTAGAGTTGAATTAGCTCTATAGCCTAGTACAAATAATTTTACACTATAGTTGAACTAGCTCTATAAGCTAGTTGAAATAATTTTACACTAGAGTTGAACTAGCTCTATAGCCTAGTACAAATAATTTTACACTATAGTTGAACTAGCTCTATAAGCTAGTTGAAATAATTTTAGACTAGAGTTGAACTAGCTCTATAGCCTAGTAAAAATAATTTTACACTATAGTTGAACTAGCTGTATAGCCTAGTACAAATAATTTTACACTAGAGTTGAACTATCGCTATAGCCTCGTACAAATAATTTTACAATAGAGTTCAACTAGCTCTATAAGCTAGTACAAATAATTTTACACTAGAGTTGAACTAGCTCTATAGCCTAGTACAAATAATTTTACACTAGAGTTGAATTAGCTCTATAGCCTAGTACAAATAATTTTACACTATAGTTGAACTAGCTCTATAAGCTAGTTGAAATAATTTTACACTAGATCTGAACTAGCTCTATAGCCTAGTACAAATAATTTTATACTATAGTTGAACTAGCTCTATAGCCTAGTACAAATAATTTTACACTAGAGTTGAACTAGCTCTATAAGCTAGTACAAATAATTCTACACCAGAGTTGAACTAGCTCTATAGCCTAGTACAAGTAATTTTACACTAGAGTTGAACTAGCTCTATAGCCTAGTACAAATAATTTTACACTATAGTTGAACTAGCTCTATAAGCTAGTACAAATAATTTTACACTAGAGTTGAACTAGCTCTATAGCCTAGTACAAATAATTTTACACTATAGTTGAACTAGATCTATAGCCAAGTACAAATAATTTTACACTAGAGTTGAACTAGCTCTATAAGCTAGTACGAATAATTTCACACTAGAGTTGAACTAGCTCTATAGCCTAGTACAAATAATTTTACGCTATAGTTGAACTAGCTCTATAAGCTAGTTGAAATAATTTTACACTAGAGTTGAACTAGCTCTATAGCCTAGTACAAATAATTTTACACTATAGTTGAACTAGCTCTATAAGCTAGTTGAAATAATTTTACACTAGAGTTGAACTAGCTCTATAGCCTAGTACAAATAATTTACACTAGAGTTGAACTAGCTCTATAAGCTAGTACAAATAATTTTACACTAGAGTTGAACTAGCTCTATAGCCTAGTACAAATAATTTTACACTAGAGTTGAACTAGCTCTATCAGCTAGTACAAATAAGTTTACACTATAGTTGAACTAGAATATAGCCTAGTACAAATAATTTTACACTAGAGTTGAACTAGCTCTATAGCCTAGTACAAATAATTTTACAATATAGTTGAACTAGCTCTATAAGCTAGTTCAAATAATTTTACACTAGAGTTGGACTAGCTCTACAGCCTAGTACAAATAATTTTACACTAGAGTTGAACTAGCTCTATAGCCTAGTACAAATAACTTTACACTAGAGTTGAACTAGCACTATAAGCTAGTTCAAATAATTTTACACTAGAGTTGAACTAGCTCTATAGCCTAGTAGAAATAATTTTACACTAGAGGTGAACTAGCTCTATAGCCTAGTAGAAATAATTTTACACTAGAGGTGAACTAGCTCTATAGCCTAGTACAAATAATTTTACACTAGAGTTGAACTAGTTCTATAGCCTAGTACAAATAATTTTACACTATAGTTGAACTAGCTCTACAAGCTAGTTGAAATAATTTTACATTAGACTTGAACTAGCTCTATGGCCTAGTACAAATAATTTTACAGTATAGTTGAACTAGCTCTATAGCCTAGTACAAATAATTTTACACTAGAGTTGGACTGGCTCTACGGCCTAGTACAAATAACTTTACACTAGAGTTGAACTAGCTCTATAGCCTAGTACAAATAACTTTACACTAGAGTTGAACTAGCACTATAAGCTAGTTCAAATAATTTTACACTAGAGTTGAACTAGCTCTATAGCCTAGTAGAAATAATTTTACACTATAGTTGAACTAGCTCTATAAGCTAGTTGAAATAATTTTACACTAGAGTTGAACTAGCTCTATAGCCTAGTACAAAAATTTTTACACTAGAGTTGAACTAGCTCTATAGCCTAGTACAAATAATTTTACACTAGAGTTGAACTAGCTCTATCAGCTAGTACAAATAAGTTTACACTATAGTTGAACTAGCTCTATAGCCTAGTACAAATAATTTTACACTAGAGTTGAACTAGCTCTATAGCCTAGTACAAATAATTTTACTATATAGTTGAACTAGCTCTATAAGCTAGTTCAAATAATTTTACACTAGAGTTGGACTAGCTCTACAGCCTACTACAAATAATTTTACACTAGAGTTGAACTAGCTCTATAGCCTAGTACAAATAACTTTACACTAGAGTTGAACTAGCACTATAAGCTAGTTCAAATAATTTTACACTAGAGTTGAACTAGCTCTATAGCCTAGTAGAAATAACTTTACACTAGAGTTTAACTAGCTCTATAGCCTAGTAGAAATAATTTTACACTAGAGTTGAACTAGCTCTATAGCCTAGTACAAATAATTTTACACTAGAGTTGAACTAGCTCTATAAGCTAGTTGAAATAATTTTATACTAGAGTTGAACTAGCTCTATAGCCTAGTACAAAAATTCTTACACTAGAGTTGAACTAGTTCTATAGCCTAGTACAAATAATTTTACACTATAGTTGAAGTAGCTCTATAAGCTAGTTGAAATAATTTTACATTAGAGTTGAACTAGCTCTATAGCCTAGTACAAATAATTTTACACTATAGTTGAACTAGCTCTATAGCCTAGTACAAATAATTTTACACTAGAGTTGGACTAGCTCTACAGCCTAGTACAAATAACTTTACACTAGAGTTGAACTAGCTCTATAGCCTAGTACAAATAACTTTACACTAGAGTTGAACTAACACTATAAGCTAGTTCAAATAATTTTACACTAGAGCTGAACTAGCTCTATAGCCTAGTAGAAATAATTTTACACTAGAGTTGAACTAGCTCTATAGCCTAGTAGAAATAATTTTACACTAGAGTTGAACTAGCTCTATAGCCTAGTACAAATAATTTTACAATAGAGTTGAACTAGTTCTATAGGCTAGTACAAATAATTTTACAATATAGTTGAACTAGCTCTATAAGCTAGTTGAATTAATTTTACACTAGAGTTGAACTAGCTCTATAGCCTAGTACAAATAATTTTACACTATAGTTGAACTAGCTCTATAAGCTAGTTGAAATAATTTTACACTAGAGTTGAACCAGCTCTATAGCCTAGTACACATAATTTTACACTATAGTTGAACTAGCTCTATAGCCTAGTACAAATAATTTTACACTAGTGTTGAACTAGCGCTATAGCCTAGTACAAATAATTTTACAATAGAGTACAACTAGCTCTATAAGCTAGTACAAATAATTTTACACTAGAGTTGAACTAGCTCTATAGACTAGTACAAATAATTTTACACTAGAGTTGAATTAGCTCTATAGCCTAGTACAAATAATTTTACACTATAGTTGAACTAGCTCTATAAGCTAGTTGAAATAATTTTTACACTAGAGTTGAACTAGCTCTATAGCCTAGTACAAATAATTTTACACTAGAGTTGAACTAGCTCTATAGCCTAGTACAAATAATTTTACACTAGAGTTGAACTAGCTCTATAAGCTAGTACAAATAATTTTACACTAGAGTTGAACTAGCTCTATAGCCTAGTACAAATAATTTTACACTAGAGTTGAACTAGCTCTATCAGCTAGTATAAATAATTTTACACTCTACTTGAACTAGCTCTGTAGCCTAGTACAAATAAATTTACACTATAGTTGAACTAGATCTATAGCCAAGTACAAATAATTTTACGCTAGAGTTGAACTAGCTCTATAGCCTAGTACAAATAATTTTACACTAGAGTTGAACTAGCTCTATAAGCTAGTACAAATAATTTCACACTAGAGTTGAACTAGCTCTATAGCCTAGTACAAATAATTTTACACTATAGTTGAACTAGCTCTATAAGCTAGTTGAAATAATTTTACACTAGAGTTGAACTAGCTCTATAGCCTAGTACAAATAATTTTACACTATAGTTGAACTAGCTCTATAAGCTAGTTGAAATAATTTTACACTAGAGTTGAACTAGCTCTATAGCCTAGTACACATAATTTTACACTATAGTTGAACTAGCTCGATAGCCTAGTACAAATAATTTTACACTAGTGTTGAACTAGCGCTATAGCCTAGTACAAATAATTTTACAATAGAGTACAACTAGCTCTATAAGCTAGTACAAATAATTTTACACTAGAGTTGAACTAGCTCTATAGACTAGTACAAATAATTTTACACTAGAGTTGAATTAGCTCTATAGCCTAGTACAAATAATTTTACACTAGAGTTGAACTAGCTCTATAAGCTAGTATAAATAATTTTACACTCTACTTGAACTAGCTCTGTAGCCTAGTACAAATAATTTTACACTATAGTTGAACTAGATCTATAGCCAAGTACAAATAATTTTACACTAGAGTTGAACTAGCTCTATAGCCTAGTACAAATAATTTTACTATATAGTTGAACTAGCTCTATAAGCTAGTTCAAATAATTTTACACTAGAGTTGGACTAGCTCTACAGCCTACTACAAATAATTTTACACTAGAGTTGAACTAGCTCTATAGCCTAGTACAAATAACTTTACACTAGAGTTGAACTAGCACTATAAGCTAGTTCAAATAATTTTACACTAGAGTTGAACTAGCTCTATAGCCTAGTAGAAATAACTTTACACTAGAGTTTAACTAGCTCTATAGCCTAGTAGAAATAATTTTACACTAGAGTTGAACTAGCTCTATAGCCTAGTACAAATAATTTTACACTAGAGTTGAACTAGCTCTATAAGCTAGTTGAAATAATTTTATACTAGAGTTGAACTAGCTCTATAGCCTAGTACAAAAATTCTTACACTAGAGTTGAACTAGTTCTATAGCCTAGTACAAATAATTTTACACTATAGTTGAAGTAGCTCTATAAGCTAGTTGAAATAATTTTACATTAGAGTTGAACTAGCTCTATAGCCTAGTACAAATAATTTTACACTATAGTTGAACTAGCTCTATAGCCTAGTACAAATAATTTTACACTAGAGTTGGACTAGCTCTACAGCCTAGTACAAATAACTTTACACTAGAGTTGAACTAGCTCTATAGCCTAGTACAAATAACTTTACACTAGAGTTGAACTAACACTATAAGCTAGTTCAAATAATTTTACACTAGAGCTGAACTAGCTCTATAGCCTAGTAGAAATAATTTTACACTAGAGTTGAACTAGCTCTATAGCCTAGTAGAAATAATTTTACACTAGAGTTGAACTAGCTCTATAGCCTAGTACAAATAATTTTACAATAGAGTTGAACTAGTTCTATAGGCTAGTACAAATAATTTTACAATATAGTTGAACTAGCTCTATAAGCTAGTTGAATTAATTTTACACTAGAGTTGAACTAGCTCTATAGCCTAGTACAAATAATTTTACACTATAGTTGAACTAGCTCTATAAGCTAGTTGAAATAATTTTACACTAGAGTTGAACCAGCTCTATAGCCTAGTACACATAATTTTACACTATAGTTGAACTAGCTCTATAGCCTAGTACAAATAATTTTACACTAGTGTTGAACTAGCGCTATAGCCTAGTACAAATAATTTTACAATAGAGTACAACTAGCTCTATAAGCTAGTACAAATAATTTTACACTAGAGTTGAACTAGCTCTATAGACTAGTACAAATAATTTTACACTAGAGTTGAATTAGCTCTATAGCCTAGTACAAATAATTTTACACTATAGTTGAACTAGCTCTATAAGCTAGTTGAAATAATTTTTACACTAGAGTTGAACTAGCTCTATAGCCTAGTACAAATAATTTTACACTAGAGTTGAACTAGCTCTATAGCCTAGTACAAATAATTTTACACTAGAGTTGAACTAGCTCTATAAGCTAGTACAAATAATTTTACACTAGAGTTGAACTAGCTCTATAGCCTAGTACAAATAATTTTACACTAGAGTTGAACTAGCTCTATCAGCTAGTATAAATAATTTTACACTCTACTTGAACTAGCTCTGTAGCCTAGTACAAATAAATTTACACTATAGTTGAACTAGATCTATAGCCAAGTACAAATAATTTTACGCTAGAGTTGAACTAGCTCTATAGCCTAGTACAAATAATTTTACACTAGAGTTGAACTAGCTCTATAAGCTAGTACAAATAATTTCACACTAGAGTTGAACTAGCTCTATAGCCTAGTACAAATAATTTTACACTATAGTTGAACTAGCTCTATAAGCTAGTTGAAATAATTTTACACTAGAGTTGAACTAGCTCTATAGCCTAGTACAAATAATTTTACACTATAGTTGAACTAGCTCTATAAGCTAGTTGAAATAATTTTACACTAGAGTTGAACTAGCTCTATAGCCTAGTACACATAATTTTACACTATAGTTGAACTAGCTCGATAGCCTAGTACAAATAATTTTACACTAGTGTTGAACTAGCGCTATAGCCTAGTACAAATAATTTTACAATAGAGTACAACTAGCTCTATAAGCTAGTACAAATAATTTTACACTAGAGTTGAACTAGCTCTATAGACTAGTACAAATAATTTTACACTAGAGTTGAATTAGCTCTATAGCCTAGTACAAATAATTTTACACTAGAGTTGAACTAGCTCTATAAGCTAGTATAAATAATTTTACACTCTACTTGAACTAGCTCTGTAGCCTAGTACAAATAATTTTACACTATAGTTGAACTAGATCTATAGCCAAGTACAAATAATTTTACGCTATAGTTGAACTAGCTCTATAGCCTAGTACAAATAATTTTACACTAGAGCTGAACTAGCTCTATAAGCTAGTACAAATAATTTCACACTAGAGTTGAACTAGCTCTATAGCCTAGTACAAATAATTTTACACTATAGTTGAACTAGCTCTATAAGCTAGTTGAAATAATTTTACACTAGAGTTGAACTAGCTCTATAGCCTAGTACAAATAATTTTACACTATAGTCGAACTAGCTCTATAAGCTAGTTGAAATAATTTTACACTAGAGTTGAACTAGCTCTATAGCCTAGTACAAATAATTTTACACTAGAGTTGAACTAGCTCTATAAGCTAGTTCAAATAATTTATACTAGAGTTGAACTAGCTCTATAGCCTAGTACAAATAATTTTACACTATAGTTGAACTAGCTCTATAAGCTAGTTCAAATAATTTTACACTAGAGTTGAACTAGCTCTATAGCCTAGTACAAATAATTTTACACTAGAGTTGAACTAGCTCTATAGCCTAGTACAAATAATTTTACACTATAGTTGAACTAGCTCTATAGCCTAGTACAAATAATTTTACACTAGAGTTGAACTAGCTCTATCAGCTAGTACAAATAATTTTACACTATAGTAGAACTAGCTCTATAGCCTAGTACAAATAATTTTACACTAGAGTTGAACTAGCTCTATAGCCTAGTACAAATAATTTTACTATATAGTTGAACTAGCTCTATAAGCTAGTTCAAATAATTTTACACTAGAGTTGGACTAGCTCTACAGCCTACTACAAATAATTTTACACTAGAGTTGAACTAGCTCTATAGCCTAGTACAAATAACTTTACACTAGAGTTGAACTAGCACTATAAGCTAGTTCAAATAATTTTACACTAGAGTTGAACTAGCTCTATCAGCTAGTACAAATAAGTTTACACTATAGTTGAACTAGCTCTATAGCCTAGTACAAATAATTTTACACTAGAGTTGAACTAGCTCTATAGCCTAGTACAAATAATTTTACTATATAGTTGAACTAGCTCTATAAGCTAGTTCAAATAATTTTACACTAGAGTTGGACTAGCTCTACAGCCTACTACAAATAATTTTACACTAGAGTTGAACTAGCTCTATAGCCTAGTACAAATAACTTTACACTAGAGTTGAACTAGCACTATAAGCTAGTTCAAATAATTTTACACTAGAGTTGAACTAGCTCTATAGCCTAGAAGAAATAACTTTACACTAGAGTTTAACTAGCTCTATAGCCTAGCAGAAATAATTTTACACTAGAGTTGAACTAGCTCTATAGCCTAGTACAAATAATTTTACACTAGAGTTGAACTAGCTCTATAAGCTAGTTGAAATAATTTTACACTAGAGTTGAACTAGCTCTATAGCCTAGTACAAAAAATTTTACACTAAAGTTGAACTAGTTCTATAGCCTAGTACAAATAATTTTACACTATAGTTGAAGTAGCTCTATAAGCTACTTGAAATAATTTTACATTAGAGTTGAACTAGCTCTATAGCCTAGTACAAATAATTTTACACTATAGTTGAACTAGCTCTATAGCTTAGTACAAATAATTTTACACTAGAGTTGGACTAGCTCTACAGCCTAGTACAAATACCTTTACACTAGAGTTGAACTAGCTCTATAGCCTAGTACAAATAACTTTACACAAGAGTTGAACTAACACTATAAGCTAGTTCAAATACTTTTACACTAGAGTTGAACTAGCTCTATAGCCTAGTAGAAATAATTTTACACTAGAGTTGAACTAGCTCTATAGCCTAGTAGAAATAATTTTACACTAGAGTTGAACTAGCTCTATAGCCTAGTACAAATAATTTTACACTAGAGTTGAACTAGTTCTATAGCCTAGTACAAATAATTTTACAATATAGTTGAACTAGCTCTATAAGCTAGTTGAAATAATTTTACACTAGAGTTGAACTAGCTCTATAGCCTAGTACAAATAATTTTACACTAGAGTTGAACTAGCTCTATAAGCTAGTTCAAATAATTTATACTAGAGTTGAACTAGCTCTATAGCCTAGTACAAATAATTTTACACTATAGTTGAACTAGCTCTATAAGCTAGTTCAAATAATTTTACACTAGAGTTGAACTAGCTCTATAGCCTAGTACAAATAATTTTACACTAGAGTTGAACTAGCTCTATAGCCTAGTACAAATAATTTTACACTATAGTTGAACTAGCTCTATAGCCTAGTACAAATAATTTTACACTAGAGTTGAACTAGCTCTATCAGCTAGTACAAATAATTTTACACTATAGTAGAACTAGCTCTATAGCCTAGTACAAATAATTTTACACTAGAGTTGAACTAGCTCTATAGCCTAGTACAAATAATTTTACTATATAGTTGAACTAGCTCTATAAGCTAGTTCAAATAATTTTACACTAGAGTTGGACTAGCTCTACAGCCTACTACAAATAATTTTACACTAGAGTTGAACTAGCTCTATAGCCTAGTACAAATAACTTTACACTAGAGTTGAACTAGCACTATAAGCTAGTTCAAATAATTTTACACTAGAGTTGAACTAGCTCTATCAGCTAGTACAAATAAGTTTACACTATAGTTGAACTAGCTCTATAGCCTAGTACAAATAATTTTACACTAGAGTTGAACTAGCTCTATAGCCTAGTACAAATAATTTTACTATATAGTTGAACTAGCTCTATAAGCTAGTTCAAATAATTTTACACTAGAGTTGGACTAGCTCTACAGCCTACTACAAATAATTTTACACTAGAGTTGAACTAGCTCTATAGCCTAGTACAAATAACTTTACACTAGAGTTGAACTAGCACTATAAGCTAGTTCAAATAATTTTACACTAGAGTTGAACTAGCTCTATAGCCTAGAAGAAATAACTTTACACTAGAGTTTAACTAGCTCTATAGCCTAGCAGAAATAATTTTACACTAGAGTTGAACTAGCTCTATAGCCTAGTACAAATAATTTTACACTAGAGTTGAACTAGCTCTATAAGCTAGTTGAAATAATTTTACACTAGAGTTGAACTAGCTCTATAGCCTAGTACAAAAAATTTTACACTAAAGTTGAACTAGTTCTATAGCCTAGTACAAATAATTTTACAGTATAGTTGAAGTAGCTCTATAAGCTACTTGAAATAATTTTACATTAGAGTTGAACTAGCTCTATAGCCTAGTACAAATAATTTTACACTATAGTTGAACTAGCTCTATAGCTTAGTCCAAATAATTTTACACTAGAGTTGGACTAGCTCTACAGCCTAGTACAAATAACTTTACACTAGAGTTGAACTAGCTCTATAGCCTAGTACAAATAACTTTACACTAGAGTTGAACTAACACTATAAGCTAGTTCAAATACTTTTACACTAGAGTTGAACTAGCTCTATAGCCTAGTAGAAATAATTTTACACTAGAGTTGAACTAGCTCTATAGCCTAGTAGAAATAATTTTACACTAGAGTTGAACTAGCTCTATAGCCTAGTACAAATAATTTTACACTAGAGTTGAACTAGTTCTATAGCCTAGTACAAATAATTTTACAATATAGTTGAACTAGCTCTATAAGCTAGTTGAATTAATTTTACACTAGAGTTGAACTAGCTCTATAGCCTAGTACAAATAATTTTACACTATAGTTGAACTAGCTCTATAAGCTAGTTGAAATAATTTTACACTAGAGTTGAACTAGATCTATAGCCTAGTACACATAATTTTACACTATAGTTGAACTAGCTCTGTAGCCTAGTACAAATAATTTTACACTAGTGTTGAACTAGCGCTATAGCCTAGTACAAATAATTTTACAATAGAGTACAACTAGCTCTATAAGCTAGTACAAATAATTTTACACTAGAGTTGAACTAGCTCTATAGACTAGTACAAATAATTTTACACTAGAGTTGAATTAGCTCTATAGCCTAGTACAAATAATTTTACACTATAGTTGACCTAGCTCTATAAGCTAGTTGAAATAATTTTACACTAGAGTTGAACTAGCTCTATAGCCTAGTACAATTAATTTTACACTAGAGTTGAACTAGCTCTATAGCCTAGTACAAATAATTTTACACTAGAGTTGAACTAGCTCTATAAGCTAGTACAAATAATTTTACACTAGAGTTGAACTAGCTCTATAGCCTAGTACAAATAATTTTACACTAGAGTTGAACTAGCTCTATCAGCTAGTATAAATAATTTTACACTCTACTTGAACTAGCTCTGTAGCCTAGTACAAATAATTTTACACTATAGTTGAACTAGATCTATAGCCAAGTACAAATAATTTTACGCTAGAGTTGAACTAGCTCTATAGCCTAGTACAAATAATTTTACACTAGAGTTGAACTAGTTCTATAGCCTAGTACAAATAATTTTACAATATAGTTGAACTAGCTCTATAAGCTAGTTGAATTAATTTTACACTAGAGTTGAACTAGCTCTATAGCGTAGTACAAATAATTTTACACTATAGTTGAACTAGCTCTATAAGCTAGTTGAAATAATTTTACACTAGAGTTGAACTAGATCTATAGCCTAGTACACATAATTTTACACTATAGTTGAACTAGCTCTGTAGCCTAGTACAAATAATTTTACACTAGTGTTGAACTAGCGCTATAGCCTAGTACAAATAATTTTACAATAGAGTACAACTAGCTCTATAAGCTAGTACAAATAATTTTACACTAGAGTTGAACTAGCTCTATAGACTAGTACAAATAATTTTACACTAGAGTTGAATTAGCTCTATAGCCTAGTACAAATAATTTTACACTATAGTTGACCTAGCTCTATAAGCTAGTTGAAATAATTTTACACTAGAGTTGAACTAGCTCTATAGCCTAGTACAATTAATTTTACACTAGAGTTGAACTAGCTCTATAGCCTAGTACAAATAATTTTACACTAGAGTTGAACTAGCTCTATAAGCTAGTACAAATAATTTTACACTAGAGTTGAACTAGCTCTATAGCCTAGTACAAATAATTTTACACTAGAGTTGAACTAGCTCTATCAGCTAGTATAAATAATTTTACACTCTACTTGAACTAGCTCTGTAGCCTAGTACAAATAATTTTACACTATAGTTGAACTAGATCTATAGCCAAGTACAAATAATTTTACGCTAGAGTTGAACTAGCTCTATAGCCTAGTACAAATAATTTTACACTAGAGTTGAACTAGCTCTATAAGCTAGTACAAATAATTTCACACTAGAGTTGAACTAGCTCTATAGCCTAGTACAAATAATTTTACACTAGAGTTGAACTAGCTCTATAGCCTAGTACAAATAATTTTACACTATAGTCGAACTAGCTCTATAAGCTAGTTGAAATAATTTTACACTAGAGTTGAACTAGCTCTATAGCCTAGTACAAATAATTTTACACTAGAGTTGAACTAGCTCTATAAGCTAGTTCAAATAATTTATACTAGAGTTGAACTAGCTCTATAGCCTAGTACAAATAATTTTACACTATAGTTGAACTAGCTCTATAAGCTAGTTCAAATAATTTTACACTAGAGTTGAACTAGCTCTATAGCCTAGTACAAATAATTTTACACTAGAGTTGAACTAGCTCTATAGCCTAGTACAAATAATTTTACACTATAGTTGAACTAGCTCTATAGCCTAGTACAAATAATTTTACACTAGAGTTGAACTAGCTCTATCAGCTAGTACAAATAATTTTACACTATAGTAGAACTAGCTCTATAGCCTAGTACAAATAATTTTACACTAGAGTTGAACTAGCTCTATAGCCTAGTACAAATAATTTTACTATATAGTTGAACTAGCTCTATAAGCTAGTTCAAATAATTTTACACTAGAGTTGGACTAGCTCTACAGCCTACTACAAATAATTTTACACTAGAGTTGAACTAGCTCTATAGCCTAGTACAAATAACTTTACACTAGAGTTGAACTAGCACTATAAGCTAGTTCAAATAATTTTACACTAGAGTTGAACTAGCTCTATCAGCTAGTACAAATAAGTTTACACTATAGTTGAACTAGCTCTATAGCCTAGTACAAATAATTTTACACTAGAGTTGAACTAGCTCTATAGCCTAGTACAAATAATTTTACTATATAGTTGAACTAGCTCTATAAGCTAGTTCAAATAATTTTACACTAGAGTTGGACTAGCTCTACAGCCTACTACAAATAATTTTACACTAGAGTTGAACTAGCTCTATAGCCTAGTACAAATAACTTTACACTAGAGTTGAACTAGCACTATAAGCTAGTTCAAATAATTTTACACTAGAGTTGAACTAGCTCTATAGCCTAGAAGAAATAACTTTACACTAGAGTTTAACTAGCTCTATAGCCTAGCAGAAATAATTTTACACTAGAGTTGAACTAGCTCTATAGCCTAGTACAAATAATTTTACACTAGAGTTGAACTAGCTCTATAAGCTAGTTGAAATAATTTTACACTAGAGTTGAACTAGCTCTATAGCCTAGTACAAAAAATTTTACACTAAAGTTGAACTAGTTCTATAGCCTAGTACAAATAATTTTACACTATAGTTGAAGTAGCTCTATAAGCTACTTGAAATAATTTTACATTAGAGTTGAACTAGCTCTATAGCCTAGTACAAATAATTTTACACTATAGTTGAACTAGCTCTATAGCTTAGTACAAATAATTTTACACTAGAGTTGGACTAGCTCTACAGCCTAGTACAAATAACTTTACACTAGAGTTGAACTAGCTCTATAGCCTAGTACAAATAACTTTACACTAGAGTTGAACTAACACTATAAGCTAGTTCAAATACTTTTACACTAGAGTTGAACTAGCTCTATAGCCTAGTAGAAATAATTTTACACTAGAGTTGAACTAGCTCTATAGCCTAGTAGAAATAATTTTACACTAGAGTTGAACTAGCTCTATAGCCTAGTACAAATAATTTTACACTAGAGTTGAACTAGTTCTATAGCCTAGTACAAATAATTTTACAATATAGTTGAACTAGCTCTATAAGCTAGTTGAATTAATTTTACACTAGAGTTGAACTAGCTCTATAGCCTAGTACAAATAATTTTACACTATAGTTTAACTAGCTCTATAAGCTAGTTGAAATAATTTTACACTAGAGTTGAACTAGATCTATAGCCTAGTACACATAATTTTACACTATAGTTGAACTAGCTCTATAGCCTAGTACAAATAATTTTACACTAGTGTTGAACTAGCGCTATAGCCTAGTACAAATAATTTTACAATAGAGTACAACTAGCTCTATAAGCTAGTACAAATAATTTTACACTAGAGTTGAACTAGCTCTATAGACTAGTACAAATAATTTTACACTAGAGTTGAATTAGCTCTATAGCCTAGTACAAATAATTTTACACTATAGTTGACCTAGCTCTATAAGCTAGTTGAAATAATTTTACACTAGAGTTGAACTAGCTCTATAGCCTAGTACAATTAATTTTACACTAGAGTTGAACTAGCTCTATAGCCTAGTACAAATAATTTTACACTAGAGTTGAACTAGCTCTATAAGCTAGTACAAATAATTTTACACTAGAGTTGAACTAGCTCTATAGCCTAGTACAAATAATTTTACACTAGAGTTGAACTAGCTCTATCAGCTAGTATAAATAATTTTACACTCTACTTGAACTAGCTCTGTAGCCTAGTACAAATAATTTTACACTATAGTTGAACTAGATCTATAGCCAAGTACAAATAATTTTACGCTAGAGTTGAACTAGCTCTATAGCCTAGTACAAATAATTTTACACTAGAGTTGAACTAGCTCTATAAGCTAGTACAAATAATTTCACACTAGAGTTGAACTAGCTCTATAGCCTAGTACAAATAATTTTACACTATAGTTGAACTAGCTCTATAAGCTAGTTGAAATAATTTTACACTAGAGTTGAACTAGCTCTATAGCCTAGTACAAATAACTTTACACTAGAGTTGAACTAGCACTATAAGCTAGTTCAAATAATTTTACACTAGAGTTGAACTAGCTCTATCAGCTATTAGAAATAAGTTTACACTATAGTTGAACTAGCTCTATAGCCTAGTACAAATAATTTTACACTAGAGTTGAACTAGCTCTATAGCCTAGTACAAATAATTTTACACTAGAGTTGAACTAGCTCTATAGCCTAGTACAAATAACTTTACACTAGAGTTGAACTAGCACTATAAGCTAGTTCAAATAATTTTACACTAGAGTTGAACTAGCTCTATAGCCTAGTAGAAATAACTTTACACTAGAGTTTAACTAGCTCTATAGCCTAGCAGAAATAATTTTACACTAGAGTTGAACTAGCTCTATAGCCTAGTACAAATAATTTTACACTAGAGTTGAACTAGCTCTATAAGCTAGTTGAAATAATTTTACACTAGAGTTGAACTAGCTCTATAGCCTAGTACAAAAAATTTTACACTAGAATTGAACTAGTTCTATAGCCTAGTACAAATAATTTTACACTATAGTTGAAGTAGCTCTATAAGCTAGTTGAAATAATTTTACATTAGAGTTGAACTAGCTCTATAGCCTAGTACAAATAATTTTACACTAGAGTTGAACTAGCTCTATAGCCTAGTACAAATAATTTTACACTATAGTTGAACTAGCTCTATAGCCTAGTACAAATAATTTTACACTAGAGTTGAACTAGCTCTATCAGCTAGTACAAATAATTTTACACTATAGTAGAACTAGCTCTATAGCCTAGTACAAATAATTTTACACTAGAGTTGAACTAGCTCTATAGCCTAGTACAAATAATTTTACTATATAGTTGAACTAGCTCTATAAGCTAGTTCAAATAATTTTACACTAGAGTTGGACTAGCTCTACAGCCTACTACAAATAATTTTACACTAGAGTTGAACTAGCTCTATAGCCTAGTACAAATAACTTTACACTAGAGTTGAACTAGCACTATAAGCTAGTTCAAATAATTTTACACTAGAGTTGAACTAGCTCTATCAGCTAGTACAAATAAGTTTACACTATAGTTGAACTAGCTCTATAGCCTAGTACAAATAATTTTACACTAGAGTTGAACTAGCTCTATAGCCTAGTACAAATAATTTTACTATATAGTTGAACTAGCTCTATAAGCTAGTTCAAATAATTTTACACTAGAGTTGGACTAGCTCTACAGCCTACTACAAATAATTTTACACTAGAGTTGAACTAGCTCTATAGCCTAGTACAAATAACTTTACACTAGAGTTGAACTAGCACTATAAGCTAGTTCAAATAATTTTACACTAGAGTTGAACTAGCTCTATAGCCTAGAAGAAATAACTTTACACTAGAGTTTAACTAGCTCTATAGCCTAGCAGAAATAATTTTACACTAGAGTTGAACTAGCTCTATAGCCTAGTACAAATAATTTTACACTAGAGTTGAACTAGCTCTATAAGCTAGTTGAAATAATTTTACACTAGAGTTGAACTAGCTCTATAGCCTAGTACAAAAAATTTTACACTAAAGTTGAACTAGTTCTATAGCCTAGTACAAATAATTTTACACTATAGTTGAAGTAGCTCTATAAGCTACTTGAAATAATTTTACATTAGAGTTGAACTAGCTCTATAGCCTAGTACAAATAATTTTACACTATAGTTGAACTAGCTCTATAGCTTACTACAAATAATTTTACACTAGAGTTGGACTAGCTCTACAGCCTAGTACAAATAACTTTACACTAGAGTTGAACTAGCTCTATAGCCTAGTACAAATAACTTTACACTAGAGTTGAACTAACACTATAAGCTAGTTCAAATACTTTTACACTAGAGTTGAACTAGCTCTATAGCCTAGTAGAAATAATTTTACACTAGAGTTGAACTAGCTCTATAGCCTAGTAGAAATAATTTTACACTAGAGTTGAACTAGCTCTATAGCCTAGTACAAATAATTTTACACTAGAGTTGAACTAGTTCTATAGCCTAGTACAAATAATTTTACAATATAGTTGAACTAGCTCTATAAGCTAGTTGAATTAATTTTACACTAGAGTTGAACTAGCTCTATAGCCTAGTACAAATAATTTTACACTATAGTTGAACTAGCTCTATAAGCTAGTTGAAATAATTTTACACTAGAGTTGAACTAGATCTATAGCCTAGTACACATAATTTTACACTATAGTTGAACTAGCTCTATAGCCTAGTACAAATAATTTTACACTAGTGTTGAACTAGCGCTATAGCCTAGTACAAATAATTTTACAATAGAGTACAACTAGCTCTATAAGCTAGTACAAATAATTTTACACTAGAGTTGAACTAGCTCTATAGACTAGTACAAATAATTTTACACTAGAGTTGAATTAGCTCTATAGCCTAGTACAAATAATTTTACACTATAGTTGACCTAGCTCTATAAGCTAGTTGAAATAATTTTACACTAGAGTTGAACTAGCTCTATAGCCTAGTACAATTAATTTTACACTAGAGTTGAACTAGCTCTATAGCCTAGTACAAATAATTTTACACTAGAGTTGAACTAGCTCTATAAGCTAGTACAAATAATTTTACACTAGAGTTGAACTAGCTCTATAGCCTAGTACAAATAATTTTACACTAGAGTTGAACTAGCTCTATCAGCTAGTATAAATAATTTTACACTCTACTTGAACTAGCTCTGTAGCCTAGTACAAATAATTTTACACTATAGTTGAACTAGATCTATAGCCAAGTACAAATAATTTTACGCTAGAGTTGAACTAGCTCTATAGCCTAGTACAAATAATTTTACACTAGAGTTGAACTAGCTCTATAAGCTAGTACAAATAATTTCACACTAGAGTTGAACTAGCTCTATAGCCTAGTACAAATAATTTTACACTATAGTTGAACTAGCTCTATAAGCTAGTTGAAATAATTTTACACTAGAGTTGAACTAGCTCTATAGCCTAGTACAAATAACTTTACACTAGAGTTGAACTAGCACTATAAGCTAGTTCAAATAATTTTACACTAGAGTTGAACTAGCTCTATCAGCTATTACAAATAAGTTTACACTATAGTTGAACTAGCTCTATAGCCTAGTACAAATAATTTTACACTAGAGTTGAACTAGCTCTATAGCCTAGTACAAATAATTTTACACTAGAGTTGAACTAGCTCTATAGCCTAGTACAAATAACTTTACACTAGAGTTGAACTAGCACTATAAGCTAGTTCAAATAATTTTACACTAGAGTTGAACTAGCTCTATAGCCTAGTAGAAATAACTTTACACTAGAGTTTAACTAGCTCTATAGCCTAGCAGAAATAATTTTACACTAGAGTTGAACTAGCTCTATAGCCTAGTACAAATAATTTTACACTAGAGTTGAACTAGCTCTATAAGCTAGTTGAAATAATTTTACACTAGAGTTGAACTAGCTCTATAGCCTAGTACAAAAAATTTTACACTAGAATTGAACTAGTTCTATAGCCTAGTACAAATAATTTTACACTATAGTTGAAGTAGCTCTATAAGCTAGTTGAAATAATTTTACATTAGAGTTGAACTAGCTCTATAGCCTAGTACAAATAATTTTACACTATAGTTGAACTAGCTCTATAGCTTAGTACAAATAATTTTACACTAGAGTTGGACTAGCTCTACAGCCTAGTACAAATAACTTTACACTAGAGTTGAACTAGCTCTATAGCCTAGTACAAATAACTTTACACTAGAGTTGAACTAACACTATAAGATAGTTCAAATACTTTTACACTAGAGTTGAACTAGCTCTATAGCCTAGTAGAAATAATTTTACACTAGAGTTGAACTAGCTCTATAGCCTAGTACAAATAATTTTACACTAGAGTTGAACTAGTTCTATAGCCTAGTACAAATAATTTTACAATATAGTTGAACTAGCTCTATAAGCTAGTTGAATTAATTTTACACTAGAGTTCAACTAGCTCTATAGCCTAGTACAAATAATTTTACACTATAGTTGAACTAGCTCTATAAGCTAGTTGAAATAATTTTACACTAGAGTTGAACTAGCTCTATAGCCTAGTACACATAATTTTACACTATAGTTGAACTAGCTCTATAGCCTAGTACAAATAATTTTACACTAGTGTTGAACTAGCGCTATAGCCTAGTACAAATAATTTTACCATAGAGTACAACTAGCTCTATAAGCTAGTACAAATAATTTTACACTAGAGTTGAACTAGCTCTATAGACTAGTACAAATAATTTTACACTAGAGTTGAATTAGCTCTATAGCCTAGTACAAATAATTTTACACTATAGTTGAACTAGCTCTATAAGCTAGTTGAAATAATTTTACACTAGAGTTGAACTAGCTCTATAGCCTAGTACAAATAATTTTACACTAGAGTTGAACTAGCTCTATAGCCTAGTACAAATAATTTTACACTAGAGTTGAACTAGCTCTATAAGCTAGTACAAATAATTTTACACTAGAGTTGAACTAGCTCTATAGCCTAGTACAAATAATTTTACACTAGAGTTGAACTAGCTCTATCAGCTAGTATAAATAATTTTACACTCTACTTGAACTAGCTCTGTAGCCTAGTACAAATAATTTTACACTATAGTTGAACTAGATCTATAGCCAAGTACAAATAATTTTACGCTAGAGTTGAACTAGCTCTATAGCCTAGTACAAATAATTTTACACTAGAGTTGAACTAGCTCTATAAGCTAGTACAAATAATTTCACACTAGAGTTGAACTAGCTCTATAGCCTAGTGCAAATAATTTTACACTATAGTTGAACTAGCTCTATAAGCTAGTTGAAATAATTTTACACTAGAGTTGAACTAGCTCTATAGCCTAGTAAAAATAACTTTACACTAGAGTTGAACTAGCACTATAAGCTAGTTCAAATAATTTTACACTAGAGTTGAACTAGCTCTATCAGCTAGTACAAATAAGTTTACACTATAGTTGAACTAGCTCTATAGCCTAGTACAAATAATTTTACACTAGAGTTGAACTAGCTCTATAGCCTAGTACAAATAATTTTACTATATAGTTGAACTAGCTCTATAAGCTAGTTCAAATAATTTTACACTAGAGTTGTACTAGCTCTACAGCCTACTACAAATAATTTTACACTAGAGTTGAACTAGCTCTATAGCCTAGTACAAATAACTTTACACTAGAGTTGAACTAGCACTATAAGCTAGTTCCAATAATTTTACACTAGAGTTGAACTAGCTCTATAGCCTCGTAGAAATAACTTTACACTAGAGTTTAACTAGCTCTATAGCCTAGTAGAAATAATTTTACACTAGAGTTGAACTAGCTCTATAGCCTAGTACAAATAATTTTACACTAGAGTTGAACTAGCTCTATAAGCTAGTTGAAATAATTTTACACTAGAGTTGAACTAGCTCTATAGCCTAGTACAAAAAATTTTACACTAGAGTTGAACTAGTTCTATAGCCTAGTACAAATAATTTTACACTATAGTTAAAGTAGCTCTATAAGCTAGTTGAAATAATTTTACATTAGAGTTGAACTAGCTCTATAGCCTAGTACAAATAATTTTACACTATAGTTGAACTAGCTCTATAGCCTAGTACAAATAATTTTACACTAGAGTTGGACTAGCTCTACAGCCTAGTACAAATAACTTTACACTAGAGTTGAACTAGCTCTATAGCCTAGTACAAATAACTTTACACTAGAGTTGAACTAACACTATAAGCTAGTTCAAATAATTTTACACTAGAGTTGAACTAGCTCTATAGCCTAGTAGAAATAATTTTACACTAGAGTTGAACTAGATCTATAGCCTAGTAGAAATAATTTTACACTAGAGTTGAACTAGCTCTATAGCCTAGTAGAAATAATTTTACACTAGAGTTGAACTAGTTCTATAGCCTAGTACAAATAATTTTACAATATAGTTGAACTAGCTCTATAAGCTAGTTGAATTAATTTTACACTAGAGTTGAACTAGCTCTATAGCCTAGTACAAATAATTTTACACTATAGTTGAACTAGCTCTATAAGCTAGTTGAAATAATTTTACACTAGAGTTGAAATAGCTCTATAGCCTAGTACACATAATTTTACACTATAGTTGAACTAGCTCTATAGCCTAGTACAAATAATTTTACACTAGTGTTGAACTAGCGCTATAGCCTAGTACAAATAATTTTACAATAGAGTACAACTAGCTCTATAAGCTAGTACAAATAATTTTACACTAGAGTTGAACTAGCTCTATAGACTAGTACAAATAATTTTACACTAGAGTTGAATTAGCTCTATAGCCTAGTACAAATAATTTTACACTATAGTTGAACTAGCTCTATAAGCTAGTTGAAATAATTTTACACTAGAGTTGAACTAGCTCTATAGCCTAGTACAAATAATTTTACACTAGAGTTGAACTAGCTCTATAGCCTAGTACAAATAATTTTACACTAGAGTTGAACTAGCTCTATAAGCTAGTACAAATAATTTTACACTAGAGTTGAACTAGCTCTATAGCCTAGTACAAATAATTTTACACTAGAGTTGAACTAGCTCTATCAGCTAGTATAAATAATTTTACACTCTACTTGAACTAGCTCTGTAGCCTAGTACAAATAATTTTACACTATAGTTGAACTAGCTCTATAAGCTAGTTGAAATAATTTTACACTAGAGTTGAACTAGCTCTATAGCCTAGTACAAATAACTTTACACTAGAGTTGAACTAGCACTATAAGCTAGTTCAAATAATTTTACACTAGAGTTGAACTAGCTCTATCAGCTAGTACAAATAAGTTTACACTATAGTTGAACTAGCTCTATAGCCTAGTACAAATAATTTTACACTAGAGTTGAACTAGCTCTATAGCCTAGTACAAATAATTTTACTATATAGTTGAACTAGCTCTATAAGCTAGTTCAAATAATTTTACACTAGAGTTGTACTAGCTCTACAGCCTACTACAAATAATTTTACACTAGAGTTGAACTAGCTCTATAGCCTAGTACAAATAACTTTACACTAGAGTTGAACTAGCACTATAAGCTAGTTCAAATAATTTTACACTAGAGTTGAACTAGCTCTATAGCCTCGTAGAAATAACTTTACACTAGAGTTTAACTAGCTCTATAGCCTAGTAGAAATAATTTTACACTAGAGTTGAACTAGCTCTATAGCCTAGTACAAATAATTTTACACTAGAGTTGAACTAGCTCTATAAGCTAGTTGAAATAATTTTACACTAGAGTTGAACTAGCTCTATAGCCTAGTACAAAAAATTTTACACTAGAGTTGAACTAGTTCTATAGCCTAGTACAAATAATTTTACACTATAGTTAAAGTAGCTCTATAAGCTAGTTGAAATAATTTTACATTAGAGTTGAACTAGCTCTATAGCCTAGTACAAATAATTTTACACTATAGTTGAACTAGCTCTACAGCCTAGTACAAATAATTTTACACTAGAGTTGGACTAGCTCTACAGCCTAGTACAAATAACTTTACACTAGAGTTGAACTAGCTCTATAGCCTAGTACAAATAACTTTACACTAGAGTTGAACTAACACTATAAGCTAGTTCAAATAATTTTACACTAGAGTTGAACTAGCTCTATAGCCTAGTAGAAATAATTTTACACTAGAGTTGAACTAGATCTATAGCCTAGTAGAAATAATTTTACACTAGAGTTGAACTAGCTCTATAGCCTAGTAGAAATAATTTTACACTAGAGTTGAACTAGTTCTATAGCCTAGTACAAATAATTTTACAATATAGTTGAACTAGCTCTATAAGCTAGTTGAATTAATTTTACACTAGAGTTGAACTAGCTCTATAGCCTAGTACAAATAATTTTACACTATAGTTGAACTAGCTCTATAAGCTAGTTGAAATAATTTTACACTAGAGTTGAACTACCTCTATAGCCTAGTACACATAATTTTACACTATAGTTGATCTAGCTCTATAGCCTAGTACAAATAATTTTACACTACTGTTGAACTAGCGCTATAGCCTAGTACAAATAATTTTACAATAGAGTACAACTAGCTCTATAAGCTAGTACAAATAATTTTACACTAGAGTTGAACTAGCTCTATAGACTAGTACAAATAATTTTACACTAGAGTTGAATTAGCTCTATAGCCTAGTACAAATAATTTTACACTATAGTTGAACTAGCTCTATAAGCTAGTTGAAATAATTTTACACTAGAGTTGAACTAGCTCTATAGCCTAGTACAAATAATTTTACACTAGAGTTGAACTAGCTCTATAGCCTAGTACAAATAATTTTACACTAGAGTTGAACTAGCTCTATAAGCTAGTACAAATAATTTTACACTAGAGTTGAACTAGCTCTATAGCCTAGTACAAATAATTTTACACTAGAGTTAAACTAGCTCTATCAGCTAGTATAAATAATTTTACACTCTACTTGAACTAGCTCTGTAGCCTAGTACAAATAATTTTACACTATAGTTGAACTAGATCTATAGCCAAGTACAAATAATTTTACGCTACAGTTGAACTAGCTCTATAGCCTAGTACAAATAATTTTACACTAGAGTTGAACTAGCTCTATAAGCTAGTACAAATAATTTCACACTAGAGTTGAACTAGCTCTATAGCCTAGTACAAATAATTTTACACTATAGTTGAACTAGCTCTATAAGCTAGTTGAAATAATTTTACACTAGAGTTGAACTAGCTCTATAGCCTAGTACAAATAACTTTACACTAGAGTTGAACTAGCACTATAAGCTAGTTCAAATAATTTTACACTAGAGTTGAACTAGCTCTATCAGCTAGTACAAATAAGTTTACACTATAGTTGAACTAGCTCTATAGCCTAGTACAAATAATTTTACACTAGAGTTGAACTAGCTCTATAGCCTAGTACAAATAATTTTACTATATAGTTGAACTAGCTCTATAAGCTAGTTGAAATAATTTTACACTAGAGTTGAACTAGCTCTATAGCCTAGTACAAATAATTTTACACTAGAGTTGGACTAGCTCTACAGCCTACTACAAATAATTTTACACTAGAGTTGAACTAGCTCTATACCCTAGTACAAATAACTTTACACTAGAGTTGAACTAGCACTATAAGCTAGTTCAAATAATTTTACACTAGAGTTGAACTAGCTCTATAGCCTAGTAGAAATAACTTTACACTAGAGTTTAACTAGCTCTATAGCCTAGTAGAAATAATTTTACACTAGAGTTGAACTAGCTCTATAGCCTAGTACAAATAATTTTATACTAGAGTTGAACTAGCTCTATAAGCTAGTTGAAATAATTTTACACTAGAGTTGAACTAGCTCTATAGCCTAGTACAAAAAAATTTACACTAGAGTTGAACCAGTTCTATAGCCTAGTACAAATAATTTTACACTACAGTTGAAGTAGCTCTATAAGCAAGTTGAAATAATTTTACATTAGAGTTGAACTAGCTCTATAGCCTAGTACAAATAATTTTACACTATAGTTGTACTAGCTCTATAGCCTAGTACAAATAATTTTACACTAGAGTTGGACTAGCTCTACAGCCTAGTACAAATAACTTTACACTAGAGTTGAACTAGCTCTATAGCCTAGTACAAATAACTTTACACTAGAGTTGAACTAACACTATAAGCTAGTTCAAATAATTTTACACTAGAGTTGAACTAGCTCTATAGCCTAGTAGAAATAATTTTACACTAGAGTTGAACTAGCTCTATAGCCTAGTAGAAATAATTTTACACTAGAGTTGAACTAGCTCTATAGCCTAGTACAAATAATTTTACACTAGAGTTCAACTAGTTCTATAGCCTAGTACAAATAATTTTACAATATAGTTGAACTAGCTCTATAAGCTAGTTGAATTAATTTTACACTAGAGTTGAACTAGCTCTATAGCCTAGTACAAATAATTTTACACTATAGTTGAACTAGCTCTATAAACTAGTTGAAATAATTTTACACTAGAGTTGAACTAGCTCTATAGCCTAGTACACATAATTTTACACTATAGTTGAACTAGCTCTATAGCCTAGTACAAATAATTTTACACTAGTGTTGAACTAGCGCTATAGCCTAGTACAAATAAGTTTACAATAGAGTACAACTAGCTCTATAAGCTAGTACAAATAATTTTACACTAGAGTTGAACTAGCTCTATAGACTAGTACAAATAATTTTACACTAGAGTTGAATTAGCTCTATAGCCTACTACAAATAATTTAGCACTAGAGTTGAACTAGCTCTATAGCCTAGTACAAATAACTTTACACTAGAGTTGAACTAGCACTATAAGCTAGTTCAAATAATTTTACACTAGAGTTGAACTAGCTCTATAGCTTAGTAGAAATAAATTTACACTAGAGTTGAACTAGCTCTATAGCCTAGTAGAAATAATTTTACACTAGAGTTGAACTAGCTCTATAGCCTAGTACAAATAATTTTACACTAGAGTTGAACTAGCTCTATAAGCTAGTTGAAATAATTTTACACTAGAGTTGAACTAGCTCTATAGCCTAGTACAAATAATTTTACACTAGAGTTGAACTAGCTCTATAAGGTAGTACGAATAATTTTATACTAGAGTTGAACTAGCTCTATAGCCTAGTACAAATAATTTTACACTAGAGTTGAACTAGCTCTATCAGGTAGTATAAATAATTTTACACTCTACTTGAACTAGCTCTGTAGCCTAGTACAAATAATTTTACACTATAGTTGAACTAGATCTATAGCCAAGTACAAATAATTTTACGCTAGAGTTGAACTAGCTCTATAGCCTAGTACAAATAATTTTACACTAGAGTTGAACTAGCTCTATAAGCTAGTACAAATAATTTCACCCTAGAGTTGAACTAGCTCTATAGCCTAGTACAAATAATTTTACACTATAGTTGAACTAGCTCTATAAGCTAGTTGAAATAATTTTACACTAGAGTTGAACTAGCTCTATAGCCTAGTACAAATAATTTTACACTATAGTCGAACTAGCTCTATAAGCTAGTTGAAATAATTTTACACTAGAGTTGAACTAGCTCTATAGCCTAGTACAAATAATTTTACACTAGAGTTGAACTAGCTCTATAAGCTAGTACAAATAATTTATACTAGAGTTGAACTAGCTCTATAGCCTAGTACAAATAATTTTACACTATACTTGAACTAGCTCTATAAGCTAGTTCAAATAATTTTACACTAGAGTTGAACTAGCTCTATAGCCTAGTACAAATAATTTTACACTAGAGTTGAACTAGCTCTATAGCCTAGTACAAATAATTTTACACTAGAGTTGAACTAGCTCTATAGCCTAGTACAAATAACTTTACACTAGAGTTGAACTAGCACTATAAGATAGTTCAAATAATTTTACACTAGAGTTGAACTAGCTCTATAGCCTAGTAGAAATAACTTTACACTAGAGTTGAACTAGCTCTATAGCCTAGTAGAAATAATTATACACTAGAGTTGAACTAGCTC
This sequence comes from Triticum monococcum, assembly GCA_034509565.1. NCBI lineage: Eukaryota > Viridiplantae > Streptophyta > Magnoliopsida > Poales > Poaceae > Triticum > Triticum monococcum. The sequence goes on from CM067847.1 coordinate 750,493,327, forward strand.
TATAGCCTAGTACAAATAATTTTACACTAGAGTTGAACTAGTTCTATAGCCTAGTACAAATAATTTTACACTAGAGTTGAACTAGCTCTATAGCCTAGTACAAATAATTTTACACTAGAGTTGAACTAGCTCTATAGCCTAGTACAAATAATTTTACACTATAGTTGAACTAGCTCTATAAGCTAGTACAAATAATTTTACACTAGAGTTGAACTAGCTCTATAGCCTAGTACAAATAATTTTACACTAGAGTTGAACTAGCTCTATAGCCTAGTACAAATAATTTTACACTATAGTTGAACTAGCTCTATAAGCTAGTAGAAATAATTTTACACTAGAGTTGAACTAGCTCTATAGCCTAGTACAAATAATTTTACACTAGAGTTGGACTAGCTCTACAGCCTACTACAAATAATTTTACACTAGAGTTGAACTAGCTCTATACCCTAGTACAAATAACTTTACACTAGAGTTGAACTAGCACTATAAGCTAGTTCAAATAATTTTACACTAGAGTTGAACTAGCTCTATAGCCTAGTAGAAATAACTTTACACTAGAGTTTAACTAGCTCTATAGCCTAGTAGAAATAATTTTACACTAGAGTTGAACTAGCTCTATAGCCTAGTACAAATAATTTTATACTAGAGTTGAACTAGCTCTATAAGCTAGTTGAAATAATTTTACACTAGAGTTGAACTAGCTCTATAGCCTAGTACAAAAAAATTTACACTAGAGTTGAACCAGTTCTATAGCCTAGTACAAATAATTTTACACTACAGTTGAAGTAGCTCTATAAGCAAGTTGAAATAATTTTACATTAGAGTTGAACTAGCTCTATAGCCTAGTACAAATAATTTTACACTATAGTTGTACTAGCTCTATAGCCTAGTACAAATAATTTTACACTAGAGTTGGACTAGCTCTACAGCCTAGTACAAATAACTTTACACTAGAGTTGAACTAGCTCTATAGCCTAGTACAAATAACTTTACACTAGAGTTGAACTAACACTATAAGCTAGTTCAAATAATTTTACACTAGAGTTGAACTAGCTCTATAGCCTAGTAGAAATAATTTTACACTAGAGTTGAACTAGCTCTATAGCCTAGTAGAAATAATTTTACACTAGAGTTGAACTAGCTCTATAGCCTAGTACAAATAATTTTACACTAGAGTTCAACTAGTTCTATAGCCTAGTACAAATAATTTTACAATATAGTTGAACTAGCTCTATAAGCTAGTTGAATTAATTTTACACTAGAGTTGAACTAGCTCTATAGCCTAGTACAAATAATTTTACACTATAGTTGAACTAGCTCTATAAACTAGTTGAAATAATTTTACACTAGAGTTGAACTAGCTCTATAGCCTAGTACACATAATTTTACACTATAGTTGAACTAGCTCTATAGCCTAGTACAAATAATTTTACACTAGTGTTGAACTAGCGCTATAGCCTAGTACAAATAAGTTTACAATAGAGTACAACTAGCTCTATAAGCTAGTACAAATAATTTTACACTAGAGTTGAACTAGCTCTATAGACTAGTACAAATAATTTTACACTAGAGTTGAATTAGCTCTATAGCCTACTACAAATAATTTAGCACTAGAGTTGAACTAGCTCTATAGCCTAGTACAAATAACTTTACACTAGAGTTGAACTAGTTCTATAGCCTAGTACAAATAATTTTACACTAGAGTTGAACTAGTTCTATAGCCTAGTACAAATAATTTTACACTAGAGTTGAACTAGCTCTATAGCCTAGTACAAATAATTTTACACTAGAGTTGAACTAGCTCTATAGCCTAGTACAAATAATTTTACACTATAGTTGAACTAGCTCTATAAGCTAGTACAAATAATTTTACACTAGAGTTGAACTAGCTCTATAGCCTAGTACAAATAATTTTACACTAGAGTTGAACTAGCTCTATAGCCTAGTACAAATAATTTTACACTATAGTTGAACTAGCTCTATAAGCTAGTAGAAATAATTTTACACTAGAGTTGAACTAGCTCTATAGCCTAGTACAAATAATTTTACACTAGAGTTGGACTAGCTCTACAGCCTACTACAAATAATTTTACACTAGAGTTGAACTAGCTCTATACCCTAGTACAAATAACTTTACACTAGAGTTGAACTAGCACTATAAGCTAGTTCAAATAATTTTACACTAGAGTTGAACTAGCTCTATAGCCTAGTAGAAATAACTTTACACTAGAGTTTAACTAGCTCTATAGCCTAGTAGAAATAATTTTACACTAGAGTTGAACTAGCTCTATAGCCTAGTACAAATAATTTTATACTAGAGTTGAACTAGCTCTATAAGCTAGTTGAAATAATTTTATACTAGAGTTGAACTAGCTCTATAGCCTAGTACAAATAATTTTACACTAGAGTTCAACTAGTTCTATAGCCTAGTACAAATAATTTTACAATATAGTTGAACTAGCTCTATAAGCTAGTTGAATTAATTTTACACTAGAGTTGAACTAGCTCTATAGCCTAGTACAAATAATTTTACACTATAGTTGAACTAGCTCTATAAACTAGTTGAAATAATTTTACACTAGAGTTGAACTAGCTCTATAGCCTAGTACACATAATTTTACACTATAGTTGAACTAGCTCTATAGCCTAGTACAAATAATTTTACACTAGTGTTGAACTAGCGCTATAGCCTAGTACAAATAAGTTTACAATAGAGTACAACTAGCTCTATAAGCTAGTACAAATAATTTTACACTAGAGTTGAACTAGCTCTATAGACTAGTACAAATAATTTTACACTAGAGTTGAATTAGCTCTATAGCCTACTACAAATAATTTAGCACTAGAGTTGAACTAGCTCTATAGCCTAGTACAAATAACTTTACACTAGAGTTGAACTAGCACTATAAGCTAGTTCAAATAATTTTACACTAGAGTTGAACTAGCTCTATAGCTTAGTAGAAATAAATTTACACTAGAGTTGAACTAGCTCTATAGCCTAGTAGAAATAATTTTACACTAGAGTTGAACTAGCTCTATAGCCTAGTACAAATAATTTTACACTAGAGTTGAACTAGCTCTATAAGCTAGTTGAAATAATTTTACACTAGAGTTGAACTAGCTCTATAGCCTAGTACAAATAATTTTACACTAGAGTTGAACTAGCTCTATAAGGTAGTACGAATAATTTTATACTAGAGTTGAACTAGCTCTATAGCCTAGTACAAATAATTTTACACTAGAGTTGAACTAGCTCTATCAGGTAGTATAAATAATTTTACACTCTACTTGAACTAGCTCTGTAGCCTAGTACAAATAATTTTACACTATAGTTGAACTAGATCTATAGCCAAGTACAAATAATTTTACGCTAGAGTTGAACTAGCTCTATAGCCTAGTACAAATAATTTTACACTAGAGTTGAACTAGCTCTATAAGCTAGTACAAATAATTTCACCCTAGAGTTGAACTAGCTCTATAGCCTAGTACAAATAATTTTACACTATAGTTGAACTAGCTCTATAAGCTAGTTGAAATAATTTTACACTAGAGTTGAACTAGCTCTATAGCCTAGTACAAATAATTTTACACTATAGTCGAACTAGCTCTATAAGCTAGTTGAAATAATTTTACACTAGAGTTGAACTAGCTCTATAGCCTAGTACAAATAATTTTACACTAGAGTTGAACTAGCTCTATAAGCTAGTACAAATAATTTATACTAGAGTTGAACTAGCTCTATAGCCTAGTACAAATAATTTTACACTATACTTGAACTAGCTCTATAAGCTAGTTCAAATAATTTTACACTAGAGTTGAACTAGCTCTATAGCCTAGTACAAATAATTTTACACTAGAGTTGAACTAGCTCTATAGCCTAGTACAAATAATTTTACACTAGAGTTGAACTAGCTCTATAGCCTAGTACAAATAACTTTACACTAGAGTTGAACTAGCACTATAAGATAGTTCAAATAATTTTACACTAGAGTTGAACTAGCTCTATAGCCTAGTAGAAATAACTTTACACTAGAGTTGAACTAGCTCTATAGCCTAGTAGAAATAATTATACACTAGAGTTGAACTAGCTCTATAGCCTAGTACAAATAATTTTACACTAGAGTTGAACTAGTTCTATAGCCTAGTACAAATAATTTTACACTAGAGTTGAACTAGCTCTATAGCCTAGTACAAATAATTTTACACTAGAGTTGAACTAGCTCTATAGCCTAGTACAAATAATTTTACACTATAGTTGAACTAGCTCTATAAGCTAGTACAAATAATTTTACACTAGAGTTGAACTAGCTCTATAGCCTAGTACAAATAATTTTACACTAGAGTTGAACTAGCTCTATAGCCTAGTACAAATAATTTTACACTATAGTTGAACTAGCTCTATAAGCTAGTAGAAATAATTTTACACTAGAGTTGAACTAGCTCTATAGCCTAGTACAAATAATTTTACACTAGAGTTGGACTAGCTCTACAGCCTACTACAAATAATTTTACACTAGAGTTGAACTAGCTCTATACCCTAGTACAAATAACTTTACACTAGAGTTGAACTAGCACTATAAGCTAGTTCAAATAATTTTACACTAGAGTTGAACTAGCTCTATAGCCTAGTAGAAATAACTTTACACTAGAGTTTAACTAGCTCTATAGCCTAGTAGAAATAATTTTACACTAGAGTTGAACTAGCTCTATAGCCTAGTACAAATAATTTTATACTAGAGTTGAACTAGCTCTATAAGCTAGTTGAAATAATTTTACACTAGAGTTGAACTAGCTCTATAGCCTAGTACAAAAAAATTTACACTAGAGTTGAACCAGTTCTATAGCCTAGTACAAATAATTTTACACTACAGTTGAAGTAGCTCTATAAGCAAGTTGAAATAATTTTACATTAGAGTTGAACTAGCTCTATAGCCTAGTACAAATAATTTTACACTATAGTTGTACTAGCTCTATAGCCTAGTACAAATAATTTTACACTAGAGTTGGACTAGCTCTACAGCCTAGTACAAATAACTTTACACTAGAGTTGAACTAGCTCTATAGCCTAGTACAAATAACTTTACACTAGAGTTGAACTAACACTATAAGCTAGTTCAAATAATTTTACACTAGAGTTGAACTAGCTCTATAGCCTAGTAGAAATAATTTTACACTAGAGTTGAACTAGCTCTATAGCCTAGTAGAAATAATTTTACACTAGAGTTGAACTAGCTCTATAGCCTAGTACAAATAATTTTACACTAGAGTTCAACTAGTTCTATAGCCTAGTACAAATAATTTTACAATATAGTTGAACTAGCTCTATAAGCTAGTTGAATTAATTTTACACTAGAGTTGAACTAGCTCTATAGCCTAGTACAAATAATTTTACACTATAGTTGAACTAGCTCTATAAACTAGTTGAAATAATTTTACACTAGAGTTGAACTAGCTCTATAGCCTAGTACACATAATTTTACACTATAGTTGAACTAGCTCTATAGCCTAGTACAAATAATTTTACACTAGTGTTGAACTAGCGCTATAGCCTAGTACAAATAAGTTTACAATAGAGTACAACTAGCTCTATAAGCTAGTACAAATAATTTTACACTAGAGTTGAACTAGCTCTATAGACTAGTACAAATAATTTTACACTAGAGTTGAATTAGCTCTATAGCCTACTACAAATAATTTAGCACTAGAGTTGAACTAGCTCTATAGCCTAGTACAAATAACTTTACACTAGAGTTGAACTAGTTCTATAGCCTAGTACAAATAATTTTACACTAGAGTTGAACTAGTTCTATAGCCTAGTACAAATAATTTTACACTAGAGTTGAACTAGCTCTATAGCCTAGTACAAATAATTTTACACTAGAGTTGAACTAGCTCTATAGCCTAGTACAAATAATTTTACACTATAGTTGAACTAGCTCTATAAGCTAGTACAAATAATTTTACACTAGAGTTGAACTAGCTCTATAGCCTAGTACAAATAATTTTACACTAGAGTTGAACTAGCTCTATAGCCTAGTACAAATAATTTTACACTATAGTTGAACTAGCTCTATAAGCTAGTAGAAATAATTTTACACTAGAGTTGAACTAGCTCTATAGCCTAGTACAAATAATTTTACACTAGAGTTGGACTAGCTCTACAGCCTACTACAAATAATTTTACACTAGAGTTGAACTAGCTCTATACCCTAGTACAAATAACTTTACACTAGAGTTGAACTAGCACTATAAGCTAGTTCAAATAATTTTACACTAGAGTTGAACTAGCTCTATAGCCTAGTAGAAATAACTTTACACTAGAGTTTAACTAGCTCTATAGCCTAGTAGAAATAATTTTACACTAGAGTTGAACTAGCTCTATAGCCTAGTACAAATAATTTTATACTAGAGTTGAACTAGCTCTATAAGCTAGTTGAAATAATTTTACACTAGAGTTGAACTAGCTCTATAGCCTAGTACAAAAAAATTTACACTAGAGTTGAACCAGTTCTATAGCCTAGTACAAATAATTTTACACTACAGTTGAAGTAGCTCTATAAGCAAGTTGAAATAATTTTACATTAGAGTTGAACTAGCTCTATAGCCTAGTACAAATAATTTTACACTATAGTTGTACTAGCTCTATAGCCTAGTACAAATAATTTTACACTAGAGTTGGACTAGCTCTACAGCCTAGTACAAATAACTTTACACTAGAGTTGAACTAGCTCTATAGCCTAGTACAAATAACTTTACACTAGAGTTGAACTAACACTATAAGCTAGTTCAAATAATTTTACACTAGAGTTGAACTAGCTCTATAGCCTAGTAGAAATAATTTTACACTAGAGTTGAACTAGCTCTATAGCCTAGTAGAAATAATTTTACACTAGAGTTGAACTAGCTCTATAGCCTAGTACAAATAATTTTACACTAGAGTTCAACTAGTTCTATAGCCTAGTACAAATAATTTTACAATATAGTTGAACTAGCTCTATAAGCTAGTTGAATTAATTTTACACTAGAGTTGAACTAGCTCTATAGCCTAGTACAAATAATTTTACACTATAGTTGAACTAGCTCTATAAACTAGTTGAAATAATTTTACACTAGAGTTGAACTAGCTCTATAGCCTAGTACACATAATTTTACACTATAGTTGAACTAGCTCTATAGCCTAGTACAAATAATTTTACACTAGTGTTGAACTAGCGCTATAGCCTAGTACAAATAAGTTTACAATAGAGTACAACTAGCTCTATAAGCTAGTACAAATAATTTTACACTAGAGTTGAACTAGCTCTATAGACTAGTACAAATAATTTTACACTAGAGTTGAATTAGCTCTATAGCCTACTACAAATAATTTAGCACTAGAGTTGAACTAGCTCTATAGCCTAGTACAAATAACTTTACACTAGAGTTGAACTAGCACTATAAGCTAGTTCAAATAATTTTACACTAGAGTTGAACTAGCTCTATAGCTTAGTAGAAATAAATTTACACTAGAGTTGAACTAGCTCTATAGCCTAGTAGAAATAATTTTACACTAGAGTTGAACTAGCTCTATAGCCTAGTACAAATAATTTTACACTAGAGTTGAACTAGCTCTATAAGCTAGTTGAAATAATTTTACACTAGAGTTGAACTAGCTCTATAGCCTAGTACAAATAATTTTACACTAGAGTTGAACTAGCTCTATAAGGTAGTACGAATAATTTTATACTAGAGTTGAACTAGCTCTATAGCCTAGTACAAATAATTTTACACTAGAGTTGAACTAGCTCTATCAGGTAGTATAAATAATTTTACACTCTACTTGAACTAGCTCTGTAGCCTAGTACAAATAATTTTACACTATAGTTGAACTAGATCTATAGCCAAGTACAAATAATTTTACGCTAGAGTTGAACTAGCTCTATAGCCTAGTACAAATAATTTTACACTAGAGTTGAACTAGCTCTATAAGCTAGTACAAATAATTTCACCCTAGAGTTGAACTAGCTCTATAGCCTAGTACAAATAATTTTACACTATAGTTGAACTAGCTCTATAAGCTAGTTGAAATAATTTTACACTAGAGTTGAACTAGCTCTATAGCCTAGTACAAATAATTTTACACTATAGTCGAACTAGCTCTATAAGCTAGTTGAAATAATTTTACACTAGAGTTGAACTAGCTCTATAGCCTAGTACAAATAATTTTACACTAGAGTTGAACTAGCTCTATAAGCTAGTACAAATAATTTATACTAGAGTTGAACTAGCTCTATAGCCTAGTACAAATAATTTTACACTATACTTGAACTAGCTCTATAAGCTAGTTCAAATAATTTTACACTAGAGTTGAACTAGCTCTATAGCCTAGTACAAATAATTTTACACTAGAGTTGAACTAGCTCTATAGCCTAGTACAAATAATTTTACACTAGAGTTGAACTAGCTCTATAGCCTAGTACAAATAACTTTACACTAGAGTTGAACTAGCACTATAAGATAGTTCAAATAATTTTACACTAGAGTTGAACTAGCTCTATAGCCTAGTAGAAATAACTTTACACTAGAGTTGAACTAGCTCTATAGCCTAGTAGAAATAATTATACACTAGAGTTGAACTAGCTCTATAGCCTAGTACAAATAATTTTACACTAGAGTTGAACTAGTTCTATAGCCTAGTACAAATAATTTTACACTAGAGTTGAACTAGCTCTATAGCCTAGTACAAATAATTTTACACTAGAGTTGAACTAGCTCTATAGCCTAGTACAAATAATTTTACACTATAGTTGAACTAGCTCTATAAGCTAGTACAAATAATTTTACACTAGAGTTGAACTAGCTCTATAGCCTAGTACAAATAATTTTACACTATAGTTGAACTAGATCTATAGCCAAGTACAAATAATTTTACACTAGAGTTGAACTAGCTCTATAAGCTAGTACGAATAATTTCACACTAGAGTTGAACTAGCTCTATAGCCTAGTACAAATAATTTTACGCTATAGTTGAACTAGCTCTATAAGCTAGTTGAAATAATTTTACACTAGAGTTGAACTAGCTCTATAGCTTAGTACAAATAATTTTACACTATAGTTGAACTAGCTCTATAAGCTAGTTGAAATAATTTTACACTAGAGTTGAACTAGCTCTATAGCCTAGTACAAATAATTTTACACTAGAGTTGAACTAGCTCTATAAGCTAGTACAAATAATTTTACACTAGAGTTGAACTAGCTCTATAGCCTAGTACAAATAATTTTACACTAGAGTTGAACTAGCTCTATCAGCTAGTACAAATAAGTTTACACTATAGTTGAACTAGCTCTATAGCCTAGTACAAATAATTTTACACTAGAGTTGAACTAGCTCTATAGCCTAGTACAAATAATTTTACACTAGTGTTGAACTAGCGCTATAGCCTAGTACAAATAAGTTTACAATAGAGTACAACTAGCTCTATAAGCTAGTACAAATAATTTTACACTAGAGTTGAACTAGCTCTATAGACTAGTACAAATAATTTTACACTAGAGTTGAATTAGCTCTATAGCCTACTACAAATAATTTAGCACTAGAGTTGAACTAGCTCTATAGCCTAGTACAAATAACTTTACACTAGAGTTGAACTAGCACTATAAGCTAGTTCAAATAATTTTACACTAGAGTTGAACTAGCTCTATAGCCTAGTAGAAATAACTTTACACTAGAGTTGAACTAGCTCTATAGCCTAGTAGAAATAATTTTACACTAGAGTTGAACTAGCTCTATAGCCTAGTACAAATAATTTTACACTAGAGTTGAACTAGCTCTATAAGCTAGTTGAAATAATTTTACACTAGAGTTGAACTAGCTCTATAGCCTAGTACAAATAATTTTACACTAGAGTTGAACTAGCTCTATAAGGTAGTACAAATAATTTTATACTAGAGTTGAACTAGCTCTATAGCCTAGTACAAATAATTTTACACTAGAGTTGAACTAGCTCTATCAGGTAGTATAAATAATTTTACACTCTACTTGAACTAGCTCTGTAGCCTAGTACAAATAATTTTACACTATAGTTGAACTAGATCTATAGCCAAGTACAAATAATTTTACGCTAGAGTTGAACTAGCTCTATAGCCTAGTACAAATAATTTTACGCTAGAGTTGAACTAGCTCTATAAGCTAGTACAAATAATTTCACCCTAGAGTTGAACTAGCTCTATAGCCTAGTACAAATAATTTTACACTATAGTTGAACTAGCTCTATAAGCTAGTTGAAATAATTTTACACTAGAGTTGAACTAGCTCTATAGCCTAGTACAAATAATTTTACACTATAGTCGAACTAGCTCTATAAGCTAGTTGAAATAATTTTACACTAGAGTTGAACTAGCTCTATAGCCTAGTACAAATAATTTTACACTAGAGTTGAACTAGCTCTATAAGCTAGTACAAATAATTTATACTAGAGTTGAACTAGCTCTATAGCCTAGTACAAATAATTTTACACTATACTTGAACTAGCTCTATAAGCTAGTTCAAATAATTTTACACTAGAGTTGAACTAGCTCTATAGCCTAGTACAAATAATTTTACACTAGAGTTGAACTAGCTCTATAGCCTAGTACAAATAATTTTACACTAGAGTTGAACTAGCTCTATAGCCTAGTACAAATAACTTTACACTAGAGTTGAACTAGCACTATAAGATAGTTCAAATAATTTTACACTAGAGTTGAACTAGCTCTATAGCCTAGTAGAAATAACTTTACACTAGAGTTGAACTAGCTCTATAGCCTAGTAGAAATAATTATACACTAGAGTTGAACTAGCTCTATAGCCTAGTACAAATAATTTTACACTAGAGTTGAACTAGTTCTATAGCCTAGTACAAATAATTTTACACTAGAGTTGAACTAGCTCTATAGCCTAGTACAAATAATTTTACACTAGAGTTGAACTAGCTCTATAGCCTAGTACAAATAATTTTACACTATAGTTGAACTAGCTCTATAAGCTAGTACAAATAATTTTACACTAGAGTTGAACTAGCTCTATAGCCTAGTACAAATAATTTTACACTATAGTTGAACTAGATCTATAGCCAAGTACAAATAATTTTACACTAGAGTTGAACTAGCTCTATAAGCTAGTACGAATAATTTCACACTAGAGTTGAACTAGCTCTATAGCCTAGTACAAATAATTTTACGCTATAGTTGAACTAGCTCTATAAGCTAGTTGAAATAATTTTACACTAGAGTTGAACTAGCTCTATAGCTTAGTACAAATAATTTTACACTATAGTTGAACTAGCTCTATAAGCTAGTTGAAATAATTTTACACTAGAGTTGAACTAGCTCTATAGCCTAGTACAAATAATTTTACACTAGAGTTGAACTAGCTCTATAAGCTAGTACAAATAATTTTACACTAGAGTTGAACTAGCTCTATAGCCTAGTACAAATAATTTTACACTAGAGTTGAACTAGCTCTATCAGCTAGTACAAATAAGTTTACACTATAGTTGAACTAGCTCTATAGCCTAGTACAAATAATTTTACACTAGAGTTGAACTAGCTCTATAGCCTAGTACAAATAATTTTACAATATAGTTGAACTAGCTCTATAAGCTAGTTCAAATAATTTTACACTAGAGTTGGACTAGCTCTACAGCCTAGTACAAATAATTTTACACTAGAGTTGAACTAGCTCTATAGCCTAGTACAAATAACTTTACACTAGAGTTGAACTAGCACTATAAGCTAGTTCAAATAATTTTATACTAGAGTTGAACTAGCTCTATAGCCTAGTAGAAATAATTTTACACTAGATTTGAACTAGCTCTATAGCCTAGTAGAAATAATTTTACACTAGAGGTGAACTAGCTCTATAGCCTAGTACAAATAATTTTACACTAGAGTTGAACTAGTTCTATAGCCTAGTACAAATAATTTTACACTATAGTTGAACTAGCTCTATAAGCTAGTTGAAATAATTTTACATTAGAGTTGAACTAGCTCTATGGCCTAGTACAAATAATTTTACAGTATAGTTGAACTAGCTCTATAGCCTAGTACAAATAATTTTACACTAGAGTTGGACTAGCTCTATAGCCTAGTACAAATAATTTTACACTAGAGTTGAACTAGCTCTATAAGCTAGTACAAATAATTTTACACTAGAGTTGAACTAGCTCTATAGCCTAGTACAAATAATTTTACACTAGAGTTGAACTAGCTCTATCAGCTAGTACAAATAAGTTTACACTATAGTTGAACTAGCTCTATAGCCTAGTACAAATAATTTTACACTAGAGTTGAACTAGCTCTATAGCCTAGTACAAATAATTTTACACTAGTGTTGAACTAGCGCTATAGCCTAGTACAAATAAGTTTACAATAGAGTACAACTAGCTCTATAAGCTAGTACAAATAATTTTACACTAGAGTTGAACTAGCTCTATAGACTAGTACAAATAATTTTACACTAGAGTTGAATTAGCTCTATAGCCTACTACAAATAATTTAGCACTAGAGTTGAACTAGCTCTATAGCCTAGTACAAATAACTTTACACTAGAGTTGAACTAGCACTATAAGCTAGTTCAAATAATTTTACACTAGAGTTGAACTAGCTCTATAGCCTAGTAGAAATAACTTTACACTAGAGTTGAACTAGCTCTATAGCCTAGTAGAAATAATTTTACACTAGAGTTGAACTAGCTCTATAGCCTAGTACAAATAATTTTACACTAGAGTTGAACTAGCTCTATAAGCTAGTTGAAATAATTTTACACTAGAGTTGAACTAGCTCTATAGCCTAGTACAAATAATTTTACACTAGAGTTGAACTAGCTCTATAAGGTAGTACAAATAATTTTATACTAGAGTTGAACTAGCTCTATAGCCTAGTACAAATAATTTTACACTAGAGTTGAACTAGCTCTATCAGGTAGTATAAATAATTTTACACTCTACTTGAACTAGCTCTGTAGCCTAGTACAAATAATTTTACACTATAGTTGAACTAGATCTATAGCCAAGTACAAATAATTTTACGCTAGAGTTGAACTAGCTCTATAGCCTAGTACAAATAATTTTACGCTAGAGTTGAACTAGCTCTATAAGCTAGTACAAATAATTTCACCCTAGAGTTGAACTAGCTCTATAGCCTAGTACAAATAATTTTACACTATAGTTGAACTAGCTCTATAAGCTAGTTGAAATAATTTTACACTAGAGTTGAACTAGCTCTATAGCCTAGTACAAATAATTTTACACTATAGTCGAACTAGCTCTATAAGCTAGTTGAAATAATTTTACACTAGAGTTGAACTAGCTCTATAGCCTAGTACAAATAATTTTACACTAGAGTTGAACTAGCTCTATAAGCTAGTACAAATAATTTATACTAGAGTTGAACTAGCTCTATAGCCTAGTACAAATAATTTTACACTATACTTGAACTAGCTCTATAAGCTAGTTCAAATAATTTTACACTAGAGTTGAACTAGCTCTATAGCCTAGTACAAATAATTTTACACTAGAGTTGAACTAGCTCTATAGCCTAGTACAAATAATTTTACACTAGAGTTGAACTAGCTCTATAGCCTAGTACAAATAACTTTACACTAGAGTTGAACTAGCACTATAAGATAGTTCAAATAATTTTACACTAGAGTTGAACTAGCTCTATAGCCTAGTAGAAATAACTTTACACTAGAGTTGAACTAGCTCTATAGCCTAGTAGAAATAATTATACACTAGAGTTGAACTAGCTCTATAGCCTAGTACAAATAATTTTACACTAGAGTTGAACTAGTTCTATAGCCTAGTACAAATAATTTTACACTAGAGTTGAACTAGCTCTATAGCCTAGTACAAATAATTTTACACTAGAGTTGAACTAGCTCTATAGCCTAGTACAAATAATTTTACACTATAGTTGAACTAGCTCTATAAGCTAGTACAAATAATTTTACACTAGAGTTGAACTAGCTCTATAGCCTAGTACAAATAATTTTACACTATAGTTGAACTAGATCTATAGCCAAGTACAAATAATTTTACACTAGAGTTGAACTAGCTCTATAAGCTAGTACGAATAATTTCACACTAGAGTTGAACTAGCTCTATAGCCTAGTACAAATAATTTTACGCTATAGTTGAACTAGCTCTATAAGCTAGTTGAAATAATTTTACACTAGAGTTGAACTAGCTCTATAGCTTAGTACAAATAATTTTACACTATAGTTGAACTAGCTCTATAAGCTAGTTGAAATAATTTTACACTAGAGTTGAACTAGCTCTATAGCCTAGTACAAATAATTTTACACTAGAGTTGAACTAGCTCTATAAGCTAGTACAAATAATTTTACACTAGAGTTGAACTAGCTCTATAGCCTAGTACAAATAATTTTACACTAGAGTTGAACTAGCTCTATCAGCTAGTACAAATAAGTTTACACTATAGTTGAACTAGCTCTATAGCCTAGTACAAATAATTTTACACTAGAGTTGAACTAGCTCTATAGCCTAGTACAAATAATTTTACAATATAGTTGAACTAGCTCTATAAGCTAGTTCAAATAATTTTACACTAGAGTTGGACTAGCTCTACAGCCTAGTACAAATAATTTTACACTAGAGTTGAACTAGCTCTATAGCCTAGTACAAATAACTTTACACTAGAGTTGAACTAGCACTATAAGCTAGTTCAAATAATTTTATACTAGAGTTGAACTAGCTCTATAGCCTAGTAGAAATAATTTTACACTAGATTTGAACTAGCTCTATAGCCTAGTAGAAATAATTTTACACTAGAGGTGAACTAGCTCTATAGCCTAGTACAAATAATTTTACACTAGAGTTGAACTAGTTCTATAGCCTAGTACAAATAATTTTACACTATAGTTGAACTAGCTCTATAAGCTAGTTGAAATAATTTTACATTAGAGTTGAACTAGCTCTATGGCCTAGTACAAATAATTTTACAGTATAGTTGAACTAGCTCTATAGCCTAGTACAAATAATTTTACACTAGAGTTGGACTAGCTCTACAGCCTAGTACAAATAACTTTACACTAGAGTTGAACTAGCTCTATAGCCTAGTACAAATAACTTTACACTAGAGTTGAACTAGCACTATAAGCTAGTTCAAATAAGTTTACACTATAGTTGAACTAGCTCTATAGCCTAGTACAAATAATTTTACACTAGAGTTGAACTAGCTCTATAGCCTAGTACAAATAATTTTACAATATAGTTGAACTAGCTCTATAAGCTAGTTGAAATAATTTTACACTAGAGTTGAACTAGCTCTATAGCCTAGTACAAATAATTTTACACTAGAGTTGAACTAGCTCTATAGCCTAGTACAAATAATTTTACACTAGAGTTGAACTAGCTCTATAAGCTAGTACAAATAATTTTACACTAGAGTTGAACTAGCTCTATAGCCTAGTACAAATAATTTTACACTAGAGTTGAACTAGCTCTATCAGCTAGTACAAATAAGTTTACACTATAGTTGAACTAGCTCTATAGCCTAGTACAAATAATTTTACACTAGAGTTGAACTAGCTCTATAGCCTAGTACAAATAATTTTACACTAGAGTTGAACTAGCTCTATAGCCTAGTACAAATAACTTTACACTAGAGTTGAACTAGCACTATAAGATAGTTCAAATAATTTTACACTAGAGTTGAACTAGCTCTATAGCCTAGTAGAAATAACTTTACACTAGAGTTGAACTAGCTCTATAGCCTAGTAGAAATAATTATACACTAGAGTTGAACTAGCTCTATAGCCTAGTACAAATAATTTTACACTAGAGTTGAACTAGTTCTATAGCCTAGTACAAATAATTTTACACTAGAGTTGAACTAGCTCTATAGCCTAGTACAAATAATTTTACACTAGAGTTGAACTAGCTCTATAGCCTAGTACAAATAATTTTACACTATAGTTGAACTAGCTCTATAAGCTAGTACAAATAATTTTACACTAGAGTTGAACTAGCTCTATAGCCTAGTACAAATAATTTTACACTATAGTTGAACTAGATCTATAGCCAAGTACAAATAATTTTACACTAGAGTTGAACTAGCTCTATAAGCTAGTACGAATAATTTCACACTAGAGTTGAACTAGCTCTATAGCCTAGTACAAATAATTTTACGCTATAGTTGAACTAGCTCTATAAGCTAGTTGAAATAATTTTACACTAGAGTTGAACTAGCTCTATAGCTTAGTACAAATAATTTTACACTATAGTTGAACTAGCTCTATAAGCTAGTTGAAATAATTTTACACTAGAGTTGAACTAGCTCTATAGCCTAGTACAAATAATTTTACACTAGAGTTGAACTAGCTCTATAAGCTAGTACAAATAATTTTACACTAGAGTTGAACTAGCTCTATAGCCTAGTACAAATAATTTTACACTAGAGTTGAACTAGCTCTATCAGCTAGTACAAATAAGTTTACACTATAGTTGAACTAGCTCTATAGCCTAGTACAAATAATTTTACACTAGAGTTGAACTAGCTCTATAGCCTAGTACAAATAATTTTACAATATAGTTGAACTAGCTCTATAAGCTAGTTCAAATAATTTTACACTAGAGTTGGACTAGCTCTACAGCCTAGTACAAATAATTTTACACTAGAGTTGAACTAGCTCTATAGCCTAGTACAAATAACTTTACACTAGAGTTGAACTAGCACTATAAGCTAGTTCAAATAATTTTATACTAGAGTTGAACTAGCTCTATAGCCTAGTAGAAATAATTTTACACTAGATTTGAACTAGCTCTATAGCCTAGTAGAAATAATTTTACACTAGAGGTGAACTAGCTCTATAGCCTAGTACAAATAATTTTACACTAGAGTTGAACTAGTTCTATAGCCTAGTACAAATAATTTTACACTATAGTTGAACTAGCTCTATAAGCTAGTTGAAATAATTTTACATTAGAGTTGAACTAGCTCTATGGCCTAGTACAAATAATTTTACAGTATAGTTGAACTAGCTCTATAGCCTAGTACAAATAATTTTACACTAGAGTTGGACTAGCTCTACAGCCTAGTACAAATAACTTTACACTAGAGTTGAACTAGCTCTATAGCCTAGTACAAATAACTTTACACTAGAGTTGAACTAGCACTATAAGCTAGTTCAAATAAGTTTACACTATAGTTGAACTAGCTCTATAGCCTAGTACAAATAATTTTACACTAGAGTTGAACTAGCTCTATAGCCTAGTACAAATAATTTTACAATATAGTTGAACTAGCTCTATAAGCTAGTTGAAATAATTTTACACTAGAGTTGAACTAGCTCTATAGCCTAGTACAAATAATTTTACACTAGAGTTGAACTAGCTCTATAGCCTAGTACAAATAATTTTACACTAGAGTTGAACTAGCTCTATAAGCTAGTACAAATAATTTTACACTAGAGTTGAACTAGCTCTATAGCCTAGTACAAATAATTTTACACTAGAGTTGAACTAGCTCTATCAGCTAGTACAAATAAGTTTACACTATAGTTGAACTAGCTCTATAGCCTAGTACAAATAATTTTACACTAGAGTTGAACTAGCTCTATAGCCTAGTACAAATAATTTTACAATATAGTTGAACTAGCTCTATAAGCTAGTTCAAATAATTTTACACTAGAGTTTGACTAGCTCTACAGCCTACTACAAATAATTTAACACTAGAGTTGAACTAGCTCTATAGCCTAGTACAAATAACTTTACACTAGAGTTGAACTAGCACTATAAGCTAGTTCAAATAATTTTACACTAGAGTTGAACTAGCTCTATAGCCTAGTAGAAATAACTTTACACTAGAGTTGAACTAGCTCTATAGCCTAGTACAAATAATTTTACACTAGAGTTGAACTAGCTCTATAAGCTAGTTGAAATAATTTTACACTAGAGTTGAACTAGCTCTATAGCCTAGTACACAAAATTTTACACTAGAGTTGAACTAGTTCTATAAGCTAGTTGAAATAATTTTACACTAGAGTTGAACTAGCTCTATAGCCTAGTACAAATAATTTGACACTATAGTTGAACTAGCTCTATAGCCTAGTACAAATAATTTTACACTAGTGTTGAACTAGCGCTATAGCCTAGTACAAATAATTTTACAATAGAGTACAACTAGCTCTATAAGCTAGTACAAATAATTTTACACTAGAGTTGAACTAGCTCTATAGACTAGTACAAATAATTTTACACTAGAGTTGAATTAGCTCTATAGCCTACTACAAATAATTTAGCACTAGAGTTGAACTAGCTCTATAGCCTAGTACAAATAACTTTACACTAGAGTTGAACTAGCACTATAAGCTAGTTCAAATAATTTTACACTAGAGTTGAACTAGCTCTATAGCCTAGTACAAATAATTTTACACTAGAGTTGAACTAGCTCTATAGCCTAGTACAAATAATTTTACACTAGAGTTGAACTAGCTCTATAAGGTAGTACAAATAATTTTACACTAGAGTTGAACTAGCTCTATAGCCTAGTACAAATAATTTTACACTAGAGTTGAACTAGCTCTATCAGCTAGTATAAATAATTTTACACTCTACTTGAACTAGCTCTGTAGCCTAGTACAAATAATTTTACACTATAGTTGAACTAGATCTATAGCCAAGTACAAATAATTTTACGCTAGAGTTGAACTAGCTCTATAGCCTAGTACAAATAATTTTACACTAGAGTTGAACTAGCTCTATAGCCTAGTAGAAATAATTTTACACTAGAGTTGAACTAGCTCTATAGCCTAGTACAAATAATTTTACACTAGAGTTGAACTAGCTCTATAAGCTAGTTGAAATAATTTTACACTAGAGTTGAACTAGCTCTATAGCCTAGTACAAATAATTTTACACTAGAGTTGAACTAGCTCTATAAGGTAGTACAAATAATTTTATACTAGAGTTGAACTAGCTCTATAGCCTAGTACAAATAATTTTACACTAGAGTTGAACTAGCTCTATCAGGTAGTATAAATAATTTTACACTCTACTTGAACTAGCTCTGTAGCCTAGTACAAATAATTTTACACTATAGTTGAACTAGATCTATAGCCAAGTACAAATAATTTTACGCTAGAGTTGAACTAGCTCTATAGCCTAGTACAAATAATTTTACACTAGAGTTGAACTAGCTCTATAAGCTAGTACAAATAATTTCACCCTAGAGTTGAACTAGCTCTATAGCCTAGTACAAATAATTTTACACTATAGTTGAACTAGCTCTATAAGCTAGTTGAAATAATTTTACACTAGAGTTGAACTAGCTCTATAGCCTAGTACAAATAATTTTACACTATAGTCGAACTAGCTCTATAAGCTAGTTGAAATAATTTTACACTAGAGTTGAACTAGCTCTATAGCCTAGTACAAATAATTTTACACTAGAGTTGAACTAGCTCTATAAGCTAGTACAAATAATTTATACTAGAGTTGAACTAGCTCTATAGCCTAGTACAAATAATTTTACACTATACTTGAACTAGCTCTATAAGCTAGTTCAAATAATTTTACACTAGAGTTGAACTAGCTCTATAGCCTAGTACAAATAATTTTACACTAGAGTTGAACTAGCTCTATAGCCTAGTACAAATAATTTTACACTAGAGTTGAACTAGCTCTATAGCCTAGTACAAATAACTTTACACTAGAGTTGAACTAGCACTATAAGATAGTTCAAATAATTTTACACTAGAGTTGAACTAGCTCTATAGCCTAGTAGAAATAACTTTACACTAGAGTTGAACTAGCTCTATAGCCTAGTAGAAATAATTATACACTAGAGTTGAACTAGCTCTATAGCCTAGTACAAATAATTTTACACTAGAGTTGAACTAGTTCTATAGCCTAGTACAATAATTTTACACTAGAGTTGAACTAGCTCTATAGCCTAGTACAAATAATTTTACACTAGAGTTGAACTAGCTCTATAGCCTAGTACAAATAATTTTACACTATAGTTGAACTAGCTCTATAAGCTAGTACAAATAATTTTACACTAGAGTTGAACTAGCTCTATAGCCTAGTACAAATAATTTTACACTATAGTTGAACTAGATCTATAGCCAAGTACAAATAATTTTACACTAGAGTTGAACTAGCTCTATAAGCTAGTACGAATAATTTCACACTAGAGTTGAACTAGCTCTATAGCCTAGTACAAATAATTTTACGCTATAGTTGAACTAGCTCTATAAGCTAGTTGAAATAATTTTACACTAGAGTTGAACTAGCTCTATAGCTTAGTACAAATAATTTTACACTAGAGTTGAACTAGCTCTATAAGCTAGTACAAATAATTTTACACTAGAGTTGAACTAGCTCTATAGCCTAGTACAAATAATTTTACACTAGAGTTGAACTAGCTCTATCAGCTAGTACAAATAAGTTTACACTATAGTTGAACTAGCTCTATAGCCTAGTACAAATAATTTTACACTAGAGTTGAACTAGCTCTATAGCCTAGTACAAATAATTTTACAATATAGTTGAACTAGCTCTATAAGCTAGTTCAAATAATTTTACACTAGAGTTGGACTAGCTCTACAGCCTAGTACAAATAATTTTACACTAGAGTTGAACTAGCTCTATAGCCTAGTACAAATAACTTTACACTAGAGTTGAACTAGCACTATAAGCTAGTTCAAATAATTTTATACTAGAGTTGAACTAGCTCTATAGCCTAGTAGAAATAATTTTACACTAGATTTGAACTAGCTCTATAGCCTAGTAGAAATAATTTTACACTAGAGGTGAACTAGCTCTATAGCCTAGTACAAATAATTTTACACTAGAGTTGAACTAGTTCTATAGCCTAGTACAAATAATTTTACACTATAGTTGAACTAGCTCTATAAGCTAGTTGAAATAATTTTACATTACAGTTGAACTAGCTCTATGGCCTAGTACAAATAATTTTACAGTATAGTTGAACTAGCTCTATAGCCTAGTACAAATAATTTTACACTAGAGTTGGACTAGCTCTACAGCCTAGTACAAATAACTTTACACTAGAGTTGAACTAGCTCTATAGCCTAGTACAAATAACTTTACACTAGAGTTGAACTAGCACTATAAGCTAGTTCAAATAAGTTTACACTATAGTTGAACTAGCTCTATAGCCTAGTACAAATAATTTTACACTAGAGTTGAACTAGCTCTATAGCCTAGTACAAATAATTTTACAATATAGTTGAACTAGCTCTATAAGCTAGTTGAAATAATTTTACACTAGAGTTGAACTAGCTCTATAGCCTAGTACAAATAATTTTACACTAGAGTTGAACTAGCTCTATAGCCTAGTAC
The DNA here is from genome assembly GCA_034509565.1 of Triticum monococcum. Lineage (NCBI taxonomy): Eukaryota > Viridiplantae > Streptophyta > Magnoliopsida > Poales > Poaceae > Triticum > Triticum monococcum. The sequence continues at coordinate 750,514,674 of CM067847.1, forward strand.
AAATAATTTTACACTAGAGTTGAACTAGCTCTATAGCCTAGTACAAATAATTTTACACTAGAGTTGAACTAGCTCTATAGCCTAGTACAAATAATTTTACACTAGAGTTGAACTAGCTCTATCAGCTAGTACAAATAAGTTTACACTATAGTTGAACTAGCTCTATAGCCTAGTACAAATAATTTTACACTAGAGTTGAACTAGCTCTATAGCCTAGTACAAATAATTTTACAATATAGTTGAACTAGCTCTATAAGCTAGTTCAAATAATTTTACACTAGAGTTTGACTAGCTCTACAGCCTACTACAAATAATTTAACACTAGAGTTGAACTAGCTCTATAGCCTAGTACAAATAACTTTACACTAGAGTTGAACTAGCACTATAAGCTAGTTCAAATAATTTTACACTAGAGTTGAACTAGCTCTATAGCCTAGTAGAAATAACTTTACACTAGAGTTGAACTAGCTCTATAGCCTAGTAGAAATAATTTTACACTAGAGTTGAACTAGCTCTATATCCTAGTACAAATAATTTTACACTAGAGTTGAACTAGCTCTATAAGCTAGTTGAAATAATTTTACACTAGAGTTGAACTAGCTCTATAGCCTAGTACACAAAATTTTACACTAGAGTTGAACTAGTTCTATAAGCTAGTTGAAATAATTTTACACTAGAGTTGAACTAGCTCTATAGCCTAGTACAAATAATTTGACACTATAGTTGAACTAGCTCTATAGCCTAGTACAAATAATTTTACACTAGTGTTGAACTAGCGCTATAGCCTAGTACAAATAATTTTACAATAGAGTACAACTAGCTCTATAAGCTAGTACAAATAATTTTACACTAGAGTTGAACTAGCTCTATAGACTAGTACAAATAATTTTACACTAGAGTTGAATTAGCTCTATAGCCTACTACAAATAATTTAGCACTAGAGTTGAACTAGCTCTATAGCCTAGTACAAATAACTTTACACTAGAGTTGAACTAGCACTATAAGCTAGTTCAAATAATTTTACACTAGAGTTGAACTAGCTCTATAGCCTAGTAGAAATAACTTTACACTAGAGTTGAACTAGCTCTATAGCCTAGTAGAAATAATTTTACACTAGAGTTGAACTAGCTCTATAGCCTAGTACAAATAATTTTACACTAGAGTTGAACTAGCTCTATAAGCTAGTTGAAATAATTTTACACTAGAGTTGAACTAGCTCTATAGCCTAGTACAAATAATTTTACACTAGAGTTGAACTAGCTCTATAGCCTAGTACAAATAATTTTACACTAGAGTTGAACTAGCTCTATAAGGTAGTACAAATAATTTTACACTAGAGTTGAACTAGCTCTATAGCCTAGTACAAATAATTTTACACTAGAGTTGAACTAGCTCTATCAGCTAGTATAAATAATTTTACACTCTACTTGAACTAGCTCTGTAGCCTAGTACAAATAATTTTACACTATAGTTGAACTAGATCTATAGCCAAGTACAAATAATTTTACGCTAGAGTTGAACTAGCTCTATAGCCTAGTACAAATAATTTTACACTAGAGTTGAACTAGCTCTATAAGCTAGTACAAATAATTTCACACTATAGTTGAACTAGCTCTATAGCCTAGTACAAATAATTTTACACTATAGTTGAACTAGCTCTATAAGCTAGTTGAAATAATTTTACACTAGAGTTGAACTAGCTCTATAGCCTAGTACAAATAATTTTACACTATAGTCGAACTAGCTCTATAAGCTAGTTGAAATAATTTTACACTAGAGTTGAACTAGCTCTATAGCCTAGTACAAATAATTTTACACTAGAGTTGAACTAGCTCTATAAGCTAGTACAAATAATTTATACTAGAGTTGAACTAGCTCTATAGCCTAGTACAAATAATTTTACACTATAGTTGAACTAGCTCTATAAGCTAGTTCAAATAATTTTACACTAGAGTTGAACTAGCTCTATAGCCTAGTACAAATAATTTTACACTAGAGTTGAACTAGCTCTATAGCCTAGTACAAATAATTTTACACTAGAGTTGAACTAGCTCTATAGCCTAGTACAAATAACTTTACACTAGAGTTGAACTAGCACTATAAGATAGTTCAAATAATTTTACACTAGAGTTGAACTAGCTCTATAGCCTAGTAGAAATAACTTTACACTAGAGTTGAACTAGCTCTATAGCCTAGTAGAAATAATTATACACTAGAGTTGAACTAGCTCTATAGCCTAGTACAAATAATTTTACACTAGAGTTGAACTAGTTCTATAGCCTAGTACAAATAATTTTACACTATAGTTGAACTAGCTCTATAAGCTAGTACAAATAATTTTACACTAGAGTTGAACTAGCTCTATAGCCTAGTACAAATAATTTTACACTAGAGTTGAACTAGCTCTATAGCCTAGTACAAATAATTTTACACTATAGTTGAACTAGCTCTATAAGCTAGTACAAATAATTTATACTAGAGTTGAACTAGCTCTATAGCCTAGTACAAATAATTTTACACTATAGTTGAACTAGATCTATAGCCAAGTACAAATAATTTTACACTAGAGTTGAACTAGCTCTATATGCTAGTACGAATAATTTCACACTAGAGTTGAACTAGCTCTATAGCCTAGTAGAAATAATTTTACGCTATAGTTGAACTAGCTCTATAAGCTAGTTGAAATAATTTTACACTAGAGTTGAACTAGCTCTATATCTTAGTACAAATAATTTTACACTATAGTTGAACTAGCTCTATAAGCTAGTTGAAATAATTTTACACTAGAGTTGAACTAGCTCTATAGCCTAGTACAAATAATTTTACACTAGAGTTGAACTAGCTCTATAAGCTAGTACAAATAATTTTACACTAGAGTTGAACTAGCTCTATAGCCTAGTACAAATAATTTTACACTAGAGTTGAACTAGCTCTATCAGCTAGTACAAATAAGTTTACACTATAGTTGAACTAGCTCTATAGCCTAGTACAAATAATTTTACACTAGAGTTGAACTAGCTCTATAGCCTAGTACAAATAATTTTACAAGATAGTTGAACTAGCTCTATAAGCTAGTTCAAATAATTTTACACTAGAGTTGGACTAGCACTACAGCCTAGTACAAATAATTTTACACTAGAGTTGAACTAGCTCTATAGCCTAGTACAAATAACTTTACACTAGAGTTGAACTAGCACTATAAGCTAGTTCAAATAATTTTACACTAGAGTTGAACTAGCTCTATAGCCTAGTAGAAATAATTTTACACTAGATTTGAACTAGCTCTATAGCCTAGTAGAAATAATTTTACACTAGAGGTGAACTAGCTCTATAGCCTAGTACAAATAATTTTACACTAGAGTTGAACTAGTTCTATAGCCTAGTACAAATAATTTTACACTATAGTTGAACTAGCTCTATAAGCTAGTTGAAATAATTTTACATTAGAGTTGAACTAGCTCTATGGCCTAGTACAAATAATTTTACAGTATAGTTGAACTAGCTCTATAGCCTAGTACAAATAATTTTACATTAGAGTTGGACTAGCTCTACAGCCTAGTACAAGTAACTTTACACTAGAGTTGAACTAGCTCTATAGCCTAGTACAAATAACTTTACACTAGAGTTGAACTAGCACTATAAGCTAGTTCAAATAAGTTTACACTATAGTTGAACTAGCTCTATAGCCTAGTACAAATAATTTTACACTAGAGTAGAACTAGTTCTACAGCCTAGTACAAATAATTTTACACTATAGTTGAACTAGCTCTATAGCCTAGTACAAATAATTTTACACTAGAGTTGAACTAGCTCTATCAGCTAGTATAAATAATTTTACACTCTACTTGAACTAGCTCTGTAGCCTAGTACAAATAATTTTACACTATAGTTGAACTAGATCGATAGCCAAGTACAAATAATTTTACGCTAGAGTTGAACTAGCTCTATAGCCTAGTACAAATAATTTTACACTAGAGTTGAACTAGCTCTATAAGCTAGTACAAATAATTTCACACTAGAGTTGAACTAGCTCTATAGCCTAGTACAAATAATTTTACACTATAGTTGAACTAGCTCTATAAGCTAGTTGAAATAATTTTACACTAGAGTTGAACTAGCTCTATAGCCTAGTACAAATAATTTTACACTATAGTCGAACTAGCTCTATAAGCTAGTTGAAATAATTTTACACTAGAGTTGAACTAGCTCTATAGCCTAGTACAAATAATTTTACACTAGAGTTGAACTAGCTCTATAAGCTAGTACAAATAATTTATACTAGAGTTGAACTAGCTCTATAGCCTAGTACAAATAATTTTACACTATAGTTGAACTAGCTCTATAAGCTAGTTCAAATAATTTTACACTAGAGTTGAACTAGCTCTATAGCCTAGTACAAATAATTTTACACTAGAGTTGAACTAGCTCTATAGCCTAGTACAAATAATTTTACACTAGAGTTGAACTAGCTCTATAGCCTAGTACAAATAACTTTACACTAGAGTTGAACTAGCACTATAAGATAGTTCAAATAATTTTACACTAGAGTTGAACTAGCTCTATAGCCTAGTAGAAATAACTTTACACTAGAGTTGAACTAGCTCTATAGCCTAGTAGAAATAATTATACACTAGAGTTGAACTAGCTCTATAGCCTAGTACAAATAATTTTACACTAGAGTTGAACTAGTTCTATAGCCTAGTACAAATAATTTTACACTATAGTTGAACTAGCTCTATAAGCTAGTACAAATAATTTTACACTAGAGTTGAACTAGCTCTATAGCCTAGTACAAATAATTTTACACTAGAGTTGAACTAGCTCTATAGCCTAGTACAAATAATTTTACACTATAGTTGAACTAGCTCTATAAGCTAGTACAAATAATTTTACACTAGAGTTGAACTAGCTCTATAGCCTAGTACAAATAATTTTACACTATAGTTGAACTAGATCTATAGCCAAGTACAAATAATTTTACACTAGAGTTGAACTAGCTCTATAAGCTAGTACGAATAATTTCACACTAGAGTTGAACTAGCTCTATAGCCTAGTACAAATAATTTTACGCTATAGTTGAAGTAGCTCTATAAGCTAGTTGAAATAATTTTACACTAGAGTTGAACTAGCTCTATAGCTTAGTACAAATAATTTTACACTATAGTTGAACTAGCTCTATAAGCTAGTTGAAATAATTTTACACTAGAGTTGAACTAGCTCTATAGCCTAGTACAAATAATTTTACACTAGAGTTGAACTAGCTCTATAAGCTAGTACAAATAATTTTACACTAGAGTTGAACTAGCTCTACAGCCTAGTACAAATAATTTTACACTATAGTTGAACTAGCTCTATAGCCTAGTACAAATAATTTTACACTAGAGTTGAACTAGCTCTATCAGCTAGTATAAATAATTTTACACTCTACTTGAACTAGCTCTGTAGCCTAGTACAAATAATTTTACACTATAGTTGAACTAGATCTATAGCCAAGTACAAATAATTTTACGCTAGAGTTGAACTAGCTCTATAGCCTAGTACAAATAATTTTACACTAGAGTTGAACTAGCTCTATAAGCTAGTACAAATAATTTCACACTAGAGTTGAACTAGCTCTATAGCCTAGTACAAATAATTTTACACTATAGTTGAACTAGCTCTATAAGCTAGTTGAAATAATTTTACACTAGAGTTGAACTAGCTCTATAGCCTAGTACAAATAATTTTACACTATAGTCGAACTAGCTCTATAAGCTAGTTGAAATAATCTTACACTAGAGTTGAACTAGCTCTATAGCCTAGTACAAATAATTTTACACTAGAGTTGAACTAGCTCTATAAGCTAGTACAAATAATTTATACTAGAGTTGAACTAGCTCTATAGCCTAGTACAAATAATTTTACACTATAGTTGAACTAGCTCTATAAGCTAGTTCAAATAATTTTACACTAGAGTTGAACTAGCTCTATAGCCTAGTACAAATAATTTTACACTAGAGTTGAACTAGCTCTATAGCCTAGTACAAATAATTTTACACTAGAGTTGAACTAGCTCTATAGCCTAGTGCAAATAACTTTACACTAGAGTTGAACTAGCACTATAAGATAGTTCAAATAATTTTACACTAGAGTTGAACTAGCTCTATAGCCTAGTAGAAATAACTTTACACTAGAGTTGAACTAGCTCTATAGCCTAGTAGAAATAATTATACACTAGAGTTGAACTAGCTCTATAGCCTAGTACAAATAATTTTACACTAGAGTTGAACTAGTTCTATAGCCTAGTACAAATAATTTTACACTATAGTTGAACTAGCTCTATAAGCTAGTACAAATAATTTTACACTAGAGTTGAACTAGCTCTATAGCCTAGTACAAATAATTTTACACTAGAGTTGAACTAGCTCTATAGCCTAGTACAAATAATTTTACACTATAGTTGAACTAGCTCTATAAGCTAGTACAAATAATTTTACACTAGAGTTGAACTAGCTCTATAGCCTAGTACAAATAATTTTACACTATAGTTGAACTAGATCTATAGCCAAGTACAAATAATTTTACACTAGAGTTGAACTAGCTCTATAAGCTAGTACGAATAATTTCACACTAGAGTTGAACTAGCTCTATAGCCTAGTACAAATAATTTTACGCTATAGTTGAACTAGCTCTATAAGCTAGTTGAAATAATTTTACACTAGAGTTGAACTAGCTCTATAGCTTAGTACAAATAATTTTACACTATAGTTGAACTAGCTCTATAAGCTAGTTGAAATAATTTTACACTAGAGTTGAACTAGCTCTATAGCCTAGTACAAATAATTTTACACTAGAGTTGAACTAGCTCTATAAGCTAGTACAAATAATTTTACACTAGAGTTGAACTAGCTCTATAGCCTAGTACAAATAATTTTACACTAGAGTTGAACTAGCTCTATCATCTAGTACAAATAAGTTTACACTATAGTTGAACTAGCTCTATAGCCTAGTACAAATAATTTTACACTAGAGTTGAACTAGCTCTATAGCCTAGTACAAATAATTTTACAATATAGTTGAACTAGCTCTATAAGCTAGTTCAAATAATTTTACACTAGAGTTGGACTAGCACTACAGCCTAGTACAAATAATTTTACACTAGAGTTGAACTAGCTTTATAGCCTAGTACAAATAACTTTACACTAGAGTTGAACTAGCACTATAAGCTAGTTCAAATAATTTTACACTAGAGTTGAACTAGCTCTATAGCCTAGTAGAAATAATTTTACACTAGATTTGAACTAGCTCTATAGCCTAGTAGAAATAATTTTACACTAGAGGTGAACTAGCTCTATAGCCTAGTACAAATAATTTTACACTAGAGTTGAACTAGTTCTATAGCCTAGTACAAATAATTTTACACTATAGTTGAACTAGCTCTATAAGCTAGTTGAAATAATTTTACATTAGAGTTGAACTAGCTCTATGGCCTAGTACAAATAATTTTACAGTATAGTTGAACTAGCTCTATAGCCTAGTACAAATAATTTTACACTAGAGTTGGACTAGCTCTACAGCCTAGTACAAATAACATTACACTAGAGTTGAACTAGCTCTATAGCCTAGTACAAATAACTTTACACTAGAGTTGAACTAGCACTATAAGCTAGTTCAAATAAGTTTACACTATAGTTGAACTAGCTCTATAGCCTAGTACAAATAATTTTACACTAGAGTTGAACTAGCTCTATAGCCTAGTACAAATAATTTTACAATATAGTTGAACTAGCTCTATAAGCTAGTTGAAATAATTTTACACTAGAGTTGAACTAGCTCTATAGCCTAGTACAAATAATTTTACACTAGAGTTGAACTAGCTCTATAGCCTAGTACAAATAATTTTACACTAGAGTTGAACTAGCTCTATAAGCTAGTACAAATAATTTTACACTAGAGTTGAACTAGCTCTATAGCCTAGTACAAATAATTTTACACTAGAGTTGAACTAGCTCTATCAGCTAGTACAAATAAGTTTACACTATAGTTGAACTAGCTCTATAGCCTAGTACAAATAATTTTACATTAGAGTTGGACTAGCTCTACAGCCTAGTACAAGTAACTTTACACTAGAGTTGAACTAGCTCTATAGCCTAGTACAAATAACTTTACACTAGAGTTGAACTAGCACTATAAGCTAGTTCAAATAAGTTTACACTATAGTTGAACTAGCTCTATAGCCTAGTACAAATAATTTTACACTAGAGTAGAACTAGTTCTACAGCCTAGTACAAATAATTTTACACTATAGTTGAACTAGCTCTATAGCCTAGTACAAATAATTTTACACTAGAGTTGAACTAGCTCTATCAGCTAGTATAAATAATTTTACACTCTACTTGAACTAGCTCTGTAGCCTAGTACAAATAATTTTACACTATAGTTGAACTAGATCTATAGCCAAGTACAAATAATTTTACGCTAGAGTTGAACTAGCTCTATAGCCTAGTACAAATAATTTTACACTAGAGTTGAACTAGCTCTATAAGCTAGTACAAATAATTTCACACTAGAGTTGAACTAGCTCTATAGCCTAGTACAAATAATTTTACACTATAGTTGAACTAGCTCTAAAAGCTAGTTGAAATAATTTTACACTAGAGTTGAACTAGCTCTATAGCCTAGTACAAATAATTTTACACTATAGTCGAACTAGCTCTATAAGCTAGTTGAAATAATTTTACACTAGAGTTGAACTAGCTCTATAGCCTAGTACAAATAATTTTACACTAGAGTTGAACTAGCTCTATAAGCTAGTACAAATAATTTATACTAGAGTTGAACTAGCTCTATAGCCTAGTACAAATAATTTTACACTATAGTTGAACTAGCTCTATAAGCTAGTTCAAATAATTTTACACTAGAGTTGAACTAGCTCTATAGCCTAGTACAAATAATTTTACACTAGAGTTGAACTAGCTCTATAGCCTAGTACAAATAATTTTACACTAGAGTTGAACTAGCTCTATAGCCTAGTACAAATAACTTTACACCAGAGTTGAACTAGCACTATAAGATAGTTCAAATAATTTTACACTAGAGTTGAACTAGCTCTATAGCCTAGTAGAAATAACTTTACACTAGAGTTGAACTAGCTCTATAGCCTAGTAGAAATAATTATACACTAGAGTTGAACTAGCTCTATAGCCTAGTACAAATAATTTTACACTATAGTCGAACTAGCTCTATAAGCTAGTTGAAATAATTTTACACTAGAGTTGAACTAGCTCTATAGCCTAGTACAAATAATTTTACACTATAGTCGAACTAGCTCTATAAGCTAGTTGAAATAATTTTACACTAGAGTTGAACTAGCTCTATAGCCTAGTACAAATAATTTTACACTAGAGTTGAACTAGCTCTATAAGCTAGTACAAATAATTTATACTAGAGTTGAACTAGCTCTATAGCCTAGTACAAATAATTTTACACTATAGTTGAACTAGCTCTATAAGCTAGTTCAAATAATTTTACACTAGAGTTGAACTAGCTCTATAGCCTAGTACAAATAATTTTACACTAGAGTTGAACTAGCTCTATAGCCTAGTACAAATAATTTTACACTAGAGTTGAACTAGCTCTATAGCCTAGTACAAATAACTTTACACTAGAGTTGAACTAGCACTATAAGATAGTTCAAATAATTTTACACTAGAGTTGAACTAGCTCTATAGCCTAGTAGAAATAACTTTACACTAGAGTTGAACTAGCTCTATAGCCTAGTAGAAATAATTATACACTAGAGTTGAACTAGCTCTATAGCCTAGTACAAATAATTTTACACTAGAGTTGAACTAGTTCTATAGCCTAGTACAAATAATTTTACACTATAGTTGAACTAGCTCTATAAGCTAGTACAAATAATTTTACACTAGAGTTGAACTAGCTCTATAGCCTAGTACAAATAATTTTACACTAGAGTTGAACTAGCTCTATAGCCTAGTACAAATAATTTTACACTATAGTTGAACTAGCTCTATAAGCTAGTACAAATAATTTTACACTAGAGTTGAACTAGCTCTATAGCCTAGTACAAATAATTTTACACTATAGTTGAACTAGCTCTATAAGCTAGTACAAATAATTTTACACTAGAGTTGAACTAGCTCTATAGCCTAGTACAAATAATTTTACACTAGAGTTGAACTAGCTCTATAGCCAAGTACAAATAATTTTACACTAGAGTTGAACTAGCTCTATAAGCTAGTACGAATAATTTCACACTAGAGTTGAACTAGCTCTATAGCCTAGTACAAATAATTTTACGCTATAGTTGAAGTAGCTCTATAAGCTAGTTGAAATAATTTTACACTAGAGTTGAACTAGCTCTATAGCTTAGTACAAATAATTTTACACTATAGTTGAACTAGCTCTATAAGCTAGTTGAAATAATTTTACACTAGAGTTGAACTAGCTCTATAGCCTAGTACAAATAATTTTACACTAGAGTTGAACTAGCTCTATAAGCTAGTACAAATAATTTTACACTAGAGTTGAACTAGCTCTACAGCCTAGTACAAATAATTTTACACTATAGTTGAACTAGCTCTATAGCCTAGTACAAATAATTATACACTAGAGTTGAACTAGCTCTATCAGCTAGTATAAATAATTTTACACTCTACTTGAAGTAGCTCTGTAGCCTAGTACAAATAATTTTACACTATAGTTGAACTAGATCTATAGCCAAGTACAAATAATTTTACGCTAGAGTTGAACTAGATCTATAGCCTAGTACAAATAATTTTACACTAGAGTTGAACTAGCTCTATAAGCTAGTACAAATAATTTCACACTAGAGTTGAACTAGCTCTATAGCCTAGTACAAATAATTTTACACTATAGTTGAACTAGCTCTATAAGCTAGTTGAAATAATTTTACACTAGAGTTGAACTAGCTCTATAGCCTAGTACAAATAATTTTACACTATAGTCGAACTAGCTCTATAAGCTAGTTGAAATAATCTTACACTAGAGTTGAACTAGCTCTATAGCCTAGTACAAATAATTTTACACTAGAGTTGAACTAGCTCTATAAGCTAGTACAAATAATTTATACTAGAGTTGAACTAGCTCTATAGCCTAGTACAAATAATTTTACACTATAGTTGAACTAGCTCTATAAGCTAGTTCAAATAATTTTACACTAGAGTTGAACTAGCTCTATAGCCTAGTACAAATAATTTTACACTAGAGTTGAACTAGCTCTATAGCCTAGTACAAATAATTTTACACTAGAGTTGAACTAGCTCTATAGCCTAGTGCAAATAACTTTACACTAGAGTTGAACTAGCACTATAAGATAGTTCAAATAATTTTACACTAGAGTTGAACTAGCTCTATAGCCTAGTAGAAATAACTTTACACTAGAGTTGAACTAGCTCTATAGCCTAGTAGAAATAATTATACACTAGAGTTGAACTAGCTCTATAGCCTAGTACAAATAATTTTACACTAGAGTTGAACTAGTTCTATAGCCTAGTACAAATAATTTTACACTATAGTTGAACTAGCTCTATAAGCTAGTACAAATAATTTTACACTAGAGTTGAACTAGCTCTATAGCCTAGTACAAATAATTTTACACTAGAGTTGAACTAGCTCTATAGCCTAGTACAAATAATTTTACACTATAGTTGAACTAGCTCTATAAGCTAGTACAAATAATTTTACACTAGAGTTGAACTAGCTCTATAGCCTAGTACAAATAATTTTACACTATAGTTGAACTAGATCTATAGCCAAGTACAAATAATTTTACACTAGAGTTGAACTAGCTCTATAAGCTAGTACGAATAATTTCACACTAGAGTTGAACTAGCTCTATAGCCTAGTACAAATAATTTTACGCTATAGTTGAACTAGCTCTATAAGCTAGTTGAAATAATTTTACACTAGAGTTGAACTAGCTCTATAGCTTAGTACAAATAATTTTACACTATAGTTGAACTAGCTCTATAAGCTAGTTGAAATAATTTTACACTAGAGTTGAACTAGCTCTATAGCCTAGTACAAATAATTTTACACTAGAGTTGAACTAGCTCTATAAGCTAGTACAAATAATTTTACACTAGAGTTGAACTAGCTCTATAGCCTAGTACAAGTAATTTTACACTAGAGTTGAACTAGCTCTATCAGCTAGTACAAATAAGTTTACACTATAGTTGAACTAGCTCTATAGCCTAGTACAAATAATTTTACACTAGAGTTGAACTAGCTCTATAGCCTAGTACAAATAATTTTACAATATAGTTGAACTAGCTCTATAAGCTAGTTCAAATAATTTTACACTAGAGTTGGACTAGCACTACAGCCTAGTACAAATAATTTTACACTAGAGTTGAACTAGCTCTATAGCCTAGTACAAATAACTTTACACTAGAGTTGAACTAGCACTATAAGCTAGTTCAAATAATTTTACACTAGAGTTGAACTAGCTCTATAGCCTAGTAGAAATAATTTTACACTAGATTTGAACTAGCTCTATAGCCTAGTAGAAATAATTTTACACTAGAGGTGAACTAGCTCTATAGCCTAGTACAAATAATTTTACACTAGAGTTGAACTAGTTCTATAGCCTAGTACAAATAATTTTACACTATAGTTGAACTAGCTCTATAAGCTAGTTGAAATAATTTTACATTAGAGTTGAACTAGCTCTATGGCCTAGTACAAATAATTTTACAGTATAGTTGAACTAGCTCTATAGCCTAGTACAAATAATTTTACACTAGAGTTGGACTAGCTCTACAGCCTAGTACAAATAACATTACACTAGAGTTGAACTAGCTCTATAGCCTAGTACAAATAACTTTACACTAGAGTTGAACTAGCACTATAAGCTAGTTCAAATAAGTTTACACTATAGTTGAACTAGCTCTATAGCCTAGTACAAATAATTTTACACTAGAGTTGAACTAGCTCTATAGCCTAGTACAAATAATTTTACAATATAGTTGAACTAGCTCTATAAGCTAGTTGAAATAATTTTACACTAGAGTTGAACTAGCTCTATAGCCTAGTACAAATAATTTTACACTAGAGTTGAACTAGCTCTATAGCCTAGTACAAATAATTTTACACTAGAGTTGAACTAGCTCTATAAGCTAGTACAAATAATTTTACACTAGAGTTGAACTAGCTCTATAGCCTAGTACAAATAATTTTACACTAGAGTTGAACTAGCTCTATCAGCTAGTACAAATAAGTTTACACTATAGTTGAACTAGCTCTATAGCCTAGTACAAATAACTTTACACTAGAGTTGAACTAGCTCTATAGCCTAGTAGAAATAATTATACACTAGAGTTGAACTAGCTCTATAGCCTAGTACAAATAATTTTACACTAGAGTTGAATTAGTTCTATAGCCTAGTACAAATAATTTTACACTATAGTTGAACTAGCTCTATAAGCTAGTACAAATAATTTTACAATAGAGTTGAACTAGCTCTATAGCCTAGTACAAATAATTTTACACTAGAGTTGAACTAGCTCTATAGCCTAGTACAAATAATTTTACACTATAGTTGAACTAGCTCTATAAGCTAGTACAAATAATTTTACACTAGAGTTGAACTAGCTCTATAGCCTAGTACAAATAATTTTACACTATAGTTGAACTAGATCTATAGCCAAGTACAAATAATTTTACACTAGAGTTGAACTAGCTCTATAAGCTAGTACGAATAATTTCACACTAGAGTTGAACTAGCTCTATAGCCTAGTACAAATAATTTTACGCTATAGTTGAAGTAGCTCTATAAGCTAGTTGAAATAATTTTACACTAGAGTTGAACTAGCTCTATAGCTTAGTACAAATAATTTTACACTATAGTTGAACTAGCTCTATAAGCTAGTTGAAATAATTTTACACTAGAGTTGAACTAGCTCTATAGCCTAGTACAAATAATTTTACACTAGAGTTGAACTAGCTCTATAAGCTAGTACAAATAATTTTACACTAGAGTTGAACTAGCTCTACAGCCTAGTACAAATAATTTTACACTATAGTTGAACTAGCTCTATAGCCTAGTACAAATAATTTTACACTAGAGTTGAACTAGCTCTATCAGCTAGTATAAATAATTTTACACTCTACTTGAAGTAGCTCAGTAGCCTAGTACAAATAATTTTACACTATAGTTGAACTAGATCTATAGCCAAGTACAAATAATTTTACGCTAGAGTTGAACTAGCTCTATAGCCTAGTACAAATAATTTTACACTAGAGTTGAACTAGCTCTATAAGCTAGTACAAATAATTTCACACTAGAGTTGAACTAGCTCTATAGCCTAGTACAAATAATTTTACACTATAGTTGAACTAGCTCTATAAGCTAGTTGAAATAATTTTACACTAGAGTTGAACTAGCTCTATAGCCTAGTACAAATAATTTTACACTATAGTCGAACTAGCTCTATAAGCTAGTTGAAATAATCTTACACTAGAGTTGAACTAGCTCTATAGCCTAGTACAAATAATTTTACACTAGAGTTGAACTAGCTCTATAAGCTAGTACAAATAATTTATACTAGAGTTGAACTAGCTCTATAGCCTAGTACAAATAATTTTACACTATAGTTGAACTAGCTCTATAAGCTAGTTCAAATAATTTTACACTAGAGTTGAACTAGCTCTATAGCCTAGTACAAATAATTTTACACTAGAGTTGAACTAGCTCTATAGCCTAGTACAAATAATTTTACACTAGAGTTGAACTAGCTCTATAGCCTAGTGCAAATAACTTTACACTAGAGTTGAACTAGCACTATAAGATAGTTCAAATAATTTTACACTAGAGTTGAACTAGCTCTATAGCCTAGTAGAAATAACTTTACACTAGAGTTGAACTAGCTCTATAGCCTAGTAGAAATAATTATACACTAGAGTTGAACTAGCTCTATAGCCTAGTACAAATAATTTTACACTAGAGTTGAACTAGTTCTATAGCCTAGTACAAATAATTTTACACTATAGTTGAACTAGCTCTATAAGCTAGTACAAATAATTTTACACTAGAGTTGAACTAGCTCTATAGCCTAGTACAAATAATTTTACACTAGAGTTGAACTAGCTCTATAGCCTAGTACAAATAATTTTACACTATAGTTGAACTAGCTCTATAAGCTAGTACAAATAATTTTACACTAGAGTTGAACTAGCTCTATAGCCTAGTACAAATAATTTTACACTCTAGTTGAACTAGATCTATAGCCCAGTACAAATAATTTTACACTAGAGTTGAACTAGCTCTATAAGCTAGTACGAATAATTTCACACTAGAGTTGAACTAGCTCTATAGCCTAGTACAAATAATTTTACGCTATAGTTGAACTAGCTCTATAAGCTAGTTGAAATAATTTTACACTAGAGTTGAACTAGCTCTATAGCTTAGTACAAATAATTTTACACTATAGTTGAACTAGCTCTATAAGCTAGTTGAAATAATTTTACACTAGAGTTGAACTAGCTCTATAGCCTAGTACAAATAATTTTACACTAGAGTTGAACTAGCTCTATAAGCTAGTACAAATAATTTTACACTAGAGTTGAACTAGCTCTATAGCCTAGTACAAGTAATTTTACACTAGAGTTGAACTAGCTCTATCAGCTAGTACAAATAAGTTTACACTATAGTTGAACTAGCTCTATAGCCTAGTACAAATAATTTTACACTAGAGTTGAACTAGCTCTATAGCCTAGTACAAATAATTTTACAATATAGTTGAACTAGCTCTATAAGCTAGTTCAAATAATTTTACACTAGAGTTGGACTAGCACTACAGCCTAGTACAAATAATTTTACACTAGAGTTGAACTAGCTCTATAGCCTAGTACAAATAACTTTACACTAGAGTTGAACTAGCACTATAAGCTAGTTCAAATAATTTTACATTAGAGTTGAACTAGCTCTATAGCCTAGTAGAAATAATTTTACACTAGATTTGAACTAGCTCTATAGCCTAGTAGAAATAATTTTACACTAGAGGTGAACTAGCTCTATAGCCTAGTACAAATAATTTTACACTAGAGTTGAACTAGTTCTATAGCCTAGTACAAATAATTTTACACTATAGTTGAACTAGCTCTATAAGCTAGTTGAAATAATTTTACATTAGAGTTGAACTAGCTCTATGGCCTAGTACAAATAATTTTACAGTATAGTTGAACTAGCTCTATAGCCTAGTACAAATAATTTTACACTAGAGTTGGACTAGCTCTACAGCCTAGTACAAATAACATTACACTAGAGTTGAACTAGCTCTATAGCCTAGTACAAATAACTTTACACTAGAGTTGAACTAGCACTATAAGCTAGTTCAAATAAGTTTACACTATAGTTGAACTAGCTCTATAGCCTAGTACAAATAATTTTACACTAGAGTTGAACTAGCTCTATAGCCTAGTACAAATAATTTTACAATATAGTTGAACTAGCTCTATAAGCTAGTTGAAATAATTTTACACTAGAGTTGAACTAGCTCTATAGCCTAGTACAAATAATTTTACACTAGAGTTGAACTAGCTCTATAGCCTAGTACAAATAATTTTACACTAGAGTTGAACTAGCTCTATAAGCTAGTACAAATAATTTTACACTAGAGTTGAACTAGCTCTATAGCCTAGTACAAATAATTTTACACTAGAGTTGAACTAGCTCTATCAGCTAGTACAAATAAGTTTACACTATAGTTGAACTAGCTCTATAGCCTAGTACAAATAATTTTACACTAGAGTTGAACTAGCTCTATAGCCTAGTACAAATAATTTTACAATATAGTTGAACTAGCTCTATAAGCTAGTACAAATAATTTTACACTAGAGTTTGACTAGCTCTACAGCCTACTACAAATAATTTAACACTAGAGTTGAACTAGCTCTATAGCCTAGTACAAATAACTTTACACTAGAGTTGAACTAGCACTATAAGCTAGTTCAAATAATTTTACACTAGAGTTGAACTAGCTCTATAGCCTAGTAGAAATAACTTTACACTAGAGTTGAACTAGCTCTATAGCCTAGTAGAAATAATTTTACACTAGAGTTGAACTAGCTCTATAGCCTAGTACAAATAATTTTACACTAGAGTTGAACTAGCTCTATAAGCTAGTTGAAATAATTTTACACTAGAGTTGAACTAGCTCTATAGCCTAGTACAAAAAATTTTACACTAGAGTTGAACTAGTTCTATAGCCTAGTACAAATAATTTTACACTATAGTTGAAGTAGCTCTATAAGCTAGTTGAAATAATTTTACATTAGAGTTGAACTAGCTCTATAGCCTAGTACAAATAATTTTACACTAGAGTTGAACTAGCTCTATAGCCTAGTACAAATAATTTTACACTAGAGTTGGACTAGCTCTACAGCCTAGTACAAATAACTTTACACTAGAGTTGAACTAGCTCTATAGCCTAGTACAAATAACTTTACACTAGAGTTGAACTAACACTATAAGCTAGTTCAAATAATTTTACACTAGAGTTGAACTAGCTCTATAGCCTAGTAGAAATAATTTTACACTAGAGTTGAACTAGCTCTATAGCCTAGTAGAAATAATTTTACACTAGAGTTGAACTAGCTCTATAAGCTAGTACAAATAATTTTACACTAGAGTTGAACTAGCTCTATAGCCTAGTACAAATAATTTTACACTAGAGTTGAACTAGCTCTATCAGCTAGTACAAATAAGTTTACACTATAGTTGAACTAGCTCTATAGCCTAGTACAAATAATTTTACACTAGAGTTGAACTAGCTCTATAGCCTAGTACAAATAATTTTACAATATAGTTGAACTAGCTCTATAAGCTAGTTCAAATAATTTTACACTAGAGTTGGACTAGCTCTACAGCCTAGTACAAATAATTTTACACTAGAGTTGAACTAGCTCTATAGCCTAGTACAAATAACTTTACACTAGAGTTGAACTAGCACTATAAGCTAGTTCAAATAATTTTACACTAGAGTTGAACTAGCTCTATAGCCTAGTAGAAATAATTTTACACTAGATTTGAACTAGCTCTATAGCCTAGTAGAAATAATTTTACACTAGAGGTGAACTAGCTCTATAGCCTAGTACAAATAATTTTACACTAGAGTTGAACTAGTTCTATAGCCTAGTACAAATAATTTTACACTATAGTTGAACTAGCTCTATAAGCTAGTTGAAATAATTTTACATTAGAGTTGAACTAGCTCTATGGCCTAGTACAAATAATTTTACAGTATAGTTGAACTAGCTCTATAGCCTAGTACAAATAATTTTACACTAGAGTTGGACTAGCTCTACAGCCTAGTACAAATAACTTTACACTAGAGTTGAACTAGCTCTATAGCCTAGTACAAATAACTTTACACTAGAGTTGAACTAGCACTATAAGCTAGTTCAAATAATTTTATACTAGAGTTGAACTAGCTCTATAGCCTAGTAGAAATAATTTTACACTATAGTTGAACTAGCTCTATAAGCTAGTTGAAATAATTTTACACTAGAGTTGAACTAGCTCTATAGCCTAGTACAAATAATTTTACACTAGAGTTGAACTAGCTCTATAGCCTAGTACAAATAATTTTACACTAGAGTTGAACTAGCTCTATAAGCTAGTACAAATAATTTTACACTAGAGTTGAACTAGCTCTATAGCCTAGTACAAATAATTTTACACTAGAGTTGAACTAGCTCTATCAGCTAGTACAAATAAGTTTACACTATAGTTGAACTAGCTCTATAGCCTAGTACAAATAATTTTACACTAGAGTTGAACTAGCTCTATAGCCTAGTACAAATAATTTTACAATATAGTTGAACTAGCTCTATAAGCTAGTTCAAATAATTTTACACTAGAGTTGGACTAGCTCTACAGCCTACTACAAATAATTTAACACTAGAGTTGAACTAGCTCTATAGCCTAGTACAAATAACTTTACACTAGAGTTGAACTAGCACTATAAGCTAGTTCAAATAATTTTACACTAGAGTTGAACTAGCTCTATAGCCTAGTAGAAATAACTTTACACTAGAGTTGAACTAGCTCTATAGCCTAGTAGAAATAATTTTACACTAGAGTTGAACTAGCTCTATAGCCTAGTACAAATAATTTTACACTAGAGTTGAACTAGCTCTATAAGCTAGTTGAAATAATTTTACACTAGAGTTGAACTAGCTCTATAGCCTAGTACAAAAAATTTTACACTAGAGTTGAACTAGTTCTATAGCCTAGTACAAATAATTTTACACTATAGTTGAAGTAGCTCTATAAGCTAGTTGAAATAATTTTACATTAGAGTTGAACTAGCTCTATAGCCTAGTACAAATAATTTTACACTAGAGTTGAACTAGCTCTATAGCCTAGTACAAATAATTTTACACTAGAGTTGGACTAGCTCTACAGCCTAGTACAAATAACTTTACACTAGAGTTGAACTAGCTCTATAGCCTAGTACAAATAACTTTACACTAGAGTTGAACTAACACTATAAGCTAGTTCAAATAATTTTACACTAGAGTTGAACTAGCTCTATAGCCTAGTAGAAATAATTTTACACTAGAGTTGAACTAGCTCTATAGCCTAGTAGAAATAATTTTACACTAGAGTTGAACTAGCTCTATAAGCTAGTACAAATAATTTTACACTAGAGTTGAACTAGCTCTATAGCCTAGTACAAATAATTTTACACTAGAGTTGAACTAGCTCTATCAGCTAGTACAAATAAGTTTACACTATAGTTGAACTAGCTCTATAGCCTAGTACAAATAATTTTACACTAGAGTTGAACTAGCTCTATAGCCTAGTACAAATAATTTTACAATATAGTTGAACTAGCTCTATAAGCTAGTTCAAATAATTTTACACTAGAGTTGGACTAGCTCTACAGCCTAGTACAAATAATTTTACACTAGAGTTGAACTAGCTCTATAGCCTAGTACAAATAACTTTACACTAGAGTTGAACTAGCACTATAAGCTAGTTCAAATAATTTTACACTAGAGTTGAACTAGCTCTATAGCCTAGTAGAAATAATTTTACACTAGATTTGAACTAGCTCTATAGCCTAGTAGAAATAATTTTACACTAGAGGTGAACTAGCTCTATAGCCTAGTACAAATAATTTTACACTAGAGTTGAACTAGTTCTATAGCCTAGTACAAATAATTTTACACTATAGTTGAACTAGCTCTATAAGCTAGTTGAAATAATTTTACATTAGAGTTGAACTAGCTCTATGGCCTAGTACAAATAATTTTACAGTATAGTTGAACTAGCTCTATAGCCTAGTACAAATAATTTTACACTAGAGTTGGACTAGCTCTACAGCCTAGTACAAATAACTTTACACTAGAGTTGAACTAGCTCTATAGCCTAGTACAAATAACTTTACACTAGAGTTGAACTAGCACTATAAGCTAGTTCAAATAATTTTATACTAGAGTTGAACTAGCTCTATAGCCTAGTAGAAATAATTTTACACTATAGTTGAACTAGCTCTATAAGCTAGTTGAAATAATTTTACACTAGAGTTGAACTAGCTCTATAGCCTAGTACAAATAATTTTACACTAGAGTTGAACTAGCTCTATAGCCTAGTACAAATAATTTTACGCTATAGTTGAACTAGCTCTATAAGCTAGTTGAAATAATTTATACTAGAGTTGAACTAGCTCTATAGCCTAGTACAAATAATTTTACACTATAGTTGAACTAGCTCTATAAGCTAGTTGAAATAATTTTACACTAGAGTTGAACTAGCTCTATAGCCTAGTACAAATAATTTTACACTAGAGTTGAACTAGCTCTATAGCCTAGTACAAATAATTTTACAATATAGTTGAACTAGCTCTATAAGCTAGTTCAAATAATTTTACACTAGAGTTGGACTAGCTCTACAGCCTACTACAAATAATTTAACACTAGAGTTGAACTAGCTCTATAGCCTAGTACAAATAACTTTACACTAGAGTTGAACTAGCACTATAAGCTAGTTCAAATAATTTTACACTAGAGTTGAACTAGCTCTATAGCCTAGTAGAAATAACTTTACACTAGAGTTGAACTAGCTCTATAGCCTAGTAGAAATAATTTTACACTAGAGTTGAATTAGCTCTATAGCCTAGTACAAATAATTTTACACTAGAGTTGAACTAGCTCTATAAGCTAGTTGAAATAATTTTACACTAGAGTTGAACTAGCTCTATAGCCTAGTACAAATAATTTTACACTATAGTTGAAGTAGCTCTATAAGCTAGTTGAAATAATTTTACATTAGAGTTGAACTAGCTCTATAGCCTAGTACAAATAATTTTACACTATAGTTGAACTAGCTCTATAGCCTAGTACAAATAATTTTACACTAGAGTTGGACTAGCTCTACAGCCTAGTACAAATAACTTTACACTAGAGTTGAACTAGCTCTATAGCCTAGTACAAATAACTTTACACTAGAGTTGAACTAACACTATAAGCTAGTTCAAATAATTTTACACTAGAGTTGAACTAGCTCTATAGCCTAGTAGAAATAATTTTACACTAGAGTTGAACTAGCTCTATAGCCTAGTAGAAATAATTTTACACTAGAGTTGAACTAGCTCTATAGCCTAGTACAAATAATTTTACACTAGAGTTGAACTAGTTCTATAGCCTAGTACAAATAATTTTACAATATAGTTGAACTAGCTCTATAAGCTAGTTGAATTAATTTTACACTAGAGTTGAACTAGCTCTATAGCCTAGTACAAATAATTTTACACTATAGTTGAACTAGCTCTATAAGCTAGTTGAAATAATTTTACACTAGAGTTGAACTAGCTCTATAGCCTAGTACAAATAATTTTACACTAGAGTTGAACTAGCTCTATAGCCTAGTACAAATAATTTTACACTAGAGTTGAACTAGCTCTATAACCTAGTACAAATAATTTTACACTAGAGTTGAACTAGCTCTATAGCCTAGTACAAATAATTTTACACTAGAGTTGAACTAGCTCTATCAGCTAGTACAAATAAGTTTACACTATAGTTGAACTAGCTCTATAGCCTAGTACAAATAATTTTACACTAGAGTTGAACTAGCTCTATAGCCTAGTACAAATAATTTTACACTAGAGTTGAACTAGCTCTATAGCCTAGTAGAAATAATTTTACACTATAGTTGAACTAGCTCTATAAGCTAGTTGAAATAATTTTACACTAGAGTTGAACTAGCTCTATAGCCTAGTACAAATAATTTTACACTAGAGTTGAACTAGCTCTATAGCCTAGTACAAATAATTTTACACTAGAGTTGAACTAGCTCTATAACCTAGTACAAATAATTTTACACTAGAGTTGAACTAGCTCTATAGCCTAGTACAAATAATTTTACACTAGAGTTGAACTAGCTCTATCAGCTAGTACAAATAAGTTTACACTATAGTTGAACTAGCTCTATAGCCTAGTACAAATAATTTTACACTAGAGTTGAACTAGCTCTATAGCCTAGTACAAATAATTTTACACTAGAGTTGAACTAGCTCTATAGCCTAGTAGAAATAATTTTACACTAGAGTTGAACTAGCTCTATAGCCTAGTACAAATAATTTTACACTAGAGTTGAACTAGTTCTATAGCCTAGTACAAATAATTTTACAATATAGTTGAACTAGCTCTATAAGCTAGTTGAATTAATTTTACACTAGAGTTGAACTAGCTCTATAGCCTAGTACAAATAATTTTACACTATAGTTGAACTAGCTCTATAAGCTAGTTGAAATAATTTTACACTAGAGTTGAACTAGCTCTATAGCCTAGTACACATAATTTTACACTATAGTTGAACTAGCTCTATAGCCTAGTACAAATAATTTTACACTAGTGTTGAACTAGCGCTATAGCCTAGTACAAATAATTTTACAATAGAGTAGAACTAGCTCTATAAGCTAGTACAAATAATTTTACGCTAGAGTTGAACTAGCTCTATAGACTAGTACAAATAATTTTACACTAGAGTTGAATTAGCTCTATAGCCTAGTACAAATAATTTTACACTATAGTTGAACTAGCTCTATAAGCTAGTTGAAATAATTTTACACTAGAGTTGAACTAGCTCTATAGCCTAGTACAAATAATTTTACACTAGAGTTGAACTAGCTCTATAGCCTAGTAGAAATAATTTTACACTAGAGTTGAACTAGCTCTATAGCCTAGTACAAATAATTTTACACTAGAGTTGAACTAGCTCTATAGCCTAGTACAAATAATTTTACACTATAGTTGAACTAGCTCTATAAGCTAGTACAAATAATTTTACACTAGAGTTGAACTAGCTCTATAGCCTAGTACAAATAATTTTACACTATAGTTGAACTAGATCTATAGCCAAGTACAAATAATTTTACACTAGAGTTGAACTAGCTCTATAAGCTAGTACGAATAATTTCACACTAGAGTTGAACTAGCTCTATAGCCTAGTACAAATAATTTTGAGCTATAGTTGAACTAGCTCTATAAGCTAGTTGAAATAATTTTACACTAGAGTTGAACTAGCTCTATAGCCTAGTACAAATAATTTTACACTAGAGTTGAACTAGCTCTATAGCCTAGTACAAATAATTTTACACTAGAGTTGAACTAGCTCTATAACCTAGTACAAATAATTTTACACTAGAGTTGAACTAGCTCTATAGCCTAGTACAAATAATTTTACACTAGAGTTGAACTAGCTCTATCAGCTAGTACAAATAAGTTTACACTATAGTTGAACTAGCTCTATAGCCTAGTACAAATAATTTTACACTAGAGTTGAACTAGCTCTATAGCCTAGTACAAATAATTTTACACTAGAGTTGAACTAGCTCTATAGCCTAGTAGAAATAATTTTACACTATAGTTGAACTAGCTCTATAAGCTAGTTGAAATAATTTTACACTAGAGTTGAACTAGCTCTATAGCCTAGTACAAATAATTTTACACTAGAGTTGAACTAGCTCTATAGCCTAGTACAAATAATTTTACACTAGAGTTGAACTAGCTCTATAACCTAGTACAAATAATTTTACACTAGAGTTGAACTAGCTCTATAGCCTAGTACAAATAATTTTACACTAGAGTTGAACTAGCTCTATCAGCTAGTACAAATAAGTTTACACTATAGTTGAACTAGCTCTATAGCCTAGTACAAATAATTTTACACTAGAGTTGAACTAGCTCTATAGCCTAGTACAAATAATTTTACACTAGAGTTGAACTAGCTCTATAGCCTAGTAGAAATAATTTTACACTAGAGTTGAACTAGCTCTATAGCCTAGTACAAATAATTTTACACTAGAGTTGAACTAGTTCTATAGCCTAGTACAAATAATTTTACAATATAGTTGAACTAGCTCTATAAGCTAGTTGAATTAATTTTACACTAGAGTTGAACTAGCTCTATAGCCTAGTACAAATAATTTTACACTATAGTTGAACTAGCTCTATAAGCTAGTTGAAATAATTTTACACTAGAGTTGAACTAGCTCTATAGCCTAGTACACATAATTTTACACTATAGTTGAACTAGCTCTATAGCCTAGTACAAATAATTTTACACTAGTGTTGAACTAGCGCTATAGCCTAGTACAAATAATTTTACAATAGAGTAGAACTAGCTCTATAAGCTAGTACAAATAATTTTACGCTAGAGTTGAACTAGCTCTATAGACTAGTACAAATAATTTTACACTAGAGTTGAATTAGCTCTATAGCCTAGTACAAATAATTTTACACTATAGTTGAACTAGCTCTATAAGCTAGTTGAAATAATTTTACACTAGAGTTGAACTAGCTCTATAGCCTAGTACAAATAATTTTACACTAGAGTTGAACTAGCTCTATAGCCTAGTAGAAATAATTTTACACTAGAGTTGAACTAGCTCTATAGCCTAGTACAAATAATTTTACACTAGAGTTGAACTAGCTCTATAGCCTAGTACAAATAATTTTACACTATAGTTGAACTAGCTCTATAAGCTAGTACAAATAATTTTACACTAGAGTTGAACTAGCTCTATAGCCTAGTACAAATAATTTTACACTATAGTTGAACTAGATCTATAGCCAAGTATAAATAATTTTACACTAGAGTTGAACTAGCTCTATAAGCTAGTACGAATAATTTCACACTAGAGTTGAACTAGCTCTATAGCCTAGTACAAATAATTTTACGCTATAGTTGAACTAGCTCTATAAGCTAGTTGAAATAATTTTACACTAGAGTTGAACTAGCTCTATAGCCTAGTACAAATAATTTTACACTATAGTTGAACTAGCTCTATAAGCTAGTTGAAATAATTTTACACTAGAGTTGAACTAGCTCTATAGCCTAGTACAAATAATTTTACACTAGAGTTGAACTAGCTCTATAAGCTAGTACAAATAATTTTACACTAGAGTTGAACTAGCTCTATAGCCTAGTACAAATAATTTTACACTAGAGTTGAACTAGCTCTATCAGCTAGTACAAATAAGTTTACACTATAGTTGAACTAGCTCTATAGCCTAGTACAAATAATTTTACACTAGAGTTGAACTAGCTCTATAGCCTAGTACAAATAATTTTACACTAGAGTTGAACTAGCTCTATAGCCTAGTACAAAAATTTTTACACTAGAGTTGAACTAGTTCTATAGCCTAGTACAAATAATTTTACACTAGAGTTGAACTAGCTCTATAAGCTAGTACGAATAATTTCACACTAGAGTTGAACTAGCTCTATAGCCTAGTACAAATAATTTTACGCTATAGTTGAACTAGCTCTATAAGCTAGTTGAAATAATTTTACACTAGAGTTGAACTAGCTCTATAGCCTAGTACAAATAATTTTACACTATAGTTGAACTAGCTCTATAAGCTAGTTGAAATAATTTTACACTAGAGTTGAAATAGCTCTATAGCCTAGTACAAATAATTTTACACTAGAGTTGAACTAGCTCTATAAGCTAGTACAAATAATTTTACACTAGAGTTGAACTAGCTCTATAGCCTAGTACAAATAATTTTACACTAGAGTTGAACTAGCTCTATCAGCTACTACAAATAAGTTTACACTATAGTTGAACTAGCTCTATAGCCTAGTACAAATAATTTTACACTAGAGTTGAACTAGTTCTATAGCCTAGTACAAATAATTTTACAATATAGTTGAACTAGCTCTATAAGCTAGTTGAATTAATTTTACACTAGAGTTGAACTAGCTCTATAGCCTAGTACAAATAATGTTACACTATAGTTGAACTAGCTCTATAAGCTAGTTGAAATAATTTTACACTAGAGTTGAACTAGCTCTATAGCCTAGTACACATAATTTTACACTATAGTTGAACTAGCTCTATAGCCTAGTACAAATAATTTTACACTAGTGTTGAACTAGCGCTATAGCCTAGTACAAATAATTTTACAATAGAGTAGAACTAGCTCTATAAGCTAGTACAAATAATTTTACGCTAGAGTTGAACTAGCTCTATAGACTAGTACAAATAATTTTACACTAGAGTTGAATTAGCTCTATAGCCTAGTACAAATAATTTTACACTAGAGTTGAACTAGCTCTATAGCCTAGTAGAAATAATTTTACACTAGAGTTGAACTAGCTCTATAGCCTAGTACAAATAATTTTACACTAGAGTTGAACTAGCTCTATAGCCTAGTACAAATAATTTTACACTATAGTTGAACTAGCTCTATAAGCTAGTACAAATAATTTTACACTAGAGTTGAACTAGCTCTATAGCCTAGTACAAATAATTTTACACTATAGTTGAACTAGATCTATAGCCAAGTACAAATAATTTTACACTAGAGTTGAACTAGCTCTATAAGCTAGTACGAATAATTTCACACTAGAGTTGAACTAGCTCTATAGCCTAGTACAAATAATTTTACGCTATAGTTGAACTAGCTCTATAAGCTAGTTGAAATAATTTTACACTAGAGTTGAACTAGCTCTATAGCCTAGTACAAATAATTTTACACTATAGTTGAACTAGCTCTATAAGCTAGTTGAAATAATTTTACACTAGAGTTGAACTAGCTCTATAGCCTAGTACAAATAATTTTACACTAGAGTTGAACTAGCTCTATAAGCTAGTACAAATAATTTTACACTAGAGTTGAACTAGCTCTATAGCCTAGTACAAATAATTTTACACTAGAGTTGAACTAGCTCTATCAGCTAGTACAAATAAGTTTACACTATAGTTGAACTAGCTCTATAGCCTAGTACAAATAATTTTACACTAGAGTTGAACTAGCTCTATAGCCTAGTACAAATAATTTTACACTAGAGTTGAACTAGCTCTATAGCCTAGTACGAAATTTTTTACACTAGAGTTGAACTAGTTCTATAGCCTAGTACAAATAATTTTACACTAGAGTTGAACTAGCTCTATAAGCTAGTACGAATAATTTCACACTAGAGTTGAACTAGCTCTATAGCCTAGTACAAATAATTTTACGCTATAGTTGAACTAGCTCTATAAGCTAGTTGAAATAATTTTACACTAGAGTTGAACTAGCTCTATAGCCTAGTACAAATAATTTTACACTATAGTTGAACTAGCTCTATAAGCTAGTTGAAATAATTTTACACTAGAGTTGAAATAGCTCTATAGCCTAGTACAAATAATTTTACACTAGAGTTGAACTAGCTCTATAAGCTAGTACAAATAATTTTACACTAGAGTTGAACTAGCTCTATAGCCTAGTACAAATAATTTTACACTAGAGTTGAACTAGCTCTATCAGCTACTACAAATAAGTTTACACTATAGTTGAACTAGCTCTATAGCCTAGTACAAATAATTTTACACTAGAGTTGAACTAGCTCTATAGCCTAGTACAAATAATTTTACACTAGAGTTGAACTAGCTCTATAGCCTAGTACAAAAAATTTTACACTAGAGTTGAACTAGTTCTATAGCCTAGTACAAATAATTTTACACTATAGTTGAAGTAGCTCTATAAGCTAGTTGAAATAATTTTACATTAGAGTTGAACTAGCTCTATAGCCTAGTACAAATAATTTTACACTATAGTTGAACTAGCTCTATAGCCTAGTACAAATAATTTTACACTAGAGTTGGACTAGCTCTACAGCCTAGTACAAATAACTTTACACTAGAGTTGAACTAGCTCTATAGCCTAGTACAAATAACTTTACACTAGAGTTGAACTAACACTATAAGCTAGTTCAAATAATTTTACACTAGAGTTGAACTAGCTCTATAGCCTAGTAGAAATAATTTTACACTAGAGTTGAACTAGCTCTATAGCCTAGTAGAAATAATTTTACACTAGAGTTGAACTAGCTCTATAGCCTAGTACAAATAATTTTACACTAGAGTTGAACTAGTTCTATAGCCTAGTACAAATAATTTTACAATATAGTTGAACTAGCTCTATAAGCTAGTTGAATTAATTTTACACTAGAGTTGAACTAGCTCTATAGCCTAGTACAAATAATTTTACACTATAGTTGAACTAGCTCTATAAGCTAGTTGAAATAATTTTACACTAGAGTTGAAATAGCTCTATAGCCTAGTACAAATAATTTTACACTAGAGTTGAACTAGCTCTATAAGCTAGTACAAATAATTTTACACTAGAGTTGAACTAGCTCTATAGCCTAGTACAAATAATTTTACACTATAGTTGAACTAGCTCTATAAGCTAGTTGAAATAATTTTACACTAGAGTTGAACTAGCTCTATAGCCTAGTACACATAATTTTACACTATAGTTGAACTAGCTCTATAGCCTAGTACAAATAATTTTACACTAGTGTTGAACTAGCGCTATAGCCTAGTACAAATAATTTTACAATAGAGTACAACTAGCTCTATAAGCTAGTACAAATAATTTTACGCTAGAGTTGAACTAGCTCTATAGACTAGTACAAATAATTTTACACTAGAGTTGAATTAGCACTATAGCCTAGTACAAATAATTTTACACTATAGTTGAACTAGCTCTATAAGCTAGTTGAAATAATTTTACACTAGAGTTGAACTAGCTCTATAGCCTAGTACAAATAATTTTACACTAGAGTTGAACTAGCTCTATAGCCTAGTAGAAATAATTTTACACTAGAGTTGAACTAGCTCTATAGCCTAGTACAAATAATTTTACACTAGAGTTGAATTAGCTCTATAGCCTAGTACAAATAATTTTACACTATAGTTGAACTAGCTCTATAAGCTAGTACAAATAATTTTACACTAGAGTTGAACTAGCTCTATAGCCTAGTACAAATAATTTTACACTATAGTTGAACTAGATCTATAGCCAAGTACAAATAATTTTACACTAGAGTTGAACTAGCTCTATAAGCTAGTACGAATAATTTCACACTAGAGTTGAACTAGCTCTATAGCCTAGTACAAATAATTTTACGCTATAGTTGAACTAGCTCTATAAGCTAGTTGAAATAATTTTACACTAGAGTTGAACTAGCTCTATAGCCTAGTACAAATAATTTTACACTATAGTTGAACTAGCTCTATAAGCTAGTTGAAATAATTTTACACTAGAGTTGAACTAGCTCTATAGCCTAGTACAAATAATTTTACACTAGAGTTGAACTAGCTCTATAAGCTAGTACAAATAATTTTACACTAGAGTTGAACTAGCTCTATAGCCTAGTACAAATAATTTTACACTATAGTTGAACTAGCTCTATAAGCTAGTACAAATAATTTTACACTAGAGTTGAACTAGCTCTATAGCCTAGTACAAATAATTTTACACTATAGTTGAACTAGATCTATAGCCAAGTACAAATAATTTTACACTAGAGTTGAACTAGCTCTATAAGCTAGTACGAATAATTTCACACTAGAGTTGAACTAGCTCTATAGCCTAGTACAAATAATTTTACGCTATAGTTGAACTAGCTCTATAAGCTAGTTGAAATAATTTTACACTAGAGTTGAACTAGCTCTATAGCCTAGTACAAATAATTTTACACTATAGTTGAACTAGCTCTATAAGCTAGTTGAAATAATTTTACACTAGAGTTGAACTAGCTCTATAGCCTAGTACAAATAATTTTACACTAGAGTTGAACTAGCTCTATAAGCTAGTACAAATAATTTTACACTAGAGTTGAACTAGCTCTATAGCCTAGTACAAATAATTTTACACTATAGTTGAACTAGCTCTATAAGCTAGTACAAATAATTTTACACTAGAGTTGAACTAGCTCTATAGCCTAGTACAAATAATTTTACACTAGAGTTGAACTAGCTCTATAAGCTAGTACAAATAATTTTACACTAGAGTTGAACTAGCTCTATAGCCTAGTACAAATAATTTTACACTAGAGTTGAACTAGCTCTATCAGCTAGTACAAGTAAGTTTACACTATAGTTGAACTAGCTCTATAGCCTAGTACAAATAATTTTACACTAGAGTTGAACTAGGTCTATAGCCTAGTACAAATAATTTTACACTAGAGTTGAACTGGCTCTATAGCCTAGTACAAAAATTTTTACACTAGAGTTGAACTAGTTCTATAGCCTAGTACAAATAATTT
The DNA here is from genome assembly GCA_034509565.1 of Triticum monococcum. Classification (NCBI taxonomy): domain Eukaryota; kingdom Viridiplantae; phylum Streptophyta; class Magnoliopsida; order Poales; family Poaceae; genus Triticum; species Triticum monococcum. The sequence continues at coordinate 750,545,254 of CM067847.1, forward strand.
TACACTATAGTTGAAGTAGCTCTATAAGCTAGTTGAAATAATTTTACATTAGAGTTGAACTAGCTCTATAGCCTAGTACAAATAATTTTACACTATATTTGAACTAGCTCTATAGCCTAGTACAAATAATTTTACACTAGAGTTGGACTAGCTCTACAGCCTAGTACAAATAACTTTACACTAGAGTTGAACTAGCTCTATAGCCTAGTACAAATAACTTTACACTAGAGTTGAACTAACACTATAAGCTAGTTCAAATAATTTTACACTAGAGTTGAACTAGCTCTATAGCCTAGTAGAAATAATTTTACACTAGAGTTGAACTAGCTCTATAGCCTAGTAGAAATAATTTTACACTAGAGTTGAACTAGCTCTATAGCCTAGTACAAATAATTTTACACTAGAGTTGAACTAGTTCTATAGCCTAGTACAAATAATTTTACAATATAGTTGAACTAGCTCTATAAGCTAGTTGAATTAATTTTACACTAGGGTTGAACTAGCTCTATAGCCTAGTACAAATAATTTTACACTATAGTTGAACTAGCTCTATAAGCTAGTTGAAATAATTTTACACTAGAGTTGAACTAGCTCTATAGCCTAGTACACATAATTTTACACTATAGTTGAACTAGCTCTATAGCCTAGTACAAATAACTTTACACTAGAGTTGAACTAACACTATAAGCTAGTTCAAATAATTTTACACTAGAGTTGAACTAGCTCTATAGCCTAGTAGAAATAATTTTACACTAGAGTTGAACTAGCTCTATAGCCTAGTAGAAATAATTTTACACTAGAGTTGAACTAGCTCTATAGCCTAGTACAAATAATTTTACACTATAGTTGAAGTAGCTCTATAAGCTAGTTGAAATAATTTTACATTAGAGTTGAACTAGCTCTATAGCCTATTTCAAATAATTTTACACTATAGTTGAACTAGCTCTATAAGCTAGTTGAAATAATTTTACACTAGAGTTGAACTAGCTCTATAGCCTAGTACAAATAATTTTACACTAGAGTTGAACTAGCTCTATAAGCTAGTACAAATAATTTTACACTAGAGTTGAACTAGCTCTATAGCCTAGTACAAATAATTTTACACTAGAGTTGAACTAGCTCTATAGCCTAGTACAAATAATTTTACACTATAGTTGAACTAGCTCTATAAGCTAGTACAAATAATTTTACACTAGAGTTGAACTAGCTCTATAGCCTAGTACAAATAATTTTACACTATAGTTGAACTAGATCTATAGCCAAGTACAAATAATTTTACACTAGAGTTGAACTAGCTCTATAAGCTAGTACGAATAATTTCACACTAGAGTTGAACTAGCTCTATAGCCTAGTACAAATAATTTTACGCTATAGTTGAACTAGCTCTATAAGCTAGTTGAAATAATTTTACACTAGAGTTGAACTAGCTCTATAGCCTAGTACAAATAATTTTACACTAGAGTTGAACTAGCTCTATAAGCTAGTACAAATAATTTTACACTAGAGTTGAACTAGCTCTATAGCCTAGTACAAATAATTTTACACTAGAGTTGAACTAGCTCTATCAGCTAGTACAAATAAGTTTACACTATAGTTGAACTATCTCTATAGCCTAGTACAAATAATTTTACACTAGAGTTGAACTAGCTCTATAGCCTAGTACAAATAATTTTACACTAGAGTTGAACTAGCTCTATAGCCTAGTACAAAAAATTTTACACTAGAGTTGAACTAGTTCTATAGCCTAGTACAAATAATTTTACACTATAGTTGAAGTAGCTCTATAAGCTAGTTGAAATAATTTTACATTAGAGTTGAACTAGCTCTATAGCCTAGTACAAATAATTTTACACTGTAGTTGAACTAGCTCTATAGCCTAGTACAAATAATTTTACACTAGAGTTGGACTAGCTCTACAGCCTAGTACAAATAACTTTACACTAGAGTTGAACTAGCTCTATAGCCTAGTACAAATAACTTTACACTAGAGTTGAACTAACACTATAAGCTAGTTCAAATAATTTTACACTAGAGTTGAACTAGCTCTATAGCCTAGTAGAAATAATTTTACACTAGAGTTGAACTAGCTCTATAGCCTAGTAGAAATAATTTTACACTAGAGTTGAACTAGCTCTATAGCCTAGTACAAATAATTTTACACTAGAGTTGAACTAGCTCTATAGCCTAGTACAAATAATTTTACACTATAGTTGAACTAGCTCTATAAGCTAGTACAAATAATTTTACACTAGAGTTGAACTAGCTCTATAGCCTAGTACAAATAATTTTACACTATAGTTGAACTAGATCTATAGCCAAGTACAAATAATTTTACACTAGAGTTGAACTAGCTCTATAAGCTAGTACGAATAATTTCACACTAGAGTTGAACTAGCTCTATAGCCTAGTACAAATAATTTTACGCTATAGTTGAACTAGCTCTATAAGCTAGTTGAAATAATTTATACTAGAGTTGAACTAGCTCTATAGCCTAGTACAAATAATTTTACACTATAGTTGAACTAGCTCTATAAGCTAGTTGAAATAATTTTACACTAGAGTTGAACTAGCTCTATAGCCTAGTACAAATAATTTTACACTAGAGTTGAACTAGCTCTATAAGCTAGTACAAATAATTTTACACTAGAGTTGAACTAGCTCTATAGCCTAGTACAAATAATTTTACACTAGAGTTGAACTAGCTCTATCAGCTAGTACAAATAAGTTTACACTATAGTTGAACTATCTCTATAGCCTAGTACAAATAATTTTACATAGAGTTGAACTAGCTCTATAGCCTAGTACAAATAATTTTACACTAGAGTTGAACTAGCTCTATAGCCTAGTACAAAAAATTTTACACTAGAGTTGAACTAGTTCTATAGCCTAGTACAAATAATTTTACACTATAGTTGAAGTAGCTCTATAAGCTAGTTGAAATAATTTTACATTAGAGTTGAACTAGCTCTATAGCCTAGTACAAATAATTTTACAATGTAGTTGAACTAGCTCTATAGCCTAGTACAAATAATTTTACACTAGAGTTGGACTAGCTCTACAGCCTAGTACAAATAACTTTACACTAGAGTTGAACTAGCTCTATAGCCTAGTACAAATAACTTTACACTAGAGTTGAACTAACACTATAAGCTAGTTCAAATAATTTTACACTAGAGTTGAACTAGCTCTATAGCCTAGTAGAAATCATTTTACACTAGAGTTGAACTAGCTCTATAGCCTAGTAGAAATAATTTTACACTAGAGTTGAACTAGCTCTATAGCCTAGTACAAATAATTTTACACTATAGTTGAAGTAGCTCTATAAGCTAGTTGAAATAATTTTACATTAGAGTTGAACTAGCTCTATAGCCTAGTACAAATAATTTTACACTATAGTTGAACTAGCTCAATAGCCTAGTACAAATAATTTTACACTAGAGTTGGACTAGCTCTACAGCCTAGTACAAATAACTTTACACTAGAGTTGAACTAGCTCTATAGCCTAGTACAAATAACTTTACACTAGAGTTGAACTAGCTCTATAAGCTAGTACAAATAATTTTACACTAGAGTTGAACTAGCTCTATAGCCTAGTACAAATAATTTTACAATGTAGTTGAACTAGCTCTATAGCCTAGTACAAATAATTTTACACTAGAGTTGGACTAGCTCTATAGCCTAGTACAAATAACTTTACACTAGAGTTGAACTAGCTCTATAGCCTAGTACAAATAACTTTACACTAGAGTTGAACTAACACTATAAGCTAGTTCAAATAATTTTACACTAGAGTTGAACTAGCTCTATAGCCTAGTAGAAATAATTTTACACTAGAGTTGAACTAGCTCTATAGCCTAGTACAATTAATTTTACACTAGAGTTGAACTAGATCTATAGCCAAGTACAAATAATTTTACACTATAGTTGAACTAGCTCTATAAGCTAGTACAAATAATTTTACACTAGAGTTGAACTAGCTCTATAGCCTAGTACAAATAATTTTACACTATAGTTGAACTAGATCTATAGCCAAGTACAAATAATTTTACACTAGAGTTGAACTAGCTCTATAAGCTAGTACGAATAATTTCACACTAGAGTTGAACTAGCTCTATAGCCTAGTACAAATAATTTTACGCTATAGTTGAACTAGCTCTATAAGCTAGTTGAAATAATTTTACACTAGAGTTGAACTAGCTCTATAGCCTAGTACAAATAATTTTACACTATAGTTGAACTAGCTCTATAAGCTAGTTGAAATAATTTTACACTAGAGTTGAACTAGCTCTATAGCCTAGTACAAATAATTTTACACTAGAGTTGAACTAGCTCTATAAGCTAGTACAAATAATTTTACACTAGAGTTGAACTAGCTCTATAGCCTAGTACAAATAATTTTACACTATAGTTGAACTAGCTCTATAAGCTAGTACAAATAATTTTACACTAGAGTTGAACTAGCTCTATAGCCTAGTACAAATAATTTTACACTATAGTTGAACTAGATCTATAGCCAAGTACAAATAATTTTACACTAGAGTTGAACTAGCTCTATAAGCTAGTACGAATAATTTCACACTAGAGTTGAACTAGCTCTATAGCCTAGTACAAATAATTTTACGCTATAGTTGAACTAGCTCTATAAGCTAGTTGAAATAATTTTACACTAGAGTTGAACTAGCTCTATAGCCTAGTACAAATAATTTTACACTATAGTTGAACTAGCTCTATAAGCTAGTTGAAATAATTTTACACTAGAGTTGAACTAGCTCTATAGCCTAGTACAAATAATTTTACACTAGAGTTGAACTAGCTCTATAAGCTAGTACAAATAATTTTACACTAGAGTTGAACTAGCTCTATAGCCTAGTACAAATAATTTTACACTATAGTTGAACTAGCTCTATAAGCTAGTACAAATAATTTTACACTAGAGTTGAACTAGCTCTATAGCCTAGTACAAATAATTTTACACTAGAGTTGAACTAGCTCTATAAGCTAGTACAAATAATTTTACACTAGAGTTGAACTAGCTCTATAGCCTAGTACAAATAATTTTACACTAGAGTTGAACTAGCTCTATCAGCTAGTACAAGTAAGTTTACACTATAGTTGAACTAGCTCTATAGCCTAGTACAAATAATTTTACACTAGAGTTGAACTAGGTCTATAGCCTAGTACAAATAATTTTACACTAGAGTTGAACTGGCTCTATAGCCTAGTACAAAAATTTTTACACTAGAGTTGAACTAGTTCTATAGCCTAGTACAAATAATTTTACACTATAGTTGAAGTAGCTCTATAAGCTAGTTGAAATAATTTTACATTAGAGTTGAACTAGCTCTATAGCCTAGTACAAATAATTTTACACTATATTTGAACTAGCTCTATAGCCTAGTACAAATAATTTTACACTAGAGTTGGACTAGCTCTACAGCCTAGTACAAATAACTTTACACTAGAGTTGAACTAGCTCTATAGCCTAGTACAAATAACTTTACACTAGAGTTGAACTAACACTATAAGCTAGTTCAAATAATTTTACACTAGAGTTGAACTAGCTCTATAGCCTAGTAGAAATAATTTTACACTAGAGTTGAACTAGCTCTATAGCCTAGTAGAAATAATTTTACACTAGAGTTGAACTAGCTCTATAGCCTAGTACAAATAATTTTACACTAGAGTTGAACTAGTTCTATAGCCTAGTACAAATAATTTTACAATATAGTTGAACTAGCTCTATAAGCTAGTTGAATTAATTTTACACTAGGGTTGAACTAGCTCTATAGCCTAGTACAAATAATTTTACACTATAGTTGAACTAGCTCTATAAGCTAGTTGAAATAATTTTACACTAGAGTTGAACTAGCTCTATAGCCTAGTACACATAATTTTACACTATAGTTGAACTAGCTCTATAGCCTAGTACAAATAACTTTACACTAGAGTTGAACTAACACTATAAGCTAGTTCAAATAATTTTACACTAGAGTTGAACTAGCTCTATAGCCTAGTAGAAATAATTTTACACTAGAGTTGAACTAGCTCTATAGCCTAGTAGAAATAATTTTACACTAGAGTTGAACTAGCTCTATAGCCTAGTACAAATAATTTTACACTATAGTTGAAGTAGCTCTATAAGCTAGTTGAAATAATTTTACATTAGAGTTGAACTAGCTCTATAGCCTAGTACAAATAATTTTACACTATAGTTGAACTAGCTCTATAAGCTAGTTGAAATAATTTTACACTAGAGTTGAACTAGCTCTATAGCCTAGTACAAATAATTTTACACTAGAGTTGAACTAGCTCTATAAGCTAGTACAAATAATTTTACACTAGAGTTGAACTAGCTCTATAGCCTAGTACAAATAATTTTACACTAGAGTTGAACTAGCTCTATAGCCTAGTACAAATAATTTTACACTATAGTTGAACTAGCTCTATAAGCTAGTACAAATAATTTTACACTAGAGTTGAACTAGCTCTATAGCCTAGTACAAATAATTTTACACTATAGTTGAACTAGATCTATAGCCAAGTACAAATAATTTTACACTAGAGTTGAACTAGCTCTATAAGCTAGTACGAATAATTTCACACTAGAGTTGAACTAGCTCTATAGCCTAGTACAAATAATTTTACGCTATAGTTGAACTAGCTCTATAAGCTAGTTGAAATAATTTTACACTAGAGTTGAACTAGCTCTATAGCCTAGTACAAATAATTTTACACTAGAGTTGAACTAGCTCTATAAGCTAGTACAAATAATTTTACACTAGAGTTGAACTAGCTCTATAGCCTAGTACAAATAATTTTACACTAGAGTTGAACTAGCTCTATCAGCTAGTACAAATAAGTTTACACTATAGTTGAACTATCTCTATAGCCTAGTACAAATAATTTTACACTAGAGTTGAACTAGCTCTATAGCCTAGTACAAATAATTTTACACTAGAGTTGAACTAGCTCTATAGCCTAGTACAAAAAATTTTACACTAGAGTTGAACTAGTTCTATAGCCTAGTACAAATAATTTTACACTATAGTTGAAGTAGCTCTATAAGCTAGTTGAAATAATTTTACATTAGAGTTGAACTAGCTCTATAGCCTAGTACAAATAATTTTACACTGTAGTTGAACTAGCTCTATAGCCTAGTACAAATAATTTTACACTAGAGTTGGACTAGCTCTACAGCCTAGTACAAATAACTTTACACTAGAGTTGAACTAGCTCTATAGCCTAGTACAAATAACTTTACACTAGAGTTGAACTAACACTATAAGCTAGTTCAAATAATTTTACACTAGAGTTGAACTAGCTCTATAGCCTAGTAGAAATAATTTTACACTAGAGTTGAACTAGCTCTATAGCCTAGTAGAAATAATTTTACACTAGAGTTGAACTAGCTCTATAGCCTAGTACAAATAATTTTACACTAGAGTTGAACTAGCTCTATAGCCTAGTACAAATAATTTTACACTATAGTTGAACTAGCTCTATAAGCTAGTACAAATAATTTTACACTAGAGTTGAACTAGCTCTATAGCCTAGTACAAATAATTTTACACTAGAGTTGAACTAGCTCTATAAGCTAGTACGAATAATTTCACACTAGAGTTGAACTAGCTCTATAGCCTAGTACAAATAATTTTACGCTATAGTTGAACTAGCTCTATAAGCTAGTTGAAATAATTTATACTAGAGTTGAACTAGCTCTATAGCCTAGTACAAATAATTTTACACTATAGTTGAACTAGCTCTATAAGCTAGTTGAAATAATTTTACACTAGAGTTGAACTAGCTCTATAGCCTAGTACAAATAATTTTACACTAGAGTTGAACTAGCTCTATAAGCTAGTACAAATAATTTTACACTAGAGTTGAACTAGCTCTATAGCCTAGTACAAATAATTTTACACTAGAGTTGAACTAGCTCTATCAGCTAGTACAAATAAGTTTACACTATAGTTGAACTATCTCTATAGCCTAGTACAAATAATTTTACATAGAGTTGAACTAGCTCTATAGCCTAGTACAAATAATTTTACACTAGAGTTGAACTAGCTCTATAGCCTAGTACAAAAAATTTTACACTAGAGTTGAACTAGTTCTATAGCCTAGTACAAATAATTTTACACTATAGTTGAAGTAGCTCTATAAGCTAGTTGAAATAATTTTACATTAGAGTTGAACTAGCTCTATAGCCTAGTACAAATAATTTTACAATGTAGTTGAACTAGCTCTATAGCCTAGTACAAATAATTTTACACTAGAGTTGGACTAGCTCTACAGCCTAGTACAAATAACTTTACACTAGAGTTGAACTAGCTCTATAGCCTAGTACAAATAACTTTACACTAGAGTTGAACTAACACTATAAGCTAGTTCAAATAATTTTACACTAGAGTTGAACTAGCTCTATAGCCTAGTAGAAATAATTTTACACTAGAGTTGAACTAGCTCTATAGCCTAGTAGAAATAATTTTACACTAGAGTTGAACTAGCTCTATAGCCTAGTACAAATAATTTTACACTATAGTTGAAGTAGCTCTATAAGCTAGTTGAAATAATTTTACATTAGAGTTGAACTAGCTCTATAGCCTAGTACAAATAATTTTACACTATAGTTGAACTAGCTCAATAGCCTAGTACAAATAATTTTACACTAGAGTTGGACTAGCTCTACAGCCTAGTACAAATAACTTTACACTAGAGTTGAACTAGCTCTATAGCCTAGTACAAATAACTTTACACTAGAGTTGAACTAGCTCTATAAGCTAGTACAAATAATTTTACACTAGAGTTGAACTAGCTCTATAGCCTAGTACAAATAATTTTACAATGTAGTTGAACTAGCTCTATAGCCTAGTACAAATAATTTTACACTAGAGTTGGACTAGCTCTACAGCCTAGTACAAATAACTTTACACTAGAGTTGAACTAGCTCTATAGCCTAGTACAAATAACTTTACACTAGAGTTGAACTAACACTATAAGCTAGTTCAAATAATTTTACACTAGAGTTGAACTAGCTCTATAGCCTAGTAGAAATAATTTTACACTAGAGTTGAACTAGCTCTATAGCCTAGTAGAAATAATTTTACACTAGAGTTGAACTAGCTCTATAGCCTAGTACAAATAATTTTACACTATAGTTGAAGTAGCTCTATAAGCTAGTTGAAATAATTTTACATTAGAGTTGAACTAGCTCTATAGCCTAGTACAAATAATTTTACACTATAGTTGAACTAGCTCAATAGCCTAGTACAAATAATTTTACACTAGAGTTGGACTAGCTCTACAGCCTAGTACAAATAATTTTACACTAGAGTTGAACTAGCTCTATAGCCTAGTACAAATAATTTTACACTATAGTTGAACTAGCTCTATAAGCTAGTACAAATAATTTTACACTAGAGTTGAACTAGCTCTATAGCCTAGTACAAATAATTTTACACTATAGTTGAACTAGATCTATAGCCAAGTACAAATAATTTTACACTAGAGTTGAACTAGCTCTATAAGCTAGTACGAATAATTTCACACTAGAGTTGAACTAGCTCTATAGCCTAGTACAAATAATTTTACGCTATAGTTGAACTAGCTCTATAAGCTAGTTGAAATAATTTATACTAGAGTTGAACTAGCTCTATAGCCTAGTACAAATAATTTTACACTATAGTTGAACTAGCTCTATAAGCTAGTTGAAATAATTTTACACTAGAGTTGAACTAGCTCTATAGCCTAGTACAAATAATTTTACACTAGAGTTGAACTAGCTCTATAAGCTAGTACAAATAATTTTACACTAGAGTTGAACTAGCTCTATAGCCTAGTACAAATAATTTTACACTAGAGTTGAACTAGCTCTATCAGCTAGTACAAATAAGTTTACACTATAGTTGAACTATCTCTATAGCCTAGTACAAATAATTTTACATAGAGTTGAACTAGCTCTATAGCCTAGTACAAATAGTTTTACACTAGAGTTGAACTAGCTCTATAGCCTAGTACAAAAAATTTTACACTAGAGTTGAACTAGTTCTATAGCCTAGTACAAATAATTTTACACTATAGTTGAAGTAGCTCTATAAGCTAGTTGAAATAATTTTACATTAGAGTTGAACTAGCTCTATAGCCTAGTACAAATAATTTTACAATGTAGTTGAACTAGCTCTATAGCCTAGTACAAATAATTTTACACTAGAGTTGGACTAGCTCTACAGCCTAGTACAAATAACTTTACACTAGAGTTGAACTAGCTCTATAGCCTAGTACAAATAACTTTACACTAGAGTTGAACTAACACTATAAGCTAGTTCAAATAATTTTACACTAGAGTTGAACTAGCTCTATAGCCTAGTAGAAATAATTTTACACTAGAGTTGAACTAGCTCTATAGCCTAGTAGAAATAATTTTACACTAGAGTTGAACTAGCTCTATAGCCTAGTACAAATAATTTTACACTATAGTTGAAGTAGCTCTATAAGCTAGTTGAAATAATTTTACATTAGAGTTGAACTAGCTCTATAGCCTAGTACAAATAATTTTACACTATAGTTGAACTAGCTCAATAGCCTAGTACAAATAATTTTACACTAGAGTTGGACTAGCTCTACAGCCTAGTACAAATAACTTTACACTAGAGTTGAACTAGCTCTATAGCCTAGTACAAATAACTTTACACTAGAGTTGAACTAACACTATAAGCTAGTTCAAATAATTTTACACTAGAGTTGAACTAGCTCTATAGCCTAGTAGAAATAATTTTACACTAGAGTTGAACTAGCTCTATAGCCTAGTACAAATAACTTTACACTAGAGTTGAACTAGCTCTATAGCCTAGTACAAATAACTTTACACTAGAGTTGAACTAACACTATAAGCTAGTTCAAATAATTTTACACTAGAGTTGAACTAGCTCTATAGCCTAGTAGAAATAATTTTACACTAGAGTTGAACTAGCTCTATAGCCTAGTAGAAATAATTTTACACTAGAGTTGAACTAGCTCTATAGCCTAGTACAAATAATTTTACACTAGAGTTGAACTAGTTCTATAGCCTAGTACAAATAATTTTACAATATAGTTGAACTAGCTCTATAAGCTAGTTGAATTAATTTTACACTAGGGTTGAACTAGCTCTATAGCCTAGTACAAATAATTTTACACTATAGTTGAACTAGCTCTATAAGCTAGTTGAAATAATTTTACACTAGAGTTGAACTAGCTCTATAGCCTAGTACACATAATTTTACACTATAGTTGAACTAGCTCTATAGCCTAGTACAAATAATTTTACACTAGTGTTGAACTAGCGCTATAGCCTAGTACAAATAATTTTACAATAGAGTACAACTAGCTCTATAAGCTAGTACAAATAATTTTACGCTAGAGTTGAACTAGCTCTATAGACTAGTACAAATAATTTTACACTAGAGTTGAATTAGCCCTATAGCCTAGTACAAATAATTTTACACTATAGTTGAACTAGCTCTATAAGCTAGTTGAAATAATTTTACACTAGAGTTGAACTAGCTCTATAGCCTAGTACAAATAATTTTACACTAGAGTTGAACTAGCTCTATAGCCTAGTAGAAATAATTTTACACTAGAGTTGAACTAGCTCTATAGCCTAGTACAAATAATTTTACACTAGAGTTGAATTAGCTCTATAGCCTAGTACAAATAATTTTACACTATAGTTGAACTAGCTCTATAAGCTAGTACAAATAATTTTACACTAGAGTTGAACTAGCTCTATAGCCTAGTACAAATAATTTTACACTATAGTTGAACTAGATCTATAGCCAAGTACAAATAATTTTACACTAGAGTTGAACTAGCTCTATAAGCTAGTACGAATAATTTCACACTAGAGTTCAACTAGCTCTATAGCCTAGTACAAATAATTTTACGCTATAGTTGAACTAGCTCTATAAGCTAGTTGAAATAATTTTACACTAGAGTTGAACTAGCTCTATAGCCTAGTACAAATAATTTTACACTATAGTTGAACTAGCTCTATAAGCTAGTTGAAATAATTTTACACTAGAGTTGAACTAGCTCTATAGCCTAGTACAAATAATTTTACACTAGAGTTGAACTAGCTCTATAAGCTAGTACAAATAATTTTACACTAGAGTTGAACTAGCTCTATAGCCTAGTACAAATAATTTTACACTAGAGTTGAACTAGCTCTATAGCCTAGTACAAATAATTTTACACTATAGTTGAACTAGCTCTATAAGCTAGTACAAATAATTTTACACTAGAGTTGAACTAGCTCTATAGCCTAGTACAAATAATTTTACACTATAGTTGAACTAGATCTATAGCCAAGTACAAATAATTTTACACTAGAGTTGAACTAGCTCTATAAGCTAGTACGAATAATTTCACACTAGAGTTGAACTAGCTCTATAGCCTAGTACAAATAATTTTACGCTATAGTTGAACTAGCTCTATAAGCTAGTTGAAATAATTTTACACTAGAGTTGAACTAGCTCTATAGCCTAGTACAAATAATTTTACACTATAGTTGAACTAGCTCTATAAGCTAGTTGAAATAATTTTACACTAGAGTTGAACTAGCTCTATAGCCTAGCACAAATAATTTTACACTAGAGTTGAACTAGCTCTATAAGCTAGTACAAATAATTTTACACTAGAGTTGAACTACCTCTATAGCCTAGTACAAATAATTTTACACTAGAGTTGAACTAGCTCTATCAGCTAGTACAAATAAGTTTACACTATAGTTGAACTATCTCTATAGCCTAGTACAAATAATTTTACACTAGAGTTGAACTAGCTCTATAGCCTAGTACAAATAATTTTACACTAGAGTTGAACTAGCTCTATAGCCTAGTACAAAAAAATTTACACTAGAGTTGAACTAGTTCTATAGCCTAGTACAAATAATTTTACACTATAGTTGAAGTAGCTCTATAAGCTAGTTGAAATAATTTTACATTAGAGTTGAACTAGCTCTATAGCCTAGTACAAATAATTTTACACTGTAGTTGAACTAGCTCTATAGCCTAGTACAAATAATTTTACACTAGAGTTGGACTAGCTCTACAGCCTAGTACAAATAACTTTACACTAGAGTTGAACTAGCTCTATAGCCTAGTACAAATAACTTTACACTAGAGTTGAACTAACACTATAAGCTAGTTCAAATAATTTTACACTAGAGTTGAACTAGCTCTATAGCCTAGTAGAAATAATTTTACACTAGAGTTGAACTAGCTCTATAGCCTAGTAGAAATAATTTTACACTAGAGTTGAACTAGCTCTATAGCTTAGTACAAATAATTTTACACTAGAGTTGAACTAGTTCTATAGCCTAGTACAAATAATTTTACAATATAGTTGAACTAGCTCTATAAGCTAGTTGAATTAATTTTACACTAGAGTTGAACTAGCTCTATAGCCTAGTACAAATAATTTTACACTATAGTTGAACTAGCTCTATAAGCTAGTTGAAATAATTTTACACTAGAGTTGAACTAGCTCTATAGCCTAGTACAAATAATTTTACACTATAGTTGAACTAGCTCTATAAGCTAGTTGAAATAATTTTACACTAGAGTTGAACTAGCTCTATAGCCTAGCACAAATAATTTTACACTAGAGTTGAACTAGCTCTATAAGCTAGTACAAATAATTTTACACTAGAGTTGAACTACCTCTATAGCCTAGTACAAATAATTTTACACTAGAGTTGAACTAGCTCTATCAGCTAGTACAAATAAGTTTACACTATAGTTGAACTATCTCTATAGCCTAGTACAAATAATTTTACACTAGAGTTGAACTAGCTCTATAGCCTAGTACAAATAATTTTACACTAGAGTTGAACTAGCTCTATAGCCTAGTACAAAAAAATTTACACTAGAGTTGAACTAGTTCTATAGCCTAGTACAAATAATTTTACACTATAGTTGAAGTAGCTCTATAAGCTAGTTGAAATAATTTTACATTAGAGTTGAACTAGCTCTATAGCCTAGTACAAATAATTTTACACTGTAGTTGAACTAGCTCTATAGCCTAGTACAAATAATTTTACACTAGAGTTGGACTAGCTCTACAGCCTAGTACAAATAACTTTACACTAGAGTTGAACTAGCTCTATAGCCTAGTACAAATAACTTTACACTAGAGTTGAACTAACACTATAAGCTAGTTCAAATAATTTTACACTAGAGTTGAACTAGCTCTATAGCCTAGTAGAAATAATTTTACACTAGAGTTGAACTAGCTCTATAGCCTAGTAGAAATAATTTTACACTATAGTTGAACTAGATCTATAGCCAAGTACAAATAATTTTACACTATAGTTGAACTAGCTCTATAAGCTAGTTGAAATAATTTTACATTAGAGTTGAACTAGCTCTATAGCCTAGTACAAATAATTTTACACTGTAGTTGAACTAGCTCTATAGCCTAGTACAAATAATTTTACACTAGAGTTGGACTAGCTCTACAGCCTAGTACAAATAACTTTACACTAGAGTTGAACTAGCTCTATAGCCTAGTACAAATAACTTTACACTAGAGTTGAACTAACACTATAAGCTAGTTCAAATAATTTTACACTAGAGTTGAACTAGCTCTATAGCCTAGTAGAAATAATTTTACACTATAGTTGAACTAGCTCTATAGCCTAGTACAAATAATTTTACACTATAGTTGAACTAGATCTATAGCCAAGTACAAATAATTTTACACTAGAGTTGAACTAGCTCTATAAGCTAGTACGAATAATTTCACACTAGAGTTGAACTAGCTCTATAGCCTAGTACAAATAATTTTACGCTATAGTTGAACTAGCTCTATAAGCTAGTTGAAATAATTTTACACTAGAGTTGAACTAGCTCTATAGCCTAGTACAAATAATTTTACACTATAGTTGAACTAGCTCTATAAGCTAGTTGAAATAATTTTACACTAGAGTTGAACTAGCTCTATAGCCTAGCACAAATAATTTTACACTAGAGTTGAACTAGCTCTATAAGCTAGTACAAATAATTTTACACTAGAGTTGAACTACCTCTATAGCCTAGTACAAATAATTTTACACTAGAGTTGAACTAGCTCTATCAGCTAGTACAAATAAGTTTACACTATAGTTGAACTATCTCTATAGCCTAGTACAAATAATTTTACACTAGAGTTGAACTAGCTCTATAGCCTAGTACAAATAATTTTACACTAAAGTTGAACTAGCTCTATAGCCTAGTACAAAAAAATTTACACTAGAGTTGAACTAGTTCTATAGCCTAGTACAAACAATTTTACACTATAGTTGAAGTAGCTCTATAAGCTAGTTGAAATAATTTTACATTAGAGTTGAACTAGCTCTATAGCCTAGTACAAATAATTTTACACTGTAGTTGAACTAGCTCTATAGCCTAGTACAAATAATTTTACACTAGAGTTGGACTAGCTCTACAGCCTAGTACAAATAACTTTACACTAGAGTTGAACTAGCTCTATAGCCTAGTACAAATAACTTTACACTAGAGTTGAACTAACACTATAAGCTAGTTCAAATAATTTTACACTAGAGTTGAACTAGCTCTATAGCCTAGTAGAAATAATTTTACACTAGAGTTGAACTAGCTCTATAGCCTAGTAGAAATAATTTTACACTAGAGTTGAACTAGCTCTATAGCCTAGTACAAATAATTTTACACTAGAGTTGAACTAGTTCTATAGCCTAGTACAAATAATTTTACAATATAGTTGAACTAGCTCTATAAGCTAGTTGAATTAATTTTACACTAGAGTTGAACTAGCTCTATAGCCTAGTACAACTAATTTTACACTATAGTTGAACTAGCTCTATAAGCTAGTTGAAATAATTTTACACTAGAGTTGAACTAGCTCTATAGCCTAGTACACATAATTTTACACTATAGTTGAACTAGCTCTATAGCCTAGTACAAATAATTTTACACTAGTGTTGAACTAGCGCTATAGCCTAGTACAAATAATTTTACAATAGAGTACAACTAGCTCTATAAGCTAGTACAAATAATTTTACGCTAGAGTTGAACTAGCTCTATAGACTAGTACAAATAATTTTACACTATAGTTGAATTAGCTCTATAGCCTAGTACAAATAATTTTACACTATAGTTGAACTAGCTCTATAAGCTAGTTGAAATAATTTTACACTAGAGTTGAACTAGCTCTATAGCCTAGTACAAATAATTTTACACTAGAGTTGAACTAGCTCTATAGCCTAGTAGAAATAATTTTACACTAGAGTTGAACTAGCTCTATAGCCTAGTACAAATAATTTTACACTATAGTTGAACTAGCTCTATAAGCTAGTACAAATAATTTTACACTAGAGTTGAACTAGCTCTATAGCCTAGTACAAATAATTTTACACTATAGTTGAACTAGATCTATAGCCAAGTACAAATAATTTTACACTATAGTTGAACTAGATCTATAGCCAAGTACAAATAATTTTACACTAGAGTTGAACTAGCTCTATAAGCTAGTACGAATAATTTCACACTAGAGTTGAACTAGCTCTATAGCCTAGTACAAATAATTTTACGCTATAGTTGAACTAGCTCTATAAGCTAGTTGAAATAATTTTACACTAGAGTTGAACTAGCTCTATAGCCTAGTACAAATAATTTTACACTATAGTTGAACTAGCTCTATAAGCTAGTTGAAATAATTTTACACTAGAGTTGAACTAGCTCTATAGCCTAGTACAAATAATTTTACACTAGAGTTGAACTAGCTCTATAAGCTAGTACAAATAATTTTACACTAGAGTTGAACTAGCTCTATAGCCTAGTACAAATAATTTTACACTAGAGTTGAACTAGCTCTATCAGCTAGTACAAATAAGTTTACACTATAGTTGAACTAGCTCTATAGCCTAGTACAAATAATTTTACACTAGAGTTGAACTAGCTCTATAGCCTAGTACAAATAATTTTACAATATAGTTGAACTAGCTCTATAAGCTAGTTCAAATAATTTTACACTAGAGTTGGACTAGCTCTACAGCCTAGTACAAATAATTTTACACTAGAGTTGAACTAGCTCTATAGCCTAGTACAAATAACTTTACACTAGAGTTGAACTAGCTCTATAGCCTAGTACAAATAATTTTACGCTAGAGTTGAATTAGCTCTATAGCCTAGTACAAATAATTTTACACTATAGTTGAACTAGCTCTATAAGCTAGTTGAAATAATTTTACACTAGAGTTGAGCTAGCTCTATAGCCTAGTACAAATAATTTTACACTAGAGTTGAACTAGCTCTATAGCCTAGTAGAAATAATTTTACACTATAGTTGAACTAGCTCTATAGCCTAGTACAAATAATTTTACACTAGAGTTGGACTAGCTCTACAGCCTAGTACAAATAACTTTACACTAGAGTTGAACTAGCTCTGTAGCCTAGTACAAATAACTTTACACTAGAGTTGAACTAACACTATAAGCTAGTTCAAATAATTTTACACTAGAGTTGAACTAGCTCTATAGCCTAGTAGAAATAATTTTACACTAGAGTTGAACTAGCTCTATAGCCTAGTAGAAATAATTTTACACTAGAGTTGAACTAGCTCTATAGCCTAGTACAAATAATTTTACACTAGAGTTGAACTAGTTCTATAGCCTAGTACAAATAATTTTACAATATAGTTGAACTAGCTCTATAAGCTAGTTGAATTAATTTTACACTAGAGTTGAACTAGCTCTATAGCCTAGTACAAATAATTTTACACTATAGTTGAACTAGCTCTATAAGCTAGTTGAAATAATTTTACACTAGAGTTGAACTAGCTCTATAGCCTAGTACACATAATTTTACACTATAGTTGAACTAGCTCTATAGCCTAGTACAAATAATTTTACACTAGTGTTGAACTAGCGCTATAGCCTAGTACAAATAATTTTAGAATAGAGTACAACTAGCTCTATAAGCTAGTACAAATAATTTTACGCTAGAGTTGAACTAGCTCTATAGACTAGTACAAATAATTTTACACTAGAGTTGAATTAGCTCTATAGCCTAGTACAAATAATTTTACACTATAGTTGAACTAGCTCTATAAGCTAGTTGAAATAATTTTACACTATAGTTGAACTAGCTCTATAGCCTAGTACAAATAATTTTACACTAGAGTTGAACTAGCTCTATAGCCTAGTAGAAATAATTTTACACTAGAGTTGAACTAGCTCTATAGCCTAGTACAAATAATTTTACACTAGAGTTGAACTAGCTCTATAGCCTAGTACAAATAATTTTACACTATAGTTGAACTAGCTCTATAAGCTAGTACAAATAATTTTACACTAGAGTTGAACTAGCTCTATAGCCTAGTACAAATAATTTTACACTATAGTTGAACTAGATCTATAGCCAAGTACAAATAATTTTACACTAGAGTTGAACTAGCTCTATAAGCTAGTACGAATAATTTCACACTAGAGTTGAACTAGCTCTATAGCCTAGTACAAATAATTTTACGCTATAGTTGAACTAGCTCTATAAGCTAGTTGAAATAATTTTACACTAGAGTTGAACTAGCTCTATAGCCTAGTACAAATAATTTTACACTATAGTTGAACTAGCTCTATAAGCTAGTTGAAATAATTTTACACTAGAGTTGAACTAGCTCTATAGCCTAGTACAAATAATTTTACACTAGAGTTGAACTAGCTCTATAAGCTAGTACAAATAATTTTACACTAGAGTTGAACTAGCTCTATAGCCTAGTACAAATAATTTTACACTAGAGTTGAACTAGCTCTATCAGCTAGTACAAATAAGTTTACACTATAGTTGAACTAGCTCTATAGCCTAGTACAAATAATTTTACACTAGAGTTGAACTAGCTCTATAGCCTAGTACAAATAATTTTACAATATAGTTGAACTAGCTCTATAAGCTAGTTCAAATAATTTTACACTAGAGTTGGACTAGCTCTACAGCCTAGTACAAATAATTTTACACTATAGTTGAACTAGCTCTATAGCCTAGTACAAATAACTTTACACTAGAGTTGAACTAGCTCTATAGCCTAGTACAAATAATTTTACACTAGAGTTGAATTAGCTCTATAGCCTAGTACAAATAATTTTACACTATAGTTGAACTAGCTCTATAAGCTAGTTGAAATAATTTTGCACTAGAGTTGAGCTAGCTCTATAGCCTAGTACAAATAATTTTACACTAGAGTTGAACTAGCTCTATAGCCTAGTAGAAATAATTTTACACTAGAGTTGAACTAGCTCTATAGCCTAGTACAAATAATTTTACACTAGAGTTGAACTAGCTCTATCAGCTAGTACAAATAAGTTTACACTATAGTTGAACTAGCTCTATAGCCTAGTACAAATAATTTTACACTAGAGTTGAACTAGCTCTATAGCCTAGTACAAATAATTTTACAATATAGTTGAACTAGCTCTATAAGCTAGTTCAAATAATTTTACACTAGAGTTGGACTAGCTTTACAGCCTAGTACAAATAATTTTACACTAGAGTTGAACTAGCTCTATAGCCTAGTACAAATAACTTTACACTAGAGTTGAACTAGCTCTATAGCCTAGTACAAATAATTTTACACTAGAGTTGAATTAGCTCTATAGCCTAGTACAAATAATTTTACACTATAGTTGAACTAGCTCTATAAGCTAGTTGAAATAATTTTACACTAGAGTTGAGCTAGCTCTATAGCCTAGTACAAATAATTTTACACTAGAGTTGAACTAGCTCTATAGCCTAGTAGAAATAATTTTACACTATAGTTGAACTAGCTCTATAGCCTAGTACAAATAATTTTACACTAGAGTTGGACTAGCTCTACAGCCTAGTACAAATAACTTTACACTAGAGTTGAACTAGCTCTATAGCCTAGTACAAATAACTTTACACTAGAGTTGAACTAACACTATAAGCTAGTTCAAATAATTTTACACTAGAGTTGAACTAGCTCTATTGCCTAGTAGAAATAATTTTACACTAGAGTTGAACTAGCTCTATAGCCTAGTAGAAATAATTTTACACTAGAGTTGAACTAGCTCTATAGCCTAGTACAAATAATTTTACACTAGAGTTGAACTAGTTCTATAGCCTAGTACAAATAATTTTACAATATAGTTGAACTAGCTCTATAAGCTAGTTGAATTAATTTTACACTAGAGTTGAACTAGCTCTATAGCCTAGTACAAATAATTTTACACTATAGTTGAACTAGCTCTATAAGCTAGTTGAAATAATTTTACACTAGAGTTGAACTAGCTCTATAGCGTAGTACACATAATTTTACACTATAGTTGAACTAGCTCTATAGCCTAGTACAAATAATTTTACACTAGTGTTGAACTAGCGCTATAGCCTAGTACAAATAATTTTACAATAGAGTACAACTAGCTCTATAAGCTAGTACAAATAATTTTACGCTAGAGTTGAACTAGCTCTATTGACTAGTACAAATAATTTTACACTAGAGTTGAATTAGCTCTATAGCCTAGTACAAATAATTTTACACTATAGTTGAACTAGCTCTATAAGCTAGTTGAAATAATTTTACACTAGAGTTGAACTAGCTCTATAGCCTAGTACAAATAATTTTACACTAGAGTTGAACTAGCTCTATAGCCTAGTAGAAATAATTTTACACTAGAGTTGAACTAGCTCTATAGCCTAGTACAAATAATTTTACACTAGAGTTGAACTAGCTCTATAGCCTAGTACAAATAATTTTACACTATAGTTGAACTAGCTCTATAAGCTAGTGCAAATAATTTTACACTAGAGTTGAACTAGCTCTATAGCCTAGTACAAATAATTTTACACTATAGTTGAACTAGATCTATAGCCAAGTACAAATAATTTTACACTAGAGTTGAACTAGCTCTATAAGCTAGTACGAATAATTTCACACTAGAGTTGAACTAGCTCTATAGCCTAGTACAAATAATTTTACGCTATAGTTGAACTAGCTCTATAAGCTAGTTGAAATAATTTTACACTAGAGTTGAACTAGCTCTATAGCCTAGTACAAATAATTTTACACTATAGTTGAACTAGCTCTATAAGCTAGTTGAAATAATTTTACACGAGTTGAACTAGCTCTATATCCTAGTACAAATAATTTTACACTAGAGTTGAACTAGCTCTATAAGCTAGTACAAATAATTTTACACTAGAGTTGAACTAGCTCTATAGCCTAGTACAAATAATTTTACACTAGAGTTGAACTAGCTCTATCAGCTAGTACAAATAAGTTTACACTATAGTTGAACTAGCTCTATAGCCTAGTACAAATAATTTTACACTAGAGTTGAACTAGCTCTATAGCCTAGTACAAATAATTTTACAATATAGTTGAACTAGCTCTATAAGCTAGTTCAAATAATTTTACACTAGAGTTGGACTAGCTCTATAGCCTAGTACAAATAATTTTACACTAGAGTTGAACTAGCTCTATAGCCTAGTACAAATAACTTTACACTAGAGTTGAACTAGCTCTATAGCCTAGTACAAATAATTTTACACTAGAGTTGAATTAGCTCTATAGCCTAGTACAAATAATTTTACACTATAGTTGAACTAGCTCTATAAGCTAGTTGAAATAATTTTGCACTAGAGTTGAGCTAGCTCTATAGCCTAGTACAAATAATTTTTCACTAGAGTTGAACTAGCTCTATAGCCTAGTAGAAATAATTTTACACTAGAGTTGAACTAGCTCTATAGCCTAGTACAAATAATTTTACACTAGAGTTGAACTAGCTCTATAGCCTAGTACAAATAATTTTACACTATAGTTGAACTAGCTCTATAAGCTAGTACAAATAATTTTACACTAGAGTTGAACTAGCTCTATAGCCTAGTACAAATAATTTTACACTATAGTTGAACTAGATCTATAGCCAAGTACAAATAATTTTACACTAGAGTTAAACTAGCTCTATAAGCTAGTACGAATAATTTCACACTAGAGTTGAACTAGCTCTATAGCCTAGTACAAATAATTTTACGCTATAGTTGAACTAGCTCTATAAGCTAGTTGAAATAATTTTACACTAGAGTTGAACTAGCTCTATAGCCTAGTACAAATAATTTTACACTATAGTTGAACTAGCTCTATAAGCTAGTTGAAATAATTTTACACTAGAGTTGAACTAGCTCTGTAGCCTAGTACAAATAATTTTACACTAGAGTTGAACTAGCTCTATAAGCTAGTACAAATAATTTTACACTAGAGTTGAACTAGCTCTATAGCCTAGTACAAATAATTTTACACTAGAGTTGAACTAGCTCTATCAGCTAGTACAAATAAGTTTACACTATAGTTGAACTAGCTGTATAGCCTAGTACAAATAATTTTACACTAGAGTTGAACTAGCTCTATAGCCTAGTACAAATAATTTTACAATATAGTTGAACTAGCTCTATAAGCTAGTTCAAATAATTTTACACTAGAGTTGGACTAGCTCTACAGCCTAGTACAAATAATTTTACACTAGAGTTGAACTATCTCTATAGCCTAGTACAAATAATTTTACACTAGAGTTGAACTAGCTCTATAGGCTAGTACAAATAATTTTACACTATAGTTGAACTAGCTCTATAAGCTAGTACAAATAATTTTACACTAGAGTTGAACTAGCTCTATAGCCTAGTACAAATAATTTTACACTATAGTTGAACTAGATCTATAGCCAAGTACAAATAATTTTACACTAGAGTTAAACTAGCTCTATAAGCTAGTACGAATAATTTCACACTAGAGTTGAACTAGCTCTATAGCCTAGTACAAATAATTTTACGCTATAGTTGAACTAGCTCTATAAGCTAGTTGAAATAATTTTACACTAGAGTTGAACTAGCTCTATAGCCTAGTACAAATAATTTTACACTATAGTTGAACTAGCTCTATAAGCTAGTTGAAATAATTTTACACTAGAGTTGAACTAGCTCTATAGCCTAGTACAAATAATTTTACACTAGAGTTGAACTAGCTCTATAAGCTAGTACAAATAATTTTACACTAGAGTTGAACTATCTCTATAGCCTAGTACAAATAATTTTACACTAGAGTTGAACTAGCTCTATCAGCTAGTACAAATAAGTTTACACTATAGTTGAACTAGCTCTATAGCCTAGTACAAATAATTTTACACTAGAGTTGAACTAGCTCTATAGCCTAGTACAAATAATTTTACAATATAGTTGAACTAGCTCTATAAGCTAGTTCAAATAATTTTACACTAGAGTTGGACAAGCTCTACAGCCTAGTACAAATAATTTTACACTAGAGTTGAACTAGCTCTATAGCCTAGTACAAATAACTTTACACTAGAGTTGAACTAGCACTATAAACTAGTTCAAACAATTTTACACTAGAGTTGAACTAGCTCTATAGCCTACTAGTAATAATTTTACACTAGAGTTGAACTAGCTCTATAGCCTAGTACAAATAATTTTACACTAGAGGTGAACTAGCTCTATAGCCTAGTACAAATAATTTTACACTAGAGTTGAACTAGTTCTATAGCCTAGTACAAATAATTTTACACTATAGTTGAACTAGCTCTATAAGCTAGTTGAAATAATTTTACATTAGAGTTGAACTAGCTCTATGGCCTAGTACAAATAATTTTACAGTATAGTTGAACTAGCTCTATAGCCTAGTACAAATAATTTTACACTAGAGTTGGACTAGCTCTACAGCCTAGTACAAATAACTTTACACTAGAGTTGAACTAGCTCTATAGCCTAGTACAAATAACTTTACACTAGAGTTGAACTAGCACTATAAGCTAGTTCAAATAATTTTACACTAGAGTTGAACTAGCTCTATAGCCTAGTAGAAATAATTTTACACTATAGTTGAACTAGCTCTATAAGCTAGTTGAAATAATTTTACACTAGAGTTGAACTAGCTCTATAGCCTAGTACAAATAATTTTACACTAGAGTTGAACTAGCTCTATAGCCTAGTACAAATAATTTTACACTAGAGTTGAACTAGCTCTATAGCCTAGTACAAAGAATTTTACAATATAGTTGAACTAGCTCTATAAGCTAGTTCAAATAATTTTACACTAGAGTTGGACTAGCTCTACAGCCTAGTACAAATAATTTTACACTAGAGTTGAACTAGATCTATAGCCTAGTACAAATAACTTTACACTAGAGTTGAACTAGCACTATAAGCTAGTTCAAATAATTTTACACTAGAGTTGAACTAGCTCTATAGCCTAGTACAAATAATTTTACACTATAGTTGAACTAGCTCTATAAGCTAGTTGAAATAATTTTACACTAGAGTTGAACTAGCTCTATAGCCTAGTACAAATAATTTTACACTAGAGTTGAACTAGCTCTATAAGCTAGTACAAATAATTTTACACTAGAGTTGAACTAGCTCTATAGCCTAGTACAAATAATTTTACACTAGAGTTGAACTAGCTCTATAAGCTAGTACAAATAATTTTACACTAGAGTTGAACTAGCTCTATAGCCTAGTACAAATAATTTTACACTAGAGTTGAACTAGCTCTATCAGCTAGTACAAATAAGTTTACACTATAGTTGAACTAGCTCTATAGCCTAGTACAAATAATTTTACACTAGAGTTGAACTAGCTCTATAGCCTAGTACAAATAATTTTACAATATAGTTGAACTAGCTCTATAAGCTAGTTCAAATAATTTTACACTAGAGTTGGACTAGCTCTACAGCCTACTACAAATAATTTAACACTAGAGTTGAACTAGCTCTATAGCCTAGTACAAATAACTTTACACTAGAGTTGAACTAGCACTATAAGCTAGTTCAAATAATTTTACACTAGAGTTGAACTAGCTCTATAGCCTAGTAGAAATAACTTTACACTAGAGTTGAACTAGCTCTATAGCCTAGTAGAAATAATTTTACACTAGAGTTGAACTAGCTCTATAGCCTAGTACAAATAATTTTACACTAGAGTTGAACTAGCTCTATAAGCTAGTTGAAATAATTTTACACTAGAGTTGAACTAGCTCTATAGCCTAGTACAAAAATTTTTACACTAGAGTTGAACTAGTTCTATAGCCTAGTACAAATAATTTTACACTATAGTTGAAGTAGCTCTATAAGCTAGTTGAAATAATTTTACATTAGAGTTGAACTAGCTCTATAGCCTAGTACAAATAATTTTACACTATAGTTGAACTAGCTCTATAGCCTAGTACAAATAATTTTACACTAGAGTTGGACTAGCTCTACAGCCTAGTACAAATAATTTTACACTAGAGTTGAACTAGCTCTATAGCCTAGTACAAATAACATTACACTAGACTTGAACTAACACTATAAGCTAGTTCAAATAATTTTACACTAGAGTTGAACTAGCTCTATAGCCTAGTAGAAATAATTTTACACTAGAGTTGAACTAGCTCTATAGCCTAGTACAAATAATTTTACACTAGAGTTGAACTAGTTCTATAGCCTAGTACAAATAATTTTACAATATAGTTGAACTAGCTCTGTAAGCTAGTTGAATTAATTTTACACTAGAGTTGAACTAGCTCTATAGCCTAGTACAAATAATTTTACACTATAGTTGAACTAGCTCTATAAGCTAGTTGAAATAATTTTACATTAGAGTTGAACTAGCTCTATGGCCTAGTACAAATAATTTTACAGTATAGTTGAACTAGCTCTATAGCCTAGTACAAATAATTTTACACTAGAGTTGGACTAGCTCTACAGCCTAGTACAAATAACTTTACACTAGAGTTGAACTAGCTCTATAGCCTAGTACAAATAACTTTACACTAGAGTTGAACTAGCACTATAAGCTAGTTCAAATAATTTTACACTAGAGTTGAACTAGCTCTATAGCCTAGTAGAAATAATTTTACACTATAGTTGAACTAGCTCTATAAGCTAGTTGAAATAATTTTACACTAGAGTTGAACTAGCTCTATAGACTAGTACAAATAATTTTACACTAGAGTTGAACTAGCTCTATAGCCTAGTACAAATAATTTTACACTAGAGTTGAACTAGCTCTATAGCCTAGTACAAATAATTTTACAATATAGTTGAACTAGCTCTATAAGCTAGTTCAAATAATTTTACACTAGAGTTGGACTAGCTCTACAGCCTAGTACAAATAATTTTACACTAGAGTTGAACTAGATCTATAGCCTAGTACAAATAACTTTACACTAGAGTTGAACTAGCACTATAAGCTAGTTCAAATAATTTTACACTAGAGTTGAACTAGCTCTATAGCCTAGTACAAATAATTTTACACTATAGTTGAACTAGCTCTATAAGCTAGTTGAAATAATTTTACACTAGAGTTGAACTAGCTCTATAGCCTAGTACAAATAATTTTACACTAGAGTTGAACTAGCTCTATAGCCTAGTACAAATAATTTTACACTAGAGTTGAACTAGCTCTATAGCCTAGTACAAATAATTTTACACTAGAGTTGAACTAGCTCTATAAGCTAGTTGAAATAATTTTACACTAGAGTTGAACTAGCTCTATAGCCTAGTACAAAATTTTTTACACTAGAGTTGAACTAGATCTATAGCCTAGTACAAATAACTTTACACTAGAGTTGAACTAGCACTATAAGCTAGTTCAAATAATTTTACACTAGAGTTGAACAAGCTCTATAGCCTAGTACAAATAATTTTACACTATAGTTGAACTAGCTCTATAAGCTAGTTGAAATAATTTTACACTAGAGTTGAACTAGCTCTATAGCCTAGTACAAATAATTTTACACTAGAGTTGAACTAGCTCTATAAGCTAGTACAAATAATTTTACACTAGAGTTGAACTAGCTCTATAGCCTAGTACAAATAATTTTACACTAGAGTTGAACTAGCTCTATAAGCTAGTACAAATAATTTTACACTAGAGTTGAACTAGCTCTATAGCCTAGTACAAATAATTTTACACTAGAGTTGAACTAGCTCTATCAGCTAGTACAAATAAGTTTACACTATAGTTGAACTAGCTCTATAGCGTAGTACAAATAATTTTACACTAGAGTTGAACTAGCTCTATAGCCTAGTACAAATAATTTTACAATATAGTTGAACTAGCTCTATAAGCTAGTTCAAATAATTTTACACTAGAGTTGGACTAGCTCTACAGCCTACTACAAATAATTTAACACTAGAGTTGAACTAGCTCTATAGCCTAGTAGAAATAATTTTACACTAGAGTTGAACTAGCTCTATAGCCTAGTACAAATAATTTTACACTAGAGTTGAACTAGCTCTATAAGCTAGTTGAAATAATTTTACACTAGAGTTGAACTAGCTCTATAGCCTAGTACAAAAATTTTTACACTAGAGTTGAACTAGTTCTATAGCCTAGTACAAATAATTTTACACTATAGTTGAAGTAGCTCTATAAGCTAGTTGAAATAATTTTACATTAGAGTTGAACTAGCTCTATAGCCTAGTACAAATAATTTTACACTATAGTTGAACTAGCTCTATAGCCTAGTACAAATAATTTTACACTAGAGTTGGACTAGCTCTACAGCCTAGTACAAATAATTTTACACTAGAGTTGAACTAGCTCTATAGCCTAGTACAAATAACATTACACTAGACTTGAACTAACACTATAAGCTAGTTCAAATAATTTTACACTAGAGTTGAACTAGCTCTATAGCCTAGTAGAAATAATTTTACACTAGAGTTGAACTAGCTCTATAGCCTAGTACAAATAATTTTACACTAGAGTTGAACTAGTTCTATAGCCTAGTACAAATAATTTTACAATATAGTTGAACTAGCTCTGTAAGCTAGTTGAATTAATTTTACACTAGAGTTGAACTAGCTCTATAGCCTAGTACAAATAATTTTACACTATAGTTGAACTAGCTCTATAAGCTAGTTGAAATAATTTTACATTAGAGTTGAACTAGCTCTATGGCCTAGTACAAATAATTTTACAGTATAGTTGAACTAGCTCTATAGCCTAGTACAAATAATTTTACACTAGAGTTGGACTAGCTCTACAGCCTAGTACAAATAACTTTACACTAGAGTTGAACTAGCTCTATAGCCTAGTACAAATAACTTTACACTAGAGTTGAACTAGCACTATAAGCTAGTTCAAATAATTTTACACTAGAGTTGAACTAGCTCTATAGCCTAGTAGAAATAATTTTACACTATAGTTGAACTAGCTCTATAAGCTAGTTGAAATAATTTTACACTAGAGTTGAACTAGCTCTATAGACTAGTACAAATAATTTTACACTAGAGTTGAACTAGCTCTATAGCCTAGTACAAATAATTTTACACTAGAGTTGAACTAGCTCTATAGCCTAGTACAAATAATTTTACAATATAGTTGAACTAGCTCTATAAGCTAGTTCAAATAATTTTACACTAGAGTTGGACTAGCTCTACAGCCTAGTACAAATAATTTTACACTAGAGTTGAACTAGATCTATAGCCTAGTACAAATAACTTTACACTAGAGTTGAACTAGCACTATAAGCTAGTTCAAATAATTTTACACTAGAGTTGAACTAGCTCTATAGCCTAGTACAAATAATTTTACACTATAGTTGAACTAGCTCTATAAGCTAGTTGAAATAATTTTACACTAGAGTTGAACTAGCTCTATAGCCTAGTACAAATAATTTTACACTAGAGTTGAACTAGCTCTATAGCCTAGTACAAATAATTTTACACTAGAGTTGAACTAGCTCTATAGCCTAGTACAAATAATTTTACACTAGAGTTGAACTAGCTCTATAAGCTAGTTGAAATAATTTTACACTAGAGTTGAACTAGCTCTATAGCCTAGTACAAAATTTTTTACACTAGAGTTGAACTAGATCTATAGCCTAGTACAAATAACTTTACACTAGAGTTGAACTAGCACTATAAGCTAGTTCAAATAATTTTACACTAGAGTTGAACTAGCTCTATAGCCTAGTACAAATAATTTTACACTATAGTTGAACTAGCTCTATAAGCTAGTTGAAATAATTTTACACTAGAGTTGAACTAGCTCTATAGCCTAGTACAAATAATTTTACACTAGAGTTGAACTAGCTCTATAAGCTAGTACAAATAATTTTACACTAGAGTTGAACTAGCTCTATAGCCTAGTACAAATAATTTTACACTAGAGTTGAACTAGCTCTATAAGCTAGTACAAATAATTTTACACTAGAGTTGAACTAGCTCTATAGCCTAGTACAAATAATTTTACACTAGAGTTGAACTAGCTCTATCAGCTAGTACAAATAAGTTTACACTATAGTTGAACTAGCTCTATAGCGTAGTACAAATAATTTTACACTAGAGTTGAACTAGCTCTATAGCCTAGTACAAATAATTTTACAATATAGTTGAACTAGCTCTATAAGCTAGTTCAAATAATTTTACACTAGAGTTGGACTAGCTCTACAGCCTACTACAAATAATTTAACACTAGAGTTGAACTAGCTCTATAGCCGAGTACAAATAACTTTACACTAGATTTGAACTAGCACTATAAGCTAGTTCAAATAATTTTACACTAGAGTTGAACTAGCTCTATAGCCTAGTAGAAATAACTTTACACTAGAGTTGAACTAGCTCTATAGCCTAGTAGAAATAATTTTACACTAGAGTTGAACTAGCTCTATAGCCTAGTACAAATAATTTGACACTAGAGTTGAACTAGCTCTATAAGCTAGTTGAAATAATTTTACACTAGAGTTGAACTAGCTCTATAGCCTAGTACAAAAATTTTTACACTAGAGTTGAACTAGTTCTATAGCCTAGTACAAATAATTTTACACTATAGTTGAAGTAGTTCTATAAGCTAGTTGAAATAATTTTACATTAGAGTTGAACTAGCTCTATAGCCTAGTACAAATAATTTTACACTATAGTTGAACTATCTCTATAGCCTAGTACAAATAATTTTACACTAGAGTTGGACTAGCTCTACAGCCTAGTACAAATAATTTTACACTAGAGTTGAACTAGCTCTATAGCCTAGTACAAATAACTTTACACTAGAGTTGAACTAACACTATAAGCTAGTTCAAATAATTTTACACTAGAGTTGAACTAGCTCTATAGCCTAGTAGAAATAATTTTACACTAGAGTTGAACTAGCTCTATAGCCTAGTAGAAATAATTTTACACTAGAGTTGAACTAGCTCTATAGCCTAGTACAAATAATTTTACACTAGAGTTGAACTAGTTCTATAGCCTAGTACAAATAACTTTACAATATAGTTGAACTAGCTCTATAAGCTAGTTGAATTAATTTTACACTAGAGTTGAACTAGCTCTATAGCCTAGTACAAATAATTTTACACTATAGTTGAACTAGCTCTATAAGCTAGTTGAAATAATTTTACACTAGAGTTGAACTAGCTCTATAGCCTAGTACACATAATTTTACACTATAGTTGAACTAGCTCTATAGCCTAGTACAAATAATTTTACACTAGAGTTGAACTAGCTCTATCAGCTAGTACAAATAATTTTACACTCTACTTGAACTAGCTCTGTAGCCTAGTACAAATAATTTTACACTAGAGTTGAATTAGCTCTATAGCCTAGTACAAATAATTTTACACTATAGTTGAACTAGCTCTATAAGCTAGTTGAAATAATTTTACACTAGAGTTGAACTAGCTCTATAGCCTAGTACAAATAATTTTACACTAGAGTTGAACTAGCTCTATAGCCTAGTACAAATAATTTTACACTAGAGTTGAACTAGCTCTATAAGCTAGTACAAATAATTTTACACTAGAGTTGAACTAGCTCTATAGCCTAGTACAAATAATTTTACACTAGAGTTGAACTAGCTCTATCAGCTAGTACAAATAATTTTACACTCTACTTGAACTAGCTCTGTAGCCTAGTACAAATAATTTTACACTATAGTTGAACTAGATCTATAGCCAAGTACAAATAATTTTACGCTAGAGTTGAACTAGCTCTATAGCCTAGTACAAATAATTTTACACTAGAGTTGAACTAGCTCTATAAGCTAGTACAAACAATTTCACACTAGAGTTGAACTAGCTCTATAGCCTAGTACAAATAATTTTACACTATAGTTGAACTAGCTCTATAAGCTAGTTGAAATAATTTTACACTAGAGTTGAACTAGCTCTATAGCCTAGTACAAATAATTTTACACTAGAGTTGAACTAGCTCTATAGCCTAGTACAAATAATTTTACACTAGAGTTGAACTAGCTCTATAAGCTAGTACAAATAATTTTACACTAGAGTTGAACTAGCTCTATAGCCTAGTACAAATAATTTTACACTAGAGTTGAACTAGCTCTATCAGCTAGTACAAATAATTTTACACTCTACTTGAACTAGCTCTGTAGCCTAGTACAAATAATTTTACACTATAGTTGAACTAGATCTATAGCCAAGTACAAATAATTTTACGCTAGAGTTGAACTAGCTCTATAGCCTAGTACAAATAATTTTACACTAGAGTTGAACTAGCTCTATAAGCTAGTACAAACAATTTCACACTAGAGTTGAACTAGCTCTATAGCCTAGTACAAATAATTTTACACTATAGTTGAACTAGCTCTATAAGCTAGTAGAAATAATTTTACACTAGAGTTGAACTAGCTCTATAGCCTAGTACAAATAATTTTACACTAGAGTTGAACTAGTTCCATAGCCTAGTACAAATAATTTTACAATATAGTTGAACTAGCTCTATAGCCTAGTACAAATAACTTTACACTAGAGTTGAACTAGCACTATAAGCTAGTTCAAATAATTTTACACTAGAGTTGAACTAGCTCTATAGCCTAGTAGAAATAACTTTACACTAGAGTTGAACTAGCTCTATAGCCTAGTAGAAATAATTTTACACTAGAGTTGAACTAGCTCTATGGCCTAGTACAAATAATTTTACACTAGAGTTGAACTAGCTCTATAAGCTAGTTGAAATAATTTTACACTAGAGTTGAACTAGCTCTATAGCCTAGTACAAAAATTTTTACACTAGAGTTGAACTAGTTCTATAGCCTAGTACAAATAATTTTACACTATAGTTGAAGTAGCTCTATAAGCTAGTTGAAATAATTTTACATTAGAGTTGAACTAGCTCTATAGCCTAGTACAAATAATTTTACACTTTAGTTGAACTAGCTCTATAGCCTAGTACAAATAATTTTACACTAGAGTTGGACTAGCTCTACAGCCTAGTACAAATAACTTTACACTAGAGTTGAACTAGCTCTATAGCCTAGTACAAATAACTTTACACTAGAGTTGAACTAACACTATAAGCTAGTTCAAATAATTTTACACTAGAGTTGAACTAGCTCTATAGCCTAGTAGAAATAATTTTACACTAGAGTTGAACTAGCTCTATAGCCTAGTAGAAATAATTTTACACTAGAGTTGAACTAGCTCTATAGCCTAGTACAAATAATTTTACACTAGAGTTGAACTAGTTCTATAGCCTAGTATAAATAATTTTACAATATAGTTGAACTAGCTCTATAAGCTAGTTGAATTAATTTTACACTAGAGTTGAACTAGCTCTATAGCCTAGTACAAATAATTTTACACTATAGGTGAACTAGCTCTATAATCTAGTTGAAATAATTTTACACTAGAGTTGAACTAGCTCTATAGCCTAGTACACATAATTTTACACTATAGTTGAACTAGCTCTATAGCCTAGTACAAATAATTTTACACTAGTGTTGAACTAGCGCTATAGCCTAGTACAAATAATTTTACAATAGAGTACAACTAGCTCTATAAGCTAGTACAAATAATTTTACGCTAGAGTTGAACTAGCTCTATAGACTAGTACAAATAATTTTACACTAGAGTTGAATTAGCTCCATAGCCTAGTACAAATAATTTTACACTATAGTTGAACTAGCTCTATAAGCTAGTTGAAATAATTTTACACTAGAGTTGAACTAGCTCTATAGCCTAGTACAAATAATTTTACACTAGAGTTGAACTAGCTCTATAGCCTAGTACAAATAATTTTACACTAGAGTTGAACTAGCTCTATAAGCTAGTACAAATAATTTTACACTAGAGTTGAACTAGTTCTATAGCCTAGTACAAATAATTTTACACTAGAGTTGAACTAGCTCTATCAGCTAGTACAAATAATTTTACACTCTACTTGAACTAGCTCTGTAGCCTAGTACAAATAATTTTACACTATAGTTGAACTAGATCTATAGCCAAGTACAAATAATTTTACGCTAGAGTTGAACTAGCTCTATAGCCTAGTACAAATAATTTTACACTAGAGTTGAACTAGCTCTATAAGCTAGTACAAACAATTTCACACTAGAGTTGAACTAGCTCTATAGCCTAGTACAAATAATTTTACACTATAGTTGAACTAGCTGTATAAGCTAGTAGAAATAATTTTACACTAGAGTTGAATTAGCTCTATAGCCTAGTACAAATAATTTTACACTATAGTTGAACTAGCTCTATAAGCTAGTTGAAATAATTTTACACTAGAGTTGAACTAGCTCTATAGCCTAGTACAAATAATTTTACACTAGAGTTGAACTAGCTCTATAGCCTAGTACAAATAATTTTACACTAGAGTTGAACTAGCTCTATAAGCTAGTACAAATAATTTTACACTAGAGTTGAACTAGCTCTATACCCTAGTACAAATAATTTTACACTAGAGTTGAACTAGCTCTATCAGCTAGTACAAATAATTTTACACTCTACTTGAACTAGCTCTGTAGCCTAGTACAAATAATTTTACACTATAGTTGAACTAGATCTATAGCCAAGTACAAATAATTTTACGCTAGAGTTGAACTAGCTCTATAGCCTAGTACAAATAATTTTACACTAGAGTTGAACTAGCTCTATAAGCTAGTACAAACAATTTCACACTAGAGTTGAACTAGCTCTATAGCCTAGTACAAATAATTTTACACTATAGTTGAACTAGCTCTATAAGCTAGTTGAAATAATTTTACACTAGAGTTGAACTAGCTCTATAGCCTAGTACAAATAATTTTACACTAGAGTTGAACTAGCTCTATAGCCTAGTACAAATAATTTTACACTAGAGTTGAACTAGCTCTATAAGCTAGTACAAATAATTTTACACTAGAGTTGAACTAGCTCTATAGCCTAGTACAAATAATTTTACACTAGAGTTGAACTAGCTCTATCAGCTAGTACAAATAATTTTACACTCTACTTGAACTAGCTCTGTAGCCTAGTACAAATAATTTTACACTATACTTGAACTAGATCTATAGCCAAGTACAAATAATTTTACGCTAGAGTTGAACTAGCTCTATAGCCTAGTACAAATAATTTTACACTAGAGTTGAACTAGCTCTATAAGCTAGTACAAACAATTTCACACTAGAGTTGAACTAGCTCTATAGCCTAGTACAAATAATTTTACACTATAGTTGAACTAGCTCTATAAGCTAGTAGAAATAATTTTACACTAGAGTTGAACTAGCTCTATAGCCTAGTACAAATAATTTTACACTAGAGTTGAACTAGTTCCATAGCCTAGTACAAATAATTTTACAATATAGTTGAACTAGCTCTATAGCCTAGTACAAATAACTTTACACTAGAGTTGAACTAGCACTATAAGCTAGTTCAAATAATTTTACACTAGAGTTGAACTAGCTCTATAGCCTAGTAGAAATAACTTTACACTAGAGTTGAACTAGCTCTATAGCCTAGTAGAAATAATTTTACACTAGAGTTGAACTAGCTCTATGGCCTAGTACAAATAATTTTACACTAGAGTTGAACTAGCTCTATAAGCTAGTTGAAATAATTTTACACTAGAGTTGAACTAGCTCTATAGCCTAGTACAAAAATTTTTACACTAGAGTTGAACTAGTTCTATAGCCTAGTACAAATAATTTTACACTATAGTTGAAGTAGCTCTATAAGCTAGTTGAAATAATTTTACATTAGAGTTGAACTAGCTCTATAGCCTAGTACAAATAATTTTACACTTTAGTTGAACTAGCTCTATAGCCTAGTACAAATAATTTTACACTAGAGTTGGACTAGCTCTACAGCCTAGTACAAATAACTTTACACTAGAGTTGAACTAGCTCTATAGCCTAGTACAAATAACTTTACACTAGAGTTGAACTAACACTATAAGCTAGTTCAAATAATTTTACACTAGAGTTGAACTAGCTCTATAGCCTAGTAGAAATAATTTTACACTAGAGTTGAACTAGCTCTATAGCCTAGTAGAAATAATTTTACACTAGAGTTGAACTAGCTCTATAGCCTAGTACAAATAATTTTACACTAGAGTTGAACTAGTTCTATAGCCTAGTATAAATAATTTTACAATATAGTTGAACTAGCTCTATAAGCTAGTTGAATTAATTTTACACTAGAGTTGAACTAGCTCTATAGCCTAGTACAAATAATTTTACACTATAGGTGAACTAGCTCTATAATCTAGTTGAAATAATTTTACACTAGAGTTGAACTAGCTCTATAGCCTAGTACACATAATTTTACACTATAGTTGAACTAGCTCTATAGCCTAGTACAAATAATTTTACACTAGTGTTGAACTAGCGCTATAGCCTAGTACAAATAATTTTACAATAGAGTACAACTAGCTCTATAAGCTAGTACAAATAATTTTACGCTAGAGTTGAACTAGCTCTATAGACTAGTACAAATAATTTTACACTAGAGTTGAATTAGCTCCATAGCCTAGTACAAATAATTTTACACTATAGTTGAACTAGCTCTATAAGCTAGTTGAAATAATTTTACACTAGAGTTGAACTAGCTCTATAGCCTAGTACAAATAATTTTACACTAGAGTTGAACTAGCTCTATAGCCTAGTACAAATAATTTTACACTAGAGTTGAACTAGCTCTATAAGCTAGTACAAATAATTTTACACTAGAGTTGAACTAGTTCTATAGCCTAGTACAAATAATTTTACACTAGAGTTGAACTAGCTCTATCAACTAGTACAAATAATTTTACACTCTACTTGAACTAGCT
This sequence comes from Triticum monococcum, assembly GCA_034509565.1. Classification (NCBI taxonomy): domain Eukaryota; kingdom Viridiplantae; phylum Streptophyta; class Magnoliopsida; order Poales; family Poaceae; genus Triticum; species Triticum monococcum. Next base: position 750,581,303 of record CM067847.1, read on the forward strand.
CTGTAGCCTAGTACAAATAATTTTACACTATAGTTGAACTAGATCTATAGCCAGTTACAAATAATTTTACGCTAGAGTTGAACTAGCTCTATAGCCTAGTACAAATAATTTTACACTAGAGTTGAACTAGCTCTATAAGCTAGTACAAACAATTTCACACTAGAGTTGAACTAGCTCTATAGCCTAGTACAAATAATTTTACACTATAGTTGAACTAGCTGTATAAGCTAGTAGAAATAATTTTACACTAGAGTTGAACTAGCTCTATAGCCTAGTACAAATAATTTTACACTAGAGTTGAACTAGTTCTATAGCCTAGTACAAATAATTTTACAATATAGTTGAACTAGCTCTATAGCCTAGTACAAATAATTTTACACTAGAGTTGGACTAGCTCTACAGCCTAGTACAAATAACTTTACACTAGAGTTGAACTAGCTCTATAGCCTAGTACAAATAACTTTACACTAGAGTTGAACTAGCACTATAAGCTAGTTCAAATAATTTTACACTAGAGTTGAACTAGCTCTATAGCCTAGTAGAAAAAATTTTACACTATAGTTGGACTAGCTCTATAAGCTACTTGAAATAATTTTACACTAGAGTTGAACTAGCTCTATAGCCTAGTACAAATAATTTTACACTAGAGTTGAACTAGCTCTATAGCCTAGTACAAATAATTTTACACTAGAGTTGAACTAGCTCTATAAGCTAGTACAAATAATTTTACACTAGAGTTGAACTAGCTCTATAGCCTAGTACAAATAACTTTACACTAGAGTTGAACTAGCACTATAAGCTAGTTCAAATAATTTTACACTAGAGTTGAACTAGCTCTATAGCCTAGTAGAAATAACTTTACACTTGAGTTGAACTAGCTCTATAGCCTAGTAGAAATAATTTTACACTAGAGTTGAACTAGCTCTATAGCCTAGTACAAACAATTTTACACTAGAGTTGAACTAGCTCTATAAGCTAGTTGAAATAATTTTACACTAGAGTTGAACTAGCTCTATAGACTAGTACAAAATTTTTTACACTAGAGTTGAACTAGTTCTATAGCCTAGTACAAATAATTTTACACTATAGTTGAAGTAGCTCTATAAGCTAGTTGAAATAATTTTACATTAGAGTTGAACTAGCTCTATAGCCTAGTACAAATAATTTTACACTATAGTTGAACTAGCTCTATAGCCTAGTACAAATAATTTTACACTAGAGTTGGACTAGCTCTACAGCCTAGTACAAATAACATTACACTAGAGTTGAACTAGCTCTATAGCCTAGTACAAATAATTTTACACTAGAGTTGAACTAGTTCCATAGCCTAGTACAAATAATTTTACAATATAGTTGAACTAGCTCTATAGCCTAGTACAAATAACTTTACACTAGAGTTGAACTAGCACTATAAGCTAGTTCAAATAATTTTACACTAGAGTTGAACTAGCTCTATAGCCTAGTAGAAATAACTTTACAGTAGAGTTGAACTAGCTCTATAGCCTAGTAGAAATAATTTTACACTAGAGTTGAACTAGCTCTATGGCCTAGTACAAATAATTTTACACTAGAGTTGAACTAGCTCTATAAGCTAGTTGAAATAATTTTACACTAGAGTTGAACTAGCTCTATAGCCTAGTACAAAATTTTTTACACTAGAGTTGAACTAGTTCTATAGCCTAGTACAAATAATTTTACACTATAGTTGAAGTAGCTCTATAAGCTAGTTGAAATAATTTTACATTAGAGTTGAACTAGCTCTATAGCCTAGTACAAATAATTTTACACTTTAGTTGAACTAGCTCTATAGCCTAGTACAAATAATTTTACACTAGAGTTGGACTAGCTCTACAGCCTAGTACAAATAACTTTACACTAGAGTTGAACTAGCTCTATAGCCTAGTACAAATAACTTTACACTAGAGTTGAACTAACACTATAAGCTAGTTCAAATAATTTTACACTAGAGTTGAACTAGCTCTATAGCCTAGTAGAAATAATTTTACACTAGAGTTGAACTAGCTCTATAGCCTAGTAGAAATAATTTTACACTAGAGTTGAACTAGCTCTATAGCCTAGTACAAATAATTTTACACTAGAGTTGAACTAGTTCTATAGCCTAGTATAAATAATTTTACAATATAGTTGAACTAGCTCTATAAGCTAGTTGAATTAATTTTACACTAGAGTTGAACTAGCTCTATAGCCTAGTACAAATAATTTTACACTATAGGTGAACTAGCTCTATAATCTAGTTGAAATAATTTTACACTAGAGTTGAACTAGCTCTATAGCCTAGTACACATAATTTTACACTATAGTTGAACTAGCTCTATAGCCTAGTACAAATAATTTTACACTAGTGTTGAACTAGCGCTATAGCCTAGTACAAATAATTTTACAATAGAGTACAACTAGCTCTATAAGCTAGTACAAATAATTTTACGCTAGAGTTGAACTAGCTCTATAGACTAGTACAAATAATTTTACACTAGAGTTGAATTAGCTCCATAGCCTAGTACAAATAATTTTACACTATAGTTGAACTAGCTCTATAAGCTAGTTGAAATAATTTTACACTAGAGTTGAACTAGCTCTATAGCCTAGTACAAATAATTTTACACTAGAGTTGAACTAGCTCTATAGCCTAGTACAAATAATTTTACACTAGAGTTGAACTAGCTCTATAAGCTAGTACAAATAATTTTACACTAGAGTTGAACTAGTTCTATAGCCTAGTACAAATAATTTTACACTAGAGTTGAACTAGCTCTATCAACTAGTACAAATAATTTTACACTCTACTTGAACTAGCTCTGTAGCCTAGTACAAATAATTTTACACTATAGTTGAACTAGATCTATAGCCAAGTACAAATAATTTTACGCTAGAGTTGAACTAGCTCTATAGCCTAGTACAAATAATTTTACACTAGAGTTGAACTAGCTCTATAAGCTAGTACAAACAATTTCACACTAGAGTTGAACTAGCTCTATAGCCTAGTACAAATAATTTTACACTATAGTTGAACTAGCTGTATAAGCTAGTAGAAATAATTTTACACTAGAGTTGAACTAGCTCTATAGCCTAGTACAAATAATTTTACACTAGAGTTGAACTAGTTCTATAGCCTAGTACAAATAATTTTACAATATAGTTGAACTAGCTCTATAGCCTAGTACAAATAATTTTACACTAGAGTTGGACTAGCTCTACAGCCTAGTACAAATAACTTTACACTAGAGTTGAACTAGCTCTATAGCCTAGTACAAATAGCTTTACACTAGAGTTGAACTAGCACTATAAGCTAGTTCAAATAATTTTACACTAGAGTTGAACTAGCTCTATAGCCTAGTAGAAAAAATTTTACACTATAGTTGGACTAGCTCTATAAGCTAGTTGAAATAATTTTACACTAGAGTTGAACTAGCTCTATAGCCTAGTACAAATAATTTTACAATAGAGTTGAACTAGCTCTATAGCCTAGTACAAATAATTTTACACTAGAGTTGAACTAGCTCTATAAGCTAGTACAAATAATTTTACACTAGAGTTGAACTAGCTCTATAGCCTAGTACAAATAACTTTACACTAGAGTTGAACTAGCACTATAAGCTAGTTCAAATAATTTTACACTAGAGTTGAACTAGCTCTATAGCCTAGTAGAAATAACTTTACACTAGAGTTGAACTAGCTCTATAGCCTAGTAGAAATAATTTTACACTAGAGTTGAACTAGCTCTATAGCCTAGTACAAACAATTTTACACTAGAGTTGAACTAGCTCTATAAGCTAGTTGAAATAATTTTACACTAGAGTTGAACTAGCTCTATAGCCTAGTACAAAAATTTTTACACTAGAGTTGAACTAGTTCTATAGCCTAGTACAAATAATTTTACACTATAGTTGAAGTAGCTCTATAAGCTAGTTGAAATAATTTTACATTAGAGTTGAACTAGCTCTATAGCCTAGTACAAATAATTTTACACTATAGTTGAACTAGCTCTATAGCCTAGTACAAATAATTTTACACTAGAGTTGGACTAGCTCTACAGCCTAGTACAAATAACTTTACACTAGAGTTGAACTAGCTCTATAGCCTAGTACAAATAACTTTACACTAGAGTTGAACTAACACTATAAGCTAGTTCAAATAATTTTACACTAGAGTTGAACTAGCTCTATAGCCTAGTAGAAATAATTTTACACTAGAGTTGAACTAGCTCTATAGCCTAGTAGAAATAATTTTACACTAGAGTTGAACTAGCTCTATAGCCTAGTACAAATAATTTTACACTAGAGTTGAGCTAGTTCTATAGCCTAGTACAAATAATTTTACAATATAGTTGAACTAGCTCTATAAGCTAGTTGAATTAATTTTACACTAGAGTTGAACTAGCTCTATAGCCTAGTACAAATAATTTTACACTATAGTTGAACTAGCTCTATAAGCTAGTTGAAATAATTTTACACTAGAGTTGAACTAGCTCTATAGCCTAGTACACATAATTTTACACTATAGTTGAACTAGCTCTATAGCCTAGTACAAATAATTTTACACTAGAGTTGAACTAGCTCTATAGCCTAGTACAAATAATTTTACAATAGAGTACAACTAGCTCTATAAGCTAGTACAAATAATTTTACGCTAGAGTTGAACTAGCTCTATAGACTAGTACAAATAATTTTACACTAGAGTTGAATTAGCTCCATAGCCTAGTACAAATAATTTTACACTATAGTTGAACTAGCTCTATAAGCTAGTTGAAATAATTTTACACTAGAGTTGAACTAGCTCTATAGCCTAGTACAAATAATTTTACACTAGAGTTGAACTAGCTCTATAGCCTAGTACAAATAATTTTACACTAGAGTTGAACTAGCTCTATAAGCTAGTACAAATAATTTTACACTAGAGTTGAACTAGTTCTATAGCCTAGTACAAATAATTTTACACTAGAGTTGAACTAGCTCTATCAGCTAGTACAAATAATTTTACACTCTACTTGAACTAGCTCTGTAGCCTAGTACAAATAATTTTACACTATAGTTGAACTAGATCTATAGCCAAGTACAAATAATTTTACGCTAGAGTTGAACTAGCTCTATAGCCTAGTACAAATAATTTTACACTAGAGTTGAACTAGCTCTATAAGCTAGTACAAACAATTTCACACTAGAGTTGAACTAGCTCTATAGCCTAGTACAAATAATTTTACACTATAGTTGAACTAGCTGTATAAGCTAGTAGAAATAATTTTACACTAGAGTTGAACTAGCTCTATAGCCTAGTACAAATAATTTTACACTAGAGTTGAACTAGTTCTATAGCCTAGTACAAATAATTTTACAATATAGTTGAACTAGCTCTATAGCCTAGTACAAATAATTTTACACTAGAGTTGGACTAGCTCTACAGCCTAGTACAAATAACTTTACACTAGAGTTGAACTAGCTCTATAGCCTAGTACAAATAACTTTACACTAGAGTTGAACTAGCACTATAAGCTAGTTCAAATAATTTTACACTAGAGTTGAACTAGCTCTATAGCCTAGTAGAAAAAAATTTACACTATAGTTGGACTAGCTCTATAAGCTAGTTGAAATAATTTTACACTAGAGTTGAACTAGCTCTATAGCCTAGTACAAATAATTTTACACTAGAGTTGAACTAGCTCTATAGCCTAGTACAAATAATTTTACACTAGAGTTGAACTAGCTCTATAAGCTAGTACAAATAATTTTACACTAGAGTTGAACTAGCTCTATAGCCTAGTACAAATAACTTTACACTAGAGTTGAACTAGCACTATAAGCTAGTTCAAATAATTTTACACTAGAGTTGAACTAGCTCTATAGCCTAGTAGAAATAACTTTACACTAGAGTTGAACTAGCTCTATAGCCTAGTAGAAATAATTTTACACTAGAGTTGAACTAGCTCTATAGCCTAGTACAAACAATTTTACACTAGAGTTGAACTAGCTCTATAAGCTAGTTGAAATAATTTTACACTAGAGTTGAACTAGCTCTATAGCCTAGTACAAAAATTTTTACACTAGAGTTGAACTAGTTCTATAGCCTAGTACAAATAATTTTACACTATAGTTGAAGTAGCTCTATAAGCTAGTTGAAATAATTTTACATTAGAGTTGAACTAGCTCTATAGCCTAGTACAAATAATTTTACACTATAGTTGAACTAGCTCTATAGCCTAGTACAAATAATTTTACACTAGAGTTGGACTAGCTCTACAGCCTAGTACAAATAACTTTACACTAGAGTTGAACTAGCTCTATAGCCTAGTACAAATAACTTTACACTAGAGTTGAACTAACACTATAAGCTAGTTCAAATAATTTTACACTAGAGTTGAACTAGCTCTATAGCCTAGTAGAAATAATTTTACACTAGAGTTGAACTAGCTCTATAGCCTAGTAGAAATAATTTTACACTAGAGTTGAACTAGCTCTATAGCCTAGTACAAATAATTTTACACTAGAGTTGAGCTAGTTCTATAGCCTAGTACAAATAATTTTACAATATAGTTGAACTAGCTCTATAAGCTAGTTGAATTAATTTTACACTAGAGTTGAACTAGCTCTATAGCCTAGTACAAATAATTTTACACTATAATTGAACTAGCTCTATAAGCTAGTTGAAATAATTTTACACTAGAGTTGAACTAGCTCTATAGCCTAGTACACATAATTTTACACTATAGTTGAACTAGCTCTATAGCCTAGTACAAATAATTTTACACTAGTGTTGAACTAGCGCTATAGCCTAGTACAAATAATTTTACAATAGAGTACAACTAGCTCTATAAGCTAGTACAAATAATTTTACGCTAGAGTTGAACTAGCTCTATAGACTAGTACAAATAATTTTACACTAGAGTTGAATTAGCTCTATAGCCTAGTACAAATAATTTTACACTATAGTTGAACTAGCTCTATAAGCTTGTTGAAATAATTTTACACTAGAGTTGAACTAGCTCTATAGCCTAGTACAAATAATTTTACACTAGAGTTGAACTAGCTCTATAGCCTAGTACAAATAATTTTACACTAGAGTTGAACTAGCTCTATAAGCTAGTACAAATAATTTTACACTAGAGTTGAACTAGCTCTATAGCCTAGTACAAATAATTTTACACTAGAGTTGAACTAGCTCTATCAGCTAGTACAAATAATTTTACACTCTACTTGAACTAGCTCTGTAGCCTAGTACAAATAATTTTACACTATAGTTGAACTAGATCTATAGCCAAGTACAAATAATTTTACGCTAGAGTTGAACTAGCTCTATAGCCTAGTACAAATAATTTTACACTAGAGTTGAACTAGCTCTATAAGCTAGTACAAATAATTTCACACTAGAGTTGAACTAGCTCTATAGCCTAGTACAAATAATTTTACACTATAGTTGAACTAGCTCTATAAGCTAGTTGAAATAATTTTACACTAGAGTTGAACTAGCTCTATAGCCTAGTACAAATAATTTTACACTATAGTTGAACTAGCTCTATAAGCTAGTTGAAATAATTTTACACTAGAGTTGAACTAGCTCTATAGCCTAGTACAAATAATTTTACACTAGAGTTGAACTAGCTCTATAAGCTAGTACAAATAATTTATACTAGAGTTGAACTAGCTCTATAGCCTAGTACAAATAATTTTACACTATAGTTGAACTAGCTCTATAAGCTAGTTCAAATAATTTTACACTAGAGTTGAACTAGCTCTATAGCCTAGTACAAATAATTTTACACTAGAGTTGAACTAGCTCTATAGCCTAGTACAAATAATTTTACACTAGAGTTGAACTAGCTCTATAGCCTAGTACAAATAACTTTACACTAGAGTTGAACTAGCACTATATGCTAGTTCAAATAATTTTACACTAGAGTTGAACTAGCTCTATAGCCTAGTAGAAATAACTTTACACTAGAGTTGAACTAGCTCTATAGCCTAGTAGAAATAATTATACACTAGAGTTGAACTAGCTCTATAGCCTAGTACAAATAATTTTACACTAGAGTTGAACTAGTTCTATAGCCTAGTACAAATAATTTTACACTATAGTTGAACTAGCTCTATAAGCTAGTTGAAATAATTTTACATTAGAGTTGAACTAGCTCTATAGCCTAGTACAAATAATTTTACACTATAGTTGAACTAGCTCTATAGCCTAGTACAAATAATTTTACACTAGAGTTGGACTAGCTCTACAGCCAAGTACAAATAACTTTACACTAGAGTTGAACTAGCTCTATAGCCTAGTACAAATAACTTTACACTAGAGTTGAACTAACACTATAAGCTAGTTCAAATAATTTTACACTAGATTTGAACTAGCTCTATAGCCTAGTAGAAATAATTTTACACTAGAGTTGAACTAGCTCTATAGCCTAGTAGAAATAATTTTACACTAGAGTTAAACTAGCTCTATAGCCTAGTACAAATAATTTTACACTAGAGTTGAACTAGTTCTGTAGCCTAGTACAAATAATTTTACAATATAGTTGAACTAGCTCTATAAGCTAGTTGAAATAATTTTACACTAGAGTTGAACTAGCTCTATAGCCTAGCACAAATAATTTTACACTATAGTTGAACTAGCTCTATAAGCTAGTTGAAATAATTTTACACTAGAGTTGAACTAGCTCTATAGCCTAGTACAAATAATTTTACACTATAGTTGAACTAGCTCTATAAGCTAGTACAAACAATTTCACACTAGAGTTGAACTAGCTCTATAGCCTAGTACAAATAATTTTACACTATAGTTGAACTAGCTCTATAAGCTAGTTGAAATAATTTTACACTAGAGTTGAACTAGCTCTATAGCCTAGTACAAATAATTTTACACTAGAGTTGAACTAGCTCTATAGCCTAGTACAAATAATTTTACACTAGAGTTGAACTAGCTCTATAAGCTAGTACAAATAATTTTACACTAGAGTTGAACTAGCTCTATAGCCTAGTACAAATAATTTTACACTAGAGTTGAACTAGTTCTATCAGCTAGTACAAATAATTTTACACTCTACTTGAACTAGCTCTGTAGCCTAGTACAAGTAATTTTACACTATAGTTGAACTAGATCTATAGCCAAGTACAAATAATTTTACGCTAGAGTTGAACTAGCTCTATAGCCTAGTACAAATAATTTTACACTAGAGTTGAACTAGCTCTATAAACTAGTACAAACAATTTCACACTAGAGTTGAACTAGCTCTATAGCCTAGTACAAATAATTTTACACTATAGTTGAACTAGCTCTATAAGCTAGTAGAAATAATTTTACACTAGAGTTGAACTAGCTCTATAGCCTAGTACAAATAATTTTACACTAGAGTTGAACTAGTTCTATAGCCTAGTACAAATAATTTTACAATATAGTTGAACTAGCTCTATAGCCTAGTACAAATAACTTTACACTAGAGTTGAACTAGCACTATAAGCTAGTTCAAATAATTTTACACTAGAGTTGAACTAGCTCTATAGCCTAGTAGAAATAACTTTACACTAGAGTTGAACTAGCTCTATAGCCTAGTAGAAATAATTTTACACTAGAGTTGAACTAGCTCTATAGCCTAGTACAAATAATTTTACACTAGAGTTGAACTAGCTCTATAAGCTAGTTGAAATAATTTTACACTAGAGTTGAACTAGCTCTATAGCCTAGTACAAAAATTTTTACACTAGAGTTGAACTAGTTCTATAGCCTAGTACAAATAATTTTACACTATAGTTGAAGTAGCTCTATAAGCTAGTTGAAATAATTTTACATTAGAGTTGAACTAGCTCTATAGCCTAGTACAAATAATTTTACACTAGAGTTGGACTAGCTCTACAGCCTAGTACAAATAACTTTACACTAGAGTTGAACTAGCTCTATAGCCTAGTACAAATAACTTTACACTAGAGTTGAACTAACACTATAAGCTAGTTCAAATAATTTTACACTAGAGTTGAACTAGCTCTATAGCCTAGTAGAAATAATTTTACACTAGAGTTGAACTAGCTCTATAGCCTAGTAGAAATAATTTTACACTAGAGTTGAACTAGCTCTATAGCCTAGTACAAATAATTTTACACTAGAGTTGAACTAGTTCTATAGCCTGGTACAAATAATTTTACAATATAGTTGAACTAGCTCTATAAGCTAGTTGAATTAATTTTACACTAGAGTTGAACTAGCTCTATAGCCTAGTACAAATAATTTTACACTATAGTTGAACTAGCTCTATAAGCTAGTTGAAATAATTTTACACTAGAGTTGAACTAGCTCTATAGCCTAGTACACATAATTTTACACTATAGTTGAACTAGCTCTATAGCCTAGTACAAATAATTTTACACTAGTGTTGAACTAGCGCTATAGCCTAGTACAAATAATTTTACAATAGAGTACAACTAGCTCTATAAGCTAGTACTAATAATTTTACGCTAGAGTTGAACTAGCTCTATAGACTAGTACAAATAATTTTACACTAGAGTTGAATTAGCTCCATAGCCTAGTACAAATAATTTTACACTATAGTTGAACTAGCTCTATAAGCTAGTTGAAATAATTTTACACTAGAGTTGAACTAGCTCTATAGCCTAGTACAAATAATTTTACACTAGAGTTGAACTAGCTCTATAGCCTAGTACAAATAATTTTACACTAGAGTTGAACTAGCTCTATAAGCTAGTACAAATAATTTTACACTAGAGTTGAACTAGCTCTATAGCCTAGTACAAATAATTTTACACTAGAGTTGAACTAGCTCTATCAGCTAGTACAAATAATTTTACACTCTACTTGAACTAGCTCTGTAGCCTAGTACAAATAATTTTACACTATAGTTGAACTAGATCTATAGCCAAGTACAAATAATTTTACGCTAGAGTTGAACTAGCTCTATAGCCTAGTACAAATAATTTTACACTAGAGTTGAACTAGCTCTATAAGCTAGTACAAACAATTTCACACTAGAGTTGAACTAGCTCTATAGCCTAGTACAAATAATTTTACACTATAGTTGAACTAGCTCTATAAGCTAGTAGAAATAATTTTACACTAGAGTTGAACTAGCTCTATAGCCTAGTACAAATAATTTTACACTAGAGTTGAACTAGTTCTATAGCCTAGTACAAATAATTTTACAATATAGTTGAACTAGCTCTATAGCCTAGTACAAATAATTTTACACTAGAGTTGGACTAGCTCTACAGCCTAGTACAAATAACTTTACACTAGAGTTGAACTAGCTCTATAGCCTAGTACAAATAACTTTACACTAGAGTTGAACTAGCACTATAAGCTAGTTCAAATAATTTTACACTAGAGTTGAACTAGCTCTATAGCCTAGTAGAAAACAATTTACACTACAGTTGGACTAGCTCTATAAGCTAGTTGAAATAATTTTACACTAGAGTTGAACTAGCTCTATAGCCTAGTACAAATAATTTTACACTAGAGTTGAACTAGCTCTATAGCCTAGTACAAATAATTTTACACTAGAGTTGAACTAGCTCTATAGCCTAGTACAAATAATTTTACAATATAGTTGAACTAGCTCTATAAGCTAGTTCAAATAATTTTACACTAGAGTTGGACTAGCTCTACAGCCTAGTACAAATAATTTTACACTAGAGTTGAACTAGCTCTATAGCCTAGTACAAATAACTTTACACTAGAGTTGAATTAGCACTATAAGCTAGTTCAAATAATTTTACACTAGAGTTGAACTAGCTCTATAGCCTAGTACAAATAATTTTAGACTATAGTTGAACTAGCTCTATAAGCTAGTTGAAATAATTTTACACTAGAGTTGAACTAGCTCTATAGCCTAGTACAAATAATTTTACACTAGAGTTGAACTAGCTCTATAAGCTAGTACAAATAATTTTACACTAGAGTTGAACTAGCTCTATAGCCTAGTACAAATAATTTTACACTAGATTTGAACTAGCTCTATAAGCTAGTACAAATAATTTTACACTAGAGTTGAACTAGCTCTATAGCCTAGTAAAAATAATTTTACACTAGAGTTGAACTAGCTCTATCAGCTAGTACAAATAAGTTTACACTATAGTTGAACTAGCTCTATAGCCTAGTACAAATAATTTTACACTAGAGTTGAACTAGCTCTATAGCCTAGTACCAATAATTTTACAATATAGTTGAACTAGCTCTATAAGCTAGTTCAAATAATTTTACACTAGAGTTGGACTAGCTCTACAGCCTACTACAAATAATTTAACACTAGAGTTGAACTAGCTCTATAGCCTATTACAAATAACTTTACACTAGAGTTGAACTAGCACTATAAGCTAGTTCAAATAATTTTACACTAGAGTTGAACTAGCTCTATAGCCTAGTAGAAATAACTTTACACTAGAGTTGAACTAGCTCTATAGCCTAGTAGAAATAATTTTACACTAGAGTTGAACTAGCTCTATAGCCTAGTACAAACAATTTTACACTAGAGTTGAACTAGCTCTATAAGCTAGTTGAAATAATTTTACACTAGAGTTGAACTAGCTCTATAGCCTAGTACAAAAATTTTTACACTAGAGTTGAACTAGTTCTATAGCCTAGTACAAATAATTTTACACTATAGTTGAAGTAGCTCTATAAGCTAGTTGAAATAATTTTACATTAGAGTTGAACTAGCTCTATAGCCTAGTACAAATAATTTTACACTATAGTTGAACTAGCTCTATAGCCTAGTACAAATAATTTTACACTAGAGTTGGACTAGCTCTACAGCCTAGTACAAATAACTTTACACTAGAGTTGAACTAGCTCTATAGCCTAGTACAAATAACTTTACACTAGAGTTGAACTAACACTATAAGCTAGTTCAAATAATTTTACACTAGAGTTGAACTAGCTCTATAGCCTAGTAGAAATAATTTTACACTAGAGTTGAACTAGCTCTATAGCCTAGTAGAAATAATTTTACACTAGAGTTGAACTAGCTCTATAGCCTAGTACAAATAATTTTACACTAGAGTTGAACTAGTTCTATAGCCTAGTACAAATAGTTTTACAATATAGTTGAACTAGCTCTATAAGCTAGTTGAATTAATTTTACACTAGAGTTGAACTAGCTCTATAGCCTAGTACAAATAATTTTACACTATAGTTGAACTAGCTCTATAAGCTAGTTGAAATAATTTTACACTAGAGTTGAACTAGCTCTATAGCCTAGTACACATAATTTTACACTATAGTTGAACTAGCTCTATAGCCTAGTACAAATAATTTTACACTAGTGTTGAACTAGCGCTATAGCCTAGTACAAATAATTTTACAATAGAGTACAACTAGCTCTATAAGCTAGTACAAATAATTTTACGCTAGAGTTGAACTAGCTCTATAGACTAGTACAAATAATTTTACACTAGAGTTGAATTAGCTCTATAGCCTAGTACAAATAATTTTACACTATAGTTGAACTAGCTCTATAAGCTAGTTGAAATAATTTTACACTAGAGTTGAACTAGCTCTATAGCCTAGTACAAATAATTTTACACTAGAGTTGAACTAGCTCTATAGCCTAGTACAAATAATTTTACACTAGAGTTGAACTAGCTCTATAAGCTAGTACAAATAATTTTACACTAGAGTTGAACTAGCTCTATAGCCTAGTACAAATAATTTTACACTAGAGTTGAACTAGCTCTATCAGCTAGTACAAATAATTTTACACTCTACTTGAACTAGCTCTGTAGCCTAGTACAAATAATTTTACACTACAGTTGAACTAGATCTATAGCCAAGTACAAATAATTTTACGCTAGAGTTGAACTAGCTCTATAGCCTAGTACAAATAATTTTACACTAGAGTTGAACTAGCTCTATAAGCTAGTACAAATAATTTCACACTAGAGTTGAACTAGCTCTATAGCCTAGTACAAATAATTTTACACTATAGTTGAACTAGCTCTATAAGCTAGTTGAAATAATTTTACACTAGAGTTGAACTAGCTCTATAGCCTAGTACAAATAATTTTACACTATAGTTGAACTAGCTCTATAAGCTAGTTGAAATAATTTTACACTAGAGTTGAACTAGCTCTATAGCCTAGTACAAATAATTTTACACTAGAGTTGAACTAGCTCTATAGCCTAGTACCAATAATTTTACAATATAGTTGAACTAGCTCTATAAGCTATTTCAAATAATTTTACACTAGAGTTGGACTAGCTCTACAGCCTACTACAAATAATTTAACACTAGAGTTGAACTAGCTCTATAGCCTAGTACAAATAACTTTACACTAGAGTTGAACTAGCACTATAAGCTAGTTCAAATAATTTTACACTAGAGTTGAACTAGCTCTATAGCCTAGTAGAAATAACTTTACACTAGAGTTGAACTAGCTCTATAGCCTAGTAGAAATAATTTTACACTAGAGTTGAACTAGCTCTATAGCCTAGTACAAACAATTTTACACTAGAGTTGAACTAGCTCTATAAGCTAGTTGAAATAATTTTACACTAGAGTTGAACTAGCTCTATAGCCTAGTACAAAAATTTTTACACTAGAGTTGAACTAGTTCTATAGCCTAGTACAAATAATTTTACACTATAGTTGAAGTAGCTCTATAAGCTAGTTGAAATAATTTTACATTAGAGTTGAACTAGCTCTATAGCCTAGTACAAATAATTTTACACTATAGTTGAACTAGCTCTATAGCCTAGTACAAATAATTTTACACTAGAGTTGGACTAGCTCTACAGCCTAGTACAAATAACTTTACACTAGAGTTGAACTAGCTCTATAGCCTAGTACAAATAACTTTACACTAGAGTTGAACTAACACTATAAGCTAGTTCAAATAATTTTACACTAGAGTTGAACTAGCTCTATAGCCTAGTAGAAATAATTTTACACTAGAGTTGAACTAGCTCTATAGCCTAGTAGAAATAATTTTACACTAGAGTTGAACTAGCTCTATAGCCTAGTACAAATAATTTTACACTAGAGTTGAACTAGTTCTATAGCCTAGTACAAATAATTTTACAATATAGTTGAACTAGCTCTATAAGCTAGTTGAATTAATTTTACACTAGAGTTGAACTAGCTCTATAGCCTAGTACAAATAATTTTACACTATAGTTGAACTAGCTC
This sequence comes from Triticum monococcum, assembly GCA_034509565.1. Lineage (NCBI taxonomy): Eukaryota > Viridiplantae > Streptophyta > Magnoliopsida > Poales > Poaceae > Triticum > Triticum monococcum. The sequence goes on from CM067847.1 coordinate 750,596,439, forward strand.
TATAAGCTAGTTGAAATAATTTTACACTAGAGTTGAACTAGCTCTATAGCCTAGTACACATAATTTTACACTATAGTTGAACTAGCTCTATAGCCTAGTACAAATAATTTTACACTAGTGTTGAACTAGCGCTATAGCCTAGTACAAATAATTTTACAATAGAGTACAACTAGCTCTATAAGCTAGTACAAATAATTTTACGCTAGAGTTGAACTAGCTCTATAGACTAGTACAAATAATTTTACACTAGAGTTGAATTAGCTCTATAGCCTAGTACAAATAATTTTACACTATAGTTGAACTAGCTCTATAAGCTAGTTGAAATAATTTTACACTAGAGTTGAACTAGCTCTATAGCCTAGTACAAATAATTTTACACTAGAGTTGAACTAGCTCTATAGCCTAGTACAAATAATTTTACACTAGAGTTGAACTAGCTCTATAAGCTAGTACAAATAATTTTACACTAGAGTTGAACTAGCTCTATAGCCTAGTACAAATAATTTTACACTAGAGTTGAACTAGCTCTATCAGCTAGTACAAATAATTTTACACTCTACTTGAACTAGCTCTGTAGCCTAGTACAAATAATTTTACACTATAGTTGAACTAGATCTATAGCCAAGTACAAATAATTTTACGCTAGAGTTGAACTAGCTCTATAGCCTAGTACAAATAATTTTACACTAGAGTTGAACTAGCTCTATAAGCTAGTACAAATAATTTCACAATAGAGTTGAACTAGCTCTATAGCCTAGTACAAATAATTTTACACTATAGTTGAACTAGCTCTATAAGCTAGTTGAAATAATTTTACACTAGAGTTGAACTAGCTCTATAGCCTAGTACAAATAATTTTACACTATAGTTGAACTAGCTCTATAAGCTAGTTGAAATAATTTTACACTAGAGTTGAACTAGCTCTATAGCCTAGTACAAATAATTTTACACTAGAGTTGAACTAGCTCTATAAGCTAGTACAAATAATTTATACTAGAGTTGAACTAGCTCTATAGCCTAGTACAAATAATTTTACACTATAGTTGAACTAGCTCTATAAGCTAGTTCAAATAATTTTACACTAGAGTTGAACTAGCTCTATAGCCTAGTACAAATAATTTTACACTAGAGTTGAACTAGCTCTATAGCCTAGTACAAATAATTTTACACTAGAGTTGAACTAGCTCTATAGCCTAGTACAAATAACTTTACACTAGAGTTGAACTAGCACTATAAGCTAGTTCAAATAATTTTACACTAGAGTTGAACTAGCTCTATAGCCTAGTAGAAATAACTTTACACTAGAGTTGAACTAGCTCTATAGCCTAGTACAAATAATTTTACACTATAGTTGAACTAGCTCTATAGCCTAGTACAAATAATTTTACACTAGAGTTGGACTAGCTCTACAGCCTAGTACAAATAACTTTACACTAGAGTTGAACTAGCTCTATAGCCTAGTACAAATAACTTTACACTAGAGTTGAACTAACACTATAAGCTAGTTCAAATAATTTTACACTAGAGTTGAACTAGCTCTATAGCCTAGTAGAAATAATTTTACACTAGAGTTGAACTAGCTCTATAGCCTAGTAGAAATAATTTTACACTAGAGTTGAACTAGCTCTATAGCCTAGTACAAATAATTTTACACTAGAGTTGAACTAGTTCTATACCCTAGTACAAATAATTTTACAATATAGTTGAACTAGCTCTATAAGCTAGTTGAATTAATTTTACACTAGAGTTGAACTAGCTCTATAGCCTAGTACAAATAATTTTACACTATAGTTGAACTAGCTCTATAAGCTAGTTGAAATAATTTTACACTAGAGTTGAACTAGCTCTATAGCCTAGTACACATAATTTTACACTATAGTTGAACTAGCTCTATAGCCTAGTACAAATAATTTTACACTAGTGTTGAACTAGCTCTATAGCCTAGTACAAATAATTTTACAATAGAGTACAACTAGCTCTATAAGCTAGTACAAATAATTTTACGCTAGAGTTGAACTAGCTCTATAGACTAGTACAAATAATTTTACACTAGAGTTGAATTAGCTCTATAGCCTAGTACAAATAATTTTACACTATAGTTGAACTAGCTCTATAAGCTAGTTGAAATAATTTTACACTAGAGTTGAACTAGCTCTATAGCCTAGTACAAATAATTTTACACTAGAGTTGAACTAGCTCTATAGCCTAGTACAAATAATTTTACACTAGAGTTGAACTAGCTCTATAAGCTAGTACAAATAATTTTACACTAGAGTTGAACTAGCTCTATAGCCTAGTACAAATAATTTTACACTAGAGTTGAACTAGCTCTATCAGCTAGTACAAATAATTTTACACTCTACTTGAACTAGCTCTGTAGCCTAGTACAAATAATTTTACACTATAGTTGAACTAGATCTATAGCCAAGTACAAATAATTTTACGCTAGAGTTGAACTAGCTCTATAGCCTAGTACAAATAATTTTACACTAGAGTTGAACTAGCTCTATAAGCTAGTACAAATAATTTCACACTAGAGTTGAACTAGCTCTATAGCCTAGTACAAATAATTTTACACTATAGTTGAACTAGCTCTATAAGCTAGTTGAAATAATTTTACACTAGAGTTGAACTAGCTCTATAGCCTAGTACAAATAATTTTACACGATAGTTGAACTAGCTCTATAAGCTAGTTGAAATAATTTTACACTAGAGTTGAACTAGCTCTATAGCCTAGTACAAATAATTTTACACTAGAGTTGAACTAGCTCTATAAGCTAGTACAAATAATTTATACTAGAGTTGAACTAGCTCTATAGCCTAGTACAAATAATTTTACACTATAGTTGAACTATCTCTATAAGCTAGTTCAAATAATTTTACACTAGAGTTGAACTAGCTCTATAGCCTAGTACAAATAATTTTACACTAGAGTTGAACTAGCTCTATAGCCTAGTACAAATAATTTTACACTAGAGTTGAACTAGCTCTATAGCCTAGTACAAATAACGTTACACTAGAGTTGAACTAGCACTATAAGCTAGTTCAAATAATTTTACACTAGAGTTGAACTAGTTCTATAGCCTAGTACAAATAATTTTACACTATAGTTGAACTAGCTCTATAAGCTAGTTGAAATAATTTTACACTAGAGTTGAACTAGCTCTATAGCCTAGTACAAATAATTTTACACTATAGTTGAACTAGCTCTATAAGCTAGTTGAAATAATTTTACACTAGAGTTGAACTAGCTCTATAGCCTAGTACAAATAATTTTACACTAGAGTTGAACTAGCTCTATAAGCTAGTACAAATAATTTATACTAGAGTTGAACTAGCTCTATAGCCTAGTACAAATAATTTTACACTATAGTTGAACTAGCTCTATAAGCTAGTTCAAATAATTTTACACTAGAGTTGAACTAGCTCTATAGCCTAGTACAAATAATTTTACACTAGAGTTGAACTAGCTCTATAGCCTAGTACAAATAATTTTACACTAGAGTTGAACTAGCTCTATAGCCTAGTACAAATAACTTTACACTAGAGTTGAACTAGCACTATAAGCTAGTTCAAATAATTTTACACTAGAGTTGAACTAGCTCTATAGCCTAGTAGAAATAACTTTACACTAGAGTTGAACTAGCTCTATAGCCTAGTACAAATAATTTTACACTATAGTTGAACTAGCTCTATAGCCTAGTACAAATAATTTTACACTAGAGTTGGACTAGCTCTACAGCCTAGTACAAATAACTTTACACTAGAGTTGAACTAGCTCTATAGCCTAGTACAAATAACTTTACACTAGAGTTGAACTAACACTATAAGCTAGTTCAAATAATTTTACACTAGAGTTGAACTAGCTCTATAGCCTAGTAGAAATAATTTTACACTAGAGTTGAACTAGCTCTATAGCCTAGTAGAAATAATTTTACACTAGAGTTGAACTAGCTCTATAGCCTAGTACAAATAATTTTACACTAGAGTTGAACTAGTTCTATAGCCTAGTACAAATAATTTTACAATATAGTTGAACTAGCTCTATAAGCTAGTTGAATTAATTTTACACTAGAGTTGAACTAGCTCTATAGCCTAGTACAAATAATTTTACACTATAGTTGAACTAGCTCTATAAGCTAGTTGAAATAATTTTACACTAGAGTTGAACTAGCTCTATAGCCTAGTACACATAATTTTACACTATAGTTGAACTAGCTCTATAGCCTAGTACAAATAATTTTACACTAGTGTTGAACTAGCGCTATAGCCTAGTACAAATAATTTTACAATAGAGTACAACTAGCTCTATAAGCTAGTACAAATAATTTTACGCTAGAGTTGAACTAGCTCTATAGACTAGTACAAATAATTTTACACTAGAGTTGAATTAGCTCTATAGCCTAGTACAAATAATTTTACACTATAGTTGAACTAGCTCTATAAGCTAGTTGAAATAATTTTACACTAGAGTTGAACTAGCTCTATAGCCTAGTACAAATAATTTTACACTAGAGTTGAACTAGCTCTATAGCCTAGTACAAATAATTTTACACTAGAGTTGAACTAGCTCTATAAGCTAGTACAAATAATTTTACACTAGAGTTGAACTAGCTCTATAGCCTAGTACAAATAATTTTACACTAGAGTTGAACTAGCTCTATCAGCTAGTACAAATAATTTTACACTCTACTTGAACTAGCTCTGTAGCCTAGTACAAATAATTTTACACTATAGTTGAACTAGATCTATAGCCAAGTACAAATAATTTTACGCTAGAGTTGAACTAGCTCTATAGCCTAGTACAAATAATTTTACACTAGAGTTGAACTAGCTCTATAAGCTAGTACAAATAATTTCACACTAGAGTTGAACTAGCTCTATAGCCTAGTACAAATAATTTTACACTATAGTTGAACTAGCTCTATAAGCTAGTTGAAATAATTTTACACTAGAGTTGAACTAGCTCTATAGCCTAGTACAAATAATTTTACACTATAGTTGAACTAGCTCTATAAGCTAGTTGAAATAATTTTACACTAGAGTTGAACTAGCTCTATAGCCTAGTACAAATAATTTTACACTAGAGTTGAACTAGCTCTATAAGCTAGTACAAATAATTTATACTAGAGTTGAACTAGCTCTATAGCCTAGTACAAATAATTTTACACTATAGTTGAACTAGCTCTATAAGCTAGTTCAAATAATTTTACACTAGAGTTGAACTAGCTCTATAGCCTAGTACAAATAATTTTACACTAGAGTTGAACTAGCTCTATAGCCTAGTACAAATAATTTTACACTAGAGTTGAACTAGCTCTATAGCCTAGTACAAATAACGTTACACTAGAGTTGAACTAGCACTATAAGCTAGTTCAAATAATTTTACACTAGAGTTGAACTAGTTCTATAGCCTAGTACAAATAATTTTACACTATAGTTGAACTAGCTCTATAAGTTAGTTGAAATAATTTTACATTAGAGTTGAACTAGCTCTATAGCCTAGTACAAATAATTTTACACTATAGTTGAACTAGCTCAATAGCCTAGTACAAATAATTTTACACTAGAGTTGGACTAGCTCTACAGCCTAGTACAAATAACTTTACACTAGAGTTGAACTAGCTCTATAGCCTAGTACAAATAACTTTACACTAGAGTTGAACTAGCACTATAAGCTAGTTCAAATAATTTTACACTAGAGTTGAACTAGCTCTATAGCCTAGTAGAAATAATTTTACACTAGAGTTGAACTAGCTCTATAGCCTAGTACAAATAATTTTACACTAGAGTTGAACTAGTTCTATAGCCTACTACAAATAATTTTACAATATAGTTGAACTAGCTCTATAAGCTAGTTGAAATAATTTTACACTAGAGTTGAACTAGCTCTATAGCCTAGTACAAATAATTTTACACTATAGTTGAACTAGCTCTATAAGCTAATTGAAATAATTTTACACTAGAGTTGAACTAGCTCTATAGCCTTGTACAAATAATTTCACACTATAGTTGAACTAGCTCTATAGCCTATTTCAAATAATTTTACACTAGAGTTGAACTAGCGCTATAGACTAGTATACATAATTTTACAATAGAGTTCAACTAGCTCTATATGCTAGTACAAATAATTTTACACTAGAGTTGAACTAGCTCTATAGCCTAGTACAAATAATTTTACACTAGAGTTGAATTAGCTCTATAGCCTAGTACAAATAATTTTACACTATAGTTGAACTAGCTCGATAAGCTAGTTGAAATAATTTCACATTAGAGTTGAACTAGCTCTATAGCCTAGTGCAAATAATTTTACACTATAGTTGAACTAGCTCTATAGCCTAGTACAAATAATTTTACACTAGAGTTGGACTAGCTCTACAGCCTATTACAAATAACTTTACACTAGAGTTGAACTAGCTCTATACCCTAGTACAAATAACTTTACACTAGAGTTGAACTAGCACTATAAGCTAGTTCAAATAATTTTACACTAGAGTTGAACTAGCTCTATAGCCTAGTAGAAATAATTTTACACTAGAGTTGAACTAGCTCTATCGCCTAGTACAAATAATTTTACACTATAGTTGAACTAGCTCTATAAGCTAGTTGAAATAATTTTACACTAGAGTTGAACTAGCTCTATAGCCTAGTACAAATAATTTTACACTAGAGTTGAACTAGCTCTATAGCCTAGTACAAATAATTTTACACTAGAGTTGAACTAGCGCTATAAGCAAGTACAAATAATTTTACACTAGAGTTGAACTAGTTCTATAGCCTACTACAAATAATTTTACAATATAGTTGAACTAGCTCTATAAGCTAGTTGAAATAATTTTACACTAGAGTTGAACTAGCTCTATAGCCTAGTACAAATAATTTTACACTATAGTTGAACTAGCTCTATAAGCTAGTTGAAATAATTTTACACTAGAGTTGAACTAGCTCCATAGCCTAGTACAAATAATTTTACACTAGAGTTGAACTAGCTCTATAGCCTAGTACAAATAATTTTACACTAGAGTTGAACTAGCGCTATAAGCTAGTACAAATAATTTTACACTAGAGTTGAACTAGCTCTATAGCCAAGTACAATTAATTTTACACTATAGTTGAACTAGATCTATAGCCAAGTACAAATAATTTTACACTAGAGTTGAACTAGCTCTATAAGCTAGTACTAATAATTTCACACTAGAGTTGAACTAGCTCTATAGCCTAGTACAAATAATTTTACAATATAGTTGAACTAGCTCTATAAGCTAGTTGAAATAATTTTACACTAGAGTTGAACTAGCTCTATAGCCTAGTACAAATAATTTTACACTATAGTTGAACTAGCTCTATAAGCTAGTTGAAATAATTTTACACTCGAGTTGAACTAGCTCTATAGCCTAGTACAAATAATTTTACACTAGAGTTGAACTAGCTCTATAAGCTAGTACAAATAATTTTACACTAGAGTTGAACTAGCTCTCTAGCCTAGTACAAATAATTTTACACTAGAGTTAAACTAGCTCTATCAGCTAGTACAAATAAGTTTACACTATAGTTGAACTAGTTCTATAGCCTAGTACAAATAATTTTACACTAGAGTTGAACTAGCTCTATAGCCTAGTACAATTAATTTTACAATATAGTTGAACTAGCTCTATAAGCTAGTTCAAATAATTTTACACTAGAGTTGGACTAGCTCTACAGCCTAGTACAAATAATTTTACACTATAGTCGAACTAGCTCTATAGCCTAGTAGAAATAATTTTACACTAGAGTTGAACTAGCTCTATAGCCTAGTACAAATAATTTTACACTAGAGTTGAACTAGCGCTATAAGCAAGTACAAATAATTTTACACTAGAGTTGAACTAGTTCTATAGCCTACTACAAATAATTTTACAATATAGTTGAACTAGCTCTATAAGCTAGTTGAAATAATTTTACACTAGAGTTGAACTAGCTCTATAGCCTAGTACAAATAATTTTACACTATAGTTGAACTAGCTCTATAAGCTAGTTGAAATAATTTTACACTAGAGTTGAACTAGCTCCATAGCCTAGTACAAATAATTTTACACTAGAGTTGAACTAGCTCTATAGCCTAGTACAAATAATTTTACACTAGAGTTGAACTAGCGCTATAAGCTAGTACAAATAATTTTACACTAGAGTTGAACTAGCTCTATAGCCAAGTACAATTAATTTTACACTATAGTTGAACTAGATCTATAGCCAAGTACAAATAATTTTACACTAGAGTTGAACTAGCTCTATAAGCTAGTACTAATAATTTCACACTAGAGTTGAACTAGCTCTATAGCCTAGTACAAATAATTTTACAATATAGTTGAACTAGCTCTATAAGCTAGTTGAAATAATTTTACACTAGAGTTGAACTAGCTCTATAGCCTAGTACAAATAATTTTACACTATAGTTGAACTAGCTCTATAAGCTAGTTGAAATAATTTTACACTCGAGTTGAACTAGCTCTATAGCCTAGTACAAATAATTTTACACTAGAGTTGAACTAGCTCTATAAGCTAGTACAAATAATTTTACACTAGAGTTGAACTAGCTCTCTAGCCTAGTACAAATAATTTTACACTAGAGTTAAACTAGCTCTATCAGCTAGTACAAATAAGTTTACACTATAGTTGAACTAGTTCTATAGCCTAGTACAAATAATTTTACACTAGAGTTGAACTAGCTCTATAGCCTAGTACAATTAATTTTACAATATAGTTGAACTAGCTCTATAAGCTAGTTCAAATAATTTTACACTAGAGTTGGACTAGCTCTACAGCCTAGTACAAATAATTTTACACTATAGTCGAACTAGCTCTATAGCCTAGTAGAAATAATTTTACACTAGAGTTGAACTAGCTCTATAGCCTAGTAGAAATAATTTTACACTAGAGTTGAACTAGCTCTATAGCCTAGTACAAATAATTTTACAGTAGAGTTGAACTAGTTCTATAGCCTAGTACAAATAATTTTACACTATAGTTGAACTAGCTCTATAAGTTAGTTGAAATAATTTTACATTAGAGTTGAACTAGCTCTATAGCCTAGTACAAATAATTTTACACTATAGTTGAACTAGCTCAATAGCCTAGTACAAATAATTTTACACTAGAGTTGGACTAGCTCTACAGCCTAGTACAAATAACTTTACACTAGAGTTGAACTAGCTCTATAGCCTAGTACAAATAACTTTACACTAGAGTTGAACTAGCAATATAAGCTAGTTCAAATAATTTTACACTAGAGTTGAACTAGCTCTATAGCCTAGTAGAAATAATTGTACACCAGAGTTGAACTAGCTCTATAGCCTAGTACAAATAATTTTACACTAGAGTTGAAGTAGTTCTATAGCCTACTACAAATAATTTTACAATATAGTTGAACTAGCTCTATAAGCTAGTTGAAATAATTTTACACTAGAGTTGAACTAGCTCTATAGCCTAGTACAAATAATTTTACACTATAGTTGAACTAGCTCTATAAGCTAATTGAAATAATTTTACACTAGAGTTGAACTAGCTCTATAGCCTTGTACAAATAATTTCACACTATAGTTGAACTAGCTCTATAGCCTAGTACAAATAATTTTACACTAGAGTTGAACTAGCGCTATAGACTAGTATAAATAATTTTACAATAGAGTTCAACTAGCTCTATAAGCTAGTACAAATAATTTTACAATAGAGTTGAACTAGCTCTATAGCCTAGTACAAATAATTTTACACTAGAGTTGAATTAGCTCTATAGCCTAGTACAAATAATTTTACACTATAGTTGAACTAGCTCTATAAGCTAGTTGAAATAATTTTACACTAGAGTTGAACTAGCTCTATAGCCTAGTACAAATAACTTTACACTAGAGTTGAACTAGCACTATAAGCTAGTTCAAATAATTTTACACTAGAGTTGAACTAGCTCTATAGCCTAGTAGAAATAATTTTACACTAGAGTTGAACTAGCTCTATAGCCTAGTAGAAATAATTTTACACTAGAGTTGAACTAGCTCTATAGCCTAGTAAAAATAATTTTACACTAAAGTTGAACTAGTTCTATAGCCTAGTACAAATAATTTTACACTATAGTTGAACTAGCTCGATAAGCTAGTTGAAATAATTTTACATTAGAGTTGAACTAGCTCTATAGCCTAGTGCAAATAATTTTACACTATAGTTGAACTAGCTCTATAGCCTAGTACAAATAATTTTACACTAGAGTTGGACTAGCTCTACAGCCTATTACAAATAACTTTACACTAGAGTTGAACTAGCTCTATACCCTAGTACAAATAACTTTACACTAGAGTTGAACTAGCACTATAAGCTAGTTCAAATAATTTTACACTAGAGTTGAACTAGCTCTATAGCCTAGTAGAAATAATTTTACACTAGAGTTGAACTAGCTCTATCGCCTAGTACAAATAATTTTACACTATAGTTGAACTAGCTCTATAAGCTAGTTGAAATAATTTTACACTAGAGTTGAACTAGCTCTATAGCCTAGTACAAATAATTTTACACTAGAGTTGAACTAGCTCTATAGCCTAGTACAAATAATTTTACACTAGAGTTGAACTAGCTCTATAGCCTAGTACAAATAATTTTACACTAGAGTTGAACTAGCGCTATAAGCAAGTACAAATAATTTTACACTAGAGTTGAACTAGCTCTATAGCCAAGTACAATTAATTTTACACTATAGTTGAACTAGATCTATAGCCAAGTACAAATAATTTTACACTAGAGTTGAACTAGCTCTATAAGCTAGTACTAATAATTTCACACTAGAGTTGAACTAGCTCTATAGCCTAGTACAAATAATTTTACACTATAGTTGAACTAGCTCTATAAGCTAGTTGAAATAATTTTACACTAGAGTTGAACTAGCTCTATAGCCTAGTACAAATAATTTTACACTATAGTTGAACTAGCTCTATAAGCTAGTTGAAATAATTTTACACTAGAGTTGAACTAGCTCTATAGCCTAGTACAAATAATTTTACAATATAGTTGAACTAGCTCTATAAGCTAGTTCAAATAATTTTACACTAGAGTTGGACTAGCTCTACAGCCTAGTACAAATAATTTTACACTATAGTCGAACTAGCTCTATAGCCTAGTAGAAATAATTTTACACTAGAGTTGAACTAGCTCTATAGCCTAGTAGAAATAATTTTACACTAGAGTTGAACTAGCTCTATAGCCTAGTACAAATAATTTTACAGTAGAGTTGAACTAGTTCTATAGCCTAGTACAAATAATTTTACACTATAGTTGAACTAGCTCTATAAGCTAGTTGAAATAATTTTACACTAGAGTTGAACTAGCTCTATAGCCTAGTACAAATAATTTTACACTATAGTTGAACTAGTTCTATAGCCTAGTACAAATAATTTTACACTATAGTTGAACTAGCTCTATAAGTTAGTTGAAATAATTTTACATTAGAGTTGAACTAGCTCTATAGCCTAGTACAAATAATTTTACACTATAGTTGAACTAGCTCAATAGCCTAGTACAAATAATTTTACACTAGAGTTGGACTAGCTCTACAGCCTAGTACAAATAACTTTACACTAGAGTTGAACTAGCTCTATAGCCTAGTACAAATAACTTTACACTAGAGTTGAACTAGCAATATAAGCTAGTTCAAATAATTTTACACTAGAGTTGAACTAGCTCTATAGCCTAGTAGAAATAATTTTACACTAGAGTTGAACTAGCTCTATAGCCTAGTACAAATAATTTTACACTAGAGTTGAACTAGTTCTATAGCCTACTACAAATAATTTTACAATATAGTTGAACTAGCTCTATAAGCTAGTTGAAATAATTTTACACTAGAGTTGAACTAGCTCTATAGCCTAGTACAAATAATTTTACACTATAGTTGAACTAGCTCTATAAGCTAATTGAAATAATTTTACACTAGAGTTGAACTAGCTCTATAGCCTTGTACAAATAATTTCACACTATAGTTGAACTAGCTCTATAGCCTAGTACAAATAATTTTACACTATAGTTGAACTAGCTCTATAGCCTAGTACAAATAATTTTACACTAGAGTTGGACTAGCTCTACAGCCTATTACAAATAACTTTACACTAGAGTTGAACTAGCTCTATACCCTAGTACAAATAACTTTACACTAGAGTTGAACTAGCACTATAAGCTAGTTCAAATAATTTTACACTAGAGTTGAACTAGCTCTATAGCCTAGTAGAAATAATTTTACACTAGAGTTGAACTAGCTCTATCGCCTAGTACAAATAATTTTACACTATAGTTGAACTAGCTCTATAAGCTAGTTGAAATAATTTTACACTGGAGTTGAACTAGCTCTATAGCCTAGTACAAATAATTTTACACTAGAGTTGAACTAGCTCTATAGCCTAGTACAAATAATTTTACACTAGAGTTGAACTAGCGCTATAAGCAAGTACAAATAATTTTACACTAGAGTTGAACTAGCTCTATAGCCAAGTACAATTAATTTTACACTATAGTTGAACTAGATCTATAGCCAAGTACAAATAATTTTACACTAGAGTTGAACTAGCTCTATAAGCTAGTACTAATAATTTCACACTAGAGTTGAACTAGCTCTATAGCCTAGTACAAATAATTTTACACTATAGTTGAACTAGCTCTATAAGCTAGTTGAAATAATTTTACACTAGAGTTGAACTAGCTCTATAGCCTAGTACAAATAATTTTACACTATAGTTGAACTAGCTCTATAAGCTAGTTGAAATAATTTTACACTAGAGTTGAACTAGCTCTATAGCCTAGTACAAATAATTTTACACTAGAGTTGAACTAGCTCTATAAGCTAGTACAAATAATTTTACACTAGAGTTGAACTAGCTCTATAGCCTAGTACAAATAATTTTACACTAGAGTTAAACTAGCTCTATCAGCTAGAACAAATAAGTTTACACTATAGTTGAACTAGCTCTATAGCCTAGTACAAATAATTTTACACTAGAGTTGAACTAGCTCTATAGCCTAGTACAATTAATTTTACAATATAGTTGAACTAGCTCTATAAGCTAGTTCAAATAATTTTACACTAGAGTTGGACTAGCTCTACTGCCTAGTACAAATAATTTTACACTATAGTCGAACTAGCTCTATAACCTAGTAGAAATAATTTTACACTAGAGTTGAACTAGCTCTATAGCCTAGTAGAAATAATTTTACACTAGAGTTGAACTAGCTCTATAGCCTAGTACAAATAATTTTACAATAGAGTTGAACTAGTTCTATAGCCTAGTACAAATAATTTTACATTATAGTTGAACTAGCTCTATAAGCTAGTTGAAATAATTTTATATTAGAGTTGAACTAGCTCTATAGCCTAGTACAAATAATTTTACACTATAGTTGAACTAGCTCTATAGCCTAGTACAAATAATTTTACACTAGAGTTGGACTAGCTCTACAGCCTAGTACAAATAACTTTACACTAGAGTTGAACTAGCTCTATAGCCTAGTACAAATAACTTTACACTAGAGTTGAACTAGCACTATAAGCTAGTTCAAATAATTTTACACTAGAGTTGAACTAGCTCTATAGCCTAGTAGAAATAATTTTACACTAGAGTTGAACTAGCTCTATAGCCTAGTACAAATAATTTTACACTAGAGTTTAACTAGTTCTATAGCCTACTACAAATAATTTTACAATATAGTTGAACTAGCTCTATAAGCTAGTTGAAATAATTTTACACTAGAGTTGAACTAGCTCTATAGCCTAGTACAAATAATTTTACACTATAGTTGAACTAGCTCTATAAGCTAATTGAAATAATTTTACACTAGAGTTGAACTAGCTCTATAGCCTTGTACAAATAATTTTACACTATAGTTAAACTAGCTCTATAGCCTAGTACAAATAATTTTACACTAGAGTTGAACTAGCGCTATAGCCTAGTACAAATAATTTTACAATAGAGTTCAACTAGCTCTATAAGCTAGTACAAATAATTTTACACTAGAGTTGAACTAGCTCTATAGCCTAGTACAAATAATTTTACACTAGAGTTGAACTAGCTCTATAAGCTAGTACAAATAATTTTACACTAGAGTTGAACTAGCTCTATAAGCTAGTACAAATAATTTTTTCACTAGAGTTGAACTAGCTCTAACAGTTAGTACAAGTAAGTTTACACTATAGTTGAACTAGCTCTATAGCCTAGTACAAATAATTTTACACTAGAGTTGAACTAGCTCTATAGCCTAGTACAATTAATTTTACAATATAAGTGAACTTGCTCTATAAGCTAGTTCAAATAATTTTACACTAGAGTTGGACTAGCTCTACAGCCTAGTACAAATAATTTTACACTAGAGTTGAACTAGGTCTATAGCCTAGTACAAATAACTTTACACTAGAGTTGAACTAGCACTATAAGCTAGTTCAAATAATTTTACACTAGAGTTGAACTAGCTCTATAGCCTAGTAGAAATAATTTTACACTAGAGTTGAACTAGCTCTATAGCCTAGTAGAAATAATTTTACACTAGAGTTGAACTAGCTCTATAGCCTAGTACAAATAATTTTACACTAGAGTTGAACTAGTTCTATAGCCTAGTACAAATAATTTTACACTATAGTTGAACTAGCTCTATAAGCTAGTTGAAATAATTTTACATTAGAGTTGAACTAGCTCTATAGCCTAGTACAAATAATTTTACACTATAGTTGAACTAGCTCTATAGCCTAGTACAAATAATTTTACACTAGAGTTGGACTAGCTCTACAGCCTAGTACAAATAACTTTACACTAGATTTGAACTAGCTCTATAGCCTAGTACAAATAACTTTACACTAGAGTTGAACTAGCACTATAAGCTAGTTCAAATAATTTTACACTAGAGTTGAACTAGCTCTATAGCCTAGTAGAAATAATTTTACACTAGAGTTGAACTAGCTCTATAGCCTAGTACAAATAAGTTTACACTATAGTTGAACTAGCTCTATAGCCTAGTACCAATAATTTTACACTATAGTTGAACTAGCTCTATAGCCTAGTACAAATAATTTTACACTAGAGTTGAACTAGCTCTACAGCCTAGTACAAATAACTTTACACTAGAGTTGAACTAGCTCTATAGCCTAGTACAAATAACTTTACACTAGAGTTGAACTAGCACTATAAGCTAGTTCAAATAATTTTACACTAGAGTTGAACTACCTCTATAGCCTAGTAGAAATAATTTTATACTAGAGTTGAACTAGCTCTATAGCCTAGTACAAATAATTTTACACTAGAGTTGAACTAGTTCTATAGCCTACTACAAATAATTTTAAAATATAGTTGAACTAGCTCTATAAGCTAGTTGAAATAATTTTACACTAGAGTTGAACTAGCTCTATAGCCTAGTACAAATAATTTTACACTATAGTTGAACTAGCTCTATAAGCTAGTTGAAATAATTTTACACTAGAGTTGAACTAGCTCTATAGCCTAGTACAAATAATTTTACACTATAGTTGAACTAGCTCTATAGCCTAGTACAAATAATTTTACACTAGAGTTGGACTAGCTCTACAGCCTATTACAAATAACTTTACACTAGAGTTGAACTAGCTCTATACCCTAGTACAAATAACTTTACACTAGAGTTGAACTAGCACTATAAGCTAGTTCAAATAATTTTACACTAGAGTTGAACTAGCTCTATAGCCTAGTACAAATAACTTTACACTAGAGTTGAACTAGCACTATAAGCTAGTTCAAATAATTTTACACTAGAGTTGAACTAGCTCTATAGCCTAGTAGAAATAATTTTACACTAGAGTTGAACTAGCTCTATAGCCTAGTACAAATAATTTTACACTAGAGTTTAACTAGTTCTATAGCCTACTACAAATAATTTTACAATATAGTTGAACTAGCTCTATAATCTAGTTGAAATAATTTTACACTAGAGTTGAACTAGCTCTATAGCCTAGTACAAATAATTTTACACTATAGTTGAACTAGCTCTATAAGCTAATTGAAATAATTTTACACTAGAGTTGAACTAGCTCTATAGCCTTGTACAAATAATTTTACACTATAGTTAAACTAGCTCTATAGCCTAGTACAAATAATTTTACACTAGAGTTGAACTAGCGCTATAGCCTAGTACAAATAATTTTACAATAGAGTTCAACTAGCTCTATAAGCTAGTACAAATAATTTTACATTAGAGTTGAACTAGCTCTATAGCCTAGTACAAATAATTTTACACTAGAGTTGAACTAGCTCTATAAGCTAGTACAAATAATTTTACACTAGAGTTGAACTAGCTCTATAAGCTAGTACAAATAATTTTTTCACTAGAGTTGAACTAGCTCTAACAGCTAGTACAAGTAAGTTTACACTATAGTTGAACTAGCTCTATAGCCTAGTACAAATAATTTTACACTAGAGTTGAACTAGCTCTATAGCCTAGTACAATTAATTTTACAATATAAGTGAACTTGCTCTATAAGCTAGTTCAAATAATTTTACACTAGAGTTGGACTAGCTCTACAGCCTAGTACAAATAATTTTACACTAGAGTTGAACTAGGTCTATAGCCTAGTACAAATAACTTTACACTAGAGTTGAACTAGCACTATAAGCTAGTTCAAATAATTTTACACTAGAGTTGAACTAGCTCTATAGCCTAGTAGAAATAATTTTACACTAGAGTTGACTAGCTCTATAGCCTAGTAGAAATAATTTTACACTAGAGTTGAACTAGCTCTATAGCCTAGTACAAATAATTTTACACTAGAGTTGAACTAGTTCTATAGCCTAGTACAAATAATTTTACACTATAGTTGAACTAGCTCTATAAGCTATTTGAAATAATTTTACATTAGAGTTGAACTAGCTCTATAGCCTAGTACAAATAATTTTACACTATAGTTGAACTAGCTCTATAGCCTAGTACAAATAATTTTACACTAGAGTTGGACTAGCTCTACAGCCTAGTACAAATAACTTTACACTAGATTTGAACTAGCTCTATAGCCTAGTACAAATAACTTTACACTAGAGTTGAACTAGCACTATAAGCTAGTTCAAATAATTTTACACTAGAGTTGAACTAGCTCTATAGCCTAGTAGAAATAATTTTACACTAGAGTTGAACTAGCTCTATAGCCTAGTACAAATAAGTTTACACTATAGTTGAACTAGCTCTATAGCCTTGTACAAATAATTTTACACTATAGTTGAACTAGCTCTATAGCCTAGTACAAATAATTTTACACTAGAGTTGAACTAGCTCTACAGCCTAGTACAAATAACTTTACACTAGAGTTGAACTAGCTCTATAGCCTAGTACAAATAACTTTACACTAGAGTTGAACTAGCACTATAAGCTAGTTCAAATAATTTTACACTAGAGTTGAACTAGCTCTATAGCCTAGTAGAAATAATTTTACACTAGAGTTGAACTAGCTCTATAGCCTAGTACAAATAATTTTACACTAGAGTTGAACTAGTTCTATAGCCTACTACAAATAATTTTAAAATATAGTTGAACTAGCTTTATAAGCTAGTTGAAATAATTTTACACTAGAGTTGAACTAGCTCTATAGCCTAGTACAAATAATTTTACACTATAGTTGAACTAGCTCTATAAGCTAGTTGAAATAATTTTACACTAGAGTTGAACTAGCTCTATAGCCTAGTACAAATAATTTTACACTATAGTTGAACTAGCTCTATAGCTTAGTACAAATAATTTTACACTAGAGTTGAACTAGCGCTATAGCCTAGTACAAATAATATTACAATAGAGTTCAACTAGCTCTATAAGCTAGTACAAATAATTTTACACTAGAGTTGAACTAGCTCTATAGCCTAGTAGAAATAATTTTACACTAGAGTTGAACTAGCTCTATAGCCTAGTACAAATAATTTTACACTAGAATTGAACTAGCTCTATAAGCTAGTTGAAATAACTTTACACTAGAGTTGAACTAGCTCTATAGCCTAGTACAAATAATTTTACACTAGAGTTGAACTAGCGCTATAGCCTAGTACAAATAATATTACAATAGAGTTCAACTAGCTCTATAAGCTAGTACAAATAATTTTACACTAGAGTTGAACTAGCTCTATAGCCTAGTAGAAATAATTTTACACTAGAGTTGAATTAGTTCTATAGCCTAGTACAAATAATTTTACACTATAGTTTAACTAGCTCTATAAGCTAGTTGAAATAATTTTACACTAGAGTTGAACTAGCTCTATAGCCTAGTACAAATAATTTTACACTATAGTTGAACTAGCTCTATAGCCTAGTACAAATAATTTTACACTAGAGTTGAACTAGCGCTATAGCCTAGTACAAATAATATTACAATAGAGTTCAACTAGCTCTATAAGCTAGTACAAATAATTTTACACTAGAGTTGAACTAGCTCTATAGCCTAGTAGAAATAATTTTACACTAGAGTTGAATTAGCTCTATAGCCTAGTACAAATAATTTTACACTATAGTTGAACTAGCTCTATAAGCTAGTTGAAATAATTTTACACTAGAGTTGAACTAGCTCTATAGCCTAGTACAAATAACTTTACACTAGAGTTGAACTAGCACTATAAGCTAGTTCAAATAATTTTACACTAGAGTTGAACTAGCTCTATAGCCTAGTAGAAACAATTTTACACTAGAGTTGAACTAGCTCTATAGCCTAGTAGAAATAATTTTACACTAGAGTTGGACTAGCTCTATAAGCTAGTACAAATAATTTTACAATAGAGTTGAACTAGCTCTATAGCCTAGTACAAATAATTTTTTCACTAGAGTTGAACTAGCTCTAACAGCTAGTACAAGTAAGTTTACACTACAGTTGAACTAGCTCTATAGCCTAGTACAAATAATTTTACACTAGAGTTGAACTAGCTCCATAGCCTAGTACAATTAATTTTACAATATAAGTGAACTTGCTCTATAAGCTAGTTCAAATAATTTTACACTAGAGTTGGACTAGCTCTACAGCCTAGTACAAATAATTTTACACTAGGTCTATAGCCTAGTACAAATAATTTTACACTAGGTCTATAGCCTAGTACAAATAACTTTACACTAGAGTTGAACTAGCACTATAAGCTAGTTCAAATAATTTTACACTAGAGTTGAACTAGCTCTATAGCCTAGTAGAAATAATTTTACACTAGAGTTGAACTAGCTCTATAGCCTAGTAGAAATAATTTTACACTAGAGTTGAACTAGCTCTATAGCCTAGTACAAATAATTTTACACTAGAGTTGAACTAGTTCTATAGCCTAGTACAAATAA
Source organism: Triticum monococcum (assembly GCA_034509565.1). NCBI lineage: Eukaryota > Viridiplantae > Streptophyta > Magnoliopsida > Poales > Poaceae > Triticum > Triticum monococcum. The sequence continues at coordinate 750,615,750 of CM067847.1, forward strand.
TTTTACACTATAGTTGAACTAGCTCTATAAGCTAGTTGAAATAATTTTACATTAGAGTTGAACTAGCTCTATAGCCTAGTACAAATAATTTTGCACTATAGTTGAACTAGCTGTATAGCCTAGTACAAATAATTTTACACTAGAGTTGGACTAGCTCTACAGCCTAGTACAAATAACTTTACACTAGAGTTGAACTAGCTCCATAGCCTAGTACAAATAACTTTACACTAGAGTTGAACTAGCACTATAAGCTAGTTCAAATAATTTTACACTAGAGTTGAACTAGCTCTATAGCCTAGTAGAAATAATTTTACACTAGAGTTGAACTAGCTCTATAGCCTAGTACAAATAAGTTTACACTATAGTTGAACTAGCTCTATAGCCTAGTACAAATAATTTTACACTATAGTTGAACTAGCTCTATAGCCTAGTACAAATAATTTTACACTAGAGTTGGACTAGCTCTACAGCCTAGTACAAATAACTTTACACTAGAGTTGAACTAGCTCTATAGCCTAGTACAAATAACTTTACACTAGTGTTGAACTAGCACTATAAGCTAGTTCAAATAATTTTACACTAGAGTTGAACTAGCTCTATAGCCTAGTAGAAATAATTCTACACTAGAGTTGAACTAGCTCTATAGCCTAGTACAAATAATTTTACACTAGAGTTGAACTAGTTCTATAGCCTACTACAAATAATTTTAAAATATAGTTGAACTAGCTCTATAAGCTAGTTGAAATAATTTCACACTAGAGTTGAACTAGCTCTATAGCCTAGTACAAATAATTTTACACTAGAGTTGAACTAGCTCTATAAGCTAGTTGAAATAATTTTACACTAGAGTTGAACTAGCTCTATAGCCTAGTACAAATAATTTTACACTATAGTTGAACTAGCTCTATAAGCTAGTTGAAATAATTTTACACTAGAGTTGAACTAGCTCTATAGCCTAGTACAAATAATTTTACACTAGAGTTGAACTAGCTCTATAAGCTAGTACAAATAATTTTACACTAGAGTTGAACTAGCTCTATAGCCTAGTACAAATAATTTTACACTAGAGTTAAACTAGCTCTATCAGCTAGTACAAATAAGTTTACACTATAGTTGAACTAGCTCTATAGCCTAGTACAAATAATTTTACACTAGAGTTGAACTAGCTCTATAGCCTAGTACAATTAATTTTACAATATAGTTGAACTAGCTCTATAAGCTAGTTCAAATAATTTTACACTAGAGTTGGACTAGCTCTACTGCCTAGTACAAATAATTTTACACTATAGTCGAACTAGCTCTATAGCCTAGTAGAAATAATTTTACACTAGAGTTGAACTAGCTCTATAGCCTAGTAGAAATAATTTTACACTAGAGTTGAACTAGCTCTATAGCCTAGTACAAATAATTTTACAGTAGAGTTGAACTAGTTCTATAGCCTAGTACAAATAATTTTACACTATAGTTGAACTAGCTCTATAAGCTAGTTGAAATAATTTTACATTAGAGTTGAACTAGCTCTATAGCCTAGTACAAATAATTTTACACTATAGTTGAACTAGCTCTATAGCCTAGTACAAATAATTTTACACTAGAGTTGGACTAGCTCTACAGCCTAGTACAAATAACTTTACACTAGAGTTGAACTAGCACTATAAGCTAGTTCAAATAATTTTACACTAGAGTTGAACTAGCTCTATAGCCTAGTAGAAATAATTTTACACTAGAGTTGAACTAGCTCTATAGCCTAGTAGAAATAATTTTACACTGGAGTTGAACTAGCTCTATAGCCTAGTACAAATAACTTTACACTAGAGTTGAACTAGTTCTATAGCCTAGTACAAATAATTTTACACTATAGTTGAACTAGCTCTATAAGCTAGTTGAAATAATTTTACATTAGAGTTGAACTAGCTCTATAGCCTAGTACAAATAATTTTGCACTATAGTTGAACTAGCTGTATAGCCTAGTACAAATAATTTTACACTAGAGTTGGACTAGCTCTACAGCCTAGTACAAATAACTTTACACTAGAGTTGAACTAGCTCCATAGCCTAGTACAAATAACTTTACACTAGAGTTGAACTAGCTCTATAGCCTTGTACAAATAATTTTACACTATAGTTGAACTAGCTCTATAGCCTAGTACAAATAATTTTACACTAGAGTTGAACTAGCGCTATAGCCTAGTACAAATAATTTTACAATCGAGTTCAACTAGCTCTATAAGCTAGTACAAATAATTTTACACTAGAGTTGAACTAGCTCTATAGCCTAGTAGAAATAATTTTACACTAGAGTTGAATTAGCTCTATAGCCTAGTACAAATAATTTTACACTATAGTTGAACTAGCTCTATAAGCTAGTTGAAATAATTTTACACTAGAGTTGAACTAGCTCTATAGCCTAGTACAAATAATTTTACACTATAGTTGAACAAGCTCTATAGCCTAGTACAAATAATTTTACACTAGAGTTGAACTAGCGCTATAGCCTAGTACAAATAATATTACAATAGAGTTCAACTAGCTCTATAAGCTAGTACAAATAATTTTACACTAGAGTTGAACTAGCTCTATAGCCTAGTAGAAATAATTTTACACTAGAGTTGAATTAGCTCTATAGCCTAGTACAAATAATTTTACACTATAGTTGAACTAGCTCTATAAGCTAGTTGAAATAATTTTACACTAGAGTTGAACTAGCTCTATAGCCTAGTACAAATAACTTTACACTAGAGTTGAACTAGCACTATAAGCTAATTCAAATAATTTTACACTAGAGTTGAACTAGCTCTATAGCCTAGTAGAAACAATTTTACACTAGAGTTGAACTAGCTCTATAGCCTAGTAGAAATAATTTTACACTAGAGTTGAACTAGCTCTATAAGCTAGTACAAATAATTTTACAATAGAGTTGAACTAGCTCTATAGCCTAGTACAAATAATTTTTTCACTAGAGTTGAACTAGCTCTAACAGCTAGTACAAATAAGTTTACACTATAGTTGAACTAGCTCTATAGCCTAGTACAAATAATTTTACACTAGAGTTGAACTAGCTCTATAGCCTAGTACAAATAATTTTACACTAGAGTTGAACTAGCTCTATAAGCTAGTACAAATAATTTTACAATAGAGTTGAACTAGCTCTATAGCCTAGTACAAATAATTTTTTCACTAGAGTTGAACTAGCTCTAACAGCTAGTACAAATAAGTTTACACTATAGTTGAACTAGCTCTATAGCCTAGTACAAATAATTTTACACTAGAGTTGCACTAGCTCCATAGCCTAGTACAATTAATTTTACAATATAAGTGAACTTGCTCTATAAGCTAGTTCAAATAATTTTACACTAGAGTTGGACAAGCTCTACAGCCTAGTACAAATAATTTTACACTATAGTTGAACTAGGTCTATAGCCTAGTACAAATAACTTTACACTAGAGTTGAACTAGCACTATAAGCTAGTTCAAATAATTTTACACTAGAGTTGAACTAGCTCTATAGCCTAGTAGAAATAATTTTACACTAGAGTTGAACTAGCTCTATAGCCTAGTAGAAATAATTTTACACTAGAGTTGAACTAGCTCTATAGCCTAGTACAAATAATTTTACACTAGAGTTGAACTAGTTCTATAGCCTAGTACAAATAATTTTACACTATAGTTGAACTAGCTCTATAAGCTAGTTGAAATAATTTTACATTAGAGTTGAACTAGCTCTATAGCCTAGTACAAATAATTTTGCACTATAGTTGAACTAGCTGTATAGCCTAGTACAAATAATTTTACACTAGAGTTGGACTAGCTCTACAGCCTAGTACAAATAACTTTACACTAGAGTTGAACTAGCACTATAAGCTAGTTCAAATAATTTTACACTAGAGTTGAACTAGCTCTATAGCCTAGTAGAAATAATTTTACACTAGAGTTGAACTAGCTCTATAGCCTAGTACAAATAAGTTTACACTATAGTTGAACTAGCTCTATAGCCTAGTACAAATAATTTTACACTATAGTTGAACTAGCTCTATAGCCTAGTACAAATAATTTTACACTAGAGTTGGACTAGCTCTACAGCCTAGTACAAATAACTTTACACTAGAGTTGAACTAGCTCTATAGCCTAGTACAAATAACTTTACACTAGAGTTGAACTAGCACTATAAGCTAGTTCAAATAATTTTACACTAGAGTTGAACTAGCTCTATAGCCTAGTAGAAATAATTTTACACTAGAGTTGAACTAGCTCTATAGCCTAGTACAAATAATTTTACACTAGAGTTGAACTAGTTCTATAGCCTACTACAAATAATTTTAAAATATAGTTGAACTAGCTCTATAAGCTAGTTGAAATAATTTCACACTAGAGTTGAACTAGCTCTATAGCCTAGTACAAATAATTTTACACTAGAGTTGAACTAGCTCTATAAGCTAGTTGAAATAATTTTACACTAGAGTTGAACTAGCTCTATAGCCTAGTACAAATAATTTTACACTATAGTTGAACTAGCTCTATAAGCTAGTTGAAATAATTTTACACTAGAGTTGAACTAGCTCTATAGCCTAGTACAAATAATTTTACACTAGAGTTGAACTAGCTCTATAAGCTAGTACAAATAATTTTACACTAGAGTTGAACTAGCTCTATAGCCTAGTACAAATAATTTTACACTAGAGTTAAACTAGCTCTATCAGCTAGTACAAATAAGTTCACACTATAGTTGAACTAGCTCTATAGCCTAGTACAAATAATTTTACACTAGAGTTGAACTAGCTCTATAGCCTAGTACAATTAATTTTACAATATAGTTGAACTAGCTCTATAAGCTAGTTCAAATAATTTTACACTAGAGTTGGACTAGCTCTATAGCCTAGTAGAAATAATTTTACACTAGAGTTGAACTAGCTCTATAGCCTAGTACAAATAATTTTACAGTAGAGTTGAACTAGTTCTATAGCCTAGTACAAATAATTTTACACTATAGTTGAACTAGCTCTATAAGCTAGTTGAAATAATTTTACATTAGAGTTGAACTAGCTCTATAGCCTAGTACAAATAATTTTACACTATAGTTGAACTAGCTCTATAGCCTAGTACAAATAATTTTACACTAGAGTTGGACTAGCTCTACAGCCTAGTACAAATAACTTTACACTAGAGTTGAACTAGCTCTATAGCCTAGTACAAATAACTTTACACTAGAGTTGAACTAGCACTATAAGCGAGTTCAAATAATTTTACACTAGAGTTGAACTAGCTCTATAGCCTAGTAGAAATAATTTTACACTAGAGTTGAACTAGCTCTATAGCCTAATACAAATAATTTTACACTAGAGTTGAACTAGTTCTATAGCCTACTACAAATAATTTTACAATATAGTTGAACTAGCTCTATAAGCTAGTTGAAATAATTTTACACTAGAGTTGAACTAGCTCTATAGCCTAGTACAAATAATTTTACACTATAGTTGAACTAGCTCTATAAGCTAATTGAAATAATTTTACACTAGAGTTGAACTAGCTCTATAGCCTTGTACAAATAATTTTACACTATAGTTGAACTAGCTCTATAGACTAGTACAAATAATTTTACACTAGAGTTGAACTAGCGCTATAGCCTAGTACAAATAATTTTACAATAGAGTTCAACTAGCTCTATAAGTTAGTACAAATAATTTTACACTAGAGTTGAACTAGCTCTATAGCCTAGTACAAATAATTTTACACTAAAGTTGAATTAGCTCTATAGCCTAGTACAAATAATTTTACACTATAGTTGAACTAGCTCTATAAGCTAGTTGAAATAATTTTACACTAGAGTTGAACTAGCTCTATAGCCTAGTACAAATAATTTTACACTATAGTTGAACTAGCTCTATAAGCTAGTTGAAATAATTTTACACTAGAGTTGAACTAGCTCTATAGCCTAGTACAAATAATTTTACACTAGAGTTGAACTAGCTCTATAAGCTAGTACAAATAATTTTACACAAGAGTTGAACTAGCTCTATAGCCTAGTACAATTAATTTGACAATATAAGTGAACTTGCTCTATAAGCTAGTTCAAATAATTTTACACTAGAGTTGGACTAGCTCTACAGCCTAGTACAAATAATTTTACACTAGAGTTGAACTAGGTCTATAGCCTAGTACAAATAACTTTACACTAGAGTTGAACTAGCACTATAAGCTAGTTCAAATAATTTTACACTAGAGTTGAACTAGCTCTATAGCCTAGTAGAAATAATTTTACACTAGAGTTGAACTAGCTCTATAGCCTAGTACAAATAATTTTACACTAGAGTTGAACTAGTTCTATAGCCTAGTACAAATAATTTTACACTATAGTTGAACTAGCTCTATAAGCTAGTTGAAATAATTTTACATTAGAGTTGAACTAGCTCTATAGCCTAGTACAAATAATTTTACACTATAGTTGAACTAGCTCTATAGCCTAGTACAAATAATTTTACACTAGAGTTGGACTAGCTCTACAGCCTAGTACAAATAACTTTACACTAGATTTGAACTAGCTCTATAGCCTAGTACAAATAACTTTACACTAGAGTTGAACTAGCACTATAAGCTAGTTCAAATAATTTTACACTAGAGTTGAACTAGCTCTATAGCCTAGTAGAAATAATTTTACACTAGAGTTGAACTAGCTCTATAGCCTAGTACAAATAAGTTTACACTATAGTTGAACTAGCTCTATAGCCTAGTACAAATAATTTTACACTATAGTTGAACTAGCTCTATAGCCTAGTACAAATAATTTTACACTAGAGTTGAACTAGCTCTACAGCCTAGTACAAATAACTTTACACTAGAGTTGAACTAGCTCTATAGCCTAGTACAAATAACTTTACACTAGAGTTGAACTAGCACTATAAGCTAGTTGAAATAATTTTACACTAGAGTTGAACTAGCTCTATAGCCTAGTAGAAATAATTTTACACTAGAGTTGAACTAGCTCTATAGCCTAGTACAAATAATTTTACACTAGAGTTGAACTAGTTCTATAGCCTACTACAAATAATTTTAAAATATAGTTGAACTAGCTCTATAAGCTAGTTGACATAATTTTACACTAGAGTTGAACTAGCTCTATAGCCTAGTACAAATAATTTTACACTATAGTTGAACTAGCTCTATAAGCTAGTTGAAATAATTTTACACTAGAGTTGAACTAGCTCTATAGCCTAGTACAAATAATTTTACACTATAGTTGAACTAGCTCTATAGCCTAGTACAAATAATTTTACACTAGAGTTGAACTAGCGCTATAGCCTAGTACAAATAATATTACAATAGAGTTCAACTAGCTCTATAAACTAGTACAAATAATTTTACACTAGAGTTGAACTAGCTCTATAGCCTAGTAGAAATAATTTTACACTAGAGTTGAACTAGCTCTATAGCCTAGTACAAATAATTTTACAGTAGAGTTGAACTAGCTCTATAAGCTAGTTGAAATAATTTTACACTAGAGTTGAACTAGCTCTATAGCCTAGTACAAATAAGTTTACACTATAGTTGAACTAGCTCTATAGCCTAGTACAAATAATTTTACACTAGAGTTGAACTAGCGCTATAGCCTAGTACAAATAATATTACAATAGAGTTCAACTAGCTCTATAAGCTAGTACAAATAATTTTACACTAGAGTTGAACTAGCTCTATAGCCTAGTAGAAATAATTTTACACTAGAGTTGAATTAGCTCTATAGCCTAGTACAAATAATTTTACACTATAGTTGAACTAGCTCTATAAGCTAGTTGAAATAATTTTACACTAGAGTTGAACTAGCTCTATAGCCTAGTACAAATAATTTTACACTATAGTTGAACTAGCTCTATAGCCTAGTACAAATAATTTTACACTAGAGTTGAACTAGCGCTATAGCCTAGTACAAATAATATTACAATAGAGTTCAACTAGCTCTATAAGCTAGTACAAATAATTTTACACTAGAGTTGAACTAGCTCTATAGCCTAGTAGAAATAATTTTACACTAGAGTTGAATTAGCTCTATAGCCTAGTACAAATAATTTTACACTATAGTTGAACTTGCTCTATAAGCTAGTTGAAATAATTTTACACTAGAGTTGAACTAGCTCTATAGCCTAGTACAAATAACTTTACACTAGAGTTGAACTAGCACTATAAGCTAGTTCAAATAATTTTACACTAGAGTTGAACTAGCTCTATAGCCTAGTAGAAACAATTTTACACTAGAGTTGAACTAGCTCTATAGCCTAGTAGAAATAATTTTACACTAGAGTTGAACTAGCTCTATAAGCTAGTACAAATAATTTTACACTGGAGTTGAACTAGCTCTATAGCCTAGTACAAATAATTTTTTCACTAGAGTTGAACTAGCTCTAACAGCTAGTACAAATAAGTTTACACTATAGTTGAACTAGCTCTATAGCCTAGTACAAATAATTTTACACTAGAGTTGAACTAGCTCCATAGCCTAGTACAATTAATTTTACAATATAAGTGAACTTGCTCTATAAGCTAGTTCAAATAATTTTACACTAGAGTTGGACTAGCTCTACAGCCTAGTACAAATAATTTTACACTATAGTTGAACTAGGTCTATAGCCTAGTACAAATAACTTTACACTAGAGTTGAACTAGCACTATAAGCTAGTTCAAATAATTTTACACTAGAGTTGAACTAGCTCTATAGCCTAGTAGAAATAATTTTGCACTAGAGTTGAACTAGCTCTATAGCCTAGTAGAAATAATTTTACAGTAGAGTTGAACTAGCTCTATAGCCTAGTACAAATAATTTTACACTAGAGTTGAACTAGTTCTATAGCCTAGTACAAATAATTTTACACTATAGTTGAACTAGCTCTATAAGCTAGTTGAAATAATTTTACATTAGAGTTGAACTAGCTCTATAGCCTAGTACAAATAATTTTGCACTATAGTTGAACTAGCTGTATAGCCTAGTACAAATAATTTTACACTAGAGTTGGACTAGCTCTACAGCCTAGTACAAATAACTTTACACTAGAGTTGAACTAGCTCCATAGCCTAGTAGAAATAACTTTACACTAGAGTTGAACTAGCAATATAAGCTAGTTCAAATAATTTTACACTAGAGTTGAACTAGCTCTATAGCCTAGTAGAAATAATTTTACACTAGAGTTGAACTAGCTCTATAGCCTAGTACAAATAAGTTTACACTACAGTTGAACTAGCTCTATAGCCTAGTACAAATAATTTTACACTATAGTTGAACTAGCTCTATAGCCTAGTACAAATAATTTTACACTAGAGTTGGACTAGCTCTACAGCCTAGTACAAATAACTTTACACTAGAGTTGAACTAGCTCTATAGCCTAGTACAAATAACTTTACACTAGAGTTGAACTAGCACTATAAGCTAGTTCAAATAATTTTACACTAGAATTGAACTAGCTCTATAGCCTAGCAAAAATAATTTTACACTAGAGTTGAACTAGCTCTATAGCCTAGTACAAATAATTTTACACTAGAGTTGAACTAGTTCTATAGCCTACTACAAATAATTTTAAAATATAGTTGAACTAGCTCTATAAGCTAGTTGAAATAATTTCACACTAGAGTTGAACTAGCTCTATAGCCTAGTACAAATAATTTTACACTAGAGTTGAACTAGCTCTATAAGCTAGTTGAAATAATTTTACACTAGAGTTGAACTAGCTCTATAGCCTAGTACAAATAATTTTACACTATAGTTGAACTAGCTCTATAAGCTAGTTGAAATAATTTTACACTAGAGTTGAACTAGCTCTATAGCCTAGTACAAATAATTTTACACTAGAGTTGAACTAGCTCTATAAGCTAGTACAAATAATTTTACCCTAGAGTTGAACTAGCTCTATAGCCTAGTACAAATAATTTTACACTAGAGTTAAACTAGCTCTATCAGCTAGTACAAATAAGTTTACACTATAGTTGAACTAGCTCTATAGCCTAGTACAAATAATTTTACACTAGAGTTGAACTAGCTCTATAGCCTAGTACAATTAATTTTACAATATAGTTGAACTAGCTCTATAAGCTAGTTCAAATAATTTTACACTAGAGTTGGACTAGCTCTACAGCCTAGTACAAATAATTTTACACTATAGTCGAACTAGCTCTATAGCCTAGTAGAAATAATTTTACACTAGAGTTGAACTAGCTCTATAGCCTAGTAGAAATAATTTTACACTAGAGTTGAACTAGCTCTATAGCCTAGTACAAATAATTTTACAGTAGAGTTGAATTAGTTCTATAGCCTAGTACAAATAATTTTACACTATAGTTGAACTAGCTCTATAAGCTAGTTGAAATAATTTTACATTAGAGTTGAACTAGCTCTATAGCCTAGTACAAATAATTTTACACTATAGTTGAACTAGCTCTATAGCCTAGTACAAATAATTTTACACTAGAGTTGGACTAGCTCTACAGCCTAGTACAAATAACTTTACACTAGAGTTGAACTAGCTCTATAGCCTAGTACAAATAACTTTACACTAGAGTTGAACTAGCACTATAAGCTAGTTCAAATAATTTTACACTAGAGTTGAACTAGCTCTATAGCCTAGTAGAAATAATTTTACACTAGAGTTGAACTAGCTCTATAGCCTAGTACAAATAATTTTACACTAGAGTTGAACTAGTTCTATAGCCTACTACAAATAATTTTACAATATAGTTGAACTAGCTCTATAAGCTAGTTGAAATAATTTTACACTAGAGTTGAACTAGCTCTATAGCCTAGTACAAATAATTTTACACTATAGTTGAACTAGCTCTATAAGCTAATTGAAATAATTTTACACTAGAGTTGAACTAGCTCTATAGCCTTGTACAAATAATTTTACACTATAGTTGAACTAGCTCTATAGCCTAGTACAAATAATTTTACACTAGAGTTGAACTAGCGCTATAGCCTAGTACAAATAATTTTACAATAGAGTTCAACTAGCTCTATAAGTTAGTACGAATAATTTTACACTAGAGTTGAACTAGCTCTATAGCCTAGTACAAATAATTTTACACTAAAGTTGAATTAGCTCTATAGCCTAGTACAAATAATTTTACACTATAGTTGAACTAGCTCTATAAGCTAGTTGAAATAATTTTACACTAGAGTTGAACTAGCTCTATAGCCTAGTACAAATAATTTTACACTATAGTTGAACTAGCTCTATAAGCTAGTTGAAATAATTTTACACTAGAGTTGAACTAGCTCTATAGCCTAGTACAAATAATTTTACACTAGAGTTGAACTAGCTCTATAAGCTAGTACAAATAATTTTACACTAGAGTTGAACTAGCTCTATAGCCTAGTACAAATAATTTTACACTAGAGTTAAACTAGCTCTATCAGCTAGTACAAATAAGTTTACACTATAGTTGAACTAGCTCTATAGCCTAGTACAAATAATTTTACACTAGAGTTGAACTAGCTCTATAGCCTAGTACAATTAATTTTACAATATAGTTGAACTAGCTCTATAAGCTAGTTCAAATAATTTTACACTAGAGTTGGACTAGCTCTACAGCCTAGTACAAATAATTTTACACTATAGTCGAACTAGCTCTATAGCCTAGTAGAAATAATTTTACACTAGAGTTGAACTAGCTCTATAGCCTAGTAGAAATAATTTTACACTAGAGTTGAACTAGCTCTATAGCCTAGTACAAATAATTTTACAGTAGAGTTGAACTAGTTCTATAGCCTAGTACAAATAATTTTACACTATAGTTGAACTAGCTCTATAAGCTTGTTGAAATAATTTTACATTAGAGTTGAACTAGCTCTATAGCCTAGTACAAATAATTTTACACTATAGTTGAACTAGCTCTATAGCCTAGTACAAATAATTTTACACTAGAGTTGGACGAGCTCTACAGCCTAGTACAAATAACTTTACACTAGAGTTGAACTAGCTCTATAGCCTAGTACAAATAACTTTACACTAGAGTTGAACTAGCACTATAAGCTAGTTCAAATAATTTTACACTAGAGTTGAACTAGCTCTATAGCCTAGTAGAAATAATTTTACACTAGAGTTGAACTAGCTCTATAGCCTAGTACAAATAATTTTACACTAGAGTTGGACTAGCTCTACAGCCTAGTACAAATAACTTTACACTAGAGTTGAACTAGCTCTATAGCCTAGTACAAATAACTTTACACTAGAGTTGAACTAGCACTATAAGCTAGTTCAAATAATTTTACACTAGAGTTGAACTAGCTCTATAGCCTAGCAGAAATAATTTTACACTAGAGTTGAACTAGCTCTATAGCCTAGTACAAATAATTTTACACTAGAGTTGAACTAGTTCTATAGCCTACTACAAATAATTTTAAAATATAGTTGAACTAGCTCTATAAGCTAGTTGAAATAATTTCACACTAGAGTTGAACTAGCTCTATAGCCTAGTACAAATAATTTTACACTAGAGTTGAACTAGCTCTATAAGCTAGTTGAAATAATTTTACACTAGAGTTGAACTAGCTCTATAGCCTAGTACAAATAATTTTACACTATAGTTGAACTAGCTCTATAAGCTAGTTGAAATAATTTTACACTAGAGTTAAACTAGCTCTATAGCCTAGTACAAATAATTTTACACTAGAGTTGAACTAGCTCTTTAAGCTAGTACAAATAATTTTACACTAGAGTTGAACTAGCTCTATAGCCTAGTACAAATAATTTTACACTAGAGTTAAACTAGCTCTATCAGCTAGTACAAATAAGTTTACACTATAGTTGAACTAGCTCTATAGCCTAGTACAAATAATTTTACACTAGAGTTGAACTAGCTCTATAGCCTAGTACAATTAATTTTACAATATAGTTGAACTAGCTCTATAAGCTAGTTCAAATAATTTTACACTAGAGTTGGACTAGCTCTACAGCCTAGTACAAATAATTTTACACTATAGTCGAACTAGCTCTATAGCCTAGTAGAAATAATTTTACACTAGAGTTGAACTAGCTCTATAGCCTAGTAGAAATAATTTTACACTAGAGTTGAACTAGCTCTATAGCCTAGTACAAATAATTTTACAGTAGAGTTGAACTAGTTCTATAGCCTAGTAAAAATAATTTTACACTATAGTTGAACTAGCTCTATAAGCTTGTTGAAATAATTTTACATTAGAGTTGAACTAGCTCTATAGCCTAGTACAAATAATTTTACACTATAGTTGAACTAGCTCTATAGCCTAGTACAAATAATTTTACACTAGAGTTGGACGAGCTCTACAGCCTAGTACAAATAACTTTACACTAGAGTTGAACTAGCTCTATAGCCTAGTACAAATAACTTTACACTAGAGTTGAACTAGCACTATAAGCTAGTTCAAATAATTTTACACTAGAGTTGAACTAGCTCTATAGCCTAGTAGAAATAATTGTACACAAGAGTCGAACTAGCTCTATAGCCTAGTACAAATAATTTTACACTATAGTTGAACTAGCTCTATAAGCTAGTTGAAATAATTTTACACTAGAGTTGAACTAGCTCTATAGCCTAGTACAAATAATTTTACACTATAGTTGAACTAGCTCTATAAGCTAGTTGAAATAATTTTACACTAGAGTTGAACTAGCTCTATATCCTAGTACAAATAATTTCACACTAGAGTTGAACTAGCTATATAAGCTAGTACAAATAATTTTACACTAGAGTTGAACTAGCTCTATAAGCTAGTACAAATAATTTTACACTAGAGTTGAACTAGCTCTATAGCCTAGTACAAATAATTTTTACACTAGAGTTGAACTAGCTCTATCAGCTAGTACAAATAAGTTTACACTATAGTTGAACTAGCTCTATAGCCTAGAACAAATAATTTTACACTAGAGTTGAACTAGCTCTATAAGCTAGTACAAATAATTTTACACTAGAGTTGAACTAGCTATATAGCCTAGTACAAATAATTTTACACTATAGTTGAACTAGATCTATAGCCAAGTACAAATAATTTTACACTAGAGTTGAACTAGCTCTATAAGCTAGTACAAATAATTTCACACTAGAGTTGAACTAGCTCTATAGCCTAGTACAAATAATTTTACACTCTAGTTGAACTAGCTCTATAAGCTAGTTGAAATAATTTTACACTAGAGTTGAACTAGCTCTATAGCCTAGTACAAATAATTTTACACTATAGTTGAACTAGCTCTATAAGCTAGTTGAAATAATTTTACACTAGAGTTGAACTAGCTCTATAAGGTAGTACAAATAATTTTACACTAGAGTTGAACTAGCTCTATAGCCTAGTACAAATAATTTTACACTAGAGTTGAACTAGCTCTATAAGCTAGTACAAATAATTTTACACTAGAGTTGAACTAGCTCTATAGCCTTGTACAAATAATTTTACACTAGAGTTGAACTAGCTCTATAGCCTAGTACAATTAATTTTACAATATAGTTGAACTAGCTCTATAAGCTAGTTCAAATAATTTTACACTAGAGTTGGACTAGCTCTACAGCCTAGTACAAATAATTTTACACTATAGTCGAACTAGCTCTATAGCCTAGTAGAAATAATTTTACACTAGAGTTGAACTAGCTCTATAGCCTAGTAGAAATAATTTTACACTAGAGTTGAACTAGCTCTATAGCCTAGTACAAATAATTTTACAGTAGAGTTGAACTAGTTCTATAGCCTAGTACAAATAATTTTACACTATAGTTGAACTAGCTCTATAAGCTTGTTGAAATAATTTTACATTAGAGTTGAACTAGCTCTATAGCCTAGTACAAATAATTTTACACTATAGTTGAACTAGCTCTATAGCCTAGTACAAATAATTTTACACTAGAGTTGGACGAGCTCTACAGCCTAGTACAAATAACTTTACACTAGAGTTGAACTAGCTCTATAGCCTAGTACAAATAACTTTACACTAGAGTTGAACTAGCACTATAAGCTAGTTCAAATAATTTTACACTAGAGTTGAACTAGCTCTATAGCCTAGTAGAAATAATTTTACACTAGAGTTGAACTAGCTCTATAGCCTAGTACAAATAATTTTACACTAGAGTTGAACTAGTTCTATAGCCTACTACAAATAATTTTACAATATAGTTGAACTAGCTCTATAAGCTAGTTGAAATAATTTTACACTAGAGTTGAACTAGCTCTATAGCCTAGTACAAATAATTTTACACTATAGTTGAACTAGCTCTATAGCCTAGTACAAATAATTTTACACTAGAGTTGGACGAGCTCTACAGCCTAGTACAAATAACTTTACACTAGAGTTGAACTAGCTCTATAGCCTAGTACAAATAACTTTACACTAGAGTTGAACTAGCACTATAAGCTAGTTCAAATAATTTTACACTAGAGTTGAACTAGCTCTATAGCCTAGTAGAAATAATTTTACACTAGAGTTGAACTAGCTCTATAGCCTAGTACAAATAATTTTACAGTAGAGTTGAACTAGTTCTATAGCCTAGTACAAATAATTTTACACTATAGTTGAACTAGCTCTATAAGCTAGTTGAAATAATTTTACATTAGAGTTGAACTAGCTCTATAGCCTAGTACAAATAATTTTACATTAGAGTTGAACTAGCTCTATAGCCTAGTACAAATAATTTTACACTAGAGTTGAACTAGCTCTATAGCCTTGTACAAATAATTTTACACTATAGTTGAACTAGCTCTATAGCCTAGTACAAATAATTTTACACTAGAGTTGAACTAGCGCTATAGCCTAGTACAAATAATTTTACAATAGAGTTCAACTAGCTCTATAAGCTAGTACTAATAATTTTACACTAGAGTTGAACTAGCTCTATAGCCTAGTACAAATAATTTTACACTAAAGTTGAATTAGCTCTATAGCCTAGTACAAATAATTTTACACTATAGTTGAACTAGCTCTATAAGCTAGTTGAAATAATTTTACACTAGAGTTGAACTAGCTCTATAGCCTAGTACAAATAATTTTACACTAGAGTTGAACTAGCTCTATAAGCTAGTTGAAATAATTTTACACTAGAGTTGAACTAGCTCTATAGCCTAGTACAAATAATTTTACACTAGAGTTGAACTAGCTCTATAAGCTAGTTGAAATAATTTTACACTAGAGTTGAACTAGCTCTATAGCCTAGTACAAATAATTTTACACTATAGTTGAACTAGCTCTATAAGCTAGTTGAAATAATTTTACACTAGAGTTAAACTAGCTCTATAGCCTAGTACAAATAATTTTACACTAGAGTTGAACTAGCTCTTTAAGCTAGTACAAATAATTTTACACTAGAGTTGAACTAGCTCTATAGCCTAGTACAAATAATTTTACACTAGAGTTAAACTAGCTCTATCAGCTAGTACAAATAAGTTTACACTATAGTTGAACTAGCTCTATAGCCTAGTACAAATAATTTTACACTAGAGTTGAACTAGCTCTATAGCCTAGTACAATTAATTTTACAATATAGTTGAACTAGCTCTATAAGCTAGTTCAAATAATTTTACACTAGAGTTGGACTAGCTCTACAGCCTAGTACAAATAATTTTACACTATAGTCGAACTAGCTCTATAGCCTAGTAGAAATAATTTTACACTAGAGTTGAACTAGCTCTATAGCCTAGTAGAAATAATTTTACACTAGAGTTGAACTAGCTCTATAGCCTAGTACAAATAATTTTACAGTAGAGTTGAACTAGTTCTATAGCCTAGTAAAAATAATTTTACACTATAGTTGAACTAGCTCTATAAGCTTGTTGAAATAATTTTACATTAGAGTTGAACTAGCTCTATAGCCTAGTACAAATAATTTTACACTATAGTTGAACTAGCTCTATAGCCTAGTACAAATAATTTTACACTAGAGTTGGACGAGCTCTACAGCCTAGTACAAATAACTTTACACTAGAGTTGAACTAGCTCTATAGCCTAGTACAAATAACTTTACACTAGAGTTGAACTAGCACTATAAGCTAGTTCAAATAATTTTACACTAGAGTTGAACTAGCTCTATAGCCTAGTAGAAATAATTGTACACAAGAGTCGAACTAGCTCTATAGCCTAGTACAAATAATTTTACACTATAGTTGAACTAGCTCTATAAGCTAGTTGAAATAATTTTACACTAGAGTTGAACTAGCTCTATAGCCTAGTACAAATAATTTTACACTATAGTTGAACTAGCTCTATAAGCTAGTTGAAATAATTTTACACTAGAGTTGAACTAGCTCTATATCCTAGTACAAATAATTTCACACTAGAGTTGAACTAGCTATATAAGCTAGTACAAATAATTTTACACTAGAGTTGAACTAGCTCTATAAGCTAGTACAAATAATTTTACACTAGAGTTGAACTAGCTCTATAGCCTAGTACAAATAATTTTTACACTAGAGTTGAACTAGCTCTATCAGCTAGTACAAATAAGTTTACACTATAGTTGAACTAGCTCTATAGCCTAGAACAAATAATTTTACACTAGAGTTGAACTAGCTATATAGCCTAGTACAAATAATTTTACACTATAGTTGAACTAGATCTATAGCCAAGTACAAATAATTTTACACTAGAGTTGAACTAGCTCTATAAGCTAGTACAAATAATTTCACACTAGAGTTGAACTAGCTCTATAGCCTAGTACAAATAATTTTACACTCTAGTTGAACTAGCTCTATAAGCTAGTTGAAATAATTTTACACTAGAGTTGAACTAGCTCTATAGCCTAGTACAAATAATTTTACACTATAGTTGAACTAGCTCTATAAGCTAGTTGAAATAATTTTACACTAGAGTTGAACTAGCTCTATAAGGTAGTACAAATAATTTTACACTAGAGTTGAACTAGCTCTATAGCCTAGTACAAATAATTTTACACTAGAGTTGAACTAGCTCTATAAGCTAGTACAAATAATTTTACACTAGAGTTGAACTAGCTCTATAGCCTAGTACAAATAATTTTTACACTAGAGTTGAACTAGCTCTATAGCCTTGTACAAATAATTTTACACTAGAGTTGAACTAGCTCTATAGCCTAGTACAATTAATTTTACAATATAGTTGAACTAGCTCTATAAGCTAGTTCAAATAATTTTACACTAGAGTTGGACTAGCTCTACAGCCTAGTACAAATAATTTTACACTATAGTCGAACTAGCTCTATAGCCTAGTAGAAATAATTTTACACTAGAGTTGAACTAGCTCTATAGCCTAGTAGAAATAATTTTACACTAGAGTTGAACTAGCTCTATAGCCTAGTACAAATAATTTTACAGTAGAGTTGAACTAGTTCTATAGCCTAGTACAAATAATTTTACACTATAGTTGAACTAGCTCTATAAGCTTGTTGAAATAATTTTACATTAGAGTTGAACTAGCTCTATAGCCTAGTACAAATAATTTTACACTATAGTTGAACTAGCTCTATAGCCTAGTACAAATAATTTTACACTAGAGTTGGACGAGCTCTACAGCCTAGTACAAATAACTTTACACTAGAGTTGAACTAGCTCTATAGCCTAGTACAAATAACTTTACACTAGAGTTGAACTAGCACTATAAGCTAGTTCAAATAATTTTACACTAGAGTTGAACTAGCTCTATAGCCTAGTAGAAATAATTTTACACTAGAGTTGAACTAGCTCTATAGCCTAGTACAAATAATTTTACACTAGAGTTGAACTAGTTCTATAGCCTACTACAAATAATTTTACAATATAGTTGAACTAGCTCTATAAGCTAGTTGAAATAATTTTACACTAGAGTTGAACTAGCTCTATAGCCTAGTACAAATAATTTTACACTATAGTTGAACTAGCTCTATAGCCTAGTACAAATAATTTTACACTAGAGTTGGACGAGCTCTACAGCCTAGTACAAATAACTTTACACTAGAGTTGAACTAGCTCTATAGCCTAGTACAAATAACTTTACACTAGAGTTGAACTAGCACTATAAGCTAGTTCAAATAATTTTACACTAGAGTTGAACTAGCTCTATAGCCTAGTAGAAATAATTTTACACTAGAGTTGAACTAGCTCTATAGCCTAGTACAAATAATTTTACAGTAGAGTTGAACTAGTTCTATAGCCTAGTACAAATAATTTTACACTATAGTTGAACTAGCTCTATAAGCTAGTTGAAATAATTTTACATTAGAGTTGAACTAGCTCTATAGCCTAGTACAAATAATTTTACATTAGAGTTGAACTAGCTCTATAGCCTAGTACAAATAATTTTACACTAGAGTTGAACTAGCTCTATAGCCTTGTACAAATAATTTTACACTATAGTTGAACTAGCTCTATAGCCTAGTACAAATAATTTTACACTAGAGTTGAACTAGCGCTATAGCCTAGTACAAATAATTTTACAATAGAGTTCAACTAGCTCTATAAGCTAGTACTAATAATTTTACACTAGAGTTGAACTAGCTCTATAGCCTAGTACAAATAATTTTACACTAAAGTTGAATTAGCTCTATAGCCTAGTACAAATAATTTTACACTATAGTTGAACTAGCTCTATAAGCTAGTTGAAATAATTTTACACTAGAGTTGAACTAGCTCTATAGCCTAGTACAAATAACTTTACACTAGAGTTGAACTAGCACTATAAGCTAGTTCAAATAATTTTACACTAGAGTTGAACTAGCTCTATAGCCTAGTAGAAATAATTTTGCACTAGAGTTGAACTAGCTCTATAGCCTATTAGAAATAATTTTACACTAGAGTTGAACTAGCTCTATAGCCTAGTACAAATAATTTTACACTAGAGTTGAACTAGTTCTATAGCCTAGTACAAATAATTTTACACTATAGTTGAACTAGCTCTATTGCCTAGTACAAATAATTTTACACTAGAGTTGGACTAGCTCTACAGCCTAGTACAAATAACTTTACTCTAGAGTTGAACTAGCTCTATAGCCTAGTACAAATAACTTTACACTAGAGTTGAACTAGCTCTATCAGCTAGTACAAATAAGTTTACACTATTGTTGAACTAGCTCTATAGCCTAGTACAAATAATTTTACACTAGAGTTGAACTAGCTCTATAGCCTAGTACAATTAATTTTACAATATAGTTGAACTAGCTGTATAAGCTAGTTCAAATAATTTTACACTAGAGTTGGACTAGCTCTACAGCCTAGTACAAATAACTTTACACTAGAGTTGAACTAGCTCTATAGCCTAGTACAAATAACTTTACACTAGAGTTGAACTAGCACTATAAGCTAGTTCAAATAATTTTACACTAGAGTTGAACTAGCTCTATCAGCTAGTACAAATAAGTTTACACTATAGTTGAACTAGCTCTATAGCCTAGTACAAATAATTTTACACTAGAGTTGAACTAGCTCTATAGCCTAGTAGAAATAATTTTACACTAGAGTTGAACTAGCTCTATAGCCTAGTACAAATAATTTTACACTATAGTTGAACTAGCTCTATAAGCTAATTGAAATAATTTTACACTAGAGTTGAACTAGCTCTATAGCCTTGTACAAATAATTTTACACTATAGTTGAACTAGCTCTATATCCTAGTACAAATAACTTTACACTAGAGTTGAACTAGCTCTACAGCCTAGTACAAATAACTTTACACTAGAGTTGAACTAGCTCTATAGCCTAGTACAAATAACTTTACACTAGAGTTGAACTAGCACTATAAGCTAGTTCAAATAATTTTACACTAGAGTTGAACTAGCTCTATAGCCTAGTAGAAATAATTTTACACAAGAGTCGAACTAGCTCTATAGCCTAGTACAAATAATTTTACACTATAGTTGAACTAGCTCTATAAGCTAGTTGAAATAATTTTACACTAGAGTCGAACTAGCTCTATAGCCTAGTACAAATAATTTTACACTATAGTTGAACTAGCTCTATAAGCTAGTTGAAATAATTTTACACTAGAGTTGAACTAGCTCTATATCCTAGTACAAATAATTTCACACTAGAGTTGAACTAGCTATATAAGCTAGTACAAATAATTTTACACTAGAGTTGAACTAGCTCTATAAGCTAGTACAAATAATTTTACACTAGAGTTGAACTAGCTCTATAGCCTAGTACAAATAATTTTTACACTAGAGTTGAACTAGCTCTATCAGCTAGTACAAATAAGTTTACACTATAGTTGAACTAGCTCTATAGCCTAGAACAAATAATTTTACACTAGAGTTGAACTAGCTCTATAAGCTAGTACAAATAATTTTACACTAGAGTTGAACTAGCTATATAGCCTAGTACAAATAATTTTACACTATAGTTGAACTAGATCTATAGCCAAGTACAAATAATTTTACAGTAGAGTTGAACTAGCTCTATAAGCTAGTACAAATAATTTCACACTAGAGTTGAACTAGCTCTATAGCCTAGTACAAATAATTTTACACTCTAGTTGAACTAGCTCTATAAGCTAGTTGAAATAATTTTACACTAGAGTTGAACTAGCTCTATAGCCTAGTACAAATAATTTTACACTATAGTTGAACTAGCTCTATAAGCTAGTTGAAATAATTTTACACTAGAGTTGAACTAGCTCTATAAGGTAGTACAAATAATTTTACACTAGAGTTGAACTAGCTCTATAGCCTAGTACAAATAATTTTACACTAGAGTTGAACTAGCTCTATAAGCTAGTACAAATAATTTTACACTAGAGTTGAACTAGCTCTATAGCCTAGTACAAATAATTTTTACACTAGAGTTGAACTAGCTCTATAGCCTTGTACAAATAATTTTACACTATAGTTGAACTAGCTCTATAGCCTAGTACATATAATTTTACACTAGAGTTGAACTAGCGCTATAGCCTAGTACAAATAATTTTACAATAGAGTTCAACTAGCTCTATAAGCTAGTACTAATAATTTTACACTAGAGTTGAACTAGCTCTATAGCCTAGTACAAATAATTTTACACTAAAGTTGAATTAGCTCTATAGCCTAGTACAAATAATTTTACACTATAGTTGAACTAGCTCTATAAGCTAGTTGAAATAATTTTACACTAGAGTTGAACTAGCTCTATAGCCTAGTACAAATAACTTTACACTAGAGTTGAACTAGCACTATAAGCTAGTTCAAATAATTTTACACTAGAGTTGAACTAGCTCTATAGCCTAGTAGAAATAATTTTGCACTAGAGTTGAACTAGCTCTATAGCCTAGTAGAAATAATTTTACACTAGAGTTGAACTAGCTCTATAGCCTAGTACAAATAATTTTACACTAGAGTTGAACTAGTTCTATAGCCTAGTACAAATAATTTTACACTATAGTTGAACTAGCTCGATAAGCTAGTTGAAATAATTTTACATTAGAGTTGAACTAGCTCTATAGCCTAGTACAAATAATTTTACACTATAGTTGAACTAGCTCTATAGCCTAGTACAAATAATTTTACACTAGAGTTGGACTAGCTCTACAGCCTAGTACAAATAACTTTACTCTAGAGTTGAACTAGCTCTATAGCCTAGTACAAATAACTTTACACTAGAGTTGAACTAGCTCTATCAGCTAGTACAAATAAGTTTACACTATAGTTGAACTAGCTCTATAGCCTAGTACAAATAATTTTACACTAGAGTTGAACTAGCTCTATAGCCTAGTACAATTAATTTTACAATATAGTTGAACTAGCTATATAAGCTAGTTCAAATAATTTTACACTAGAGTTGGACTAGCTCTACAGCCTAGTACAAATAATTTTACACTAGAGTTGAACTAGCTCTATAGCCTAGTTCAAATAACTTTACACTAGAGTTGAACTAGCACTATAAGCTAGTTCAAATAATTTTAAACTAGAGTCGAACTAGCTCTATAGCCTAGGAGAAATAATTTTACACTAGAGTTGAACTAGCTCTATAGCCTAGTAGAAATAATTTTACACTAGAGTTGAACTAGCTCTATAGCCTAGTACAAATAATTTTACAGTAGAGTTGAACTAGCTCTATAGCCTAGTAAAAATAATTTTACACTATAGTTGAACTAGCTCTATAAGCTAATTGAAATAATTTTACACTAGAGTTGAACTAGCTCTATAGCCTAGTACAAATAATTTTACACTATAGTTGAACTAGCTCTATAGCCTAGTACAAATAATTTTACACTAGAGTTGGACGAGCTCTACAGCCTAGTACAAATAACTTTACACTAGAGTTGAACTAGCTCTATAGCCTAGTACAAATAACTTTACACTAGAGTTGAACTAGCACTATAAGCTAGTTCAAATAATTTTACACTAGAGTTGAACTAGCTCTATAGCCTAGTAGAAATAATTTTACACAAGAGTCGAACTAGCTCTATAGCCTAGTACAAATAATTTTACACTATAGTTGAACTAGCTCTATAAGCTAGTTGAAATAATTTTACACTAGAGTTGAACTAGCTCTATAGCCTAGTACAAATAATTTTACACTATAGTTGAACTAGCTCTATAAGCTAGTTGAAATAATTTTACACTAGAGTTGAACTAGCTCTATATCCTAGTACAAATAATTTCACACTAGAGTTGAACTAGCTATATAAGCTAGTACAAATAATTTTACACTAGAGTTGAACTAGCTCTATAAGCTAGTACAAATAATTTTACACTAGAGTTGAACTAGCTCTATAGCCTAGTACAAATAATTTTTACACTAGAGTTGAACTAGCTCTATCAGCTAGTACAAATAAGTTTACACTATAGTTGAACTAGCTCTATAGCCTAGAACAAATAATTTTACACTAGAGTTGAACTAGCTCTATAAGCTAGTACAAATAATTTTACACTAGAGTTGAACTAGCTATATAGCCTAGTACAAATAATTTTACACTATAGTTGAACTAGATCTATAGCCAAGTACAAATAATTTTACACTAGAGTTGAACTAGCTCTATAAGCTAGTACAAATAATTTCACACTAGAGTTGAACTAGCTCTATAGCCTAGTACAAATAATTTTACACTCTAGTTGAACTAGCTCTATAAGCTAGTTGAAATAATTTTACACTAGAGTTGAACTAGCTCTATAGCCTAGTACAAATAATTTTACACTATAGTTGAACTAGCTCTATAAGCTAGTTGAAATAATTTTACACTAGAGTTGAACTAGCTCTATAAGGTAGTACAAATAATTTTACACTAGAGTTGAACTAGCTCTATAGCCTAGTACAAATAATTTTACACTAGAGTTGAACTAGCTCTATAAGCTAGTACAAATAATTTTACACTAGAGTTGAACTAGCTCTATAGCCTAGTACAAATAATTTTTACACTAGAGTTGAACTAGCTCTATAGCCTTGTACAAATAATTTTACACTAGAGTTGAACTAGCTCTATAGCCTAGTACAATTAATTTTACAATATAGTTGAACTAGCTCTATAAGCTAGTTCAAATAATTTTACACTAGAGTTGGACTAGCTCTACAGCCTAGTACAAATAATTTTACACTATAGTCGAACTAGCTCTATAGCCTAGTAGAAATAATTTTACACTAGAGTTGAACTAGCTCTATAGCCTAGTAGAAATAATTTTACACTAGAGTTGAACTAGTTCTATAGCCTAGTACAAATAATTTTACACTATAGTTGAACTAGCTCTATAAGCTTGTTGAAATAATTTTACATTAGAGTTGAACTAGCTCTATAGCCTAGTACAAATAATTTTACACTATAGTTGAACTAGCTCTATAGCCTAGTACAAATAATTTTACACTAGAGTTGGACGAGCTCTACAGCCTAGTACAAATAACTTTACACTAGAGTTGAACTAGCTCTATAGCCTAGTACAAATAACTTTACACTAGAGTTGAACTAGCACTATAAGCTAGTTCAAATAATTTTACACTAGAGTTGAACTAGCTCTATAGCCTAGTAGAAATAATTTTACACTAGAGTTGAACTAGCTCTATAGCCTAGTACAAATAATTTTACACTATAGTTGAACTAGCTCTATAAGCTAGTTGAAATAATTTTACACTAGAGTTGAACTAGCTCTATAGCCTAGTACAAATAACTTTACACTAGAGTTGAACTAGCACTATAAGCTAGTTCAAATAATTTTACACTAGAGTTGAACTAGCTCTATAGCCTAGTAGAAATAATTTTGCACTAGAGTTGAACTAGCTCTATAGCCTAGTAGAAATAATTTTACACTAGAGTTGAACTAGCTCTATAGCCTAGTACAAATAATTTTACACTAGAGTTGAACTAGTTCTATAGCCTAGTACAAATAATTTTACACTATAGTTGAACTAGCTCGATAAGCTAGTTGAAATAATTTTACATTAGAGTTGAACTAGCTCTATAGCCTAGTACAAATAATTTTACACTATAGTTGAACTAGCTCTATAGCCTAGTACAAATAATTTTACACTAGAGTTGGACTAGCTCTACAGCCTAGTACAAATAACTTTACTCTAGAGTTGAACTAGCTCTATAGCCTAGTACAAATAACTTTACACTAGAGTTGAACTAGCTCTATCAGCTAGTACAAATAAGTTTACACTATAGTTGAACTAGCTCTATAGCCTAGTACAAATAATTTTACACTAGAGTTGAACTAGCTCTATAGCCTAGTACAATTAATTTTACAATATAGTTGAACTAGCTCTATAAGCTAGTTCAAATAATTTTACACTAGAGTTGGACTAGCTCTACAGCCTAGTACAAATAATTTTACACTAGAGTTGAACTAGCTCTATAGCCTAGTTCAAATAACTTTACACTAGAGTTGAACTAGCACTATAAGCTAGTTCAAATAATTTTAAACTAGAGTCGAACTAGCTCTATAGCCTAGGAGAAATAATTTTACACTAGAGTTGAACTAGCTCTATAGCCTAGTAGAAATAATTTTACACTAGAGTTGAACTAGCTCTATAGCCTAGTACAAATAATTTTACAGTAGAGTTGAACTAGCTCTATAGCCTAGTAAAAATAATTTTACACTATAGTTGAACTAGCTCTATAAGCTAATTGAAATAATTTTACACTAGAGTTGAACTAGCTCTACAGCCTAGTACAAATAATTTTACACTATAGTTGAACTAGCTCTATAGCCTAGTACAAATAATTTTACACTAGAGTTGGACGAGCTCTACAGCCTAGTACAAATAACTTTACACTAGAGTTGAACTAGCTCTATAGCCTAGTACAAATAACTTTACACTAGAGTTGAACTAGCACTATAAGCTAGTTCAAATAATTTTACACTAGAGTTGAACTAGCTCTATAGCCTAGTAGAAATAATTTTACACAAGAGTCGAACTAGCTCTATAGCCTAGTACAAATAATTTTACACTATAGTTGAACTAGCTCTATAAGCTAGTTGAAATAATTTTACACTAGAGTTGAACTAGCTCTATAGCCTAGTACAAATAATTTTACACTATAGTTGAACTAGCTCTATAAGCTAGTTGAAATAATTTTACACTAGAGTTGAACTAGCTCTATATCCTAGTACAAATAATTTCACACTAGAGTTGAACTAGCTATATAAGCTAGTACAAATAATTTTACACTAGAGTTGAACTAGCTCTATAAGCTAGTACAAATAATTTTACACTAGAGTTGAACTAGCTCTATAGCCTAGTACAAATAATTTTTACACTAGAGTTGAACTAGCTCTATCAGCTAGTACAAATAAGTTTACACTATAGTTGAACTAGCTCTATAGCCTAGAACAAATAATTTTACACTAGAGTTGAACTAGCTCTATAAGCTAGTACAAATAATTTTACACTAGAGTTGAACTAGCTATATAGCCTAGTACAAATAATTTTACACTATAGTTGAACTAGATCTATAGCCAAGTACAAATAATTTTACACTAGAGTTGAACTAGCTCTATAAGCTAGTACAAATAATTTCACACTAGAGTTGAACTAGCTCTATAGCCTAGTACAAATAATTTTACACTCTAGTTGAACTAGCTCTATAAGCTAGTTGAAATAATTTTACACTAGAGTTGAACTAGCTCTATAGCCTAGTACAAATAATTTTACACTATAGTTGAACTAGCTCTATAAGCTAGTTGAAATAATTTTACACTAGAGTTGAACTAGCTCTATAAGGTAGTACAAATAATTTTACACTAGAGTTGAACTAGCTCTATAGCCTAGTACAAATAATTTTACACTAGAGTTGAACTAGCTCTATAAGCTAGTACAAATAATTTTACACTAGAGTTGAACTAGCTCTATAGCCTAGTACAAATAATTTTTACACTAGAGTTGAACTAGCTCTATAGCCTTGTACAAATAATTTTACACTAGAGTTGAACTAGCTCTATAGCCTAGTACAATTAATTTTACAATATAGTTGAACTAGCTCTATAAGCTAGTTCAAATAATTTTACACTAGAGTTGGACTAGCTCTACAGCCTAGTACAAATAATTTTACACTATAGTCGAACTAGCTCTATAGCCTAGTAGAAATAATTTTACACTAGAGTTGAACTAGCTCTATAGCCTAGTAGAAATAATTTTACACTAGAGTTGAACTAGTTCTATAGCCTAGTACAAATAATTTTACACTATAGTTGAACTAGCTCTATAAGCTTGTTGAAATAATTTTACATTAGAGTTGAACTAGCTCTATAGCCTAGTACAAATAATTTTACACTATAGTTGAACTAGCTCTATAGCCTAGTACAAATAATTTTACACTAGAGTTGGACGAGCTCTACAGCCTAGTACAAATAACTTTACACTAGAGTTGAACTAGCTCTATAGCCTAGTACAAATAACTTTACACTAGAGTTGAACTAGCACTATAAGCTAGTTCAAATAATTTTACACTAGAGTTGAACTAGCTCTATAGCCTAGTAGAAATAATTTTACACTAGAGTTGAACTAGCTCTATAGCCTAGTACAAATAATTTTACACTAGAGTTGAACTAGTTCTATAGCCTACTACAAATAATTTTACAATATAGTTGAACTAGCTCTATAAGCTAGTTGAAATAATTTTACACTAGAGTTGAACTAGCTCTATAGCCTAGTACAAATAATTTTACACTATAGTTGAACTAGCTCTATAGCCTAGTACAAATAATTTTACACTAGAGTTGGACGAGCTCTACAGCCTAGTACAAATAACTTTACACTAGAGTTGAACTAGCTCTATAGCCTAGTACAAATAACTTTACACTAGAGTTGAACTAGCACTATAAGCTAGTTCAAATAATTTTACACTAGAGTTGAACTAGCTCTATAGCCTAGTAGAAATAATTTTACACTAGAGTTGAACTAGCTCTATAGCCTAGTACAAATAATTTTACAGTAGAGTTGAACTAGTTCTATAGCCTAGTACAAATAATTTTACACTATAGTTGAACTAGCTCTATAAGCTAGTTGAAATAATTTTACATTAGAGTTGAACTAGCTCTATAGCCTAGTACAAATAATTTTACATTAGAGTTGAACTAGCTCTATAGCCTAGTACAAATAATTTTACACTAGAGTTGAACTACCTCTATAGCCTTGTACAAATAATTTTACACTATAGTTGAACTAGCTCTATAGCCTAGTACAAATAATTTTACACTAGAGTTGAACTAGCGCTATAGCCTAGTACAAATAATTTTACAATAGAGTTCAACTAGCTCTATAAGCTAGTACTAATAATTTTACACTAGAGTTGAACTAGCTCTATAGCCTAGTACAAATAATTTTACACTAAAGTTGAATTAGCTCTATAGCCTAGTACAAATAATTTTACACTATAGTTGAACTAGCTCTATAAGCTAGTTGAAATAATTTTACACTAGAGTTGAACTAGCTCTATAGCCTAGTACAAATAACTTTACACTAGAGTTGAACTAGCACTATAAGCTAGTTCAAATAATTTGACACTAGAGTTGAACTAGCTCTATAGCCTAGTAGAAATAATTTTGCACTAGAGTTGAACTAGCTCTATAGCCTATTAGAAATAATTTTACACTAGAGTTGAACTAGCTCTATAGCCTAGTACAAATAATTTTACACTAGAGTTGAACTAGTTCTATAGCCTAGTACAAATAATTTTACACTATAGTTGAACTAGCTCTATTGCCTAGTACAAATAATTTTACACTAGAGTTGGACTAGCTCTACAGCCTAGTACAAATAACTTTACTCTAGAGTTGAACTAGCTCTATAGCCTAGTACAAATAACTTTACACTAGAGTTGAACTAGCTCTATCAGCTAGTACAAATAAGTTTACACTATTGTTGAACTAGCTCTATAGCCTAGTACAAATAATTTTACACTAGAGTTGAACTAGCTCTATAGCCTAGTACAATTAATTTTACAATATAGTTGAACTAGCTCTATAAGCTAGTTCAAATAATTTTACACTAGAGTTGGACTAGCTCTACAGCCTAGTACAAATAACTTTACACTAGAGTTGAACTAGCTCTATAGCCTAGTACAAATAACTTTACACTAGAGTTGAACTAGCACTATAAGCTAGTTCAAATAATTTTACACTAGAGTTGAACTAGCTCTATCAGCTAGTACAAATAAGTTTACACTATAGTTGAACTAGCTCTATAGCCTAGTACAAATAATTTTACACTAGAGTTGAACTAGCTCTATAGCCTAGTAGAAATAATTTTACACTAGAGTTGAACTAGCTCTATAGCCTAGTACAAATAATTTTACACTATAGTTGAACTAGCTCTATAAGCTAATTGAAATAATTTTACACTAGAGTTGAACTAGCTCTATAGCCTTGTACAAATAATTTTACACTATAGTTGAACTAGCTCTATATCCTCGTACAAATAACTTTACACTAGAGTTGAACTAGCTCTACAGCCTAGTACAAATAACTTTACACTAGAGTTGAACTAGCTCTATAGCCTAGTACAAATAACTTTACACTAGAGTTGAACTAGCACTATAAGCTAGTTCAAATAATTTTACACTAGAGTTGAACTAGCTCTATAGCCTAGTAGAAATAATTTTACACAAGAGTCGAACTAGCTCTATAGCCTAGTACAAATAATTTTACACTATAGTTGAACTAGCTCTATAAGCTAGTTGAAATAATTTTACACTAGAGTTGAACTAGCTCTATAGCCTAGTACAAATAATTTTACACTATAGTTGAACTAGCTCTATAAGCTAGTTGAAATAATTTTACACTAGAGTTGAACTAGCTCTATATCCTAGTACAAATAATTTCACACTAGAGTTGAACTAGCTATATAAGCTAGTACAAATAATTTTACACTAGAGTTGAACTAGCTCTATAAGCTAGTACAAATAATTTTACACTAGAGTTGAACTAGCTCTATAGCCTAGTACAAATAATTTTTACACTAGAGTTGAACTAGCTCTATCAGCTAGTACAAATAAGTTTACACTATAGTTGAACTAGCTCTATAGCCTAGAACAAATAATTTTACACTAGAGTTGAACTAGCTCTATAAGCTAGTACAAATAATTTTACACTAGAGTTGAACTAGCTATATAGCCTAGTACAAATAATTTTACACTATAGTTGAACTAGATCTATAGCCAAGTACAAATAATTTTACACTAGAGTTGAACTAGCTCTATAAGCTAGTACAAATAATTTCACACTAGAGTTGAACTAGCTCTATAGCCTAGTACAAATAATTTTACACTCTAGTTGAACTAGCTCTATAAGCTAGTTGAAATAATTTTACACTAGAGTTGAACTAGCTCTATAGCCTAGTACAAATAATTTTACACTATAGTTGAACTAGCTCTATAAGCTAGTTGAAATAATTTTACACTAGAGTTGAACTAGCTCTATAAGGTAGTACAAATAATTTTACACTAGAGTTGAACTAGCTCTATAGCCTAGTACAAATAATTTTACACTAGAGTTGAACTAGCTCTATAAGCTAGTACAAATAATTTTACACTAGAGTTGAACTAGCTCTATAGCCTAGTACAAATAATTTTTACACTAGAGTTGAACTAGCTCTATAGCCTTGTACAAATAATTTTACACTATAGTTGAACTAGCTCTATAGCCTAGTACAAATAATTTTACACTAGAGTTGAACTAGCGCTATAGCCTAGTACAAATAATTTTACAATAGAGTTCAACTAGCTCTATAAGCTAGTACTAATAATTTTACACTAGAGTTGAACTAGCTCTATAGCCTAGTACAAATAATTTTACACTAAAGTTGAATTAGCTCTATAGCCTAGTACAAATAATTTTACACTATAGTTGAACTAGCTCTATAAGCTAGTTGAAATAATTTTACACTAGAGTTGAACTAGCTCTATAGCCTAGTACAAATAACTTTACACTAGAGTTGAACTAGCACTATAAGCTAGTTCAAATAATTTTACACTAGAGTTGAACTAGCTCTATAGCCTAGTAGAAATAATTTTGCACTAGAGTTGAACTAGCTCTATAGCCTAGTAGAAATAATTTTACACTAGAGTTGAACTAGCTCTATAGTCTAGTACAAATAATTTTACACTAGAGTTGAACTAGTTCTATAGCCTAGTACAAATAATTTTACACTATAGTTGAACTAGCTCGATAAGCTAGTTGAAATAATTTTACATTAGAGTTGAACTAGCTCTATAGCCTAATACAAATAATTTTACACTATAGTTGAACTAGCTCTATAGCCTAGTACAAATAATTTTACACTAGAGTTGGACTAGCTCTACAGCCTAGTACAAATAACTTTACTCTAGAGTTGAACTAGCTCTATAGCCTAGTACAAATAACTTTACACTAGAGTTGAACTAGCTCTATCAGCTAGTACAAATAAGTTTACACTATAGTTGAACTAGCTCTATAGCCTAGTACAAATAATTTTACACTAGAGTTGAACTAGCTCTATAGCCTAGTACAATTAATTTTACAATATAGTTGAACTAGCTCTATAAGCTAGTTCAAATAATTTTACACTAGAGTTGGACTAGCTCTACAGCCTAGTACAAATAATTTTACACTAGAGTTGAACTAGCTCTATAGCCTAGTACAAATAACTTTACACTAGAGTTGAACTAGCACTATAAGCTAGTTCAAATAATTTTACACTAGAGTTGAACTAGCTCTATAGCCTAGGAGAAATAATTTTACACTAGAGTTGAACTAGCTCTATAGCCAAGTAGAAATAATTTTACACTAGAGTTGAACTAGCTCTATAGCCTAGTACAAATAATTTTACACTAGAGTTGAACTAGTTCTAGAGCCTAGTACAAATAATTTTACACTATAGTTGAACTAGCTCTATAAGCTAGTTGAAATAATTTTACATTAGAGTTGAACTAGCTCTATAGCCTAGTACAAATAATTTTACACTATAGTTGAACTAGCTCTATAGCCTAGTACAAATAATTTTACACTAGAGTTGGACTAGCTCTACAGCCTAGTACAAATAATTTTACACTAGAGTTGAACTAGCTCTATAGCCTAGTAGAAATAATTTTACACTATAGTTGAACTAGCTCTATAAGCTAGTTGAAATAATTTTACACTAGAGTTGAACTAGCTCTATAGCCTAGTACAAATAATTTTACACTATAGTTGAACTAGCTCTATAAGCTAGTTGAAATAATTTTACACTAGAGTTGAACTACCTCTATAGCCTAGTAGAAATAATTTTACACTAGAGTTGAACTAGTTCTATAGCCTAGTACAAATAATTTTACACTATAGTTGAACTAGCTCTATAAGCTAGTTGAAATAATTTTACATTAGAGTTGAACTAGCACTATAGCCTAGTACAAATAATTTTACACTATAGTTGAACTAGCTCTATAGCCTAGTACAAATAATTTTACACTAGAGTTGGACAAGCTCTACAGCCTAGTACAAATAACTTTACACTAGAGTTGAACTAGCTCTATAGCCTAGTACAAATAACTTTACACTAGAGTTGAACTAGCACTATAAGCTAGTTCAAATAATTTTACACTAGAGTTGAACTAGCTCTATAGCCTAGTAGAAATAATTTTACACAAGAGTCGAACTAGCTCTATAGCCTAGTACAAATAATTTTACACTATAGTTGAACTAGCTCTATAAGCTAGTTGAAATAATTTTACACTAGAGTTGAACTAGCTCTATAGCCTAGTACAAATAATTTTACACTATAGTTGAACTAGCACTATAAGCTAGTTCAAATAATTTTACACTAGAGTTGAACTAGCTCTATAGCCTAGTAGAAATAATTTTACACTAGAGTTGAACTAGCTCTATAGCCTAGTACAAATAATTTTACACTATAGTTGAACTAGCTCTATAAGCTAGTACTAATAATTTTACACGAGAGTTGAACTAGCTCTATAGCCTAGTACAAATAACTTTACACTAGAGTTGAACTAGCACTATAAGCTAGTTCAAATAATTTTACACTAGAGTTGAACTAGCTCTATAGCCTAGTAGAAATAATTTTACACTAGAGTTGAACTAGCTCTATAGCCTAGTACAAATAATTTTACAGTAGAGTTGAACTAGTTCTATAGCCTAGTACAAATAATTTTACACTATAGTTGAACTAGCTCTATAAGCTAGTTGAAATAATTTTACATTAGAGTTGAACTAGCTCTATAGCCTAGTACAAATAATTTTACATTAGAGTTGAACTAGCTCTATAGCCTAGTACAAATAATTTTACACTAGAGTTGAACTAGCTCTATAGCCTAGTACAAATAATTTTACACTAGAGTTGAACTAGCTCTATAAGCTAGTACAAATAATTTTACACTAGAGTTGAACTAGCTCTATAGCCTAGTACAAATAATTTTTACACTAGAGTTGAACTAGCTCTATAGCCTTGTACAAATAATTTTACACTATAGTTGAACTAGCTCTATAGCCTAGTACAAATAATTTTACACTAGAGTTGAACTAGCGCTATAGCCTAGTACAAATAATTTTACAATAGAGTTCAACTAGCTCTATAAGCTAGTACTAATAATTTTACACTAGAGTTGAACTAGCTCTATAGCCTAGTACAAATAATTTTACACTAAAGTTGAATTAGCTCTATAGCCTAGTACAAATAATTTTACACTATAGTTGAACTAGCTCTATAAGCTAGTTGAAATAATTTTACACTAGAGTTGAACTAGCTCTATAGCCTAGTACAAATAACTTTACACTAGAGTTGAACTAGCACTATAAGCTAGTTCAAATAATTTTACACTAGAGTTGAACTAGCTCTATAGCCTAGTAGAAATAATTTTGCACTAGAGTTGAACTAGCTCTATAGCCTAGTAGAAATAATTTTACACTAGAGTTGAACTAGCTCTATAGTCTAGTACAAATAATTTTACACTAGAGTTGAACTAGTTCTATAGCCTAGTACAAATAATTTTACACTATAGTTGAACTAGCTCGATAAGCTAGTTGAAATAATTTTACATTAGAGTTGAACTAGCTCTATAGCCTAATACAAATAATTTTACACTATAGTTGAACTAGCTCTATAGCCTAGTACAAATAATTTTACACTAGAGTTGGACTAGCTCTACAGCCTAGTACAAATAACTTTACTCTAGAGTTGAACTAGCTCTATAGCCTAGTACAAATAACTTTACACTAGAGTTGAACTAGCTCTATCAGCTAGTACAAATAAGTTTACACTATAGTTGAACTAGCTCTATAGCCTAGTACAAATAATTTTACACTAGAGTTGAACTAGCTCTATAGCCTAGTACAATTAATTTTACAATATAGTTGAACTAGCTCTATAAGCTAGTTCAAATAATTTTACACTAGAGTTGGACTAGCTCTACAGCCTAGTACAAATAATTTTACACTAGAGTTGAACTAGCTCTATAGCCTAGTACAAATAACTTTACACTAGAGTTGAACTAGCACTATAAGCTAGTTCAAATAATTTTACACTAGAGTTGAACTAGCTCTATAGCCTAGGAGAAATAATTTTACACTAGAGTTGAACTAGCTCTATAGCCAAGTAGAAATAATTTTACACTAGAGTTGAACTAGCTCTATAGCCTAGTACAAATAATTTTACACTAGAGTTGAACTAGTTCTAGAGCCTAGTACAAATAATTTTACACTATAGTTGAACTAGCTCTATAAGCTAGTTGAAATAATTTTACATTAGAGTTGAACTAGCTCTATAGCCTAGTACAAATAATTTTACACTATAGTTGAACTAGCTCTATAGCCTAGTACAAATAATTTTACACTAGAGTTGGACTAGCTCTACAGCCTAGTACAAATAATTTTACACTAGAGTTGAACTAGCTCTATAGCCTAGTAGAAATAATTTTACACTATAGTTGAACTAGCTCTATAAGCTAGTTGAAATAATTTTACACTAGAGTTGAACTAGCTCTATAGCCTAGTACAAATAATTTTACACTATAGTTGAACTAGCTCTATAAGCTAGTTGAAATAATTTTACACTAGAGTTGAACTACCTCTATAGCCTAGTAGAAATAATTTTACACTAGAGTTGAACTAGTTCTATAGCCTGGTACAAATAATTTTACACTATAGTTGAACTAGCTCTATAAGCTAGTTGAAATAATTTTACATTAGAGTTGAACTAGCACTATAGCCTAGTACAAATAATTTTACACTATAGTTGAACTAGCTCTATAGCCTAGTACAAATAATTTTACACTAGAGTTGGACAAGCTCTACAGCCTAGTACAAATAACTTTACACTAGAGTTGAACTAGCTCTATAGCCTAGTACAAATAACTTTACACTAGAGTTGAACTAGCACTATAAGCTAGTTCAAATAATTTTACACTAGAGTTGAACTAGCTCTATAGCCTAGTAGAAATAATTTTACACAAGAGTCGAACTAGCTCTATAGCCTAGTACAAATAATTTTACACTATAGTTGAACTAGCTCTATAAACTAGTTGAAATAATTTTACACTAGAGTTGAACTAGCTCTATAGCCTAGTACAAATAATTTTACACTATAGTTGAACTAGCACTATAAGCTAGTTCAAATAATTTTACACTAGAGTTGAACTAGCTCTATAGCCTAGTAGAAATAATTTTACACTAGAGTTGAACTAGCTCTATAGCCTAGTACAAATAATTTTACACTATAGTTGAACTAGCTCTATAAGCTAGTACTAATAATTTTACACTAGAGTTGAACTAGCTCTATAGCCTAGTACAAATAACTTTACACTAGAGTTGAACTAGCACTATAAGCTAGTTCAAATAATTTTACACTAGAGTTGAACTAGCTCTATAGCCTAGTAGAAATAATTTTACACTAGAGTTGAACTAGCTCTATAGCCTAGTACAAATAATTTTACAGTAGAGTTGAACTAGTTCTATAGCCTAGTACAAATAATTTTACACTATAGTTGAACTAGCTCTATAAGCTAGTTGAAATAATTTTACATTAGAGTTGAACTAGCTCTATAGCCTAGTACAAATAATTTTACATTAGAGTTGAACTAGCTCTATAGCCTAGTACAAATAATTTTACACTAGAGTTGAACTAGCTCTATAGCCTTGTACAAATAATTTTACACTATAGTTGAACTAGCTCTATAGCCTAGTACAAATAATTTTACACTAGAGTTGAACTAGCGCTATAGCCTAGTACAAATAATTTTACAATAGAGTTCAACTAGCTCTATAAGCTAGTACTAATAATTTTACACTAGAGTTGAACTAGCTCTATAGCCTAGTACAAATAATTTTACACTAAAGTTGAATTAGCTCTATAGCCTAGTACAAATAATTTTACACTATAGTTGAACTAGCTCTATAAGCTAGTTGAAATAATTTTACACTAGAGTTGAACTAGCTCTATAGCCTAGTACAAATAACTTTACACTAGAGTTGAACTAGCACTATAAGCTAGTTCAAATAATTTGACACTAGAGTTGAACTAGCTCTATAGCCTAGTAGAAATAATTTTGCACTAGAGTTGAACTAGCTCTATAGCCTATTAGAAATAATTTTACACTAGAGTTGAACTAGCTCTATAGCCTAGTACAAATAATTTTACACTAGAGTTGAACTAGTTCTATAGCCTAGTACAAATAATTTTACACTATAGTTGAACTAGCTCTATTGCCTAGTACAAATAATTTTACACTAGAGTTGGACTAGCTCTACAGCCTAGTACAAATAACTTTACTCTAGAGTTGAACTAGCTCTATAGCCTAGTACAAATAACTTTACACTAGAGTTGAACTAGCTCTATCAGCTAGTACAAATAAGTTTACACTATTGTTGAACTAGCTCTATAGCCTAGTACAAATAATTTTACACTAGAGTTGAACTAGCTCTATAGCCTAGTACAATTAATTTTACAATATAGTTGAACTAGCTCTATAAGCTAGTTCAAATAATTTTACACTAGAGTTGGACTAGCTCTACAGCCTAGTACAAATAACTTTACACTAGAGTTGAACTAGCTCTATAGCCTAGTACAAATAACTTTACACTAGAGTTGAACTAGCACTATAAGCTAGTTCAAATAATTTTACACTAGAGTTGAACTAGCTCTATCAGCTAGTACAAATAAGTTTACACTATAGTTGAACTAGCTCTATAGCCTAGTACAAATAATTTTACACTAGAGTTGAACTAGCTCTATAGCCTAGTAGAAATAATTTTACACTAGAGTTGAACTAGCTCTATAGCCTAGTACAAATAATTTTACACTATAGTTGAACTAGCTCTATAAGCTAATTGAAATAATTTTACACTAGAGTTGAACTAGCTCTATAGCCTTGTACAAATAATTTTACACTATAGTTGAACTAGCTCTATATCCTCGTACAAATAACTTTACACTAGAGTTGAACTAGCTCTACAGCCTAGTACAAATAACTTTACACTAGAGTTGAACTAGCTCTATAGCCTAGTACAAATAACTTTACACTAGAGTTGAACTAGCACTATAAGCTAGTTCAAATAATTTTACACTAGAGTTGAACTAGCTCTATAGCCTAGTAGAAATAATTTTACACAAGAGTCGAACTAGCTCTATAGCCTAGTACAAATAATTTTACACTATAGTTGAACTAGCTCTATAAGCTAGTTGAAATAATTTTACACTAGAGTTGAACTAGCTCTATAGCCTAGTACAAATAATTTTACACTATAGTTGAACTAGCTCTATAAGCTAGTTGAAATAATTTTACACTAGAGTTGAACTAGCTCTATATCCTAGTACAAATAATTTCACACTAGAGTTGAACTAGCTATATAAGCTAGTACAAATAATTTTACACTAGAGTTGAACTAGCTCTATAAGCTAGTACAAATAATTTTACACTAGAGTTGAACTAGCTCTATAGCCTAGTACAAATAATTTTTACACTAGAGTTGAACTAGCTCTATCAGCTAGTACAAATAAGTTTACACTATAGTTGAACTAGCTCTATAGCCTAGAACAAATAATTTTACACTAGAGTTGAACTAGCTCTATAAGCTAGTACAAATAATTTTACACTAGAGTTGAACTAGCTATATAGCCTAGTACAAATAATTTTACACTATAGTTGAACTAGATCTATAGCCAAGTACAAATAATTTTACACTAGAGTTGAACTAGCTCTATAAGCTAGTACAAATAATTTCACACTAGAGTTGAACTAGCTCTATAGCCTAGTACAAATAATTTTACACTCTAGTTGAACTAGCTCTATAAGCTAGTTGAAATAATTTTACACTAGAGTTGAACTAGCTCTATAGCCTAGTACAAATAATTTTACACTATAGTTGAACTAGCTCTATAAGCTAGTTGAAATAATTTTACACTAGAGTTGAACTAGCTCTATAAGGTAGTACAAATAATTTTACACTAGAGTTGAACTAGCTCTATAGCCTAGTACAAATAATTTTACACTAGAGTTGAACTAGCTCTATAAGCTAGTACAAATAATTTTACACTAGAGTTGAACTAGCTCTATAGCCTAGTACAAATAATTTTTACACTAGAGTTGAACTAGCTCTATAGCCTTGTACAAATAATTTTACACTATAGTTGAACTAGCTCTATAGCCTAGTACAAATAATTTTACACTAGAGTTGAACTAGCGCTATAGCCTAGTACAAATAATTTTACAATAGAGTTCAACTAGCTCTATAAGCTAGTACTAATAATTTTACACTAGAGTTGAACTAGCTCTATAGCCTAGTACAAATAATTTTACACTAAAGTTGAATTAGCTCTATAGCCTAGTACAAATAATTTTACACTATAGTTGAACTAGCTCTATAAGCTAGTTGAAATAATTTTACACTAGAGTTGAACTAGCTCTATAGCCTAGTACAAATAACTTTACACTAGAGTTGAACTAGCACTATAAGCTAGTTCAAATAATTTTACACTAGAGTTGAACTAGCTCTATAGCCTAGTAGAAATAATTTTGCACTAGAGTTGAACTAGCTCTATAGCCTAGTAGAAATAATTTTACACTAGAGTTGAACTAGCTCTATAGTCTAGTACAAATAATTTTACACTAGAGTTGAACTAGTTCTATAGCCTAGTACAAATAATTTTACACTATAGTTGAACTAGCTCGATAAGCTAGTTGAAATAATTTTACATTAGAGTTGAACTAGCTCTATAGCCTAATACAAATAATTTTACACTATAGTTGAACTAGCTCTATAGCCTAGTACAAATAATTTTACACTAGAGTTGGACTAGCTCTACAGCCTAGTACAAATAACTTTACTCTAGAGTTGAACTAGCTCTATAGCCTAGTACAAATAACTTTACACTAGAGTTGAACTAGCTCTATCAGCTAGTACAAATAAGTTTACACTATAGTTGAACTAGCTCTATAGCCTAGTACAAATAATTTTACACTAGAGTTGAACTAGCTCTATAGCCTAGTACAATTAATTTTACAATATAGTTGAACTAGCTCTATAAGCTAGTTCAAATAATTTTACACTAGAGTTGGACTAGCTCTACAGCCTAGTACAAATAATTTTACACTAGAGTTGAACTAGCTCTATAGCCTAGTACAAATAACTTTACACTAGAGTTGAACTAGCACTATAAGCTAGTTCAAATAATTTTACACTAGAGTTGAACTAGCTCTATAGCCTAGGAGAAATAATTTTACACTAGAGTTGAACTAGCTCTATAGCCAAGTAGAAATAATTTTACACTAGAGTTGAACTAGCTCTATAGCCTAGTACAAATAATTTTACACTAGAGTTGAACTAGTTCTAGAGCCTAGTACAAATAATTTTACACTATAGTTGAACTAGCTCTATAAGCTAGTTGAAATAATTTTACATTAGAGTTGAACTAGCTCTATAGCCTAGTACAAATAATTTTACACTATAGTTGAACTAGCTCTATAGCCTAGTACAAATAATTTTACACTAGAGTTGGACTAGCTCTACAGCCTAGTACAAATAATTTTACACTAGAGTTGAACTAGCTCTATAGCCTAGTAGAAATAATTTTACACTATAGTTGAACTAGCTCTATAAGCTAGTTGAAATAATTTTACACTAGAGTTGAACTAGCTCTATAGCCTAGTACAAATAATTTTACACTATAGTTGAACTAGCTCTATAAGCTAGTTGAAATAATTTTACACTAGAGTTGAACTACCTCTATAGCCTAGTAGAAATAATTTTACACTAGAGTTGAACTAGCTCTATAGCCTAGTAGAAATAATTTTACACTATAGTTGAACTAGCTCTATAAGCTAGTTGAAATAATTTTACATTAGAGTTGAACTAGCACTATAGCCTAGTACAAATAATTTTACACTAGAGTTGAACTAGCTCTATAGCCTAGTACAAATAATTTTACACTATAGTTGAACTAGCTCTATAAGCTAGTTGAAATAATTTTACACTAGAGTTGAACTAGCTCTATAGCCTAGTACAAATAATTTTACACTATAGTTGAACTAGCTCTATAAGCTAGTTGAAATAATTTTACACTAGAGTTGAACTACCTCTATAGCCTAGTAGAAATAATTTTACACTAGAGTTGAACTAGCTCTATAGCCTAGTAGAAATAATTTTACACTAGAGTTGAACTAGCTCTATAGCCTAGTACAAATAATTTTACACTAGAGTTGAACTAGTTCTATAGCCTAGTACAAATAATTTTACACTATAGTTGAACTAGCTCTATAAGCTAGTTGAAATAATTTTACATTAGAGTTGAACTAGCACTATAGCCTAGTACAAATAATTTTACACTATAGTTGAACTAGCTCTATAGCCTAGTACAAATAATTTTACACTAGAGTTGGACAAGCTCTACAGCCTAGTACAAATAACTTTACACTAGAGTTGAACTAGCTCTATAGCCTAGTACAAATAACTTTACACTAGAGTTGAACTAGCACTATAAGCTAGTTCAAATAATTTTACACTAGAGTTGAACTAGCTCTATAGCCTAGTAGAAATAATTTTACACAAGAGTCGAACTAGCTCTATAGCCTAGTACAAATAATTTTACACTATAGTTGAACTAGCTCTATAAGCTAGTTGAAATAATTTTACACTAGAGTTGAACTAGCTCTATAGCCTAGTACAAATAATTTTACACTATAGTTGAACTAGCTCTATAAGCTAGTTGAAATAATTTTACACTAGAGTTGAACTAGCTCTATATCCTAGTACAAATAATTTCACACTAGAGTTGAACTAGCTATATAAGCTAGTACAAACAAATTTTACACTAGAGTTGAACTAGCTCTATAAGCTAGTACAAATAATTTTACACTAGAGTTGAACTAGCTCTATAGCCTAGTACAAATAATTTTTACACTAGAGTTGAACTAGCTCTATCAGCTAGTACAAATAAGTTTACACTATAGTTGAACTAGCTCTATAGCCTAGAACAAATAATTTTACACTAGAGTTGAACTAGCTCTATAAGCTAGTACAAATAATTTTACACTAGAGTTGAACTAGCTATATAGCCTAGTGCAAATAATTTTACACTATAGTTGAACTAGATCTATAGCCAAGTACAAATAATTTTACACCAGAGTTGAACTAGCTCTATAAGCTAGTACAAATAATTTCACACTAGAGTTGAACTAGCTCTATAGCCTAGTACAAATAATTTTACACTCTAGTTGAACTAGCTCTATAAGCTAGTTGAAATAATTTTACACTAGAGTTGAACTAGCTCTATAGCCTAGTACAAATAATTTTACACTATAGTTGAACTAGCTCTATAAGCTAGTTGAAATAATTTTACACTAG
Source organism: Triticum monococcum (assembly GCA_034509565.1). Taxonomy (NCBI): domain Eukaryota; kingdom Viridiplantae; phylum Streptophyta; class Magnoliopsida; order Poales; family Poaceae; genus Triticum; species Triticum monococcum. The sequence continues at coordinate 750,657,888 of CM067847.1, forward strand.
AGTTGAACTAGCTCTATAAGGTAGTACAAATAATTTTACACTAGAGTTGAACTAGCTCTATAGCCTAGTACAAATAATTTTACACTAGAGTTGAACTAGCTCTTTAAGCTAGTACAAATAATTTTACACTAGAGTTGAACTAGCTCTATAGCCTAGTACAAATAATTTTTACACTAGAGTTGAACTAGCTCTATAGCCTTGTACAAATAATTTTACACTATAGTTGAACTAGCTCTATAGCCTAGTACAAATAATTTTACACTAGAGTTGAACTAGCGCTATAGCCTAGTACAAATAATTTTACAATAGAGTTCAACTAGCTCTATAAGCTAGTACTAATAATTTTACACTAGAGTTGAACTAGCTCTATAGCCTAGTACAAATAATTTTACACTAAAGTTGAATTAGCTCTATAGCCTAGTACAAATAATTTTACACTATAGTTGAACTAGCTCTATAAGCTAGTTGAAATAATTTTACACTAGAGTTGAACTAGCTCTATAGCCTAGTACAAATAACTTTACACTAGAGTTGAACTAGCACTATAAGCTAGTTCAAATAATTTGACACTAGAGTTGAACTAGCTCTATAGCCTAGTAGAAATAATTTTGCACTAGAGTTGAACTAGCTCTATAGCCTAGTAGAAATAATTTTACACTAGAGTTGAACTAGCTCTATAGCCTAGTACAAATAATTTTACACTAGAGTTGAACTAGTTCTATAGCCTAGTACAAATAATTTTACACTATAGTTGAACTAGCTCGATAAGCTAGTTGAAATAATTTTACATTAGAGTTGAACTAGCTCTATAGCCTAGTACAAATAATTTTACACTATAGTTGAACTAGCTCTATAGCCTAGTACAAATAATTTTACACTAGGGTTGGACTAGCTCTACAGCCTAGTACAAATAACTTTACTCTAGAGTTGAACTAGCTCTATAGCCTAGTACAAATAACTTTACACTAGAGTTGAACTAGCTCTATCAGCTAGTACAAATAAGTTTACACTATAATTGAACTAGCTCTATAGCCTAGTACAAATAATTTTACACTAGAGTTGAGCTAGCTCTATAGCCTAGTACAATTAATTTTACAATATAGTTGAACTAGCTCTATAAGCTAGTTCAAATAATTTTACACTAGAGTTGGACTAGCTCTACAGCCTAGTACAAATAATTTTACACTAGAGTTGAACTAGCTCTATAGCCAAGTAGAAATAATTTTACACTAGAGTTGAACTAGCTCTATAGCCTAGTACAAATAATTTTACACTAGAGTTGAACTAGTTCTAGAGCCTAGTACAAATAATTTTACACTATAGTTGAACTAGCTCTATAAGCTAGTTGAAATAATTTTACATTAGAGTTGAACTAGCTCTATAGCCTAGTACAAATAATTTTACACTATAGTTGAACTAGCTCTATAGCCTAGTACAAATAATTTTACACTAGAGTTGGACTAGCTCTACAGCCTAGTACAAATAATTTTACACTAGAGTTGAACTAGCTCTATAGCCTAGTAGAAATAATTTTACACTAGAGTTGAACTAGCTCTATAGCCTAGTACAAATAATTTTACACTATAGTTGAACTAGCTCTATAAGCTAGTTGAAATAATTTTACACTAGAGTTGAACTAGCTCTATAGCCTAGTACAAATAATTTTACACTATAGTTGAACTAGCTCTATAAGCTAGTTGAAATAATTTTACACTAGAGTTGAACTACCTCTATAGCCTAGTAGAAATAATTTTACACTAGAGTTGAACTAGCTCTATAGCCTAGTAGAAATAATTTTACACTAGAGTTGAACTAGCTCTATAGCCTAGTACAAATAATTTTACACTAGAGTTGAACTAGTTCTATAGCCTAGTACAAATAATTTTACACTATAGTTGAACTAGCTCTATAAGCTAGTTGAAATAATTTTACATTAGAGTTGAACTAGCACTATAGCCTAGTACAAATAATTTTACACTATAGTTGAACTAGCTCTATAGCCTAGTACAAATAATTTTACACTAGAGTTGGACAAGCTCTACAGCCTAGTACAAATAACTTTACACTAGAGTTGAACTAGCTCTATAGCCTAGTACAAATAACTTTACACTAGAGTTGAACTAGCACTATAAGCTAGTTCAAATAATTTTACACTAGAGTTGAACTAGCTCTATAGCCTAGTAGAAATAATTTTACACAAGAGTCGAACTAGCTCTATAGCCTAGTACAAATAATTTTACACTATAGTTGCACTAGCTCTATAAGCTAGTTGAAATAATTTTACACTAGAGTTGAACTAGCTCTATAGCCTAGTACAAATAATTTTACACTATAGTTGAACTAGCTCTATAAGCTAGTTGAAATAATTTTACACTAGAGTTGAACTAGCTCTATATCCTAGTACAAATAATTTCACACTAGAGTTGAACTAGCTATATAAGCTAGTACAAACAAATTTTACACTAGAGTTGAACTAGCTCTATAAGCTAGTACAAATAATTTTACACTAGAGTTGAACTAGCTCTATAGCCTAGTACAAATAATTTTTACACTAGAGTTGAACTAGCTCTATCAGCTAGTACAAATAAGTTTACACTATAGTTGAACTAGCTCTATAGCCTAGAACAAATAATTTTACACTAGAGTTGAACTAGCTCTATAAGCTAGTACAAATAATTTTACACTAGAGTTGAACTAGCTATATAGCCTAGTGCAAATAATTTTACACTATAGTTGAACTAGATCTATAGCCAAGTACAAATAATTTTACACCAGAGTTGAACTAGCTCTATAAGCTAGTACAAATAATTTCACACTAGAGTTGAACTAGCTCTATAGCCTAGTACAAATAATTTTACACTCTAGTTGAACTAGCTCTATAAGCTAGTTGAAATAATTTTACACTAGAGTTGAACTAGCTCTATAGCCTAGTACAAATAATTTTACACTATAGTTGAACTAGCTCTATAAGCTAGTTGAAATAATTTTACACTAGAGTTGAACTAGCTCTATAAGGTAGTACAAATAATTTTACACTAGAGTTGAACTAGCTCTATAGCCTAGTACAAATAATTTTACACTAGAGTTGAACTAGCTCTTTAAGCTAGTACAAATAATTTTACACTAGAGTTGAACTAGCTCTATAGCCTAGTACAAATAATTTTTACACTAGAGTTGAACTAGCTCTATAGCCTTGTACAAATAATTTTACACTATAGTTGAACTAGCTCTATAGCCTAGTACAAATAATTTTACACTAGAGTTGAACTAGCGCTATAGCCTAGTAAAAATAATTTTACAATAGAGTTCAACTAGCTCTATAAGCTAGTACTAATAATTTTACACTAGAGTTGAACTAGCTCTATAGCCTAGTACAAATAATTTTACACTAAAGTTGAATTAGCTCTATAGCCTAGTACAAATAATTTTACACTATAGTTGAACTAGCTCTATAAGCTAGTTGAAATAATTTTACACTAGAGTTGAACTAGCTCTATAGCCTAGTACAAATAACTTTACACTAGAGTTGAACTAGCACTATAAGCTAGTTCAAATAATTTGACACTAGAGTTGAACTAGCTCTATAGCCTAGTAGAAATAATTTTGCACTAGAGTTGAACTAGCTCTATAGCCTAGTAGAAATAATTTTACACTAGAGTTGAACTAGCTCTATAGCCTAGTACAAATAATTTTACACTAGAGTTGAACTAGTTCTATAGCCTAGTACAAATAATTTTACACTATAGTTGAACTAGCTCGATAAGCTAGTTGAAATAATTTTACATTAGAGTTGAACTAGCTCTATAGCCTAGTACAAATAATTTTACACTATAGTTGAACTAGCTCTATAGCCTAGTACAAATAATTTTACACTAGGGTTGGACTAGCTCTACAGCCTAGTACAAATAACTTTACTCTAGAGTTGAACTAGCTCTATAGCCTAGTACAAATAACTTTACACTAGAGTTGAACTAGCTCTATCAGCTAGTACAAATAAGTTTACACTATAGTTGAACTAGCTCTATAGCCTAGTACAAATAATTTTACACTAGAGTTGAACTAGCTCTATAGCCTAGTACAATTAATTTTACAATATAGTTGAACTAGCTCTATAAGCTAGTTCAAATAATTTTACACTAGAGTTGGACTAGCTCTACAGCCTAGTACAAATAATTTTACACTAGAGTTGAACTAGCTCTATAGCCTAGTACAAATAACTTTACACTAGAGTTGAACTAGCACTATAAGCTAGTTCAAATAATTTTACACTAGAGTTGAACTAGCTCTATAGCCTAGGAGAAATAATTTTACACTAGAGTTGAACTAGCTCTATAGCCTAGTAGAAATAATTTTACACTAGAGTTGAACTAGCTCTATAGCCTAGTACAAATAATTTTACACTAGAGTTGAACTAGTTCTATAGCCTAGTACAAATAATTTTACACTATAGTTGAACTAGCTCGATAAGCTAGTTGAAATAATTTTACATTAGAGTTGAACTAGCTCTATAGCCTAGTACAAATAATTTTACACTATAGTTGAACTAGCTCTATAGCCTAGTACAAATAATTTTACACTAGAGTTGGACTAGCTCTACAGCCTAGTACAAATAACTTTACTCTAGAGTTGAACTAGCTCTATAGCCTAGTACAAATAACTTTACACTAGAGTTGAACTAGCTCTATCAGCTAGTACAAATAAGTTTACACTATAGTTGAACTAGCTCTATAGCCTAGTACAAATAATTTTACACTAGAGTTGAACTAGCTCTATAGCCTAGTACAATTAATTTTACAATATAGTTGAACTAGCTCTATAAGCTAGTTCAAATAATTTTACACTAGAGTTGGACTAGCTCTACAGCCTAGTACAAATAATTTTACACTAGAGTTGAACTAGCTCTATAGCCTAGTACAAATAACTTTACACTAGAGTTGAACTAGCACTATTAGCTAGTTCAAATAATTTTACACTAGAGTTGAACTAGCTCTATAGCCTAGGAGAAATAATTTTACACTAGAGTTGAACTAGCTCTATAGCCAAGTAGAAATAATTTTACACTAGAGTTGAACTAGCTCTATAGCCTAGTACAAATAATTTTACACTAGAGTTGAACTAGTTCTAGAGCCTAGTACAAATAATTTTACACTATAGTTGAACTAGCTCTATAAGCTAGTTGAAATAATTTTACATTAGAGTTGAACTAGCTCTATAGCCTAGTACAAATAATTTTACACTATAGTTGAACTAGCTCTATAGCCTAGTACAAATAATTTTACACTAGAGTTGGACTAGCTCTACAGCCTAGTACAAATAATTTTACACTAGAGTTGAACTAGCTCTATAGCCTAGTAGAAATAATTTTACACTAGAGTTGAACTAGCTCTATAGCCTAGTACAAATAATTTTACACTATAGTTGAACTAGCTCTATAAGCTAGTTGAAATAATTTTACACTAGAGTTGAACTAGCTCTATAGCCTAGTACAAATAATTTTACACTATAGTTGAACTAGCTCTATAAGCTAGTTGAAATAATTTTACACTAGAGTTGAACTACCTCTATAGCCTAGTAGAAATAATTTTACACTAGAGTTGAACTAGCTCTATAGCCTAGTAGAAATAATTTTACACTAGAGTTGAACTAGCTCTATAGCCTAGTACAAATAATTTTACACTAGAGTTGAACTAGTTCTATAGCCTAGTACAAATAATTTTACACTATAGTTGAACTAGCTCTATAAGCTAGTTGAAATAATTTTACATTAGAGTTGAACTAGCACTATAGCCTAGTACAAATAATTTTACACTATAGTTGAACTAGCTCTATAGCCTAGTACAAATAATTTTACACTAGAGTTGGACAAGCTCTACAGCCTAGTACAAATAACTTTACACTAGAGTTGAACTAGCTCTATAGCCTAGTACAAATAACTTTACACTAGAGTTGAACTAGCACTATAAGCTAGTTCAAATAATTTTACACTAGAGTTGAACTAGCTCTATAGCCTAGTAGAAATAATTTTACACAAGAGTCGAACTAGCTCTATAGCCTAGTACAAATAATTTTACACTATAGTTGAACTAGCTCTATAAGCTAGTTGAAATAATTTAACACTAGAGTTGAACTAGCTCTATAGCCTAGTACAAATAATTTTACACTATAGTTGAACTAGCTCTATAAGCTAGTTGAAATAATTTTACACTAGAGTTGAACTAGCTCTATATCCTAGTACAAATAATTTCACACTAGAGTTGAACTAGCTATATAAGCTAGTACAAATAATTTTACACTAGAGTTGAACTAGCTCTATAAGCTAGTACAAATAATTTTACACTAGAGTTGAACTAGCTCTATAGCCTAGTACAAATAATTTTTACACTAGAGTTGAACTAGCTCTATCAGCTAGTACAAATAAGTTTACACTATAGTTGAACTAGCTCTATAGCCTAGAACAAATAATTTTACACTAGAGTTGAACTAGCTCTATAAGCTAGTACAAATAATTTTACACTAGAGTTGAACTAGCTATATAGCCTAGTACAAATAATTTTACACTATAGTTGAACTAGATCTATAGCCAAGTACAAATAATTTTACACTAGAGTTGAACTAGCTCTATAAGCTAGTACAAATAATTTCACACTAGAGTTGAACTAGCTCTATAGCCTAGTACAAATAATTTTACACTCTAGTTGAACTAGCTCTATAAGCTAGTTGAAATAATTTTACACTAGAGTTGAACTAGCTCTATAGCCTAGTACAAATAATTTTACACTATAGTTGAACTAGCTCTATAAGCTAGTTGAAATAATTTTACACTAGAGTTGAACTAGCTCTATAAGGTAGTACAAATAATTTTACACTAGAGTTGAACTAGCTCTATAGCCTAGTACAAATAATTTTACACTAGAGTTGAACTAGCTCTATAAGCTAGTACAAATAATTTTACACTAGAGTTGAACTAGCTCTATAGCCTAGTACAAATAATTTTTACACTAGAGTTGAACTAGCTCTATAGCCTTGTACAAATAATTTTACACTATAGTTGAACTAGCTCTATAGCCTAGTACAAATAATTTTACACTAGAGTTGAACTAGCGCTATAGCCTAGTACAAATAATTTTACAATAGAGTTCAACTAGCTCTATAAGCTAGTACTAATAATTTTACACTAGAGTTGAACTAGCTCTATAGCCTAGTACAAATAATTTTACACTAAAGTTGAATTAGCTCTATAGCCTAGTACAAATAATTTTACACTATAGTTGAACTAGCTCTATAAGCTAGTTGAAATAATTTTACACTAGAGTTGAACTAGCTCTATAGCCTAGTACAAATAACTTTACACTAGAGTTGAACTAGCACTATAAGCTAGTTCAAATAATTTTACACTAGAGTTGAACTAGCTCTATAGCCTAGTAGAAATAATTTTGCACTAGAGTTGAACTAGCTCTATAGCCTAGTAGAAATAATTTTACACTAGAGTTGAACTAGCTCTATAGCCTAGTACAAATAATTTTACACTAGAGTTGAACTAGTTCTATAGCCTAGTACAAATAATTTTACACTATAGTTGAACTAGCTCGATAAGCTAGTTGAAATAATTTTACATTAGAGTTGAACTAGCTCTATAGCCTAGTACAAATAATTTTACACTATAGTTGAACTAGCTCTATAGCCTAGTACAAATAATTTTACACTAGAGTTGGACTAGCTCTACAGCCTAGTACAAATAACTTTACTCTAGAGTTGAACTAGCTCTATAGCCTAGTACAAATAACTTTACACTAGAGTTGAACTAGCTCTATCAGCTAGTACAAATAAGTTTACACTATAGTTGAACTAGCTCTATAGCCTAGTACAAATAATTTTACACTAGAGTTGAACTAGCTCTATAGCCTAGTACAATTAATTTTACAATATAGTTGAACTAGCTCTATAAGCTAGTTCAAATAATTTTACACTAGAGTTGGACTAGCTCTACAGCCTAGTACAAATAATTTTACACTAGAGTTGAACTAGCTCTATAGCCTAGTACAAATAACTTTACACTAGAGTTGAACTAGCACTATAAGCTAGTTCAAATAATTTTACACTAGAGTTGAACTAGCTCTATAGCCTAGGAGAAATAATTTTACACTAGAGTTGAACTAGCTCTATAGCCAAGTAGAAATAATTTTACACTAGAGTTGAACTAGCTCTATAGCCTAGTACAAATAATTTTACACTAGAGTTGAACTAGTTCTAGAGCCTAGTACAAATAATTTTACACTATAGTTGAACTAGCTCTATAAGCTAGTTGAAATAATTTTACATTAGAGTTGAACTAGCTCTATAGCCTAGTACAAATAATTTTACACTATAGTTGAACTAGCTCTATAGCCTAGTACAAATAATTTTACACTAGAGTTGGACTAGCTCTACAGCCTAGTACAAATAATTTTACACTAGAGTTGAACTAGCTCTATAGCCTAGTAGAAATAATTTTACACTAGAGTTGAACTAGCTCGATAGCCTAGTACAAATAATTTTACACTATAGTTGAACTAGCTCTATAAGCTAGTTGAAATAATTTTACACTAGAGTTGAACTAGCTCTATAGCCTAGTACAAATAATTTTACACTATAGTTGAACTAGCTCTATAAGCTAGTTGAAATAATTTTACACTAGAGTTGAACTAGCTCTATAGCCTAGTAGAAATAATTTTACACTAGAGTTGAACTAGCTCTATAGCCTAGTAGAAATAATTTTACACTAGAGTTGAACTAGCTCTATAGCCTAGTACAAATAATTTTACACTAGAGTTGAACTAGTTCTATAGCCTAGTACAAATAATTTTACACTATAGTTGAACTAGCTCCATAAGCTAGTTGAAATAATTTTACATTAGAGTTGAACTAGCACTATAGCCTAGTACAAATAATTTTACACTATAGTTGAACTAGCTCTATAGCCTAGTACAAATAATTTTACACTAGAGTTGGACAAGCTCTACAGCCTAGTACAAATAACTTTACACTAGAGTTGAACTAGCTCTATAGCCTAGTACAAATAACTTTACACTAGAGTTGAACTAGCACTATAAGCTAGTTCAAATAATTTTACACTAGAGTTGAACTAGCTCTATAGCCTAGTAGAAATAATTTTACACAAGAGTCGAACTAGCTCTATAGCCTAGTACAAATAATTTTACACTATAGTTGAACTAGCTCTATAAGCTAGTTGAAATAATTTTACACTAGAGTTGAACTAGCTCTATAGCCTAGTACAAATAATTTTACACTATAGTTGAACTAGCTCTATAAGCTAGTTGAAATAATTTTACACTAGAGTTGAACTAGCTCTATATCCTAGTACAAATAATTTCACACTAGAGTTGAACTAGCTATATAAGCTAGTACAAATAATTTTACACTAGAGTTGAACTAGCTCTATAAGCTAGTACAAATAATTTTACACTAGAGTTGAACTAGCTCTATAGCCTAGTACAAATAATTTTTACACTAGAGTTGAACTAGCTCTATCAGCTAGTACAAATAAGTTTACACTATAGTTGAACTAGCTCTATAGCCTAGAACAAATAATTTTACACTAGAGTTGAACTAGCTCTATAAGCTAGTACAAATAATTTTACACTAGAGTTGAACTAGCTATATAGCCTAGTACAAATAATTTTACACTATAGTTGAACTAGATCTATAGCCAAGTACAAATAATTTTACACTAGAGTTGAACTAGCTCTATAAGCTAGTACAAATAATTTCACACTAGAGTTGAACTAGCTCTATAGCCTAGTACAAATAATTTTACACTCTAGTTGAACTAGCTCTATAAGCTAGTTGAAATAATTTTACACTAGAGTTGAACTAGCTCTATAGCCTAGTACAAATAATTTTACACTATAGTTGAACTAGCTCTATAAGCTAGTTGAAATAATTTTACACTAGAGTTGAACTAGCTCTATAAGCTAGTACAAATAATTTTACACTAGAGTTGAACTAGCTCTATAGCCTAGTACAAATAATTTTACACTAGAGTTGAACTAGCTCTATAAGCTAGTACAAATAATTTTACACTAGAGTTGAACTAGCTCTATAGCCTAGTACAAATAATTTTTACACTAGAGTTGAACTAGCTCTATCAGCTAGTACAAATAAGTTTACACTATAGTTGAACTAGCTCTATAGCCTAGTACAAATAATTTTACACTAGAGTTGAACTAGCTCTATAGCCTAGTACAATTAATTTTACAATATAGTTGAACTAGCTCTATAAGTTAGTTCAAATAATTTTACACTAGAGTTGGACTAGCTCTACAGCCTAGTACAAATAATTTTACACTAGAGTTGAACTAGCTCTATAGCCTAGTACAAATAACTTTACACTAGAGTTGAACTAGCACTATAAGCTAGTTCAAATAATTTTACACTAGAGTTGAACTAGCTCTATAGCCTAGTAGAAATAATTTTACACTAGAGTTGAACTAGCTCTATAGCCAAGTAGAAATAATTTTACACTAGAGTTGAACTAGCTCTATAGCCTAGTACATATAATTTTACACTAGAGTTGAACTAGTTCTAGAGCCTAATACAAATAATTTTACACTATAGTTGAACTATCTCTATAAGCTAGTTGAAATAATTTTACATTAGAGTTGAACTAGCTCTATAGCCTAGTACAAATAATTTTACACTATAGTTGAACTAGCTCTATAGCCTAGTACAAATAATTTTACACTAGAGTTGGACTAGCTCTACAGCCTAGTACAAATAACTTTACACTAGAGTTGAACTAGCTCTATAGCCTAGTACAAATAACTTTACACTAGAGTTGAACTAGCACTATAAGCTAGTTCAAATAATTTTACACTAGAGTTGAACTAGCTCTATAGCCTAGTAGAAATAATTTTACACAAGAGTCGAACTAGCTCTATAGCCTAGTACAAATAATTTTACACTATAGTTGAACTAGCTCTATAAGCTAGTTGAAATAATTTTACACTAGAGTTGAACTAGCTCTATAGCCTAGTACAAATAATTTTACACTATAGTTGAACTAGCTCTATAAGCTAGTTGAAATAATTTTACACTAGAGTTGAACTAGCTCTATATCCTAGTACAAATAATTTCACACTAGAGTTGAACTAGCTATATAAGCTAGTACAAATAATTTTACACTAGAGTTGAACTAGCTCTATAAGCTAGTACAAATAATTTTACACTAGAGTTGAACTAGCTCTATAGCCTAGTACAAATAATTTTTACACTAGAGTTGAACTAGCTCTATCAGCTAGTACAAATAAGTTTACACTATAGTTGAACTAGCTCTATAGCCTAGAACAAATAATTTTACACTAGAGTTGAACTAGCTCTATAAGCTAGTACAAATAATTTTACACTAGAGTTGAACTAGCTATATAGCCTAGTACAAATAATTTTACACTATAGTTGAACTAGATCTATAGCCAAGTACAAATAATTTTACACTAGAGTTGAACTAGCTCTATAAGCTAGTACAAATAATTTCACACTAGAGTTGAACTAGCTCTATAGCCTAGTACAAATAATTTTACACTCTAGTTGAACTAGCTCTATAAGCTAGTTGAAATAATTTTACACTAGAGTTGAACTAGCTCTATAGCCTAGTACAAATAATTTTACACTATAGTTGAACTAGCTCTATAAGCTAGTTGAAATAATTTTACACTAGAGTTGAACTAGCTCTATAAGCTAGTACAAATAATTTTACACTAGAGTTGAACTAGCTCTATAGCCTAGTACAAATAATTTTACACTAGAGTTGAACTAGCTCTATAAGCTAGTACAAATAATTTTACACTAGAGTTGAACTAGCTCTATAGCCTAGTACAAATAATTTTTACACTAGAGTTGAACTAGCTCTATCAGCTAGTACAAATAAGTTTACACTATAGTTGAACTAGCTCTATAGCCTAGTACAAATAATTTTACACTAGAGTTGAACTAGCTCTATAGCCTAGTACAATTAATTTTACAATATAGTTGAACTAGCTCTATAAGTTAGTTCAAATAATTTTACACAAGAGTTGGACTAGCTCTACAGCCTAGTACAAATAATTTTACACTAGAGTTGAACTAGCTCTATAGCCTAGTACAAATAACTTTACACTAGAGTTGAACTAGCACTATAAGCTAGTTCAAATAATTTTACACTAGAGTTGAACTAGCTCTATAGCCTAGTAGAAATAATTTTACACTAGAGTTGAACTAGCTCTATAGCCAAGTAGAAATAATTTTACACTAGAGTTGAACTAGCTCTATAGCCTAGTACATATAATTTTACACTAGAGTTGAACTAGTTCTAGAGCCTAATACAAATAATTTTACACTATAGTTGAACTAGCTCTATAAGCTAGTTGAAATAATTTTACATTAGAGTTGAACTAGCTCTATAGCCTAGTACAAATAATTTTACACTATAGTTGAACTAGCTCTATAGCCTAGTACAAATAATTTTACACTAGAGTTGGACTAGCTCTACAGCCTAGTACAAATAACTTTACACTAGAGTTGAACTAGCTCCATAGCCTAGTACAAATAACTTTCCACTAGAGTTGAACTAGCACTATAAGCTAGTTCAAATAATTTTACACTAGAGTTGAACTAGCTCTATAGCCTAGTAGAAATAATTTTACACTAGAGTTGAACTAGCTCTATAGCCTAGTACAAATAATTTTACACTAGAGTTGAACTAGTACTATAGCCTACTACAAATAATTTTAAAATATAGTTGAACTAGCTCTATAAGCTAGTTGAAATAATTTTACACTAGAGTTGAACTAGCTCTATAGCCTAGTACAAATAATTTTACACTATAGTTGAACTAGCTCTATAAGCTAGTTGAAATAATTTTACACTAGAGTTGAACTAGCGCTATAGCCTAGTACAAATAATTTTACACTATAGTTGAACTAGCTCTATAGCCTAGTACAAATAATTTTACACTATAGTTGAACTAGCTCTATAAGCTAGTTGAAATAATTTTACATTAGAGTTCAACTAGCTCTATAGCCTAGTACAAATAATTTTACACTATAGTTGAACTAGCTCTATAGCCTAGTACAAATAATTTTACATTAGAGTTGGACAAGCTCTACAGCCTAGTACAAATAACTTTACACTAGAGTTGAACTAGCTCTATAGCCTAGTACAAATAACTTTACACTAGAGTTGAACTAGCACTATAAGCTAGTTCAAATAATTTTACACTAGAGTTGAACTAGCTCTATAGCCTAGTAGAAATAATTTTACACTAGAGTTGAACTAGCTCTATAGCCTAGTACAAATAATTTTAAACTATAGTTGAACTAGCTCTATAGCCAAGTACAAATAATTTTACACTAGAGTTGAACTAGCTCTATAAGCTAGTACAAATAATTTTACACTAGAGTTGAACTAGCTCTATAGCCTAGTACAAATAATTTTACACTATAGTTGAACTAGCTCTATAAGCTAGTTGAAATAATTTTACACTAGAGTTGAACAAGCTCTATAGCCAAGTACAAATAATTTTACACTAGAGTTGAACAAGCTCTATAGCCTAGTACAAATAATTTTACACTAGAGTTGAACTAGCTCTATAGCCTAGTACAAATAATTTTACACTAGAGTTGAACTAGCTCTATAAGCTACTACAAATAATTTTACATTAGAGTTGAACTAGTTCTATAGCCTAGTACAAATAATATTACACTATAGTTGAACTAGCTCTATAAGCTAGTTGAAATAATTTTACACTAGAGTTGAACTAGCTCTATAGCCTAGTAAAAATAATTTTACACTAGAGTTGAACTCGCTCTATAGCCTAGTACAAATAGTTTTACACTATAGTTGAACTAGATCTATAGCCAAGTACAAATAATTTTACGCTAAAGTTGAACTTGCTCTATAGCCTAGTAGAAATAATTTTACACCCGAGTTGAACTAGCTCTATAGCCTAGTAGAAATAATTTTACACTAGAGTTGAACTAGCTCTATAGCCTAGTAGAAATAATTTTACACTAGAGTTGAACTAGCTCTATAGCCTAGTACAAATAATTTTACACTAGAGTTGAACTAGTACTATAGCCTACTACAAATAATTTTAAAATATAGTTGAACTAGCTCTATAAGCTAGTTGAAATAATTTTACACTAGAGTTGAACTAGCTCTATAGCCTAGTACAAATAATTTTACACTATAGTTGAACTAGCTCTATATGCTAGTTGAAATAATTTTACACTAGAGTTGAACTAGCTCTATAGCCTAGTACAAATAATTTTACACTATAGTTGAACTAGCTCTATAGCCTAGTACAAATAATTTTACACTATAGTTGAACTAGCTCTATAAGCTAGTTGAAATAATTTTACATTAGAGTTCAACTAGCTCTATAGCCTAGTACAAATAATTTTACACTATAGTTGAACTAGCTCTATAGCCTAGTACAAATAATTTTACATTAGAGTTGGACAAGCTCTACAGCCTAGTACAAATAACTTTACACTAGAGTTGAACTAGCTCTATAGCCTAGTACAAATAACTTTACACTAGAGTTGAACTAGCACTATAAGCTAGTTCAAATAATTTTACACTAGAGTTGAACTAGCTCTATAGCCTAGTAGAAATAATTTTACACTAGAGTTGAACTAGCTCTATAGCCTAGTACAAATAATTTTACACTATAGTTGAACTAGCTCTATAGCCAAGTACAAATAATTTTACACTAGAGTTGAACTAGCTCTATAAGCTAGTACAAATAATTTTACACTAGAGTTGAACTAGCTCTATAGCCTAGTACAAATAATTTTACACTATAGTTGAACTAGCTCTATAAGCTAGTTGAAATAATTTTACACTAGAGTTGAACAAGCTCTATAGCCAAGTACAAATAATTTTACACTAGAGTTGAACAAGCTCTATAGCCTAGTACAAATAAGTTTACACTAGAGTTGAACTAGCTCTATAGCCTAGTACAAATAATTTTACACTAGAGTTGAACTAGCTCTATAAGCTACTAAAAATAATTTTACATTAGAGTTGAACTAGTTCTATAGCCTAGTACAAATAATATTACACTATAGTTGAACTAGCTCTATAAGCTAGTTGAAATAATTTTACACTAGAGTTGAACTAGCTCTATAGCCTAGTAAAAATAATTTTACACTAGAGTTGAACTCGCTCTATAGCCTAGTACAAATAGTTTTACACTATAGTTGAACTAGATCTATAGCCAAGTACAAATAATTTTACGCTAAAGTTGAACTAGCTCTATAGCCTAGTAGAAATAATTTTACACCCGAGTTGAACTAGCTCTATAGCCTAGTAGAAATAATTTTACACTAGAGTTGAACTAGCTCTATAGCCTAGTAGAAATAATTTTACACTAGAGTTGAACTAGCTCTATAGCCTAGTACAAATAATTTTACACTAGAGTTGAACTAGTACTATAGCCTACTACAAATAATTTTAAAATATAGTTGAACTAGCTCTATAAGCTAGTTGAAATAATTTTACACTAGAGTTGAACTAGCTCTATAGCCTAGTACAAATAATTTTACACTATAGTTGAACTAGCTCTATATGCTAGTTGAAATAATTTTACACTAGAGTTGAACTAGCTCTATAGCCTAGTACAAATAATTTTACACTATAGTTGAACTAGCTCTATAGCCTAGTACAAATAATTTTACACTATAGTTGAACTAGCTCTATAAGCTAGTTGAAATAATTTTACATTAGAGTTCAACTAGCTCTATAGCCTAGTACAAATAATTTTACACTATAGTTGAACTAGCTCTATAGCCTAGTACAAATAATTTTACATTAGAGTTGGACAAGCTCTACAGCCTAGTACAAATAACTTTACACTAGAGTTGAACTAGCTCTATAGCCTAGTACAAATAACTTTACACTAGAGTTGAACTAGCACTATAAGCTAATTCAAATAATTTTACACTAGAGTTGAACTAGCTCTATAGCCTAGTAGAAATAATTTTACACTAGAGTTGAACTAGCTCTATAGCCTAGTACAAATAATTTTACACTATTGTTGAACTAGCTCTATAGCCAAGTACAAATAATTTTACACTAGAGTTGAACTAGCTCTATAAGCTAGTACAAATAATTTTACACTAGAGTTGAACTAGCTCTATAGCCTAGTACAAATAATTTTACACTATAGTTGAACTAGCTCTATAAGCTAGTTGAAATAATTTTACACTAGAGTTGAACAAGCTCTATAGCCAAGTACAAATAATTTTACACTAGAGTTGAACAAGCTCTATAGCCTAGTACAAATAATTTTACACTAGAGTTGAACTAGCTCTATAGCCTAGTACAAATAATTTTACACTAGAGTTGAACTAGCTCTATAAGCTACTACAAATAATTTTACACTAGAGTTGAACTAGTTCTATAGCCTAGTACAAATAATATTACACTATAGTTGAACTAGCTCTATAAGCTAGTTGAAATAATTTTACACTAGAGTTGAACTAGCTCTATAGCCTAGTAAAAATAATTTTACACTAGAGTTGAACTAGCTCTATAGCCTAGTACAAATAATTTTACACTATAGTTGAACTAGCTCTATAGCCAAGTACAAATAATTTTACACTAGAGTTGAACTAGCTCTATAGCCTAGTACAAATAATTTTACACTAGAGTTGAACTAGTTCTAGAGCCTAGTACAAATAATTTTACACTATAGTTGAACTAGCTCTATAAGCTAGTTGAAATAATTTTACATTAGAGTTGAACTAGCTCTATAGCCTAGTACAAATAATTTTACACTATAGTTGAACTAGCTCTATAGCCTAGTACAAATAATTTTACACTAGAGTTGGACTAGCTCTACAGCCTAGTACAAATAATTTTACACTAGAGTTGAACTAGCTCTATAGCCTAGTAGAAATAATTTTACACTAGAGTTGAACTAGCTCGATAGCCTAGTACAAATAATTATACACTATAGTTGAACTAGCTCTATAAGCTAGTTGAAATAATTTTACACTAGAGTTGAACTAGCTCTATAGCCTAGTACAAATAATTTTACACTATAGTTGAACTAGCTCTATAAGCTAGTTGAAATAATTTTACACTAGAGTTGAACAAGCTCTATAGCCTAGTACAAATAAGTTTACACTAGAGTTGAACTAGCTCTATAGCCTAGTACAAATAATTTTACACTAGAGTTGAACTAGCTCTATAAGCTACTACAAATAATTTTACATTAGAGTTGAACTAGTTCTATAGCCTAGTACAAATAATATTACACTATAGTTGAACTAGCTCTATAAGCTAGTTGAAATAATTTTACACTAGAGTTGAACTAGCTCTATAGCCTAGTAAAAATAATTTTACACTAGAGTTGAACTCGCTCTATAGCCTAGTACAAATAGTTTTACACTATAGTTGAACTAGATCTATAGCCAAGTACAAATAATTTTACGCTAAAGTTGAACTAGCTCTATAGCCTAGTAGAAATAATTTTACACCCGAGTTGAACTAGCTCTATAGCCTAGTAGAAATAATTTTACACTAGAGTTGAACTAGCTCTATAGCCTAGTAGAAATAATTTTACACTAGAGTTGAACTAGCTCTATAGCCTAGTACAAATAATTTTACACTAGAGTTGAACTAGTACTATAGCCTACTACAAATAATTTTAAAATATAGTTGAACTAGCTCTATAAGCTAGTTGAAATAATTTTACACTAGAGTTGAACTAGCTCTATAGCCTAGTACAAATAATTTTACACTATAGTTGAACTAGCTCTATATGCTAGTTGAAATAATTTTACACTAGAGTTGAACTAGCTCTATAGCCTAGTACAAATAATTTTACACTATAGTTGAACTAGCTCTATAGCCTAGTACAAATAATTTTACACTATAGTTGAACTAGCTCTATAAGCTAGTTGAAATAATTTTACATTAGAGTTCAACTAGCTCTATAGCCTAGTACAAATAATTTTACACTATAGTTGAACTAGCTCTATAGCCTAGTACAAATAATTTTACATTAGAGTTGGACAAGCTCTACAGCCTAGTACAAATAACTTTACACTAGAGTTGAACTAGCTCTATAGCCTAGTACAAATAACTTTACACTAGAGTTGAACTAGCACTATAAGCTAGTTCAAATAATTTTACACTAGAGTTGAACTAGCTCTATAGCCTAGTAGAAATAATTTTACACTAGAGTTGAACTAGCTCTATAGCCTAGTACAAATAATTTTACACTAGAGTTGAACTAGCTCTATAAGCTAGTACAAATAATTTTACACTAGAGTTGAACTAGCTCTATAGCCTAGTACAAATAATTTTACACTATAGTTGAACTAGCTCTATAAGCTAGTTGAAATAATTTTACACTAGAGTTGAACAAGCTCTATAGCCAAGTACAAATAATTTTACACTAGAGTTGAACAAGCTCTATAGCCTAGTACAAATAATTTTACACTAGAGTTGAACTAGCTCTATAGCCTAGTACAAATAATTTTACACTAGAGTTGAACTAGCTCTATAAGCTACTACAAATAATTTTACACTAGAGTTGAACTAGTTCTATAGCCTAGTACAAATAATATTACACTATAGTTGAACTAGCTCTATAAGCTAGTTGAAATAATTTTACACTAGAGTTGAACTAGCTCTATAGCCTAGTAAAAATAATTTTACACTAGAGTTGAACTAGCTCTATAGCCTAGTACAAATAATTTTACACTATAATTGAACTAGCTCTATAAGCTAGTTGAAATAATTTTACACTAGAGTTGAACTAGCTCTATAGCCTAGTAGAAATAATTTTACACTAGAGTTGAACTAGCTCTATAGCCTAGTAGAAATAATTTTACACTAGAGTTGAACTAGCTCTATAGCCTAGTACAAATAATTTTACACTAGAGTTGAACTAGTTCTATAGCCTAGTACAAATAATTTTACACTATAGTTGAACTAGCGCCATAAGCTAGTTGAAATAATTTTACATTAGAGTTGAACTAGCACTATAGCCTAGTACAAATAATTTTACACTATACTTGAACTAGCTCTATAGCCTAGTACAAATAATTTTACACTAGAGTTGGACAAGCTCTACAGCCTAGTACAAATAACTTTACACTAGAGTTGAACTAGCTCTATAGCCTAGTACAAATAACTTTACACTAGAGTTGAACTAGCACTATAAGCTAGTTCAAATAATTTTACACTAGAGTTGAACTAGCTCTATAGCCTAGTAGAAATAATTTTACACAAGAGTCGAACTAGCTCTATAGCCTAGTACAAATAATTTTACACTATAGTTGAACCAGCTCTATAAGCTAGTTGAAATAATTTTACACTAGAG
This sequence comes from Triticum monococcum, assembly GCA_034509565.1. Taxonomy (NCBI): domain Eukaryota; kingdom Viridiplantae; phylum Streptophyta; class Magnoliopsida; order Poales; family Poaceae; genus Triticum; species Triticum monococcum. The sequence goes on from CM067847.1 coordinate 750,677,260, forward strand.
TTGAACTAGCTCTATAGCCTAGTACAAATAATTTTACACTATAGTTGAACTAGCTCTATAAGCTAGTTGAAATAATTTTACACTAGAGTTGAACTAGCTCTATATCCTAGTACAAATAATTTCACACTAGAGTTGAACTAGCTATATAAGCTAGTACAAATAATTTTACACTAGAGTTGAACTAGCTCTATAAGCTAGTACAAATAATTTTACACTAGAGTTGAACTAGCTCTATAGCCTAGTACAAATAATTTTTACACTAGAGTTGAACTAGCTCTATCAGCTAGTACAAATAAGTTTACACTATAGTTGAACTAGCTCTATAGCCTAGAACAAATAATTTTACACTAGAGTTGAACTAGCTCTATAAGCTAGTACAAATAATTTTACACTAGAGTTGAACTAGCTATATAGCCTAGTACAAATAATTTTACACTATAGTTGAACTAGATCTATAGCCAAGTACAAATAATTTTACACTAGAGTTGAACTAGCTCTATAAGCTAGTACAAATAATTTCACACTAGAGTTGAACTAGCTCTATAGCCTAGTACAAATAATTTTACACTCTAGTTGAACTAGCTCTATAAGCTAGTTGAAATAATTTTACACTAGAGTTGAACTAGCTCTATAGCCTAGTACAAATAATTTTACACTATAGTTGAACTAGCTCTATAAGCTAGTTGAAATAATTTTACACTAGAGTTGAACTAGCTCTATAAGCTAGTACAAATAATTTTACACTAGAGTTGAACTAGCTCTATAGCCTAGTACAAATAATTTTACACTAGAGTTGAACTAGCTCTATAAGCTAGTACAAATAATTTTACACTAGAGTTGAACTAGCTCTATAGCCTAGTACAAATAATTTTTACACTAGAGTTGAACTAGCTCTATCAGCTAGTACAAATAAGTTTACACTATAGTTGAACTAGCTCTATAGCCTAGTAAAAATAATTTTACACTAGAGTTGAACTAGCTCTATAGCCTAGTACAATTAATTTTACAATATAGTTGAACTAGCTCTATAAGTTAGTTCAAATAATTTTACACTAGAGTTGGACTAGCTCTACAGCCCAGTACAAATAATTTTACACTAGAGTTGAACTAGCTCTATAGCCTAGTACAAATAACTTTACACTAGAGTTGAACTAGCACTATAAGCTAGTTCAAATAATTTTACACTAGAGTTGAACTAGCTCTATAGCCTAGTAGAAATAATTTTACACTAGAGTTGAACTAGCTCTATAGCCAAGTAGAAATAATTTTACACTAGAGTTGAACTAGCTCTATAGCCTAGTACATATAATTTTACACTAGAGTTGAACTAGTTCTAGAGCCTAGTACAAATAATTTTACACTATAGTTGAACTAGCTCTATAAGCTAGTTGAAATAATTTTACATTAGAGTTGAACTAGCTCTATAGCCTAGTACAAATAATTTTACACTATAGTTAAACTAGCTCTATAGCCTAGTACATATAATTTTACACTAGAGTTGGACTAGCTCTACAGCCTAGTACAAATAACTTTACACTAGAGTTGAACTAGCTCCATAGCCTAGTACAAATAACTTTCCACTAGAGTTGAACTAGCACTATAAGCTAGTTCAAATAATTTTACACTAGAGTTGAACTAGCTCTATAGCCTAGTAGAAATAATTTTACACTAGAGTTGAACTAGCTCTATAGCCTAGTACAAATAATTTTACACTAGAGTTGAACTAGTACTATAGCCTACTACAAATAATTTTAAAATATAGTTGAACTAGCTCTATAAGCTAGTTGAAATAATTTTACACTAGAGTTGAACTAGCTCTATAGCCTAGTACAAATAATTTTACACTATAGTTGAAATAGCTCTATAAGCTAGTTGAAATAATTTTACACTAGAGTTGAACTAGCTCTATAGCCTAGTACAAATAATTTTACACTATAGTTGAACTAGCTCTATAGCCTAGTACAAATAATTTTACACTATAGTTGAACTAGCTCTATAAGCTAGTTCAAATAATTTTACATTAGAGTTCAACTAGCTCTATAGCCTAGTACAAATAATTTTACACTATAGTTGAACTAGCTCTATAGCCTAGTACAAATAATTTTACATTAGAGTTGGACAAGCTCTACAGCCTAGTACAAATAACTTTACACTAGAGTTGAACTAGCTCTATAGCCTAGTACAAATGACTTTACACTAGAGTTGAACTAGCACTATAAGCTAGTTCAAATAATTTTACACTAGAGTTGAACTAGCTCTATAGCCTAGTAGAAATAATTTTACACTAGAGTTGAACTAGCTCTATAGCCTAGTACAAATAATTTTACACTATAGTTGAACTAGCTCTATAGCCAAGTACAAATAATTTTACACTAGAGTTGAACTAGCTCTATAAGCTAGTACAAATAATTTTACACTAGAGTTGAACTAGCTCTATAGCCTAGTACAAATAATTTTACACTATAGTTGAACTAGCTCTATAAGCTAGTTGAAATAATTTTACACTAGAGTTGAACAAGCTCTATAGCCAAGTACAAATAATTTTACACTAGAGTTGAACAAGCTCTATAGCCTAGTACAAATAATTTTACACTAGAGTTGAACTAGCTCTATAGCCTAGTACAAATAATTTTACACTAGAGTTGAACTAGCTCTATAAGCTACTACAAATAATTTTACATTAGAGTTGAACTAGTTCTATAGCCTAGTACAAATAGTATTACACTATAGTTGAACTAGCTCTATAAGCTAGTTGAAATAATTTTACACTAGAGTTGAACTAGCTCTATAGACTAGTAAAAATAATTTTACACTAGAGTTGAACTCGCTCTATAGCCTAGTACAAATAGTTTTACACTATAGTTGAACTAGATCTATAAGCTAGTACAAATAATTTTACACTAGAGTTGAACTAGCTCTATAAGCTAGTACAAATAATTTTACACTAGAGTTGAACTAGCTATATAGCCTAGTACAAATAATTTTACACTATAGTTGAACTAGCTTTATAAGCTAGTTGAAATAATTTTACATTAGAGTTCAACTCGCTCTATAGCCTAGTACAAATAGTTTTACACTATAGTTGAACTCGCTCTATAGCCTAGTACAAATAATTTTACACTAGAGTTGAACTAGCTCTATAAGCTAGTACAAATAATTTTACACTAGAGTTGAACTAGCTATATAGCCTAGTACAAATAATTTTACACTATAGTTGAACTAGCTTTATAAGCTAGTTGAAATAATTTTACATTAGAGTTCAACTAGCTCTATAGCCTAGTACAAGTAATTTTACACTAGAGTTGAACTAGCTCTATAGCCTAGTACAAATAATTTTACACTAGAGTTGAACTAGCTCTATAGCCTAGTAGAAATAATTTTACACTAGAGTTGAACTAGCTCTATAGCCTAGTACAAATAATTTTACACTATAGTTGAACTAGCTCTATAAGCTAGTTGAAATAAGTTTACACTAGAGTTGAACTAGCTCTATAGCCAAGTACAAATAATTTTACACTATAGTTGAACTAGCTCTATAAGCTAGTTGAAATAATTTTACACTAGAGTTGAACAAGCTCTATAGCCAAGTACAAATGATTTTACACTAGAGTTGAACAAGCTCTATAGCCTAGTACAAATAATTTTACACTAGAGTTGAACTAGCTATATAGCCTAGTACAAATAATTTTACACTAGAGTTGAACTAGCTCTATAAGCTAGTACAAATAATTTTACACTAGAGTTGAACTAGTTCTATAGCCTAGTACAAATAATATTACACTATAGTTGAACTAGCTCTATAAGCTAGTTGAAATAATTTTACACTAGAGTTGAACTAGCTCTATAGCCTAGTAAAAATAATTTTACACTAGAGTTGAACTCGCTCTATAGCCTAGTACAAATAGTTTTACACTATAGTTGAACTAGATCTATAGCCAAGTACAAATAATTTTACGCTAAAGTTGAACTAGCTCTATAGCCTAGTAGAAATAATTTTACACCCGAGTTGAACTAGCTCTATAGCCTAGTAGAAATAATTTTACACTAGAGTTGAACTAGCTCTATAGCCTAGTAGAAATAATTTTACACTAGAGTTGAACTAGCTCTATAGCCTAGTACAAATAATTTTACACTAGAGTTGAACTAGTACTATAGCCTACTACAAATAATTTTAAAATATAGTTGAACTAGCTCTATAAGCTAGTTGAAATAATTTTACATTAGAGTTGGACAAGCTCTACAGCCTAGTACAAATAACTTTACACTAGAGTTGAACTAGCTCTATAGCCTAGTACAAATAACTTTACACTAGAGTTGAACTAGCACTATAAGCTAGTTCAAATAATTTTACACTAGAGTTGAACTAGCTCTATAGCCTAGTAGAAATAATTTTACACTAGAGTTGAACTAGCTCTATAGCCTAGTACAAATAATTTTACACTATAGTTGAACTAGCTCTATAGCCAAGTACAAATAATTTTACACTAGAGTTGAACTAGCTCTATAAGCTAGTACAACTAATTTTACACTAGAGTTGAACTAGCTCTATAGCCTAGTACAAATAATTTTACACTATAGTTGAACTAGCTCTATAAGCTAGTTGAAATAATTTTACACTAGAGTTGAACAAGCTCTATAGCCAAGTACAAATAATTTTACACTAGAGTTGAACAAGCTCTATAGCCTAGTACAAATAATTTTACACTAGAGTTGAACTAGCTCTATAGCCTAGTACAAATAATTTTACACTAGAGTTGAACTAGCTCTATAAGCTACTACAAATAATTTTACATTAGAGTTGAACTAGTTCTATAGCCTAGTACAAATAATATTACACTATAGTTGAACTAGCTCTATAAGCTAGTTGAAATAATTTTACACTAGAGTTGAACTAGCTCTATAGCCTAGTAAAAATAATTTTACACTAGAGTTGAACTCGCTCTATAGCCTAGTACAAATAGTTTTACACTATAGTTGAACTAGATCTATAGCCAAGTACAAATAATTTTACGCTAAAGTTGAACTAGCTCTATAGCCTAGTAGAAATAATTTTACACCCGAGTTGAACTAGCTCTATAGCCTAGTAGAAATAATTTTACACTAGAGTTGAACTAGCTCTATAGCCTAGTAGAAATAATTTTACACTAGAGTTGAACTAGCTCTATAGCCTAGTACAAATAATTTTACACTAGAGTTGAACTAGTACTATAGCCTACTACAAATAATTTTAAAATATAGTTGAACTAGCTCTATAAGCTAGTTGAAATAATTTTACACTAGAGTTGAACTAGCTCTATAGCCTAGTACAAATAATTTTACACTAGAGTTGAACTAGCTCTATAGCCTAGTACAAATAATTTTACACTATAGTTGAACTAGCTCTATAAGCTAGTTGAAATAATTTTACACTAGAGTTGAACAAGCTCTATAGCCAAGTACAAATAATTTTACACTAGAGTTGAACAAGCTCTATAGCCTAGTACAAATAATTTTACACTAGAGTTGAACTAGCTCTATAGCCTAGTACAAATAATTTTACACTAGAGTTGAACTAGCTCTATAAGCTACTACAAATAATTTTACATTAGAGTTGAACTAGTTCTATAGCCTAGTACAAATAATATTACACTATAGTTGAACTAGCTCTATAAGCTAGTTGAAATAATTTTACACTAGAGTTGAACTAGCTCTATAGCCTAGTAAAAATAATTTTACACTAGAGTTGAACTCGCTCTATAGCCTAGTACAAATAGTTTTACACTATAGTTGAACTAGATCTATAGCCAAGTACAAATAATTTTACGCTAAAGTTGAACTAGCTCTATAGCCTAGTAGAAATAATTTTACACCCGAGTTGAACTAGCTCTATAGCCTAGTAGAAATAATTTTACACTAGAGTTGAACTAGCTCTATAGCCTAGTAGAAATAATTTTACACTAGAGTTGAACTAGCTCTATAGCCTAGTACAAATAATTTTACACTAGAGTTGAACTAGTACTATAGCCTACTACAAATAATTTTAAAATATAGTTGAACTAGCTCTATAAGCTAGTTGAAATAATTTTACACTAGAGTTGAACTAGCTCTATAGCCTAGTACAAATAATTTTACACTATAGTTGAACTAGCTCTATAAGCTAGTTGAAATAATTTTACACTAGAGTTGAACTAGCTGTATAGCCTAGTACAAATAATTTTACACTATAGTTGAACTAGCTCTATAGCCTAGTACAAATAATTTTACACTATAGTTGAACTAGCTCTATAAGCTAGTTGAAATAATTTTACATTAGAGTTCAACTAGCTCTATAGCCTAGTACAAATAATTTTACACTATAGTTGAACTAGCTCTATAGCCTAGTACAAATAATTTTACATTAGAGTTGGACAAGCTCTACAGCCTAGTACAAATAACTTTACACTAGAGTTGAACTAGCTCTATAGCCTAGTACAAATAACTTTACACTAGAGTTGAACTAGCACTATAAGCTAGTTCAAATAATTTTACACTAGAGTTGAACTAGCTCTATAGCCTAGTAGAAATAATTTTACACTAGAGTTGAACTAGCTCTATAGCCTAGTACAAATAATTTTACACTATAGTTGAACTAGCTCTATAGCCAAGTACAAATAATTTTACACTAGAGTTGAACTAGCTCTATAAGCTAGTACAAATAATTTTACACTAGAGTTGAACTAGCTCTATAGCCTAGTACAAATAATTTTACACTATAGTTGAACTAGCTCTATAAGCTAGTTGAAATAATTTTACACTAGAGTTGAACAAGCTCTATAGCCAAGTACAAATAATTTTACACTAGAGTTGAACAAGCTCTATAGCCTAGTACAAATAATTTTACACTAGAGTTGAACTAGCTCTATAGCCTAGTACAAATAATTTTACACTAGAGTTGAACTAGCTCTATAAGCTACTACAAATAATTTTACATTAGAGTTGAACTAGTTCTATAGCCTAGTACAAATAATATTACACTATAGTTGAACTAGCTCTATAAGCTAGTTGAAATAATTTTACACTAGAGTTGAACAAGCTCTATAGCCAAGTACAAATAATTTTACACTAGAGTTGAACAAGCTCTATAGCCTAGTACAAATAATTTTACACTAGAGTTGAACTAGCTCTATAGCCTAGTACAAATAATTTTACACTAGAGTTGAACTAGCTCTATAAGCTACTACAAATAATTTTACATTAGAGTTGAACTAGTTCTATAGCCTAGTACAAATAATATTACACTATAGTTGAACTAGCTCTATAAGCTAGTTGAAATAATTTTACACTAGAGTTGAACTAGCTCTATAGCCTAGTAAAAATAATTTTACACTAGAGTTGAACTCGCTCTATAGCCTAGTACAAATAGTTTTACACTATAGTTGAACTAGATCTATAGCCAAGTACAAATAATTTTACGCTAAAGTTGAACTAGCTCTATAGCCTAGTAGAAATAATTTTACACCCGAGTTGAACTAGCTCTATAGCCTAGTAGAAATAATTTTACACTAGAGTTGAACTAGCTCTATAGCCTAGTAGAAATAATTTTACACTAGAGTTGAACTAGCTCTATAGCCTAGTACAAATAATTTTACACTAGAGTTGAACTAGTACTATAGCCTACTACAAATAATTTTAAAATATAGTTGAACTAGCTCTATAAGCTAGTTGAAATAATTTTACACTAGAGTTGAACTAGCTCTATAGCCTAGTACAAATAATTTTACACTATTGTTGAACTAGCTCTATAAGCTAGTTGAAATAATTTTACACTAGAGTTGAACTAGCTGTATAGCCTAGTACAAATAATTTTACACTATAGTTGAACTAGCTCTATAGCCTAGTACAAATAATTTTACACTATAGTTGAACTAGCTCTATAAGCTAGTTGAAATAATTTTACATTAGAGTTCAACTAGCTCTATAGCCTAGTACAAATAATTTTACACTATAGTTGAACTAGCTCTATAGCCTAGTACAAATAATTTTACATTAGAGTTGGACAAGCTCTACAGCCTAGTACAAATAACTTTACACTAGAGTTGAACTAGCTCTATAGCCTAGTACAAATAACTTTACACTAGAGTTGAACTAGCACTATAAGCTAGTTCAAATAATTTTACACTAGAGTTGAACTAGCTCTATAGCCTAGTAGAAATAATTTTACACTAGAGTTGAACTAGCTCTATAGCCTAGTACAAATAATTTTACACTATAGTTGAACTAGCTCTATAGCCAAGTACAAATAATTTTACACTAGAGTTGAACTAGCTCTATAAGCTAGTACAAATAATTTTACACTAGAGTTGAACTAGCTCTATAGCCTAGTACAAATAATTTTACACTATAGTTGAACTAGCTCTATAAGCTAGTTGAAATAATTTTACACTAGAGTTGAACAAGCTCTATAGCCAAGTACAAATAATTTTACACTAGAGTTGAACAAGCTCTATAGCCTAGTACAAATAATTTTACACTAGAGTTGAACTAGCTCTATGGCCTAGTACAAATAATTTTACACTAGAGTTGAACTAGCTCTATAAGCTACTACAAATAATTTTACATTAGAGTTGAACTAGTTCTATAGCCTAGTACAAATAATATTACACTATAGTTGAACTAGCTCTATAAGCTAGTTGAAATAATTTTACACTAGAGTTGAACAAGCTCTATAGCCAAGTACAAATAATTTTACACTAGAGTTGAACAAGCTCTATAGCCTAGTACAAATAATTTTACACTAGAGTTGAACTAGCTCTATAGCCTAGTACAAATAATTTTACACTAGAGTTGAACTAGCTCTATAAGCTACTACAAATAATTTTACATTAGAGTTGAACTAGTTCTATAGCCTAGTACAAATAATATTACACTATAGTTGAACTAGCTCTATAAGCTAGTTGAAATAATTTTACACTAGAGTTGAACTAGCTCTATAGCCTAGTAAAAATAATTTTACACTAGAGTTGAACTCGCTCTATAGCCTAGTACAAATAGTTTTACACTATAGTTGAACTAGATCTATAGCCAAGTACAAATAATTTTACGCTAAAGTTGAACTAGCTCTATAGCCTAGTAGAAATAATTTTACACCCGAGTTGAACTAGCTCTATAAGCTAGTTGAAATAATTTTACACTAGAGTTGAACTAGCTGTATAGCCTAGTACAAATAATTTTACACTATAGTTGAACTAGCTCTATAGCCTAGTACAAATAATTTTACACTATAGTTGAACTAGCTCTATAAGCTAGTTGAAATAATTTTACATTAGAGTTCAACTAGCTCTATAGCCTAGTACAAATAATTTTACACTATAGTTGAACTAGCTCTATAGCCTAGTACAAATAATTTTACATTAGAGTTGGACAAGCTCTACAGCCTAGTACAAATAACTTTACACTAGAGTTGAACTAGCTCTATAGCCTAGTACAAATAACTTTACACTAGAGTTGAACTAGCACTATAAGCTAGTTCAAATAATTTTACACTAGAGTTGAACTAGCTCTATAGCCTAGTAGAAATAATTTTACACTAGAGTTGAACTAGCTCTATAGCCTAGTACAAATAATTTTACACTATAGTTGAACTAGCTCTATAGCCAAGTACAAATAATTTTACACTAGAGTTGAACTAGCTCTATAAGCTAGTAAAAATAATTTTACACTAGAGTTGAACTAGCTCTATAGCCTAGTACAAATAATTTTACACTATAGTTGAACTAGCTCTATAAGCTAGTTGAAATAATTTTACACTAGAGTTGAACAAGCTCTATAGCCAAGTACAAATAATTTTACACTAGAGTTGAACAAGCTCTATAGCCTAGTACAAATAATTTTACACTAGAGTTGAACTAGCTCTATAGCCTAGTACAAATAATTTTACACTAGAGTTGAACTAGCTCTATAAGCTACTACAAATAATTTTACATTAGAGTTGAACTAGTTCTATAGCCTAGTACAAATAATATTACACTATAGTTGAACTAGCTCTATAAGCTAGTTGAAATAATTTTACACTAGAGTTGAACAAGCTCTATAGCCAAGTACAAATAATTTTACACTAGAGTTGAACAAGCTCTATAGCCTAGTACAAATAATTTTACACTAGAGTTGAACTAGCTCTATAGCCTAGTACAAATAATTTTACACTAGAGTTGAACTAGCTCTATAAGCTACTACAAATAATTTTACATTAGAGTTGAACTAGTTCTATAGCCTAGTACAAATAATATTACACTATAGTTGAACTAGCTCTATAAGCTAGTTGAAATAATTTTACACTAGAGTTGAACTAGCTCTATAGCCTAGTAAAAATAATTTTACACTAGAGTTGAACTCGCTCTATAGCCTAGTACAAATAGTTTTACACTATAGTTGAACTAGATCTATAGCCAAGTACAAATAATTTTACGCTAAAGTTGAACTAGCTCTATAGCCTAGTAGAAATAATTTTACACCCGAGTTGAACTAGCTCTATAGCCTAGTAGAAATAATTTTACACTAGAGTTGAACTAGCTCTATAGCCTAGTAGAAATAATTTTACACTAGAGTTGAACTAGCTCTATAGCCTAGTACAAATAATTTTACACTAGAGTTGAACTAGTACTATAGCCTACTACAAATAATTTTAAAATATAGTTGAACTAGCTCTATAAGCTAGTTGAAATAATTTTACACTAGAGTTGAACTAGCTCTATAGCCTAGTACAAATAATTTTACACTATTGTTGAACTAGCTCTATAAGCTAGTTGAAATAATTTTACACTAGAGTTGAACTAGCTGTATAGCCTAGTACAAATAATTTTACACTATAGTTGAACTAGCTCTATAGCCTAGTACAAATAATTTTACACTATAGTTGAACTAGCTCTATAAGCTAGTTGAAATAATTTTACATTAGAGTTCAACTAGCTCTATAGCCTAGTACAAATAATTTTACACTAGAGTTGAACTAGCTCTATAGCCTAGTAGAAATAATTTTACACTAGAGTTGAACTAGCTCTATAGCCTAGTAGAAATAATTTTACACTAGAGTTGAACTAGCTCTATAGCCTAGTACAAATAATTTTACACTAGAGTTGAACTAGTACTATAGCCTACTACAAATAATTTTAAAATATAGTTGAACTATCTCTATAAGCTAGTTGAAATAATTTTACACTAGAGTTGAACTAGCTCTATAGCCTAGTACAAATAATTTTACACTATAGTTGAACTAGCTCTATAAGCTAGTTGAAATAATTTTACACTAGAGTTGAACTAGCTCTATAGCCTAGTACAAATAATTTTACACTATAGTTGAACTAGCTCTATAGCCTAGTACAAATAATTTTACACTATAGTTGAACTAGCTCTATAAGCTAGTTGAAATAATTTTACATTAGAGTTCAACTAGCTCTATAGCCTAGTACAAATAATTTTACACTATAGTTGAACTAGCTCTATAGCCTAGTACAAATAATTTTACATTAGAGTTGGACAAGCTCTACAGCCTAGTACAAATAACTTTACACTAGAGTTGAACTAGCTCTATAGCCTAGTACAAATAACTTTACACTAGAGTTGAACTAGCACTATAAGCTAGTTCAAATAATTTTACACTAGAGTTGAACTAGCTCTATAGCCTAGTAGAAATAATTTTACACTAGAGTTGAACTAGCTCTATAGCCTAGTACAAATAATTTTACACTATAGTTGAACTAGCTCTATAGCCAAGTACAAATAATTTTACACTAGAGTTGAACTAGCTCTATAAGCTAGTACAAATAATTTTACACTAGAGTTGAACTAGCTCTATAGCCTGGTACAAATAATTTTACACTATAGTTGAACTAGCTCTATAAGCTAGTTGAAATAATTTTACACTAGAGTTGAACAAGCTCTATAGCCAAGTACAAATAATTTTACACTAGAGTTGAACAAGCTCTATAGCCTAGTACAAATAATTTTACACTAGAGTTGAACTAGCTCTATAGCCTAGTACAAATAATTTTACACTAGAGTTGAACTAGCTCTATAAGCTACTACAAATAATTTTACACTAGAGTTGAACTAGTTCTATAGCCTAGTACAAATAATATTACACTATAGTTGAACTAGCTCTATAAGCTAGTTGAAATAATTTTACACTAGAGTTGAACTAGCTCTATAGCCTAGTAAAAATAATTTTACACTAGAGTTGAACTCGCTCTATAGCCTAGTACAAATAGTTTTACACTATAGTTGAACTAGATCTATAGCCAAGTACAAATAATTTTACGCTAAAGTTGAACTAGCTCTATAGCCTAGTAGAAATAATTTTACACCCGAGTTGAACTAGCTCTATAGCCTAGTAGAAATAATTTTACACTAGAGTTGAACTAGCTCTATAGCCTAGTAGAAATAATTTTACACTAGAGTTGAACTAGCTCTATAGCCTAGTACAAATAATTTTACACTAGAGTTGAACTAGTACTATAGCCTACTACAAATAATTTTAAAATATAGTTGAACTAGCTCTATAAGCTAGTTGAAATAATTTTACACTAGAGTTGAACTAGCTCTATAGCCTAGTACAAATAATTTTACACTATAGTTGAACTAGCTCTATAAGCTAGTTGAAATAATTTTACACTAGAGTTGAACTAGCTCTATAGCCTAGTACAAATAATTTTACACTATAGTTGAACTAGCTCTATAGCCTAGTACAAATAATTTTACACTATAGTTGAACTAGCTCTATAAGCTAGTTGAAATAATTTTACATTAGAGTTCAACTAGCTCTATAGCCTAGTACAAATAATTTTACACTATAGTTGAACTAGCTCTATAGCCTAGTACAAATAATTTTACATTAGAGTTGGACAAGCTCTACAGCCTAGTACAAATAACTTTACACTAGAGTTGAACTAGCTCTATAGCCTAGTACAAATAACTTTACACTAGAGTTGAACTAGCACTATAAGCTAGTTCAAATAATTTTACACTAGAGTTGAACTAGCTCTATAGCCTAGTAGAAATAATTTTACACTAGAGTTGAACTAGCTCTATAGCCTAGTACAAATAATTTTACACTATAGTTGAACTAGCTCTATAGCCAAGTACAAATAATTTTACACTAGAGTTGAACTAGCTCTATAAGCTAGTACAAATAATTTTACACTAGAGTTGAACTAGCTCTATAGCCTGGTACAAATAATTTTACACTATAGTTGAACTAGATCTATAAGCTAGTTGAAATAATTTTACACTAGAGTTGAACAAGCTCTATAGCCAAGTACAAATAATTTTACACTAGAGTTGAACAAGCTCTATAGCCTAGTACAAATAATTTTACACTAGAGTTGAACTAGCTCTATAGCCTAGTACAAATAATTTTACACTAGAGTTGAACTAGCTCTATAAGCTACTACAAATAATTTTACACTAGAGTTGAACTAGTTCTATAGCCTAGTACAAATAATATTACACTATAGTTGAACTAGCTCTATAAGCTAGTTGAAATAATTTTACACTAGAGTTGAACTAGCTCTATAGCCTAGTAAAAATAATTTTACACTAGAGTTGAACTCGCTCTATAGCCTAGTACAAATAGTTTTACACTATAGTTGAACTAGATCTATAGCCAAGTACAAATAATTTTACGCTAAAGTTGAACTAGCTCTATAGCCTAGTAGAAATAATTTTACACCCGAGTTGAACTAGCTCTATAGCCTAGTAGAAATAATTTTACACTAGAGTTGAACTAGCTCTATAGCCTAGTACAAATAATTTTACACTAGAGTTGAACTAGCTCTATAGCCTAGTACAAATAATCTTACACTATAGTTGAACTAGCTCTATAAGCTAGTATAAATAATTTTACACTAGAGTTGAACTAGCTCTATAGCCTAGTACAAATATTTTTACACAAGAGTTGAACTTGCTCTATAACCTAGTACAAATAATTTTACACTAGAGTTGGACAAGCTCTACAGCCTAGTACAAATAACTTTACACTAGAGTTGAACTAGCTCTATAGCCTAGTACAAATAACTTTTACACTAGAGTTGAACTAGCACTATAAGCTAGTTCAAATAATTTTACACTAGAGTTTAACTAGCTCTATAGCCTAGTACAAATAATTTTACACTAGAGTTGAACTAGCTCTATAAGCTAGTACAAATAATTTTACACTAGAGTTGAACTAGCTCTATAAGCTAGTTGAAATAATTTTACACTAGAGTTGAACTAGATCTATAGCCAAGTACAAATAATTTTACACTAGAGTTGAACTAGCTCTATAAGCTAGTTCAAATAATTTTACACTAGAGTTGAACTAGCTCTATAAGCCAGTTGAAATAATTTTACACTAGAGATGAACTAGCTATATAGCCTAATACAAATAATTTTACACTATAGTTGAACTAGATCTATAGCCAAGTACAAATAATTTTACACTAGAGTTGAACTAGCTCTATAAGCTAGTACAAATAATTTCACACTAGAGTTGAACTAGCTCTATAGCCTAGTACAAATAATTTTACACTATAGTTGAACTAGCTCTATAAGCTAGTTGAAATAATTTTACACTAGAGTTGAACTAGCTCTATAGCCTAGTACAAATAATTTTACACTATAGTTGAACTAGCTCTATAAGCTAGTTGAAATAATTTTACACTAGAGTTGAACAAGCTCTATAGCCAAGTACAAATAATTTTACACTAGAGTTGAACAAGCTCTATAGCCTAGTACAAATAGTTTTACACTAGAGTTGAACTAGCTCTATAGCCTAGTACAAATAATTTTACACTAGAGTTGAACTAGCTCTATAAGCTACTACAAATAATTTTACACTAGAGTTGAACTAGTTCTATAGCCTAGTACAAATAATTTTACACTAGAGTTGAACTAGTACTATAGCCTACTACAAATAATTTTAAAATATAGTTGAACTATCTCTATAAGCTAGTTGAAATAATTTTACACTAGAGTTGAACTAGCTCTATAGCCTAGTACAAATAATTTTACACTATAGTTGAACTAGCTCTATAAGCTAGTTGAAATAATTTTACACTAGAGTTGAACTAGCTCTATAGCCTAGTACAAATAATTTTACACTATAGTTGAACTAGCTCTATAGCCTAGTACAAATAATTTTACACTATAGTTGAACTAGCTCTATAAGCTAGTTGAAATAATTTTACATTAGAGTTCAACTAGCTCTATAGCCTAGTACAAATAATTTTACACTATAGTTGAACTAGCTCTATAGCCTAGTACAAATAATTTTACATTAGAGTTGGACAAGCTCTACAGCCTAGTACAAATAACTTTACACTTGAGTTGAACTAGCTCTATAGCCTAGTACAAATAACTTTACACTAGAGTTGAACTAGCACTATAAGCTAGTTCAAATAATTTTACACTAGAGTTGAACTAGCTCTATAGCCTAGTAGAAATAATTTTACACTAGAGTTGAACTAGCTCTATAGCCTAGTACAAATAATTTTACACTATAGTTGAACTAGCTCTATAGCCAAGTACAAATAATTTTACACTAGAGTTGAACTAGCTCTATAAGCTAGTACAAATAATTTTACACTAGAGTTGAACTAGCTCTATAGCCTGGTACAAATAATTTTACACTATAGTTGAACTAGCTCTATAAGCTAGTTGAAATAATTTTACACTAGAGTTGAACAAGCTCTATAGCCAAGTACAAATAATTTTACACTAGAGTTGAACAAGCTCTATAGCCTAGTACAAATAATTTTACACTAGAGTTGAACTAGCTCTATAGCCTAGTACAAATAATTTTACACTAGAGTTGAACTAGCTCTATAAGCTACTACAAATAATTTTACACTAGAGTTGAACTAGTTCTATAGCCTAGTACAAATAATATTACACTATAGTTGAACTAGCTCTATAAGCTAGTTGAAATAATTTTACACTAGAGTTGAACTAGCTCTATAGCCTAGTAAAAATAATTTTACACTAGAGTTGAACTCGCTCTATAGCCTAGTACAAATAGTTTTACACTATAGTTGAACTAGATCTATAGCCAAGTACAAATAATTTTACGCTAAAGTTGAACTAGCTCTATAGCCTAGTAGAAATAATTTTACACCCGAGTTGAACTAGCTCTATAGCCTAGTAGAAATAATTTTACACTAGAGTTGAACTAGCTCTATAGCCTAGTAGAAATAATTTTACACTAGAGTTGAACTAGCTCTATAGCCTAGTACAAATAATTTTACACTAGAGTTGAACTAGTACTATAGCCTACTACAAATAATTTTAAAATATAGTTGAACTAGCTCTATAAGCTAGTTGAAATAATTTTACACTAGAGTTGAACTAGCTCTATAGCCTAGTACAAATAATTTTACACTATAGTTGAACTAGCTCTATAAGCTAGTTGAAATAATTTTACACTAGAGTTGAACTAGCTCTATAGCCTAGTACAAATAATTTTACACTATAGTTGAACTAGCTCTATAGCCTAGTACAAATAATTTTACACTATAGTTGAACTAGCTCTATAAGCTAGTTGAAATAATTTTACATTAGAGTTCAACTAGCTCTATAGCCTAGTACAAATAATTTTACACTATAGTTGAACTAGCTCTATAGCCTAGTACAAATAATTTTACATTAGAGTTGGACAAGCTCTACAGCCTAGTACAAATAACTTTACACTAGAGTTGAACTAGCTCTATAGCCTAGTACAAATAACTTTACACTAGAGTTGAACTAGCACTATAAGCTAGTTCAAATAATTTTACACTAGAGTTGAACTAGCTCTATAGCCTAGTAGAAATAATTTTACACTAGAGTTGAACTAGCTCTATAGCCTAGTACAAATAATTTTACACTATAGTTGAACTAGCTCTATAGCCAAGTACAAATAATTTTACACTAGAGTTGAACTAGCTCTATAAGCTAGTACAAATAATTTTACACTAGAGTTGAACTAGCTCTATAGCCTGGTACAAATAATTTTACACTATAGTTGAACTAGATCTATAAGCTAGTTGAAATAATTTTACACTAGAGTTGAACAAGCTCTATAGCCAAGTACAAATAATTTTACACTAGAGTTGAACAAGCTCTATAGCCTAGTACAAATAATTTTACACTAGAGTTGAACTAGCTCTATAGCCTAGTACAAATAATTTTACACTAGAGTTGAACTAGCTCTATAAGCTACTACAAATAATTTTACACTAGAGTTGAACTAGTTCTATAGCCTAGTACAAATAATATTACACTATAGTTGAACTAGCTCTATAAGCTAGTTGAAATAATTTTACACTAGAGTTGAACTAGCTCTATAGCCTAGTAAAAATAATTTTACACTAGAGTTGAACTCGCTCTATAGCCTAGTACAAATAGTTTTACACTATAGTTGAACTAGATCTATAGCCAAGTACAAATAATTTTACGCTAAAGTTGAACTAGCTCTATAGCCTAGTAGAAATAATTTTACACCCGAGTTGAACTAGCTCTATAGCCTAGTAGAAATAATTTTACACTAGAGTTGAACTAGCTCTATAGCCTAGTACAAATAATTTTACACTAGAGTTGAACTAGCTCTATAGCCTAGTACAAATAATCTTACACTATAGTTGAACTAGCTCTATAAGCTAGTATAAATAATTTTACACTAGAGTTGAACTAGCTCTATAGCCTAGTACAAATATTTTTACACAAGAGTTGAACTTGCTCTATAACCTAGTACAAATAATTTTACACTAGAGTTGGACAAGCTCTACAGCCTAGTACAAATAACTTTACACTAGAGTTGAACTAGCTCTATAGCCTAGTACAAATAACTTTTACACTAGAGTTGAACTAGCACTATAAGCTAGTTCAAATAATTTTACACTAGAGTTTAACTAGCTCTATAGCCTAGTACAAATAATTTTACACTAGAGTTGAACTAGCTCTATAAGCTAGTACAAATAATTTTACACTAGAGTTGAACTAGCTCTATAAGCTAGTTGAAATAATTTTACACTAGAGTTGAACTAGATCTATAGCCAAGTACAAATAATTTTACACTAGAGTTGAACTAGCTCTATAAGCTAGTACAAATAATTTTACACTAGAGTTGAACTAGCTCTATAAGCTAGTTGAAATAATTTTACACTAGAGATGAACTAGCTATATAGCCTAATACAAATAATTTTACACTATAGTTGAACTAGATCTATAGCCAAGTACAAATAATTTTACACTAGAGTTGAACTAGCTCTATAAGCTAGTACAAATAATTTCACACTAGAGTTGAACTAGCTCTATAGCCTAGTACAAATAATTTTACACTATAGTTGAACTAGCTCTATAAGCTAGTTGAAATAATTTTACACTAGAGTTGAACTAGCTCTATAGCCTAGTACAAATAATTTTACACTATAGTTGAACTAGCTCTATAAGCTAGTTGAAATAATTTTACACTAGAGTTGAACAAGCTCTATAGCCAAGTACAAATAATTTTACACTAGAGTTGAACAAGCTCTATAGCCTAGTACAAATAGTTTTACACTAGAGTTGAACTAGCTCTATAGCCTAGTACAAATAATTTTACACTAGAGTTGAACTAGCTCTATAAGCTACTACAAATAATTTTACACTAGAGTTGAACTAGTTCTATAGCCTAGTACAAATAATATTACACTATAGTTGAACTAGCTCTATAAGCTAGTTGAAATAATTTTACACTAGAGTTGAACTAGCTCTATAGCCTAGTAAAAATAATTTTACACTAGAGTTGAACTCGCTCTATAGCCTAGTACAAATAGTTTTACGCTAAAGTTGAACTAGCTCTATAGCCTAGTAGAAATAATTTTACACCCGAGTTGAACTAGCTCTATAGCCTAGTAGAAATAATTTTACACTAGAGTTGAACTAGCTCTATAGCCTAGTACAAATAATTTTACCCTAGAGTTGAACTAGCTCTATAGCCTAGTACAAATAATTTTACACTATAGTTGAACTAGCTCTATAAGCTAGTATAAATAATTTTACACTAGAGTTGAACTAGCTCTATAGCCTAGTACAAATATTTTTACACAAGAGTTGAACTTGCTCTATAACCTAGTACAAATAATTTTACACTAGAGTTGGACAAGCTCTACAGCCTAGTACAAATAACTTTACACTAGAGTTGAACTAGCTCTATAGCCTAGTACAAATAACTTTTACACTAGAGTTGAACTAGCACTATAAGCTAGTTCAAATAATTTTACACTAGAGTTGAACTAGCTTTATAGCCTAGTAGAAATAATTTTACACAAGAGTCGAACTAGCTCTATAGCCTAGTACAAATAATTTTACACTATAGTTGAACTAGCTCTATAAGCTAGTTGAAATAATTTTACACTAGAGTTGAACTAGCTCTATAGCCTAGTACAAATAATTTTACACTATAGTTGAACTAGCTCTATAAGCTAGTTGAAATAATTTTACACTAGAGTTGAACTAGCTCTATATCCTAGTACAAATAATTTCACACTAGAGTTGAACTAGCTATATAAGCTAGTACAAATAATTTTACACTAGAGTTGAACTAGCTCTATAAGCTAGTACAAATAATTTTACACTAGAGTTGAACTAGCTCTATAGCCTAGTACAAATAATTTTTACACTAGAGTTGAACTAGCTCTATCAGCTAGTACAAATAAGTTTACACTATAGTTGAACTAGCTCTATAGCCTAGTACAAATAATTTTACACTAGAGTTGAACTAGCTCTATAAGCTAGTACAAATAATTTTACACTAGAGTTGAACTAGCTATATAGCCTAGTACAAATAATTTTACACTATAGTTGAACTAGCTCTATAAGCTAGTTGAAATAATTTTACATTAGAGTTCAACTAGCTCTATAGCCTAGTACAAATAATTTTACACTAGAGTTGAACTAGCTCTATAGCCTAGTACAAATAATTTTACACTAGAGTTGAACTAGCTCTATAGCCTAGTAGAAATAATTTTACACTAGAGTTGAACTAGCTCTATTGCCTAGTACAAATAATTTTACACTATAGTTGAACTAGCTCTATAAGCTAGTTGAAATAAGTTTACACTAGAGTTGAACTAGCTCTATAGCCAAGTACAAATAATTTTACACTATAGTTGAACTAGCTCTATAAGCTAGTTGAAATAATTTTACACTAGAGTTGAACAAGCTCTATAGCCAAGTACAAATAATTTTACACTAGAGTTGAACAAGCTCTATAGCCTAGTACAAATAATTTTACACTAGAGTTGAACTAGCTATATAGCCTAGTACAAATAATTTTACACTAGAGTTGAACTAGCTCTATAAGCTAGTACAAATAATTTTACACTAGAGTTGAACTAGTTCTATAGCCTAGTACAAATAATATTACACTATAGTTGAACTAGCTCTATAAGCTAGTTGAAATAATTTTACACTAGAGTTGAACTAGCTCTATAGCCTAGTAAAAATAATTTTACACTAGAGTTGAACTCGCTCTATAGCCTAGTACAAATAGTTTTACACTATAGTTGAACTAGATCTATACGCAAGTACAAATAATTTTACGCTAAAGTTGAACTAGCTCTATAGCCTAGTAGAAATAATTTTACACCCTAGTTGAACTAGCTCTATAGCCTAGTAGAAATAATTTTACACTAGAGTTGAACTAGCTCTATAGCCTACTACAAATAATTTTAAAATATAGTTGAACTAGCTCTATAAGCTAGTTGAAATAATTTTACACTAGAGTTGAACTACCTCTATAGCCTAGTACAAATAATTTTACACTATAGTTGAACTAGCTCTATAGCCTAGTACAAATAATTTTACACTATAGTTGAACTAGCTCTATAAGCTAGTTGAAATTATTTTACATTAGAGTTGAACTAGCTCTATAGCCTAGTACAAATAATTTTACACTATAGTTGAACTACCTCTATAGCCTAGTACAAATAATTTTACATTAGAGTTGGACAAGCTCTACAGCCTAGTACAAATAACTTTACACTAGAGTTGAACTAGCTCTATAAGCTAGTTGAAATAATTTTACACTAGAGTTGAACTAGCACTATAAGCTAGTACAAATAATTTTACACTAGAGTTGAACTAGCTCTATAAGCTAGTACAAATAATTTTACACTAGAGTTGAACTAGTTCTATAGCCTAGTACAAATAATATTACACTATAGTTGAACTAGCTCTATAAGCTAGTTGAAATAATTTTACACTAGAGTAGAACTAGCTCTATAGCCTAGTAAAAATAATTTTACACTAGAGTTGAACTCGCTCTATAGCCTAGTACAAATAGTTTTACACTATAGTTGAACTAGATCTATAGCCAAGTACAAATAATTTTACGCTAAAGTTGAACTAGCTCTATAGCCTAGTAGAAATAATTTTACACCCGAGTTGAACTAGCTCTATAGCCTAGTAGAAATAATTTTACACTAGAGTTGAACTAGCTCTATAGCCTAGTACAAATAATTTTACACTAGAGTTGAACTAGTTCTATAGCCTACTACAAATAATTTTAAAATATAGTTGAACTAGCTCTATAATCTAGTTGAAATAATTTTACACTAGAGTTGAACTAGCTCTATAGCCTAGTACAAATAATTTTACACTATAGTTGAACTAGCTCTATAAGCTAGTTGAAATAATTTTACACTAGAGTTGAACTAGCTCTATAGCCTAGTACAAATAATTTTACACTATAGTTGAACTAGCTCTATAGCCTAGTACAAATAATTTTACACTAGAGTTGAACTAGCACTATAAGCTAGTTCAAATAATTTTACACTAGAGTTGAACTAGCTCTATAGCCTAGTACAAATAATTTTACACTAGAGTTGAACTAGCTCTATAAGCTAGTACAAATAATTTTTCACTAGAGTTAAACTAGCTCTATAGCCTAGTACAAATAATTTTTACACTAGAGTTGAACTAGCTCTATAAGCTAGTTGAAATAATTTTACATTAGAGTTGAACTAGCTCTATAGCCTAGTACAAATAATTTTACACTATAGTTGAACTAGCTCTATAGCCTAGTACAAATAATTTTACACTAGAGTTGGACTAGCTCTACGGCCTAGTACAAATAACTTTACACTAGAGTTGAACTAGCTCTATAGCCTAGTACAAATAAATTTACACTATAGTTGAACTAGCTCTATAAACTAGTTCAAATAATTATACATTAGAGTTGAACTAGCTCTATAGCCTAGTACAAATAATTTAACACTATAGTTGAACTAGCTCTATAGCCTAGTACAAATAATTTTACACTAGAGTTGGACAAGCTCTACAGCCTAGTACATATAACTTTACACTAGAGTTGAACTAGCTCTATAGCCTAGTACAAATAACTTTACACTAGAGTTGAACTAGCACTATAAGCTAGTTCAAATAATTTTACACTAGAGTTGAACTAGCTCTATAGCCTAGTAGAAATAATTTTACACTAGAGTTGAACTAGCTCTATAGCCTAGTACAAATAATTTTACACTATAGTTGAACTAGCTCTATAAGCTAGTTGAAATAATTTTACACTAGAGTTGAACTAGCTCTATAGCCTAGTAGAAATAATTTGACACTAGAGTTGAACTAGCTCTATAGCCTAGTAGAAATAATTTTACACTAGAGTTGAACTAGCTCTATAGCCTAGTACAAATAATTTTACAGTAGAGTTGAACTAGCTCTATAGCCTAGTACAAATAATTTTACACTATAGTTGAACTACCTCTATAGCCTAGTACAAATAATTTTACACTATAGTTGATCTAGCTCTATAAGCTAGTTGAAATAATTTTACACTAGAGTTGAACTAGCTCTATAGCCAAGTACAAATAATTTTACACTATAGTTGAACTAGCTCTATAAGCTAGTTGAAATAATTTTACACTAGAGTTGAACTAGCTCTATAGCCTAGTACAAATAATTTCACACTAGAGTTGAACTAGCTATATAAGCTAGTACAAATAATTTTACACTAGAGTTGAACTAGCTCTATAGCCTAGTACAAATAATTTTACACTATAGTGGAACTAGCTATATAAGCTAGTTGAAATAATTTTACACTAGAGTTGAACGAGCTCTATAGCCTAGTACAAATAATTTTACACTAGAGTTGAACTAGCTCTATAAGCTAGTACAAATAATTTTACACTAGAGTTGAACTAGCTATATAGCCTAGTACAAATAATTTTACACTATAGTTGAACTAGATCTATAGCCAAGTACAAATAATTTTACACTAGAGTTGAACTAGCTCTATAAGCTAGTACAAATAATTTCACACTAGAGTTGAACTAGCTCTATAGCCTAGTACAAATAATTTTACACTATAGTTGAACTAGCTCTATAGCCTAGTACAAATAATTTTACACTATAGTTGAACTAGCTCTATAAGCTAGTTGAAATAATTTTACACTAGAGTTGAACTAGCTCTATAAGCTAGTACAAATAATTTTACACTAGAGTTGAACTAGCTCTATAGCCTAGTACAAATAATTTTACACTAGAGGTTAACTAGCTCTATAAGCTAGTACAAATAATTTTACACTAGAGTTGAACTAGCTCTATAGCCTAGTACAAATAATTTTTACACTAGAGTTGAACTAGCTCTATCAGCTAGTACAAATAAGTTTACATTATAGTTGAACTAGCTCTATAGCCTAGTACAAATAATTTTACACTAGAGTTCAACTAGCTCTATAGCCTAGTACAATTAATTTTACAATATAGTTGAACTAGCTCTATAAGCTAGTTCAAATAATTTTACACTAGAGTTGGACTAGCTCTACAGCCTAGTACAAATAATTTTACACTAGAGTTGAAGTAGCTCTATAGCCTAGTACAAATAACTTTACACTAGAGTTGAACTAGCACTATTAGCTAGTTCAAATAATTTTACACTAGAGTTGAACTAGCTCTATAACCTAGTACAAATAATTTCACACTAGAGTTGAACTAGCTATATAAGCTAGTACAAATAATTTTACACTAGAGTTGAACTAGCTCTATAGCCTAGTACAAATAATTTTACACTATAGTGGAACTAGCTATATAAGCATGTTGAAGTAATTTTACACTAGAGTTGAACTAGCTCTATAGCCTAGTACAAATAATTTTACACTAGAGTTGAACTAGCTCTATAGCCTAGTACAAATAATTTTACACTAGAGTTGAACTAGCTCTATAAGCTAGTACAAATAATTTTACACTAGAGTTGAACTAGCTCTATAAGCTAGTTGAAATAATTTTACACTAGAGTTGAACTAGATCTATAGCCAAGTACAAATAATTTTACACTAGAGTTGAACTAGCTCTATAAGCTAGTACAAATAATTTCACAATAGAGTTGAACTAGCTCTATAAGCTAGTTGAAATAATTTTACACTAGAGATGAACTAGCTATATAGCCTAATACAAATAATTTTACACTATAGTTGAACTAGATCTATAGCCAAGTACAAATAATTTTACACTAGAGTTGAACTAGCTCTATAAGCTAGTACAAATAATTTCACACTAGAGTTGAACTAGCTCTATAGCCTAGTACAAATAATTTTACACTATAGTTGAACTAGCTCTATAAGCTAGTTGAAATAATTTTACACTAGAGTTGAACTAGCTCTATAGCCTAGTACAAATAATTTTACAGTATAGTTGAACTAGCTCTATAAGCTAGTTGAAATAATTTTACACTAGAGTTGAACTAGCTCTATAAGCTAGTACAAATAATTTTACACTAGAGTTGAACTAGCTCTATAGCCTAGTACAAATAATTTTACACTAGAGTTGAACTAGCTCTATAAGCTAGTACAAATAATTTTACACTAGAGTTGAACTAGCTCTATAGCCTAGTACAAATAATTTTTACACTAGAGTTGAATTAGCTCTATCAGCTAGTACAAATAAGTTTACACTATAGTTGAACTAGCTCTATAGCCTTGTACAAATAATTTTACACTAGAGTTGAACTAGCTATATAGCCTAGTACAATTAATTTTACAATATAGTTGAACTAGCTCTATAAGCTAGTTCAAATAATTTTACACTAGAGTTGGACTAGCTCTACAGCCTAGTACAAATAATTTTACACTAGAGTTGAACTAGCTCTATAGCCTAGTACAAATAACTTTACACTAGAGTTGAACTAGCACTATAAGCTAGTTCAAATAATTTTACACTAGAGTTGAACTAGCTCTATAGCCTAGTAGAAATAATTTTACACTACAGTTGAACTAGCTCTATAGCCAAGTAGAAATAATTTTACACTAGAGTTGAACTAGCTCTATAGCCTAGTACAAATAATTTTACACTAGAGTTGAACTAGTTCTAGAGCCTAGTACAAATAATTTTACACTATAGTTGAACTAGCTCTATAAGCTAGTTGAAATAATTTTACATTAGAGTTGAACTAGCTCTATAGCCTAGTACAAATAATTTTACACAATAGTTGAACTAGCTCTATAGCCTAGTACAAATAATTTTACACTAGAGTTGGACTAGCTCTACAGCCTAGTACAAATAACTTTACACTAGAGTTGAACTAGCTCTATAGCCTAGTACAAATAACTTTACACTAGAGTTGAACTAGCACTATAAGCTAGTTCAAATAATTTTACACTAGGGTTGAACTAGCTCTATAGCCTAGTAGAAATAATTTTACACTAGAGTTGAACTAGCTCTATAGCCTAGTACAAATAATTTTACACTAGAGTTGAACTAGCTCTATAGCCTAGTACAAATAATTTTACACTATAGTTGAACTAGCTCTATAAGCTGGTTGAAATAATTTTACACTAGAGTTGAACTAGCTCTATAGCCTAGTAAAAATAATTTTACACTAGAGTTGAACTCGCTCTATAGCCTAGTACAAATAGTTTTATACTATAGTTGAACTAGATCTATAGCCAAGTACAAATAATTTTACGCTAGAGTTGAACTAGCTCTGTAGCCTAGTAGAAATAATTTTACATTAGAGTTGAACTAGCTCTATAGCCTAGTAGAAATAATTTTACACTAGAGTTGAACTAGCTCTACAGCCTAGTACAAATAATTTTACACTAGAGTTGAACTAGCTCTATAAGCTAGTGCAAATAATTTTACACTAGAGTTGAACAAGCTCTATAGCCTAGTACAAATAATTTTACACTAGAGTTGAACTAGTTCTATAGCCTACTACAAATAGTTTTAAAATATAGTTGAACTAGCTCTATAAGCTAGTTGAAATAATTTTACACTAGAGTTGAACTAGTTCTATAGCCTAGTACAAATAGTTTTACACTATAGTTGAACTAGATCTATAGCCAAGTACAAATAATTTTACGCTAGAGTTGAACTAGCTCTATAGCCTAGTAGAAATAATTTTACACTAGAGTTGAACTTGCTCTATAGCATAGTAGAAATAATTTTACACTAGAGTTGAACTAGCTCTATAGCCTAGTACAAATAATTTTACACTAGAGTTGAACTAGTTCTATAGCCTACTACAAATAATTTTAAAATATAGTTGAACTAGCTCTATAAGCTAGTTCAAATAATTTTACACTAGAGTTGAACTAGCTCTATAGCCTAGTACAAATAATTTTACACTATAGTTGAACTAGCTCTATAAGCTAGTTGAAATAATTTTACACTAGAGTTGAACTAGCTCTATAGCCTAGTAAAAATAATATTACACTAGAGTTGAACTCGCTCTATAGCCTAGTACAAATAATTTTAGACTATAGTTGAACTAGCTCTATAAGCTAGTTGAAATAATTTTACACTAGAGTTGAACTAGATCTATAGCCTAGTAGAAATAATTTTACACTAGAGTTGAACTAGCTCTATAGCCTAGTACAAATAATTTTACACTAGAGTTGAACTAGCTCTATAGCCTAGTAGAAATAATTTTACACTAGAGTTGAACTAGCTCTATAGCCTAGTACAAATAATTTTACACTAGAGTTGAACTAGTTCTATAGCCTAGTACATATAATATTACACTATAGTTGAACTAGCTCTATAGCCTAGTACAAATAATTTTACACTATAGTTGAACTAGCTCTATAAGCTAGTTGAAATAATTTTACACTAGAGTTGAACTAGCTCTATAAGCTAGTACAAATAATTTTACACTAGAGTTGAACTAGCTCTATAGCCTAGTACAAATAATTTTACACTAGAGGTTAACTAGCTCTATAAGCTAGTACAAATAATTTTACACTAGAGTTGAACTAGCTCTATAGCCTAGTACAAATAATTTTTACACTAGAGTTGAACTAGCTCTATCAGCTAGTACAAATAAGTTTACACTATAGTTGAACTAGCTCTATAGCCTAGTACAAATAATTTTACACTAGAGTTCAACTAGCTCTATAGCCTAGTACAATTAATTTTACAATATAGTTGAACTAGCTCTATAAGCTAGTTCAAATAATTTTACACTAGAGTTGGACTAGCTCTACAGCCTAGTACAAATAATTTTACATGAGAGTTGAACTAGCTCTATAGCCTAGTACAAATAACTTTACACTAGAGTTGAACTAGCACTATAAGCTAGTTCAAATAATTTTACACTAGAGTTGAACTAGCTCTATAACCTAGTACAAATAATTTCACACTAGAGTTGAACTAGCTATATAAGCTAGTACAAATAATTTTACACTAGAGTTGAACTAGCTCTATAGCCTAGTACAAATAATTTTACACTATAGTGGAACTAGCTATATAAGCATGTTGAAGTAATTTTACACTAGAGTTGAACTAGCTCTATAGCCTAGTACAAATAATTTTACACTAGAGTTGAACTAGCTCTATAGCCTAGTACAAATAATTTTACACTAGAGTTGAACTAGCTCTATAAGCTAGTACAAATAATTTTACACTAGAGTTGAACTAGCTCTATAAGCTAGTTGAAATAATTTTACACTAGAGTTGAACTAGATCTATAGCCAAGTACAAATAATTTTACACTAGAGTTGAACTAGCTCTATAAGCTACTACAAATAATTTTACACTAGAGTTGAACTAGCTCTATAAGCTAGTTGAAATAATTTTACACTAGAGATGAACTAGCTATATAGCCTAATACAAATAATTTTACACTATAGTTGAACTAGCTCTATAGCCTAGTACAAATAATTTTACACTAGAGTTGGACGAGCTCTACAGCCTAGTACAAATAACTTTACACTAGAGTTGAACTAGCTCTATAGCCTAGTACAAATAACTTTACACTAGAGTTGAACTAGCACTATAAGCTAGTTCAAATAATTTTACACTAGAGTTGAACTAGCTCTATAGCCTAGTAGAAATAATTTTACACTACAGTTGAACTAGCTCTATAGCCAAGTAGAAATAATTTTACACTAGAGTTGAACTAGCTCTATAGCCTAGTACAAATAATTTTACACTAGAGTTGAACTAGTTCTAGAGCCTAGTACAAATAATTTTACACTATAGTTGAACTAGCTCTATAAGCTAGTTGAAATAATTTTACATTAGAGTTTAACTAGCTCTATAGCCTAGTACAAATAATTTTACACAATAGTTGAACTAGCTCTATAGCCTAGTACAAATAATTTTACACTAGAGTTGGACTACCTCTACAGCCTAGTACAAATAACTTTACACTAGAGTTGAACTAGCTCTATAGCCTAGTACAAATAACTTTACACTAGAGTTGAACTAGCACTATAAGCTAGTTCAAATAATTTTACACTAGGGTTGAACTAGCTCTATAGCCTAGTAGAAATAATTTTACACTAGAGTTGAACTAGCTCTATAGCCT
This sequence comes from Triticum monococcum, assembly GCA_034509565.1. Lineage (NCBI taxonomy): Eukaryota > Viridiplantae > Streptophyta > Magnoliopsida > Poales > Poaceae > Triticum > Triticum monococcum. The sequence continues at coordinate 750,706,022 of CM067847.1, forward strand.
AGTACAAATAATTTTACACTAGAGTTGAACTAGCTCTATAGCCTAGTACAAATAATTTTACACTATAGTTGAACTAGCTCTATAAGCTGGTTGAAATAATTTTACACTAGAGTTGAACTAGCTCTATAGCCTAGTAAAAATAATTTTACACTAGAGTTGAACTCGCTCTATAGCCTAGTACAAATAGTTTTATACTATAGTTGAACTAGATCTATAGCCAAGTACAAATAATTTTACGCTAGAGTTGAACTAGCTCTGTAGCCTAGTAGAAATAATTTTACATTAGAGTTGAACTAGCTCTATAGCCTAGTAGAAATAATTTTACACTAGAGTTGAACTAGCTCTACAGCCTAGTACAAATAATTTTACACTAGAGTTGAAGTAGCTCTATAAGCTAGTGCAAATAATTTTACACTAGAGTTGAACAAGCTCTATAGCCTAGTACAAATAATTTTACACTAGAGTTGAACTAGTTCTATAGCCTACTACAAATAGTTTTAAAATATAGTTGAACTAGCTCTATAAGCTAGTTGAAATAATTTTACACTAGAGTTGAACTAGTTCTATAGCCTAGTACAAATAGTTTTACACTATAGTTGAACTAGATCTATAGCCAAGTACAAATAATTTTACGCTAGAGTTGAACTAGCTCTATAGCCTAGTAGAAATAATTTTACACTAGAGTTGAACTAGCTCTATAGCCTAGTAGAAATAATTTTACACTAGAGTTGAACTAGCTCTATAGCCTAGTACAAATAATTTTACACTAGAGTTGAACTAGTTCTATAGCCTACTACAAATAATTTTAAAATATAGTTGAACTAGCTCTATAAGCTAGTTCAAATAATTTTACACTAGAGTTGAACTAGCTCTATAGCCTAGTACAAATAATTTTACACTATAGTTGAACTAGCTCTATAAGCTAGTTGAAATAATTTTACACTAGAGTTGAACTAGCTCTATAGCCTAGTAAAAATAATATTACACTAGAGTTGAACTCGCTCTATAGCCTAGTACAAATAATTTTAGACTATAGTTGAACTAGCTCTATAAGCTAGTTGAAATAATTTTACACTAGAGTTGAACTAGATCTATAGCCTAGTAGAAATAATTTTACACTAGAGTTGAACTAGCTCTATAGCCTAGTACAAATAATTTTACACTAGAGTTGAACTAGCTCTATAGCCTAGTAGAAATAATTTTACACTAGAGTTGAACTAGCTCTATAGCCTAGTACAAATAATTTTACACTAGAGTTGAACTAGTTCTATAGCCTAGTACATATAATATTACACTATAGTTGAACTAGCTCTATAGCCTAGTACAAATAATTTTACACTATAGTTGAACTAGCTCTATAAGCTAGTTGAAATAATTTTACACTAGAGTTGAACTAGCTCTATAAGCTAGTACAAATAATTTTACACTAGAGTTGAACTAGCTCTATAGCCTAGTACAAATAATTTTACACTAGAGGTTAACTAGCTCTATAAGCTAGTACAAATAATTTTACACTAGAGTTGAACTAGCTCTATAGCCTAGTACAAATAATTTTTACACTAGAGTTGAACTAGCTCTATCAGCTAGTACAAATAAGTTTACACTATAGTTGAACTAGCTCTATAGCCTAGTACAAATAATTTTACACTAGAGTTCAACTAGCTCTATAGCCTAGTACAATTAATTTTACAATATAGTTGAACTAGCTCTATAAGCTAGTTCAAATAATTTTACACTAGAGTTGGACTAGCTCTACAGCCTAGTACAAATAATTTTACACTAGAGTTGAACTAGCTCTATAGCCTAGTACAAATAACTTTACACTAGAGTTGAACTAGCACTATAAGCTAGTTCAAATAATTTTACACTAGAGTTGAACTAGCTCTATAACCTAGTACAAATAATTTCACACTAGAGTTGAACTAGCTATATAAGCTAGTACAAATAATTTTACACTAGAGTTGAACTAGCTCTATAGCCTAGTACAAATAATTTTACACTATAGTGGAACTAGCTATATAAGCATGTTGAAGTAATTTTACACTAGAGTTGAACTAGCTCTATAGCCTAGTACAAATAATTTTACACTAGAGTTGAACTAGCTCTATAGCCTAGTACAAATAATTTTACACTAGAGTTGAACTAGCTCTATAAGCTAGTACAAATAATTTTACACTAGAGTTGAACTAGCTCTATAAGCTAGTTGAAATAATTTTACACTAGAGTTGAACTAGATCTATAGCCAAGTACAAATAATTTTACACTAGAGTTGAACTAGCTCTATAAGCTAGTACAAATAATTTTACACTAGAGTTGAACTAGCTCTATAAGCTAGTTGAAATAATTTTACACTAGAGATGAACTAGCTATATAGCCTAATACAAATAATTTTACACTATAGTTGAACTAGATCTATAGCCAAGTACAAATAATTTTACACTAGAGTTGAACTAGCTCTATAAGCTAGTACAAATAATTTCACACTAGAGTTGAACTAGCTCTATAGCCTAGTACAAATAATTTTACACTATAGTTGAACTAGCTCTATAAGCTAGTTGAAATAATTTTACACTAGAGTTGAACTAGCTCTATAGCCTAGTACAAATAATTTTACACTATAGTTGAACTAGCTCTATAAGCTAGTTGAAATAATTTTACACTAGAGTTGAACTAGCTCTATAAGCTAGTACAAATAATTTTACACTAGAGTTGAACTAGCTCTATAGCCTAGTACAAATAATTTTACACTAGAGGTTAACTAGCTCTATAAGCTAGTACAAATAATTTTACACTAGAGTTGAACTAGCTCTATAGCCTAGTACAAATAATTTTTACACTAGAGTTGAACTAGCTCTATCAGCTAGTACAAATAAGTTTACACTATAGTTGAACTAGCTCTATAGCCTAGTACAAATAATTTTACACTAGAGTTCAACTAGCTCTATAGCCTAGTACAATTAATTTTACAATATAGTTGAACTAGCTCTATAAGCTAGTTCAAATAATTTTACACTAGAGTTGGACTAGCTCTACAGCCTAGTACAAATAATTTTACACTAGAGTTGAACTAGCTCTATAGCCTAGTACAAATAACTTTACACTAGAGTTGAACTAGCACTATAAGCTAGTTCAAATAATTTTACACTAGAGTTGAACTAGCTCTATAACCTAGTACAAATAATTTCACACTAGAGTTGAACTAGCTATATAAGCTAGTACAAATAATTTTACACTAGAGTTGAACTAGCTCTATAGCCTAGTACAAATAATTTTACACTATAGTGGAACTAGCTATATAAGCATGTTGAAGTAATTTTACACTAGAGTTGAACTAGCTCTATAGCCTAGTACAAATAATTTTACACTAGAGTTGAACTAGCTCTATAGCCTAGTACAAATAATTTTACACTAGAGTTGAACTAGCTCTATAAGCTAGTACAAATAATTTTACACTAGAGTTGAACTAGCTCTATAAGCTAGTTGAAATAATTTTACACTAGAGTTGAACTAGATCTATAGCCAAGTACAAATAATTTTACACTAGATTTGAACTAGCTCTATAAGCTAGTACAAATAATTTTACACTAGAGTTGAACTAGCTCTATAGCCTAGTACAAATAATTTTACACTATAGTTGAACTAGCTCTATAAGCTAGTTGAAATAATTTTACACTAGAGTTGAACTAGCTCTATAGCCTAGTACAAATAATTTTACACTAGAGTTGAACTAGCTCTATAAGCTAGTACAAATAATTTTACACTAGAGTTGAACTAGCTCTATAGCCTAGTACAAATAATTTTACACTAGAGTTGAACTAGCTCTATCAGCTAGTACAAATAAGTTTACACTATAGTTGAACTAGCTCTATAGCCTAGTACAAATAATTTTACACTAGAGTTGAACTAGCTCTATAGCCTAGTACAAATAATTTTACACTAGAGTTGAACTAGCTCTATAGCCTAGTACAAAAATTTTTACACTAGAGTTGAACTAGTTCTATAGCCTAGTACAAATAATTTTACACTAGAGTTGAACTAGCTCTATAAGCTAGTACGAATAATTTCACACTAGAGTTGAACTAGCTCTATAGCCTAGTACAAATAATTTTACGCTATAGTTGAACTAGCTCTATAAGCTAGTTGAAATAATTTTACACTAGAGTTGAACTAGCTCTATAGCCTAGTACAAATAATTTTACACTATAGTTGAACTAGCTCTATAAGCTAGTTGAAATAATTTTACACTAGAGTTGAAATAGCTCTATAGCCTAGTACAAATAATTTTACACTAGAGTTGAACTAGCTCTATAAGCTAGTACAAATAATTTTACACTAGAGTTGAACTAGCTCTATAGCCTAGTACAAATAATTTTACACTAGAGTTGAACTAGCTCTATCAGCTACTACAAATAAGTTTACACTATAGTTGAACTAGCTCTATAGCCTAGTACAAATAATTTTACACTAGAGTTGAACTAGTTCTATAGCCTAGTACAAATAATTTTACAATATAGTTGAACTAGCTCTATAAGCTAGTTGAATTAATTTTACACTAGAGTTGAACTAGCTCTATAGCCTAGTACAAATAATTTTACACTATAGTTGAACTAGCTCTATAAGCTAGTTGAAATAATTTTACACTAGAGTTGAACTAGCTCTATAGCCTAGTACACATAATTTTACACTATAGTTGAACTAGCTCTATAGCCTAGTACAAATAATTTTACACTAGTGTTGAACTAGCGCTATAGCCTAGTACAAATAATTTTACAATAGAGTAGAACTAGCTCTATAAGCTAGTACAAATAATTTTACGCTAGAGTTGAACTAGCTCTATAGACTAGTACAAATAATTTTACACTAGAGTTGAATTAGCTCTATAGCCTAGTACAAATAATTTTACACTAGAGTTGAACTAGCTCTATAGCCTAGTAGAAATAATTTTACACTAGAGTTGAACTAGCTCTATAGCCTAGTACAAATAATTTTACACTAGAGTTGAACTAGCTCTATAGCCTAGTACAAATAATTTTACACTAGAGTTGAACTAGCTCTATAAGCTAGTACAAATAATTTCACACTAGAGTTGAACTAGCTCTATAGCCTAGTACAAATAATTTTACACTATAGTTGAACTAGCTCTATAAGCTAGTTGAAATAATTTTACACTAGAGTTGAACTAGCTCTATAGCCTAGTACAAATAATTTTACACTATAGTTGAACTAGCTCTATAAGCTAGTTGAAATAATTTTACACTAGAGTTGAACTAGCTCTATAAGCTAGTACAAATAATTTTACACTAGAGTTGAACTAGCTCTATAGCCTAGTACAAATAATTTTACACTAGAGGTTAACTAGCTCTATAAGCTAGTACAAATAATTTTACACTAGAGTTGAACTAGCTCTATAGCCTAGTACAAATAATTTTTACACTAGAGTTGAACTAGCTCTATCAGCTAGTACAAATAAGTTTACACTATAGTTGAACTAGCTCTATAGCCTAGTACAAATAATTTTACACTAGAGTTCAACTAGCTCTATAGCCTAGTACAATTAATTTTACAATATAGTTGAACTAGCTCTATAAGCTAGTTCAAATAATTTTACACTAGAGTTGGACTAGCTCTATAGCCTAGTACAAATAATTTTACACTAGAGTTGAACTAGCTCTATAGCCTAGTACAAATAACTTTACACTAGAGTTGAACTAGCACTATAAGCTAGTTCAAATAATTTTACACTAGAGTTGAACTAGCTCTATAACCTAGTACAAATAATTTCACACTAGAGTTGAACTAGCTATATAAGCTAGTACAAATAATTTTACACTAGAGTTGAACTAGCTCTATAGCCTAGTACAAATAATTTTACACTATAGTGGAACTAGCTATATAAGCATGTTGAAGTAATTTTACACTAGAGTTGAACTAGCTCTATAGCCTAGTACAAATAATTTTACACTAGAGTTGAACTAGCTCTATAGCCTAGTACAAATAATTTTACACTAGAGTTGAACTAGCTCTATAAGCTAGTACAAATAATTTTACACTAGAGTTGAACTAGCTCTATAAGCTAGTTGAAATAATTTTACACTAGAGTTGAACTAGATCTATAGCCAAGTACAAATAATTTTACACTAGATTTGAACTAGCTCTATAAGCTAGTACAAATAATTTTACACTAGAGTTGAACTAGCTCTATAGCCTAGTACAAATAATTTTACACTATAGTTGAACTAGCTCTATAAGCTAGTTGAAATAATTTTACACTAGAGTTGAACTAGCTCTATAGCCTAGTACAAATAATTTTACACTAGAGTTGAACTAGCTCTATAAGCTAGTACAAATAATTTTACACTAGAGTTGAACTAGCTCTATAGCCTAGTACAAATAATTTTACACTAGAGTTGAACTAGCTCTATCAGCTAGTACAAATAAGTTTACACTATAGTTGAACTAGCTCTATAGCCTAGTACAAATAATTTTACACTAGAGTTGAACTAGCTCTATAGCCTAGTACAAATAATTTTACACTAGAGTTGAACTAGCTCTATAGCCTAGTACAAAAATTTTTACACTAGAGTTGAACTAGTTCTATAGCCTAGTACAAATAATTTTACACTAGAGTTGAACTAGCTCTATAAGCTAGTACGAATAATTTCACACTAGAGTTGAACTAGCTCTATAGCCTAGTACAAATAATTTTACGCTATAGTTGAACTAGCTCTATAAGCTAGTTGAAATAATTTTACACTAGAGTTGAACTAGCTCTATAGCCTAGTACAAATAATTTTACACTATAGTTGAACTAGCTCTATAAGCTAGTTGAAATAATTTTACACTAGAGTTGAAATAGCTCTATAGCCTAGTACAAATAATTTTACACTAGAGTTGAACTAGCTCTATAAGCTAGTACAAATAATTTTACACTAGAGTTGAACTAGCTCTATAGCCTAGTACAAATAATTTTACACTAGAGTTGAACTAGCTCTATCAGCTACTACAAATAAGTTTACACTATAGTTGAACTAGCTCTATAGCCTAGTACAAATAATTTTACACTAGAGTTGAACTAGTTCTATAGCCTAGTACAAATAATTTTACAATATAGTTGAACTAGCTCTATAAGCTAGTTGAATTAATTTTACACTAGAGTTGAACTAGCTCTATAGCCTAGTACAAATAATTTTACACTATAGTTGAACTAGCTCTATAAGCTAGTTGAAATAATTTTACACTAGAGTTGAACTAGCTCTATAGCCTAGTACACATAATTTTACACTATAGTTGAACTAGCTCTATAGCCTAGTACAAATAATTTTACACTAGTGTTGAACTAGCGCTATAGCCTAGTACAAATAATTTTACAATAGAGTAGAACTAGCTCTATAAGCTAGTACAAATAATTTTACGCTAGAGTTGAACTAGCTCTATAGACTAGTACAAATAATTTTACACTAGAGTTGAATTAGCTCTATAGCCTAGTACAAATAATTTTACACTAGAGTTGAACTAGCTCTATAGCCTAGTAGAAATAATTTTACACTAGAGTTGAACTAGCTCTATAGCCTAGTACAAATAATTTTACACTATAGTTGAACTAGCTCTATAAGCTAGTTGAAATAATTTTACACTAGAGTTGAACTAGCTCTATAAGCTAGTACAAATAATTTTACACTAGAGTTGAACTAGCTCTATAGCCTAGTACAAATAATTTTACACTAGAGGTTAACTAGCTCTATAAGCTAGTACAAATAATTTTACACTAGAGTTGAACTAGCTCTATAGCCTAGTACAAATAATTTTTACACTAGAGTTGAACTAGCTCTATCAGCTAGTACAAATAAGTTTACACTATAGTTGAACTAGCTCTATAGCCTAGTACAAATAACTTTACACTAGAGTTCAACTAGCTCTATAGCCTAGTACAATTAATTTTACAATATAGTTGAACTAGCTCTATAAGCTAGTTCAAATAATTTTACACTAGAGTTGGACTAGCTCTACAGCCTAGTACAAATAATTTTACACTAGAGTTGAACTAGCTCTATAGCCTAGTACAAATAACTTTACACTAGAGTTGAACTAGCACTATAAGCTAGTTCAAATAATTTTACACTAGAGTTGAACTAGCTCTATAACCTAGTACAAATAATTTCACACTAGAGTTGAACTAGCTATATAAGCTAGTACAAATAATTTTACACTAGAGTTGAACTAGCTCTATAGCCTAGTACAAATAATTTTACACTATAGTGGAACTAGCTATATAAGCATGTTGAAGTAATTTTACACTAGAGTTGAACTAGCTCTATAGCCTAGTACAAATAATTTTACACTAGAGTTGAACTAGCTCTATAGCCTAGTACAAATAATTTTACACTAGAGTTGAACTAGCTCTATAAGCTAGTACAAATAATTTTACACTAGAGTTGAACTAGCTCTATAAGCTAGTTGAAATAATTTTACACTAGAGTTGAACTAGATCTATAGCCAAGTACAAATAATTTTACACTAGATTTGAACTAGCTCTATAAGCTAGTACAAATAATTTTACACTAGAGTTGAGCTAGCTCTATAGCCTAGTACAAATAATTTTACACTATAGTTGAACTAGCTCTATAAGCTAGTTGAAATAATTTTACACTAGAGTTGAACTAGCTCTATAGCCTAGTACAAATAATTTTACACTAGAGTTGAACTAGCTCTATAAGCTAGTACAAATAATTTTACACTAGAGTTGAACTAGCTCTATAGCCTAGTACAAATAATTTTACACTAGAGTTGAACTAGCTCTATCAGCTAGTACAAATAAGTTTACACTATAGTTGAACTAGCTCTATAGCCTAGTACAAATAATTTTACACTAGAGTTGAACTAGCTCTATAGCCTAGTACAAATAATTTTACACTAGAGTTGAACTAGCTCTATAGCCTAGTACAAAAATTTTTACACTAGAGTTGAACTAGTTCTATAGCCTAGTACAAATAATTTTACACTAGAGTTGAACTAGCTCTATAAGCTAGTACGAATAATTTCACACTAGAGTTGAACTAGCTCTATAGCCTAGTACAAATAATTTTACGCTATAGTTGAACTAGCTCTATAAGCTAGTTGAAATAATTTTACACTAGAGTTGAACTAGCTCTATAGCCTAGTACAAATAATTTTACACTATAGTTGAACTAGCTCTATAAGCTAGTTGAAATAATTTTACACTAGAGTTGAAATAGCTCTATAGCCTAGTACAAATAATTTTACACTAGAGTTGAACTAGCTCTATAAGCTAGTACAAATAATTTTACACTAGAGTTGAACTAGCTCTATAGCCTAGTACAAATAATTTTACACTAGAGTTGAACTAGCTCTATCAGCTACTACAAATAAGTTTACACTATAGTTGAACTAGCTCTATAGCCTAGTACAAATAATTTTACACTAGAGTTGAACTAGTTCTATAGCCTAGTACAAATAATTTTACAATATAGTTGAACTAGCTCTATAAGCTAGTTGAATTAATTTTACACTAGAGTTGAACTAGCTCTATAGCCTAGTACAAATAATTTTACACTATAGTTGAACTAGCTCTATAAGCTAGTTGAAATAATTTTACACTAGAGTTGAACTAGCTCTATAGCCTAGTACACATAATTTTACACTATAGTTGAACTAGCTCTATAGCCTAGTACAAATAATTTTACACTAGTGTTGAACTAGCGCTATAGCCTAGTACAAATAATTTTACAATAGAGTAGAACTAGCTCTATAAGCTAGTACAAATAATTTTACGCTAGAGTTGAACTAGCTCTATAGACTAGTACAAATAATTTTACACTAGAGTTGAATTAGCTCTATAGCCTAGTACAAATAATTTTACACTAGAGTTGAACTAGCTCTATAGCCTAGTAGAAATAATTTTACACTAGAGTTGAACTAGCTCTATAGCCTAGTACAAATAATTTTACACTAGAGTTGAACTAGCTCTATAGCCTAGTACAAATAATTTTACACTATAGTTGAACTAGCTCTATAAGCTAGTACAAATAATTTTACACTAGAGTTGAACTAGCTCTATAGCCTAGTACAAATAATTTTACACTATAGTTGAACTAGATCTATAGCCAAGTACAAATAATTTTACACTAGAGTTGAACTAGCTCTATAAGCTAGTACGAATAATTTCACACTAGAGTTGAACTAGCTCTATAGCCTAGTACAAATAATTTTACGCTATAGTTGAACTAGCTCTATAAGCTAGTTGAAATAATTTTACACTAGAGTTGAACTAGCTCTATAGCCTAGTACAAATAATTTTACACTATAGTTGAACTAGCTCTATAAGCTAGTTGAAATAATTTTACACTAGAGTTGAACTAGCTCTATAGCCTAGTACAAATAATTTTACACTAGAGTTGAACTAGCTCTATAAGCTAGTACAAATAATTTTACACTAGAGTTGAACTAGCTCTATAGCCTAGTACAAATAATTTTACACTAGAGTTGAACTAGCTCTATCAGCTAGTACAAATAAGTTTACACTATAGTTGAACTAGCTCTATAGCCTAGTACAAATAATTTTACACTAGAGTTGAACTAGCTCTATAGCCTAGTACAAATAATTTTACACTAGAGTTGAACTAGCTCTATAGCCTAGTACAAAAATTTTTACACTAGAGTTGAACTAGTTCTATAGCCTAGTACAAATAATTTTACACTAGAGTTGAACTAGCTCTATAAGCTAGTACGAATAATTTCACACTAGAGTTGAACTAGCTCTATAGCCTAGTACAAATAATTTTACGCTATAGTTGAACTAGCTCTATAAGCTAGTTGAAATAATTTTACACTAGAGTTGAACTAGCTCTATAGCCTAGTACAAATAATTTTACACTATAGTTGAACTAGCTCTATAAGCTAGTTGAAATAATTTTACACTAGAGTTGAAATAGCTCTATAGCCTAGTACAAATAATTTTACACTAGAGTTGAACTAGCTCTATAAGCTAGTACAAATAATTTTACACTAGAGTTGAACTAGCTCTATAGCCTAGTACAAATAATTTTACACTAGAGTTGAACTAGCTCTATCAGCTACTACAAATAAGTTTACACTATAGTTGAACTAGCTCTATAGCCTAGTACAAATAATTTTACACTAGAGTTGAACTAGCTCTATAGCCTAGTACAAATAATTTTACACTAGAGTTGAACTAGCTCTATAGCCTAGTACAAAAAATTTTACACTAGAGTTGAACTAGTTCTATAGCCTAGTACAAATAATTTTACACTATAGTTGAAGTAGCTCTATAAGCTAGTTGAAATAATTTTACATTAGAGTTGAACTAGCTCTATAGCCTAGTACAAATAATTTTACACTATAGTTGAACTAGCTCTATAGCCTAGTACAAATAATTTTACACTAGAGTTGGACTAGCTCTACAGCCTAGTACAAATAACTTTACACTAGAGTTGAACTAGCTCTATAGCCTAGTACAAATAACTTTACACTAGAGTTGAACTAACACTATAAGCTAGTTCAAATAATTTTACACTAGAGTTGAACTAGCTCTATAGCCTAGTAGAAATAATTTTACACTAGAGTTGAACTAGCTCTATAGCCTAGTAGAAATAATTTTACACTAGAGTTGAACTAGCTCTATAGCCTAGTACAAATAATTTTACACTAGAGTTGAACTAGTTCTATAGCCTAGTACAAATAATTTTACAATATAGTTGAACTAGCTCTATAAGCTAGTTGAATTAATTTTACACTAGAGTTGAACTAGCTCTATAGCCTAGTACAAATAATTTTACACTATAGTTGAACTAGCTCTATAAGCTAGTTGAAATAATTTTACACTAGAGTTGAAATAGCTCTATAGCCTAGTACAAATAATTTTACACTAGAGTTGAACTAGCTCTATAAGCTAGTACAAATAATTTTACACTAGAGTTGAACTAGCTCTATAGCCTAGTACAAATAATTTTACACTATAGTTGAACTAGCTCTATAAGCTAGTTGAAATAATTTTACACTAGAGTTGAACTAGCTCTATAGCCTAGTACACATAATTTTACACTATAGTTGAACTAGCTCTATAGCCTAGTACAAATAATTTTACACTAGTGTTGAACTAGCGCTATAGCCTAGTACAAATAATTTTACAATAGAGTACAACTAGCTCTATAAGCTAGTACAAATAATTTTACGCTAGAGTTGAACTAGCTCTATAGACTAGTACAAATAATTTTACACTAGAGTTGAATTAGCACTATAGCCTAGTACAAATAATTTTACACTATAGTTGAACTAGCTCTATAAGCTAGTTGAAATAATTTTACACTAGAGTTGAACTAGCTCTATAGCCTAGTACAAATAATTTTACACTAGAGTTGAACTAGCTCTATAGCCTAGTAGAAATAATTTTACACTAGAGTTGAACTAGCTCTATAGCCTAGTACAAATAATTTTACACTAGAGTTGAATTAGCTCTATAGCCTAGTACAAATAATTTTACACTATAGTTGAACTAGCTCTATAAGCTAGTACAAATAATTTTACACTAGAGTTGAACTAGCTCTATAGCCTAGTACAAATAATTTTACACTATAGTTGAACTAGATCTATAGCCAAGTACAAATAATTTTACACTAGAGTTGAACTAGCTCTATAAGCTAGTACGAATAATTTCACACTAGAGTTGAACTAGCTCTATAGCCTAGTACAAATAATTTTACGCTATAGTTGAACTAGCTCTATAAGCTAGTTGAAATAATTTTACACTAGAGTTGAACTAGCTCTATAGCCTAGTACAAATAATTTTACACTATAGTTGAACTAGCTCTATAAGCTAGTTGAAATAATTTTACACTAGAGTTGAACTAGCTCTATAGCCTAGTACAAATAATTTTACACTAGAGTTGAACTAGCTCTATAAGCTAGTACAAATAATTTTACACTAGAGTTGAACTAGCTCTATAGCCTAGTACAAATAATTTTACACTATAGTTGAACTAGCTCTATAAGCTAGTACAAATAATTTTACACTAGAGTTGAACTAGCTCTATAGCCTAGTACAAATAATTTTACACTAGAGTTGAACTAGCTCTATAAGCTAGTACAAATAATTTTACACTAGAGTTGAACTAGCTCTATAGCCTAGTACAAATAATTTTACACTAGAGTTGAACTAGCTCTATCAGCTAGTACAAGTAAGTTTACACTATAGTTGAACTAGCTCTATAGCCTAGTACAAATAATTTTACACTAGAGTTGAACTAGGTCTATAGCCTAGTACAAATAATTTTACACTAGAGTTGAACTGGCTCTATAGCCTAGTACAAAAATTTTTACACTAGAGTTGAACTAGTTCTATAGCCTAGTACAAATAATTTTACACTATAGTTGAAGTAGCTCTATAAGCTAGTTGAAATAATTTTACATTAGAGTTGAACTAGCTCTATAGCCTAGTACAAATAATTTTACACTATATTTGAACTAGCTCTATAGCCTAGTACAAATAATTTTACACTAGAGTTGGACTAGCTCTACAGCCTAGTACAAATAACTTTACACTAGAGTTGAACTAGCTCTATAGCCTAGTACAAATAACTTTACACTAGAGTTGAACTAACACTATAAGCTAGTTCAAATAATTTTACACTAGAGTTGAACTAGCTCTATAGCCTAGTAGAAATAATTTTACACTAGAGTTGAACTAGCTCTATAGCCTAGTAGAAATAATTTTACACTAGAGTTGAACTAGCTCTATAGCCTAGTACAAATAATTTTACACTAGAGTTGAACTAGTTCTATAGCCTAGTACAAATAATTTTACAATATAGTTGAACTAGCTCTATAAGCTAGTTGAATTAATTTTACACTAGGGTTGAACTAGCTCTATAGCCTAGTACAAATAATTTTACACTATAGTTGAACTAGCTCTATAAGCTAGTTGAAATAATTTTACACTAGAGTTGAACTAGCTCTATAGCCTAGTACACATAATTTTACACTATAGTTGAACTAGCTCTATAGCCTAGTACAAATAACTTTACACTAGAGTTGAACTAACACTATAAGCTAGTTCAAATAATTTTACACTAGAGTTGAACTAGCTCTATAGCCTAGTAGAAATAATTTTACACTAGAGTTGAACTAGCTCTATAGCCTAGTAGAAATAATTTTACACTAGAGTTGAACTAGCTCTATAGCCTAGTACAAATAATTTTACACTATAGTTGAAGTAGCTCTATAAGCTAGTTGAAATAATTTTACATTAGAGTTGAACTAGCTCTATAGCCTAGTACAAATAATTTTACACTATAGTTGAACTAGCTCTATAAGCTAGTTGAAATAATTTTACACTAGAGTTGAACTAGCTCTATAGCCTAGTACAAATAATTTTACACTAGAGTTGAACTAGCTCTATAAGCTAGTACAAATAATTTTACACTAGAGTTGAACTAGCTCTATAGCCTAGTACAAATAATTTTACACTAGAGTTGAACTAGCTCTATAGCCTAGTACAAATAATTTTACACTATAGTTGAACTAGCTCTATAAGCTAGTACAAATAATTTTACACTAGAGTTGAACTAGCTCTATAGCCTAGTACAAATAATTTTACACTATAGTTGAACTAGATCTATAGCCAAGTACAAATAATTTTACACTAGAGTTGAACTAGCTCTATAAGCTAGTACGAATAATTTCACACTAGAGTTGAACTAGCTCTATAGCCTAGTACAAATAATTTTACGCTATAGTTGAACTAGCTCTATAAGCTAGTTGAAATAATTTTACACTAAAGTTGAACTAGCTCTATAGCCTAGTACAAATAATTTTACACTAGAGTTGAACTAGCTCTATAAGCTAGTACAAATAATTTTACACTAGAGTTGAACTAGCTCTATAGCCTAGTACAAATAATTTTACACTAGAGTTGAACTAGCTCTATCAGCTAGTACAAATAAGTTTACACTATAGTTGAACTATCTCTATAGCCTAGTACAAATAATTTTACACTAGAGTTGAACTAGCTCTATAGCCTAGTACAAATAATTTTACACTAGAGTTGAACTAGCTCTATAGCCTAGTACAAAAAATTTTACACTAGAGTTGAACTAGTTCTATAGCCTAGTACAAATAATTTTACACTATAGTTGAAGTAGCTCTATAAGCTAGTTGAAATAATTTTACATTAGAGTTGAACTAGCTCTATAGCCTAGTACAAATAATTTTACACTGTAGTTGAACTAGCTCTATAGCCTAGTACAAATAATTTTACACTAGAGTTGGACTAGCTCTACAGCCTAGTACAAATAACTTTACACTAGAGTTGAACTAGCTCTATAGCCTAGTACAAATAACTTTACACTAGAGTTGAACTAACACTATAAGCTAGTTCAAATAATTTTACACTAGAGTTGAACTAGCTCTATAGCCTAGTAGAAATAATTTTACACTAGAGTTGAACTAGCTCTATAGCCTAGTAGAAATAATTTTACACTAGAGTTGAACTAGCTCTATAGCCTAGTACAAATAATTTTACACTAGAGTTGAACTAGCTCTATAGCCTAGTACAAATAATTTTACACTATAGTTGAACTAGCTCTATAAGCTAGTACAAATAATTTTACACTAGAGTTGAACTAGCTCTATAGCCTAGTACAAATAATTTTACACTATAGTTGAACTAGATCTATAGCCAAGTACAAATAATTTTACACTAGAGTTGAACTAGCTCTATAAGCTAGTACGAATAATTTCACACTAGAGTTGAACTAGCTCTATAGCCTAGTACAAATAATTTTACGCTATAGTTGAACTAGCTCTATAAGCTAGTTGAAATAATTTATACTAGAGTTGAACTAGCTCTATAGCCTAGTACAAATAATTTTACACTATAGTTGAACTAGCTCTATAAGCTAGTTGAAATAATTTTACACTAGAGTTGAACTAGCTCTATAGCCTAGTACAAATAATTTTACACTAGAGTTGAACTAGCTCTATAAGCTAGTACAAATAATTTTACACTAGAGTTGAACTAGCTCTATAGCCTAGTACAAATAATTTTACACTAGAGTTGAACTAGCTCTATCAGCTAGTACAAATAAGTTTACACTATAGTTGAACTATCTCTATAGCCTAGTACAAATAATTTTACATAGAGTTGAACTAGCTCTATAGCCTAGTACAAATAATTTTACACTAGAGTTGAACTAGCTCTATAGCCTAGTACAAAAAATTTTACACTAGAGTTGAACTAGTTCTATAGCCTAGTACAAATAATTTTACACTATAGTTGAAGTAGCTCTATAAGCTAGTTGAAATAATTTTACATTAGAGTTGAACTAGCTCTATAGCCTAGTACAAATAATTTTACAATGTAGTTGAACTAGCTCTATAGCCTAGTACAAATAATTTTACACTAGAGTTGGACTAGCTCTACAGCCTAGTACAAATAACTTTACACTAGAGTTGAACTAGCTCTATAGCCTAGTACAAATAACTTTACACTAGAGTTGAACTAACACTATAAGCTAGTTCAAATAATTTTACACTAGAGTTGAACTAGCTCTATAGCCTAGTAGAAATAATTTTACACTAGAGTTGAACTAGCTCTATAGCCTAGTAGAAATAATTTTACACTAGAGTTGAACTAGCTCTATAGCCTAGTACAAATAATTTTACACTATAGTTGAAGTAGCTCTATAAGCTAGTTGAAATAATTTTACATTAGAGTTGAACTAGCTCTATAGCCTAGTACAAATAATTTTACACTATAGTTGAACTAGCTCAATAGCCTAGTACAAATAATTTTACACTAGAGTTGGACTAGCTCTACAGCCTAGTACAAATAACTTTACACTAGAGTTGAACTAGCTCTATAGCCTAGTACAAATAACTTTACACTAGAGTTGAACTAACACTATAAGCTAGTTCAAATAATTTTACACTAGAGTTGAACTAGCTCTATAGCCTAGTAGAAATAATTTTACACTAGAGTTGAACTAGCTCTATAGCCTAGTACAAATAACTTTACACTAGAGTTGAACTAGCTCTATAGCCTAGTACAAATAACTTTACACTAGAGTTGAACTAACACTATAAGCTAGTTCAAATAATTTTACACTAGAGTTGAACTAGCTCTATAGCCTAGTAGAAATAATTTTACACTAGAGTTGAACTAGCTCTATAGCCTAGTAGAAATAATTTTACACTAGAGTTGAACTAGCTCTATAGCCTAGTACAAATAATTTTACACTAGAGTTGAACTAGTTCTATAGCCTAGTACAAATAATTTTACAATATAGTTGAACTAGCTCTATAAGCTAGTTGAATTAATTTTACACTAGGGTTGAACTAGCTCTATAGCCTAGTACAAATAATTTTACACTATAGTTGAACTAGCTCTATAAGCTAGTTGAAATAATTTTACACTAGAGTTGAACTAGCTCTATAGCCTAGTACACATAATTTTACACTATAGTTGAACTAGCTCTATAGCCTAGTACAAATAATTTTACACTAGTGTTGAACTAGCGCTATAGCCTAGTACAAATAATTTTACAATAGAGTACAACTAGCTCTATAAGCTAGTACAAATAATTTTACGCTAGAGTTGAACTAGCTCTATAGACTAGTACAAATAATTTTACACTAGAGTTGAATTAGCTCTATAGCCTAGTACAAATAATTTTACACTAGAGTTGAACTAGCTCTATCAGCTAGTACAAATAAGTTTACACTATAGTTGAACTATCTCTATAGCCTAGTACAAATAATTTTACACTAGAGTTGAACTAGCTCTATAGCCTAGTACAAATAATTTTACACTAGAGTTGAACTAGCTCTATAGCCTAGTACAAAAAATTTTACACTAGAGTTGAACTAGTTCTATAGCCTAGTACAAATAATTTTACACTATAGTTGAAGTAGCTCTATAAGCTAGTTGAAATAATTTTACATTAGAGTTGAACTAGCTCTATAGCCTAGTACAAATAATTTTACACTGTAGTTGAACTAGCTCTATAGCCTAGTACAAATAATTTTACACTAGAGTTGGACTAGCTCTACAGCCTAGTACAAATAACTTTACACTAGAGTTGAACTAGCTCTATAGCCTAGTACAAATAACTTTACACTAGAGTTGAACTAACACTATAAGCTAGTTCAAATAATTTTACACTAGAGTTGAACTAGCTCTATAGCCTAGTAGAAATAATTTTACACTAGAGTTGAACTAGCTCTATAGCCTAGTAGAAATAATTTTACACTAGAGTTGAACTAGCTCTATAGCCTAGTACAAATAATTTTACACTAGAGTTGAACTAGCTCTATAGCCTAGTACAAATAATTTTACACTATAGTTGAACTAGCTCTATAAGCTAGTACAAATAATTTTACACTAGAGTTGAACTAGCTCTATAGCCTAGTACAAATAATTTTACACTATAGTTGAACTAGATCTATAGCCAAGTACAAATAATTTTACACTAGAGTTGAACTAGCTCTATAAGCTAGTACGAATAATTTCACACTAGAGTTGAACTAGCTCTATAGCCTAGTACAAATAATTTTACGCTATAGTTGAACTAGCTCTATAAGCTAGTTGAAATAATTTATACTAGAGTTGAACTAGCTCTATAGCCTAGTACAAATAATTTTACACTATAGTTGAACTAGCTCTATAAGCTAGTTGAAATAATTTTACACTAGAGTTGAACTAGCTCTATAGCCTAGTACAAATAATTTTACACTAGAGTTGAACTAGCTCTATAAGCTAGTACAAATAATTTTACACTAGAGTTGAACTAGCTCTATAGCCTAGTACAAATAATTTTACACTAGAGTTGAACTAGCTCTATCAGCTAGTACAAATAAGTTTACACTATAGTTGAACTATCTCTATAGCCTAGTACAAATAATTTTACATAGAGTTGAACTAGCTCTATAGCCTAGTACAAATAATTTTA
This sequence comes from Triticum monococcum, assembly GCA_034509565.1. NCBI lineage: Eukaryota > Viridiplantae > Streptophyta > Magnoliopsida > Poales > Poaceae > Triticum > Triticum monococcum. The sequence continues at coordinate 750,725,002 of CM067847.1, forward strand.
CACTAGAGTTGAACTAGCTCTATAGCCTAGTACAAAAAATTTTACACTAGAGTTGAACTAGTTCTATAGCCTAGTACAAATAATTTTACACTATAGTTGAAGTAGCTCTATAAGCTAGTTGAAATAATTTTACATTAGAGTTGAACTAGCTCTATAGCCTAGTACAAATAATTTTACAATGTAGTTGAACTAGCTCTATAGCCTAGTACAAATAATTTTACACTAGAGTTGGACTAGCTCTACAGCCTAGTACAAATAACTTTACACTAGAGTTGAACTAGCTCTATAGCCTAGTACAAATAACTTTACACTAGAGTTGAACTAACACTATAAGCTAGTTCAAATAATTTTACACTAGAGTTGAACTAGCTCTATAGCCTAGTAGAAATAATTTTACACTAGAGTTGAACTAGCTCTATAGCCTAGTAGAAATAATTTTACACTAGAGTTGAACTAGCTCTATAGCCTAGTACAAATAATTTTACACTATAGTTGAAGTAGCTCTATAAGCTAGTTGAAATAATTTTACATTAGAGTTGAACTAGCTCTATAGCCTAGTACAAATAATTTTACACTATAGTTGAACTAGCTCAATAGCCTAGTACAAATAATTTTACACTAGAGTTGGACTAGCTCTACAGCCTAGTACAAATAACTTTACACTAGAGTTGAACTAGCTCTATAGCCTAGTACAAATAACTTTACACTAGAGTTGAACTAACACTATAAGCTAGTTCAAATAATTTTACACTAGAGTTGAACTAGCTCTATAGCCTAGTAGAAATAATTTTACACTAGAGTTGAACTAGCTCTATAGCCTAGTACAAATAACTTTACACTAGAGTTGAACTAGCTCTATAGCCTAGTACAAATAACTTTACACTAGAGTTGAACTAACACTATAAGCTAGTTCAAATAATTTTACACTAGAGTTGAACTAGCTCTATAGCCTAGTAGAAATAATTTTACACTAGAGTTGAACTAGCTCTATAGCCTAGTAGAAATAATTTTACACTAGAGTTGAACTAGCTCTATAGCCTAGTACAAATAATTTTACACTAGAGTTGAACTAGTTCTATAGCCTAGTACAAATAATTTTACAATATAGTTGAACTAGCTCTATAAGCTAGTTGAATTAATTTTACACTAGGGTTGAACTAGCTCTATAGCCTAGTACAAATAATTTTACACTATAGTTGAACTAGCTCTATAAGCTAGTTGAAATAATTTTACACTAGAGTTGAACTAGCTCTATAGCCTAGTACACATAATTTTACACTATAGTTGAACTAGCTCTATAGCCTAGTACAAATAATTTTACACTAGTGTTGAACTAGCGCTATAGCCTAGTACAAATAATTTTACAATAGAGTACAACTAGCTCTATAAGCTAGTACAAATAATTTTACGCTAGAGTTGAACTAGCTCTATAGACTAGTACAAATAATTTTACACTAGAGTTGAATTAGCTCTATAGCCTAGTACAAATAATTTTACACTATAGTTGAACTAGCTCTATAAGCTAGTTGAAATAATTTTACACTAGAGTTGAACTAGCTCTATAGCCTAGTACAAATAATTTTACACTAGAGTTGAACTAGCTCTATAGCCTAGTAGAAATAATTTTACACTAGAGTTGAACTAGCTCTATGGCCTAGTACAAATAATTTTACACTAGAGTTGAATTAGCTCTATAGCCTAGTACAAATAATTTTACACTATAGTTGAACTAGCTCTATAAGCTAGTACAAATAATTTTACACTAGAGTTGAACTAGCTCTATAGCCTAGTACAAATAATTTTACACTATAGTTGAACTAGATCTATAGCCAAGTACAAATAATTTTACACTAGAGTTGAACTAGCTCTATAAGCTAGTACGAATAATTTCACACTAGAGTTCAACTAGCTCTATAGCCTAGTACAAATAATTTTACGCTATAGTTGAACTAGCTCTATAAGCTAGTTGAAATAATTTTACACTAGAGTTGAACTAGCTCTATAGCCTAGTACAAATAATTTTACACTATAGTTGAACTAGCTCTATAAGCTAGTTGAAATAATTTTACACTAGAGTTGAACTAGCTCTATAGCCTAGTACAAATAATTTTACACTAGAGTTGAACTAGCTCTATAAGCTAGTACAAATAATTTTACACTAGAGTTGAACTAGCTCTATAGCCTAGTACAAATAATTTTACACTAGAGTTGAACTAGCTCTATAGCCTAGTACAAATAATTTTACACTATAGTTGAACTAGCTCTATAAGCTAGTACAAATAATTTTACACTAGAGTTGAACTAGCTCTATAGCCTAGTACAAATAATTTTACACTATAGTTGAACTAGATCTATAGCCAAGTACAAATAATTTTACACTAGAGTTGAACTAGCTCTATAAGCTAGTACGAATAATTTCACACTAGAGTTGAACTAGCTCTATAGCCTAGTACAAATAATTTTACGCTATAGTTGAACTAGCTCTATAAGCTAGTTGAAATAATTTTACACTAGAGTTGAACTAGCTCTATAGCCTAGTACAAATAATTTTACACTATAGTTGAACTAGCTCTATAAGCTAGTTGAAATAATTTTACACTAGAGTTGAACTAGCTCTATAGCCTAGCACAAATAATTTTACACTAGAGTTGAACTAGCTCTATAAGCTAGTACAAATAATTTTACACTAGAGTTGAACTACCTCTATAGCCTAGTACAAATAATTTTACACTAGAGTTGAACTAGCTCTATCAGCTAGTACAAATAAGTTTACACTATAGTTGAACTATCTCTATAGCCTAGTACAAATAATTTTACACTAGAGTTGAACTAGCTCTATAGCCTAGTACAAATAATTTTACACTAGAGTTGAACTAGCTCTATAGCCTAGTACAAAAAAATTTACACTAGAGTTGAACTAGTTCTATAGCCTAGTACAAATAATTTTACACTATAGTTGAAGTAGCTCTATAAGCTAGTTGAAATAATTTTACATTAGAGTTGAACTAGCTCTATAGCCTAGTACAAATAATTTTACACTGTAGTTGAACTAGCTCTATAGCCTAGTACAAATAATTTTACACTAGAGTTGGACTAGCTCTACAGCCTAGTACAAATAACTTTACACTAGAGTTGAACTAGCTCTATAGCCTAGTACAAATAACTTTACACTAGAGTTGAACTAACACTATAAGCTAGTTCAAATAATTTTACACTAGAGTTGAACTAGCTCTATAGCCTAGTAGAAATAATTTTACACTAGAGTTGAACTAGCTCTATAGCCTAGTAGAAATAATTTTACACTAGAGTTGAACTAGCTCTATAGCTTAGTACAAATAATTTTACACTAGAGTTGAACTAGTTCTATAGCCTAGTACAAATAATTTTACAATATAGTTGAACTAGCTCTATAAGCTAGTTGAATTAATTTTACACTAGAGTTGAACTAGCTCTATAGCCTAGTACAAATAATTTTACACTATAGTTGAACTAGCTCTATAAGCTAGTTGAAATAATTTTACACTAGAGTTGAACTAGCTCTATAGCCTAGTACAAATAATTTTACACTATAGTTGAACTAGCTCTATAAGCTAGTTGAAATAATTTTACACTAGAGTTGAACTAGCTCTATAGCCTAGCACAAATAATTTTACACTAGAGTTGAACTAGCTCTATAAGCTAGTACAAATAATTTTACACTAGAGTTGAACTACCTCTATAGCCTAGTACAAATAATTTTACACTAGAGTTGAACTAGCTCTATCAGCTAGTACAAATAAGTTTACACTATAGTTGAACTATCTCTATAGCCTAGTACAAATAATTTTACACTAGAGTTGAACTAGCTCTATAGCCTAGTACAAATAATTTTACACTAGAGTTGAACTAGCTCTATAGCCTAGTACAAAAAAATTTACACTAGAGTTGAACTAGTTCTATAGCCTAGTACAAATAATTTTACACTATAGTTGAAGTAGCTCTATAAGCTAGTTGAAATAATTTTACATTAGAGTTGAACTAGCTCTATAGCCTAGTACAAATAATTTTACACTGTAGTTGAACTAGCTCTATAGCCTAGTACAAATAATTTTACACTAGAGTTGGACTAGCTCTACAGCCTAGTACAAATAACTTTACACTAGAGTTGAACTAGCTCTATAGCCTAGTACAAATAACTTTACACTAGAGTTGAACTAACACTATAAGCTAGTTCAAATAATTTTACACTAGAGTTGAACTAGCTCTATAGCCTAGTAGAAATAATTTTACACTAGAGTTGAACTAGCTCTATAGCCTAGTAGAAATAATTTTACACTATAGTTGAACTAGATCTATAGCCAAGTACAAATAATTTTACACTATAGTTGAACTAGCTCTATAAGCTAGTTGAAATAATTTTACATTAGAGTTGAACTAGCTCTATAGCCTAGTACAAATAATTTTACACTGTAGTTGAACTAGCTCTATAGCCTAGTACAAATAATTTTACACTAGAGTTGGACTAGCTCTACAGCCTAGTACAAATAACTTTACACTAGAGTTGAACTAGCTCTATAGCCTAGTACAAATAACTTTACACTAGAGTTGAACTAACACTATAAGCTAGTTCAAATAATTTTACACTAGAGTTGAACTAGCTCTATAGCCTAGTAGAAATAATTTTACACTATAGTTGAACTAGCTCTATAGCCTAGTACAAATAATTTTACACTATAGTTGAACTAGATCTATAGCCAAGTACAAATAATTTTACACTAGAGTTGAACTAGCTCTATAAGCTAGTACGAATAATTTCACACTAGAGTTGAACTAGCTCTATAGCCTAGTACAAATAATTTTACGCTATAGTTGAACTAGCTCTATAAGCTAGTTGAAATAATTTTACACTAGAGTTGAACTAGCTCTATAGCCTAGTACAAATAATTTTACACTATAGTTGAACTAGCTCTATAAGCTAGTTGAAATAATTTTACACTAGAGTTGAACTAGCTCTATAGCCTAGCACAAATAATTTTACACTAGAGTTGAACTAGCTCTATAAGCTAGTACAAATAATTTTACACTAGAGTTGAACTACCTCTATAGCCTAGTACAAATAATTTTACACTAGAGTTGAACTAGCTCTATCAGCTAGTACAAATAAGTTTACACTATAGTTGAACTATCTCTATAGCCTAGTACAAATAATTTTACACTAGAGTTGAACTAGCTCTATAGCCTAGTACAAATAATTTTACACTAAAGTTGAACTAGCTCTATAGCCTAGTACAAAAAAATTTACACTAGAGTTGAACTAGTTCTATAGCCTAGTACAAATAATTTTACACTATAGTTGAAGTAGCTCTATAAGCTAGTTGAAATAATTTTACATTAGAGTTGAACTAGCTCTATAGCCTAGTACAAATAATTTTACACTGTAGTTGAACTAGCTCTATAGCCTAGTACAAATAATTTTACACTAGAGTTGGACTAGCTCTACAGCCTAGTACAAATAACTTTACACTAGAGTTGAACTAGCTCTATAGCCTAGTACAAATAACTTTACACTAGAGTTGAACTAACACTATAAGCTAGTTCAAATAATTTTACACTAGAGTTGAACTAGCTCTATAGCCTAGTAGAAATAATTTTACACTAGAGTTGAACTAGCTCTATAGCCTAGTAGAAATAATTTTACACTAGAGTTGAACTAGCTCTATAGCCTAGTACAAATAATTTTACACTAGAGTTGAACTAGTTCTATAGCCTAGTACAAATAATTTTACAATATAGTTGAACTAGCTCTATAAGCTAGTTGAATTAATTTTACACTAGAGTTGAACTAGCTCTATAGCCTAGTACAACTAATTTTACACTATAGTTGAACTAGCTCTATAAGCTAGTTGAAATAATTTTACACTAGAGTTGAACTAGCTCTATAGCCTAGTACACATAATTTTACACTATAGTTGAACTAGCTCTATAGCCTAGTACAAATAATTTTACACTAGTGTTGAACTAGCGCTATAGCCTAGTACAAATAATTTTACAATAGAGTACAACTAGCTCTATAAGCTAGTACAAATAATTTTACGCTAGAGTTGAACTAGCTCTATAGACTAGTACAAATAATTTTACACTATAGTTGAATTAGCTCTATAGCCTAGTACAAATAATTTTACACTATAGTTGAACTAGCTCTATAAGCTAGTTGAAATAATTTTACACTAGAGTTGAACTAGCTCTATAGCCTAGTACAAATAATTTTACACTAGAGTTGAACTAGCTCTATAGCCTAGTAGAAATAATTTTACACTAGAGTTGAACTAGCTCTATAGCCTAGTACAAATAATTTTACACTATAGTTGAACTAGCTCTATAAGCTAGTACAAATAATTTTACACTAGAGTTGAACTAGCTCTATAGCCTAGTACAAATAATTTTACACTATAGTTGAACTAGATCTATAGCCAAGTACAAATAATTTTACACTATAGTTGAACTAGATCTATAGCCAAGTACAAATAATTTTACACTAGAGTTGAACTAGCTCTATAAGCTAGTACGAATAATTTCACACTAGAGTTGAACTAGCTCTATAGCCTAGTACAAATAATTTTACGCTATAGTTGAACTAGCTCTATAAGCTAGTTGAAATAATTTTACACTAGAGTTGAACTAGCTCTATAGCCTAGTACAAATAATTTTACACTATAGTTGAACTAGCTCTATAAGCTAGTTGAAATAATTTTACACTAGAGTTGAACTAGCTCTATAGCCTAGTACAAATAATTTTACACTAGAGTTGAACTAGCTCTATAAGCTAGTACAAATAATTTTACACTAGAGTTGAACTAGCTCTATAGCCTAGTACAAATAATTTTACACTAGAGTTGAACTAGCTCTATCAGCTAGTACAAATAAGTTTACACTATAGTTGAACTAGCTCTATAGCCTAGTACAAATAATTTTACACTAGAGTTGAACTAGCTCTATAGCCTAGTACAAATAATTTTACAATATAGTTGAACTAGCTCTATAAGCTAGTTCAAATAATTTTACACTAGAGTTGGACTAGCTCTACAGCCTAGTACAAATAATTTTACACTAGAGTTGAACTAGCTCTATAGCCTAGTACAAATAACTTTACACTAGAGTTGAACTAGCTCTATAGCCTAGTACAAATAATTTTACGCTAGAGTTGAATTAGCTCTATAGCCTAGTACAAATAATTTTACACTATAGTTGAACTAGCTCTATAAGCTAGTTGAAATAATTTTACACTAGAGTTGAGCTAGCTCTATAGCCTAGTACAAATAATTTTACACTAGAGTTGAACTAGCTCTATAGCCTAGTAGAAATAATTTTACACTATAGTTGAACTAGCTCTATAGCCTAGTACAAATAATTTTACACTAGAGTTGGACTAGCTCTACAGCCTAGTACAAATAACTTTACACTAGAGTTGAACTAGCTCTGTAGCCTAGTACAAATAACTTTACACTAGAGTTGAACTAACACTATAAGCTAGTTCAAATAATTTTACACTAGAGTTGAACTAGCTCTATAGCCTAGTAGAAATAATTTTACACTAGAGTTGAACTAGCTCTATAGCCTAGTAGAAATAATTTTACACTAGAGTTGAACTAGCTCTATAGCCTAGTACAAATAATTTTACACTAGAGTTGAACTAGTTCTATAGCCTAGTACAAATAATTTTACAATATAGTTGAACTAGCTCTATAAGCTAGTTGAATTAATTTTACACTAGAGTTGAACTAGCTCTATAGCCTAGTACAAATAATTTTACACTATAGTTGAACTAGCTCTATAAGCTAGTTGAAATAATTTTACACTAGAGTTGAACTAGCTCTATAGCCTAGTACACATAATTTTACACTATAGTTGAACTAGCTCTATAGCCTAGTACAAATAATTTTACACTAGTGTTGAACTAGCGCTATAGCCTAGTACAAATAATTTTAGAATAGAGTACAACTAGCTCTATAAGCTAGTACAAATAATTTTACGCTAGAGTTGAACTAGCTCTATAGACTAGTACAAATAATTTTACACTAGAGTTGAATTAGCTCTATAGCCTAGTACAAATAATTTTACACTATAGTTGAACTAGCTCTATAAGCTAGTTGAAATAATTTTACACTATAGTTGAACTAGCTATATAGCCTAGTACAAATAATTTTACACTAGAGTTGAACTAGCTCTATAGCCTAGTAGAAATAATTTTACACTAGAGTTGAACTAGCTCTATAGCCTAGTACAAATAATTTTACACTAGAGTTGAACTAGCTCTATAGCCTAGTACAAATAATTTTACACTATAGTTGAACTAGCTCTATAAGCTAGTACAAATAATTTTACACTAGAGTTGAACTAGCTCTATAGCCTAGTACAAATAATTTTACACTATAGTTGAACTAGATCTATAGCCAAGTACAAATAATTTTACACTAGAGTTGAACTAGCTCTATAAGCTAGTACGAATAATTTCACACTAGAGTTGAACTAGCTCTATAGCCTAGTACAAATAATTTTACGCTATAGTTGAACTAGCTCTATAAGCTAGTTGAAATAATTTTACACTAGAGTTGAACTAGCTCTATAGCCTAGTACAAATAATTTTACACTATAGTTGAACTAGCTCTATAAGCTAGTTGAAATAATTTTACACTAGAGTTGAACTAGCTCTATAGCCTAGTACAAATAATTTTACACTAGAGTTGAACTAGCTCTATAAGCTAGTACAAATAATTTTACACTAGAGTTGAACTAGCTCTATAGCCTAGTACAAATAATTTTACACTAGAGTTGAACTAGCTCTATCAGCTAGTACAAATAAGTTTACACTATAGTTGAACTAGCTCTATAGCCTAGTACAAATAATTTTACACTAGAGTTGAACTAGCTCTATAGCCTAGTACAAATAATTTTACAATATAGTTGAACTAGCTCTATAAGCTAGTTCAAATAATTTTACACTAGAGTTGGACTAGCTCTACAGCCTAGTACAAATAATTTTACACTATAGTTGAACTAGCTCTATAGCCTAGTACAAATAACTTTACACTAGAGTTGAACTAGCTCTATAGCCTAGTACAAATAATTTTACACTAGAGTTGAATTAGCTCTATAGCCTAGTACAAATAATTTTACACTATAGTTGAACTAGCTCTATAAGCTAGTTGAAATAATTTTGCACTAGAGTTGAGCTAGCTCTATAGCCTAGTACAAATAATTTTACACTAGAGTTGAACTAGCTCTATAGCCTAGTAGAAATAATTTTACACTAGAGTTGAACTAGCTCTATAGCCTAGTACAAATAATTTTACACTAGAGTTGAACTAGCTCTATCAGCTAGTACAAATAAGTTTACACTATAGTTGAACTAGCTCTATAGCCTAGTACAAATAATTTTACACTAGAGTTGAACTAGCTCTATAGCCTAGTACAAATAATTTTACAATATAGTTGAACTAGCTCTATAAGCTAGTTCAAATAATTTTACACTAGAGTTGGACTAGCTTTACAGCCTAGTACAAATAATTTTACACTAGAGTTGAACTAGCTCTATAGCCTAGTACAAATAACTTTACACTAGAGTTGAACTAGCTCTATAGCCTAGTACAAATAATTTTACACTAGAGTTGAATTAGCTCTATAGCCTAGTACAAATAATTTTACACTATAGTTGAACTAGCTCTATAAGCTAGTTGAAATAATTTTACACTAGAGTTGAGCTAGCTCTATAGCCTAGTACAAATAATTTTACACTAGAGTTGAACTAGCTCTATAGCCTAGTAGAAATAATTTTACACTATAGTTGAACTAGCTCTATAGCCTAGTACAAATAATTTTACACTAGAGTTGGACTAGCTCTACAGCCTAGTACAAATAACTTTACACTAGAGTTGAACTAGCTCTATAGCCTAGTACAAATAACTTTACACTAGAGTTGAACTAACACTATAAGCTAGTTCAAATAATTTTACACTAGAGTTGAACTAGCTCTATTGCCTAGTAGAAATAATTTTACACTAGAGTTGAACTAGCTCTATAGCCTAGTAGAAATAATTTTACACTAGAGTTGAACTAGCTCTATAGCCTAGTACAAATAATTTTACACTAGAGTTGAACTAGTTCTATAGCCTAGTACAAATAATTTTACAATATAGTTGAACTAGCTCTATAAGCTAGTTGAATTAATTTTACACTAGAGTTGAACTAGCTCTATAGCCTAGTACAAATAATTTTACACTATAGTTGAACTAGCTCTATAAGCTAGTTGAAATAATTTTACACTAGAGTTGAACTAGCTCTATAGCGTAGTACACATAATTTTACACTATAGTTGAACTAGCTCTATAGCCTAGTACAAATAATTTTACACTAGTGTTGAACTAGCGCTATAGCCTAGTACAAATAATTTTACAATAGAGTACAACTAGCTCTATAAGCTAGTACAAATAATTTTACGCTAGAGTTGAACTAGCTCTATTGACTAGTACAAATAATTTTACACTAGAGTTGAATTAGCTCTATAGCCTAGTACAAATAATTTTACACTATAGTTGAACTAGCTCTATAAGCTAGTTGAAATAATTTTACACTAGAGTTGAACTAGCTCTATAGCCTAGTACAAATAATTTTACACTAGAGTTGAACTAGCTCTATAGCCTAGTAGAAATAATTTTACACTAGAGTTGAACTAGCTCTATAGCCTAGTACAAATAATTTTACACTAGAGTTGAACTAGCTCTATAGCCTAGTACAAATAATTTTACACTATAGTTGAACTAGCTCTATAAGCTAGTGCAAATAATTTTACACTAGAGTTGAACTAGCTCTATAGCCTAGTACAAATAATTTTACACTATAGTTGAACTAGATCTATAGCCAAGTACAAATAATTTTACACTAGAGTTGAACTAGCTCTATAAGCTAGTACGAATAATTTCACACTAGAGTTGAACTAGCTCTATAGCCTAGTACAAATAATTTTACGCTATAGTTGAACTAGCTCTATAAGCTAGTTGAAATAATTTTACACTAGAGTTGAACTAGCTCTATAGCCTAGTACAAATAATTTTACACTATAGTTGAACTAGCTCTATAAGCTAGTTGAAATAATTTTACACGAGTTGAACTAGCTCTATATCCTAGTACAAATAATTTTACACTAGAGTTGAACTAGCTCTATAAGCTAGTACAAATAATTTTACACTAGAGTTGAACTAGCTCTATAGCCTAGTACAAATAATTTTACACTAGAGTTGAACTAGCTCTATCAGCTAGTACAAATAAGTTTACACTATAGTTGAACTAGCTCTATAGCCTAGTACAAATAATTTTACACTAGAGTTGAACTAGCTCTATAGCCTAGTACAAATAATTTTACAATATAGTTGAACTAGCTCTATAAGCTAGTTCAAATAATTTTACACTAGAGTTGGACTAGCTCTATAGCCTAGTACAAATAATTTTACACTAGAGTTGAACTAGCTCTATAGCCTAGTACAAATAACTTTACACTAGAGTTGAACTAGCTCTATAGCCTAGTACAAATAATTTTACACTAGAGTTGAATTAGCTCTATAGCCTAGTACAAATAATTTTACACTATAGTTGAACTAGCTCTATAAGCTAGTTGAAATAATTTTGCACTAGAGTTGAGCTAGCTCTATAGCCTAGTACAAATAATTTTTCACTAGAGTTGAACTAGCTCTATAGCCTAGTAGAAATAATTTTACACTAGAGTTGAACTAGCTCTATAGCCTAGTACAAATAATTTTACACTAGAGTTGAACTAGCTCTATAGCCTAGTACAAATAATTTTACACTATAGTTGAACTAGCTCTATAAGCTAGTACAAATAATTTTACACTAGAGTTGAACTAGCTCTATAGCCTAGTACAAATAATTTTACACTATAGTTGAACTAGATCTATAGCCAAGTACAAATAATTTTACACTAGAGTTAAACTAGCTCTATAAGCTAGTACGAATAATTTCACACTAGAGTTGAACTAGCTCTATAGCCTAGTACAAATAATTTTACGCTATAGTTGAACTAGCTCTATAAGCTAGTTGAAATAATTTTACACTAGAGTTGAACTAGCTCTATAGCCTAGTACAAATAATTTTACACTATAGTTGAACTAGCTCTATAAGCTAGTTGAAATAATTTTACACTAGAGTTGAACTAGCTCTGTAGCCTAGTACAAATAATTTTACACTAGAGTTGAACTAGCTCTATAAGCTAGTACAAATAATTTTACACTAGAGTTGAACTAGCTCTATAGCCTAGTACAAATAATTTTACACTAGAGTTGAACTAGCTCTATCAGCTAGTACAAATAAGTTTACACTATAGTTGAACTAGCTGTATAGCCTAGTACAAATAATTTTACACTAGAGTTGAACTAGCTCTATAGCCTAGTACAAATAATTTTACAATATAGTTGAACTAGCTCTATAAGCTAGTTCAAATAATTTTACACTAGAGTTGGACTAGCTCTACAGCCTAGTACAAATAATTTTACACTAGAGTTGAACTATCTCTATAGCCTAGTACAAATAATTTTACACTAGAGTTGAACTAGCTCTATAGGCTAGTACAAATAATTTTACACTATAGTTGAACTAGCTCTATAAGCTAGTACAAATAATTTTACACTAGAGTTGAACTAGCTCTATAGCCTAGTACAAATAATTTTACACTATAGTTGAACTAGATCTATAGCCAAGTACAAATAATTTTACACTAGAGTTAAACTAGCTCTATAAGCTAGTACGAATAATTTCACACTAGAGTTGAACTAGCTCTATAGCCTAGTACAAATAATTTTACGCTATAGTTGAACTAGCTCTATAAGCTAGTTGAAATAATTTTACACTAGAGTTGAACTAGCTCTATAGCCTAGTACAAATAATTTTACACTATAGTTGAACTAGCTCTATAAGCTAGTTGAAATAATTTTACACTAGAGTTGAACTAGCTCTATAGCCTAGTACAAATAATTTTACACTATAGTTGAACTAGCTCTATAAGCTAGTACAAATAATTTTACACTAGAGTTGAACTATCTCTATAGCCTAGTACAAATAATTTTACACTAGAGTTGAACTAGCTCTATCAGCTAGTACAAATAAGTTTACACTATAGTTGAACTAGCTCTATAGCCTAGTACAAATAATTTTACACTAGAGTTGAACTAGCTCTATAGCCTAGTACAAATAATTTTACAATATAGTTGAACTAGCTCTATAAGCTAGTTCAAATAATTTTACACTAGAGTTGGACAAGCTCTACAGCCTAGTACAAATAATTTTACACTAGAGTTGAACTAGCTCTATAGCCTAGTACAAATAACTTTACACTAGAGTTGAACTAGCACTATAAACTAGTTCAAACAATTTTACACTAGAGTTGAACTAGCTCTATAGCCTACTAGTAATAATTTTACACTAGAGTTGAACTAGCTCTATAGCCTAGTACAAATAATTTTACACTAGAGGTGAACTAGCTCTATAGCCTAGTACAAATAATTTTACACTAGAGTTGAACTAGTTCTATAGCCTAGTACAAATAATTTTACACTATAGTTGAACTAGCTCTATAAGCTAGTTGAAATAATTTTACATTAGAGTTGAACTAGCTCTATGGCCTAGTACAAATAATTTTACAGTATAGTTGAACTAGCTCTATAGCCTAGTACAAATAATTTTACACTAGAGTTGGACTAGCTCTACAGCCTAGTACAAATAACTTTACACTAGAGTTGAACTAGCTCTATAGCCTAGTACAAATAACTTTACACTAGAGTTGAACTAGCACTATAAGCTAGTTCAAATAATTTTACACTAGAGTTGAACTAGCTCTATAGCCTAGTAGAAATAATTTTACACTATAGTTGAACTAGCTCTATAAGCTAGTTGAAATAATTTTACACTAGAGTTGAACTAGCTCTATAGCCTAGTACAAATAATTTTACACTAGAGTTGAACTAGCTCTATAGCCTAGTACAAATAATTTTACACTAGAGTTGAACTAGCTCTATAGCCTAGTACAAAGAATTTTACAATATAGTTGAACTAGCTCTATAAGCTAGTTCAAATAATTTTACACTAGAGTTGGACTAGCTCTACAGCCTAGTACAAATAATTTTACACTAGAGTTGAACTAGATCTATAGCCTAGTACAAATAACTTTACACTAGAGTTGAACTAGCACTATAAGCTAGTTCAAATAATTTTACACTAGAGTTGAACTAGCTCTATAGCCTAGTACAAATAATTTTACACTATAGTTGAACTAGCTCTATAAGCTAGTTGAAATAATTTTACACGAGTTGAACTAGCTCTATATCCTAGTACAAATAATTTTACACTAGAGTTGAACTAGCTCTATAAGCTAGTACAAATAATTTTACACTAGAGTTGAACTAGCTCTATAGCCTAGTACAAATAATTTTACACTATAGTTGAACTAGATCTATAGCCAAGTACAAATAATTTTACACTAGAGTTGAACTAGCTCTATAAGCTAGTACGAATAATTTCACACTAGAGTTGAACTAGCTCTATAGCCTAGTACAAATAATTTTACGCTATAGTTGAACTAGCTCTATAAGCTAGTTGAAATAATTTTACACTAGAGTTGAACTAGCTCTATAGCCTAGTACAAATAATTTTACACTATAGTTGAACTAGCTCTATAAGCTAGTTGAAATAATTTTACACGAGTTGAACTAGCTCTATATCCTAGTACAAATAATTTTACACTAGAGTTGAACTAGCTCTATAAGCTAGTACAAATAATTTTACACTAGAGTTGAACTAGCTCTATAGCCTAGTACAAATAATTTTACACTAGAGTTGAACTAGCTCTATCAGCTAGTACAAATAAGTTTACACTATAGTTGAACTAGCTCTATAGCCTAGTACAAATAATTTTACACTAGAGTTGAACTAGCTCTATAGCCTAGTACAAATAATTTTACAATATAGTTGAACTAGCTCTATAAGCTAGTTCAAATAATTTTACACTAGAGTTGGACTAGCTCTATAGCCTAGTACAAATAATTTTACACTAGAGTTGAACTAGCTCTATAGCCTAGTACAAATAACTTTACACTAGAGTTGAACTAGCTCTATAGCCTAGTACAAATAATTTTACACTAGAGTTGAATTAGCTCTATAGCCTAGTACAAATAATTTTACACTATAGTTGAACTAGCTCTATAAGCTAGTTGAAATAATTTTGCACTAGAGTTGAGCTAGCTCTATAGCCTAGTACAAATAATTTTTCACTAGAGTTGAACTAGCTCTATAGCCTAGTAGAAATAATTTTACACTAGAGTTGAACTAGCTCTATAGCCTAGTACAAATAATTTTACACTAGAGTTGAACTAGCTCTATAGCCTAGTACAAATAATTTTACACTATAGTTGAACTAGCTCTATAAGCTAGTACAAATAATTTTACACTAGAGTTGAACTAGCTCTATAGCCTAGTACAAATAATTTTACACTATAGTTGAACTAGATCTATAGCCAAGTACAAATAATTTTACACTAGAGTTAAACTAGCTCTATAAGCTAGTACGAATAATTTCACACTAGAGTTGAACTAGCTCTATAGCCTAGTACAAATAATTTTACGCTATAGTTGAACTAGCTCTATAAGCTAGTTGAAATAATTTTACACTAGAGTTGAACTAGCTCTATAGCCTAGTACAAATAATTTTACACTATAGTTGAACTAGCTCTATAAGCTAGTTGAAATAATTTTACACTAGAGTTGAACTAGCTCTGTAGCCTAGTACAAATAATTTTACACTAGAGTTGAACTAGCTCTATAAGCTAGTACAAATAATTTTACACTAGAGTTGAACTAGCTCTATAGCCTAGTACAAATAATTTTACACTAGAGTTGAACTAGCTCTATCAGCTAGTACAAATAAGTTTACACTATAGTTGAACTAGCTGTATAGCCTAGTACAAATAATTTTACACTAGAGTTGAACTAGCTCTATAGCCTAGTACAAATAATTTTACAATATAGTTGAACTAGCTCTATAAGCTAGTTCAAATAATTTTACACTAGAGTTGGACTAGCTCTACAGCCTAGTACAAATAATTTTACACTAGAGTTTAACTAGCTCTATAGCCTAGAACAAATAACTTTACACTAGAGTTGAACTAGCACTATAAGCTAGTTCAAATAATTTTACACTAGAGTTGAACTAGCTCTATAGCCTAGTAGAAATAATTTTACACTATAGTTGAACTAGCTCTATAAGCTAGTTGAAATAATTTTACACTAGAGTTGAACTAGCTCTATAGCCTAGTACAAATAATTTTACACTAGAGTTGAACTAGCTCTATAGCCTAGTACAAATAATTTTACACTAGAGTTGAACTAGCTCTATAGCCTAGTACAAAGAATTTTACAATATAGTTGAACTAGCTCTATAAGCTAGTTCAAATAATTTTACACTAGAGTTGGACTAGCTCTACAGCCTAGTACAAATAATTTTACACTAGAGTTGAACTAGATCTATAGCCTAGTACAAATAACTTTACACTAGAGTTGAACTAGCACTATAAGCTAGTTCAAATAATTTTACACTAGAGTTGAACTAGCTCTATAGCCTAGTACAAATAATTTTACACTATAGTTGAACTAGCTCTATAAGCTAGTTGAAATAATTTTACACTAGAGTTGAACTAGCTCTATAGCCTAGTACAAATAATTTTACACTAGAGTTGAACTAGCTCTATAAGCTAGTACAAATAATTTTACACTAGAGTTGAACTAGCTCTATAGCCTAGTACAAATAATTTTACACTAGAGTTGAACTAGCTCTATAAGCTAGTACAAATAATTTTACACTAGAGTTGAACTAGCTCTATAGCCTAGTACAAATAATTTTACACTAGAGTTGAACTAGCTCTATCAGCTAGTACAAATAAGTTTACACTATAGTTGAACTAGCTCTATAGCCTAGTACAAATAATTTTACACTAGAGTTGAACTAGCTCTATAGCCTAGTACAAATAATTTTACAATATAGTTGAACTAGCTCTATAAGCTAGTTCAAATAATTTTACACTAGAGTTGGACTAGCTCTACAGCCTACTACAAATAATTTAACACTAGAGTTGAACTAGCTCTATAGCCTAGTACAAATAACTTTACACTAGAGTTGAACTAGCACTATAAGCTAGTTCAAATAATTTTACACTAGAGTTGAACTAGCTCTATAGCCTAGTAGAAATAACTTTACACTAGAGTTGAACTAGCTCTATAGCCTAGTAGAAATAATTTTACACTAGAGTTGAACTAGCTCTATAGCCTAGTACAAATAATTTTACACTAGAGTTGAACTAGCTCTATAAGCTAGTTGAAATAATTTTACACTAGAGTTGAACTAGCTCTATAGCCTAGTACAAAAATTTTTACACTAGAGTTGAACTAGTTCTATAGCCTAGTACAAATAATTTTACACTATAGTTGAAGTAGCTCTATAAGCTAGTTGAAATAATTTTACATTAGAGTTGAACTAGCTCTATAGCCTAGTACAAATAATTTTACACTATAGTTGAACTAGCTCTATAGCCTAGTACAAATAATTTTACACTAGAGTTGGACTAGCTCTACAGCCTAGTACAAATAATTTTACACTAGAGTTGAACTAGCTCTATAGCCTAGTACAAATAACATTACACTAGACTTGAACTAACACTATAAGCTAGTTCAAATAATTTTACACTAGAGTTGAACTAGCTCTATAGCCTAGTAGAAATAATTTTACACTAGAGTTGAACTAGCTCTATAGCCTAGTACAAATAATTTTACACTACAGTTGAACTAGTTCTATAGCCTAGTACAAATAATTTTACAATATAGTTGAACTAGCTCTGTAAGCTAGTTGAATTAATTTTACACTAGAGTTGAACTAGCTCTATAGCCTAGTACAAATAATTTTACACTATAGTTGAACTAGCTCTATAAGCTAGTTGAAATAATTTTACATTAGAGTTGAACTAGCTCTATGGCCTAGTACAAATAATTTTACAGTATAGTTGAACTAGCTCTATAGCCTAGTACAAATAATTTTACACTAGAGTTGGACTAGCTCTACAGCCTAGTACAAATAACTTTACACTAGAGTTGAACTAGCTCTATAGCCTAGTACAAATAACTTTACACTAGAGTTGAACTAGCACTATAAGCTAGTTCAAATAATTTTACACTAGAGTTGAACTAGCTCTATAGCCTAGTAGAAATAATTTTACACTATAGTTGAACTAGCTCTATAAGCTAGTTGAAATAATTTTACACTAGAGTTGAACTAGCTCTATAGACTAGTACAAATAATTTTACACTAGAGTTGAACTAGCTCTATAGCCTAGTACAAATAATTTTACACTAGAGTTGAACTAGCTCTATAGCCTAGTACAAATAATTTTACAATATAGTTGAACTAGCTCTATAAGCTAGTTCAAATAATTTTACACTAGAGTTGGACTAGCTCTACAGCCTAGTACAAATAATTTTACACTAGAGTTGAACTAGATCTATAGCCTAGTACAAATAACTTTACACTAGAGTTGAACTAGCACTATAAGCTAGTTCAAATAATTTTACACTAGAGTTGAACTAGCTCTATAGCCTAGTACAAATAATTTTACACTATAGTTGAACTAGCTCTATAAGCTAGTTGAAATAATTTTACACTAGAGTTGAACTAGCTCTATAGCCTAGTACAAATAATTTTACACTAGAGTTGAACTAGCTCTATAGCCTAGTACAAATAATTTTACACTAGAGTTGAACTAGCTCTATAGCCTAGTACAAATAATTTTACACTAGAGTTGAACTAGCTCTATAAGCTAGTTGAAATAATTTTACACTAGAGTTGAACTAGCTCTATAGCCTAGTACAAAATTTTTTACACTAGAGTTGAACTAGATCTATAGCCTAGTACAAATAACTTTACACTAGAGTTGAACTAGCACTATAAGCTAGTTCAAATAATTTTACACTAGAGTTGAACTAGCTCTATAGCCTAGTACAAATAATTTTACACTATAGTTGAACTAGCTCTATAAGCTAGTTGAAATAATTTTACACTAGAGTTGAACTAGCTCTATAGCCTAGTACAAATAATTTTACACTAGAGTTGAACTAGCTCTATAAGCTAGTACAAATAATTTTACACTAGAGTTGAACTAGCTCTATAGCCTAGTACAAATAATTTTACACTAGAGTTGAACTAGCTCTATAAGCTAGTACAAATAATTTTACACTAGAGTTGAACTAGCTCTATAGCCTAGTACAAATAATTTTACACTAGAGTTGAACTAGCTCTATCAGCTAGTACAAATAAGTTTACACTATAGTTGAACTAGCTCTATAGCGTAGTACAAATAATTTTACACTAGAGTTGAACTAGCTCTATAGCCTAGTACAAATAATTTTACAATATAGTTGAACTAGCTCTATAAGCTAGTTCAAATAATTTTACACTAGAGTTGGACTAGCTCTACAGCCTACTACAAATAATTTAACACTAGAGTTGAACTAGCTCTATAGCCTAGTACAAATAACTTTACACTAGATTTGAACTAGCACTATAAGCTAGTTCAAATAATTTTACACTAGAGTTGAACTAGCTCTATAGCCTAGTAGAAATAACTTTACACTAGAGTTGAACTAGCTCTATAGCCTAGTAGAAATAATTTTACACTAGAGTTGAACTAGCTCTATAGCCTAGTACAAATAATTTGACACTAGAGTTGAACTAGCTCTATAAGCTAGTTGAAATAATTTTACACTAGAGTTGAACTAGCTCTATAGCCTAGTACAAAAATTTTTACACTAGAGTTGAACTAGTTCTATAGCCTAGTACAAATAATTTTACACTATAGTTGAAGTAGTTCTATAAGCTAGTTGAAATAATTTTACATTAGAGTTGAACTAGCTCTATAGCCTAGTACAAATAATTTTACACTATAGTTGAACTATCTCTATAGCCTAGTACAAATAATTTTACACTAGAGTTGGACTAGCTCTACAGCCTAGTACAAATAATTTTACACTAGAGTTGAACTAGCTCTATAGCCTAGTACAAATAACTTTACACTAGAGTTGAACTAACACTATAAGCTAGTTCAAATAATTTTACACTAGAGTTGAACTAGCTCTATAGCCTAGTAGAAATAATTTTACACTAGAGTTGAACTAGCTCTATAGCCTAGTAGAAATAATTTTACACTAGAGTTGAACTAGCTCTATAGCCTAGTACAAATAATTTTACACTAGAGTTGAACTAGTTCTATAGCCTAGTACAAATAACTTTACAATATAGTTGAACTAGCTCTATAAGCTAGTTGAATTAATTTTACACTAGAGTTGAACTAGCTCTATAGCCTAGTACAAATAATTTTACACTATAGTTGAACTAGCTCTATAAGCTAGTTGAAATAATTTTACACTAGAGTTGAACTAGCTCTATAGCCTAGTACACATAATTTTACACTATAGTTGAACTAGCTCTATAGCCTAGTACAAATAATTTTACACTAGAGTTGAACTAGCTCTATCAGCTAGTACAAATAATTTTACACTCTACTTGAACTAGCTCTGTAGCCTAGTACAAATAATTTTACACTAGAGTTGAATTAGCTCTATAGCCTAGTACAAATAATTTTACACTATAGTTGAACTAGCTCTATAAGCTAGTTGAAATAATTTTACACTAGAGTTGAACTAGCTCTATAGCCTAGTACAAATAATTTTACACTAGAGTTGAACTAGCTCTATAGCCTAGTACAAATAATTTTACACTAGAGTTGAACTAGCTCTATAAGCTAGTACAAATAATTTTACACTAGAGTTGAACTAGCTCTATAGCCTAGTACAAATAATTTTACACTAGAGTTGAACTAGCTCTATCAGCTAGTACAAATAATTTTACACTCTACTTGAACTAGCTCTGTAGCCTAGTACAAATAATTTTACACTATAGTTGAACTAGATCTATAGCCAAGTACAAATAATTTTACGCTAGAGTTGAACTAGCTCTATAGCCTAGTACAAATAATTTTACACTAGAGTTGAACTAGCTCTATAAGCTAGTACAAACAATTTCACACTAGAGTTGAACTAGCTCTATAGCCTAGTACAAATAATTTTACACTATAGTTGAACTAGCTCTATAAGCTAGTTGAAATAATTTTACACTAGAGTTGAACTAGCTCTATAGCCTAGTACAAATAATTTTACACTAGAGTTGAACTAGCTCTATAGCCTAGTACAAATAATTTTACACTAGAGTTGAACTAGCTCTATAAGCTAGTACAAATAATTTTACACTAGAGTTGAACTAGCTCTATAGCCTAGTACAAATAATTTTACACTAGAGTTGAACTAGCTCTATCAGCTAGTACAAATAATTTTACACTCTACTTGAACTAGCTCTGTAGCCTAGTACAAATAATTTTACACTATAGTTGAACTAGATCTATAGCCAAGTACAAATAATTTTACGCTAGAGTTGAACTAGCTCTATAGCCTAGTACAAATAATTTTACACTAGAGTTGAACTAGCTCTATAAGCTAGTACAAACAATTTCACACTAGAGTTGAACTAGCTCTATAGCCTAGTACAAATAATTTTACACTATAGTTGAACTAGCTCTATAAGCTAGTAGAAATAATTTTACACTAGAGTTGAACTAGCTCTATAGCCTAGTACAAATAATTTTACACTAGAGTTGAACTAGTTCCATAGCCTAGTACAAATAATTTTACAATATAGTTGAACTAGCTCTATAGCCTAGTACAAATAACTTTACACTAGAGTTGAACTAGCACTATAAGCTAGTTCAAATAATTTTACACTAGAGTTGAACTAGCTCTATAGCCTAGTAGAAATAACTTTACACTAGAGTTGAACTAGCTCTATAGCCTAGTAGAAATAATTTTACACTAGAGTTGAACTAGCTCTATGGCCTAGTACAAATAATTTTACACTAGAGTTGAACTAGCTCTATAAGCTAGTTGAAATAATTTTACACTAGAGTTGAACTAGCTCTATAGCCTAGTACAAAAATTTTTACACTAGAGTTGAACTAGTTCTATAGCCTAGTACAAATAATTTTACACTATAGTTGAAGTAGCTCTATAAGCTAGTTGAAATAATTTTACATTAGAGTTGAACTAGCTCTATAGCCTAGTACAAATAATTTTACACTTTAGTTGAACTAGCTCTATAGCCTAGTACAAATAATTTTACACTAGAGTTGGACTAGCTCTACAGCCTAGTACAAATAACTTTACACTAGAGTTGAACTAGCTCTATAGCCTAGTACAAATAACTTTACACTAGAGTTGAACTAACACTATAAGCTAGTTCAAATAATTTTACACTAGAGTTGAACTAGCTCTATAGCCTAGTAGAAATAATTTTACACTAGAGTTGAACTAGCTCTATAGCCTAGTAGAAATAATTTTACACTAGAGTTGAACTAGCTCTATAGCCTAGTACAAATAATTTTACACTAGAGTTGAACTAGTTCTATAGCCTAGTATAAATAATTTTACAATATAGTTGAACTAGCTCTATAAGCTAGTTGAATTAATTTTACACTAGAGTTGAACTAGCTCTATAGCCTAGTACAAATAATTTTACACTATAGGTGAACTAGCTCTATAATCTAGTTGAAATAATTTTACACTAGAGTTGAACTAGCTCTATAGCCTAGTACACATAATTTTACACTATAGTTGAACTAGCTCTATAGCCTAGTACAAATAATTTTACACTAGTGTTGAACTAGCGCTATAGCCTAGTACAAATAATTTTACAATAGAGTACAACTAGCTCTATAAGCTAGTACAAATAATTTTACGCTAGAGTTGAACTAGCTCTATAGACTAGTACAAATAATTTTACACTAGAGTTGAATTAGCTCCATAGCCTAGTACAAATAATTTTACACTATAGTTGAACTAGCTCTATAAGCTAGTTGAAATAATTTTACACTAGAGTTGAACTAGCTCTATAGCCTAGTACAAATAATTTTACACTAGAGTTGAACTAGCTCTATAGCCTAGTACAAATAATTTTACACTAGAGTTGAACTAGCTCTATAAGCTAGTACAAATAATTTTACACTAGAGTTGAACTAGTTCTATAGCCTAGTACAAATAATTTTACACTAGAGTTGAACTAGCTCTATCAGCTAGTACAAATAATTTTACACTCTACTTGAACTAGCTCTGTAGCCTAGTACAAATAATTTTACACTATAGTTGAACTAGATCTATAGCCAAGTACAAATAATTTTACGCTAGAGTTGAACTAGCTCTATAGCCTAGTACAAATAATTTTACACTAGAGTTGAACTAGCTCTATAAGCTAGTACAAACAATTTCACACTAGAGTTGAACTAGCTCTATAGCCTAGTACAAATAATTTTACACTATAGTTGAACTAGCTGTATAAGCTAGTAGAAATAATTTTACACTAGAGTTGAATTAGCTCTATAGCCTAGTACAAATAATTTTACACTATAGTTGAACTAGCTCTATAAGCTAGTTGAAATAATTTTACACTAGAGTTGAACTAGCTCTATAGCCTAGTACAAATAATTTTACACTAGAGTTGAACTAGCTCTATAGCCTAGTACAAATAATTTTACACTAGAGTTGAACTAGCTCTATAAGCTAGTACAAATAATTTTACACTAGAGTTGAACTAGCTCTATACCCTAGTACAAATAATTTTACACTAGAGTTGAACTAGCTCTATCAGCTAGTACAAATAATTTTACACTCTACTTGAACTAGCTCTGTAGCCTAGTACAAATAATTTTACACTATAGTTGAACTAGATCTATAGCCAAGTACAAATAATTTTACGCTAGAGTTGAACTAGCTCTATAGCCTAGTACAAATAATTTTACACTAGAGTTGAACTAGCTCTATAAGCTAGTACAAACAATTTCACACTAGAGTTGAACTAGCTCTATAGCCTAGTACAAATAATTTTACACTATAGTTGAACTAGCTCTATAAGCTAGTTGAAATAATTTTACACTAGAGTTGAACTAGCTCTATAGCCTAGTACAAATAATTTTACACTAGAGTTGAACTAGCTCTATAGCCTAGTACAAATAATTTTACACTAGAGTTGAACTAGCTCTATAAGCTAGTACAAATAATTTTACACTAGAGTTGAACTAGCTCTATAGCCTAGTACAAATAATTTTACACTAGAGTTGAACTAGCTCTATCAGCTAGTACAAATAATTTTACACTCTACTTGAACTAGCTCTGTAGCCTAGTACAAATAATTTTACACTATACTTGAACTAGATCTATAGCCAAGTACAAATAATTTTACGCTAGAGTTGAACTAGCTCTATAGCCTAGTACAAATAATTTTACACTAGAGTTGAACTAGCTCTATAAGCTAGTACAAACAATTTCACACTAGAGTTGAACTAGCTCTATAGCCTAGTACAAATAATTTTACACTATAGTTGAACTAGCTCTATAAGCTAGTAGAAATAATTTTACACTAGAGTTGAACTAGCTCTATAGCCTAGTACAAATAATTTTACACTAGAGTTGAACTAGTTCCATAGCCTAGTACAAATAATTTTACAATATAGTTGAACTAGCTCTATAGCCTAGTACAAATAACTTTACACTAGAGTTGAACTAGCACTATAAGCTAGTTCAAATAATTTTACACTAGAGTTGAACTAGCTCTATAGCCTAGTAGAAATAACTTTACACTAGAGTTGAACTAGCTCTATAGCCTAGTAGAAATAATTTTACACTAGAGTTGAACTAGCTCAATGGCCTAGTACAAATAATTTTACACTAGAGTTGAACTAGCTCTATAAGCTAGTTGAAATAATTTTACACTAGAGTTGAACTAGCTCTATAGCCTAGTACAAAAATTTTTACACTAGAGTTGAACTAGTTCTATAGCCTAGTACAAATAATTTTACACTATAGTTGAAGTAGCTCTATAAGCTAGTTGAAATAATTTTACATTAGAGTTGAACTAGCTCTATAGCCTAGTACAAATAATTTTACACTTTAGTTGAACTAGCTCTATAGCCTAGTACAAATAATTTTACACTAGAGTTGGACTAGCTCTACAGCCTAGTACAAATAACTTTACACTAGAGTTGAACTAGCTCTATAGCCTAGTACAAATAACTTTACACTAGAGTTGAACTAACACTATAAGCTAGTTCAAATAATTTTACACTAGAGTTGAACTAGCTCTATAGCCTAGTAGAAATAATTTTACACTAGAGTTGAACTAGCTCTATAGCCTAGTAGAAATAATTTTACACTAGAGTTGAACTAGCTCTATAGCCTAGTACAAATAATTTTACACTAGAGTTGAACTAGTTCTATAGCCTAGTATAAATAATTTTACAATATAGTTGAACTAGCTCTATAAGCTAGTTGAATTAATTTTACACTAGAGTTGAACTAGCTCTATAGCCTAGTACAAATAATTTTACACTATAGGTGAACTAGCTCTATAATCTAGTTGAAATAATTTTACACTAGAGTTGAACTAGCTCTATAGCCTAGTACACATAATTTTACACTATAGTTGAACTAGCTCTATAGCCTAGTACAAATAATTTTACACTAGTGTTGAACTAGCGCTATAGCCTAGTACAAATAATTTTACAATAGAGTACAACTAGCTCTATAAGCTAGTACAAATAATTTTACGCTAGAGTTGAACTAGCTCTATAGACTAGTACAAATAATTTTACACTAGAGTTGAATTAGCTCCATAGCCTAGTACAAATAATTTTACACTATAGTTGAACTAGCTCTATAAGCTAGTTGAAATAATTTTACACTAGAGTTGAACTAGCTCTATAGCCTAGTACAAATAATTTTACACTAGAGTTGAACTAGCTCTATAGCCTAGTACAAATAATTTTACACTAGAGTTGAACTAGCTCTATAAGCTAGTACAAATAATTTTACACTAGAGTTGAACTAGTTCTATAGCCTAGTACAAATAATTTTACACTAGAGTTGAACTAGCTCTATCAACTAGTACAAATAATTTTACACTCTACTTGAACTAGCTCTGTAGCCTAGTACAAATAATTTTACACTATAGTTGAACTAGATCTATAGCCAAGTACAAATAATTTTACGCTAGAGTTGAACTAGCTCTATAGCCTAGTACAAATAATTTTACACTAGAGTTGAACTAGCTCTATAAGCTAGTACAAACAATTTCACACTAGAGTTGAACTAGCTCTATAGCCTAGTACAAATAATTTTACACTATAGTTGAACTAGCTGTATAAGCTAGTAGAAATAATTTTACACTAGAGTTGAACTAGCTCTATAGCCTAGTACAAATAATTTTACACTAGAGTTGAACTAGTTCTATAGCCTAGTACAAATAATTTTACAATATAGTTGAACTAGCTCTATAGCCTAGTACAAATAATTTTACACTAGAGTTGGACTAGCTCTACAGCCTAGTACAAATAACTTTACACTAGAGTTGAACTAGCTCTATAGCCTAGTACAAATAACTTTACACTAGAGTTGAACTAGCACTATAAGGTAGTTCAAATAATTTTACACTAGAGTTGAACTAGCTCTATAGCCTAGTAGAAAAAATTTTACACTATAGTTGGACTAGCTCTATAAGCTAGTTGAAATAATTTTACACTAGAGTTGAACTAGCTCTATAGCCTAGTACAAATAATTTTACACTAGAGTTGAACTAGCTCTATAGCCTAGTACAAATAATTTTACACTAGAGTTGAACTAGCTCTATAAGCTAGTACAAATAATTTTACACTAGAGTTGAACTAGCTCTATAGCCTAGTACAAATAACTTTACACTAGAGTTGAACTAGCACTATAAGCTAGTTCAAATAATTTTACACTAGAGTTGAACTAGCTCTATAGCCTAGTAGAAATAACTTTACACTAGAGTTGAACTAGCTCTATAGCCTAGTAGAAATAATTTTACACTAGAGTTGAACTAGCTCTATAGCCTAGTACAAACAATTTTACACTAGAGTTGAACTAGCTCTATAAGCTAGTTGAAATAATTTTACACTAGAGTTGAACTAGTTCTATAGACTAGTACAAAAATTTTTACACTAGAGTTGAACTAGTTCTATAGCCTAGTACAAATAATTTTACACTATAGTTGAAGTAGCTCTATAAGCTAGTTGAAATAATTTTACATTAGAGTTGAACTAGCTCTATAGCCTAGTACAAATAATTTTACACTATAGTTGAACTAGCTCTATAGCCTAGTACAAATAATTTTACACTAGAGTTGGACTAGCTCTACAGCCTAGTACAAATAACATTACACTAGAGTTGAACTAGCTCTATAGCCTAGTACAAATAATTTTACACTAGAGTTGAACTAGTTCCATAGCCTAGTACAAATAATTTTACAATATAGTTGAACTAGCTCTATAGCCTAGTACAAATAACTTTACACTAGAGTTGAACTAGCACTATAAGCTAGTTCAAATAATTTTACACTAGAGTTGAACTAGCTCTATAGCCTAGTAGAAATAACTTTACACTAGAGTTGAACTAGCTCTATAGCCTAGTAGAAATAATTTTACACTAGAGTTGAACTAGCTCTATGGCCTAGTACAAATAATTTTACACTAGAGTTGAACTAGCTCTATAAGCTAGTTGAAATAATTTTACACTAGAGTTGAACTAGCTCTATAGCCTAGTACAAAATTTTTTACACTAGAGTTGAACTAGTTCTATAGCCTAGTACAAATAATTTTACACTATAGTTGAAGTAGCTCTATAAGCTAGTTGAAATAATTTTACATTAGAGTTGAACTAGCTCTATAGCCTAGTACAAATAATTTTACACTTTAGTTGAACTAGCTCTATAGCCTAGTACAAATAATTTTACACTAGAGTTGGACTAGCTCTACAGCCTAGTACAAATAACTTTACACTAGAGTTGAACTAGCTCTATAGCCTAGTACAAATAACTTTACACTAGAGTTGAACTAACACTATAAGCTAGTTCAAATAATTTTGCACTAGAGTTGAACTAGCTCTATAGCCTAGTAGAAATAATTTTACACTAGAGTTGAACTAGCTCTATAGCCTAGTAGAAATAATTTTACACTAGAGTTGAACTAGCTCTATAGCCTAGTAGAAATAATTTTACACTAGAGTTGAACTAGTTCTATAGCCTAGTATAAATAATTTTACAATATAGTTGAACTAGCTCTATAAGCTAGTTGAATTAATTTTACACTAGAGTTGAACTAGCTCTATAGCCTAGTACAAATAATTTTACACTATAGGTGAACTAGCTCTATAATCTAGTTGAAATAATTTTACACTAGAGTTGAACTAGCTCTATAGCCTAGTACACATAATTTTACACTATAGTTGAACTAGCTCTATAGCCTAGTACAAATAATTTTACACTAGTGTTGAACTAGCGCTATAGCCTAGTACAAATAATTTTACAATAGAGTACAACTAGCTCTATAAGCTAGTACAAATAATTTTACGCTAGAGTTGAACTAGCTCTATAGACTAGTACAAATAATTTTACACTAGAGCTGAATTAGCTCCATAGCCTAGTACAAATAATTTTACACTATAGTTGAACTAGCTCTATAAGCTAGTTGAAATAATTTTACACTAGAGTTGAACTAGCTCTATAGCCTAGTACAAATAATTTTACACTAGAGTTGAACTAGCTCTATAGCCTAGTACAAATAATTTTACACTAGAGTTGAACTAGCTCTATAAGCTAGTACAAATAATTTTACACTAGAGTTGAACTAGTTCTATAGCCTAGTACAAATAATTTTACACTAGAGTTGAACTAGCTCTATCAACTAGTACAAATAATTTTACACTCTACTTGAACTAGCTCTGTAGCCTAGTACAAATAATTTTACACTATAGTTGAACTAGATCTATAGCCAAGTACAAATAATTTTACGCTAGAGTTGAACTAGCTCTATAGCCTAGTACAAATAATTTTACACTAGAGTTGAACTAGCTCTATAAGCTAGTACAAACAATTTCACACTAGAGTTGAACTAGCTCTATAGCCTAGTACAAATAATTTTACACTATAGTTGAACTAGCTGTATAAGCTAGTAGAAATAATTTTACACTAGAGTTGAACTAGCTCTATAGCCTAGTACAAATAATTTTACACTAGAGTTGAACTAGTTCTATAGCCTAGTACAAATAATTTTACAATATAGTTGAACTAGCTCTATAGCCTAGTACAAATAATTTTACACTAGAGTTGGACTAGCTCTACAGCCTAGTACAAATAACTTTACACTAGAGTTGAACTAGCTCTATAGCCTAGTACAAATAACTTTACACTAGAGTTGAACTAGCACTATAAGCTAGTTCAAATAATTTTACACTAGAGTTGAACTAGCTCTATAGCCTAGTAGAAAAAATTTTACACTATAGTTGGACTAGCTCTATAAGCTAGTTGAAATAATTTTACACTAGAGTTGAACTAGCTCTATAGCCTAGTACAAATAATTTTACAATAGAGTTGAACTAGCTCTATAGCCTAGTACAAATAATTTTACACTAGAGTTGAACTAGCTCTATAAGCTAGTACAAATAATTTTACACTAGAGTTGAACTAGCTCTATAGCCTAGTACAAATAACTTTACACTAGAGTTGAACTAGCACTATAAGCTAGTTCAAATAATTTTACACTAGAGTTGAACTAGCTCTATAGCCTAGTAGAAATAACTTTACACTAGAGTTGAACTAGCTCTATAGCCTAGTAGAAATAATTTTACACTAGAGTTGAACTAGCTCTATAGCCTAGTACAAACAATTTTACACTAGAGTTGAACTAGCTCTATAAGCTAGTTGAAATAATTTTACACTAGAGTTGAACTAGCTCTATAGCCTAGTACAAAAATTTTTACACTAGAGTTGAACTAGTTCTATAGCCTAGTACAAATAATTTTACACTATAGTTGAAGTAGCTCTATAAGCTAGTTGAAATAATTTTACATTAGAGTTGAACTAGCTCTATAGCCTAGTACAAATAATTTTACACTATAGTTGAACTAGCTCTATAGCCTAGTACAAATAATTTTACACTAGAGTTGGACTAGCTCTACAGCCTAGTACAAATAACTTTACACTAGAGTTGAACTAGCTCTATAGCCTAGTACAAATAACTTTACACTAGAGTTGAACTAACACTATAAGCTAGTTCAAATAATTTTACACTAGAGTTGAACTAGCTCTATAGCCTAGTAGAAATAATTTTACACTAGAGTTGAACTAGCTCTATAGCCTAGTAGAAATAATTTTACACTAGAGTTGAACTAGCTCTATAGCCTAGTACAAATAATTTTACACTAGAGTTGAGCTAGTTCTATAGCCTAGTACAAATAATTTTACAATATAGTTGAACTAGCTCTATAAGCTAGTTGAATTAATTTTACACTAGAGTTGAACTAGCTCTATAGCCTAGTACAAATAATTTTACACTATAGTTGAACTAGCTCTATAAGCTAGTTGAAATAATTTTACACTAGAGTTGAACTAGCTCTATAGCCTAGTACACATAATTTTACACTATAGTTGAACTAGCTCTATAGCCTAGTACAAATAATTTTACACTAGAGTTGAACTAGCTCTATAGCCTAGTACAAATAATTTTACAATAGAGTACAACTAGCTCTATAAGCTAGTACAAATAATTTTACGCTAGAGTTGAACTAGCTCTATAGACTAGTACAAATAATTTTACACTAGAGTTGAATTAGCTCCATAGCCTAGTACAAATAATTTTACACTATAGTTGAACTAGCTCTATAAGCTAGTTGAAATAATTTTACACTAGAGTTGAACTAGCTCTATAGCCTAGTACAAATAATTTTACACTAGAGTTGAACTAGCTCTATAGCCTAGTACAAATAATTTTACACTAGAGTTGAACTAGCTCTATAAGCTAGTACAAATAATTTTACACTAGAGTTGAACTAGTTCTATAGCCTAGTACAAATAATTTTACACTAGAGTTGAACTAGCTCTATCAGCTAGTACAAATAATTTTACACTCTACTTGAACTAGCTCTGTAGCCTAGTACAAATAATTTTACACTATAGTTGAACTAGATCTATAGCCAAGTACAAATAATTTTACGCTAGAGTTGAACTAGCTCTATAGCCTAGTACAAATAATTTTACACTAGAGTTGAACTAGCTCTATAAGCTAGTACAAACAATTTCACACTAGAGTTGAACTAGCTCTATAGCCTAGTACAAATAATTTTACACTATAGTTGAACTAGCTGTATAAGCTAGTAGAAATAATTTTACACTAGAGTTGAACTAGCTCTATAGCCTAGTACAAATAATTTTACACTAGAGTTGAACTAGTTCTATAGCCTAGTACAAATAATTTTACAATATAGTTGAACTAGCTCTATAGCCTAGTACAAATAATTTTACACTAGAGTTGGACTAGCTCTACAGCCTAGTACAAATAACTTTACACTAGAGTTGAACTAGCTCTATAGCCTAGTACAAATAACTTTACACTAGAGTTGAACTAGCACTATAAGCTAGTTCAAATAATTTTACACTAGAGTTGAACTAGCTCTATAGCCTAGTAGAAAAAATTTTACACTATAGTTGGACTAGCTCTATAAGCTAGTTGAAATAATTTTACACTAGAGTTGAACTAGCTCTATAGCCTAGTACAAATAATTTTACACTAGAGTTGAACTAGCTCTATAGCCTAGTACAAATAATTTTACACTAGAGTTGAACTAGCTCTATAAGCTAGTACAAATAATTTTACACTAGAGTTGAACTAGCTCTATAGCCTAGTACAAATAACTTTACACTAGAGTTGAACTAGCACTATAAGCTAGTTCAAATAATTTTACACTAGAGTTGAACTAGCTCTATAGCCTAGTAGAAATAACTTTACACTAGAGTTGAACTAGCTCTATAGCCTAGTAGAAATAATTTTACACTAGAGTTGAACTAGCTCTATAGCCTAGTACAAACAATTTTACACTAGAGTTGAACTAGCTCTATAAGCTAGTTGAAATAATTTTACACTAGAGTTGAACTAGCTCTATAGCCTAGTACAAAAATTTTTACACTAGAGTTGAACTAGTTCTATAGCCTAGTACAAATAATTTTACACTATAGTTGAAGTAGCTCTATAAGCTAGTTGAAATAATTTTACATTAGAGTTGAACTAGCTCTATAGCCTAGTACAAATAATTTTACACTATAGTTGAACTAGCTCTATAGCCTAGTACAAATAATTTTACACTAGAGTTGGACTAGCTCTACAGCCTAGTACAAATAACTTTACACTAGAGTTGAACTAGCTCTATAGCCTAGTACAAATAACTTTACACTAGAGTTGAACTAACACTATAAGCTAGTTCAAATAATTTTACACTAGAGTTGAACTAGCTCTATAGCCTAGTAGAAATAATTTTACACTAGAGTTGAACTAGCTCTATAGCCTAGTAGAAATAATTTTACACTAGAGTTGAACTAGCTCTATAGCCTAGTACAAATAATTTTACACTAGAGTTGAGCTAGTTCTATAGCCTAGTACAAATAATTTTACAATATAGTTGAACTAGCTCTATAAGCTAGTTGAATTAATTTTACACTAGAGTTGAACTAGCTCTATAGCCTAGTACAAATAATTTTACACTATAGTTGAACTAGCTCTATAAGCTAGTTGAAATAATTTTACACTAGAGTTGAACTAGCTCTATAGCCTAGTACACATAATTTTACACTATAGTTGAACTAGCTCTATAGCCTAGTACAAATAATTTTACACTAGTGTTGAACTAGCGCTATAGCCTAGTACAAATAATTTTACAATAGAGTACAACTAGCTCTATAAGCTAGTACAAATAATTTTACGCTAGAGTTGAACTAGCTCTATAGACTAGTACAAATAATTTTACACTAGAGTTGAATTAGCTCTATAGCCTAGTACAAATAATTTTACACTATAGTTGAACTAGCTCTATAAGCTTGTTGAAATAATTTTACACTAGAGTTGAACTAGCTCTATAGCCTAGTACAAATAATTTTACACTAGAGTTGAACTAGCTCTATAGCCTAGTACAAATAATTTTACACTAGAGTTGAACTAGCTCTATAAGCTAGTACAAATAATTTTACACTAGAGTTGAACTAGCTCTATAGCCTAGTACAAATAATTTTACACTAGAGTTGAACTAGCTCTATCAGCTAGTACAAATAATTTTACACTCTACTTGAACTAGCTCTGTAGCCTAGTACAAATAATTTTACACTATAGTTGAACTAGATCTATAGCCAAGTACAAATAATTTTACGCTAGAGTTGAACTAGCTCTATAGCCTAGTACAAATAATTTTACACTAGAGTTGAACTAGCTCTATAAGCTAGTACAAATAATTTCACACTAGAGTTGAACTAGCTCTATAGCCTAGTACAAATAATTTTACACTATAGTTGAACTAGCTCTATAAGCTAGTTGAAATAATTTTACACTAGAGTTGAACTAGCTCTATAGCCTAGTACAAATAATTTTACACTATAGTTGAACTAGCTCTATAAGCTAGTTGAAATAATTTTACACTAGAGTTGAACTAGCTCTATAGCCTAGTACAAATAATTTTACACTAGAGTTGAACTAGCTCTATAAGCTAGTACAAATAATTTATACTAGAGTTGAACTAGCTCTATAGCCTAGTACAAATAATTTTACACTATAGTTGAACTAGCTCTATAAGCTAGTTCAAATAATTTTACACTAGAGTTGAACTAGCTCTATAGCCTAGTACAAATAATTTTACACTAGAGTTGAACTAGCTCTATAGCCTAGTACAAATAATTTTACACTAGAGTTGAACTAGCTCTATAGCCTAGTACAAATAACTTTACACTAGAGTTGAACTAGCACTATATGCTAGTTCAAATAATTTTACACTAGAGTTGAACTAGCTCTATAGCCTAGTAGAAATAACTTTACACTAGAGTTGAACTAGCTCTATAGCCTAGTAGAAATAATTATACACTAGAGTTGAACTAGCTCTATAGCCTAGTACAAATAATTTTACACTAGAGTTGAACTAGTTCTATAGCCTAGTACAAATAATTTTACACTATAGTTGAACTAGCTCTATAAGCTAGTTGAAATAATTTTACATTAGAGTTGAACTAGCTCTATAGCCTAGTACAAATAATTTTACACTATAGTTGAACTAGCTCTATAGCCTAGTACAAATAATTTTACACTAGAGTTGGACTAGCTCTACAGCCAAGTACAAATAACTTTACACTAGAGTTGAACTAGCTCTATAGCCTAGTACAAATAACTTTACACTAGAGTTGAACTAACACTATAAGCTAGTTCAAATAATTTTACACTAGATTTGAACTAGCTCTATAGCCTAGTAGAAATAATTTTACACTAGAGTTGAACTAGCTCTATAGCCTAGTAGAAATAATTTTACACTAGAGTTAAACTAGCTCTATAGCCTAGTACAAATAATTTTACACTAGAGTTGAACTAGTTCTGTAGCCTAGTACAAATAATTTTACAATATAGTTGAACTAGCTCTATAAGCTAGTTGAAATAATTTTACACTAGAGTTGAACTAGCTCTATAGCCTAGCACAAATAATTTTACACTATAGTTGAACTAGCTCTATAAGCTAGTTGAAATAATTTTACACTAGAGTTGAACTAGCTCTATAGCCTAGTACAAATAATTTTACACTATAGTTGAACTAGCTCTATAAGCTAGTACAAACAATTTCACACTAGAGTTGAACTAGCTCTATAGCCTAGTACAAATAATTTTACACTATAGTTGAACTAGCTCTATAAGCTAGTTGAAATAATTTTACACTAGAGTTGAACTAGCTCTATAGCCTAGTACAAATAATTTTACACTAGAGTTGAACTAGCTCTATAGCCTAGTACAAATAATTTTACACTAGAGTTGAACTAGCTCTATAAGCTAGTACAAATAATTTTACACTAGAGTTGAACTAGCTCTATAGCCTAGTACAAATAATTTTACACTAGAGTTGAACTAGTTCTATCAGCTAGTACAAATAATTTTACACTCTACTTGAACTAGCTCTGTAGCCTAGTACAAGTAATTTTACACTATAGTTGAACTAGATCTATAGCCAAGTACAAATAATTTTACGCTAGAGTTGAACTAGCTCTATAGCCTAGTACAAATAATTTTACACTAGAGTTGAACTAGCTCTATAAACTAGTACAAACAATTTCACACTAGAGTTGAACTAGCTCTATAGCCTAGTACAAATAATTTTACACTATAGTTGAACTAGCTCTATAAGCTAGTAGAAATAATTTTACACTAGAGTTGAACTAGCTCTATAGCCTAGTACAAATAATTTTACACTAGAGTTGAACTAGTTCTATAGCCTAGTACAAATAATTTTACAATATAGTTGAACTAGCTCTATAGCCTAGTACAAATAACTTTACACTAGAGTTGAACTAGCACTATAAGCTAGTTCAAATAATTTTACACTAGAGTTGAACTAGCTCTATAGCCTAGTAGAAATAACTTTACACTAGAGTTGAACTAGCTCTATAGCCTAGTAGAAATAATTTTACACTAGAGTTGAACTAGCTCTATAGCCTAGTACAAATAATTTTACACTAGAGTTGAACTAGCTCTATAAGCTAGTTGAAATAATTTTACACTAGAGTTGAACTAGCTCTATAGCCTAGTACAAAAATTTTTACACTAGAGTTGAACTAGTTCTATAGCCTAGTACAAATAATTTTACACTATAGTTGAAGTAGCTCTATAAGCTAGTTGAAATAATTTTACATTAGAGTTGAACTAGCTCTATAGCCTAGTACAAATAATTTTACACTAGAGTTGGACTAGCTCTACAGCCTAGTACAAATAACTTTACACTAGAGTTGAACTAGCTCTATAGCCTAGTACAAATAACTTTACACTAGAGTTGAACTAACACTATAAGCTAGTTCAAATAATTTTACACTAGAGTTGAACTAGCTCTATAGCCTAGTAGAAATAATTTTACACTAGAGTTGAACTAGCTCTATAGCCTAGTAGAAATAATTTTACACTAGAGTTGAACTAGCTCTATAGCCTAGTACAAATAATTTTACACTAGAGTTGAACTAGTTCTATAGCCTGGTACAAATAATTTTACAATATAGTTGAACTAGCTCTATAAGCTAGTTGAATTAATTTTACACTAGAGTTGAACTAGCTCTATAGCCTAGTACAAATAATTTTACACTATAGTTGAACTAGCTCTATAAGCTAGTTGAAATAATTTTACACTAGAGTTGAACTAGCTCTATAGCCTAGTACACATAATTTTACACTATAGTTGAACTAGCTCTATAGCCTAGTACAAATAATTTTACACTAGTGTTGAACTAGCGCTATAGCCTAGTACAAATAATTTTACAATAGAGTACAACTAGCTCTATAAGCTAGTACTAATAATTTTACGCTAGAGTTGAACTAGCTCTATAGACTAGTACAAATAATTTTACACTAGAGTTGAATTAGCTCCATAGCCTAGTACAAATAATTTTACACTATAGTTGAACTAGCTCTATAAGCTAGTTGAAATAATTTTACACTAGAGTTGAACTAGCTCTATAGCCTAGTACAAATAATTTTACACTAGAGTTGAACTAGCTCTATAGCCTAGTACAAATAATTTTACACTAGAGTTGAACTAGCTCTATAAGCTAGTACAAATAATTTTACACTAGAGTTGAACTAGCTCTATAGCCTAGTACAAATAATTTTACACTAGAGTTGAACTAGCTCTATCAGCTAGTACAAATAATTTTACACTCTACTTGAACTAGCTCTGTAGCCTAGTACAAATAATTTTACACTATAGTTGAACTAGATCTATAGCCAAGTACAAATAATTTTACGCTAGAGTTGAACTAGCTCTATAGCCTAGTACAAATAATTTTACACTAGAGTTGAACTAGCTCTATAAGCTAGTACAAACAATTTCACACTAGAGTTGAACTAGCTCTATAGCCTAGTACAAATAATTTTACACTATAGTTGAACTAGCTCTATAAGCTAGTAGAAATAATTTTACACTAGAGTTGAACTAGCTCTATAGCCTAGTACAAATAATTTTACACTAGAGTTGAACTAGTTCTATAGCCTAGTACAAATAATTTTACAATATAGTTGAACTAGCTCTATAGCCTAGTACAAATAATTTTACACTAGAGTTGGACTAGCTCTACAGCCTAGTACAAATAACTTTACACTAGAGTTGAACTAGCTCTATAGCCTAGTACAAATAACTTTACACTAGAGTTGAACTAGCACTATAAGCTAGTTCAAATAATTTTACACTAGAGTTGAACTAGCTCTATAGCCTAGTAGAAAACAATTTACACTACAGTTGGACTAGCTCTATAAGCTAGTTGAAATAATTTTACACTAGAGTTGAACTAGCTCTATAGCCTAGTACAAATAATTTTACACTAGAGTTGAACTAGCTCTATAGCCTAGTACAAATAATTTTACACTAGAGTTGAACTAGCTCTATAGCCTAGTACAAATAATTTTACAATATAGTTGAACTAGCTCTATAAGCTAGTTCAAATAATTTTACACTAGAGTTGGACTAGCTCTACAGCCTAGTACAAATAATTTTACACTAGAGTTGAACTAGCTCTATAGCCTAGTACAAATAACTTTACACTAGAGTTGAATTAGCACTATAAGCTAGTTCAAATAATTTTACACTAGAGTTGAACTAGCTCTATAGCCTAGTACAAATAATTTTAGACTATAGTTGAACTAGCTCTATAAGCTAGTTGAAATAATTTTACACTAGAGTTGAACTAGCTCTATAGCCTAGTACAAATAATTTTACACTAGAGTTGAACTAGCTCTATAAGCTAGTACAAATAATTTTACACTAGAGTTGAACTAGCTCTATAGCCTAGTACAAATAATTTTACACTAGATTTGAACTAGCTCTATAAGCTAGTACAAATAATTTTACACTAGAGTTGAACTAGCTCTATAGCCTAGTAAAAATAATTTTACACTAGAGTTGAACTAGCTCTATCAGCTAGTACAAATAAGTTTACACTATAGTTGAACTAGCTCTATAGCCTAGTACAAATAATTTTACACTAGAGTTGAACTAGCTCTATAGCCTAGTACCAATAATTTTACAATATAGTTGAACTAGCTCTATAAGCTAGTTCAAATAATTTTACACTAGAGTTGGACTAGCTCTACAGCCTACTACAAATAATTTAACACTAGAGTTGAACTAGCTCTATAGCCTAGTACAAATAACTTTACACTAGAGTTGAACTAGCACTATAAGCTAGTTCAAATAATTTTACACTAGAGTTGAACTAGCTCTATAGCCTAGTAGAAATAACTTTACACTAGAGTTGAACTAGCTCTATAGCCTAGTAGAAATAATTTTACACTAGAGTTGAACTAGCTCTATAGCCTAGTACAAACAATTTTACACTAGAGTTGAACTAGCTCTATAAGCTAGTTGAAATAATTTTACACTAGAGTTGAACTAGCTCTATAGCCTAGTACAAAAATTTTTACACTAGAGTTGAACTAGTTCTATAGCCTAGTACAAATAATTTTACACTATAGTTGAAGTAGCTCTATAAGCTAGTTGAAATAATTTTACATTAGAGTTGAACTAGCTCTATAGCCTAGTACAAATAATTTTACACTATAGTTGAACTAGCTCTATAGCCTAGTACAAATAATTTTACACTAGAGTTGGACTAGCTCTACAGCCTAGTACAAATAACTTTACACTAGAGTTGAACTAGCTCTATAGCCTAGTACAAATAACTTTACACTAGAGTTGAACTAACACTATAAGCTAGTTCAAATAATTTTACACTAGAGTTGAACTAGCTCTATAGCCTAGTAGAAATAATTTTACACTAGAGTTGAACTAGCTCTATAGCCTAGTAGAAATAATTTTACACTAGAGTTGAACTAGCTCTATAGCCTAGTACAAATAATTTTACACTAGAGTTGAACTAGTTCTATAGCCTAGTACAAATAGTTTTACAATATAGTTGAACTAGCTCTATAAGCTAGTTGAATTAATTTTACACTAGAGTTGAACTAGCTCTATAGCCTAGTACAAATAATTTTACACTATAGTTGAACTAGCTCTATAAGCTAGTTGAAATAATTTTACACTAGAGTTGAACTAGCTCTATAGCCTAGTACACATAATTTTACACTATAGTTGAACTAGCTCTATAGCCTAGTACAAATAATTTTACACTAGTGTTGAACTAGCGCTATAGCCTAGTACAAATAATTTTACAATAGAGTACAACTAGCTCTATAAGCTAGTACAAATAATTTTACGCTAGAGTTGAACTAGCTCTATAGACTAGTACAAATAATTTTACACTAGAGTTGAATTAGCTCTATAGCCTAGTACAAATAATTTTACACTATAGTTGAACTAGCTCTATAAGCTAGTTGAAATAATTTTACACTAGAGTTGAACTAGCTCTATAGCCTAGTACAAATAATTTTACACTAGAGTTGAACTAGCTCTATAGCCTAGTACAAATAATTTTACACTAGAGTTGAACTAGCTCTATAAGCTAGTACAAATAATTTTACACTAGAGTTGAACTAGCTCTATAGCCTAGTACAAATAATTTTACACTAGAGTTGAACTAGCTCTATCAGCTAGTACAAATAATTTTACACTCTACTTGAACTAGCTCTGTAGCCTAGTACAAATAATTTTACACTACAGTTGAACTAGATCTATAGCCAAGTACAAATAATTTTACGCTAGAGTTGAACTAGCTCTATAGCCTAGTACAAATAATTTTACACTAGAGTTGAACTAGCTCTATAAGCTAGTACAAATAATTTCACACTAGAGTTGAACTAGCTCTATAGCCTAGTACAAATAATTTTACACTATAGTTGAACTAGCTTTATAAGCTAGTTGAAATAATTTTACACTAGAGTTGAACTAGCTCTATAGCCTAGTACAAATAATTTTACACTATAGTTGAACTAGCTCTATAAGCTAGTTGAAATAATTTTACACTAGAGTTGAACTAGCTCTATAGCCTAGTACAAATAATTTTACACTAGAGTTGAACTAGCTCTATAGCCTAGTACCAATAATTTTACAATATAGTTGAACTAGCTCTATAAGCTATTTCAAATAATTTTACACTAGAGTTGGACTAGCTCTACAGCCTACTACAAATAATTTAACACTAGAGTTGAACTAGCTCTATAGCCTAGTACAAATAACTTTACACTAGAGTTGAACTAGCACTATAAGCTAGTTCAAATAATTTTACACTAGAGTTGAACTAGCTCTATAGCCTAGTAGAAATAACTTTACACTAGAGTTGAACTAGCTCTATAGCCTAGTAGAAATAATTTTACACTAGAGTTGAACTAGCTCTATAGCCTAGTACAAACAATTTTACACTAGAGTTGAACTAGCTCTATAAGCTAGTTGAAATAATTTTACACTAGAGTTGAACTAGCTCTATAGCCTAGTACAAAAATTTTTACACTAGAGTTGAACTAGTTCTATAGCCTAGTACAAATAATTTTACACTATAGTTGAAGTAGCTCTATAAGCTAGTTGAAATAATTTTACACTAGAGTTGAACTAGCTCTATAGCCTAGTACAAATAATTTTACACTATAGTTGAACTAGCTCTATAGCCTAGTACAAATAATTTTACACTAGAGTTGGACTAGCTCTACAGCCTAGTACAAATAACTTTACACTAGAGTTGAACTAGCTCTATAGCCTAGTACAAATAACTTTACACTAGAGTTGAACTAACACTATAAGCTAGTTCAAATAATTTTACACTAGAGTTGAACTAGCTCTATAGCCTAGTAGAAATAATTTTACACTAGAGTTGAACTAGCTCTATAGCCTAGTAGAAATAATTTTACACTAGAGTTGAACTAGCTCTATAGCCTAGTACAAATAATTTTACACTAGAGTTGAACTAGTTCTATAGCCTAGTACAAATAATTTTACAATATAGTTGAACTAGCTCTATAAGCTAGTTGAATTAATTTTACACTAGAGTTGAACTAGCTCTATAGCCTAGTACAAATAATTTTACACTATAGTTGAACTAGCTCTATAAGCTAGTTGAAATAATTTTACACTAGAGTTGAACTAGCTCTATAGCCTAGTACACATAATTTTACACTATAGTTGAACTAGCTCTATAGCCTAGTACAAATAATTTTACACTAGTGTTGAACTAGCGCTATAGCCTAGTACAAATAATTTTACAATAGAGTACAACTAGCTCTATAAGCTAGTACAAATAATTTTACGCTAGAGTTGAACTAGCTCTATAGACTAGTACAAATAATTTTACACTAGAGTTGAATTAGCTCTATAGCCTAGTACAAATAATTTTACACTATAGTTGAACTAGCTCTATAAGCTAGTTGAAATAATTTTACACTAGAGTTGAACTAGCTCTATAGCCTAGTACAAATAATTTTACACTAGAGTTGAACTAGCTCTATAGCCTAGTACAAATAATTTTACACTAGAGTTGAACTAGCTCTATAAGCTAGTACAAATAATTTTACACTAGAGTTGAACTAGCTCTATAGCCTAGTACAAATAATTTTACACTAGAGTTGAACTAGCTCTATCAGCTAGTACAAATAATTTTACACTCTACTTGAACTAGCTCTGTAGCCTAGTACAAATAATTTTACACTATAGTTGAACTAGATCTATAGCCAAGTACAAATAATTTTACGCTAGAGTTGAACTAGCTCTATAGCCTAGTACAAATAATTTTACACTAGAGTTGAACTAGCTCTATAAGCTAGTACAAATAATTTCACAATAGAGTTGAACTAGCTCTATAGCCTAGTACAAATAATTTTACACTATAGTTGAACTAGCTCTATAAGCTAGTTGAAATAATTTTACACTAGAGTTGAACTAGCTCTATAGCCTAGTACAAATAATTTTACACTATAGTTGAACTAGCTCTATAAGCTAGTTGAAATAATTTTACACTAGAGTTGAACTAGCTCTATAGCCTAGTACAAATAATTTTACACTAGAGTTGAACTAGCTCTATAAGCTAGTACAAATAATTTATACTAGAGTTGAACTAGCTCTATAGCCTAGTACAAATAATTTTACACTATAGTTGAACTAGCTCTATAAGCTAGTTCAAATAATTTTACACTAGAGTTGAACTAGCTCTATAGCCTAGTACAAATAATTTTACACTAGAGTTGAACTAGCTCTATAGCCTAGTACAAATAATTTTACACTAGAGTTGAACTAGCTCTATAGCCTAGTACAAATAACTTTACACTAGAGTTGAACTAGCACTATAAGCTAGTTCAAATAATTTTACACTAGAGTTGAACTAGCTCTATAGCCTAGTAGAAATAACTTTACACTAGAGTTGAACTAGCTCTATAGCCTAGTACAAATAATTT
The DNA here is from genome assembly GCA_034509565.1 of Triticum monococcum. Taxonomy (NCBI): domain Eukaryota; kingdom Viridiplantae; phylum Streptophyta; class Magnoliopsida; order Poales; family Poaceae; genus Triticum; species Triticum monococcum. Next base: position 750,767,628 of record CM067847.1, read on the forward strand.
TACACTATAGTTGAACTAGCTCTATAGCCTAGTACAAATAATTTTACACTAGAGTTGGACTAGCTCTACAGCCTAGTACAAATAACTTTACACTAGAGTTGAACTAGCTCTATAGCCTAGTACAAATAACTTTACACTAGAGTTGAACTAACACTATAAGCTAGTTCAAATAATTTTACACTAGAGTTGAACTAGCTCTATAGCCTAGTAGAAATAATTTTACACTAGAGTTGAACTAGCTCTATAGCCTAGTAGAAATAATTTTACACTAGAGTTGAACTAGCTCTATAGCCTAGTACAAATAATTTTACACTAGAGTTGAACTAGTTCTATACCCTAGTACAAATAATTTTACAATATAGTTGAACTAGCTCTATAAGCTAGTTGAATTAATTTTACACTAGAGTTGAACTAGCTCTATAGCCTAGTACAAATAATTTTACACTATAGTTGAACTAGCTCTATAAGCTAGTTGAAATAATTTTACACTAGAGTTGAACTAGCTCTATAGCCTAGTACACATAATTTTACACTATAGTTGAACTAGCTCTATAGCCTAGTACAAATAATTTTACACTAGTGTTGAACTAGCTCTATAGCCTAGTACAAATAATTTTACAATAGAGTACAACTAGCTCTATAAGCTAGTACAAATAATTTTACGCTAGAGTTGAACTAGCTCTATAGACTAGTACAAATAATTTTACACTAGAGTTGAATTAGCTCTATAGCCTAGTACAAATAATTTTACACTATAGTTGAACTAGCTCTATAAGCTAGTTGAAATAATTTTACACTAGAGTTGAACTAGCTCTATAGCCTAGTACAAATAATTTTACACTAGAGTTGAACTAGCTCTATAGCCTAGTACAAATAATTTTACACTAGAGTTGAACTAGCTCTATAAGCTAGTACAAATAATTTTACACTAGAGTTGAACTAGCTCTATAGCCTAGTACAAATAATTTTACACTAGAGTTGAACTAGCTCTATCAGCTAGTACAAATAATTTTACACTCTACTTGAACTAGCTCTGTAGCCTAGTACAAATAATTTTACACTATAGTTGAACTAGATCTATAGCCAAGTACAAATAATTTTACGCTAGAGTTGAACTAGCTCTATAGCCTAGTACAAATAATTTTACACTAGAGTTGAACTAGCTCTATAAGCTAGTACAAATAATTTCACACTAGAGTTGAACTAGCTCTATAGCCTAGTACAAATAATTTTACACTATAGTTGAACTAGCTCTATAAGCTAGTTGAAATAATTTTACACTAGAGTTGAACTAGCTCTATAGCCTAGTACAAATAATTTTACACGATAGTTGAACTAGCTCTATAAGCTAGTTGAAATAATTTTACACTAGAGTTGAACTAGCTCTATAGCCTAGTACAAATAATTTTACACTAGAGTTGAACTAGCTCTATAAGCTAGTACAAATAATTTATACTAGAGTTGAACTAGCTCTATAGCCTAGTACAAATAATTTTACACTATAGTTGAACTAGCTCTATAAGCTAGTTCAAATAATTTTACACTAGAGTTGAACTAGCTCTATAGCCTAGTACAAATAATTTTACACTAGAGTTGAACTAGCTCTATAGCCTAGTACAAATAATTTTACACTAGAGTTGAACTAGCTCTATAGCCTAGTACAAATAACGTTACACTAGAGTTGAACTAGCACTATAAGCTAGTTCAAATAATTTTACACTAGAGTTGAACTAGTTCTATAGCCTAGTACAAATAATTTTACACTATAGTTGAACTAGCTCTATAAGCTAGTTGAAATAATTTTACACTAGAGTTGAACTAGCTCTATAGCCTAGTACAAATAATTTTACACTATAGTTGAACTAGCTCTATAAGCTAGTTGAAATAATTTTACACTAGAGTTGAACTAGCTCTATAGCCTAGTACAAATAATTTTACACTAGAGTTGAACTAGCTCTATAAGCTAGTACAAATAATTTATACTAGAGTTGAACTAGCTCTATAGCCTAGTACAAATAATTTTACACTATAGTTGAACTAGCTCTATAAGCTAGTTCAAATAATTTTACACTAGAGTTGAACTAGCTCTATAGCCTAGTACAAATAATTTTACACTAGAGTTGAACTAGCTCTATAGCCTAGTACAAATAATTTTACACTAGAGTTGAACTAGCTCTATAGCCTAGTACAAATAACTTTACACTAGAGTTGAACTAGCACTATAAGCTAGTTCAAATAATTTTACACTAGAGTTGAACTAGCTCTATAGCCTAGTAGAAATAACTTTACACTAGAGTTGAACTAGCTCTATAGCCTAGTACAAATAATTTTACACTATAGTTGAACTAGCTCTATAGCCTAGTACAAATAATTTTACACTAGAGTTGGACTAGCTCTACAGCCTAGTACAAATAACTTTACACTAGAGTTGAACTAGCTCTATAGCCTAGTACAAATAACTTTACACTAGAGTTGAACTAACACTATAAGCTAGTTCAAATAATTTTACACTAGAGTTGAACTAGCTCTATAGCCTAGTAGAAATAATTTTACACTAGAGTTGAACTAGCTCTATAGCCTAGTAGAAATAATTTTACACTAGAGTTGAACTAGCTCTATAGCCTAGTACAAATAATTTTACACTAGAGTTGAACTAGTTCTATAGCCTAGTACAAATAATTTTACAATATAGTTGAACTAGCTCTATAAGCTAGTTGAATTAATTTTACACTAGAGTTGAACTAGCTCTATAGCCTAGTACAAATAATTTTACACTATAGTTGAACTAGCTCTATAAGCTAGTTGAAATAATTTTACACTAGAGTTGAACTAGCTCTATAGCCTAGTACACATAATTTTACACTATAGTTGAACTAGCTCTATAGCCTAGTACAAATAATTTTACACTAGTGTTGAACTAGCGCTATAGCCTAGTACAAATAATTTTACAATAGAGTACAACTAGCTCTATAAGCTAGTACAAATAATTTTACGCTAGAGTTGAACTAGCTCTATAGACTAGTACAAATAATTTTACACTAGAGTTGAATTAGCTCTATAGCCTAGTACAAATAATTTTACACTATAGTTGAACTAGCTCTATAAGCTAGTTGAAATAATTTTACACTAGAGTTGAACTAGCTCTATAGCCTAGTACAAATAATTTTACACTAGAGTTGAACTAGCTCTATAGCCTAGTACAAATAATTTTACACTAGAGTTGAACTAGCTCTATAAGCTAGTACAAATAATTTTACACTAGAGTTGAACTAGCTCTATAGCCTAGTACAAATAATTTTACACTAGAGTTGAACTAGCTCTATCAGCTAGTACAAATAATTTTACACTCTACTTGAACTAGCTCTGTAGCCTAGTACAAATAATTTTACACTATAGTTGAACTAGATCTATAGCCAAGTACAAATAATTTTACGCTAGAGTTGAACTAGCTCTATAGCCTAGTACAAATAATTTTACACTAGAGTTGAACTAGCTCTATAAGCTAGTACAAATAATTTCACACTAGAGTTGAACTAGCTCTATAGCCTAGTACAAATAATTTTACACTATAGTTGAACTAGCTCTATAAGCTAGTTGAAATAATTTTACACTAGAGTTGAACTAGCTCTATAGCCTAGTACAAATAATTTTACACTATAGTTGAACTAGCTCTATAAGCTAGTTGAAATAATTTTACACTAGAGTTGAACTAGCTCTATAGCCTAGTACAAATAATTTTACACTAGAGTTGAACTAGCTCTATAAGCTAGTACAAATAATTTATACTAGAGTTGAACTAGCTCTATAGCCTAGTACAAATAATTTTACACTATAGTTGAACTAGCTCTATAAGCTAGTTCAAATAATTTTACACTAGAGTTGAACTAGCTCTATAGCCTAGTACAAATAATTTTACACTAGAGTTGAACTAGCTCTATAGCCTAGTACAAATAATTTTACACTAGAGTTGAACTAGCTCTATAGCCTAGTACAAATAACGTTACACTAGAGTTGAACTAGCACTATAAGCTAGTTCAAATAATTTTACACTAGAGTTGAACTAGTTCTATAGCCTAGTACAAATAATTTTACACTATAGTTGAACTAGCTCTATAAGTTAGTTGAAATAATTTTACATTAGAGTTGAACTAGCTCTATAGCCTAGTACAAATAATTTTACACTATAGTTGAACTAGCTCAATAGCCTAGTACAAATAATTTTACACTAGAGTTGGACTAGCTCTACAGCCTAGTACAAATAACTTTACACTAGAGTTGAACTAGCTCTATAGCCTAGTACAAATAACTTTACACTAGAGTTGAACTAGCACTATAAGCTAGTTCAAATAATTTTACACTAGAGTTGAACTAGCTCTATAGCCTAGTAGAAATAATTTTACACTAGAGTTGAACTAGCTCTATAGCCTAGTACAAATAATTTTACACTAGAGTTGAACTAGTTCTATAGCCTACTACAAATAATTTTACAATATAGTTGAACTAGCTCTATAAGCTAGTTGAAATAATTTTACACTAGAGTTGAACTAGCTCTATAGCCTAGTACAAATAATTTTACACTATAGTTGAACTAGCTCTATAAGCTAATTGAAATAATTTTACACTAGAGTTGAACTAGCTCTATAGCCTTGTACAAATAATTTCACACTATAGTTGAACTAGCTCTATAGCCTATTTCAAATAATTTTACACTAGAGTTGAACTAGCGCTATAGACTAGTATACATAATTTTACAATAGAGTTCAACTAGCTCTATATGCTAGTACAAATAATTTTACACTAGAGTTGAACTAGCTCTATAGCCTAGTACAAATAATTTTACACTAGAGTTGAATTAGCTCTATAGCCTAGTACAAATAATTTTACACTATAGTTGAACTAGCTCTATAAGCTAGTTGAAATAATTTTACACTAGAGTTGAACTAGCTCTATAGCCTAGTACAAATAACTTTACACTAGAGTTGAACTAGCACTATAAGCTAGTTCAAATAATTTTACACTAGAGTTGAACTAGCTCTATAGCCTAGTAGAAATAATTTTACACTAGAGTTGAACTAGATCTATAGCCTAGTAGAAATAATTTTACACTAGAGTTGAACTAGCTCTATAGCCTAGTACAAATAATTTTACACTAGAGTTGAACTAGTTCTATAGCCTAGTACAAATAATTTTACACTATAGTTGAACTAGCTCGATAAGCTAGTTGAAATAATTTCACATTAGAGTTGAACTAGCTCTATAGCCTAGTGCAAATAATTTTACACTATAGTTGAACTAGCTCTATAGCCTAGTACAAATAATTTTACACTAGAGTTGGACTAGCTCTACAGCCTATTACAAATAACTTTACACTAGAGTTGAACTAGCTCTATACCCTAGTACAAATAACTTTACACTAGAGTTGAACTAGCACTATAAGCTAGTTCAAATAATTTTACACTAGAGTTGAACTAGCTCTATAGCCTAGTAGAAATAATTTTACACTAGAGTTGAACTAGCTCTATCGCCTAGTACAAATAATTTTACACTATAGTTGAACTAGCTCTATAAGCTAGTTGAAATAATTTTACACTAGAGTTGAACTAGCTCTATAGCCTAGTACAAATAATTTTACACTAGAGTTGAACTAGCTCTATAGCCTAGTACAAATAATTTTACACTAGAGTTGAACTAGCGCTATAAGCAAGTACAAATAATTTTACACTAGAGTTGAACTAGTTCTATAGCCTACTACAAATAATTTTACAATATAGTTGAACTAGCTCTATAAGCTAGTTGAAATAATTTTACACTAGAGTTGAACTAGCTCTATAGCCTAGTACAAATAATTTTACACTATAGTTGAACTAGCTCTATAAGCTAGTTGAAATAATTTTACACTAGAGTTGAACTAGCTCCATAGCCTAGTACAAATAATTTTACACTAGAGTTGAACTAGCTCTATAGCCTAGTACAAATAATTTTACACTAGAGTTGAACTAGCGCTATAAGCTAGTACAAATAATTTTACACTAGAGTTGAACTAGCTCTATAGCCAAGTACAATTAATTTTACACTATAGTTGAACTAGATCTATAGCCAAGTACAAATAATTTTACACTAGAGTTGAACTAGCTCTATAAGCTAGTACTAATAATTTCACACTAGAGTTGAACTAGCTCTATAGCCTAGTACAAATAATTTTACAATATAGTTGAACTAGCTCTATAAGCTAGTTGAAATAATTTTACACTAGAGTTGAACTAGCTCTATAGCCTAGTACAAATAATTTTACACTATAGTTGAACTAGCTCTATAAGCTAGTTGAAATAATTTTACACTCGAGTTGAACTAGCTCTATAGCCTAGTACAAATAATTTTACACTAGAGTTGAACTAGCTCTATAAGCTAGTACAAATAATTTTACACTAGAGTTGAACTAGCTCTCTAGCCTAGTACAAATAATTTTACACTAGAGTTAAACTAGCTCTATCAGCTAGTACAAATAAGTTTACACTATAGTTGAACTAGTTCTATAGCCTAGTACAAATAATTTTACACTAGAGTTGAACTAGCTCTATAGCCTAGTACAATTAATTTTACAATATAGTTGAACTAGCTCTATAAGCTAGTTCAAATAATTTTACACTAGAGTTGGACTAGCTCTACAGCCTAGTACAAATAATTTTACACTATAGTCGAACTAGCTCTATAGCCTAGTAGAAATAATTTTACACTAGAGTTGAACTAGCTCTATAGCCTAGTAGAAATAATTTTACACTAGAGTTGAACTAGCTCTATAGCCTAGTACAAATAATTTTACAGTAGAGTTGAACTAGTTCTATAGCCTAGTACAAATAATTTTACACTATAGTTGAACTAGCTCTATAAGTTAGTTGAAATAATTTTACATTAGAGTTGAACTAGCTCTATAGCCTAGTACAAATAATTTTACACTATAGTTGAACTAGCTCAATAGCCTAGTACAAATAATTTTACACTAGAGTTGGACTAGCTCTACAGCCTAGTACAAATAACTTTACACTAGAGTTGAACTAGCTCTATAGCCTAGTACAAATAACTTTACACTAGAGTTGAACTAGCAATATAAGCTAGTTCAAATAATTTTACACTAGAGTTGAACTAGCTCTATAGCCTAGTAGAAATAATTGTACACCAGAGTTGAACTAGCTCTATAGCCTAGTACAAATAATTTTACACTAGAGTTGAAGTAGTTCTATAGCCTACTACAAATAATTTTACAATATAGTTGAACTAGCTCTATAAGCTAGTTGAAATAATTTTACACTAGAGTTGAACTAGCTCTATAGCCTAGTACAAATAATTTTACACTATAGTTGAACTAGCTCTATAAGCTAATTGAAATAATTTTACACTAGAGTTGAACTAGCTCTATAGCCTTGTACAAATAATTTCACACTATAGTTGAACTAGCTCTATAGCCTAGTACAAATAATTTTACACTAGAGTTGAACTAGCGCTATAGACTAGTATAAATAATTTTACAATAGAGTTCAACTAGCTCTATAAGCTAGTACAAATAATTTTACACTAGAGTTGAACTAGCTCTATAGCCTAGTACAAATAATTTTACACTAGAGTTGAATTAGCTCTATAGCCTAGTACAAATAATTTTACACTATAGTTGAACTAGCTCTATAAGCTAGTTGAAATAATTTTACACTAGAGTTGAACTAGCTCTATAGCCTAGTACAAATAACTTTACACTAGAGTTGAACTAGCACTATAAGCTAGTTCAAATAATTTTACACTAGAGTTGAACTAGCTCTATAGCCTAGTAGAAATAATTTTACACTAGAGTTGAACTAGCTCTATAGCCTAGTAGAAATAATTTTACACTAGAGTTGAACTAGCTCTATAGCCTAGTAAAAATAATTTTACACTAAAGTTGAACTAGTTCTATAGCCTAGTACAAATAATTTTACACTATAGTTGAACTAGCTCGATAAGCTAGTTGAAATAATTTTACATTAGAGTTGAACTAGCTCTATAGCCTAGTGCAAATAATTTTACACTATAGTTGAACTAGCTCTATAGCCTAGTACAAATAATTTTACACTAGAGTTGGACTAGCTCTACAGCCTATTACAAATAACTTTACACTAGAGTTGAACTAGCTCTATACCCTAGTACAAATAACTTTACACTAGAGTTGAACTAGCACTATAAGCTAGTTCAAATAATTTTACACTAGAGTTGAACTAGCTCTATAGCCTAGTAGAAATAATTTTACACTAGAGTTGAACTAGCTCTATCGCCTAGTACAAATAATTTTACACTATAGTTGAACTAGCTCTATAAGCTAGTTGAAATAATTTTACACTAGAGTTGAACTAGCTCTATAGCCTAGTACAAATAATTTTACACTAGAGTTGAACTAGCTCTATAGCCTAGTACAAATAATTTTACACTAGAGTTGAACTAGCTCTATAGCCTAGTACAAATAATTTTACACTAGAGTTGAACTAGCGCTATAAGCAAGTACAAATAATTTTACACTAGAGTTGAACTAGCTCTATAGCCAAGTACAATTAATTTTACACTATAGTTGAACTAGATCTATAGCCAAGTACAAATAATTTTACACTAGAGTTGAACTAGCTCTATAAGCTAGTACTAATAATTTCACACTAGAGTTGAACTAGCTCTATAGCCTAGTACAAATAATTTTACACTATAGTTGAACTAGCTCTATAAGCTAGTTGAAATAATTTTACACTAGAGTTGAACTAGCTCTATAGCCTAGTACAAATAATTTTACACTATAGTTGAACTAGCTCTATAAGCTAGTTGAAATAATTTTACACTAGAGTTGAACTAGCTCTATAGCCTAGTACAAATAATTTTACAATATAGTTGAACTAGCTCTATAAGCTAGTTCAAATAATTTTACACTAGAGTTGGACTAGCTCTACAGCCTAGTACAAATAATTTTACACTATAGTCGAACTAGCTCTATAGCCTAGTAGAAATAATTTTACACTAGAGTTGAACTAGCTCTATAGCCTAGTAGAAATAATTTTACACTAGAGTTGAACTAGCTCTATAGCCTAGTACAAATAATTTTACAGTAGAGTTGAACTAGTTCTATAGCCTAGTACAAATAATTTTACACTATAGTTGAACTAGCTCTATAAGCTAGTTGAAATAATTTTACACTAGAGTTGAACTAGCTCTATAGCCTAGTACAAATAATTTTACACTATAGTTGAACTAGTTCTATAGCCTAGTACAAATAATTTTACACTATAGTTGAACTAGCTCTATAAGTTAGTTGAAATAATTTTACATTAGAGTTGAACTAGCTCTATAGCCTAGTACAAATAATTTTACACTATAGTTGAACTAGCTCAATAGCCTAGTACAAATAATTTTACACTAGAGTTGGACTAGCTCTACAGCCTAGTACAAATAACTTTACACTAGAGTTGAACTAGCTCTATAGCCTAGTACAAATAACTTTACACTAGAGTTGAACTAGCAATATAAGCTAGTTCAAATAATTTTACACTAGAGTTGAACTAGCTCTATAGCCTAGTAGAAATAATTTTACACTAGAGTTGAACTAGCTCTATAGCCTAGTACAAATAATTTTACACTAGAGTTGAACTAGTTCTATAGCCTACTACAAATAATTTTACAATATAGTTGAACTAGCTCTATAAGCTAGTTGAAATAATTTTACACTATAGTTGAACTAGCTCCATAGCCTAGTACAAATAATTTTACACTAGAGTTGAACTAGCTCTATAGCCTAGTACAAATAATTTTACACTAGAGTTGAACTAGCGCTATAAGCTAGTACAAATAATTTTACACTAGAGTTGAACTAGCTCTATAGCCAAGTACAATTAATTTTACACTATAGTTGAACTAGATCTATAGCCAAGTACAAATAATTTTACACTAGAGTTGAACTAGCTCTATAAGCTAGTACTAATAATTTCACACTAGAGTTGAACTAGCTCTATAGCCTAGTACAAATAATTTTACAATATAGTTGAACTAGCTCTATAAGCTAGTTGAAATAATTTTACACTAGAGTTGAACTAGCTCTATAGCCTAGTACAAATAATTTTACACTATAGTTGAACTAGCTCTATAAGCTAGTTGAAATAATTTTACACTCGAGTTGAACTAGCTCTATAGCCTAGTACAAATAATTTTACACTAGAGTTGAACTAGCTCTATAAGCTAGTACAAATAATTTTACACTAGAGTTGAACTAGCTCTCTAGCCTAGTACAAATAATTTTACACTAGAGTTAAACTAGCTCTATCAGCTAGTACAAATAAGTTTACACTATAGTTGAACTAGTTCTATAGCCTAGTACAAATAATTTTACACTAGAGTTGAACTAGCTCTATAGCCTAGTACAATTAATTTTACAATATAGTTGAACTAGCTCTATAAGCTAGTTCAAATAATTTTACACTAGAGTTGGACTAGCTCTACAGCCTAGTACAAATAATTTTACACTATAGTCGAACTAGCTCTATAGCCTAGTAGAAATAATTTTACACTAGAGTTGAACTAGCTCTATAGCCTAGTAGAAATAATTTTACACTAGAGTTGAACTAGCTCTATAGCCTAGTACAAATAATTTTACAGTAGAGTTGAACTAGTTCTATAGCCTAGTACAAATAATTTTACACTATAGTTGAACTAGCTCTATAAGTTAGTTGAAATAATTTTACATTAGAGTTGAACTAGCTCTATAGCCTAGTACAAATAATTTTACACTATAGTTGAACTAGCTCAATAGCCTAGTACAAATAATTTTACACTAGAGTTGGACTAGCTCTACAGCCTAGTACAAATAACTTTACACTAGAGTTGAACTAGCTCTATAGCCTAGTACAAATAACTTTACACTAGAGTTGAACTAGCAATATAAGCTAGTTCAAATAATTTTACACTAGAGTTGAACTAGCTCTATAGCCTAGTAGAAATAATTGTACACCAGAGTTGAACTAGCTCTATAGCCTAGTACAAATAATTTTACACTAGAGTTGAAGTAGTTCTATAGCCTACTACAAATAATTTTACAATATAGTTGAACTAGCTCTATAAGCTAGTTGAAATAATTTTACACTAGAGTTGAACTAGCTCTATAGCCTAGTACAAATAATTTTACACTATAGTTGAACTAGCTCTATAAGCTAATTGAAATAATTTTACACTAGAGTTGAACTAGCTCTATAGCCTTGTACAAATAATTTCACACTATAGTTGAACTAGCTCTATAGCCTAGTACAAATAATTTTACACTAGAGTTGAACTAGCGCTATAGACTAGTATAAATAATTTTACAATAGAGTTCAACTAGCTCTATAAGCTAGTACAAATAATTTTACACTAGAGTTGAACTAGCTCTATAGCCTAGTACAAATAATTTTACACTAGAGTTGAATTAGCTCTATAGCCTAGTACAAATAATTTTACACTATAGTTGAACTAGCTCTATAAGCTAGTTGAAATAATTTTACACTAGAGTTGAACTAGCTCTATAGCCTAGTACAAATAACTTTACACTAGAGTTGAACTAGCACTATAAGCTAGTTCAAATAATTTTACACTAGAGTTGAACTAGCTCTATAGCCTAGTAGAAATAATTTTACACTAGAGTTGAACTAGCTCTATAGCCTAGTAGAAATAATTTTACACTAGAGTTGAACTAGCTCTATAGCCTAGTAAAAATAATTTTACACTAAAGTTGAACTAGTTCTATAGCCTAGTACAAATAATTTTACACTATAGTTGAACTAGCTCGATAAGCTAGTTGAAATAATTTTACATTAGAGTTGAACTAGCTCTATAGCCTAGTGCAAATAATTTTACACTATAGTTGAACTAGCTCTATAGCCTAGTACAAATAATTTTACACTAGAGTTGGACTAGCTCTACAGCCTATTACAAATAACTTTACACTAGAGTTGAACTAGCTCTATACCCTAGTACAAATAACTTTACACTAGAGTTGAACTAGCACTATAAGCTAGTTCAAATAATTTTACACTAGAGTTGAACTAGCTCTATAGCCTAGTAGAAATAATTTTACACTAGAGTTGAACTAGCTCTATCGCCTAGTACAAATAATTTTACACTATAGTTGAACTAGCTCTATAAGCTAGTTGAAATAATTTTACACTAGAGTTGAACTAGCTCTATAGCCTAGTACAAATAATTTTACACTAGAGTTGAACTAGCTCTATAGCCTAGTACAAATAATTTTACACTAGAGTTGAACTAGCTCTATAGCCTAGTACAAATAATTTTACACTAGAGTTGAACTAGCGCTATAAGCAAGTACAAATAATTTTACACTAGAGTTGAACTAGCTCTATAGCCAAGTACAATTAATTTTACACTATAGTTGAACTAGATCTATAGCCAAGTACAAATAATTTTACACTAGAGTTGAACTAGCTCTATAAGCTAGTACTAATAATTTCACACTAGAGTTGAACTAGCTCTATAGCCTAGTACAAATAATTTTACACTATAGTTGAACTAGCTCTATAAGCTAGTTGAAATAATTTTACACTAGAGTTGAACTAGCTCTATAGCCTAGTACAAATAATTTTACACTATAGTTGAACTAGCTCTATAAGCTAGTTGAAATAATTTTACACTAGAGTTGAACTAGCTCTATAGCCTAGTACAAATAATTTTACAATATAGTTGAACTAGCTCTATAAGCTAGTTCAAATAATTTTACACTAGAGTTGGACTAGCTCTACAGCCTAGTACAAATAATTTTACACTATAGTCGAACTAGCTCTATAGCCTAGTAGAAATAATTTTACACTAGAGTTGAACTAGCTCTATAGCCTAGTAGAAATAATTTTACACTAGAGTTGAACTAGCTCTATAGCCTAGTACAAATAATTTTACAGTAGAGTTGAACTAGTTCTATAGCCTAGTACAAATAATTTTACACTATAGTTGAACTAGCTCTATAAGCTAGTTGAAATAATTTTACACTAGAGTTGAACTAGCTCTATAGCCTAGTACAAATAATTTTACACTATAGTTGAACTAGTTCTATAGCCTAGTACAAATAATTTTACACTATAGTTGAACTAGCTCTATAAGTTAGTTGAAATAATTTTACATTAGAGTTGAACTAGCTCTATAGCCTAGTACAAATAATTTTACACTATAGTTGAACTAGCTCAATAGCCTAGTACAAATAATTTTACACTAGAGTTGGACTAGCTCTACAGCCTAGTACAAATAACTTTACACTAGAGTTGAACTAGCTCTATAGCCTAGTACAAATAACTTTACACTAGAGTTGAACTAGCAATATAAGCTAGTTCAAATAATTTTACACTAGAGTTGAACTAGCTCTATAGCCTAGTAGAAATAATTTTACACTAGAGTTGAACTAGCTCTATAGCCTAGTACAAATAATTTTACACTAGAGTTGAACTAGTTCTATAGCCTACTACAAATAATTTTACAATATAGTTGAACTAGCTCTATAAGCTAGTTGAAATAATTTTACACTAGAGTTGAACTAGCTCTATAGCCTAGTACAAATAATTTTACACTATAGTTGAACTAGCTCTATAAGCTAATTGAAATAATTTTACACTAGAGTTGAACTAGCTCTATAGCCTTGTACAAATAATTTCACACTATAGTTGAACTAGCTCTATAGCCTAGTACAAATAATTTTACACTAGAGTTGAACTAGCGCTATAGACTAGTATAAATAATTTTACAATAGAGTTCAACTAGCTCTATAAGCTAGTACAAATAATTTTACACTAGAGTTGAACTAGCTCTATAGCCTAGTACAAATAATTTTACACTAGAGTTGAATTAGCTCTATAGCCTAGTACAAATAATTTTACACTATAGTTGAACTAGCTCTATAAGCTAGTTGAAATAATTTTACACTAGAGTTGAACTAGCTCTATAGCCTAGTACAAATAACTTTACACTAGAGTTGAACTAGCACTATAAGCTAGTTCAAATAATTTTACACTAGAGTTGAACTAGCTCTATAGCCTAGTAGAAATAATTTTACACTAGAGTTGAACTAGCTCTATAGCCTAGTAGAAATAATTTTACACTAGAGTTGAACTAGCTCTATAGCCTAGTACAAATAATTTTACACTAAAGTTGAACTAGTTCTATAGCCTAGTACAAATAATTTTACACTATAGTTGAACTAGCTCGATAAGCTAGTTGAAATAATTTTACATTAGAGTTGAACTAGCTCTATAGCCTAGTGCAAATAATTTTACACTATAGTTGAACTAGCTCTATAGCCTAGTACAAATAATTTTACACTAGAGTTGGACTAGCTCTACAGCCTATTACAAATAACTTTACACTAGAGTTGAACTAGCTCTATACCCTAGTACAAATAACTTTACACTAGAGTTGAACTAGCACTATAAGCTAGTTCAAATAATTTTACACTAGAGTTGAACTAGCTCTACAGCCTAGTAGAAATAATTTTACACTAGAGTTGAACTAGCTCTATCGCCTAGTACAAATAATTTTACACTATAGTTGAACTAGCTCTATAAGCTAGTTGAAATAATTTTACACTGGAGTTGAACTAGCTCTATAGCCTAGTACAAATAATTTTACACTAGAGTTGAACTAGCTCTATAGCCTAGTACAAATAATTTTACACTAGAGTTGAACTAGCGCTATAAGCAAGTACAAATAATTTTACACTAGAGTTGAACTAGCTCTATAGCCAAGTACAATTAATTTTACACTATAGTTGAACTAGATCTATAGCCAAGTACAAATAATTTTACACTAGAGTTGAACTAGCTCTATAAGCTAGTACTAATAATTTCACACTAGAGTTGAACTAGCTCTATAGCCTAGTACAAATAATTTTACACTATAGTTGAACTAGCTCTATAAGCTAGTTGAAATAATTTTACACTAGAGTTGAACTAGCTCTATAGCCTAGTACAAATAATTTTACACTATAGTTGAACTAGCTCTATAAGCTAGTTGAAATAATTTTACACTAGAGTTGAACTAGCTCTATAGCCTAGTACAAATAATTTTACACTAGAGTTGAACTAGCTCTATAAGCTAGTACAAATAATTTTACACTAGAGTTGAACTAGCTCTATAGCCTAGTACAAATAATTTTACACTAGAGTTAAACTAGCTCTATCAGCTAGAACAAATAAGTTTACACTATAGTTGAACTAGCTCTATAGCCTAGTACAAATAATTTTACACTAGAGTTGAACTAGCTCTATAGCCTAGTACAATTAATTTTACAATATAGTTGAACTAGCTCTATAAGCTAGTTCAAATAATTTTACACTAGAGTTGGACTAGCTCTACAGCCTAGTACAAATAATTTTACACTATAGTCGAACTAGCTCTATAGCCTAGTAGAAATAATTTTACACTAGAGTTGAACTAGCTCTATAGCCTAGTAGAAATAATTTTACACTAGAGTTGAACTAGCTCTATAGCCTAGTACAAATAATTTTACAATAGAGTTGAACTAGTTCTATAGCCTAGTACAAATAATTTTACACTATAGTTGAACTAGCTCTATAAGCTAGTTGAAATAATTTTATATTAGAGTTGAACTAGCTCTATAGCCTAGTACAAATAATTTTACACTATAGTTGAACTAGCTCTATAGCCTAGTACAAATAATTTTACACTAGAGTTGGACTAGCTCTACAGCCTAGTACAAATAACTTTACACTAGAGTTGAACTAGCTCTATAGCCTAGTACAAATAACTTTACACTAGAGTTGAACTAGCACTATAAGCTAGTTCAAATAATTTTACACTAGAGTTGAACTAGCTCTATAGCCTAGTAGAAATAATTTTACACTAGAGTTGAACTAGCTCTATAGCCTAGTACAAATAATTTTACACTAGAGTTTAACTAGTTCTATAGCCTACTACAAATAATTTTACAATATAGTTGAACTAGCTCTATAAGCTAGTTGAAATAATTTTACACTAGAGTTGAACTAGCTCTATAGCCTAGTACAAATAATTTTACACTATAGTTGAACTAGCTCTATAAGCTAATTGAAATAATTTTACACTAGAGTTGAACTAGCTCTATAGCCTTGTACAAATAATTTTACACTATAGTTAAACTAGCTCTATAGCCTAGTACAAATAATTTTACACTAGAGTTGAACTAGCGCTATAGCCTAGTACAAATAATTTTACAATAGAGTTCAACTAGCTCTATAAGCTAGTACAAATAATTTTACACTAGAGTTGAACTAGCTCTATAGCCTAGTACAAATAATTTTACACTAGAGTTGAACTAGCTCTATAAGCTAGTACAAATAATTTTACACTAGAGTTGAACTAGCTCTATAAGCTAGTACAAATAATTTTTTCACTAGAGTTGAACTAGCTCTAACAGTTAGTACAAGTAAGTTTACACTATAGTTGAACTAGCTCTATAGCCTAGTACAAATAATTTTACACTAGAGTTGAACTAGCTCTATAGCCTAGTACAATTAATTTTACAATATAAGTGAACTTGCTCTATAAGCTAGTTCAAATAATTTTACACTAGAGTTGGACTAGCTCTACAGCCTAGTACAAATAATTTTACACTAGAGTTGAACTAGGTCTATAGCCTAGTACAAATAACTTTACACTAGAGTTGAACTAGCACTATAAGCTAGTTCAAATAATTTTACACTAGAGTTGAACTAGCTCTATAGCCTAGTAGAAATAATTTTACACTAGAGTTGAACTAGCTCTATAGCCTAGTAGAAATAATTTTACACTAGAGTTGAACTAGCTCTATAGCCTAGTACAAATAATTTTACACTAGAGTTGAACTAGTTCTATAGCCTAGTACAAATAATTTTACACTATAGTTGAACTAGCTCTATAAGCTAGTTGAAATAATTTTACATTAGAGTTGAACTAGCTCTATAGCCTAGTACAAATAATTTTACACTATAGTTGAACTAGCTCTATAGCCTAGTACAAATAATTTTACACTAGAGTTGGACTAGCTCTACAGCCTAGTACAAATAACTTTACACTAGATTTGAACTAGCTCTATAGCCTAGTACAAATAACTTTACACTAGAGTTGAACTAGCACTATAAGCTAGTTCAAATAATTTTACACTAGAGTTGAACTAGCTCTATAGCCTAGTAGAAATAATTTTACACTAGAGTTGAACTAGCTCTATAGCCTAGTACAAATAAGTTTACACTATAGTTGAACTAGCTCTATAGCCTAGTACAAATAATTTTACACTATAGTTGAACTAGCTCTATAGCCTAGTACAAATAATTTTACACTAGAGTTGAACTAGCTCTACAGCCTAGTACAAATAACTTTACACTAGAGTTGAACTAGCTCTATAGCCTAGTACAAATAACTTTACACTAGAGTTGAACTAGCACTATAAGCTAGTTCAAATAATTTTACACTAGAGTTGAACTAGCTCTATAGCCTAGTAGAAATAATTTTATACTAGAGTTGAACCAGCTCTATAGCCTAGTACAAATAATTTTACACTAGAGTTGAACTAGTTCTATAGCCTACTACAAATAATTTTAAAATATAGTTGAACTAGCTCTATAAGCTAGTTGAAATAATTTTACACTAGAGTTGAACTAGCTCTATAGCCTAGTACAAATAATTTTACACTATAGTTGAACTAGCTCTATAAGCTAGTTGAAATAATTTTACACTAGAGTTGAACTAGCTCTATAGCCTAGTACAAATAATTTTACACTATAGTTGAACTAGCTCTATAGCCTAGTACAAATAATTTTACACTAGAGTTGGACTAGCTCTACAGCCTATTACAAATAACTTTACACTAGAGTTGAACTAGCTCTATACCCTAGTACAAATAACTTTACACTAGAGTTGAACTAGCACTATAAGCTAGTTCAAATAATTTTACACTAGAGTTGAACTAGCTCTATAGCCTAGTAGAAATAATTTTACACTAGAGTTGAACTAGCTCTATCGCCTAGTACAAATAATTTTACACTATAGTTGAACTAGCTCTATAAGCTAGTTGAAATAATTTTACACTAGAGTTGAACTAGCTCTATAGCCTAGTACAAATAATTTTACACTAGAGTTGAACTAGCTCTATAGCCTAGTACAAATAATTTTACACTAGAGTTGAACTAGCGCTATAAGCAAGTACAAATAATTTTACACTAGAGTTGAACTAGCTCTATAGCCAAGTACAATTAATTTTACACTATAGTTGAACTAGATCTATAGCCAAGTACAAATAATTTTACACTAGAGTTGAACTAGCTCTATAAGCTAGTACTAATAATTTCACACTAGAGTTGAACTAGCTCTATAGCCTAGTACAAATAATTTTACACTATAGTTGAACTAGCTCTATAAGCTAGTTGAAATAATTTTACACTAGAGTTGAACTAGCTCTATAGCCTAGTACAAATAATTTTACACTATAGTTGAACTAGCTCTATAAGCTAGTTGAAATAATTTTACACTAGAGTTGAACTAGCTCTATAGCCTAGTACAAATAATTTTACACTAGAGTTGAACTAGCTCTATAAGCTAGTACAAATAATTTTACACTAGAGTTGAACTAGCTCTATAGCCTAGTACAAATAATTTTACACTAGAGTTAAACTAGCTCTATCAGCTAGTACAAATAAATTTACACTATAGTTGAACTAGCTCTATAGCCTAGTACAAATAATTTTACACTAGAGTTGAACTAGCTCTATAGCCTAGTACAATTAATTTTACAATATAGTTGAACTAGCTCTATAAGCTAGTTCAAATAATTTTACACTAGAGTTGGACTAGCTCTACAGCCTAGTACAAATAATTTTACACTATAGTCGAACTAGCTCTATAGCCTAGTAGAAATAATTTTACACTAGAGTTGAACTAGCTCTATAGCCTAGTAGAAATAATTTTACACTAGAGTTGAACTAGCTCTATAGCCTAGTACAAATAATTTTACAATAGAGTTGAACTAGTTCTATAGCCTAGTACAAATAATTTTACACTATAGTTGAACTAGCTCTATAAGCTAGTTGAAATAATTTTATATTAGAGTTGAACTAGCTCTATAGCCTAGTACAAATAATTTTACACTATAGTTGAACTAGCTCTATAGCCTAGTACAAATAATTTTACACTAGAGTTGGACTAGCTCTACAGCCTAGTACAAATAACTTTACACTAGAGTTGAACTAGCTCTATAGCCTAGTACAAATAACTTTACACTAGAGTTGAACTAGCACTATAAGCTAGTTCAAATAATTTTACACTAGAGTTGAACTAGCTCTATAGCCTAGTAGAAATAATTTTACACTAGAGTTGAACTAGCTCTATAGCCTAGTACAAATAATTTTACACTAGAGTTTAACTAGTTCTATAGCCTACTACAAATAATTTTACAATATAGTTGAACTAGCTCTATAAGCTAGTTGAAATAATTTTACACTAGAGTTGAACTAGCTCTATAGCCTAGTACAAATAATTTTACACTATAGTTGAACTAGCTCTATAAGCTAATTGAAATAATTTTACACTAGAGTTGAACTAGCTCTATAGCCTTGTACAAATAATTTTACACTATAGTTAAACTAGCTCTATAGCCTAGTACAAATAATTTTACACTAGAGTTGAACTAGCGCTATAGCCTAGTACAAATAATTTTACAATAGAGTTCAACTAGCTCTATAAGCTAGTACAAATAATTTTACATTAGAGTTGAACTAGCTCTATAGCCTAGTACAAATAATTTTACACTAGAGTTGAACTAGCTCTATAAGCTAGTACAAATAATTTTACACTAGAGTTGAACTAGCTCTATAAGCTAGTACAAATAATTTTTTCACTAGAGTTGAACTAGCTCTAACAGCTAGTACAAGTAAGTTTACACTATAGTTGAACTAGCTCTATAGCCTAGTACAAATAATTTTACACTAGAGTTGAACTAGCTCTATAGCCTAGTACAATTAATTTTACAATATAAGTGAACTTGCTCTATAAGCTAGTTCAAATAATTTTACACTAGAGTTGGACTAGCTCTACAGCCTAGTACAAATAATTTTACACTAGAGTTGAACTAGGTCTATAGCCTAGTACAAATAACTTTACACTAGAGTTGAACTAGCACTATAAGCTAGTTCAAATAATTTTACACTAGAGTTGAACTAGCTCTATAGCCTAGTAGAAATAATTTTACACTAGAGTTGACTAGCTCTATAGCCTAGTAGAAATAATTTTACACTAGAGTTGAACTAGCTCTATAGCCTAGTACAAATAATTTTACACTAGAGTTGAACTAGTTCTATAGCCTAGTACAAATAATTTTACACTATAGTTGAACTAGCTCTATAAGCTATTTGAAATAATTTTACATTAGAGTTGAACTAGCTCTATAGCCTAGTACAAATAATTTTACACTATAGTTGAACTAGCTCTATAGCCTAGTACAAATAATTTTACACTAGAGTTGGACTAGCTCTACAGCCTAGTACAAATAACTTTACACTAGATTTGAACTAGCTCTATAGCCTAGTACAAATAACTTTACACTAGAGTTGAACTAGCACTATAAGCTAGTTCAAATAATTTTACACTAGAGTTGAACTAGCTCTATAGCCTAGTAGAAATAATTTTACACTAGAGTTGAACTAGCTCTATAGCCTAGTACAAATAAGTTTACACTATAGTTGAACTAGCTCTATAGCCTTGTACAAATAATTTTACACTATAGTTGAACTAGCTCTATAGCCTAGTACAAATAATTTTACACTAGAGTTGAACTAGCTCTACAGCCTAGTACAAATAACTTTACACTAGAGTTGAACTAGCTCTATAGCCTAGTACAAATAACTTTACACTAGAGTTGAACTAGCACTATAAGCTAGTTCAAATAATTTTACACTAGAGTTGAACTAGCTCTATAGCCTAGTAGAAATAATTTTACACTAGAGTTGAACTAGCTCTATAGCCTAGTACAAATAATTTTACACTAGAGTTGAACTAGTTCTATAGCCTACTACAAATAATTTTAAAATATAGTTGAACTAGCTTTATAAGCTAGTTGAAATAATTTTACACTAGAGTTGAACTAGCTCTATAGCCTAGTACAAATAATTTTACACTATAGTTGAACTAGCTCTATAAGCTAGTTGAAATAATTTTACACTAGAGTTGAACTAGCTCTATAGCCTAGTACAAATAATTTTACACTATAGTTGAACTAGCTCTATAGCTTAGTACAAATAATTTTACACTAGAGTTGAACTAGCGCTATAGCCTAGTACAAATAATATTACAATAGAGTTCAACTAGCTCTATAAGCTAGTACAAATAATTTTACACTAGAGTTGAACTAGCTCTATAGCCTAGTAGAAATAATTTTACACTAGAGTTGAACTAGCTCTATAGCCTAGTACAAATAATTTTACACTAGAATTGAACTAGCTCTATAAGCTAGTTGAAATAACTTTACACTAGAGTTGAACTAGCTCTATAGCCTAGTACAAATAAGTTTACACTATAGTTGAACTAGCTCTATAGCCTAGTACAAATAATTTTACACTAGAGTTGAACTAGCGCTATAGCCTAGTACAAATAATATTACAATAGAGTTCAACTAGCTCTATAAGCTAGTACAAATAATTTTACACTAGAGTTGAACTAGCTCTATAGCCTAGTAGAAATAATTTTACACTAGAGTTGAATTAGTTCTATAGCCTAGTACAAATAATTTTACACTATAGTTTAACTAGCTCTATAAGCTAGTTGAAATAATTTTACACTAGAGTTGAACTAGCTCTATAGCCTAGTACAAATAATTTTACACTATAGTTGAACTAGCTCTATAGCCTAGTACAAATAATTTTACACTAGAGTTGAACTAGCGCTATAGCCTAGTACAAATAATATTACAATAGAGTTCAACTAGCTCTATAAGCTAGTACAAATAATTTTACACTAGAGTTGAACTAGCTCTATAGCCTAGTAGAAATAATTTTACACTAGAGTTGAATTAGCTCTATAGCCTAGTACAAATAATTTTACACTATAGTTGAACTAGCTCTATTAGCTAGTTGAAATAATTTTACACTAGAGTTGAACTAGCTCTATAGCCTAGTACAAATAACTTTACACTAGAGTTGAACTAGCACTATAAGCTAGTTCAAATAATTTTACACTAGAGTTGAACTAGCTCTATAGCCTAGTAGAAACAATTTTACACTAGAGTTGAACTAGCTCTATAGCCTAGTAGAAATAATTTTACACTAGAGTTGGACTAGCTCTATAAGCTAGTACAAATAATTTTACAATAGAGTTGAACTAGCTCTATAGCCTAGTACAAATAATTTTTTCACTAGAGTTGAACTAGCTCTAACAGCTAGTACAAGTAAGTTTACACTACAGTTGAACTAGCTCTATAGCCTAGTACAAATAATTTTACACTAGAGTTGAACTAGCTCCATAGCCTAGTACAATTAATTTTACAATATAAGTGAACTTGCTCTATAAGCTAGTTCAAATAATTTTACACTAGAGTTGGACTAGCTCTACAGCCTAGTACAAATAATTTTACACTAGGTCTATAGCCTAGTACAAATAATTTTACACTAGGTCTATAGCCTAGTACAAATAACTTTACACTAGAGTTGAACTAGCACTATAAGCTAGTTCAAATAATTTTACACTAGAGTTGAACTAGCTCTATAGCCTAGTAGAAATAATTTTACACTAGAGTTGAACTAGCTCTATAGCCTAGTAGAAATAATTTTACACTAGAGTTGAACTAGCTCTATAGCCTAGTACAAATAATTTTACACTAGAGTTGAACTAGTTCTATAGCCTAGTACAAATAATTTTACACTATAGTTGAACTAGCTCTATAAGCTAGTTGAAATAATTTTACATTAGAGTTGAACTAGCTCTATAGCCTAGTACAAATAATTTTGCACTATAGTTGAACTAGCTGTATAGCCTAGTACAAATAATTTTACACTAGAGTTGGACTAGCTCTACAGCCTAGTACAAATAACTTTACACTAGAGTTGAACTAGCTCCATAGCCTAGTACAAATAACTTTACACTAGAGTTGAACTAGCACTATAAGCTAGTTCAAATAATTTTACACTAGAGTTGAACTAGCTCTATAGCCTAGTAGAAATAATTTTACACTAGAGTTGAACTAGCTCTATAGCCTAGTACAAATAAGTTTACACTATAGTTGAACTAGCTCTATAGCCTAGTACAAATAATTTTACACTATAGTTGAACTAGCTCTATAGCCTAGTACAAATAATTTTACACTAGAGTTGGACTAGCTCTACAGCCTAGTACAAATAACTTTACACTAGAGTTGAACTAGCTCTATAGCCTAGTACAAATAACTTTACACTAGTGTTGAACTAGCACTATAAGCTAGTTCAAATAATTTTACACTAGAGTTGAACTAGCTCTATAGCCTAGTAGAAATAATTCTACACTAGAGTTGAACTAGCTCTATAGCCTAGTACAAATAATTTTACACTAGAGTTGAACTAGTTCTATAGCCTACTACAAATAATTTTAAAATATAGTTGAACTAGCTCTATAAGCTAGTTGAAATAATTTCACACTAGAGTTGAACTAGCTCTATAGCCTAGTACAAATAATTTTACACTAGAGTTGAACTAGCTCTATAAGCTAGTTGAAATAATTTTACACTAGAGTTGAACTAGCTCTATAGCCTAGTACAAATAATTTTACACTATAGTTGAACTAGCTCTATAAGCTAGTTGAAATAATTTTACACTAGAGTTGAACTAGCTCTATAGCCTAGTACAAATAATTTTACACTAGAGTTGAACTAGCTCTATAAGCTAGTACAAATAATTTTACACTAGAGTTGAACTAGCTCTATAGCCTAGTACAAATAATTTTACACTAGAGTTAAACTAGCTCTATCAGCTAGTACAAATAAGTTTACACTATAGTTGAACTAGCTCTATAGCCTAGTACAAATAATTTTACACTAGAGTTGAACTAGCTCTATAGCCTAGTACAATTAATTTTACAATATAGTTGAACTAGCTCTATAAGCTAGTTCAAATAATTTTACACTAGAGTTGGACTAGCTCTACTGCCTAGTACAAATAATTTTACACTATAGTCGAACTAGCTCTATAGCCTAGTAGAAATAATTTTACACTAGAGTTGAACTAGCTCTATAGCCTAGTAGAAATAATTTTACACTAGAGTTGAACTAGCTCTATAGCCTAGTACAAATAATTTTACAGTAGAGTTGAACTAGTTCTATAGCCTAGTACAAATAATTTTACACTATAGTTGAACTAGCTCTATAAGCTAGTTGAAATAATTTTACATTAGAGTTGAACTAGCTCTATAGCCTAGTACAAATAATTTTACACTATAGTTGAACTAGCTCTATAGCCTAGTACAAATAATTTTACACTAGAGTTGGACTAGCTCTACAGCCTAGTACAAATAACTTTACACTAGAGTTGAACTAGCACTATAAGCTAGTTCAAATAATTTTACACTAGAGTTGAACTAGCTCTATAGCCTAGTAGAAATAATTTTACACTAGAGTTGAACTAGCTCTATAGCCTAGTAGAAATAATTTTACACTGGAGTTGAACTAGCTCTATAGCCTAGTACAAATAACTTTACACTAGAGTTGAACTAGTTCTATAGCCTAGTACAAATAATTTTACACTATAGTTGAACTAGCTCTATAAGCTAGTTGAAATAATTTTACATTAGAGTTGAACTAGCTCTATAGCCTAGTACAAATAATTTTGCACTATAGTTGAACTAGCTGTATAGCCTAGTACAAATAATTTTACACTAGAGTTGGACTAGCTCTACAGCCTAGTACAAATAACTTTACACTAGAGTTGAACTAGCTCCATAGCCTAGTACAAATAACTTTACACTAGAGTTGAACTAGCTCTATAGCCTTGTACAAATAATTTTACACTATAGTTGAACTAGCTCTATAGCCTAGTACAAATAATTTTACACTAGAGTTGAACTAGCGCTATAGCCTAGTACAAATAATTTTACAATAGAGTTCAACTAGCTCTATAAGCTAGTACAAATAATTTTACACTAGAGTTGAACTAGCTCTATAGCCTAGTAGAAATAATTTTACACTAGAGTTGAATTAGCTCTATAGCCTAGTACAAATAATTTTACACTATAGTTGAACTAGCTCTATAAGCTAGTTGAAATAATTTTACACTAGAGTTGAACTAGCTCTATAGCCTAGTACAAATAATTTTACACTATAGTTGAACAAGCTCTATAGCCTAGTACAAATAATTTTACACTAGAGTTGAACTAGCGCTATAGCCTAGTACAAATAATATTACAATAGAGTTCAACTAGCTCTATAAGCTAGTACAAATAATTTTACACTAGAGTTGAACTAGCTCTATAGCCTAGTAGAAATAATTTTACACTAGAGTTGAATTAGCTCTATAGCCTAGTACAAATAATTTTACACTATAGTTGAACTAGCTCTATAAGCTAGTTGAAATAATTTTACACTAGAGTTGAACTAGCTCTATAGCCTAGTACAAATAACTTTACACTAGAGTTGAACTAGCACTATAAGCTAATTCAAATAATTTTACACTAGAGTTGAACTAGCTCTATAGCCTAGTAGAAACAATTTTACACTAGAGTTGAACTAGCTCTATAGCCTAGTAGAAATAATTTTACACTAGAGTTGAACTAGCTCTATAAGCTAGTACAAATAATTTTACAATAGAGTTGAACTAGCTCTATAGCCTAGTACAAATAATTTTTTCACTAGAGTTGAACTAGCTCTAACAGCTAGTACAAATAAGTTTACACTATAGTTGAACTAGCTCTATAGCCTAGTACAAATAATTTTACACTAGAGTTGAACTAGCTCTATAGCCTAGTACAAATAATTTTACACTAGAGTTGAACTAGCTCTATAAGCTAGTACAAATAATTTTACAATAGAGTTGAACTAGCTCTATAGCCTAGTACAAATAATTTTTTCACTAGAGTTGAACTAGCTCTAACAGCTAGTACAAATAAGTTTACACTATAGTTGAACTAGCTCTATAGCCTAGTACAAATAATTTTACACTAGAGTTGCACTAGCTCCATAGCCTAGTACAATTAATTTTACAATATAAGTGAACTTGCTCTATAAGCTAGTTCAAATAATTTTACACTAGAGTTGGACAAGCTCTACAGCCTAGTACAAATAATTTTACACTATAGTTGAACTAGGTCTATAGCCTAGTACAAATAACTTTACACTAGAGTTGAACTAGCACTATAAGCTAGTTCAAATAATTTTACACTAGAGTTGAACTAGCTCTATAGCCTAGTAGAAATAATTTTACACTAGAGTTGAACTAGCTCTATAGCCTAGTAGAAATAATTTTACACTAGAGTTGAACTAGCTCTATAGCCTAGTACAAATAATTTTACACTAGAGTTGAACTAGTTCTATAGCCTAGTACAAATAATTTTACACTATAGTTGAACTAGCTCTATAAGCTAGTTGAAATAATTTTACATTAGAGTTGAACTAGCTCTATAGCCTAGTACAAATAATTTTGCACTATAGTTGAACTAGCTGTATAGCCTAGTACGAATAATTTTACACTAGAGTTGGACTAGCTCTACAGCCTAGTACAAATAACTTTACACTAGAGTTGAACTAGCACTATAAGCTAGTTCAAATAATTTTACACTAGAGTTGAACTAGCTCTATAGCCTAGTAGAAATAATTTTACACTAGAGTTGAACTAGCTCTATAGCCTAGTACAAATAAGTTTACACTATAGTTGAACTAGCTCTATAGCCTAGTACAAATAATTTTACACTATAGTTGAACTAGCTCTATAGCCTAGTACAAATAATTTTACACTAGAGTTGGACTAGCTCTACAGCCTAGTACAAATAACTTTACACTAGAGTTGAACTAGCTCTATAGCCTAGTACAAATAACTTTACACTAGAGTTGAACTAGCACTATAAGCTAGTTCAAATAATTTTACACTAGAGTTGAACTAGCTCTATAGCCTAGTAGAAATAATTTTACACTAGAGTTGAACTAGCTCTATAGCCTAGTACAAATAATTTTACACTAGAGTTGAACTAGTTCTATAGCCTACTACAAATAATTTTAAAATATAGTTGAACTAGCTCTATAAGCTAGTTGAAATAATTTCACACTAGAGTTGAACTAGCTCTATAGCCTAGTACAAATAATTTTACACTAGAGTTGAACTAGCTCTATAAGCTAGTTGAAATAATTTTACACTAGAGTTGAACTAGCTCTATAGCCTAGTACAAATAATTTTACACTATAGTTGAACTAGCTCTATAAGCTAGTTGAAATAATTTTACACTAGAGTTGAACTAGCTCTATAGCCTAGTACAAATAATTTTACACTAGAGTTGAACTAGCTCTATAAGCTAGTACAAATAATTTTACACTAGAGTTGAACTAGCTCTATAGCCTAGTACAAATAATTTTACACTAGAGTTAAACTAGCTCTATCAGCTAGTACAAATAAGTTCACACTATAGTTGAACTAGCTCTATAGCCTAGTACAAATAATTTTACACTAGAGTTGAACTAGCTCTATAGCCTAGTACAATTAATTTTACAATATAGTTGAACTAGCTCTATAAGCTAGTTCAAATAATTTTACACTAGAGTTGGACTAGCTCTATAGCCTAGTAGAAATAATTTTACACTAGAGTTGAACTAGCTCTATAGCCTAGTACAAATAATTTTACAGTAGAGTTGAACTAGTTCTATAGCCTAGTACAAATAATTTTACACTATAGTTGAACTAGCTCTATAAGCTAGTTGAAATAATTTTACATTAGAGTTGAACTAGCTCTATAGCCTAGTACAAATAATTTTACACTATAGTTGAACTAGCTCTATAGCCTAGTACAAATAATTTTACACTAGAGTTGGACTAGCTCTACAGCCTAGTACAAATAACTTTACACTAGAGTTGAACTAGCTCTATAGCCTAGTACAAATAACTTTACACTAGAGTTGAACTAGCACTATAAGCGAGTTCAAATAATTTTACACTAGAGTTGAACTAGCTCTATAGCCTAGTAGAAATAATTTTACACTAGAGTTGAACTAGCTCTATAGCCTAATACAAATAATTTTACACTAGAGTTGAACTAGTTCTATAGCCTACTACAAATAATTTTACAATATAGTTGAACTAGCTCTATAAGCTAGTTGAAATAATTTTACACTAGAGTTGAACTAGCTCTATAGCCTAGTACAAATAATTTTACACTATAGTTGAACTAGCTCTATAAGCTAATTGAAATAATTTTACACTAGAGTTGAACTAGCTCTATAGCCTTGTACAAATAATTTTACACTATAGTTGAACTAGCTCTATAGACTAGTACAAATAATTTTACACTAGAGTTGAACTAGCGCTATAGCCTAGTACAAATAATTTTACAATAGAGTTCAACTAGCTCTATAAGTTAGTACAAATAATTTTACACTAGAGTTGAACTAGCTCTATAGCCTAGTACAAATAATTTTACACTAAAGTTGAATTAGCTCTATAGCCTAGTACAAATAATTTTACACTATAGTTGAACTAGCTCTATAAGCTAGTTGAAATAATTTTACACTAGAGTTGAACTAGCTCTATAGCCTAGTACAAATAATTTTACACTATAGTTGAACTAGCTCTATAAGCTAGTTGAAATAATTTTACACTAGAGTTGAACTAGCTCTATAGCCTAGTACAAATAATTTTACACTAGAGTTGAACTAGCTCTATAAGCTAGTACAAATAATTTTACACAAGAGTTGAACTAGCTCTATAGCCTAGTACAATTAATTTGACAATATAAGTGAACTTGCTCTATAAGCTAGTTCAAATAATTTTACACTAGAGTTGGACTAGCTCTACAGCCTAGTACAAATAATTTTACACTAGAGTTGAACTAGGTCTATAGCCTAGTACAAATAACTTTACACTAGAGTTGAACTAGCACTATAAGCTAGTTCAAATAATTTTACACTAGAGTTGAACTAGCTCTATAGCCTAGTAGAAATAATTTTACACTAGAGTTGAACTAGCTCTATAGCCTAGTACAAATAATTTTACACTAGAGTTGAACTAGTTCTATAGCCTAGTACAAATAATTTTACACTATAGTTGAACTAGCTCTATAAGCTAGTTGAAATAATTTTACATTAGAGTTGAACTAGCTCTATAGCCTAGTACAAATAATTTTACACTATAGTTGAACTAGCTCTATAGCCTAGTACAAATAATTTTACACTAGAGTTGGACTAGCTCTACAGCCTAGTACAAATAACTTTACACTAGATTTGAACTAGCTCTATAGCCTAGTACAAATAACTTTACACTAGAGTTGAACTAGCACTATAAGCTAGTTCAAATAATTTTACACTAGAGTTGAACTAGCTCTATAGCCTAGTAGAAATAATTTTACACTAGAGTTGAACTAGCTCTATAGCCTAGTACAAATAAGTTTACACTATAGTTGAACTAGCTCTATAGCCTAGTACAAATAATTTTACACTATAGTTGAACTAGCTCTATAGCCTAGTACAAATAATTTTACACTAGAGTTGAACTAGCTCTACAGCCTAGTACAAATAACTTTACACTAGAGTTGAACTAGCTCTATAGCCTAGTACAAATAACTTTACACTAGAGTTGAACTAGCACTATAAGCTAGTTGAAATAATTTTACACTAGAGTTGAACTAGCTCTATAGCCTAGTAGAAATAATTTTACACTAGAGTTGAACTAGCTCTATAGCCTAGTACAAATAATTTTACACTAGAGTTGAACTAGTTCTATAGCCTACTACAAATAATTTTAAAATATAGTTGAACTAGCTCTATAAGCTAGTTGACATAATTTTACACTAGAGTTGAACTAGCTCTATAGCCTAGTACAAATAATTTTACACTATAGTTGAACTAGCTCTATAAGCTAGTTGAAATAATTTTACACTAGAGTTGAACTAGCTCTATAGCCTAGTACAAATAATTTTACACTATAGTTGAACTAGCTCTATAGCCTAGTACAAATAATTTTACACTAGAGTTGAACTAGCGCTATAGCCTAGTACAAATAATATTACAATAGAGTTCAACTAGCTCTATAAACTAGTACAAATAATTTTACACTAGAGTTGAACTAGCTCTATAGCCTAGTAGAAATAATTTTACACTAGAGTTGAACTAGCTCTATAGCCTAGTACAAATAATTTTACAGTAGAGTTGAACTAGCTCTATAAGCTAGTTGAAATAATTTTACACTAGAGTTGAACTAGCTCTATAGCCTAGTACAAATAAGTTTACACTATAGTTGAACTAGCTCTATAGCCTAGTACAAATAATTTTACACTAGAGTTGAACTAGCGCTATAGCCTAGTACAAATAATATTACAATAGAGTTCAACTAGCTCTATAAGCTAGTACAAATAATTTTACACTAGAGTTGAACTAGCTCTATAGCCTAGTAGAAATAATTTTACACTAGAGTTGAATTAGCTCTATAGCCTAGTACAAATAATTTTACACTATAGTTGAACTAGCTCTATAAGCTAGTTGAAATAATTTTACACTAGAGTTGAACTAGCTCTATAGCCTAGTACAAATAATTTTACACTATAGTTGAACTAGCTCTATAGCCTAGTACAAATAATTTTACACTAGAGTTGAACTAGCGCTATAGCCTAGTACAAATAATATTACAATAGAGTTCAACTAGCTCTATAAGCTAGTACAAATAATTTTACACTAGAGTTGAACTAGCTCTATAGCCTAGTAGAAATAATTTTACACTAGAGTTGAATTAGCTCTATAGCCTAGTACAAATAATTTTACACTATAGTTGAACTTGCTCTATAAGCTAGTTGAAATAATTTTACACTAGAGTTGAACTAGCTCTATAGCCTAGTACAAATAACTTTACACTAGAGTTGAACTAGCACTATAAGCTAGTTCAAATAATTTTACACTAGAGTTGAACTAGCTCTATAGCCTAGTAGAAACAATTTTACACTAGAGTTGAACTAGCTCTATAGCCTAGTAGAAATAATTTTACACTAGAGTTGAACTAGCTCTATAAGCTAGTACAAATAATTTTACACTGGAGTTGAACTAGCTCTATAGCCTAGTACAAATAATTTTTTCACTAGAGTTGAACTAGCTCTAACAGCTAGTACAAATAAGTTTACACTATAGTTGAACTAGCTCTATAGCCTAGTACAAATAATTTTACACTAGAGTTGAACTAGCTCCATAGCCTAGTACAATTAATTTTACAATATAAGTGAACTTGCTCTATAAGCTAGTTCAAATAATTTTACACTAGAGTTGGACTAGCTCTACAGCCTAGTACAAATAATTTTACACTATAGTTGAACTAGGTCTATAGCCTAGTACAAATAACTTTACACTAGAGTTGAACTAGCACTATAAGCTAGTTCAAATAATTTTACACTAGAGTTGAACTAGCTCTATAGCCTAGTAGAAATAATTTTGCACTAGAGTTGAACTAGCTCTATAGCCTAGTAGAAATAATTTTACACTAGAGTTGAACTAGCTCTATAGCCTAGTACAAATAATTTTACACTAGAGTTGAACTAGTTCTATAGCCTAGTACAAATAATTTTACACTATAGTTGAACTAGCTCTATAAGCTAGTTGAAATAATTTTACATTAGAGTTGAACTAGCTCTATAGCCTAGTACAAATAATTTTGCACTATAGTTGAACTAGCTGTATAGCCTAGTACAAATAATTTTACACTAGAGTTGGACTAGCTCTACAGCCTAGTACAAATAACTTTACACTAGAGTTGAACTAGCTCCATAGCCTAGTAGAAATAACTTTACACTAGAGTTGAACTAGCAATATAAGCTAGTTCAAATAATTTTACACTAGAGTTGAACTAGCTCTATAGCCTAGTAGAAATAATTTTACACTAGAGTTGAACTAGCTCTATAGCCTAGTACAAATAAGTTTACACTACAGTTGAACTAGCTCTATAGCCTAGTACAAATAATTTTACACTATAGTTGAACTAGCTCTATAGCCTAGTACAAATAATTTTACACTAGAGTTGGACTAGCTCTACAGCCTAGTACAAATAACTTTACACTAGAGTTGAACTAGCTCTATAGCCTAGTACAAATAACTTTACACTAGAGTTGAACTAGCACTATAAGCTAGTTCAAATAATTTTACACTAGAATTGAACTAGCTCTATAGCCTAGCAAAAATAATTTTACACTAGAGTTGAACTAGCTCTATAGCCTAGTACAAATAATTTTACACTAGAGTTGAACTAGTTCTATAGCCTACTACAAATAATTTTAAAATATAGTTGAACTAGCTCTATAAGCTAGTTGAAATAATTTCACACTAGAGTTGAACTAGCTCTATAGCCTAGTACAAATAATTTTACACTAGAGTTGAACTAGCTCTATAAGCTAGTTGAAATAATTTTACACTAGAGTTGAACTAGCTCTATAGCCTAGTACAAATAATTTTACACTATAGTTGAACTAGCTCTATAAGCTAGTTGAAATAATTTTACACTAGAGTTGAACTAGCTCTATAGCCTAGTACAAATAATTTTACACTAGAGTTGAACTAGCTCTATAAGCTAGTACAAATAATTTTACACTAGAGTTGAACTAGCTCTATAGCCTAGTACAAATAATTTTACACTAGAGTTAAACTAGCTCTATCAGCTAGTACAAATAAGTTTACACTATAGTTGAACTAGCTCTATAGCCTAGTACAAATAATTTTACACTAGAGTTGAACTAGCTCTATAGCCTAGTACAATTAATTTTACAATATAGTTGAACTAGCTCTATAAGCTAGTTCAAATAATTTTACACTAGAGTTGGACTAGCTCTACAGCCTAGTACAAATAATTTTACACTATAGTCGAACTAGCTCTATAGCCTAGTAGAAATAATTTTACACTAGAGTTGAACTAGCTCTATAGCCTAGTAGAAATAATTTTACACTAGAGTTGAACTAGCTCTATAGCCTAGTACAAATAATTTTACAGTAGAGTTGAATTAGTTCTATAGCCTAGTACAAATAATTTTACACTATAGTTGAACTAGCTCTATAAGCTAGTTGAAATAATTTTACATTAGAGTTGAACTAGCTCTATAGCCTAGTACAAATAATTTTACACTATAGTTGAACTAGCTCTATAGCCTAGTACAAATAATTTTACACTAGAGTTGGACTAGCTCTACAGCCTAGTACAAATAACTTTACACTAGAGTTGAACTAGCTCTATAGCCTAGTACAAATAACTTTACACTAGAGTTGAACTAGCACTATAAGCTAGTTCAAATAATTTTACACTAGAGTTGAACTAGCTCTATAGCCTAGTAGAAATAATTTTACACTAGAGTTGAACTAGCTCTATAGCCTAGTACAAATAATTTTACACTAGAGTTGAACTAGTTCTATAGCCTACTACAAATAATTTTACAATATAGTTGAACTAGCTCTATAAGCTAGTTGAAATAATTTTACACTAGAGTTGAACTAGCTCTATAGCCTAGTACAAATAATTTTACACTATAGTTGAACTAGCTCTATAAGCTAATTGAAATAATTTTACACTAGAGTTGAACTAGCTCTATAGCCTTGTACAAATAATTTTACACTATAGTTGAACTAGCTCTATAGCCTAGTACAAATAATTTTACACTAGAGTTGAACTAGCGCTATAGCCTAGTACAAATAATTTTACAATAGAGTTCAACTAGCTCTATAAGTTAGTACGAATAATTTTACACTAGAGTTGAACTAGCTCTATAGCCTAGTACAAATAATTTTACACTAAAGTTGAATTAGCTCTATAGCCTAGTACAAATAATTTTACACTATAGTTGAACTAGCTCTATAAGCTAGTTGAAATAATTTTACACTAGAGTTGAACTAGCTCTATAGCCTAGTACAAATAATTTTACACTATAGTTGAACTAGCTCTATAAGCTAGTTGAAATAATTTTACACTAGAGTTGAACTAGCTCTATAGCCTAGTACAAATAATTTTACACTAGAGTTGAACTAGCTCTATAAGCTAGTACAAATAATTTTACACTAGAGTTGAACTAGCTCTATAGCCTAGTACAAATAATTTTACACTAGAGTTAAACTAGCTCTATCAGCTAGTACAAATAAGTTTACACTATAGTTGAACTAGCTCTATAGCCTAGTACAAATAATTTTACACTAGAGTTGAACTAGCTCTATAGCCTAGTACAATTAATTTTACAATATAGTTGAACTAGCTCTATAAGCTAGTTCAAATAATTTTACACTAGAGTTGGACTAGCTCTACAGCCTAGTACAAATAATTTTACACTATAGTCGAACTAGCTCTATAGCCTAGTAGAAATAATTTTACACTAGAGTTGAACTAGCTCTATAGCCTAGTAGAAATAATTTTACACTAGAGTTGAACTAGCTCTATAGCCTAGTACAAATAATTTTACAGTAGAGTTGAACTAGTTCTATAGCCTAGTACAAATAATTTTACACTATAGTTGAACTAGCTCTATAAGCTTGTTGAAATAATTTTACATTAGAGTTGAACTAGCTCTATAGCCTAGTACAAATAATTTTACACTATAGTTGAACTAGCTCTATAGCCTAGTACAAATAATTTTACACTAGAGTTGGACGAGCTCTACAGCCTAGTACAAATAACTTTACACTAGAGTTGAACTAGCTCTATAGCCTAGTACAAATAACTTTACACTAGAGTTGAACTAGCACTATAAGCTAGTTCAAATAATTTTACACTAGAGTTGAACTAGCTCTATAGCCTAGTAGAAATAATTTTACACTAGAGTTGAACTAGCTCTATAGCCTAGTACAAATAATTTTACACTAGAGTTGGACTAGCTCTACAGCCTAGTACAAATAACTTTACACTAGAGTTGAACTAGCTCTATAGCCTAGTACAAATAACTTTACACTAGAGTTGAACTAGCACTATAAGCTAGTTCAAATAATTTTACACTAGAGTTGAACTAGCTCTATAGCCTAGCAGAAATAATTTTACACTAGAGTTGAACTAGCTCTATAGCCTAGTACAAATAATTTTACACTAGAGTTGAACTAGTTCTATAGCCTACTACAAATAATTTTAAAATATAGTTGAACTAGCTCTATAAGCTAGTTGAAATAATTTCACACTAGAGTTGAACTAGCTCTATAGCCTAGTACAAATAATTTTACACTAGAGTTGAACTAGCTCTATAAGCTAGTTGAAATAATTTTACACTAGAGTTGAACTAGCTCTATAGCCTAGTACAAATAATTTTACACTATAGTTGAACTAGCTCTATAAGCTAGTTGAAATAATTTTACACTAGAGTTAAACTAGCTCTATAGCCTAGTACAAATAATTTTACACTAGAGTTGAACTAGCTCTTTAAGCTAGTACAAATAATTTTACACTAGAGTTGAACTAGCTCTATAGCCTAGTACAAATAATTTTACACTAGAGTTAAACTAGCTCTATCAGCTAGTACAAATAAGTTTACACTATAGTTGAACTAGCTCTATAGCCTAGTACAAATAATTTTACACTAGAGTTGAACTAGCTCTATAGCCTAGTACAATTAATTTTACAATATAGTTGAACTAGCTCTATAAGCTAGTTCAAATAATTTTACACTAGAGTTGGACTAGCTCTACAGCCTAGTACAAATAATTTTACACTATAGTCGAACTAGCTCTATAGCCTAGTAGAAATAATTTTACACTAGAGTTGAACTAGCTCTATAGCCTAGTAGAAATAATTTTACACTAGAGTTGAACTAGCTCTATAGCCTAGTACAAATAATTTTACAGTAGAGTTGAACTAGTTCTATAGCCTAGTAAAAATAATTTTACACTATAGTTGAACTAGCTCTATGAGCTTGTTGAAATAATTTTACATTAGAGTTGAACTAGCTCTATAGCCTAGTACAAATAATTTTACACTATAGTTGAACTAGCTCTATAGCCTAGTACAAATAATTTTACACTAGAGTTGGACGAGCTCTACAGCCTAGTACAAATAACTTTACACTAGAGTTGAACTAGCTCTATAGCCTAGTACAAATAACTTTACACTAGAGTTGAACTAGCACTATAAGCTAGTTCAAATAATTTTACACTAGAGTTGAACTAGCTCTATAGCCTAGTAGAAATAATTGTACACAAGAGTCGAACTAGCTCTATAGCCTAGTACAAATAATTTTACACTATAGTTGAACTAGCTCTATAAGCTAGTTGAAATAATTTTACACTAGAGTTGAACTAGCTCTATAGCCTAGTACAAATAATTTTACACTATAGTTGAACTAGCTCTATAAGCTAGTTGAAATAATTTTACACTAGAGTTGAACTAGCTCTATATCCTAGTACAAATAATTTCACACTAGAGTTGAACTAGCTATATAAGCTAGTACAAATAATTTTACACTAGAGTTGAACTAGCTCTATAAGCTAGTACAAATAATTTTACACTAGAGTTGAACTAGCTCTATAGCCTAGTACAAATAATTTTTACACTAGAGTTGAACTAGCTCTATCAGCTAGTACAAATAAGTTTACACTATAGTTGAACTAGCTCTATAGCCTAGAACAAATAATTTTACACTAGAGTTGAACTAGCTCTATAAGCTAGTACAAATAATTTTACACTAGAGTTGAACTAGCTATATAGCCTAGTACAAATAATTTTACACTATAGTTGAACTAGATCTATAGCCAAGTACAAATAATTTTACACTAGAGTTGAACTAGCTCTATAAGCTAGTACAAATAATTTCACACTAGAGTTGAACTAGCTCTATAGCCTAGTACAAATAATTTTACACTCTAGTTGAACTAGCTCTATAAGCTAGTTGAAATAATTTTACACTAGAGTTGAACTAGCTCTATAGCCTAGTACAAATAATTTTACACTATAGTTGAACTAGCTCTATAAGCTAGTTGAAATAATTTTACACTAGAGTTGAACTAGCTCTATAAGGTAGTACAAATAATTTTACACTAGAGTTGAACTAGCTCTATAGCCTAGTACAAATAATTTTACACTAGAGTTGAACTAGCTCTATAAGCTAGTACAAATAATTTTACACTAGAGTTGAACTAGCTCTATAGCCTAGTACAAATAATTTTTACACTAGAGTTGAACTAGCTCTATAGCCTTGTACAAATAATTTTACACTAGAGTTGAACTAGCTCTATAGCCTAGTACAATTAATTTTACAATATAGTTGAACTAGCTCTATAAGCTAGTTCAAATAATTTTACACTAGAGTTGGACTAGCTCTACAGCCTAGTACAAATAATTTTACACTATAGTCGAACTAGCTCTATAGCCTAGTAGAAATAATTTTACACTAGAGTTGAACTAGCTCTATAGCCTAGTAGAAATAATTTTACACTAGAGTTGAACTAGCTCTATAGCCTAGTACAAATAATTTTACAGTAGAGTTGAACTAGTTCTATAGCCTAGTACAAATAATTTTACACTATAGTTGAACTAGCTCTATAAGCTTGTTGAAATAATTTTACATTAGAGTTGAACTAGCTCTATAGCCTAGTACAAATAATTTTACACTATAGTTGAACTAGCTCTATAGCCTAGTACAAATAATTTTACACTAGAGTTGGACGAGCTCTACAGCCTAGTACAAATAACTTTACACTAGAGTTGAACTAGCTCTATAGCCTAGTACAAATAACTTTACACTAGAGTTGAACTAGCACTATAAGCTAGTTCAAATAATTTTACACTAGAGTTGAACTAGCTCTATAGCCTAGTAGAAATAATTTTACACTAGAGTTGAACTAGCTCTATAGCCTAGTACAAATAATTTTACACTAGAGTTGAACTAGTTCTATAGCCTACTACAAATAATTTTACAATATAGTTGAACTAGCTCTATAAGCTAGTTGAAATAATTTTACACTAGAGTTGAACTAGCTCTATAGCCTAGTGCAAATAATTTTACACTATAGTTGAACTAGCTCTATAGCCTAGTACAAATAATTTTACACTAGAGTTGGACGAGCTCTACAGCCTAGTACAAATAACTTTACACTAGAGTTGAACTAGCTCTATAGCCTAGTACAAATAACTTTACACTAGAGTTGAACTAGCACTATAAGCTAGTTCAAATAATTTTACACTAGAGTTGAACTAGCTCTATAGCCTAGTAGAAATAATTTTACACTAGAGTTGAACTAGCTCTATAGCCTAGTACAAATAATTTTACAGTAGAGTTGAACTAGTTCTATAGCCTAGTACAAATAATTTTACACTATAGTTGAACTAGCTCTATAAGCTAGTTGAAATAATTTTACATTAGAGTTGAACTAGCTCTATAGCCTAGTACAAATAATTTTACATTAGAGTTGAACTAGCTCTATAGCCTAGTACAAATAATTTTACACTAGAGTTGAACTAGCTCTATAGCCTTGTACAAATAATTTTACACTATAGTTGAACTAGCTCTATAGCCTAGTACAAATAATTTTACACTAGAGTTGAACTAGCGCTATAGCCTAGTACAAATAATTTTACAATAGAGTTCAACTAGCTCTATAAGCTAGTACTAATAATTTTACACTAGAGTTGAACTAGCTCTATAGCCTAGTACAAATAATTTTACACTAAAGTTGAATTAGCTCTATAGCCTAGTACAAATAATTTTACACTATAGTTGAACTAGCTCTATAAGCTAGTTGAAATAATTTTACACTAGAGTTCAACTAGCTCTATAGCCTAGTACAAATAATTTTACACTAGAGTTGAACTAGCTCTATAAGCTAGTTGAAATAATTTTACACTAGAGTTGAACTAGCTCTATAGCCTAGTACAAATAATTTTACACTAGAGTTGAACTAGCTCTATAAGCTAGTTGAAATAATTTTACACTAGAGTTGAACTAGCTCTATAGCCTAGTACAAATAATTTTACACTATAGTTGAACTAGCTCTATAAGCTAGTTGAAATAATTTTACACTAGAGTTAAACTAGCTCTATAGCCTAGTACAAATAATTTTACACTAGAGTTGAACTAGCTCTTTAAGCTAGTACAAATAATTTTACACTAGAGTTGAACTAGCTCTATAGCCTAGTACAAATAATTTTACACTAGAGTTAAACTAGCTCTATCAGCTAGTACAAATAAGTTTACACTATAGTTGAACTAGCTCTATAGCCTAGTACAAATAATTTTACACTAGAGTTGAACTAGCTCTATAGCCTAGTACAATTAATTTTACAATATAGTTGAACTAGCTCTATAAGCTAGTTCAAATAATTTTACACTAGAGTTGGACTAGCTCTACAGCCTAGTACAAATAATTTTACACTATAGTCGAACTAGCTCTATAGCCTAGTAGAAATAATTTTACACTAGAGTTGGACTAGCTCTATAGCCTAGTAGAAATAATTTTACACTAGAGTTGAACTAGCTCTATAGCCTAGTACAAATAATTTTACAGTAGAGTTGAACTAGTTCTATAGCCTAGTAAAAATAATTTTACACTATAGTTGAACTAGCTCTATAAGCTTGTTGAAATAATTTTACATTAGAGTTGAACTAGCTCTATAGCCTAGTACAAATAATTTTACACTATAGTTGAACTAGCTCTATAGCCTAGTACAAATAATTTTACACTAGAGTTGGACGAGCTCTACAGCCTAGTACAAATAACTTTACACTAGAGTTGAACTAGCTCTATAGCCTAGTACAAATAACTTTACACTAGAGTTGAACTAGCACTATAAGCTAGTTCAAATAATTTTACACTAGAGTTGAACTAGCTCTATAGCCTAGTAGAAATAATTGTACACAAGAGTCGAACTAGCTCTATAGCCTAGTACAAATAATTTTACACTATAGTTGAACTAGCTCTATAAGCTAGTTGAAATAATTTTACACTAGAGTTGAACTAGCTCTATAGCCTAGTACAAATAATTTTACACTATAGTTGAACTAGCTCTATAAGCTAGTTGAAATAATTTTACACTAGAGTTGAACTAGCTCTATATCCTAGTACAAATAATTTCACACTAGAGTTGAACTAGCTATATAAGCTAGTACAAATAATTTTACACTAGAGTTGAACTAGCTCTATAAGCTAGTACAAATAATTTTACACTAGAGTTGAACTAGCTCTATAGCCTAGTACAAATAATTTTTACACTAGAGTTGAACTAGCTCTATCAGCTAGTACAAATAAGTTTACACTATAGTTGAACTAGCTCTATAGCCTAGAACAAATAATTTTACACTAGAGTTGAACTAGCTCTATAAGCTAGTACAAATAATTTTACACTAGAGTTGAACTAGCTATATAGCCTAGTACAAATAATTTTACACTATAGTTGAACTAGATCTATAGCCAAGTACAAATAATTTTACA
The DNA here is from genome assembly GCA_034509565.1 of Triticum monococcum. Taxonomy (NCBI): domain Eukaryota; kingdom Viridiplantae; phylum Streptophyta; class Magnoliopsida; order Poales; family Poaceae; genus Triticum; species Triticum monococcum. The sequence goes on from CM067847.1 coordinate 750,808,183, forward strand.
CTAGAGTTGAACTAGCTCTATAAGCTAGTACAAATAATTTCACACTAGAGTTGAACTAGCTCTATAGCCTAGTACAAATAATTTTACACTCTAGTTGAACTAGCTCTATAAGCTAGTTGAAATAATTTTACACTAGAGTTGAACTAGCTCTATAGCCTAGTACAAATAATTTTACACTATAGTTGAACTAGCTCTATAAGCTAGTTGAAATAATTTTACACTAGAGTTGAACTAGCTCTATAAGGTAGTACAAATAATTTTACACTAGAGTTGAACTAGCTCTATAGCCTAGTACAAATAATTTTACACTAGAGTTGAACTAGCTCTATAAGCTAGTACAAATAATTTTACACTAGAGTTGAACTAGCTCTATAGCCTAGTACAAATAATTTTTACACTAGAGTTGAACTAGCTCTATAGCCTTGTACAAATAATTTTACACTAGAGTTGAACTAGCTCTATAGCCTAGTACAATTAATTTTACAATATAGTTGAACTAGCTCTATAAGCTAGTTCAAATAATTTTACACTAGAGTTGGACTAGCTCTACAGCCTAGTACAAATAATTTTACACTATAGTCGAACTAGCTCTATAGCCTAGTAGAAATAATTTTACACTAGAGTTGAACTAGCTCTATAGCCTAGTAGAAATAATTTTACACTAGAGTTGAACTAGCTCTATAGCCTAGTACAAATAATTTTACAGTAGAGTTGAACTAGTTCTATAGCCTAGTACAAATAATTTTACACTATAGTTGAACTAGCTCTATAAGCTTGTTGAAATAATTTTACATTAGAGTTGAACTAGCTCTATAGCCTAGTACAAATAATTTTACACTATAGTTGAACTAGCTCTATAGCCTAGTACAAATAATTTTACACTAGAGTTGGACGAGCTCTACAGCCTAGTACAAATAACTTTACACTAGAGTTGAACTAGCTCTATAGCCTAGTACAAATAACTTTACACTAGAGTTGAACTAGCACTATAAGCTAGTTCAAATAATTTTACACTAGAGTTGAACTAGCTCTATAGCCTAGTAGAAATAATTTTACACTAGAGTTGAACTAGCTCTATAGCCTAGTACAAATAATTTTACACTAGAGTTGAACTAGTTCTATAGCCTACTACAAATAATTTTACAATATAGTTGAACTAGCTCTATAAGCTAGTTGAAATAATTTTACACTAGAGTTGAACTAGCTCTATAGCCTAGTACAAATAATTTTACACTATAGTTGAACTAGCTCTATAGCCTAGTACAAATAATTTTACACTAGAGTTGGACGAGCTCTACAGCCTAGTACAAATAACTTTACACTAGAGTTGAACTAGCTCTATAGCCTAGTACAAATAACTTTACACTAGAGTTGAACTAGCACTATAAGCTAGTTCAAATAATTTTACACTAGAGTTGAACTAGCTCTATAGCCTAGTAGAAATAATTTTACACTAGAGTTGAACTAGCTCTATAGCCTAGTACAAATAATTTTACAGTAGAGTTGAACTAGTTCTATAGCCTAGTACAAATAATTTTACACTATAGTTGAACTAGCTCTATAAGCTAGTTGAAATAATTTTACATTAGAGTTGAACTAGCTCTATAGCCTAGTACAAATAATTTTACATTAGAGTTGAACTAGCTCTATAGCCTAGTACAAATAATTTTACACTAGAGTTGAACTAGCTCTATAGCCTTGTACAAATAATTTTACACTATAGTTGAACTAGCTCTATAGCCTAGTACAAATAATTTTACACTAGAGTTGAACTAGCGCTATAGCCTAGTACAAATAATTTTACAATAGAGTTCAACTAGCTCTATAAGCTAGTACTAATAATTTTACACTAGAGTTGAACTAGCTCTATAGCCTAGTACAAATAATTTTACACTAAAGTTGAATTAGCTCTATAGCCTAGTACAAATAATTTTACACTATAGTTGAACTAGCTCTATAAGCTAGTTGAAATAATTTTACACTAGAGTTGAACTAGCTCTATAGCCTAGTACAAATAACTTTACACTAGAGTTGAACTAGCACTATAAGCTAGTTCAAATAATTTTACACTAGAGTTGAACTAGCTCTATAGCCTAGTAGAAATAATTTTGCACTAGAGTTGAACTAGCTCTATAGCCTATTAGAAATAATTTTACACTAGAGTTGAACTAGCTCTATAGCCTAGTACAAATAATTTTACACTAGAGTTGAACTAGTTCTATAGCCTAGTACAAATAATTTTACACTATAGTTGAACTAGCTCTATTGCCTAGTACAAATAATTTTACACTAGAGTTGGACTAGCTCTACAGCCTAGTACAAATAACTTTACTCTAGAGTTGAACTAGCTCTATAGCCTAGTACAAATAACTTTACACTAGAGTTGAACTAGCTCTATCAGCTAGTACAAATAAGTTTACACTATTGTTGAACTAGCTCTATAGCCTAGTACAAATAATTTTACACTAGAGTTGAACTAGCTCTATAGCCTAGTACAATTAATTTTACAATATAGTTGAACTAGCTCTATAAGCTAGTTCAAATAATTTTACACTAGAGTTGGACTAGCTCTACAGCCTAGTACAAATAACTTTACACTAGAGTTGAACTAGCTCTATAGCCTAGTACAAATAACTTTACACTAGAGTTGAACTAGCACTATAAGCTAGTTCAAATAATTTTACACTAGAGTTGAACTAGCTCTATCAGCTAGTACAAATAAGTTTACACTATAGTTGAACTAGCTCTATAGCCTAGTACAAATAATTTTACACTAGAGTTGAACTAGCTCTATAGCCTAGTAGAAATAATTTTACACTAGAGTTGAACTAGCTCTATAGCCTAGTACAAATAATTTTACACTATAGTTGAACTAGCTCTATAAGCTAATTGAAATAATTTTACACTAGAGTTGAACTAGCTCTATAGCCTTGTACAAATAATTTTACACTATAGTTGAACTAGCTCTATATCCTAGTACAAATAACTTTACACTAGAGTTGAACTAGCTCTACAGCCTAGTACAAATAACTTTACACTAGAGTTGAACTAGCTCTATAGCCTAGTACAAATAACTTTACACTAGAGTTGAACTAGCACTATAAGCTAGTTCAAATAATTTTACACTAGAGTTGAACTAGCTCTATAGCCTAGTAGAAATAATTTTACACAAGAGTCGAACTAGCTCTATAGCCTAGTACAAATAATTTTACACTATAGTTGAACTAGCTCTATAAGCTAGTTGAAATAATTTTACACTAGAGTTGAACTAGCTCTATAGCCTAGTACAAATAATTTTACACTATAGTTGAACTAGCTCTATAAGCTAGTTGAAATAATTTTACACTAGAGTTGAACTAGCTCTATATCCTAGTACAAATAATTTCACACTAGAGTTGAACTAGCTATATAAGCTAGTACAAATAATTTTACACTAGAGTTGAACTAGCTCTATAAGCTAGTACAAATAATTTTACACTAGAGTTGAACTAGCTCTATAGCCTAGTACAAATAATTTTTACACTAGAGTTGAACTAGCTCTATCAGCTAGTACAAATAAGTTTACACTATAGTTGAACTAGCTCTATAGCCTAGAACAAATAATTTTACACTAGAGTTGAACTAGCTCTATAAGCTAGTACAAATAATTTTACACTAGAGTTGAACTAGCTATATAGCCTAGTACAAATAATTTTACACTATAGTTGAACTAGATCTATAGCCAAGTACAAATAATTTTACAGTAGAGTTGAACTAGCTCTATAAGCTAGTACAAATAATTTCACACTAGAGTTGAACTAGCTCTATAGCCTAGTACAAATAATTTTACACTCTAGTTGAACTAGCTCTATAAGCTAGTTGAAATAATTTTACACTAGAGTTGAACTAGCTCTATAGCCTAGTACAAATAATTTTACACTATAGTTGAACTAGCTCTATAAGCTAGTTGAAATAATTTTACACTAGAGTTGAACTAGCTCTATAAGGTAGTACAAATAATTTTACACTAGAGTTGAACTAGCTCTATAGCCTAGTACAAATAATTTTACACTAGAGTTGAACTAGCTCTATAAGCTAGTACAAATAATTTTACACTAGAGTTGAACTAGCTCTATAGCCTAGTACAAATAATTTTTACACTAGAGTTGAACTAGCTCTATAGCCTTGTACAAATAATTTTACACTATAGTTGAACTAGCTCTATAGCCTAGTACATATAATTTTACACTAGAGTTGAACTAGCGCTATAGCCTAGTACAAATAATTTTACAATAGAGTTCAACTAGCTCTATAAGCTAGTACTAATAATTTTACACTAGAGTTGAACTAGCTCTATAGCCTAGTACAAATAATTTTACACTAAAGTTGAATTAGCTCTATAGCCTAGTACAAATAATTTTACACTATAGTTGAACTAGCTCTATAAGCTAGTTGAAATAATTTTACACTAGAGTTGAACTAGCTCTATAGCCTAGTACAAATAACTTTACACTAGAGTTGAACTAGCACTATAAGCTAGTTCAAATAATTTTACACTAGAGTTGAACTAGCTCTATAGCCTAGTAGAAATAATTTTGCACTAGAGTTGAACTAGCTCTATAGCCTAGTAGAAATAATTTTACACTAGAGTTGAACTAGCTCTATAGCCTAGTACAAATAATTTTACACTAGAGTTGAACTAGTTCTATAGCCTAGTACAAATAATTTTACACTATAGTTGAACTAGCTCGATAAGCTAGTTGAAATAATTTTACATTAGAGTTGAACTAGCTCTATAGCCTAGTACAAATAATTTTACACTATAGTTGAACTAGCTCTATAGCCTAGTACAAATAATTTTACACTAGAGTTGGACTAGCTCTACAGCCTAGTACAAATAACTTTACTCTAGAGTTGAACTAGCTCTATAGCCTAGTACAAATAACTTTACACTAGAGTTGAACTAGCTCTATCAGCTAGTACAAATAAGTTTACACTATAGTTGAACTAGCTCTATAGCCTAGTACAAATAATTTTACACTAGAGTTGAACTAGCTCTATAGCCTAGTACAATTAATTTTACAATATAGTTGAACTAGCTATATAAGCTAGTTCAAATAATTTTACACTAGAGTTGGACTAGCTCTACAGCCTAGTACAAATAATTTTACACTAGAGTTGAACTAGCTCTATAGCCTAGTTCAAATAACTTTACACTAGAGTTGAACTAGCACTATAAGCTAGTTCAAATAATTTTAAACTAGAGTCGAACTAGCTCTATAGCCTAGGAGAAATAATTTTACACTAGAGTTGAACTAGCTCTATAGCCTAGTAGAAATAATTTTACACTAGAGTTGAACTAGCTCTATAGCCTAGTACAAATAATTTTACAGTAGAGTTGAACTAGCTCTATAGCCTAGTAAAAATAATTTTACACTATAGTTGAACTAGCTCTATAAGCTAATTGAAATAATTTTACACTAGAGTTGAACTAGCTCTATAGCCTAGTACAAATAATTTTACACTATAGTTGAACTAGCTCTATAGCCTAGTACAAATAATTTTACACTAGAGTTGGACGAGCTCTACAGCCTAGTACAAATAACTTTACACTAGAGTTGAACTAGCTCTATAGCCTAGTACAAATAACTTTACACTAGAGTTGAACTAGCACTATAAGCTAGTTCAAATAATTTTACACTAGAGTTGAACTAGCTCTATAGCCTAGTAGAAATAATTTTACACAAGAGTCGAACTAGCTCTATAGCCTAGTACAAATAATTTTACACTATAGTTGAACTAGCTCTATAAGCTAGTTGAAATAATTTTACACTAGAGTTGAACTAGCTCTATAGCCTAGTACAAATAATTTTACACTATAGTTGAACTAGCTCTATAAGCTAGTTGAAATAATTTTACACTAGAGTTGAACTAGCTCTATATCCTAGTACAAATAATTTCACACTAGAGTTGAACTAGCTATATAAGCTAGTACAAATAATTTTACACTAGAGTTGAACTAGCTCTATAAGCTAGTACAAATAATTTTACACTAGAGTTGAACTAGCTCTATAGCCTAGTACAAATAATTTTTACACTAGAGTTGAACTAGCTCTATCAGCTAGTACAAATAAGTTTACACTATAGTTGAACTAGCTCTATAGCCTAGAACAAATAATTTTACACTAGAGTTGAACTAGCTCTATAAGCTAGTACAAATAATTTTACACTAGAGTTGAACTAGCTATATAGCCTAGTACAAATAATTTTACACTATAGTTGAACTAGATCTATAGCCAAGTACAAATAATTTTACACTAGAGTTGAACTAGCTCTATAAGCTAGTACAAATAATTTCACACTAGAGTTGAACTAGCTCTATAGCCTAGTACAAATAATTTTACACTCTAGTTGAACTAGCTCTATAAGCTAGTTGAAATAATTTTACACTAGAGTTGAACTAGCTCTATAGCCTAGTACAAATAATTTTACACTATAGTTGAACTAGCTCTATAAGCTAGTTGAAATAATTTTACACTAGAGTTGAACTAGCTCTATAAGGTAGTACAAATAATTTTACACTAGAGTTGAACTAGCTCTATAGCCTAGTACAAATAATTTTACACTAGAGTTGAACTAGCTCTATAAGCTAGTACAAATAATTTTACACTAGAGTTGAACTAGCTCTATAGCCTAGTACAAATAATTTTTACACTAGAGTTGAACTAGCTCTATAGCCTTGTACAAATAATTTTACACTAGAGTTGAACTAGCTCTATAGCCTAGTACAATTAATTTTACAATATAGTTGAACTAGCTCTATAAGCTAGTTCAAATAATTTTACACTAGAGTTGGACTAGCTCTACAGCCTAGTACAAATAATTTTACACTATAGTCGAACTAGCTCTATAGCCTAGTAGAAATAATTTTACACTAGAGTTGAACTAGCTCTATAGCCTAGTAGAAATAATTTTACACTAGAGTTGAACTAGTTCTATAGCCTAGTACAAATAATTTTACACTATAGTTGAACTAGCTCTATAAGCTTGTTGAAATAATTTTACATTAGAGTTGAACTAGCTCTATAGCCTAGTACAAATAATTTTACACTATAGTTGAACTAGCTCTATAGCCTAGTACAAATAATTTTACACTAGAGTTGGACGAGCTCTACAGCCTAGTACAAATAACTTTACACTAGAGTTGAACTAGCTCTATAGCCTAGTACAAATAACTTTACACTAGAGTTGAACTAGCACTATAAGCTAGTTCAAATAATTTTACACTAGAGTTGAACTAGCTCTATAGCCTAGTAGAAATAATTTTACACTAGAGTTGAACTAGCTCTATAGCCTAGTACAAATAATTTTACACTATAGTTGAACTAGCTCTATAAGCTAGTTGAAATAATTTTACACTAGAGTTGAACTAGCTCTATAGCCTAGTACAAATAACTTTACACTAGAGTTGAACTAGCACTATAAGCTAGTTCAAATAATTTTACACTAGAGTTGAACTAGCTCTATAGCCTAGTAGAAATAATTTTGCACTAGAGTTGAACTAGCTCTATAGCCTAGTAGAAATAATTTTACACTAGAGTTGAACTAGCTCTATAGCCTAGTACAAATAATTTTACACTAGAGTTGAACTAGTTCTATAGCCTAGTACAAATAATTTTACACTATAGTTGAACTAGCTCGATAAGCTAGTTGAAATAATTTTACATTAGAGTTGAACTAGCTCTATAGCCTAGTACAAATAATTTTACACTATAGTTGAACTAGCTCTATAGCCTAGTACAAATAATTTTACACTAGAGTTGGACTAGCTCTACAGCCTAGTACAAATAACTTTACTCTAGAGTTGAACTAGCTCTATAGCCTAGTACAAATAACTTTACACTAGAGTTGAACTAGCTCTATCAGCTAGTACAAATAAGTTTACACTATAGTTGAACTAGCTCTATAGCCTAGTACAAATAATTTTACACTAGAGTTGAACTAGCTCTATAGCCTAGTACAATTAATTTTACAATATAGTTGAACTAGCTCTATAAGCTAGTTCAAATAATTTTACACTAGAGTTGGACTAGCTCTACAGCCTAGTACAAATAATTTTACACTAGAGTTGAACTAGCTCTATAGCCTAGTTCAAATAACTTTACACTAGAGTTGAACTAGCACTATAAGCTAGTTCAAATAATTTTAAACTAGAGTCGAACTAGCTCTATAGCCTAGGAGAAATAATTTTACACTAGAGTTGAACTAGCTCTATAGCCTAGTAGAAATAATTTTACACTAGAGTTGAACTAGCTCTATAGCCTAGTACAAATAATTTTACAGTAGAGTTGAACTAGCTCTATAGCCTAGTAAAAATAATTTTACACTATAGTTGAACTAGCTCTATAAGCTAATTGAAATAATTTTACACTAGAGTTGAACTAGCTCTATAGCCTAGTACAAATAATTTTACACTATAGTTGAACTAGCTCTATAGCCTAGTACAAATAATTTTACACTAGAGTTGGACGAGCTCTACAGCCTAGTACAAATAACTTTACACTAGAGTTGAACTAGCTCTGTAGCCTAGTACAAATAACTTTACACTAGAGTTGAACTAGCACTATAAGCTAGTTCAAATAATTTTACACTAGAGTTGAACTAGCTCTATAGCCTAGTAGAAATAATTTTACACAAGAGTCGAACTAGCTCTATAGCCTAGTACAAATAATTTTACACTATAGTTGAACTAGCTCTATAAGCTAGTTGAAATAATTTTACACTAGAGTTGAACTAGCTCTATAGCCTAGTACAAATAATTTTACACTATAGTTGAACTAGCTCTATAAGCTAGTTGAAATAATTTTACACTAGAGTTGAACTAGCTCTATATCCTAGTACAAATAATTTCACACTAGAGTTGAACTAGCTATATAAGCTAGTACAAATAATTTTACACTAGAGTTGAACTAGCTCTATAAGCTAGTACAAATAATTTTACACTAGAGTTGAACTAGCTCTATAGCCTAGTACAAATAATTTTTACACTAGAGTTGAACTAGCTCTATCAGCTAGTACAAATAAGTTTACACTATAGTTGAACTAGCTCTATAGCCTAGAACAAATAATTTTACACTAGAGTTGAACTAGCTCTATAAGCTAGTACAAATAATTTTACACTAGAGTTGAACTAGCTATATAGCCTAGTACAAATAATTTTACACTATAGTTGAACTAGATCTATAGCCAAGTACAAATAATTTTACACTAGAGTTGAACTAGCTCTATAAGCTAGTACAAATAATTTCACACTAGAGTTGAACTAGCTCTATAGCCTAGTACAAATAATTTTACACTCTAGTTGAACTAGCTCTATAAGCTAGTTGAAATAATTTTACACTAGAGTTGAACTAGCTCTATAGCCTAGTACAAATAATTTTACACTATAGTTGAACTAGCTCTATAAGCTAGTTGAAATAATTTTACACTAGAGTTGAACTAGCTCTATAAGGTAGTACAAATAATTTTACACTAGAGTTGAACTAGCTCTATAGCCTAGTACAAATAATTTTACACTAGAGTTGAACTAGCTCTATAAGCTAGTATAAATAATTTTACACTAGAGTTGAACTAGCTCTATAGCCTAGTACAAATAATTTTTACACTAGAGTTGAACTAGCTCTATAGCCTTGTACAAATAATTTTACACTAGAGTTGAACTAGCTCTATAGCCTAGTACAATTAATTTTACAATATAGTTGAACTAGCTCTATAAGCTAGTTCAAATAATTTTACACTAGAGTTGGACTAGCTCTACAGCCTAGTACAAATAATTTTACACTATAGTCGAACTAGCTCTATAGCCTAGTAGAAATAATTTTACACTAGAGTTGAACTAGCTCTATAGCCTAGTAGAAATAATTTTACACTAGAGTTGAACTAGTTCTATAGCCTAGTACAAATAATTTTACACTATAGTTGAACTAGCTCTATAAGCTTGTTGAAATAATTTTACATTAGAGTTGAACTAGCTCTATAGCCTAGTACAAATAATTTTACACTATAGTTGAACTAGCTCTATAGCCTAGTACAAATAATTTTACACTAGAGTTGGACGAGCTCTACAGCCTAGTACAAATAACTTTACACTAGAGTTGAACTAGCTCTATAGCCTAGTACAAATAACTTTACACTAGAGTTGAACTAGCACTATAAGCTAGTTCAAATAATTTTACACTAGAGTTGAACTAGCTCTATAGCCTAGTAGAAATAATTTTACACTAGAGTTGAACTAGCTCTATAGCCTAGTACAAATAATTTTACACTAGAGTTGAACTAGTTCTATAGCCTACTACAAATAATTTTACAATATAGTTGAACTAGCTCTATAAGCTAGTTGAAATAATTTTACACTAGAGTTGAACTAGCTCTATAGCCTAGTACAAATAATTTTACACTATAGTTGAACTAGCTCTATAGCCTAGTACAAATAATTTTACACTAGAGTTGGACGAGCTCTACAGCCTAGTACAAATAACTTTACACTAGAGTTGAACTAGCTCTATAGCCTAGTACAAATAACTTTACACTAGAGTTGAACTAGCACTATAAGCTAGTTCAAATAATTTTACACTAGAGTTGAACTAGCTCTATAGCCTAGTAGAAATAATTTTACACTAGAGTTGAACTAGCTCTATAGCCTAGTACAAATAATTTTACAGTAGAGTTGAACTAGTTCTATAGCCTAGTACAAATAATTTTACACTATAGTTGAACTAGCTCTATAAGCTAGTTGAAATAATTTTACATTAGAGTTGAACTAGCTCTATAGCCTAGTACAAATAATTTTACATTAGAGTTGAACTAGCTCTATAGCCTAGTACAAATAATTTTACACTAGAGTTGAACTAGCTCTATAGCCTTGTACAAATAATTTTACACTATAGTTGAACTAGCTCTATAGCCTAGTACAAATAATTTTACACTAGAGTTGAACTAGCGCTATAGCCTAGTACAAATAATTTTACAATAGAGTTCAACTAGCTCTATAAGCTAGTACTAATAATTTTACACTAGAGTTGAACTAGCTCTATAGCCTAGTACAAATAATTTTACACTAAAGTTGAATTAGCTCTATAGCCTAGTACAAATAATTTTACACTATAGTTGAACTAGCTCTATAAGCTAGTTGAAATAATTTTACACTAGAGTTGAACTAGCTCTATAGCCTAGTACAAATAACTTTACACTAGAGTTGAACTAGCACTATAAGCTAGTTCAAATAATTTGACACTAGAGTTGAACTAGCTCTATAGCCTAGTAGAAATAATTTTGCACTAGAGTTGAACTAGCTCTATAGCCTATTAGAAATAATTTTACACTAGAGTTGAACTAGCTCTATAGCCTAGTACAAATAATTTTACACTAGAGTTGAACTAGTTCTATAGCCTAGTACAAATAATTTTACACTATAGTTGAACTAGCTCTATTGCCTAGTACAAATAATTTTACACTAGAGTTGGACTAGCTCTACAGCCTAGTACAAATAACTTTACTCTAGAGTTGAACTAGCTCTATAGCCTAGTACAAATAACTTTACACTAGAGTTGAACTAGCTCTATCAGCTAGTACAAATAAGTTTACACTATTGTTGAACTAGCTCTATAGCCTAGTACAAATAATTTTACACTAGAGTTGAACTAGCTCTATAGCCTAGTACAATTAATTTTACAATATAGTTGAACTAGCTCTATAAGCTAGTTCAAAGAATTTTACACTAGAGTTGGACTAGCTCTACAGCCTAGTACAAATAACTTTACACTAGAGTTGAACTAGCTCTATAGCCTAGTACAAATAACTTTACACTAGAGTTGAACTAGCACTATAAGCTAGTTCAAATAATTTTACACTAGAGTTGAACTAGCTCTATCAGCTAGTACAAATAAGTTTACACTATAGTTGAACTAGCTCTATAGCCTAGTACAAATAATTTTACACTAGAGTTGAACTAGCTCTATAGCCTAGTAGAAATAATTTTACACTAGAGTTGAACTAGCTCTATAGCCTAGTACAAATAATTTTACACTATAGTTGAACTAGCTCTATAAGCTAATTGAAATAATTTTACACTAGAGTTGAACTAGCTCTATAGCCTTGTACAAATAATTTTACACTATAGTTGAACTAGCTCTATATCCTCGTACAAATAACTTTACACTAGAGTTGAACTAGCTCTACAGCCTAGTACAAATAACTTTACACTAGAGTTGAACTAGCTCTATAGCCTAGTACAAATAACTTTACACTAGAGTTGAACTAGCACTATAAGCTAGTTCAAATAATTTTACACTAGAGTTGAACTAGCTCTATAGCCTAGTAGAAATAATTTTACACAAGAGTCGAACTAGCTCTATAGCCTAGTACAAATAATTTTACACTATAGTTGAACTAGCTCTATAAGCTAGTTGAAATAATTTTACACTAGAGTTGAACTAGCTCTATAGCCTAGTACAAATAATTTTACACTATAGTTGAACTAGCTCTATAAGCTAGTTGAAATAATTTTACACTAGAGTTGAACTAGCTCTATATCCTAGTACAAATAATTTCACACTAGAGTTGAACTAGCTATATAAGCTAGTACAAATAATTTTACACTAGAGTTGAACTAGCTCTATAAGCTAGTACAAATAATTTTACACTAGAGTTGAACTAGCTCTATAGCCTAGTACAAATAATTTTTACACTAAAGTTGAACTAGCTCTATCAGCTAGTACAAATAAGTTTACACTATAGTTGAACTAGCTCTATAGCCTAGAACAAATAATTTTACACTAGAGTTGAACTAGCTCTATAAGCTAGTACAAATAATTTTACACTAGAGTTGAACTAGCTATATAGCCTAGTACAAATAATTTTACACTATAGTTGAACTAGATCTATAGCCAAGTACAAATAATTTTACACTAGAGTTGAACTAGCTCTATAAGCTAGTACAAATAATTTCACACTAGAGTTGAACTAGCTCTATAGCCTAGTACAAATAATTTTACACTCTAGTTGAACTAGCTCTATAAGCTAGTTGAAATAATTTTACACTAGAGTTGAACTAGCTCTATAGCCTAGTACAAATAATTTTACACTATAGTTGAACTAGCTCTATAAGCTAGTTGAAATAATTTTACACTAGAGTTGAACTAGCTCTATAAGGTAGTACAAATAATTTTACACTAGAGTTGAACTAGCTCTATAGCCTAGTACAAATAATTTTACACTAGAGTTGAACTAGCTCTATAAGCTAGTACAAATAATTTTACACTAGAGTTGAACTAGCTCTATAGCCTAGTACAAATAATTTTTACACTAGAGTTGAACTAGCTCTATAGCCTTGTACAAATAATTTTACACTATAGTTGAACTAGCTCTATAGCCTAGTACAAATAATTTTACACTAGAGTTGAACTAGCGCTATAGCCTAGTACAAATAATTTTACAATAGAGTTCAACTAGCTCTATAAGCTAGTACTAATAATTTTACACTAGAGTTGAACTAGCTCTATAGCCTAGTACAAATAATTTTACACTAAAGTTGAATTAGCTCTATAGCCTAGTACAAATAATTTTACACTATAGTTGAACTAGCTCTATAAGCTAGTTGAAATAATTTTACACTAGAGTTGAACTAGCTCTATAGCCTAGTACAAATAACTTTACACTAGAGTTGAACTAGCACTATAAGCTAGTTCAAATAATTTTACACTAGAGTTGAACTAGCTCTATAGCCTAGTAGAAATAATTTTGCACTAGAGTTGAACTAGCTCTATAGCCTAGTAGAAATAATTTTACACTAGAGTTGAACTAGCTCTATAGTCTAGTACAAATAATTTTACACTAGAGTTGAACTAGTTCTATAGCCTAGTACAAATAATTTTACACTATAGTTGAACTAGCTCGATAAGCTAGTTGAAATAATTTTACATTAGAGTTGAACTAGCTCTATAGCCTAATACAAATAATTTTACACTATAGTTGAACTAGCTCTATAGCCTAGTACAAATAATTTTACACGAGAGTTGGACTAGCTCTACAGCCTAGTACAAATAACTTTACTCTAGAGTTGAAGTAGCTCTATAGCCTAGTACAAATAACTTTACACTAGAGTTGAACTAGCTCTATCAGCTAGTACAAATAAGTTTACACTATAGTTGAACTAGCTCTATAGCCTAGTACAAATAATTTTACACTAGAGTTGAACTAGCTCTATAGCCTAGTACAATTAATTTTACAATATAGTTGAACTAGCTCTATAAGCTAGTTCAAATAATTTTACACTAGAGTTGGACTAGCTCTACAGCCTAGTACAAATAATTTTACACTAGAGTTGAACTAGCTCTATAGCCTAGTACAAATAACTTTACACTAGAGTTGAACTAGCACTATAAGCTAGTTCAAATAATTTTACACTAGAGTTGAACTAGCTCTATAGCCTAGGAGAAATAATTTTACACTAGAGTTGAACTAGCTCTATAGCCAAGTAGAAATAATTTTACACTAGAGTTGAAGTAGCTCTATAGCCTAGTACAAATAATTTTACACTAGAGTTGAACTAGTTCTAGAGCCTAGTACAAATAATTTTACACTATAGTTGAACTAGCTCTATAAGCTAGTTGAAATAATTTTACATTAGAGTTGAACTAGCTCTATAGCCTAGTACAAATAATTTTACACTATAGTTGAACTAGCTCTATAGCCTAGTACAAATAATTTTACACTAGAGTTGGACTAGCTCTACAGCCTAGTACAAATAATTTTACACTAGAGTTGAACTAGCTCTATAGCCTAGTAGAAATAATTTTACACTATAGTTGAACTAGCTCTATAAGCTAGTTGAAATAATTTTACACTAGAGTTGAACTAGCTCTATAGCCTAGTACAAATAATTTTACACTATAGTTGAACTAGCTCTATAAGCTAGTTGAAATAATTTTACACTAGAGTTGAACTACCTCTATAGCCTAGTAGAAATAATTTTACACTAGAGTTGAACTAGCTCTATAGCCTAGTAGAAATAATTTTACACTATAGTTGAACTAGCTCTATAAGCTAGTTGAAATAATTTTACATTAGAGTTGAACTAGCACTATAGCCTAGTACAAATAATTTTACACTAGAGTTGAACTAGCTCTATAGCCTAGTACAAATAATTTTACACTATAGTTGAACTAGCTCTATAAGCTAGTTGAAATAATTTTACACTAGAGTTGAACTAGCTCTATAGCCTAGTACAAATAATTTTACACTATAGTTGAACTAGCTCTATAAGCTAGTTGAAATAATTTTACACTAGAGTTGAACTACCTCTATAGCCTAGTAGAAATAATTTTACACTAGAGTTGAACTAGCTCTATAGCCTAGTAGAAATAATTTTACACTAGAGTTGAACTAGCTCTATAGCCTAGTACAAATAATTTTACACTAGAGTTGAACTAGTTCTATAGCCTAGTACAAATAATTTTACACTATAGTTGAACTAGCTCTATAAGCTAGTTGAAATAATTTTACATTAGAGTTGAACTAGCACTATAGCCTAGTACAAATAATTTTACACTATAGTTGAACTAGCTCTATAGCCTAGTACAAATAATTTTACACTAGAGTTGGACAAGCTCTACAGCCTAGTACAAATAACTTTACACTAGAGTTGAACTAGCTCTATAGCCTAGTACAAATAACTTTACACTAGAGTTGAACTAGCACTATAAGCTAGTTCAAATAATTTTACACTAGAGTTGAACTAGCTCTATAGCCTAGTAGAAATAATTTTACACAAGAGTCGAACTAGCTCTATAGCCTAGTACAAATAATTTTACACTATAGTTGAACTAGCTCTATAAGCTAGTTGAAATAATTTTACACTAGAGTTGAACTAGCTCTATAGCCTAGTACAAATAATTTTACACTATAGTTGAACTAGCTCTATAAGCTAGTTGAAATAATTTTACACTAGAGTTGAACTAGCTCTATATCCTAGTACAAATAATTTCACACTAGAGTTGAACTAGCTATATAAGCTAGTACAAACAAATTTTACACTAGAGTTGAACTAGCTCTATAAGCTAGTACAAATAATTTTACACTAGAGTTGAACTAGCTCTATAGCCTAGTACAAATAATTTTTACACTAGAGTTGAACTAGCTCTATCAGCTAGTACAAATAAGTTTACACTATAGTTGAACTAGCTCTATAGCCTAGAACAAATAATTTTACACTAGAGTTGAACTAGCTCTATAAGCTAGTACAAATAATTTTACACTAGAGTTGAACTAGCTATATAGCCTAGTGCAAATAATTTTACACTATAGTTGAACTAGATCTATAGCCAAGTACAAATAATTTTACACCAGAGTTGAACTAGCTCTATAAGCTAGTACAAATAATTTCACACTAGAGTTGAACTAGCTCTATAGCCTAGTACAAATAATTTTACACTCTAGTTGAACTAGCTCTATAAGCTAGTTGAAATAATTTTACACTAGAGTTGAACTAGCTCTATAGCCTAGTACAAATAATTTTACACTATAGTTGAACTAGCTCTATAAGCTAGTTGAAATAATTTTACACTAGAGTTGAACTAGCTCTATAAGGTAGTACAAATAATTTTACACTAGAGTTGAACTAGCTCTATAGCCTAGTACAAATAATTTTACACTAGAGTTGAACTAGCTCTTTAAGCTAGTACAAATAATTTTACACTAGAGTTGAACTAGCTCTATAGCCTAGTACAAATAATTTTTACACTAGAGTTGAACTAGCTCTATAGCCTTGTACAAATAATTTTACACTATAGTTGAACTAGCTCTATAGCCTAGTACAAATAATTTTACACTAGAGTTGAACTAGCGCTATAGCCTAGTACAAATAATTTTACAATAGAGTTCAACTAGCTCTATAAGCTAGTACTAATAATTTTACACTAGAGTTGAACTAGCTCTATAGCCTAGTACAAATAATTTTACACTAAAGTTGAATTAGCTCTATAGCCTAGTACAAATAATTTTACACTATAGTTGAACTAGCTCTATAAGCTAGTTGAAATAATTTTACACTAGAGTTGAACTAGCTCTATAGCCTAGTACAAATAACTTTACACTAGAGTTGAACTAGCACTATAAGCTAGTTCAAATAATTTGACACTAGAGTTGAACTAGCTCTATAGCCTAGTAGAAATAATTTTGCACTAGAGTTGAACTAGCTCTATAGCCTAGTAGAAATAATTTTACACTAGAGTTGAACTAGCTCTATAGCCTAGTACAAATAATTTTACACTAGAGTTGAACTAGTTCTATAGCCTAGTACAAATAATTTTACACTATAGTTGAACTAGCTCGATAAGCTAGTTGAAATAATTTTACATTAGAGTTGAACTAGCTCTATAGCCTAGTACAAATAATTTTACACTATAGTTGAACTAGCTCTATAGCCTAGTACAAATAATTTTACACTAGGGTTGGACTAGCTCTACAGCCTAGTACAAATAACTTTACTCTAGAGTTGAACTAGCTCTATAGCCTAGTACAAATAACTTTACACTAGAGTTGAACTAGCTCTATCAGCTAGTACAAATAAGTTTACACTATAGTTGAACTAGCTCTATAGCCTAGTACAAATAATTTTACACTAGAGTTGAACTAGCTCTATAGCCTAGTACAATTAATTTTACAATATAGTTGAACTAGCTCTATAAGCTAGTTCAAATAATTTTACACTAGAGTTGGACTAGCTCTACAGCCTAGTACAAATAATTTTACACTAGAGTTGAACTAGCTCTATAGCCAAGTAGAAATAATTTTACACTAGAGTTGAACTAGCTCTATAGCCTAGTACAAATAATTTTACACTAGAGTTGAACTAGTTCTAGAGCCTAGTACAAATAATTTTACACTATAGTTGAACTAGCTCTATAAGCTAGTTGAAATAATTTTACATTAGAGTTGAACTAGCTCTATAGCCTAGTACAAATAATTTTACACTATAGTTGAACTAGCTCTATAGCCTAGTACAAATAATTTTACACTAGAGTTGGACTAGCTCTACAGCCTAGTACAAATAATTTTACACTAGAGTTGAACTAGCTCTATAGCCTAGTAGAAATAATTTTACACTAGAGTTGAACTAGCTCTATAGCCTAGTACAAATAATTTTACACTATAGTTGAACTAGCTCTATAAGCTAGTTGAAATAATTTTACACTAGAGTTGAACTAGCTCTATAGCCTAGTACAAATAATTTTACACTATAGTTGAACTAGCTCTATAAGCTAGTTGAAATAATTTTACACTAGAGTTGAACTACCTCTATAGCCTAGTAGAAATAATTTTACACTAGAGTTGAACTAGCTCTATAGCCTAGTAGAAATAATTTACACTAGAGTTGAACTAGCTCTATAGCCTAGTACAAATAATTTTACACTAGAGTTGAACTAGTTCTATAGCCTAGTACAAATAATTTTACACTATAGTTGAACTAGCTCTATAAGCTAGTTGAAATAATTTTACATTAGAGTTGAACTAGCACTATAGCCTAGTACAAATAATTTTACACTATAGTTGAACTAGCTCTATAGCCTAGTACAAATAATTTTACACTAGAGTTGGACAAGCTCTACAGCCTAGTACAAATAACTTTACACTAGAGTTGAACTAGCTCTATAGCCTAGTACAAATAACTTTACACTAGAGTTGAACTAGCACTATAAGCTAGTTCAAATAATTTTACACTAGAGTTGAACTAGCTCTATAGCCTAGTAGAAATAATTTTACACAAGAGTCGAACTAGCTCTATAGCCTAGTACAAATAATTTTACACTATAGTTGCACTAGCTCTATAAGCTAGTTGAAATAATTTTACACTAGAGTTGAACTAGCTCTATAGCCTAGTACAAATAATTTTACACTATAGTTGAACTAGCTCTATAAGCTAGTTGAAATAATTTTACACTAGAGTTGAACTAGCTCTATATCCTAGTACAAATAATTTCACACTAGAGTTGAACTAGCTATATAAGCTAGTACAAACAAATTTTACACTAGAGTTGAACTAGCTCTATAAGCTAGTACAAATAATTTTACACTAGAGTTGAACTAGCTCTATAGCCTAGTACAAATAATTTTTACACTAGAGTTGAACTAGCTCTATCAGCTAGTACAAATAAGTTTACACTATAGTTGAACTAGCTCTATAGCCTAGAACAAATAATTTTACACTAGAGTTGAACTAGCTCTATAAGCTAGTACAAATAATTTTACACTAGAGTTGAACTAGCTATATAGCCTAGTGCAAATAATTTTACACTATAGTTGAACTAGATCTATAGCCAAGTACAAATAATTTTACACCAGAGTTGAACTAGCTCTATAAGCTAGTACAAATAATTTCACACTAGAGTTGAACTAGCTCTATAGCCTAGTACAAATAATTTTACACTCTAGTTGAACTAGCTCTATAAGCTAGTTGAAATAATTTTACACTAGAGTTGAACTAGCTCTATAGCCTAGTACAAATAATTTTACACTATAGTTGAACTAGCTCTATAAGCTAGTTGAAATAATTTTACACTAGAGTTGAACTAGCTCTATAAGGTAGTACAAATAATTTTACACTAGAGTTGAACTAGCTCTATAGCCTAGTACAAATAATTTTACACTAGAGTTGAACTAGCTCTTTAAGCTAGTACAAATAATTTTACACTAGAGTTGAACTAGCTCTATAGCCTAGTACAAATAATTTTTACACTAGAGTTGAACTAGCTCTATAGCCTTGTACAAATAATTTTACACTATAGTTGAACTAGCTCTATAGCCTAGTACAAATAATTTTACACTAGAGTTGAACTAGCGCTATAGCCTAGTAAAAATAATTTTACAATAGAGTTCAACTAGCTCTATAAGCTAGTACTAATAATTTTACACTAGAGTTGAACTAGCTCTATAGCCTAGTACAAATAATTTTACACTAAAGTTGAATTAGCTCTATAGCCTAGTACAAATAATTTTACACTATAGTTGAACTAGCTCTATAAGCTAGTTGAAATAATTTTACACTAGAGTTGAACTAGCTCTATAGCCTAGTACAAATAACTTTACACTAGAGTTGAACTAGCACTATAAGCTAGTTCAAATAATTTGACACTAGAGTTGAACTAGCTCTATAGCCTAGTAGAAATAATTTTGCACTAGAGTTGAACTAGCTCTATAGCCTAGTAGAAATAATTTTACACTAGAGTTGAACTAGCTCTATAGCCTAGTACAAATAATTTTACACTAGAGTTGAACTAGTTCTATAGCCTAGTACAAATAATTTTACACTATAGTTGAACTAGCTCGATAAGCTAGTTGAAATAATTTTACATTAGAGTTGAACTAGCTCTATAGCCTAGTACAAATAATTTTACACTATAGTTGAACTAGCTCTATAGCCTAGTACAAATAATTTTACACTAGGGTTGGACTAGCTCTACAGCCTAGTACAAATAACTTTACTCTAGAGTTGAACTAGCTCTATAGCCTAGTACAAATAACTTTACACTAGAGTTGAACTAGCTCTATCAGCTAGTACAAATAAGTTTACACTATAGTTGAACTAGCTCTATAGCCTAGTACAAATAATTTTACACTAGAGTTGAACTAGCTCTATAGCCTAGTACAAATAATTTTACACTATAGGTGAACTAGCTCTATAATCTAGTTGAAATAATTTTACACTAGAGTTGAACTAGCTCTATAGCCTAGTACACATAATTTTACACTATAGTTGAACTAGCTCTATAGCCTAGTACAAATAATTTTACACTAGAGTTGGACTAGCTCTACAGCCTAGTACAAATAATTTTACACTAGAGTTGAACTAGCTCTATAGCCTAGTACAAATAACTTTACACTAGAGTTGAACTAGCACTATAAGCTAGTTCAAATAATTTTACACTAGAGTTGAACTAGCTCTATAGCCTAGGAGAAATAATTTTACACTAGAGTTGAACTAGCTCTATAGCCTAGTAGAAATAATTTTACACTAGAGTTGAACTAGCTCTATAGCCTAGTACAAATAATTTTACACTAGAGTTGAACTAGTTCTATAGCCTAGTACAAATAATTTTACACTATAGTTGAACTAGCTCGATAAGCTAGTTGAAATAATTTTACATTAGAGTTGAACTAGCTCTATAGCCTAGTACAAATAATTTTACACTATAGTTGAACTAGCTCTATAGCCTAGTACAAATAATTTTACACTAGAGTTGGACTAGCTCTACAGCCTAGTACAAATAACTTTACTCTAGAGTTGAACTAGCTCTATAGCCTAGTACAAATAACTTTACACTAGAGTTGAACTAGCTCTATCAGCTAGTACAAATAAGTTTACACTATAGTTGAACTAGCTCTATAGCCTAGTACAAATAATTTTACACTAGAGTTGAACTAGCTCTATAGCCTAGTACAATTAATTTTACAATATAGTTGAACTAGCTCTATAAGCTAGTTCAAATAATTTTACACTAGAGTTGGACTAGCTCTACAGCCTAGTACAAATAATTTTACACTAGAGTTGAACTAGCTCTATAGCCTAGTACAAATAACTTTACACTAGAGTTGAACTAGCACTATTAGCTAGTTCAAATAATTTTACACTAGAGTTGAACTAGCTCTATAGCCTAGGAGAAATAATTTTACACTAGAGTTGAACTAGCTCTATAGCCAAGTAGAAATAATTTTACACTAGAGTTGAACTAGCTCTATAGCCTAGTACAAATAATTTTACACTAGAGTTGAACTAGTTCTAGAGCCTAGTACAAATAATTTTACACTATAGTTGAACTAGCTCTATAAGCTAGTTGAAATAATTTTACATTAGAGTTGAACTAGCTCTATAGCCTAGTACAAATAATTTTACACTATAGTTGAACTAGCTCTATAGCCTAGTACAAATAATTTTACACTAGAGTTGGACTAGCTCTACAGCCTAGTACAAATAATTTTACACTAGAGTTGAACTAGCTCTATAGCCTAGTAGAAATAATTTTACACTAGAGTTGAACTAGCTCTATAGCCTAGTACAAATAATTTTACACTATAGTTGAACTAGCTCTATAAGCTAGTTGAAATAATTTTACACTAGAGTTGAACTAGCTCTATAGCCTAGTACAAATAATTTTACACTATAGTTGAACTAGCTCTATAAGCTAGTTGAAATAATTTTACACTAGAGTTGAACTACCTCTATAGCCTAGTAGAAATAATTTTACACTAGAGTTGAACTAGCTCTATAGCCTAGTAGAAATAATTTTACACTAGAGTTGAACTAGCTCTATAGCCTAGTACAAATAATTTTACACTAGAGTTGAACTAGTTCTATAGCCTAGTACAAATAATTTTACACTATAGTTGAACTAGCTCTATAAGCTAGTTGAAATAATTTTACATTAGAGTTGAACTAGCACTATAGCCTAGTACAAATAATTTTACACTATAGTTGAACTAGCTCTATAGCCTAGTACAAATAATTTTACACTAGAGTTGGACAAGCTCTACAGCCTAGTACAAATAACTTTACACTAGAGTTGAACTAGCTCTATAGCCTAGTACAAATAACTTTACACTAGAGTTGAACTAGCACTATAAGCTAGTTCAAATAATTTTACACTAGAGTTGAACTAGCTCTATAGCCTAGTAGAAATAATTTTACACAAGAGTCGAACTAGCTCTATAGCCTAGTACAAATAATTTTACACTATAGTTGAACTAGCTCTATAAGCTAGTTGAAATAATTTAACACTAGAGTTGAACTAGCTCTATAGCCTAGTACAAATAATTTTACACTATAGTTGAACTAGCTCTATAAGCTAGTTGAAATAATTTTACACTAGAGTTGAACTAGCTCTATATCCTAGTACAAATAATTTCACACTAGAGTTGAACTAGCTATATAAGCTAGTACAAATAATTTTACACTAGAGTTGAACTAGCTCTATAAGCTAGTACAAATAATTTTACACTAGAGTTGAACTAGCTCTATAGCCTAGTACAAATAATTTTTACACTAGAGTTGAACTAGCTCTATCAGCTAGTACAAATAAGTTTACACTATAGTTGAACTAGCTCTATAGCCTAGAACAAATAATTTTACACTAGAGTTGAACTAGCTCTATAAGCTAGTACAAATAATTTTACACTAGAGTTGAACTAGCTATATAGCCTAGTACAAATAATTTTACACTATAGTTGAACTAGATCTATAGCCAAGTACAAATAATTTTACACTAGAGTTGAACTAGCTCTATAAGCTAGTACAAATAATTTCACACTAGAGTTGAACTAGCTCTATAGCCTAGTACAAATAATTTTACACTCTAGTTGAACTAGCTCTATAAGCTAGTTGAAATAATTTTACACTAGAGTTGAACTAGCTCTATAGCCTAGTACAAATAATTTTACACTATAGTTGAACTAGCTCTATAAGCTAGTTGAAATAATTTTACACTAGAGTTGAACTAGCTCTATAAGGTAGTACAAATAATTTTACACTAGAGTTGAACTAGCTCTATAGCCTAGTACAAATAATTTTACACTAGAGTTGAACTAGCTCTATAAGCTAGTACAAATAATTTTACACTAGAGTTGAACTAGCTCTATAGCCTAGTACAAATAATTTTTACACTAGAGTTGAACTAGCTCTATAGCCTTGTACAAATAATTTTACACTATAGTTGAACTAGCTCTATAGCCTAGTACAAATAATTTTACACTAGAGTTGAACTAGCGCTATAGCCTAGTACAAATAATTTTACACTAGAGTTGAACTAGCTCTATAGCCTAGTACAAATAATTTTACACTAGAGTTGAACTAGCTCTATAAGCTAGTACTAATAATTTTACACTAGAGTTGAACTAGCTATATAGCCTAGTACAAATAATTTTACACTATAGTTGAACTAGATCTATAGCCAAGTACAAATAATTTTACACTAGAGTTGAACTAGCTCTATAAGCTAGTACAAATAATTTCACACTAGAGTTGAACTAGCTCTATAGCCTAGTACAAATAATTTTACACTCTAGTTGAACTAGCTCTATAAGCTAGTTGAAATAATTTTACACTAGAGTTGAACTAGCTCTATAGCCTAGTACAAATAATTTTACACTATAGTTGAACTAGCTCTATAAGCTAGTTGAAATAATTTTACACTAGAGTTGAACTAGCTCTATAAGGTAGTACAAATAATTTTACACTAGAGTTGAACTAGCTCTATAGCCTAGTACAAATAATTTTACACTAGAGTTGAACTAGCTCTATAAGCTAGTACAAATAATTTTACACTAGAGTTGAACTAGCTCTATAGCCTAGTACAAATAATTTTTACACTAGAGTTGAACTAGCTCTATAGCCTTGTACAAATAATTTTACACTATAGTTGAACTAGCTCTATAGCCTAGTACAAATAATTTTACACTAGAGTTGAACTAGCGCTATAGCCTAGTACAAATAATTTTACACTAGAGTTGAACTAGCTCTATAGCCTAGTACAAATAATTTTACACTAGAGTTCAACTAGCTCTATAAGCTAGTACTAATAATTTTACACTAGAGTTGAACTAGCTCTATAGCCTAGTACAAATAATTTTACACTAAAGTTGAATTAGCTCTATAGCCTAGTACAAATAATTTTACACTATAGTTGAACTAGCTCTATAAGCTAGTTGAAATAATTTTACACTAGAGTTGAACTAGCTCTATAGCCTAGTACAAATAACTTTACACTAGAGTTGAACTAGCACTATAAGCTAGTTCAAATAATTTTACACTAGAGTTGAACTAGCTCTATAGCCTAGTAGAAATAATTTTGCACTAGAGTTGAACTAGCTCTATAGCCTAGTAGAAATAATTTTACACTAGAGTTGAACTAGCTCTATAGCCTAGTACAAATAATTTTACACTAGAGTTGAACTAGTTCTATAGCCTAGTACAAATAATTTTACACTATAGTTGAACTAGCTCGATAAGCTAGTTGAAATAATTTTACATTAGAGTTGAACTAGCTCTATAGCCTAGTACAAATAATTTTACACTATAGTTGAACTAGCTCTATAGCCTAGTACAAATAATTTTACACTAGAGTTGGACTAGCTCTACAGCCTAGTACAAATAACTTTACTCTAGAGTTGAACTAGCTCTATAGCCTAGTACAAATAACTTTACACTAGAGTTGAACTAGCTCTATCAGCTAGTACAAATAAGTTTACACTATAGTTGAACTAGCTCTATAGCCTAGTACAAATAATTTTACACTAGAGTTGAACTAGCTCTATAGCCTAGTACAATTAATTTTACAATATAGTTGAACTAGCTCTATAAGCTAGTTCAAATAATTTTACACTAGAGTTGGACTAGCTCTACAGCCTAGTACAAATAATTTTACACTAGAGTTGAACTAGCTCTATAGCCTAGTACAAATAACTTTACACTAGAGTTGAACTAGCACTATAAGCTAGTTCAAATAATTTTACACTAGAGTTGAACTAGCTCTATAGCCTAGGAGAAATAATTTTACACTAGAGTTGAACTAGCTCTATAGCCAAGTAGAAATAATTTTACACTAGAGTTGAACTAGCTCTATAGCCTAGTACAAATAATTTTACACTAGAGTTGAACTAGTTCTAGAGCCTAGTACAAATAATTTTACACTATAGTTGAACTAGCTCTATAAGCTAGTTGAAATAATTTTACATTAGAGTTGAACTAGCTCTATAGCCTAGTACAAATAATTTTACACTATAGTTGAACTAGCTCTATAGCCTAGTACAAATAATTTTACACTAGAGTTGGACTAGCTCTACAGCCTAGTACAAATAATTTTACACTAGAGTTGAACTAGCTCTATAGCCTAGTAGAAATAATTTTACACTAGAGTTGAACTAGCTCGATAGCCTAGTACAAATAATTTTACACTATAGTTGAACTAGCTCTATAAGCTAGTTGAAATAATTTTACACTAGAGTTGAACTAGCTCTATAGCCTAGTACAAATAATTTTACACTATAGTTGAACTAGCTCTATAAGCTAGTTGAAATAATTTTACACTAGAGTTGAACTAGCTCTATAGCCTAGTAGAAATAATTTTACACTAGAGTTGAACTAGCTCTATAGCCTAGTAGAAATAATTTTACACTAGAGTTGAACTAGCTCTATAGCCTAGTACAAATAATTTTACACTAGAGTTGAACTAGTTCTATAGCCTAGTACAAATAATTTTACACTATAGTTGAACTAGCTCCATAAGCTAGTTGAAATAATTTTACATTAGAGTTGAACTAGCACTATAGCCTAGTACAAATAATTTTACACTATAGTTGAACTAGCTCTATAGCCTAGTACAAATAATTTTACACTAGAGTTGGACAAGCTCTACAGCCTAGTACAAATAACTTTACACTAGAGTTGAACTAGCTCTATAGCCTAGTACAAATAACTTTACACTAGAGTTGAACTAGCACTATAAGCTAGTTCAAATAATTTTACACTAGAGTTGAACTAGCTCTATAGCCTAGTAGAAATAATTTTACACAAGAGTCGAACTAGCTCTATAGCCTAGTACAAATAATTTTACACTATAGTTGAACTAGCTCTATAAGCTAGTTGAAATAATTTTACACTAGAGTTGAACTAGCTCTATAGCCTAGTACAAATAATTTTACACTATAGTTGAACTAGCTCTATAAGCTAGTTGAAATAATTTTACACTAGAGTTGAACTAGCTCTATATCCTAGTACAAATAATTTCACACTAGAGTTGAACTAGCTATATAAGCTAGTACAAATAATTTTACACTAGAGTTGAACTAGCTCTATAAGCTAGTACAAATAATTTTACACTAGAGTTGAACTAGCTCTATAGCCTAGTACAAATAATTTTTACACTAGAGTTGAACTAGCTCTATCAGCTAGTACAAATAAGTTTACACTATAGTTGAACTAGCTCTATAGCCTAGAACAAATAATTTTACACTAGAGTTGAACTAGCTCTATAAGCTAGTACAAATAATTTTACACTAGAGTTGAACTAGCTATATAGCCTAGTACAAATAATTTTACACTATAGTTGAACTAGATCTATAGCCAAGTACAAATAATTTTACACTAGAGTTGAACTAGCTCTATAAGCTAGTACAAATAATTTCACACTAGAGTTGAACTAGCTCTATAGCCTAGTACAAATAATTTTACACTCTAGTTGAACTAGCTCTATAAGCTAGTTGAAATAATTTTACACTAGAGTTGAACTAGCTCTATAGCCTAGTACAAATAATTTTACACTATAGTTGAACTAGCTCTATAAGCTAGTTGAAATAATTTTACACTAGAGTTGAACTAGCTCTATAAGCTAGTACAAATAATTTTACACTAGAGTTGAACTAGCTCTATAGCCTAGTACAAATAATTTTACACTAGAGTTGAACTAGCTCTATAAGCTAGTACAAATAATTTTACACTAGAGTTGAACTAGCTCTATAGCCTAGTACAAATAATTTTTACACTAGAGTTGAACTAGCTCTATCAGCTAGTACAAATAAGTTTACACTATAGTTGAACTAGCTCTATAGCCTAGTACAAATAATTTTACACTAGAGTTGAACTAGCTCTATAGCCTAGTACAATTAATTTTACAATATAGTTGAACTAGCTCTATAAGTTAGTTCAAATAATTTTACACTAGAGTTGGACTAGCTCTACAGCCTAGTACAAATAATTTTACACTAGAGTTGAACTAGCTCTATAGCCTAGTACAAATAACTTTACACTAGAGTTGAACTAGCACTATAAGCTAGTTCAAATAATTTTACACTAGAGTTGAACTAGCTCTATAGCCTAGTAGAAATAATTTTACACTAGAGTTGAACTAGCTCTATAGCCAAGTAGAAATAATTTTACACTAGAGTTGAACTAGCTCTATAGCCTAGTACATATAATTTTACACTAGAGTTGAACTAGTTCTAGAGCCTAATACAAATAATTTTACACTATAGTTGAACTATCTCTATAAGCTAGTTGAAATAATTTTACATTAGAGTTGAACTAGCTCTATAGCCTAGTACAAATAATTTTACACTATAGTTGAACTAGCTCTATAGCCTAGTACAAATAATTTTACACTAGAGTTGGACTAGCTCTACAGCCTAGTACAAATAACTTTACACTAGAGTTGAACTAGCTCTATAGCCTAGTACAAATAACTTTACACTAGAGTTGAACTAGCACTATAAGCTAGTTCAAATAATTTTACACTAGAGTTGAACTAGCTCTATAGCCTAGTAGAAATAATTTTACACAAGAGTCGAACTAGCTCTATAGCCTAGTACAAATAATTTTACACTATAGTTGAACTAGCTCTATAAGCTAGTTGAAATAATTTTACACTAGAGTTGAACTAGCTCTATAGCCTAGTACAAATAATTTTACACTATAGTTGAACTAGCTCTATAAGCTAGTTGAAATAATTTTACACTAGAGTTGAACTAGCTCTATATCCTAGTACAAATAATTTCACACTAGAGTTGAACTAGCTATATAAGCTAGTACAAATAATTTTACACTAGAGTTGAACTAGCTCTATAAGCTAGTACAAATAATTTTACACTAGAGTTGAACTAGCTCTATAGCCTAGTACAAATAATTTTTACACTAGAGTTGAACTAGCTCTATCAGCTAGTACAAATAAGTTTACACTATAGTTGAACTAGCTCTATAGCCTAGAACAAATAATTTTACACTAGAGTTGAACTAGCTCTATAAGCTAGTACAAATAATTTTACACTAGAGTTGAACTAGCTATATAGCCTAGTACAAATAATTTTACACTATAGTTGAACTAGATCTATAGCCAAGTACAAATAATTTTACACTAGAGTTGAACTAGCTCTATAAGCTAGTACAAATAATTTCACACTAGAGTTGAACTAGCTCTATAGCCTAGTACAAATAATTTTACACTCTAGTTGAACTAGCTCTATAAGCTAGTTGAAATAATTTTACACTAGAGTTGAACTAGCTCTATAGCCTAGTACAAATAATTTTACACTATAGTTGAACTAGCTCTATAAGCTAGTTGAAATAATTTTACACTAGAGTTGAACTAGCTCTATAAGCTAGTACAAATAATTTTACACTAGAGTTGAACTAGCTCTATAGCCTAGTACAAATAATTTTACACTAGAGTTGAACTAGCTCTATAAGCTAGTACAAATAATTTTACACTAGAGTTGAACTAGCTCTATAGCCTAGTACAAATAATTTTTACACTAGAGTTGAACTAGCTCTATCAGCTAGTACAAATAAGTTTACACTATAGTTGAACTAGCTCTATAGCCTAGTACAAATAATTTTACACTAGAGTTGAACTAGCTCTATAGCCTAGTACAATTAATTTTACAATATAGTTGAACTAGCTCTATAAGTTAGTTCAAATAATTTTACACAAGAGTTGGACTAGCTCTACAGCCTAGTACAAATAATTTTACACTAGAGTTGAACTAGCTCTATAGCCTAGTACAAATAACTTTACACTAGAGTTGAACTAGCACTATAAGCTAGTTCAAATAATTTTACACTAGAGTTGAACTAGCTCTATAGCCTAGTAGAAATAATTTTACACTAGAGTTGAACTAGCTCTATAGCCAAGTAGAAATAATTTTACACTAGAGTTGAACTAGCTCTATAGCCTAGTACATATAATTTTACACTAGAGTTGAACTAGTTCTAGAGCCTAATACAAATAATTTTACACTATAGTTGAACTAGCTCTATAAGCTAGTTGAAATAATTTTACATTAGAGTTGAACTAGCTCTATAGCCTAGTACAAATAATTTTACACTATAGTTGAACTAGCTCTATAGCCTAGTACAAATAATTTTACACTAGAGTTGGACTAGCTCTACAGCCTAGTACAAATAACTTTACACTAGAGTTGAACTAGCTCCATAGCCTAGTACAAATAACTTTCCACTAGAGTTGAACTAGCACTATAAGCTAGTTCAAATAATTTTACACTAGAGTTGAACTAGCTCTATAGCCTAGTAGAAATAATTTTACACTAGAGTTGAACTAGCTCTATAGCCTAGTACAAATAATTTTACACTAGAGTTGAACTAGTACTATAGCCTACTACAAATAATTTTAAAATATAGTTGAACTAGCTCTATAAGCTAGTTGAAATAATTTTACACTAGAGTTGAACTAGCTCTATAGCCTAGTACAAATAATTTTACACTATAGTTGAACTAGCTCTATAAGCTAGTTGAAATAATTTTACACTAGAGTTGAACTAGCGCTATAGCCTAGTACAAATAATTTTACACTATAGTTGAACTAGCTCTATAGCCTAGTACAAATAATTTTACACTATAGTTGAACTAGCTCTATAAGCTAGTTGAAATAATTTTACATTAGAGTTCAACTAGCTCTATAGCCTAGTACAAATAATTTTACACTATAGTTGAACTAGCTCTATAGCCTAGTACAAATAATTTTACATTAGAGTTGGACAAGCTCTACAGCCTAGTACAAATAACTTTACACTAGAGTTGAACTAGCTCTATAGCCTAGTACAAATAACTTTACACTAGAGTTGAACTAGCACTATAAGCTAGTTCAAATAATTTTACACTAGAGTTGAACTAGCTCTATAGCCTAGTAGAAATAATTTTACACTAGAGTTGAACTAGCTCTATAGCCTAGTACAAATAATTTTAAACTATAGTTGAACTAGCTCTATAGCCAAGTACAAATAATTTTACACTAGAGTTGAACTAGCTCTATAAGCTAGTACAAATAATTTTACACTAGAGTTGAACTAGCTCTATAGCCTAGTACAAATAATTTTACACTATAGTTGAACTAGCTCTATAAGCTAGTTGAAATAATTTTACACTAGAGTTGAACAAGCTCTATAGCCAAGTACAAATAATTTTACACTAGAGTTGAACAAGCTCTATAGCCTAGTACAAATAATTTTACACTAGAGTTGAACTAGCTCTATAGCCTAGTACAAATAATTTTACACTAGAGTTGAACTAGCTCTATAAGCTACTACAAATAATTTTACATTAGAGTTGAACTAGTTCTATAGCCTAGTACAAATAATATTACACTATAGTTGAACTAGCTCTATAAGCTAGTTGAAATAATTTTACACTAGAGTTGAACTAGCTCTATAGCCTAGTAAAAATAATTTTACACTAGAGTTGAACTCGCTCTATAGCCTAGTACAAATAGTTTTACACTATAGTTGAACTAGATCTATAGCCAAGTACAAATAATTTTACGCTAAAGTTGAACTTGCTCTATAGCCTAGTAGAAATAATTTTACACCCGAGTTGAACTAGCTCTATAGCCTAGTAGAAATAATTTTACACTAGAGTTGAACTAGCTCTATAGCCTAGTAGAAATAATTTTACACTAGAGTTGAACTAGCTCTATAGCCTAGTACAAATAATTTTACACTAGAGTTGAACTAGTACTATAGCCTACTACAAATAATTTTAAAATATAGTTGAACTAGCTCTATAAGCTAGTTGAAATAATTTTACACTAGAGTTGAACTAGCTCTATAGCCTAGTACAAATAATTTTACACTATAGTTGAACTAGCTCTATATGCTAGTTGAAATAATTTTACACTAGAGTTGAACTAGCTCTATAGCCTAGTACAAATAATTTTACACTATAGTTGAACTAGCTCTATAGCCTAGTACAAATAATTTTACACTATAGTTGAACTAGCTCTATAAGCTAGTTGAAATAATTTTACATTAGAGTTCAACTAGCTCTATAGCCTAGTACAAATAATTTTACACTATAGTTGAACTAGCTCTATAGCCTAGTACAAATAATTTTACATTAGAGTTGGACAAGCTCTACAGCCTAGTACAAATAACTTTACACTAGAGTTGAACTAGCTCTATAGCCTAGTACAAATAACTTTACACTAGAGTTGAACTAGCACTATAAGCTAGTTCAAATAATTTTACACTAGAGTTGAACTAGCTCTATAGCCTAGTAGAAATAATTTTACACTAGAGTTGAACTAGCTCTATAGCCTAGTACAAATAATTTTACACTATAGTTGAACTAGCTCTATAGCCAAGTACAAATAATTTTACACTAGAGTTGAACTAGCTCTATAAGCTAGTACAAATAATTTTACACTAGAGTTGAACTAGCTCTATAGCCTAGTACAAATAATTTTACACTATAGTTGAACTAGCTCTATAAGCTAGTTGAAATAATTTTACACTAGAGTTGAACAAGCTCTATAGCCAAGTACAAATAATTTTACACTAGAGTTGAACAAGCTCTATAGCCTAGTACAAATAAGTTTACACTAGAGTTGAACTAGCTCTATAGCCTAGTACAAATAATTTTACACTAGAGTTGAACTAGCTCTATAAGCTACTACAAATAATTTTACATTAGAGTTGAACTAGTTCTATAGCCTAGTACAAATAATATTACACTATAGTTGAACTAGCTCTATAAGCTAGTTGAAATAATTTTACACTAGAGTTGAACTAGCTCTATAGCCTAGTAAAAATAATTTTACACTAGAGTTGAACTCGCTCTATAGCCTAGTACAAATAGTTTTACACTATAGTTGAACTAGATCTATAGCCAAGTACAAATAATTTTACGCTAAAGTTGAACTAGCTCTATAGCCTAGTAGAAATAATTTTACACCCGAGTTGAACTAGCTCTATAGCCTAGTAGAAATAATTTTACACTAGAGTTGAACTAGCTCTATAGCCTAGTAGAAATAATTTTACACTAGAGTTGAACTAGCTCTATAGCCTAGTACAAATAATTTTACACTAGAGTTGAACTAGTACTATAGCCTACTACAAATAATTTTAAAATATAGTTGAACTAGCTCTATAAGCTAGTTGAAATAATTTTACACTAGAGTTGAACTAGCTCTATAGCCTAGTACAAATAATTTTACACTATAGTTGAACTAGCTCTATATGCTAGTTGAAATAATTTTACACTAGAGTTGAACTAGCTCTATAGCCTAGTACAAATAATTTTACACTATAGTTGAACTAGCTCTATAGCCTAGTACAAATAATTTTACACTATAGTTGAACTAGCTCTATAAGCTAGTTGAAATAATTTTACATTAGAGTTCAACTAGCTCTATAGCCTAGTACAAATAATTTTACACTATAGTTGAACTAGCTCTATAGCCTAGTACAAATAATTTTACATTAGAGTTGGACAAGCTCTACAGCCTAGTACAAATAACTTTACACTAGAGTTGAACTAGCTCTATAGCCTAGTACAAATAACTTTACACTAGAGTTGAACTAGCACTATAAGCTAGTTCAAATAATTTTACACTAGAGTTGAACTAGCTCTATAGCCTAGTAGAAATAATTTTACACTAGAGTTGAACTAGCTCTATAGCCTAGTACAAATAATTTTACACTATTGTTGAACTAGCTCTATAGCCAAGTACAAATAATTTTACACTAGAGTTGAACTAGCTCTATAAGCTAGTACAAATAATTTTACACTAGAGTTGAACTAGCTCTATAGCCTAGTACAAATAATTTTACACTATAGTTGAACTAGCTCTATAAGCTAGTTGAAATAATTTTACACTAGAGTTGAACAAGCTCTATAGCCAAGTACAAATAATTTTACACTAGAGTTGAACAAGCTCTATAGCCTAGTACAAATAATTTTACACTAGAGTTGAACTAGCTCTATAGCCTAGTACAAATAATTTTACACTAGAGTTGAACTAGCTCTATAAGCTACTACAAATAATTTTACACTAGAGTTGAACTAGTTCTATAGCCTAGTACAAATAATATTACACTATAGTTGAACTAGCTCTATAAGCTAGTTGAAATAATTTTACACTAGAGTTGAACTAGCTCTATAGCCTAGTAAAAATAATTTTACACTAGAGTTGAACTAGCTCTATAGCCTAGTACAAATAATTTTACACTATAGTTGAACTAGCTCTATAGCCAAGTACAAATAATTTTACACTAGAGTTGAACTAGCTCTATAGCCTAGTACAAATAATTTTACACTAGAGTTGAACTAGTTCTAGAGCCTAGTACAAATAATTTTACACTATAGTTGAACTAGCTCTATAAGCTAGTTGAAATAATTTTACATTAGAGTTGAACTAGCTCTATAGCCTAGTACAAATAATTTTACACTATAGTTGAACTAGCTCTATAGCCTAGTACAAATAATTTTACACTAGAGTTGGACTAGCTCTACAGCCTAGTACAAATAATTTTACACTAGAGTTGAACTAGCTCTATAGCCTAGTAGAAATAATTTTACACTAGAGTTGAACTAGCTCGATAGCCTAGTACAAATAATTATACACTATAGTTGAACTAGCTCTATAAGCTAGTTGAAATAATTTTACACTAGAGTTGAACTAGCTCTATAGCCTAGTACAAATAATTTTACACTATAGTTGAACTAGCTCTATAAGCTAGTTGAAATAATTTTACACTAGAGTTGAACAAGCTCTATAGCCTAGTACAAATAAGTTTACACTAGAGTTGAACTAGCTCTATAGCCTAGTACAAATAATTTTACACTAGAGTTGAACTAGCTCTATAAGCTACTACAAATAATTTTACATTAGAGTTGAACTAGTTCTATAGCCTAGTACAAATAATATTACACTATAGTTGAACTAGCTCTATAAGCTAGTTGAAATAATTTTACACTAGAGTTGAACTAGCTCTATAGCCTAGTAAAAATAATTTTACACTAGAGTTGAACTCGCTCTATAGCCTAGTACAAATAGTTTTACACTATAGTTGAACTAGATCTATAGCCAAGTACAAATAATTTTACGCTAAAGTTGAACTAGCTCTATAGCCTAGTAGAAATAATTTTACACCCGAGTTGAACTAGCTCTATAGCCTAGTAGAAATAATTTTACACTAGAGTTGAACTAGCTCTATAGCCTAGTAGAAATAATTTTACACTAGAGTTGAACTAGCTCTATAGCCTAGTACAAATAATTTTACACTAGAGTTGAACTAGTACTATAGCCTACTACAAATAATTTTAAAATATAGTTGAACTAGCTCTATAAGCTAGTTGAAATAATTTTACACTAGAGTTGAACTAGCTCTATAGCCTAGTACAAATAATTTTACACTATAGTTGAACTAGCTCTATATGCTAGTTGAAATAATTTTACACTAGAGTTGAACTAGCTCTATAGCCTAGTACAAATAATTTTACACTATAGTTGAACTAGCTCTATAGCCTAGTACAAATAATTTTACACTATAGTTGAACTAGCTCTATAAGCTAGTTGAAATAATTTTACATTAGAGTTCAACTAGCTCTATAGCCTAGTACAAATAATTTTACACTATAGTTGAACTAGCTCTATAGCCTAGTACAAATAATTTTACATTAGAGTTGGACAAGCTCTACAGCCTAGTACAAATAACTTTACACTAGAGTTGAACTAGCTCTATAGCCTAGTACAAATAACTTTACACTAGAGTTGAACTAGCACTATAAGCTAGTTCAAATAATTTTACACTAGAGTTGAACTAGCTCTATAGCCTAGTAGAAATAATTTTACACTAGAGTTGAACTAGCTCTATAGCCTAGTACAAATAATTTTACACTAGAGTTGA
Source organism: Triticum monococcum (assembly GCA_034509565.1). Lineage (NCBI taxonomy): Eukaryota > Viridiplantae > Streptophyta > Magnoliopsida > Poales > Poaceae > Triticum > Triticum monococcum. The sequence continues at coordinate 750,843,898 of CM067847.1, forward strand.
ACTAGCTCTATAAGCTAGTACAAATAATTTTACACTAGAGTTGAACTAGCTCTATAGCCTAGTACAAATAATTTTACACTATAGTTGAACTAGCTCTATAAGCTAGTTGAAATAATTTTACACTAGAGTTGAACAAGCTCTATAGCCAAGTACAAATAATTTTACACTAGAGTTGAACAAGCTCTATAGCCTAGTACAAATAATTTTACACTAGAGTTGAACTAGCTCTATAGCCTAGTACAAATAATTTTACACTAGAGTTGAACTAGCTCTATAAGCTACTACAAATAATTTTACACTAGAGTTGAACTAGTTCTATAGCCTAGTACAAATAATATTACACTATAGTTGAACTAGCTCTATAAGCTAGTTGAAATAATTTTACACTAGAGTTGAACTAGCTCTATAGCCTAGTAAAAATAATTTTACACTAGAGTTGAACTAGCTCTATAGCCTAGTACAAATAATTTTACACTATAATTGAACTAGCTCTATAGCCAAGTACAAATAATTTTACACTAGAGTTGAACTAGCTCTATAGCCTAGTACAAATAATTTTACACTAGAGTTGAACTAGTTCTAGAGCCTAGTACAAATAATTTTACACTATAGTTGAACTAGCTCTATAAGCTAGTTGAAATAATTTTACATTAGAGTTGAACTAGCTCTATAGCCTAGTACAAATAATTTTACACTATAGTTGAACTAGCTCTATAGCCTAGTACAAATAATTTTACACTAGAGTTGGACTAGCTCTACAGCCTAGTACAAATAATTTTACACTAGAGTTGAACTAGCTCTATAGCCTAGTAGAAATAATTTTACACTAGAGTTGAACTAGCTCGATAGCCTAGTACAAATAATTTTACACTATAGTTGAACTAGCTCTATAAGCTAGTTGAAATAATTTTACACTAGAGTTGAACTAGCTCTATAGCCTAGTACAAATAATTTTACACTATAGTTGAACTAGCTCTATAAGCTAGTTGAAATAATTTTACACTAGAGTTGAACTAGCTCTATAGCCTAGTAGAAATAATTTTACACTAGAGTTGAACTAGCTCTATAGCCTAGTAGAAATAATTTTACACTAGAGTTGAACTAGCTCTATAGCCTAGTACAAATAATTTTACACTAGAGTTGAACTAGTTCTATAGCCTAGTACAAATAATTTTACACTATAGTTGAACTAGCGCCATAAGCTAGTTGAAATAATTTTACATTAGAGTTGAACTAGCACTATAGCCTAGTACAAATAATTTTACACTATACTTGAACTAGCTCTATAGCCTAGTACAAATAATTTTACACTAGAGTTGGACAAGCTCTACAGCCTAGTACAAATAACTTTACACTAGAGTTGAACTAGCTCTATAGCCTAGTACAAATAACTTTACACTAGAGTTGAACTAGCACTATAAGCTAGTTCAAATAATTTTACACTAGAGTTGAACTAGCTCTATAGCCTAGTAGAAATAATTTTACACAAGAGTCGAACTAGCTCTATAGCCTAGTACAAATAATTTTACACTATAGTTGAACTAGCTCTATAAGCTAGTTGAAATAATTTTACACTAGAGTTGAACTAGCTCTATAGCCTAGTACAAATAATTTTACACTATAGTTGAACTAGCTCTATAAGCTAGTTGAAATAATTTTACACTAGAGTTGAACTAGCTCTATATCCTAGTACAAATAATTTCACACTAGAGTTGAACTAGCTATATAAGCTAGTACAAATAATTTTACACTAGAGTTGAACTAGCTCTATAAGCTAGTACAAATAATTTTACACTAGAGTTGAACTAGCTCTATAGCCTAGTACAAATAATTTTTACACTAGAGTTGAACTAGCTCTATCAGCTAGTACAAATAAGTTTACACTATAGTTGAACTAGCTCTATAGCCTAGAACAAATAATTTTACACTAGAGTTGAACTAGCTCTATAAGCTAGTACAAATAATTTTACACTAGAGTTGAACTAGCTATATAGCCTAGTACAAATAATTTTACACTATAGTTGAACTAGATCTATAGCCAAGTACAAATAATTTTACACTAGAGTTGAACTAGCTCTATAAGCTAGTACAAATAATTTCACACTAGAGTTGAACTAGCTCTATAGCCTAGTACAAATAATTTTACACTCTAGTTGAACTAGCTCTATAAGCTAGTTGAAATAATTTTACACTAGAGTTGAACTAGCTCTATAGCCTAGTACAAATAATTTTACACTATAGTTGAACTAGCTCTATAAGCTAGTTGAAATAATTTTACACTAGAGTTGAACTAGCTCTATAAGCTAGTACAAATAATTTTACACTAGAGTTGAACTAGCTCTATAGCCTAGTACAAATAATTTTACACTAGAGTTGAACTAGCTCTATAAGCTAGTACAAATAATTTTACACTAGAGTTGAACTAGCTCTATAGCCTAGTACAAATAATTTTTACACTAGAGTTGAACTAGCTCTATCAGCTAGTACAAATAAGTTTACACTATAGTTGAACTAGCTCTATAGCCTAGTAAAAATAATTTTACACTAGAGTTGAACTAGCTCTATAGCCTAGTACAATTAATTTTACAATATAGTTGAACTAGCTCTATAAGTTAGTTCAAATAATTTTACACTAGAGTTGGACTAGCTCTACAGCCCAGTACAAATAATTTTACACTAGAGTTGAACTAGCTCTATAGCCTAGTACAAATAACTTTACACTAGAGTTGAACTAGCACTATAAGCTAGTTCAAATAATTTTACACTAGAGTTGAACTAGCTCTATAGCCTAGTAGAAATAATTTTACACTAGAGTTCAACTAGCTCTATAGCCAAGTAGAAATAATTTTACACTAGAGTTGAACTAGCTCTATAGCCTAGTACATATAATTTTACACTAGAGTTGAACTAGTTCTAGAGCCTAGTACAAATAATTTTACACTATAGTTGAACTAGCTCTATAAGCTAGTTGAAATAATTTTACATTAGAGTTGAACTAGCTCTATAGCCTAGTACAAATAATTTTACACTATAGTTAAACTAGCTCTATAGCCTAGTACAAATAATTTTACACTAGAGTTGGACTAGCTCTACAGCCTAGTACAAATAACTTTACACTAGAGTTGAACTAGCTCCATAGCCTAGTACAAATAACTTTCCACTAGAGTTGAACTAGCACTATAAGCTAGTTCAAATAATTTTACACTAGAGTTGAACTAGCTCTATAGCCTGGTAGAAATAATTTTACACTAGAGTTGAACTAGCTCTATAGCCTAGTACAAATAATTTTACACTAGAGTTGAACTAGTACTATAGCCTACTACAAATAATTTTAAAATATAGTTGAACTAGCTCTATAAGCTAGTTGAAATAATTTTACACTAGAGTTGAACTAGCTCTATAGCCTAGTACAAATAATTTTACACTATAGTTGAACTAGCTCTATAAGCTAGTTGAAATAATTTTACACTAGAGTTGAACTAGCTCTATAGCCTAGTACAAATAATTTTACACTATAGTTGAACTAGCTCTATAGCCTAGTACAAATAATTTTACACTATAGTTGAACTAGCTCTATAAGCTAGTTCAAATAATTTTACATTAGAGTTCAACTAGCTCTATAGCCTAGTACAAATAATTTTACACTATAGTTGAACTAGCTCTATAGCCTAGTACAAATAATTTTACATTAGAGTTGGACAAGCTCTACAGCCTAGTACAAATAACTTTACACTAGAGTTGAACTAGCTCTATAGCCTAGTACAAATGACTTTACACTAGAGTTGAACTAGCACTATAAGCTAGTTCAAATAATTTTACACTAGAGTTGAACTAGCTCTATAGCCTAGTAGAAATAATTTTACACTAGAGTTGAACTAGCTCTATAGCCTAGTACAAATAATTTTACACTATAGTTGAACTAGCTCTATAGCCAAGTACAAATAATTTTACACTAGAGTTGAACTAGCTCTATAAGCTAGTACAAATAATTTTACACTAGAGTTGAACTAGCTCTATAGCCTAGTACAAATAATTTTACACTATAGTTGAACTAGCTCTATAAGCTAGTTGAAATAATTTTACACTAGAGTTGAACAAGCTCTATAGCCAAGTACAAATAATTTTACACTAGAGTTGAACAAGCTCTATAGCCTAGTACAAATAATTTTACACTAGAGTTGAACTAGCTCTATAGCCTAGTACAAATAATTTTACACTAGAGTTGAACTAGCTCTATAAGCTACTACAAATAATTTTACATTAGAGTTGAACTAGTTCTATAGCCTAGTACAAATAGTATTACACTATAGTTGAACTAGCTCTATAAGCTAGTTGAAATAATTTTACACTAGAGTTGAACTAGCTCTATAGACTAGTAAAAATAATTTTACACTAGAGTTGAACTCGCTCTATAGCCTAGTACAAATAGTTTTACACTATAGTTGAACTAGATCTATAAGCTAGTACAAATAATTTTACACTAGAGTTGAACTAGCTCTATAAGCTAGTACAAATAATTTTACACTAGAGTTGAACTAGCTATATAGCCTAGTACAAATAATTTTACACTATAGTTGAACTAGCTTTATAAGCTAGTTGAAATAATTTTACATTAGAGTTCAACTCGCTCTATAGCCTAGTACAAATAGTTTTACACTATAGTTGAACTCGCTCTATAGCCTAGTACAAATAATTTTACACTAGAGTTGAACTAGCTCTATAAGCTAGTACAAATAATTTTACACTAGAGTTGAACTAGCTATATAGCCTAGTACAAATAATTTTACACTATAGTTGAACTAGCTTTATAAGCTAGTTGAAATAATTTTACATTAGAGTTCAACTAGCTCTATAGCCTAGTACAAGTAATTTTACACTAGAGTTGAACTAGCTCTATAGCCTAGTACAAATAATTTTACACTAGAGTTGAACTAGCTCTATAGCCTAGTAGAAATAATTTTACACTAGAGTTGAACTAGCTCTATAGCCTAGTACAAATAATTTTACACTATAGTTGAACTAGCTCTATAAGCTAGTTGAAATAAGTTTACACTAGAGTTGAACTAGCTCTATAGCCAAGTACAAATAATTTTACACTATAGTTGAACTAGCTCTATAAGCTAGTTGAAATAATTTTACACTAGAGTTGAACAAGCTCTATAGCCAAGTACAAATGATTTTACACTAGAGTTGAACAAGCTCTATAGCCTAGTACAAATAATTTTACACTAGAGTTGAACTAGCTATATAGCCTAGTACAAATAATTTTACACTAGAGTTGAACTAGCTCTATAAGCTAGTACAAATAATTTTACACTAGAGTTGAACTAGTTCTATAGCCTAGTACAAATAATATTACACTATAGTTGAACTAGCTCTATAAGCTAGTTGAAATAATTTTACACTAGAGTTGAACTAGCTCTATAGCCTAGTAAAAATAATTTTACACTAGAGTTGAACTCGCTCTATAGCCTAGTACAAATAGTTTTACACTATAGTTGAACTAGATCTATAGCCAAGTACAAATAATTTTACGCTAAAGTTGAACTAGCTCTATAGCCTAGTAGAAATAATTTTACACCCGAGTTGAACTAGCTCTATAGCCTAGTAGAAATAATTTTACACTAGAGTTGAACTAGCTCTATAGCCTAGTAGAAATAATTTTACACTAGAGTTGAACTAGCTCTATAGCCTAGTACAAATAATTTTACACTAGAGTTGAACTAGTACTATAGCCTACTACAAATAATTTTAAAATATAGTTGAACTAGCTCTATAAGCTAGTTGAAATAATTTTACATTAGAGTTGGACAAGCTCTACAGCCTAGTACAAATAACTTTACACTAGAGTTGAACTAGCTCTATAGCCTAGTACAAATAACTTTACACTAGAGTTGAACTAGCACTATAAGCTAGTTCAAATAATTTTACACTAGAGTTGAACTAGCTCTATAGCCTAGTAGAAATAATTTTACACTAGAGTTGAACTAGCTCTATAGCCTAGTACAAATAATTTTACACTATAGTTGAACTAGCTCTATAGCCAAGTACAAATAATTTTACACTAGAGTTGAACTAGCTCTATAAGCTAGTACAACTAATTTTACACTAGAGTTGAACTAGCTCTATAGCCTAGTACAAATAATTTTACACTATAGTTGAACTAGCTCTATAAGCTAGTTGAAATAATTTTACACTAGAGTTGAACAAGCTCTATAGCCAAGTACAAATAATTTTACACTAGAGTTGAACAAGCTCTATAGCCTAGTACAAATAATTTTACACTAGATTTGAACTAGCTCTATAGCCTAGTACAAATAATTTTACACTAGAGTTGAACTAGCTCTATAAGCTACTACAAATAATTTTACATTAGAGTTGAACTAGTTCTATAGCCTAGTACAAATAATATTACACTATAGTTGAACTAGCTCTATAAGCTAGTTGAAATAATTTTACACTAGAGTTGAACTAGCTCTATAGCCTAGTAAAAATAATTTTACACTAGAGTTGAACTCGCTCTATAGCCTAGTACAAATAGTTTTACACTATAGTTGAACTAGATCTATAGCCAAGTACAAATAATTTTACGCTAAAGTTGAACTAGCTCTATAGCCTAGTAGAAATAATTTTACACCCGAGTTGAACTAGCTCTATAGCCTAGTAGAAATAATTTTACACTAGAGTTGAACTAGCTCTATAGCCTAGTAGAAATAATTTTACACTAGAGTTGAACTAGCTCTATAGCCTAGTACAAATAATTTTACACTAGAGTTGAACTAGTACTATAGCCTACTACAAATAATTTTAAAATATAGTTGAACTAGCTCTATAAGCTAGTTGAAATAATTTTACACTAGAGTTGAACTAGCTCTATAGCCTAGTACAAATAATTTTACACTAGAGTTGAACTAGCTCTATAGCCTAGTACAAATAATTTTACACTATAGTTGAACTAGCTCTATAAGCTAGTTGAAATAATTTTACACTAGAGTTGAACAAGCTCTATAGCCAAGTACAAATAATTTTACACTAGAGTTGAACAAGCTCTATAGCCTAGTACAAATAATTTTACACTAGAGTTGAACTAGCTCTATAGCCTAGTACAAATAATTTTACACTAGAGTTGAACTAGCTCTATAAGCTACTACAAATAATTTTACATTAGAGTTGAACTAGTTCTATAGCCTAGTACAAATAATATTACACTATAGTTGAACTAGCTCTATAAGCTAGTTGAAATAATTTTACACTAGAGTTGAACTAGCTCTATAGCCTAGTAAAAATAATTTTACACTAGAGTTGAACTCGCTCTATAGCCTAGTAAAAATAGTTTTACACTATAGTTGAACTAGATCTATAGCCAAGTACAAATAATTTTACGCTAAAGTTGAACTAGCTCTATAGCCTAGTAGAAATAATTTTACACCCGAGTTGAACTAGCTCTATAGCCTAGTAGAAATAATTTTACACTAGAGTTGAACTAGCTCTATAGCCTAGTAGAAATAATTTTACACTAGAGTTGAACTAGCTCTATAGCCTAGTACAAATAATTTTACACTAGAGTTGAACTAGTACTATAGCCTACTACAAATAATTTTAAAATATAGTTGAACTAGCTCTATAAGCTAGTTGAAATAATTTTACACTAGAGTTGAACTAGCTCTATAGCCTAGTACAAATAATTTTACACTATAGTTGAACTAGCTCTATAAGCTAGTTGAAATAATTTTACACTAGAGTTGAACTAGCTGTATAGCCTAGTACAAATAATTTTACACTATAGTTGAACTAGCTCTATAGCCTAGTACAAATAATTTTACACTATAGTTGAACTAGCTCTATAAGCTAGTTGAAATAATTTTACATTAGAGTTCAACTAGCTCTATAGCCTAGTACAAATAATTTTACACTATAGTTGAACTAGCTCTATAGCCTAGTACAAATAATTTTACATTAGAGTTGGACAAGCTCTACAGCCTAGTACAAATAACTTTACACTAGAGTTGAACTAGCTCTATAGCCTAGTACAAATAACTTTACACTAGAGTTGAACTAGCACTATAAGCTAGTTCAAATAATTTTACACTAGAGTTGAACTAGCTCTATAGCCTAGTAGAAATAATTTTACACTAGAGTTGAACTAGCTCTATAGCCTAGTACAAATAATTTTACACTATAGTTGAACTAGCTCTATAGCCAAGTACAAATAATTTTACACTAGAGTTGAACTAGCTCTATAAGCTAGTACAAATAATTTTACACTAGAGTTGAACTAGCTCTATAGCCTAGTACAAATAATTTTACACTATAGTTGAACTAGCTCTATAAGCTAGTTGAAATAATTTTACACTAGAGTTGAACAAGCTCTATAGCCAAGTACAAATAATTTTACACTAGAGTTGAACAAGCTCTATAGCCTAGTACAAATAATTTTACACTAGAGTTGAACTAGCTCTATAGCCTAGTACAAATAATTTTACACTAGAGTTGAACTAGCTCTATAAGCTACTACAAATAATTTTACATTAGAGTTGAACTAGTTCTATAGCCTAGTACAAATAATATTACACTATAGTTGAACTAGCTCTATAAGCTAGTTGAAATAATTTTACACTAGAGTTGAACAAGCTCTATAGCCAAGTACAAATAATTTTACACTAGAGTTGAACAAGCTCTATAGCCTAGTACAAATAATTTTACACTAGAGTTGAACTAGCTCTATAGCCTAGTACAAATAATTTTACACTAGAGTTGAACTAGCTCTATAAGCTACTACAAATAATTTTACATTAGAGTTGAACTAGTTCTATAGCCTAGTACAAATAATATTACACTATAGTTGAACTAGCTCTATAAGCTAGTTGAAATAATTTTACACTAGAGTTGAACTAGCTCTATAGCCTAGTAAAAATAATTTTACACTAGAGTTGAACTCGCTCTATAGCCTAGTACAAATAGTTTTACACTATAGTTGAACTAGATCTATAGCCAAGTACAAATAATTTTACGCTAAAGTTGAACTAGCTCTATAGCCTAGTAGAAATAATTTTACACCCGAGTTGAACTAGCTCTATAGCCTAGTAGAAATAATTTTACACTAGAGTTGAACTAGCTCTATAGCCTAGTAGAAATAATTTTACACTAGAGTTGAACTAGCTCTATAGCCTAGTACAAATAATTTTACACTAGAGTTGAACTAGTACTATAGCCTACTACAAATAATTTTAAAATATAGTTGAACTAGCTCTATAAGCTAGTTGAAATAATTTTACACTAGAGTTGAACTAGCTCTATAGCCTAGTACAAATAATTTTACACTATTGTTGAACTAGCTCTATAAGCTAGTTGAAATAATTTTACACTAGAGTTGAACTAGCTGTATAGCCTAGTACAAATAATTTTACACTATAGTTGAACTAGCTCTATAGCCTAGTACAAATAATTTTACACTATAGTTGAACTAGCTCTATAAGCTAGTTGAAATAATTTTACATTAGAGTTCAACTAGCTCTATAGCCTAGTACAAATAATTTTACACTATAGTTGAACTAGCTCTATAGCCTAGTACAAATAATTTTACATTAGAGTTGGACAAGCTCTACAGCCTAGTACAAATAACTTTACACTAGAGTTGAACTAGCTCTATAGCCTAGTACAAATAACTTTACACTAGAGTTGAACTAGCACTATAAGCTAGTTCAAATAATTTTACACTAGAGTTGAACTAGCTCTATAGCCTAGTAGAAATAATTTTACACTAGAGTTGAACTAGCTCTATAGCCTAGTACAAATAATTTTACACTATAGTTGAACTAGCTCTATAGCCAAGTACAAATAATTTTACACTAGAGTTGAACTAGCTCTATAAGCTAGTACAAATAATTTTACACTAGAGTTGAACTAGCTCTATAGCCTAGTACAAATAATTTTACACTATAGTTGAACTAGCTCTATAAGCTAGTTGAAATAATTTTACACTAGAGTTGAACAAGCTCTATAGCCAAGTACAAATAATTTTACACTAGAGTTGAACAAGCTCTATAGCCTAGTACAAATAATTTTACACTAGAGTTGAACTAGCTCTATAGCCTAGTACAAATAATTTTACACTAGAGTTGAACTAGCTCTATAAGCTACTACAAATAATTTTACATTAGAGTTGAACTAGTTCTATAGCCTAGTACAAATAATATTACACTATAGTTGAACTAGCTCTATAAGCTAGTTGAAATAATTTTACACTAGAGTTGAACTAGCTCTATAGCCTAGTAAAAATAATTTTACACTAGAGTTGAACTCGCTCTATAGCCTAGTACAAATAGTTTTACACTATAGTTGAACTAGATCTATAGCCAAGTACAAATAATTTTACGCTAAAGTTGAACTAGCTCTATAGCCTAGTAGAAATAATTTTACACCCGAGTTGAACTAGCTTTATAGCCTAGTAGAAATAATTTTACACTAGAGTTGAACTAGCTCTATAGCCTAGTAGAAATAATTTTACACTAGAGTTGAACTAGCTCTATAGCCTAGTACAAATAATTTTACACTAGAGTTGAACTAGTACTATAGCCTACTACAAATAATTTTAAAATATAGTTGAACTATCTCTATAAGCTAGTTGAAATAATTTTACACTAGAGTTGAACTAGCTCTATAGCCTAGTACAAATAATTTTACACTATAGTTGAACTAGCTCTATAAGCTAGTTGAAATAATTTTACACTAGAGTTGAACTAGCTCTATAGCCTAGTACAAATAATTTTACACTATAGTTGAACTAGCTCTATAGCCTAGTACAAATAATTTTACACTATAGTTGAACTAGCTCTATAAGCTAGTTGAAATAATTTTACATTAGAGTTCAACTAGCTCTATAGCCTAGTACAAATAATTTTACACTATAGTTGAACTAGCTCTATAGCCTAGTACAAATAATTTTACATTAGAGTTGGACAAGCTCTACAGCCTAGTACAAATAACTTTACACTAGAGTTGAACTAGCTCTATAGCCTAGTACAAATAACTTTACACTAGAGTTGAACTAGCACTATAAGCTAGTTCAAATAATTTTACACTAGAGTTGAACTAGCTCTATAGCCTAGTAGAAATAATTTTACACTAGAGTTGAACTAGCTCTATAGCCTAGTACAAATAATTTTACACTATAGTTGAACTAGCTCTATAGCCAAGTACAAATAATTTTACACTAGAGTTGAACTAGCTCTATAAGCTAGTACAAATAATTTTACACTAGAGTTGAACTAGCTCTATAGCCTGGTACAAATAATTTTACACTATAGTTGAACTAGCTCTATAAGCTAGTTGAAATAATTTTACACTAGAGTTGAACAAGCTCTATAGCCAAGTACAAATAATTTTACACTAGAGTTGAACAAGCTCTATAGCCTAGTACAAATAATTTTACACTAGAGTTGAACTAGCTCTATAGCCTAGTACAAATAATTTTACACTAGAGTTGAACTAGCTCTATAAGCTACTACAAATAATTTTACACTAGAGTTGAACTAGTTCTATAGCCTAGTACAAATAATATTACACTATAGTTGAACTAGCTCTATAAGCTAGTTGAAATAATTTTACACTAGAGTTGAACTAGCTCTATAGCCTAGTAAAAATAATTTTACACTAGAGTTGAACTCGCTCTATAGCCTAGTACAAATAGTTTTACACTATAGTTGAACTAGATCTATAGCCAAGTACAAATAATTTTACGCTAAAGTTGAACTAGCTCTATAGCCTAGTAGAAATAATTTTACACCCGAGTTGAACTAGCTCTATAGCCTAGTAGAAATAATTTTACACTAGAGTTGAACTAGCTCTATAGCCTAGTAGAAATAATTTTACACTAGAGTTGAACTAGCTCTATAGCCTAGTACAAATAATTTTACACTAGAGTTGAACTAGTACTATAGCCTACTACAAATAATTTTAAAATATAGTTGAACTAGCTCTATAAGCTAGTTGAAATAATTTTACACTAGAGTTGAACTAGCTCTATAGCCTAGTACAAATAATTTTACACTATAGTTGAACTAGCTCTATAAGCTAGTTGAAATAATTTTACACTAGAGTTGAACTAGCTCTATAGCCTAGTACAAATAATTTTACACTATAGTTGAACTAGCTCTATAGCCTAGTACAAATAATTTTACACTATAGTTGAACTAGCTCTATAAGCTAGTTGAAATAATTTTACATTAGAGTTCAACTAGCTCTATAGCCTAGTACAAATAATTTTACACTATAGTTGAACTAGCTCTATAGCCTAGTACAAATAATTTTACATTAGAGTTGGACAAGCTCTACAGCCTAGTACAAATAACTTTACACTAGAGTTGAACTAGCTCTATAGCCTAGTACAAATAACTTTACACTAGAGTTGAACTAGCACTATAAGCTAGTTCAAATAATTTTACACTAGAGTTGAACTAGCTCTATAGCCTAGTAGAAATAATTTTACACTAGAGTTGAACTAGCTCTATAGCCTAGTACAAATAATTTTACACTATAGTTGAACTAGCTCTATAGCCAAGTACAAATAATTTTACACTAGAGTTGAACTAGCTCTATAAGCTAGTACAAATAATTTTACACTAGAGTTGAACTAGCTCTATAGCCTGGTACAAATAATTTTACACTATAGTTGAACTAGATCTATAAGCTAGTTGAAATAATTTTACACTAGAGTTGAACAAGCTCTATAGCCAAGTACAAATAATTTTACACTAGAGTTGAACAAGCTCTATAGCCTAGTACAAATAATTTTACACTAGAGTTGAACTAGCTCTATAGCCTAGTACAAATAATTTTACACTAGAGTTGAACTAGCTCTATAAGCTACTACAAATAATTTTACACTAGAGTTGAACTAGTTCTATAGCCTAGTACAAATAATATTACACTATAGTTGAACTAGCTCTATAAGCTAGTTGAAATAATTTTACACTAGAGTTGAACTAGCTCTATAGCCTAGTAAAAATAATTTTACACTAGAGTTGAACTCGCTCTATAGCCTAGTACAAATAGTTTTACACTATAGTTGAACTAGATCTATAGCCAAGTACAAATAATTTTACGCTAAAGTTGAACTAGCTCTATAGCCTAGTAGAAATAATTTTACACCCGAGTTGAACTAGCTCTATAGCCTAGTAGAAATAATTTTACACTAGAGTTGAACTAGCTCTATAGCCTAGTACAAATAATTTTACACTAGAGTTGAACTAGCTCTATAGCCTAGTACAAATAATCTTACACTATAGTTGAACTAGCTCTATAAGCTAGTATAAATAATTTTACACTAGAGTTGAACTAGCTCTATAGCCTAGTACAAATATTTTTACACAAGAGTTGAACTTGCTCTATAACCTAGTACAAATAATTTTACACTAGAGTTGGACAAGCTCTACAGCCTAGTACAAATAACTTTACACTAGAGTTGAACTAGCTCTATAGCCTAGGACAAATAACTTTTACACTAGAGTTGAACTAGCACTATAAGCTAGTTCAAATAATTTTACACTAGAGTTTAACTAGCTCTATAGCCTAGTACAAATAATTTTACACTAGAGTTGAACTAGCTCTATAAGCTAGTACAAATAATTTTACACTAGAGTTGAACTAGCTCTATAAGCTAGTTGAAATAATTTTACACTAGAGTTGAACTAGATCTATAGCCAAGTACAAATAATTTTACACTAGAGTTGAACTAGCTCTATAAGCTAGTACAAATAATTTTACACTAGAGTTGAACTAGCTCTATAAGCTAGTTGAAATAATTTTACACTAGAGATGAACTAGCTATATAGCCTAATACAAATAATTTTACACTATAGTTGAACTAGATCTATAGCCAAGTACAAATAATTTTACACTAGAGTTGAACTAGCTCTATAAGCTAGTACAAATAATTTCACACTAGAGTTGAACTAGCTCTATAGCCTAGTACAAATAATTTTACACTATAGTTGAACTAGCTCTATAAGCTAGTTGAAATAATTTTACACTAGAGTTGAACTAGCTCTATAGCCTAGTACAAATAATTTTACACTATAGTTGAACTAGCTCTATAAGCTAGTTGAAATAATTTTACACTAGAGTTGAACAAGCTCTATAGCCAAGTACAAATAATTTTACACTAGAGTTGAACAAGCTCTATAGCCTAGTACAAATAGTTTTACACTAGAGTTGAACTAGCTCTATAGCCTAGTACAAATAATTTTACACTAGAGTTGAACTAGCTCTATAAGCTACTACAAATAATTTTACACTAGAGTTGAACTAGTTCTATAGCCTAGTACAAATAATTTTACACTAGAGTTGAACTAGTACTATAGCCTACTACAAATAATTTTAAAATATAGTTGAACTATCTCTATAAGCTAGTTGAAATAATTTTACACTAGAGTTGAACTAGCTCTATAGCCTAGTACAAATAATTTTACACTATAGTTGAACTAGCTCTATAAGCTAGTTGAAATAATTTTACACTAGAGTTGAACTAGCTCTATAGCCTAGTACAAATAATTTTACACTATAGTTGAACTAGCTCTATAGCCTAGTACAAATAATTTTACACTATAGTTGAACTAGCTCTATAAGCTAGTTGAAATAATTTTACATTAGAGTTCAACTAGCTCTATAGCCTAGTACAAATAATTTTACACTATAGTTGAACTAGCTCTATAGCCTAGTACAAATAATTTTACATTAGAGTTGGACAAGCTCTACAGCCTAGTACAAATAACTTTACACTAGAGTTGAACTAGCTCTATAGCCTAGTACAAATAACTTTACACTAGAGTTGAACTAGCACTATAAGCTAGGTCAAATAATTTTACACTAGAGTTGAACTAGCTCTATAGCCTAGTAGAAATAATTTTACACTAGAGTTGAACTAGCTCTATAGCCTAGTACAAATAATTTTACACTATAGTTGAACTAGCTCTATAGCCAAGTACAAATAATTTTACACTAGAGTTGAACTAGCTCTATAAGCTAGTACAAATAATTTTACACTAGAGTTGAACTAGCTCTATAGCCTGGTACAAATAATTTTACACTATAGTTGAACTAGCTCTATAAGCTAGTTGAAATAATTTTACACTAGAGTTGAACAAGCTCTATAGCCAAGTACAAATAATTTTACACTAGAGTTGAACAAGCTCTATAGCCTAGTACAAATAATTTTACACTAGAGTTGAACTAGCTCTATAGCCTAGTACAAATAATTTTACACTAGAGTTGAACTAGCTCTATAAGCTACTACAAATAATTTTACACTAGAGTTGAACTAGTTCTATAGCCTAGTACAAATAATATTACACTATAGTTGAACTAGCTCTATAAGCTAGTTGAAATAATTTTACACTAGAGTTGAACTAGCTCTATAGCCTAGTAAAAATAATTTTACACTAGAGTTGAACTCGCTCTATAGCCTAGTACAAATAGTTTTACACTATAGTTGAACTAGATCTATAGCCAAGTACAAATAATTTTACGCTAAAGTTGAACTAGCTCTATAGCCTAGTAGAAATAATTTTACACCCGAGTTGAACTAGCTCTATAGCCTAGTAGAAATAATTTTACACTAGAGTTGAACTAGCTCTATAGCCTAGTAGAAATAATTTTACACTAGAGTTGAACTAGCTCTATAGCCTAGTACAAATAATTTTACACTAGAGTTGAACTAGTACTATAGCCTACTACAAATAATTTTAAAATATAGTTGAACTAGCTCTATAAGCTAGTTGAAATAATTTTACACTAGAGTTGAACTAGCTCTATAGCCTAGTACAAATAATTTTACACTATAGTTGAACTAGCTCTATAAGCTAGTTGAAATAATTTTACACTAGAGTTGAACTAGCTCTATAGCCTAGTACAAATAATTTTACACTATAGTTGAACTAGCTCTATAGCCTAGTACAAATAATTTTACACTATAGTTGAACTAGCTCTATAAGCTAGTTGAAATAATTTTACATTAGAGTTCAACTAGCTCTATAGCCTAGTACAAATAATTTTACACTATAGTTGAACTAGCTCTATAGCCTAGTACAAATAATTTTACATTAGAGTTGGACAAGCTCTACAGCCTAGTACAAATAACTTTACACTAGAGTTGAACTAGCTCTATAGCCTAGTACAAATAACTTTACACTAGAGTTGAACTAGCACTATAAGCTAGTTCAAATAATTTTACACTAGAGTTGAACTAGCTCTATAGCCTAGTAGAAATAATTTTACACTAGAGTTGAACTAGCTCTATAGCCTAGTACAAATAATTTTACACTATAGTTGAACTAGCTCTATAGCCAAGTACAAATAATTTTACACTAAAGTTGAACTAGCTCTATAAGCTAGTACAAATAATTTTACACTAGAGTTGAACTAGCTCTATAGCCTGGTACAAATAATTTTACACTATAGTTGAACTAGATCTATAAGCTAGTTGAAATAATTTTACACTAGAGTTGAACAAGCTCTATAGCCAAGTACAAATAATTTTACACTAGAGTTGAACAAGCTCTATAGCCTAGTACAAATAATTTTACACTAGAGTTGAACTAGCTCTATAGCCTAGTACAAATAATTTTACACTAGAGTTGAACTAGCTCTATAAGCTACTACAAATAATTTTACACTAGAGTTGAACTAGTTCTATAGCCTAGTACAAATAATATTACACTATAGTTGAACTAGCTCTATAAGCTAGTTGAAATAATTTTACACTAGAGTTGAACTAGCTCTATAGCCTAGTAAAAATAATTTTACACTAGAGTTGAACTCGCTCTATAGCCTAGTACAAATAGTTTTACACTATAGTTGAACTAGATCTATAGCCAAGTACAAATAATTTTACGCTAAAGTTGAACTAGCTCTATAGCCTAGTAGAAATAATTTTACACCCGAGTTGAACTAGCTCTATAGCCTAGTAGAAATAATTTTACACTAGAGTTGAACTAGCTCTATAGCCTAGTACAAATAATTTTACACTAGAGTTGAACTAGCTCTATAGCCTAGTACAAATAATCTTACACTATAGTTGAACTAGCTCTATAAGCTAGTATAAATAATTTTACACTAGAGTTGAACTAGCTCTATAGCCTAGTACAAATATTTTTACACAAGAGTTGAACTTGCTCTATAACCTAGTACAAATAATTTTACACTAGAGTTGGACAAGCTCTACAGCCTAGTACAAATAACTTTACACTAGAGTTGAACTAGCTCTATAGCCTAGTACAAATAACTTTTACACTAGAGTTGAACTAGCACTATAAGCTAGTTCAAATAATTTTACACTAGAGTTTAACTAGCTCTATAGCCTAGTACAAATAATTTTACACTAGAGTTGAACTAGCTCTATAAGCTAGTACAAATAATTTTACACTAGAGTTGAACTAGCTCTATAAGCTAGTTGAAATAATTTTACACTAGAGTTGAACTAGATCTATAGCCAAGTACAAATAATTTTACACTAGAGTTGAACTAGCTCTATAAGCTAGTTGAAATAATTTTACACTAGAGATGAACTAGCTATATAGCCTAATACAAATAATTTTACACTATAGTTGAACTAGATCTATAGCCAAGTACAAATAATTTTACACTAGAGTTGAACTAGCTCTATAAGCTAGTACAAATAATTTCACACTAGAGTTGAACTAGCTCTATAGCCTAGTACAAATAATTTTACACTATAGTTGAACTAGCTCTATAAGCTAGTTGAAATAATTTTACACTAGAGTTGAACTAGCTCTATAGCCTAGTACAAATAATTTTACACTATAGTTGAACTAGCTCTATAAGCTAGTTGAAATAATTTTACACTAGAGTTGAACAAGCTCTATAGCCAAGTACAAATAATTTTACACTAGAGTTGAACAAGCTCTATAGCCTAGTACAAATAGTTTTACACTAGAGTTGAACTAGCTCTATAGCCTAGTACAAATAATTTTACACTAGAGTTGAACTAGCTCTATAAGCTACTACAAATAATTTTACACTAGAGTTGAACTAGTTCTATAGCCTAGTACAAATAATATTACACTATAGTTGAACTAGCTCTATAAGCTAGTTGAAATAATTTTACACTAGAGTTGAACTAGCTCTATAGCCTAGTAAAAATAATTTTACACTAGAGTTGAACTCGCTCTATAGCCTAGTACAAATAGTTTTACGCTAAAGTTGTACTAGCTCTATAGCCTAGTAGAAATAATTTTACACCCGAGTTGAACTAGCTCTATAGCCTAGTAGAAATAATTTTACACTAGAGTTGAACTAGCTCTATAGCCTAGTACAAATAATTTTACCCTAGAGTTGAACTAGCTCTATAGCCTAGTACAAATAATTTTACACTATAGTTGAACTAGCTCTATAAGCTAGTATAAATAATTTTACACTAGAGTTGAACTAGCTCTATAGCCTAGTACAAATATTTTTACACAAGAGTTGAACTTGCTCTATAACCTAGTACAAATAATTTTACACTAGAGTTGGACAAGCTCTACAGCCTAGTACAAATAACTTTACACTAGAGTTGAACTAGCTCTATAGCCTAGTACAAATAACTTTTACACTAGAGTTGAACTAGCACTATAAGCTAGTTCAAATAATTTTACACTAGAGTTGAACTAGCTTTATAGCCTAGTAGAAATAATTTTACACAAGAGTCGAACTAGCTCTATAGCCTAGTACAAATAATTTTACACTATAGTTGAACTAGCTCTATAAGCTAGTTGAAATAATTTTACACTAGAGTTGAACTAGCTCTATAGCCTAGTACAAATAATTTTACACTATAGTTGAACTAGCTCTATAAGCTAGTTGAAATAATTTTACACTAGAGTTGAACTAGCTCTATATCCTAGTACAAATAATTTCACACTAGAGTTGAACTAGCTATATAAGCTAGTACAAATAATTTTACACTAGAGTTGAACTAGCTCTATAAGCTAGTACAAATAATTTTACACTAGAGTTGAACTAGCTCTATAGCCTAGTACAAATAATTTTTACACTAGAGTTGAACTAGCTCTATCAGCTAGTACAAATAAGTTTACACTATAGTTGAACTAGCTCTATAGCCTAGTACAAATAATTTTACACTAGAGTTGAACTAGCTCTATAAGCTAGTACAAATAATTTTACACTAGAGTTGAACTAGCTATATAGCCTAGTACAAATAATTTTACACTATAGTTGAACTAGCTCTATAAGCTAGTTGAAATAATTTTACATTAGAGTTCAACTAGCTCTATAGCCTAGTACAAATAATTTTACACTAGAGTTGAACTAGCTCTATAGCCTAGTACAAATAATTTTACACTAGAGTTGAACTAGCTCTATAGCCTAGTAGAAATAATTTTACACTAGAGTTGAACTAGCTCTATAGCCTAGTACAAATAATTTTACACTATAGTTGAACTAGCTCTATAAGCTAGTTGAAATAAGTTTACACTAGAGTTGAACTAGCTCTATAGCCAAGTACAAATAATTTTACACTATAGTTGAACTAGCTCTATAAGCTAGTTGAAATAATTTTACACTAGAGTTGAACAAGCTCTATAGCCAAGTACAAATAATTTTACACTAGAGTTGAACAAGCTCTATAGCCTAGTACAAATAATTTTACACTAGAGTTGAACTAGCTATATAGCCTAGTACAAATAATTTTACACTAGAGTTGAACTAGCTCTATAAGCTAGTACAAATAATTTTACACTAGAGTTGAACTAGTTCTATAGCCTAGTACAAATAATATTACACTATAGTTGAACTAGCTCTATAAGCTAGTTGAAATAATTTTACACTAGAGTTGAACTAGCTCTATAGCCTAGTAAAAATAATTTTACACTAGAGTTGAACTCGCTCTATAGCCTAGTACAAATAGTTTTACACTATAGTTGAACTAGATCTATACGCAAGTACAAATAATTTTACGCTAAAGTTGAACTAGCTCTATAGCCTAGTAGAAATAATTTTACACCCTAGTTGAACTAGCTCTATAGCCTAGTAGAAATAATTTTACACTAGAGTTGAACTAGCTCTATAGCCTACTACAAATAATTTTAAAATATAGTTGAACTAGCTCTATAAGCTAGTTGAAATAATTTTACACTAGAGTTGAACTACCTCTATAGCCTAGTACAAATAATTTTACACTATAGTTGAACTAGCTCTATAGCCTAGTACAAATAATTTTACACTATAGTTGAACTAGCTCTATAAGCTAGTTGAAATTATTTTACATTAGAGTTGAACTAGCTCTATAGCCTAGTACAAATAATTTTACACTATAGTTGAACTACCTCCATAGCCTAGTACAAATAATTTTACATTAGAGTTGGACAAGCTCTACAGCCTAGTACAAATAACTTTACACTAGAGTTGAACTAGCTCTATAAGCTAGTTGAAATAATTTTACACTAGAGTTGAACTAGCACTATAAGCTAGTACAAATAATTTTACACTAGAGTTGAACTAGCTCTATAAGCTAGTACAAATAATTTTACACTAGAGTTGAACTAGTTCTATAGCCTAGTACAAATAATATTACACTATAGTTGAACTAGCTCTATAAGCTAGTTGAAATAATTTTACACTAGAGTAGAACTAGCTCTATAGCCTAGTAAAAATAATTTTACACTAGAGTTGAACTCGCTCTATAGCCTAGTACAAATAGTTTTACACTATAGTTGAACTAGATCTATAGCCAAGTACAAATAATTTTACGCTAAAGTTGAACTAGCTCTATAGCCTAGTAGAAATAATTTTACACCCGAGTTGAACTAGCTCTATAGCCTAGTAGAAATAATTTTACACTAGAGTTGAACTAGCTCTATAGCCTAGTACAAATAATTTTACACTAGAGTTGAACTAGTTCTATAGCCTACTACAAATAATTTTAAAATATAGTTGAACTAGCTCTATAATCTAGTTGAAATAATTTTACACTAGAGTTGAACTAGCTCTATAGCCTAGTACAAATAATTTTACACTATAGTTGAACTAGCTCTATAAGCTAGTTGAAATAATTTTACACTAGAGTTGAACTAGCTCTATAGCCTAGTACAAATAATTTTACACTATAGTTGAACTAGCTCTATAGCCTAGTACAAATAATTTTACACTAGAGTTGAACTAGCACTATAAGCTAGTTCAAATAATTTTACACTAGAGTTGAACTAGCTCTATAGCCTAGTACAAATAATTTTACACTAGAGTTGAACTAGCTCTATAAGCTAGTACAAATAATTTTTCACTAGAGTTAAACTAGCTCTATAGCCTAGTACAAATAATTTTTACACTAGAGTTGAACTAGCTCTATAAGCTAGTTGAAATAATTTTACATTAGAGTTGAACTAGCTCTATAGCCTAGTACAAATAATTTTACACTATAGTTGAACTAGCTCTATAGCCTAGTACAAATAATTTTACACTAGAGTTGGACTAGCTCTACGGCCTAGTACAAATAACTTTACACTAGAGTTGAACTAGCTCTATAGCCTAGTACAAATAAATTTACACTATAGTTGAACTAGCTCTATAAACTAGTTCAAATAATTATACATTAGAGTTGAACTAGCTCTATAGCCTAGTACAAATAATTTAACACTATAGTTGAACTAGCTGTATAGCCTAGTACAAATAATTTTACACTAGAGTTGGACAAGCTCTACAGCCTAGTACATATAACTTTACACTAGAGTTGAACTAGCTCTATAGCCTAGTACAAATAACTTTACACTAGAGTTGAACTAGCACTATAAGCTAGTTCAAATAATTTTACACTAGAGTTGAACTAGCTCTATAGCCTAGTAGAAATAATTTTACACTAGAGTTGAACTAGCTCTATAGCCTAGTACAAATAATTTTACACTATAGTTGAACTAGCTCTATAAGCTAGTTGAAATAATTTTACACTAGAGTTGAACTAGCTCTATAGCCTAGTAGAAATAATTTGACACTAGAGTTGAACTAGCTCTATAGCCTAGTAGAAATAATTTTACACTAGAGTTGAACTAGCTCTATAGCCTAGTACAAATAATTTTACAGTAGAGTTGAACTAGCTCTATAGCCTAGTACAAATAATTTTACACTATAGTTGAACTACCTCTATAGCCTAGTACAAATAATTTTACACTATAGTTGATCTAGCTCTATAAGCTAGTTGAAATAATTTTACACTAGAGTTGAACTAGCTCTATAGCCAAGTACAAATAATTTTACACTATAGTTGAACTAGCTCTATAAGCTAGTTGAAATAATTTTACACTAGAGTTGAACTAGCTCTATAGCCTAGTACAAATAATTTCACACTAGAGTTGAACTAGCTATATAAGCTAGTACAAATAATTTTACACTAGAGTTGAACTAGCTCTATAGCCTAGTACAAATAATTTTACACTATAGTGGAACTAGCTATATAAGCTAGTTGAAATAATTTTACACTAGAGTTGAACTAGCTCTATAGCCTAGTACAAATAATTTTACACTAGAGTTGAACTAGCTCTATAAGCTAGTACAAATAATTTTACACTAGAGTTGAACTAGCTATATAGCCTAGTACAAATAATTTTACACTATAGTTGAACTAGATCTATAGCCAAGTACAAATAATTTTACACTAGAGTTGAACTAGCTCTATAAGCTAGTACAAATAATTTCACACTAGAGTTGAACTAGCTCTATAGCCTAGTACAAATAATTTTACACTATAGTTGAACTAGCTCTATAGCCTAGTACAAATAATTTTACACTATAGTTGAACTAGCTCTATAAGCTAGTTGAAATAATTTTACACTAGAGTTGAACTAGCTCTATAAGCTAGTACAAATAATTTTACACTAGAGTTGAACTAGCTCTATAGCCTAGTACAAATAATTTTACACTAGAGGTTAACTAGCTCTATAAGCTAGTACAAATAATTTTACACTAGAGTTGAACTAGCTCTATAGCCTAGTACAAATAATTTTTACACTAGAGTTGAACTAGCTCTATCAGCTAGTACAAATAAGTTTACACTATAGTTGAACTAGCTCTATAGCCTAGTACAAATAATTTTACACTAGAGTTCAACTAGCTCTATAGCCTAGTACAATTAATTTTACAATATAGTTGAACTAGCTCTATAAGCTAGTTCAAATAATTTTACACTAGAGTTGGACTAGCTCTACAGCCTAGTACAAATAATTTTACACTAGAGTTGAAGTAGCTCTATAGCCTAGTACAAATAACTTTACACTAGAGTTGAACTAGCACTATTAGCTAGTTCAAATAATTTTACACTAGAGTTGAACTAGCTCTATAACCTAGTACAAATAATTTCACACTAGAGTTGAACTAGCTATATAAGCTAGTACAAATAATTTTACACTAGAGTTGAACTAGCTCTATAGCCTAGTACAAATAATTTTACACTATAGTGGAACTAGCTATATAAGCATGTTGAAGTAATTTTACACTAGAGTTGAACTAGCTCTATAGCCTAGTACAAATAATTTTACACTAGAGTTGAACTAGCTCTATAGCCTAGTACAAATAATTTTACACTAGAGTTGAACTAGCTCTATAAGCTAGTACAAATAATTTTACACTAGAGTTGAACTAGCTCTATAAGCTAGTTGAAATAATTTTACACTAGAGTTGAACTAGATCTATAGCCAAGTACAAATAATTTTACACTAGAGTTGAACTAGCTCTATAAGCTAGTACAAATAATTTCACAATAGAGTTGAACTAGCTCTATAAGCTAGTTGAAATAATTTTACACTAGAGATGAACTAGCTATATAGCCTAATACAAATAATTTTACACTATAGTTGAACTAGATCTATAGCCAAGTACAAATAATTTTACACTAGAGTTGAACTAGCTCTATAAGCTAGTACAAATAATTTCACACTAGAGTTGAACTAGCTCTATAGCCTAGTACAAATAATTTTACACTATAGTTGAACTAGCTCTATAAGCTAGTTGAAATAATTTTACACTAGAGTTGAACTAGCTCTATAGCCTAGTACAAATAATTTTACAGTATAGTTGAACTAGCTCTATAAGCTAGTTGAAATAATTTTACACTAGAGTTGAACTAGCTCTATAAGCTAGTACAAATAATTTTACACTAGAGTTGAACTAGCTCTATAGCCTAGTACAAATAATTTTACACTAGAGTTGAACTAGCTCTATAAGCTAGTACAAATAATTTTACACTAGAGTTGAACTAGCTCTATAGCCTAGTACAAATAATTTTTACACTAGAGTTGAATTAGCTCTATCAGCTAGTACAAATAAGTTTACACTATAGTTGAACTAGCTCTATAGCCTTGTACAAATAATTTTACACTAGAGTTGAACTAGCTATATAGCCTAGTACAATTAATTTTACAATATAGTTGAACTAGCTCTATAAGCTAGTTCAAATAATTTTACACTAGAGTTGGACTAGCTCTACAGCCTAGTACAAATAATTTTACACTAGAGTTGAACTAGCTCTATAGCCTAGTACAAATAACTTTACACTAGAGTTGAACTAGCACTATAAGCTAGTTCAAATAATTTTACACTAGAGTTGAACTAGCTCTATAGCCTAGTAGAAATAATTTTACACTACAGTTGAACTAGCTCTATAGCCAAGTAGAAATAATTTTACACTAGAGTTGAACTAGCTCTATAGCCTAGTACAAATAATTTTACACTAGAGTTGAACTAGTTCTAGAGCCTAGTACAAATAATTTTACACTATAGTTGAACTAGCTCTATAAGCTAGTTGAAATAATTTTACATTAGAGTTGAACTAGCTCTATAGCCTAGTACAAATAATTTTACACAATAGTTGAACTAGCTCTATAGCCTAGTACAAATAATTTTACACTAGAGTTGGACTAGCTCTACAGCCTAGTACAAATAACTTTACACTAGAGTTGAACTAGCTCTATAGCCTAGTACAAATAACTTTACACTAGAGTTGAACTAGCACTATAAGCTAGTTCAAATAATTTTACACTAGGGTTGAACTAGCTCTATAGCCTAGTAGAAATAATTTTACACTAGAGTTGAACTAGCTCTATAGCCTAGTACAAATAATTTTACACTAGAGTTGAACTAGCTCTATAGCCTAGTACAAATAATTTTACACTATAGTTGAACTAGCTCTATAAGCTGGTTGAAATAATTTTACACTAGAGTTGAACTAGCTCTATAGCCTAGTAAAAATAATTTTACACTAGAGTTGAACTCGCTCTATAGCCTAGTACAAATAGTTTTATACTATAGTTGAACTAGATCTATAGCCAAGTACAAATAATTTTACGCTAGAGTTGAACTAGCTCTGTAGCCTAGTAGAAATAATTTTACATTAGAGTTGAACTAGCTCTATAGCCTAGTAGAAATAATTTTACACTAGAGTTGAACTAGCTCTACAGCCTAGTACAAATAATTTTACACTAGAGTTGAACTAGCTCTATAAGCTAGTGCAAATAATTTTACACTAGAGTTGAACAAGCTCTATAGCCTAGTACAAATAATTTTACACTAGAGTTGAACTAGTTCTATAGCCTACTACAAATAGTTTTAAAATATAGTTGAACTAGCTCTATAAGCTAGTTGAAATAATTTTACACTAGAGTTGAACTAGTTCTATAGCCTAGTACAAATAGTTTTACACTATAGTTGAACTAGATCTATAGCCAAGTACAAATAATTTTACGCTAGAGTTGAACTAGCTCTATAGCCTAGTAGAAATAATTTTACACTAGAGTTGAACTTGCTCTATAGCATAGTAGAAATAATTTTACACTAGAGTTGAACTAGCTCTATAGCCTAGTACAAATAATTTTACACTAGAGTTGAACTAGTTCTATAGCCTACTACAAATAATTTTAAAATATAGTTGAACTAGCTCTATAAGCTAGTTCAAATAATTTTACACTAGAGTTGAACTAGCTCTATAGCCTAGTACAAATAATTTTACACTATAGTTGAACTAGCTCTATAAGCTAGTTGAAATAATTTTACACTAGAGTTGAACTAGCTCTATAGCCTAGTAAAAATAATATTACACTAGAGTTGAACTCGCTCTATAGCCTAGTACAAATAATTTTAGACTATAGTTGAACTAGCTCTATAAGCTAGTTGAAATAATTTTACACTAGAGTTGAACTAGATCTATAGCCTAGTAGAAATAATTTTACACTAGAGTTGAACTAGCTCTATAGCCTAGTACAAATAATTTTACACTAGAGTTGAACTAGCTCTATAGCCTAGTAGAAATAATTTTACACTAGAGTTGAACTAGCTCTATAGCCTAGTACAAATAATTTTACACTAGAGTTGAACTAGTTCTATAGCCTAGTACATATAATATTACACTATAGTTGAACTAGCTCTATAGCCTAGTACAAATAATTTTACACTATAGTTGAACTAGCTCTATAAGCTAGTTGAAATAATTTTACACTAGAGTTGAACTAGCTCTATAAGCTAGTACAAATAATTTTACACTAGAGTTGAACTAGCTCTATAGCCTAGTACAAATAATTTTACACTAGAGGTTAACTAGCTCTATAAGCTAGTACAAATAATTTTACACTAGAGTTGAACTAGCTCTATAGCCTAGTACAAATAATTTTTACACTAGAGTTGAACTAGCTCTATCAGCTAGTACAAATAAGTTTACACTATAGTTGAACTAGCTCTATAGCCTAGTACAAATAATTTTACACTAGAGTTCAACTAGCTCTATAGCCTAGTACAATTAATTTTACAATATAGTTGAACTAGCTCTATAAGCTAGTTCAAATAATTTTACACTAGAGTTGGACTAGCTCTACAGCCTAGTACAAATAATTTTACACTATAGTCGAACTAGCTCTATAGCCTAGTAGAAATAATTTTACACTAGAGTTGAACTAGCTCTATAGCCTAGTAGAAATAATTTTACACTACAGTTGAACTAGCTCTATAGCCAAGTAGAAATAATTTTACACTAGAGTTGAACTAGCTCTATAGCCTAGTACAAATAATTTTACACTAGAGTTGAACTAGTTCTAGAGCCTAGTACAAATAATTTTACACTATAGTTGAACTAGCTCTATAAGCTAGTTGAAATAATTTTACATTAGAGTTGAACTAGCTCTATAGCCTAGTACAAATAATTTTACACAATAGTTGAACTAGCTCTATAGCCTAGTACAAATAATTTTACACTAGAGTTGGACTAGCTCTACAGCCTAGTACAAATAACTTTACACTAGAGTTGAACTAGCTCTATAGCCTAGTACAAATAACTTTACACTAGAGTTGAACTAGCACTATAAGCTAGTTCAAATAATTTTACACTAGGGTTGAACTAGCTCTATAGCCTAGTAGAAATAATTTTACACTAGAGTTGAACTAGCTCTATAGCCTAGTACAAATAATTTTACACTAGAGTTGAACTAGCTCTATAGCCTAGTACAAATAATTTTACACTATAGTTGAACTAGCTCTATAAGCTGGTTGAAATAATTTTACACTAGAGTTGAACTAGCTCTATAGCCTAGTAAAAATAATTTTACACTAGAGTTGAACTCGCTCTATAGCCTAGTACAAATAGTTTTATACTATAGTTGAACTAGATCTATAGCCAAGTACAAATAATTTTACGCTAGAGTTGAACTAGCTCTGTAGCCTAGTAGAAATAATTTTACATTAGAGTTGAACTAGCTCTATAGCCTAGTAGAAATAATTTTACACTAGAGTTGAACTAGCTCTACAGCCTAGTACAAATAATTTTACACTAGAGTTGAACTAGCTCTATAAGCTAGTGCAAATAATTTTACACTAGAGTTGAACAAGCTCTATAGCCTAGTACAAATAATTTTACACTAGAGTTGAACTAGTTCTATAGCCTACTACAAATAGTTTTAAAATATAGTTGAACTAGCTCTATAAGCTAGTTGAAATAATTTTACACTAGAGTTGAACTAGTTCTATAGCCTAGTACAAATAGTTTTACACTATAGTTGAACTAGATCTATAGCCAAGTACAAATAATTTTACGCTAGAGTTGAACTAGCTCTATAGCCTAGTAGAAATAATTTTACACTAGAGTTGAACTTGCTCTATAGCATAGTAGAAATAATTTTACACTAGAGTTGAACTAGCTCTATAGCCTAGTACAAATAATTTTACACTAGAGTTGAACTAGTTCTATAGCCTACTACAAATAATTTTAAAATATAGTTGAACTAGCTCTATAAGCTAGTTCAAATAATTTTACACTAGAGTTGAACTAGCTCTATAGCCTAGTACAAATAATTTTACACTATAGTTGAACTAGCTCTATAAGCTAGTTGAAATAATTTTACACTAGAGTTGAACTAGCTCTATAGCCTAGTAAAAATAATATTACACTAGAGTTGAACTCGCTCTATAGCCTAGTACAAATAATTTTAGACTATAGTTGAACTAGCTCTATAAGCTAGTTGAAATAATTTTACACTAGAGTTGAACTAGATCTATAGCCTAGTAGAAATAATTTTACACTAGAGTTGAACTAGCTCTATAGCCTAGTACAAATAATTTTACACTAGAGTTGAACTAGCTCTATAGCCTAGTAGAAATAATTTTACACTAGAGTTGAACTAGCTCTATAGCCTAGTACAAATAATTTTACACTAGAGTTGAACTAGTTCTATAGCCTAGTACATATAATATTACACTATAGTTGAACTAGCTCTATAGCCTAGTACAAATAATTTTACACTATAGTTGAACTAGCTCTATAAGCTAGTTGAAATAATTTTACACTAGAGTTGAACTAGCTCTATAAGCTAGTACAAATAATTTTACACTAGAGTTGAACTAGCTCTATAGCCTAGTACAAATAATTTTACACTAGAGGTTAACTAGCTCTATAAGCTAGTACAAATAATTTTACACTAGAGTTGAACTAGCTCTATAGCCTAGTACAAATAATTTTTACACTAGAGTTGAACTAGCTCTATCAGCTAGTACAAATAAGTTTACACTATAGTTGAACTAGCTCTATAGCCTAGTACAAATAATTTTACACTAGAGTTCAACTAGCTCTATAGCCTAGTACAATTAATTTTACAATATAGTTGAACTAGCTCTATAAGCTAGTTCAAATAATTTTACACTAGAGTTGGACTAGCTCTACAGCCTAGTACAAATAATTTTACATGAGAGTTGAACTAGCTCTATAGCCTAGTACAAATAACTTTACACTAGAGTTGAACTAGCACTATAAGCTAGTTCAAATAATTTTACACTAGAGTTGAACTAGCTCTATAACCTAGTACAAATAATTTCACACTAGAGTTGAACTAGCTATATAAGCTAGTACAAATAATTTTACACTAGAGTTGAACTAGCTCTATAGCCTAGTACAAATAATTTTACACTATAGTGGAACTAGCTATATAAGCATGTTGAAGTAATTTTACACTAGAGTTGAACTAGCTCTATAGCCTAGTACAAATAATTTTACACTAGAGTTGAACTAGCTCTATAGCCTAGTACAAATAATTTTACACTAGAGTTGAACTAGCTCTATAAGCTAGTACAAATAATTTTACACTAGAGTTGAACTAGCTCTATAAGCTAGTTGAAATAATTTTACACTAGAGTTGAACTAGATCTATAGCCAAGTACAAATAATTTTACACTAGAGTTGAACTAGCTCTATAAGCTAGTACAAATAATTTTACACTAGAGTTGAACTAGCTCTATAAGCTAGTTGAAATAATTTTACACTAGAGATGAACTAGCTATATAGCCTAATACAAATAATTTTACACTATAGTTGAACTAGCTCTATAGCCTAGTACAAATAATTTTACACTAGAGTTGGACGAGCTCTACAGCCTAGTACAAATAACTTTACACTAGAGTTGAACTAGCTCTATAGCCTAGTACAAATAACTTTACACTAGAGTTGAACTAGCACTATAAGCTAGTTCAAATAATTTTACACTAGAGTTGAACTAGCTCTATAGCCTAGTAGAAATAATTTTACACTACAGTTGAACTAGCTCTATAGCCAAGTAGAAATAATTTTACACTAGAGTTGAACTAGCTCTATAGCCTAGTACAAATAATTTTACACTAGAGTTGAACTAGTTCTAGAGCCTAGTACAAATAATTTTACACTATAGTTGAACTAGCTCTATAAGCTAGTTGAAATAATTTTACATTAGAGTTTAACTAGCTCTATAGCCTAGTACAAATAATTTTACACAATAGTTGAACTAGCTCTATAGCCTAGTACAAATAATTTTACACTAGAGTTGGACTACCTCTACAGCCTAGTACAAATAACTTTACACTAGAGTTGAACTAGCTCTATAGCCTAGTACAAATAACTTTACACTAGAGTTGAACTAGCACTATAAGCTAGTTCAAATAATTTTACACTAGGGTTGAACTAGCTCTATAGCCTAGTAG
The DNA here is from genome assembly GCA_034509565.1 of Triticum monococcum. Lineage (NCBI taxonomy): Eukaryota > Viridiplantae > Streptophyta > Magnoliopsida > Poales > Poaceae > Triticum > Triticum monococcum. The sequence goes on from CM067847.1 coordinate 750,874,378, forward strand.
AAATAATTTTACACTAGAGTTGAACTAGCTCTATAGCCTAGTACAAATAATTTTACACTAGAGTTGAACTAGCTCTATAGCCTAGTACAAATAATTTTACACTATAGTTGAACTAGCTCTATAAGCTGGTTGAAATAATTTTACACTAGAGTTGAACTAGCTCTATAGCCTAGTAAAAATAATTTTACACTAGAGTTGAACTCGCTCTATAGCCTAGTACAAATAGTTTTATACTATAGTTGAACTAGATCTATAGCCAAGTACAAATAATTTTACGCTAGAGTTGAACTAGCTCTGTAGCCTAGTAGAAATAATTTTACATTAGAGTTGAACTAGCTCTATAGCCTAGTAGAAATAATTTTACACTAGAGTTGAACTAGCTCTACAGCCTAGTACAAATAATTTTACACTAGAGTTGAAGTAGCTCTATAAGCTAGTGCAAATAATTTTACACTAGAGTTGAACAAGCTCTATAGCCTAGTACAAATAATTTTACACTAGAGTTGAACTAGTTCTATAGCCTACTACAAATAGTTTTAAAATATAGTTGAACTAGCTCTATAAGCTAGTTGAAATAATTTTACACTAGAGTTGAACTAGTTCTATAGCCTAGTACAAATAGTTTTACACTATAGTTGAACTAGATCTATAGCCAAGTACAAATAATTTTACGCTAGAGTTGAACTAGCTCTATAGCCTAGTAGAAATAATTTTACACTAGAGTTGAACTAGCTCTATAGCCTAGTAGAAATAATTTTACACTAGAGTTGAACTAGCTCTATAGCCTAGTACAAATAATTTTACACTAGAGTTGAACTAGTTCTATAGCCTACTACAAATAATTTTAAAATATAGTTGAACTAGCTCTATAAGCTAGTTCAAATAATTTTACACTAGAGTTGAACTAGCTCTATAGCCTAGTACAAATAATTTTACACTATAGTTGAACTAGCTCTATAAGCTAGTTGAAATAATTTTACACTAGAGTTGAACTAGCTCTATAGCCTAGTAAAAATAATATTACACTAGAGTTGAACTCGCTCTATAGCCTAGTACAAATAATTTTAGACTATAGTTGAACTAGCTCTATAAGCTAGTTGAAATAATTTTACACTAGAGTTGAACTAGATCTATAGCCTAGTAGAAATAATTTTACACTAGAGTTGAACTAGCTCTATAGCCTAGTACAAATAATTTTACACTAGAGTTGAACTAGCTCTATAGCCTAGTAGAAATAATTTTACACTAGAGTTGAACTAGCTCTATAGCCTAGTACAAATAATTTTACACTAGAGTTGAACTAGTTCTATAGCCTAGTACATATAATATTACACTATAGTTGAACTAGCTCTATAGCCTAGTACAAATAATTTTACACTATAGTTGAACTAGCTCTATAAGCTAGTTGAAATAATTTTACACTAGAGTTGAACTAGCTCTATAAGCTAGTACAAATAATTTTACACTAGAGTTGAACTAGCTCTATAGCCTAGTACAAATAATTTTACACTAGAGGTTAACTAGCTCTATAAGCTAGTACAAATAATTTTACACTAGAGTTGAACTAGCTCTATAGCCTAGTACAAATAATTTTTACACTAGAGTTGAACTAGCTCTATCAGCTAGTACAAATAAGTTTACACTATAGTTGAACTAGCTCTATAGCCTAGTACAAATAATTTTACACTAGAGTTCAACTAGCTCTATAGCCTAGTACAATTAATTTTACAATATAGTTGAACTAGCTCTATAAGCTAGTTCAAATAATTTTACACTAGAGTTGGACTAGCTCTACAGCCTAGTACAAATAATTTTACACTAGAGTTGAACTAGCTCTATAGCCTAGTACAAATAACTTTACACTAGAGTTGAACTAGCACTATAAGCTAGTTCAAATAATTTTACACTAGAGTTGAACTAGCTCTATAACCTAGTACAAATAATTTCACACTAGAGTTGAACTAGCTATATAAGCTAGTACAAATAATTTTACACTAGAGTTGAACTAGCTCTATAGCCTAGTACAAATAATTTTACACTATAGTGGAACTAGCTATATAAGCATGTTGAAGTAATTTTACACTAGAGTTGAACTAGCTCTATAGCCTAGTACAAATAATTTTACACTAGAGTTGAACTAGCTCTATAGCCTAGTACAAATAATTTTACACTAGAGTTGAACTAGCTCTATAAGCTAGTACAAATAATTTTACACTAGAGTTGAACTAGCTCTATAAGCTAGTTGAAATAATTTTACACTAGAGTTGAACTAGATCTATAGCCAAGTACAAATAATTTTACACTAGAGTTGAACTAGCTCTATAAGCTAGTACAAATAATTTTACACTAGAGTTGAACTAGCTCTATAAGCTAGTTGAAATAATTTTACACTAGAGATGAACTAGCTATATAGCCTAATACAAATAATTTTACACTATAGTTGAACTAGATCTATAGCCAAGTACAAATAATTTTACACTAGAGTTGAACTAGCTCTATAAGCTAGTACAAATAATTTCACACTAGAGTTGAACTAGCTCTATAGCCTAGTACAAATAATTTTACACTATAGTTGAACTAGCTCTATAAGCTAGTTGAAATAATTTTACACTAGAGTTGAACTAGCTCTATAGCCTAGTACAAATAATTTTACACTATAGTTGAACTAGCTCTATAAGCTAGTTGAAATAATTTTACACTAGAGTTGAACTAGCTCTATAAGCTAGTACAAATAATTTTACACTAGAGTTGAACTAGCTCTATAGCCTAGTACAAATAATTTTACACTAGAGGTTAACTAGCTCTATAAGCTAGTACAAATAATTTTACACTAGAGTTGAACTAGCTCTATAGCCTAGTACAAATAATTTTTACACTAGAGTTGAACTAGCTCTATCAGCTAGTACAAATAAGTTTACACTATAGTTGAACTAGCTCTATAGCCTAGTACAAATAATTTTACACTAGAGTTCAACTAGCTCTATAGCCTAGTACAATTAATTTTACAATATAGTTGAACTAGCTCTATAAGCTAGTTCAAATAATTTTACACTAGAGTTGGACTAGCTCTACAGCCTAGTACAAATAATTTTACACTAGAGTTGAACTAGCTCTATAGCCTAGTACAAATAACTTTACACTAGAGTTGAACTAGCACTATAAGCTAGTTCAAATAATTTTACACTAGAGTTGAACTAGCTCTATAACCTAGTACAAATAATTTCACACTAGAGTTGAACTAGCTATATAAGCTAGTACAAATAATTTTACACTAGAGTTGAACTAGCTCTATAGCCTAGTACAAATAATTTTACACTATAGTGGAACTAGCTATATAAGCATGTTGAAGTAATTTTACACTAGAGTTGAACTAGCTCTATAGCCTAGTACAAATAATTTTACACTAGAGTTGAACTAGCTCTATAGCCTAGTACAAATAATTTTACACTAGAGTTGAACTAGCTCTATAAGCTAGTACAAATAATTTTACACTAGAGTTGAACTAGCTCTATAAGCTAGTTGAAATAATTTTACACTAGAGTTGAACTAGATCTATAGCCAAGTACAAATAATTTTACACTAGATTTGAACTAGCTCTATAAGCTAGTACAAATAATTTTACACTAGAGTTGAACTAGCTCTATAAGCTAGTTGAAATAATTTTACACTAGAGATGAACTAGCTATATAGCCTAATACAAATAATTTTACACTATAGTTGAACTAGATCTATAGCCAAGTACAAATAATTTTACACTAGAGTTGAACTAGCTCTATAAGCTAGTACAAATAATTTCACACTAGAGTTGAACTAGCTCTATAGCCTAGTACAAATAATTTTACACTATAGTTGAACTAGCTCTATAAGCTAGTTGAAATAATTTTACACTAGAGTTGAACTAGCTCTATAGCCTAGTACAAATAATTTTACACTATAGTTGAACTAGCTCTATAAGCTAGTTGAAATAATTTTACACTAGAGTTGAACTAGCTCTATAAGCTAGTACAAATAATTTTACACTAGAGTTGAACTAGCTCTATAGCCTAGTACAAATAATTTTACACTAGAGTTGAACTAGCTCTATAAGCTAGTACAAATAATTTTACACTAGAGTTGAACTAGCTCTATAGCCTAGTACAAATAATTTTTACACTAGAGTTGAATTAGCTCTATCAGCTAGTACAAATAAGTTTACACTATAGTTGAACTAGCTCTATAGCCTTGTACAAATAATTTTACACTAGAGTTGAACTAGCTATATAGCCTAGTACAATTAATTTTACAATATAGTTGAACTAGCTCTATAAGCTAGTTCAAATAATTTTACACTAGAGTTGGACTAGCTCTACAGCCTAGTACAAATAATTTTACACTAGAGTTGAACTAGCTCTATAGCCTAGTACAAATAACTTTACACTAGAGTTGAACTAGCACTATAAGCTAGTTCAAATAATTTTACACTAGAGTTGAACTAGCTCTATAGCCTAGTAGAAATAATTTTACACTACAGTTGAACTAGCTCTATAGCCAAGTAGAAATAATTTTACACTAGAGTTGAACTAGCTCTATTGCCTAGTACAAATAATTTTACACTAGAGTTGAACTAGTTCTAGAGCCTAGTACAAATAATTTTACACTATAGTTGAACTAGCTCTATAAGCTAGTTGAAATAATTTTACATTAGAGTTGAACTAGCTCTATAGCCTAGTACAAATAATTTTACACAATAGTTGAACTAGCTCTATAGCCTAGTACAAATAATTTTACACTAGAGTTGGACTAGCTCTACAGCCTAGTACAAATAACTTTACACTAGAGTTGAACTAGCTCTATAGCCTAGTACAAATAACTTTACACTAGAGTTGAACTAGCACTATAAGCTAGTTCAAATAATTTTACACTAGGGTTGAACTAGCTCTATAGCCTAGTAGAAATAATTTTACACTAGAGTTGAACTAGCTCTATAGCCTACTACAAATAATTTTACACTAGAGTTGAACTAGCTCTATAGCCTAGTACAAATAATTTTACACTATAGTTGAACTAGCTCTATAAGCTGGTTGAAATAATTTTACACTAGAGTTGAACTAGCTCTATAGCCTAGTAAAAATAATTTTACACTAGAGTTGAACTCGCTCTATAGCCTAGTACAAATAGTTTTATACTATAGTTGAACTAGATCTATAGCCAAGTACAAATAATTTTACGCTAGAGTTGAACTAGCTCTATAGCCTAGTAGAAATAATTTTACATTAGAGTTGAACTTGCTCTATAGCCTAGTAGAAATAATTTTACACTAGAGTTGAACTAGCTCTACAGCCTAGTACAAATAATTTTACACTAGAGTTGAACTAGCTCTATAAGCTAGTGCAAATAATTTTACACTAGAGTTGAACAAGCTCTATAGCCTAGTACAAATAATTTTACACTAGAGTTGAACTAGTTCTATAGCCTACTACAAATAGTTTTAAAATATAGTTGAACTAGCTCTATAAGCTAGTTGAAATAATTTTACACTAGAGTTGAACTAGTTCTATAGCCTAGTACAAATAGTTTTACACTATAGTTGAACTAGATCTATAGCCAAGTACAAATAATTTTACGCTAGAGTTGAACTAGCTCTATAGCCTAGTAGAAATAATTTTACACTAGAGTTGAACTAGCTCTATAGCCTAGTAGAAATAATTTTACACTAGAGTTGAACTAGCTCTATAGCCTAGTACAAATAATTTTACACTAGAGTTGAACTAGTTCTATAGCCTACTACAAATAATTTTAAAATATAGTTGAACTAGCTCTATAACCTAGTTCAAATAATTTTACACTAGAGTTGAACTAGCTCTATAGCCTAGTACAAATAATTTTACACTATAGTTGAACTAGCTCTATAAGCTAGTTGAAATAATTTTACACTAGAGTTGAACTAGCTCTATAGCCTAGTACAAATAATTTTACACTAGAGTTGAACTAGTTCTATAGCCTACTACAAATAATTTTAAAATATAGTTGAACTAGCTCTATAAGCTAGTTCAAATAATTTTACACTAGAGTTGAACTAGCTCTATACCCTAGTACAAATAATTTTACACTATAGTTGAACTAGCTCTATAAGCTAGTTGAAATAATTTTACACTAGAGTTGAACTAGCTCTATACCTAGTACAAATAATTTCACACTAGAGTTGAACTAGCTCTATAAGCTAGTACAAATAATTTTACACTAGAGTTGAACTAGCTCTATAGCCTAGTACAAATAATTTTACACTAGAGTTGAACTAGCTCTATCAGCTAGTACAAATAAGTTTACACTATAGTTGAACTAGCTCTATAGCCTAGTACAAATAATTTTACACTAGAGTTGAACTAGTTCTATAGCCTAGTACAAATAATTTTACACTATAGTTGAACTAGCTCTATAAGCTAGTTGAAATAATTTTACACTAGAGTTGAACTAGCTCTATAGCCTAGTAAAAATAATTTTACACTAGAGTTGAACTCGCTCTATAGCCTAGTACAAATAATTTTAGACTATAGTTGAACTAGCTCTATAAGCTAGTTGAAATAATTTTACACTAGAGTTGAACTAGATCTATAGCCAAGTACAAATAATTTTACGCTAGAGTTGAACTAGCTCTATAGCCTAGTAGAAATAATTTTACACTAGAGTTGAACTAGCTCTATAGCCTAGTAGAAATAATTTTACACTAGAGTTGAACTAGCTCTATAGCCTAGTACAAATAATTTTACACTAGAGTTGAACTAGTTCTATAGCCTACTACCTATAATTTTAAAATATAATTGAACTAGCTCTATAAGCTAGTTGAAATAATTTTACACTATAGTTGAACTAGCTCTATAAGCTAGTTGAAATAATTTTACACTAGAGTTGAACTAGCTCTATAGCCTAGTACAAATAATTTTACACTATAGTTGAACTAGCTCTATAGCCTAGTACAAATAATTTTACACTATAGTTGAACTAGCTCTATAAGCTAGTTGAAATAATTTTACATTAGAGTTGAACTAGCTCCATAGCCTAGTACAAATAATTTTACACTATAGTTGAACTAGCTCTATAGCTTAGTACAAATAATTTTACACTAGAGTTGGACAAGCTCTACAGCCTAGTACAAATAACTTTACACTAGAGTTGAACTAGCTCTATAGCCTAGTACAAATAACTTTACACTAGAGTTGAACTAGCAGTATAAGCTAGTTCATATAATTTTACACTAGAGTTGAACTAGCTCTATAGCCTAGTAGAAATAATTTTACACTAGAGTTGAACTAGCTCTATAGCCTAGTATAAATAATTTTACACTATAGTTGAACTAGCTCTATAAGCTAGTTGAAATAATTTTACACTAGAGTTGAACTAGCTCTATAGCCTAGTACAAATAATTTTACACTATAGTTGAACTAGCTCTATAAGCTAGTTGAAATAATTTGACACTAGAGTTGAACTAGCTCTATAGCCTAGTAGAAATAATTTTACACTAGAGTTGAACTAGCTCTATAGCCTAGTAGAAATAATTTTACACTAGAGTTGAACTAGCTCTATAGCCTAGTACAAATAATTTTACACTAGAGTTGAACTAGTTCTATAGCCTAGTACATATAATATTACACTATAGTTGAACTAGCTCTATAGCCTAGTACAAATAATTTTACACTATAGTTGAACTAGCTCTATAAGCTAGTTGAAATAATTTTACACTAGAGTTGAACTAGCTCTATAGCCTAGTACAAATAATTTTACACTATAGTTGAACTAGCTCTATAAGCTAGTTGAAATAATTTTACACTAGAGTTGAACTAGCTCTATAGCCTAGTACAAATAATTTTACACTAGAGTTGAACTAGTTCTATAGCCTACTACAAATAATTTTAAAATATAGTTGAACTAGCTCTATAAGCTAGTTCAAATAATTTTACACTAGAGTTGAACTAGCTCTATAGCCTAGTACAAATAATTTTACACTATAGTTGAACTAGCTCTATAAGCTAGTTGAAATAATTTTACACTAGAGTTGAACTAGCTCTATACCTAGTACAAATAATTTTACACTAGAGTTGAACTAGCTCTATAGCCTAGTACAAATAATTTTACACTAGAGTTGAACTAGTTCTATAGCCTAGTACATATAATATTACACTATAGTTGAACTAGCTCTATAGCCTAGTACAAATAATTTTACACTATAGTTGAACTAGCTCTATAAGCTAGTTGAAATAATTTTACATTAGAGTTGAACTAGCTCCATAGCCTAGTACAAATAATTTTACACTATAGTTGAACTAGCTCTATAGCTTAGTACAAATAATTTTACACTAGAGTTGGACAAGCTCTACAGCCTAGTACAAATAACTTTACACTAGAGTTGAACTAGCTCTATAGCCTAGTACAAATAACTTTACACTAGAGTTGAACTAGCAGTATAAGCTAGTTCATATAATTTTACACTAGAGTTGAACTAGCTCTATAGCCTAGTAGAAATAATTTTACACTAGAGTTGAACTAGCTCTATAGCCTAGTATAAATAATTTTACACTATAGTTGAACTAGCTCTATAAGCTAGTTGAAATAATTTTACACTAGAGTTGAACTAGCTCTATAGCCTAGTACAAATAATTTTACACTATAGTTGAACTAGCTCTATAAGCTAGTTGAAATAATTTGACACTAGAGTTGAACTAGCTCTATAGCCTAGTAGAAATAATTTTACACTAGAGTTGAACTAGCTCTATAGCCTAGTAGAAATAATTTTACACTAGAGTTGAACTAGCTCTATAGCCTAGTACAAATAATTTTACACTAGAGTTGAACTAGTTCTATAGCCTAGTACATATAATATTACACTATAGTTGAACTAGCTCTATAGCCTAGTACAAATAATTTTACACTATAGTTGAACTAGCTCTATAAGCTAGTTGAAATAATTTTACACTAGAGTTGAACTAGCTCTATAGCCTAGTACAAATAATTTTACACTATAGTTGAACTAGCTCTATAAGCTAGTTGAAATAATTTTACACTAGAGTTGAACTAGCTCTATAGCCTAGTACAAATAATTTTACACTAGAGTTGAACTAGTTCTATAGCCTACTACAAATAATTTTAAAATATAGTTGAACTAGCTCTATAAGCTAGTTCAAATAATTTTACACTAGAGTTGAACTAGCTCTATAGCCTAGTACAAATAATTTTACACTATAGTTGAACTAGCTCTATAAGCTAGTTGAAATAATTTTACACTAGAGTTGAACTAGCTCTATACCTAGTACAAATAATTTTACACTAGAGTTGAACTAGCTCTATAGCCTAGTACAAATAATTTTACACTAGAGTTGAACTAGTTCTATAGCCTAGTACATATAATATTACACTATAGTTGAACTAGCTCTATAGCCTAGAACAAATAATTTTACACTATAGTTGAACTAGCTCTATAAGCTAGTTGAAATAATTTTACACTAGAGTTGAACTAGCTCTATAGCCTAGTACAAATAATTTTACACTATAGTTGAACTAGCTCTATAGCCTAGTACAAATAATTTTACACTATAGTTGAACTAGCTCTATAAGCTAGTTGAAATAATTTTACATTAGAGTTGAACTAGCTCTATAGCCTAGTACAAATAATTTTACACTATAGTTGAACTAGCTCTATAGCCTAGTACAAATAATTTTACACTAGAGTTGGACAAGCTCTACAGCCTAGTACAAATAACTTTACACTAGAGTTGAACTAGCTCTATAGCCTAGTACAAATAACTTTACACTAGAGTTGAACTAGCACTATAAGCTAGTTCAAATAATTTTACAGTAGAGTTGAAATAGCTCTATAGCCTAGTAGAAATAATTTTACACTAGAGTTGAACTAGCTCTATAGCCTAGTACAAATAAGTTTACACTATAGTTGAACTAGCTCTATAAGCTAGTTGAAATAATTTTACAGTAGAGTTGAACTAGCTCTATAGCCTAGTACGAATAATTTTACACTATAGCTGAACTAGCTCTATAAGCTAGTTGAAATAATTTTACACTAGAGTTGAACTAGCTCTATAGCCTAGTACAAATAATTTTACACTAGAGTTGAACTAGCTCTATAGCCTAGTACAAATAATTTTACACTAGAGTTGAACTAGCTCTATAGCCTAGTACAAATAATTTTACACTAGAGTTGAACTAGTTCTATAGCCTAGTACATATAATATTACACTATAGTTGAACTAGCTCTATAAGCTAGTTGAAATAATTTTACATTAGAGTTGAACTAGCTCTATAGCCTACTACAAATAATTTTACACTATAGTTGAACTAGCTCTATAGCCTAGTACAAATAATTTTACAATAGAGTTGGACAAGCTCTACAGCCTAGTACAAATAACTTTACACTCGAGTTGAACTAGCTCTATAGCCTAGTACAAATAACTTTACACTAGAGTTGAACTAGCACTATAAGCTAGTTCAAATAATTTTACACTAGAGTTGAACTAGCTCTATAGCCTAGTAGAAATAATTTTACACTAGAGTTGAACTAGCTCTATAGCCTAGTACAAATAATTTTACACTATAGTTGAACTAGCTCTATTAGCTAGTTGAAATAATTTTACACTAGAGTTGAACTAGCTCTATAGCCAAGTACAAATAATTTTACACTATAGTTGAACTAGCTCTATAAGCTAGTTGAAATAATTTTACACTAGAGTTGAACTAGCTCTATTGCCTAGTACAAATAATTTCACACTAGAGTTGAACTAGCTATATAAGCTAGTACAAATAATTTTACACTAGAGTTGAACTAGCTCTATAGCCTAGTACAAATAATTTTACACGATAGTTGAACTAGCTCTATAAGCTAGTTGAAATAATTTTACACTAGAGTTGAACTAGCTCTATAGCCTAGTACAAATAATTTTACATTACATTTGAACTAGCTCTATAAGGTAGTTCATATAATTTTACACTAGAGTTGAACTAGCTCTATAGCCTAGTACAAATAATTTTACACTAGAGTTGAACTAGTTCTATAGCCTACTACAATTAATTTTAAAATATATTTGAACTAGCTCTATAAGCTAGTTGAAATAATTTTACACTAGAGTTGAACTAGCTCTATAGCCTAGTACAAATAATTTTACACTATAGTTGAACTAGCTCTATAAGCTAGTTGAAATAATTTTACACTAGAGTTGAACTAGCTCTATAGCCTAGTACAAATAATTTTACACTATAGTTGAACTAGCTCTATAGCCTAGTACAAATAATTTTACACTATAGTTGAACTAGCTCTATAAGCTAGTTGAAATAATTTTACATTAGAGTTGAACTAGCTCTATAGCCTAGTACAAATAATTTTACACTATAGTTGAACTAGATCTATAGCCTAGTACAAATAATTTTACACTAGAGTTGGACAAGCTCTACAGCCTAGAACAAATAACTTTACACTAGAGTTGAACTAGCTCTATAGCCTAGTACAAATAACTTTACACTAGAGTTGAACTAGCACTATAAGCTAGTTCAAATAATTTTACACTAGAGTTGAAATAGCTCTATAGCCTAGTAGAAATAATTTTACACTAGAGTTGAACTAGCTCTATAGCCTAGTACAAATAATTTTACACTATAGTTGAACTAGCTCTATAAGCTAGTTGAAATAATTTTACAATAGAGTTGAACTAGCTCTATAGCCTAGTACGAATAATTTTACACTATAGTTGAACTAGCTCTATAAGCTAGTTGAAATAATTTTACACTAGAGTTGAACTAGCTCTATAGCCTAGTAGAAATAATTTTACACTAGAGTTGAACTAGCTCTATAGCCTAGTAGAATTAATTTTACACTAGAGTTGAACTAGCTCTATAGCCTAGTACAAATAATTTTACACTAGAGTTGAACTAGTTCTATAGCCTATTACAAATAATTTTACACTATAGTTGAACTAGCTCTATAAGCTAGTTGAAATAATTTTACATTAGAGTTGAACTAGCTCTATAGCCTAGTACAAATAATTTTACACTATAGTTGAACTAGCTCTAGAGCCTAGTACAAATAATTTTACACTAGAGTTGGACAAGCTCTACAGCCTAGTACAAATAACTTTACACTAGAGTTGAACTAGCTCTATAGCCTAGTACAAATAATTTTTACACTAGAGTTGAACTAGCTCTATAAGCTAGTTGAAATAATTTTACACTAGAGTTGAACTAGCACTATAAGCTAGTTCAAATAATTTTACACTAGAGTTGAACTAGCTCTATAGCCTAGTAGAAATAATTTTACACTAGAGTTGAACTAGCTCTATAGCCTAGTACAAATAATTTTACACTATAGTTGAACTAGCTCTATAAGCTAGTTGAAATAATTTTACACTAGAGTTGAACTAGCTCTATAGCCAAGTACAAATAATTTTACACTATAGTTGAACTAGCTCTATAAGCTAGTTGAAATAATTTTACACTAGAGTTGAACTAGCTCTATAGCCTAGTACAAATAATTTCACACTAGAGTTGAACTAGCTATATAAGCTAGTACAAATAATTTTACACTAGAGTTGAACTAGCTCTATAGCCTAGTACAAATAATTTTACACTATAGTTGAACTAGCTCTATAAGCTAGTTGAAATAATTTTACACTAGAGTTGAACTAGCTCTATAGCCTAGTACAAATAATTTTACACTAGAGTTGAATTAGTTCTATAGCCTAGTACAAATAATTTTACACTAGAGTTGAACTAGCTCTATAAGCTAGTACAAATAATTTTACACTAGAGTTGAACTAGCTATATAGCCTAGTACAAATAATTTTACACTATAGTTGAACTAGATCTATAGCCAAGTACAAATAATTTTACACTAGAGTTGAACTAGCTCTATAAGCTAGTACAAATAATTTCACACTAGAGTTGAACTAGCTCTATAGCCTAGTACAAATAATTTTACACTATAGTTGAACTAGCTCTATAAGCTAGTTGAAATAATTTTACACTAGAGTTGAACTAGCTCTATAGCCTAGTACAAATAATTTTACACTATAGTTGAACTAGCTCTATAAGCTAGTTGAAATAATTTTACACTAGAGTTGAACTAGCTCTATAAGCTAGTACAAATAATTTTACACTAGAGTTGAACTAGCTCTATAGCCTAGTACAAATAATTTTACACTAGAGTTGAACTAGCTCTATAAGCTAGTACAAATAATTTTACACTAGAGTTGAACTAGCTCTATAGCCTAGTACAAATAATTTTTACACTAGAGTTGAACTAGCTCTATAAGCTAGTTGAAATAATTTTACACTAGAGTTGAACTAGCTCTATAGCCTAGTACAAATAATTTTTACACTAGAGTTGAACTAGCTCTATAAGCTAGTTGAAATAATTTTACACTAGAGTTGAACTAGCTCTATAAGCTAGTACAAATAATTTTACACTAGAGTTGAACTAGCTCTATAGCCTAGTACAAATAATTTTACACTAGAGTTGAACTAGCTCCATAAGCTAGTACAAATAATTTTACACTAGAGTTGAACTAGCTCTATAGCCTAGTACAAATAATTTTTACACTAGAGTTGAACTATCTCTATCAGCTAGTACAAATAAGTTTACACTATAGTTGAACTAGCTCTATAGCCTAGTACAAATAATTTTACACTAGAGTTGAACTAGCTCTATAGCCTAGTACAATTAATTTTACAATATAGTTGAACTAGCTCTATAAGCTAGTTCAAATAATTTTACACTAGAGTTGGACTAGCTCTACAGCCTAGTACAAATAATTTTACACTAGAGTTGAACTAGCTCTATAAGCTAGTTGAAATAATTTTACACTAGAGTTGAACTAGCTCTATAGCCTAGTACAAATAATTTCACACTAGAGTTGAACTAGCTATATAAGCTAGTACAAATAATTTTACACTAGAGTTGAACTAGCTATATAGCCTAGTACAAATAATTTTACACTATAGTTGAACTAGATCTATAGCCAAGTACAAATAATTTTACACTAGAGTTGAACTAGCTCTATAAGCTAGTACAAATAATTTCACACTAGAGTTGAACTAGCTCTATAGCCTAGTACAAATAATTTTACACTATAGTTGAACTAGCTCTATAAGCTAGTTGAAATAATTTTACACTAGAGTTGAACTAGCTCTATAGCCTAGTAGAAATAATTTCACACTAGAGTTGAACTAGCTCTATAGCCTAGTAGAAATAATTTTACACTAGAGTTGAACTAGCTCTATAGCCTAGTACAAATAATTTGACACTAGAGTTGAACTAGTTCTATAGCCTAGTACAAATAATTTTACACTAGAGTTGAACTAGCTCTATAGCCTAGCACAATTAATTTTACAATATAGTTGAACTAGCTCTATAAGCTAGTTCAAATAATTTTACACTAGAGTTGGACTAGCTCTACAGCCTAGTACATATAATTTTACACTATAGTTGAACTAGATCTATAGCCAAGTACAAATAATTTTACACTAGAGTTGAACTAGCTCTATAAGCTAGTACAAATAATTTCACACTAGAGTTGAACTAGCTCTATAGCCTAGTACAAATAATTTTACACTATAGTTTAACTAGCTCTATAAGCTAGTTGAAATAATTTTACACTAGAGTTGAACTAGCTCTATAGCCTAGTAGAAATAATTTTACACTAGAGTTGAACTAGCTCTATAGCCTAGTAGAAATAATTTTACACTAGAGTTGAACTAGCTCTATAGCCTAGTACAAATAATTTGACACTAGAGTTGAACTAGTTCTATAGCCTAGTACAAATAATTTTACACTAGAGTTGAACTAGCTCTATAGCCTAGTACAAATAATTTTACACTAGAGTTGAACTAGCTCTATAGCCTAGTACAAATAATTTTACACTATAGTTGAACTAGCTCTATAAGCTAGTTGAAATTATTTTACACTAGAGTTGAACTAGCTCTATAGCCAAGTACAAATAATTTTACACTATAGTTGAACTAGCTCTATAAGCTAGTTGAAATAATTTTACACTAGAGTTGAACTAGCTCTATAAGCTAGTACAAATAATTTTACACTAGAGTTGAACTAGCTCTATAGCCTAGTACAAATAATTTTACACTAGAGTTGAACTAGCTCTATAAGCTAGTACAAATAATTTTACACTAGAGTTGAACTAGCTCTATAGCCTAGTACAAATAATATTTACACTAGAGTTGAACTAGCTCTATCAGCTAGTACAAATAAGTTTACACTATAGTTGAACTAGCTCTATAGCCTAGTACAAATAATTTTACACTAGAGTTGAATTAGCTCTATAGCCTAGCACAATTAATTTTACAATATAGTTGAACTAGCTCTATAAGCTAGTTCAAATAATTTTACACTAGAGTTGGACTAGCTCTACAGCCTAGTACATATAATTTTACACTAGAGTTGAACTAGCTCTATAGCCTAGTACAAATAACTTTACACTAGAGTTGAACTACCACTATAAGCTAGTTCAAATAATTTTACACTAGAGTTGAACTAGCTCTATAGCCTAGTAGAAATAATTTTACACTAGAGTTGAACTAGCTCTATAGCCAAGTAGAAATAATTTTACAATAGAGTTGAACTAGCTCTATAGCCTAGTACAAATAATTTTACACTAGAGTTGAACTAGTTCTAGAGCCTTGTACAAATAATTTTACACTATAGTTGAACTAGCTCTATAAGCTAGTTGAAATAATTTTACATTAGAGTTGAACTAGCTCTATAGCCTAGTACAAATAATTTTACACTATAGTTGAACTAGCTCTATAAGCTAGTTGAAATAATTTTACACTAGAGTTGAACTAGCTCTATAGCCTAGTAGAAATAATTTTACACTAGAGTTGAACTAGCTCTATAGCCTAGTAGAAATAATTTTACACTAGAGTTGAACTAGCTCTATAGCCTAGTACAAATAATTTGACACTAGAGTTGAACTAGTTCTATAGCCTAGTACAAATAATTTTACACTATAGTTGAACTAGCTCTATAAGCTAGTTGAAATAATTTTACATTAGAGTTGAACTAGCTCTATAGCCTAGTACAAATAATTTTACACTATAGTTGAACTAGCTCTATAGCCTAGTACAAATAATTTTACACTAGAGTTGGACAAGCTCTACAGCCTAGTACAAATAACTTTACACTAGAGTTGAACTAGCTCTATAGCCTAGTACAAATAACTTTACACTAGAGTTGAACTAGCACTATAAGCTAGTTCAAATAATTTTACACTAGAGTTGAACTATCTCTATAGCCTAGTAGAAATAATTTTACACTAGAGTTGAACTAGCTCTATAGCCTAGTACAAATAATTTTACACTATAGTTGAACTAGCTCTATAAGCTAGTTGAAATAATTTTACACTAGAGTTGAACTAGCTCTATAGCCAAGTACAAATAATTTTACACTATAGTTGAACTAGCTCTATAGCCAAGTAGAAATAATTTTACACTAGAGTTGAACTAGCTCTATAGCCTAGTACAAATAATTTTACACTAGAGTTGAACTAGTTCTAGAGCCTTGTACAAATAATTTTACACTATAGTTGAACTAGCTCTATAAGCTAGTTGAAATAATTTTACATTAGAGTTGAACTAGCTCTATAGCCTAGTACAAATAATTTTACACTATAGTTGAACTAGCTCTATAGCCTAGTACAAATAATTTTACACTAGAGTTGGACTAGCTCTACAGCCTAGTACAAATAACTTTACACTAGAGTTGAACTAGCTCTATAGCCTAGTACAAATAACTTTACACTAGAGTTGAACTAGCACTATAAGCTAGTTCAAATAATTTTACACTAGAGTTGAACTAGCTCTATAGCCTAGTAGAAATAATTCTACAGTAGAGTTGAACTAGCTCTATGGCCTAGTACAAATACTTTTACACTAGAGTTGAACTAGTTCTATAGCCTACTACAAATAATTTTAAAATATAGTTGAACTAGCTCTATAAGCTAGTTGAAATAATTTTACACTAGAGTTGAACTAGCTCTATAGCCTAGTACAAATAATTTTACACTATAGTTGAACTAGCTCTATAAGCTAGTTGAAATAATTTTACACTAGAGTTGAACTAGCTCTATAGCCTAGTACAAATAATTTTAGACTATAGTTGAACTAGCTCTATAAGCTAGTTGAAATAATTTTACACTAGAGTTGAACTAGCTCTATAGCCTAGTACAAATAATTTTACACTATAGTTGAACTAGCTCTATAAGCTAGTTGAAATAATTTTACACTAGAGTTGAACTAGCTCTATAGCCTAGTAGAAATAATTTTACACTAGAGTTGAACTAGCTCTATAGCCTAGTAGAAATAATTTTACACTAGAGTTGAACTAGCTCTATAACCTAGTACAAATAATTTTACACTAGAGTTGAACTAGTTCTATAGCCTAGTACAAATAATTTTACACTATAGTTGAACTAGCTCTATAAGCTAGTTGAAATAATTTTACAATAGAGTTGAACTAGCTCTATAGCCTAGTACAAATAATTTTACACTATAGTTGAACTAGCTCTGTAAGCTAGTTGAAATAATTTTACACTAGAGTTGAACAGGTCTATAGCCTAGTACAAATAATTTTACACTATAGTTGAACTAGCTCTATAAGCTAGTTGAAATAATTTTACACTAGAGTTGAACTAGCTCTATAGCCTAGTAGAAATAATTTTACACTAGAGTTGAACTAGCTCTATAGCCTAGTACAAATAATTTTACACTAGAGTTGAACTAGTTCTATAGCCTAGTACAAATAATTTTACACTATAGTTGAACTAGCTCTATAAGCTAGTTGAAATAATTTTACATTAGAGTTGAACTAGCTCTATAGCCTAGTACAAATAATTTTACACTATAGTTGAACTAGCTCTATAGCCTAGTACATATAATTTTACACTATAGTTGAACTAGCTCTATAAGCTAGTTGAAATAATTTTACACTAGAGTTGAACTAGCTCTATAGCCTAGTACAAATAATTTTACACTATAGTTGAACTAGCTCTATAAGCTAGTTGAAATAATTTTACATTAGAGTTGAACTAGCTCTATAGCCTAGTACAAATAATTTTACACTATAGTTGAACTAGCTCTATAGCCTAGTACAAATAATTTTACACTAGAGTTGGACAAGCTCTACAGCCTAGTACAAATAACTTTACACTAGAGTTGAACTAGCTCTATAGCCTAGTACAAATAATTTTACACTAGAGTTGAACTAGTTCTATAGCCTAGTACAAATAATTTTACACTATAGTTGAACTAGCTCTATAAGCTAGTTGAAATAATTTTACAATAGAGTTGAACTAGCTCTATAGCCTAGTACAAATAATTTTACACTATAGTTGAACTAGCTCTGTAAGCTAGTTGAAATAATTTTACACTAGAGTTGAACAGGTCTATAGCCTAGTACAAATAATTTTACACTATAGTTGAACTAGCTCTATAAGCTAGTTGAAATAATTTTACACTAGAGTTGAACTAGCTCTATAGCCTAGTAGAAATAATTTTACACTAGAGTTGAACTAGCTCTATAGCCTAGTACAAATAATTTTACACTAGAGTTGAACTAGTTCTATAGCCTAGTACAAATAATTTTACACTATAGTTGAACTAGCTCTATAAGCTAGTTGAAATAATTTTACATTAGAGTTGAACTAGCTCTATAGCCTAGTACAAATAATTTTACACTATAGTTGAACTAGCTCTATAGCCTAGTACATATAATTTTACACTATAGTTGAACTAGCTCTATAAGCTAGTTGAAATAATTTTACACTAGAGTTGAACTAGCTCTATAGCCTAGTACAAATAATTTTACACTATAGTTGAACTAGCTCTATAAGCTAGTTGAAATAATTTTACATTAGAGTTGAACTAGCTCTATAGCCTAGTACAAATAATTTTACACTATAGTTGAACTAGCTCTATAGCCTAGTACAAATAATTTTACACTAGAGTTGGACAAGCTCTACAGCCTAGTACAAATAACTTTACACTAGAGTTGAACTAGCACTATAAGCTAGTTCAAATAATTTTACACCAGAGTTGAACTAGCTCTATAGCCTAGTAGAAATAATTTTACAGTAGAGTTGAACTAGCTCTATGGCCTAGTACAAATAATTTTACACTAGAGTTGAACTAGTTCTATAGCCTACTACAAATAATTTTAAAATATAGTTGAACTAGCTCTATAAGCTAGTTGAAATAATTTTACACTAGAGTTGAACTAGCTCTATAGCCTAGTACAAATAATTTTACACTATAGTTGAACTAGCTCTATAAGCTAGTTGAAATAATTTTACACTAGAGTTGAACTAGCTCTATAGCCTAGTACAAATAATTTTACACTATAGTTGAACTAGCTCTATAGCCAAGTACAAATAATTTTACACTATAGTTGAACTAGCTCTATAAGCTAGTTGAAATAATTTTACATTAGAGTTGAACTAGCTCTATAGCCTAGTACAAATAATTTTACACTATAGTTGAACTAGCTCTATAGCCTAGTACAAATAATTTTACACTAGAGTTGGACAAGCTCTACAGCCTAGTGCAAATAACTTTACACTAGAGTTGAACTAGCTCTATAGCCTAGTACAAATAACTTTACACTAGAGTTGAACTAGCACTATAAGCTAGTTCAAATAATTTTACACTAGAGTTGAACTAGCTCTATAGCCTAGTAGAAATAATTTTACACTAGAGTTGAACTAGCTCTATAGCCTAGTACAAATAATTTTACACTATAGTTGAACTAGCTCTATAAGCTAGTTGAAATAATTTTACACTAGAGTTGAACTAGCTCTATAGACTAGTACAAATAATTTTACACTATAGTTGAACTAGCTCTATAAGCTAGTTGAAATAATTTTACACTAGAGTTGAACTAGCTCTATAGCCTAGTAGAAATAATTTTACACTAGAGTTGAACTAGCTCTATAAGCTAGTACAAATAATTTCACACTAGAGTTGAACTAGCTCTATAGCCTAGTACAAATAATTTTACACTATAGTTGAACTAGCTCTATAAGCTAGTTGAAATAATTTTACACTAGAGTTGAACTAGCTCTATAGCCTAGTACAAATAATTTTACACTATAGTTGAACTAGCTCTATAAGCTAGTTGAAATAATTTTACACTAGAGTTGAACTAGCTCTATAAGCTAGTACAAATAATTTTACACTAGAGTTGAACTAGCTCTATAGCCTAGTACAAATAATTTTACACTAGAGTTGAACTAGCTCTATAAGCTAGTACAAATAATTTTTCACTAGAGTTGAACTAGCACTATAGCCTAGTACAAATAATTTTTACACTAGAGTTGAACTAGCTCTATAAGCTAGTTGAAATAATTTTACATTAGAGTTGAACTAGCTCTATAGCCTAGTACAAATAATTTTACACTATAGTTGAACTAGCTCTATAAGCTAGTTGAAATAATTTTACACTAGAGTTGAACTAGCTCTTAGCCTAGTACAAATAATTTTACACTATAGTTGAACTAGCTCTATAGCCTAGTACAAATAATTTTACACTAGAGTTGGACAAGCTCTACAGCCTAGTGCAAATAACTTTACACTAGAGTTGAACTAGCTCTATAGCCTAGTACAAATAACTTTACACTAGAGTTGAACTAGCACTATAAGCTAGTTCAAATAATTTTACACTAGAGTTGAACTAGCTCTATAGCCTAGTAGAAATAATTTTACACTAGAGTTGAACTAGCTCTATAGCCTAGTACAAATAATTTTACACTATAGTTGAACTAGCTCTATAAGCTAGTTGAAATAATTTTACACTAGAGTTGAACTAGCTCTATAGACTAGTACAAATAATTTTACACTATAGTTGAACTAGCTCTATAAGCTAGTTGAAATAATTTTACACTAGAGTTGAACTAGCTCTATAGCCTAGTAGAAATAATTTTACACTAGAGTTGAACTAGCTCTATAAGCTAGTACAAATAATTTCACACTAGAGTTGAACTAGCTCTATAGCCTAGTACAAATAATTTTACACTATAGTTGAACTAGCTCTATAAGCTAGTTGAAATAATTTTACACTAGAGTTGAACTAGCTCTATAGCCTAGTACAAATAATTTTACACTATAGTTGAACTAGCTCTATAAGCTAGTTGAAATAATTTTACACTAGAGTTGAACTAGCTCTATAAGCTAGTACAAATAATTTTACACTAGAGTTGAACTAGCTCTATAGCCTAGTACAAATAATTTTACACTAGAGTTGAACTAGCTCTATAAGCTAGTACAAATAATTTTTCACTAGAGTTGAACTAGCACTATAGCCTAGTACAAATAATTTTTACACTAGAGTTGAACTAGCTCTATAAGCTAGTTGAAATAATTTTACATTAGAGTTGAACTAGCTCTATAGCCTAGTACAAATAATTTTACACTATAGTTGAACTAGCTCTATAAGCTAGTTGAAATAATTTTACACTAGAGTTGAACTAGCACTATAAGCTAGTTCAAATAATATTACACCAGAGTTGAACTAGCTCTATAGCCTAGTAGAAATAATTTTACAGTAGAGTTGAACTAGCTCTATGGCCTAGTACAAATAATTTTACACTAGAGTTGAACTAGTTCTATAGCCTACTACAAATAATTTTAAAATATAGTTGAACTAGCTCTATAAGCTAGTTGAAATAATTTTACACTAGAGTTGAACTAGCTCTACAGCCTAGTTCAAATAATTTTACACTATAGTTGAACTAGCTCTATAAGCTAGTTGAAATAATTTTACACTAGAGTTGAACTAGCTCTATAGCCTAGTACAAATAATTTTACACTATAGTTGAACTAGCTCTATAGCCAAGTACAAATAATTTTACACTATAGTTGAACTAGCTCTATAAGCTAGTTGAAATAATTTTACATTAGAGTTGAACTAGCTCTATAGCCTAGTACAAATAATTTTACACTATAGTTGAACTAGCTCTATAGCCTAGTACAAATAATTTTACACTAGAGTTGGACAAGCTCTACAGCCTAGTACAAATAACTTTACACTAGAGTTGAACTAGCTCTATAGCCTAGTACAAATAACTTTACACTAGAGTTGAACTAGCACTATAAGCTAGTTCAAATAATTTTACACTAGAGTTGAACTAGCTCTATAGCCTAGTAGAAATAATTTGACACTAGAGTTGAACTAGCTCTATAGCCTAGTACAAATAATTTTACACTATAGTTGAACTAGCTCTATAAGCTAGTTGAAATAATTTTACACTAGAGTTGAACTAGCTCTATAGCCTTGTACAAATAATTTTACACTATAGTTGAACTAGCTCTATAAGCTAGTTGAAATAATTTTACACTAGAGTTGAACTAGCTCTATAGCCTAGTAGAAATAATTTTACACTAGAGTTGAACTAGCTCTACAGCCTAGTAGAAATAATTTTACACTAGAGTTGAACTAGCTCTATAGCCTAGTACAAATAATTTTACACTAGAGTTGAACTAGCACTATAGCCTAGTACAAATAATTTTTACACTAGAGTTGAACTAGCTCTATAAGCTAGTTGAAATAATTTTACATTAGAGTTGAACTAGCTCTATAGCCTAGTACAAATAATTTTACACTATAGTTGAACTAGCTCTATAAGCTAGTTGAAATAATTTTACACTAGAGTTGAACTAGCACTATAAGCTAGTTCAAATAATATTACACCAGAGTTGAACTAGCTCTATAGCCTAGTAGAAATAATTTTACAGTAGAGTTGAACTAGCTCTATGGCCTAGTATAAATAATTTTACACTAGAGTTGAACTAGTTCTATAGCCTACTACAAATAATTTTAAAATATAGTTGAACTAGCTCTATAAGCTAGTTGAAATAATTTTACACTAGAGTTGAACTAGATCTACAGCCTAGTACAAATAATTTTACACTATAGTTGAACTAGCTCTATAAGCTAGTTGAAATAATTTTACACTAGAGTTGAACTAGCTCTATAGCCTAGTACAAATAATTTTACACTATAGTTGAACTAGCTCTATAGCCAAGTACAAATAATTTTACACTATAGTTGAACTAGCTCTATAAGCTAGTTGAAATAATTTTACATTAGAGTTGAACTAGCTCTATAGCCTAGTACAAATAATTTTACACTATAGTTGAACTAGCTCTATAGCCTAGTACAAATAATTTTACACTAGAGTTGGACAAGCTCTACAGCCTAGTACAAATAACTTTACACTAGAGTTGAACTAGCTCTATAGCCTAGTACAAATAACTTTACACTAGAGTTGAACTAGCACTATAAGCTAGTTCAAATAATTTTACACTAGAGTTGAACTAGCTCTATAGCCTAGTAGAAATAATTTTACACTAGAGTTGAACTAGCTCTATAGCCTAGTACAAATAATTTTACACTATAGTTGAACTAGCTCTATAAGCTAGTTGAAATAATTTTACACTAGAGTTGAACTAGCTCTATAGCCTTGTACAAATAATTTTACACTATAGTTGAACTAGCTCTATAAGCTAGTTGAAATAATTTTACACTAGAGTTGAACTAGCTCTATAGCCTAGTAGAAATAATTTTACACTAGAGTTGAACTAGCTCTACAGCCTAGTAGAAATAATTTTACACTAGAGTTGAACTAGCTCTATAGCCTAGTACAAATAATTTTACACTAGAGTTGAACTAGCTCTATAGCCTAGTACAAACAATTTTACACTATAGTTGAACTAGCTCTATAAGCTAGTTGAAATAATTTTACATTAGAGTTGAACTAGCTCTATAGCCTAGTACAAATAATTTTACACTATAGTTGAACTAGCTCTATAGCCTAGTACAAATAATTTTACCATAGAGTTGGACAAGCTCTACAGCCTAGTACAAATAACTTTACACTAGAGTTGAACTAGCTCTATAGCCTAGTACAAATAACTTTACACTAGAGTTGAACTAGCACTATAAGCTAGTTCAAATAATTTTACACTAGAGTTGAACTAGCTCTATAGCCTAGTAGAAATAATTTTACACTAGAGTTGAACTAGCTCTATAGCCTAGTACAAATAATTTTAGACTATAGTTGAACTAGCTCTATAAGCTAGTTGAAATAATTTTACACTAGAGTTGAACTAGCTCTATAGCCTAGTACAAATAATTTTACACTATAGTTGAACTAGCTCTATAAGCTAGTTGAAATAATTTTACACTAGAGTTGAACTAGCTCTATAGCCTAGTAGAAATAATTTTACACTAGAGTTGAACTAGCTCTATAGCCTAGTAGAAATAATTTTACACTAGAGTTGAACTAGCTCTATAGCCTAGTACAAATAATTTTACACTAGAGTTGAACTAGTTCTATAGCCTAGTACAAATAATTTTACACTATAGTTGAACTAGCTCTATAAGCTAGTTGAAATAATTTTACAATAGAGTTGAACTAGCTCTATAGCCTAGTACAAATAATTTTACACTATAGTTGAACTAGCTCTATAAGCTAGTTGAAATAATTTTACACTAGAGTTGAACTAGCTCTATAAGCTAGTTGAAATAATTTTACATTAGAGTTGAACTAGCTCTATAGCCTAGTACAAATAATTTTACACTATAGTTGAACTAGCTCTATAGCCTAGTACAAATAATTTTACACTAGAGTTGGACAAGCTCTACAGCCTAGTGCAAATAACTTTACACTAGAGTTGAACTAGCTCTATAGCCTAGTACAAATAACTTTACACTAGAGTTGAACTAGCACTATAAGCTAGTTCAAATAATTTTACACTAGAGTTGAACTAGCTCTATAGCCTAGTAGAAATAATTTTACACTAGAGTTGAACTAGCTCTATAGCCCAGTACAAATAATTTTACACTAGAGATGAACTAGCTCTATAAGCTAGTTGAAATAATTTTACACTAGAGTTGAACTAGCTCTATAGCCTAGTACAAATAATTTTACACTATAGTTGAACTAGCTCTATAAGCTAGTTGAAATAATTTTACACTAGAGTTGAACTAGCTCTATAGCCTAGTAGAAATAATTTTACACTAGAGTTGAACTAGCTCTATAAGCTAGTACAAATAATTTCACACTAGAGTTGAACTAGCTCTATAGCCTAGTACAAATAATTTTACACTATAGTTGAACTAGCTCTATAAGCTAGTTGAAATAATTTTACAATAGAGTTGAACTAGCTCTATAGCCTAGTACAAATAATTTTACACTATAGTTGAACTAGCTCTATAAGCTAGTTGAAATAATTTTACACTAGAGTTGAACTAGCTCTATAAGCTAGTTGAAATAATTTTACATTAGAGTTGAACTAGCTCTATAGCCTAGTACAAATAATTTTACACTATAGTTGAACTAGCTCTATAGCCTAGTACAAATAATTTTACACTAGAGTTGGACAAGCTCTACAGCCTAGTGCAAATAACTTTACACTAGAGTTGAACTAGCTCTATAGCCTAGTACAAATAACTTTACACTAGAGTTGAACTAGCACTATAAGCTAGTTCAAATAATTTTACACTAGAGTTGAACTAGCTCTATAGCCTAGTAGAAATAATTTTACACTAGAGTTGAACTAGCTCTATAGCCCAGTACAAATAATTTTACACTAGAGATGAACTAGCTCTATAAGCTAGTTGAAATAATTTTACACTAGAGTTGAACTAGCTCTATAGCCTAGTACAAATAATTTTACACTATAGTTGAACTAGCTCTATAAGCTAGTTGAAATAATTTTACACTAGAGTTGAACTAGCTCTATAGCCTAGTAGAAATAATTTTACACTAGAGTTGAACTAGCTCTATAAGCTAGTACAAATAATTTCACACTAGAGTTGAACTAGCTCTATAGCCTAGTACAAATAATTTTACACTATAGTTGAACTAGCTCTATAAGCTAGTTGAAATAATTTTACACTAGAGTTGAACTAGCTCTATAGCCTAGTACAAATAATTTTACACTATAGTTGAACTAGCTCTATAAGCTAGTTGAAATAATTTTACACTAGAGTTGAACTAGCTCTATAAGCTAGTTGAAATAATTTTACATTAGAGTTGAACTAGCTCTATAGCCTAGTACAAATAATTTTACACTATAGTTGAACTAGCTCTATAGCCTAGTACAAATAATTTTACACTAGAGTTGGACAAGCTCTACAGCCTAGTGCAAATAACTTTACACTAGAGTTGAACTAGCTCTATAGCCTAGTACAAATAACTTTACACTAGAGTTGAACTAGCACTATAAGCTAGTTCAAATAATTTTACACTAGAGTTGAACTAGCTCTATAGCCTAGTAGAAATAATTTTACACTAGAGTTGAACTAGCTCTATAGCCCAGTACAAATAATTTTACACTAGAGATGAACTAGCTCTATAAGCTAGTTGAAATAATTTTACACTAGAGTTGAACTAGCTCTATAGCCTAGTACAAATAATTTTACACTATAGTTGAACTAGCTCTATAAGCTAGTTGAAATAATTTTACACTAGAGTTGAACTAGCTCTATAGCCTAGTAGAAATAATTTTACACTAGAGTTGAACTAGCTCTATAAGCTAGTACAAATAATTTCACACTAGAGTTGAACTAGCTCTATAGCCTAGTACAAATAATTTTACACTATAGTTGAACTAGCTCTATAAGCTAGTTGAAATAATTTTACAATAGAGTTGAACTAGCTCTATAGCCTAGTACAAATAATTTTACACTATAGTTGAACTAGCTCTATAAGCTAGTTGAAATAATTTTACACTAGAGTTGAACTAGCTCTATAAGCTAGTTGAAATAATTTTACATTAGAGTTGAACTAGCTCTATAGCCTAGTACAAATAATTTTACACTATAGTTGAACTAGCTCTATAGCCTAGTACAAATAATTTTACACTAGAGTTGGACAAGCTCTACAGCCTAGTGCAAATAACTTTACACTAGAGTTGAACTAGCTCTATAGCCTAGTACAAATAACTTTACACTAGAGTTGAACTAGCACTATAAGCTAGTTCAAATAATTTTACACTAGAGTTGAACTAGCTCTATAGCCTAGTAGAAATAATTTTACACTAGAGTTGAACTAGCTCTATAGCCCAGTACAAATAATTTTACACTAGAGATGAACTAGCTCTATAAGCTAGTTGAAATAATTTTACACTAGAGTTGAACTAGCTCTATAGCCTAGTACAAATAATTTTACACTATAGTTGAACTAGCTCTATAAGCTAGTTGAAATAATTTTACACTAGAGTTGAACTAGCTCTATAGCCTAGTAGAAATAATTTTACACTAGAGTTGAACTAGCTCTATAAGCTAGTACAAATAATTTCACACTAGAGTTGAACTAGCTCTATAGCCTAGTACAAATAATTTTACACTATAGTTGAACTAGCTCTATAAGCTAGTTGAAATAATTTTACACTAGAGTTGAACTAGCTCTATAGCCTAGTACAAATAATTTTACACTATAGTTGAACTAGCTCTATAAGCTAGTTGAAATAATTTTACACTAGAGTTGAACTAGCTCTATAAGCTAGTACAAATAATTTTACACTAGAGTTGAACTAGCTCTATAGCCTACTACAAATAATTTTACACTAGAGTTGAACTAGCTCTATAAGCTAGTACAAATAATTTTTCACTAGAGTTGAACTAGCACTATAGCCTAGTACAAATAATTTTTACACTAGAGTTGAACTAGCTCTATAAGCTAGTTGAAATAATTTTACATTAGAGTTGAACTAGCTCTATAGCCTAGTACAAATAATTTTACACTATAGTTGAACTAGCTCTATAAGCTAGTTGAAATAATTTTACACTAGAGTTGAACTAGCACTATAAGCTAGTTCAAATAATATTACACCAGAGTTGAACTAGCTCTATAGCCTAGTAGAAATAATTTTACAGTAGAGTTGAACTAGCTCTATGGCCTAGTACAAATAATTTTACACTAGAGTTGAACTAGTTCTATAGCCTACTACAAATAATTTTAAAATATAGTTGAACTAGCTCTATAAGCTAGTTGAAATAATTTTACACTAGAGTTGAACTAGCTCTATAGCCTAGTACAAATAATTTTACACTATAGTTGAACTAGCTCTATAAGCTAGTTGAAATAATTTTACACTAGAGTTGAACTAGCTCTATAGCCTAGTACAAATAATTTTACACTATAGTTGAACTAGCTCTATAGCCAAGTACAAATAATTTTACACTATAGTTGAACTAGCTCTATAAGCTAGTTGAAATAATTTTACATTAGAGTTGAACTAGCTCTATAGCCTAGTACAAATAATTTTACACTATAGTTGAACTAGCTCTATAGCCTAGTACAAATAATTTTACACTAGAGTTGGACAAGCTCTACAGCCTAGTACAAATAACTTTACACTAGAGTTGAACTAGCTCTATAGCCTAGTACAAATAACTTTACACTAGAGTTGAACTAGCACTATAAGCTAGTTCAAATAATTTTACACTAGAGTTGAACTGGCTCTATAGCCTAGTAGAAATAATTTTACACTAGAGTTGAACTAGCTCTATAGCCTAGTACAAATAATTTTACACTATAGTTGAACTAGCTCTATAAGCTAGTTGAAATAATTTTACACTAGAGTTGAACTAGCTCTATAGCCTAGTACAAATAATTTTACACTATAGTTGAACTAGCTCTATAAGCTAGTTGAAATAATTTTACACTAGAGTTGAACTAGCTCTATAGCCTAGTAGAAATAATTTTACACTAGAGTTGAACTAGCTCTACAGCCTAGTAGAAATAATTTTACACTAGAGTTGAACTAGCTCTATAGCCTAGTACAAATAATTTTACACTAGAGTTGAACTAGCTCTATAGCCTAGTACAAACAATTTTACACTATAGTTGAACTAGCTCTATAAGCTAGTTGAAATAATTTTACATTAGAGTTGAACTAGCTCTATAGCCTAGTACAAATAATTTTACACTAGAGTTGAACTAGCTCTATAAGCTAGTACAAATAATTTTTCACTAGAGTTGAACTAGCACTATAGCCTAGTACAAATAATTTTTACACTAGAGTTGAACTAGCTCTATAAGCTAGTTGAAATAATTTTACATTAGAGTTGAACTAGCTCTATAGCCTAGTACAAATAATTTTACACTATAGTTGAACTAGCTCTATAAGCTAGTTGAAATAATTTTACACTAGAGTTGAACTAGCACTATAAGCTAGTTCAAATAATATTACACCAGAGTTGAACTAGCTCTATAGCCTAGTAGAAATAATTTTAAAGTAGAGTTGAACTAGCTCTATGGCCTAGTACAAATAATTTTACACTAGAGTTGAACTAGTTCTATAGCCTACTACAAATAATTTTAAAATATAGTTGAACTAGCTCTATAAGCTAGTTGAAATAATTTTACACTAGAGTTGAACTAGCTCTATAGCCTAGTACAAATAATTTTACACTATAGTTGAACTAGCTCTATAAGCTAGTTGAAATAATTTTACACTAGAGTTGAACTAGCTCTATAGCCTAGTACAAATAATTTTACACTATAGTTGAACTAGCTCTATAGCCAAGTACAAATAATTTTACACTATAGTTGAACTAGCTCTATAGCCTAGTACAAATAATTTTACACTATAGTTGAACTAGCTCTATAGCCTAGTACAAATAATTTTACACTAGAGTTGGACAAGCTCTACAGCCTAGTACAAATAACTTTACACTAGAGTTGAACTAGCTCTATAGCCTAGTAAAAAAAACTTTACACTAGAGTTGAACTAGCACTATAAGCTAGTTCAAATAATTTTACACTAGAGTTGAACTGGCTCTATAGCCTAGTAGAAATAATTTTACACTAGAGTTGAACTAGCTCTATAGCCTAGTACAAATAATTTTACACTATAGTTGAACTAGCTCTATAAGCTAGTTGAAATAATTTTACACTAGAGTTGAACTAGCTCTATAGCCTAGTACAAATAATTTTACACTATAGTTGAACTAGCTCTATAAGCTAGTTGAAATAATTTTACACTAGAGTTGAACTAGCTCTATAGCCTAGTAGAAATAATTTTACACTAGAGTTGAACTAGCTCTACAGCCTAGTAGAAAT
The DNA here is from genome assembly GCA_034509565.1 of Triticum monococcum. Classification (NCBI taxonomy): domain Eukaryota; kingdom Viridiplantae; phylum Streptophyta; class Magnoliopsida; order Poales; family Poaceae; genus Triticum; species Triticum monococcum. The sequence continues at coordinate 750,904,485 of CM067847.1, forward strand.
AATTTTACACTAGAGTTGAACTAGCTCTATAGCCTAGTACAAATAATTTTACACTAGAGTTGAACTAGCTCTATAGCCTAGTACAAACAATTTTACACTATAGTTGAACTAGCTCTATAAGCTAGTTGAAATAATTTTACATTAGAGTTGAACTAGCTCTATAGCCTAGTACAAATAATTTTACACTATAGTTGAACTAGCTCTATAGCCTAGTACAAATAATTTTACCATAGAGTTGGACAAGCTCTACAGCCTAGTACAAATAACTTTACACTAGAGTTGAACTAGCTCTATAGCCTAGTACAAATAACTTTACACTAGAGTTGAACTAGCACTATAAGCTAGTTCAAATAATTTTACACTAGAGTTGAACTAGCTCTATAGCCTAGTAGAAATAATTTTACACTAGAGTTGAACTAGCTCTATAGCCTAGTACAAATAATTTCAGACTATAGTTGAACTAGCTCTATAAGCTAGTTGAAATAATTTTACACTAGAGTTGAACTAGCTCTATAGCCTAGTACAAATAATTTTACACTATAGTTGAACTAGCTCTATAAGCTAGTTGAAATAATTTTACACTAGAGTTGAACTAGCACTATAAGCTAGTTCAAATAATATTACACCAGAGTTGAACTAGCTCTATAGCCTAGTAGAAATAATTTTACAGTAGAGTTGAACTAGCTCTATGGCCTAGTACAAATAATTTTACACTAGAGTTGAACTAGTTCTATAGCCTACTACAAATAATTTTAAAATATAGTTGAACTAGCTCTATAAGCTAGTTGAAATAATTTTACACTAGAGTTGAACTAGCTCTATAGCCTAGTACAAATAATTTTACACTATAGTTGAACTAGCTCTATAAGCTAGTTGAAATAATTTTACACTAGAGTTGAACTAGCTCTATAGCCTAGTACAAATAATTTTACACTATAGTTGAACTAGCTCTATAGCCAAGTACAAATAATTTTACACTATAGTTGAACTAGCTCTATAAGCTAGTTGAAATAATTTTACATTAGAGTTGAACTAGCTCTATAGCCTAGTACAAATAATTTTACACTATAGTTGAACTAGCTCTATAGCCTAGTACAAATAATTTTACACTAGAGTTGGACAAGCTCTACAGCCTAGTACAAATAACTTTACAATAGAGTTGAACTAGCTCTATAGCCTAGTACAAATAACTTTACACTAGAGTTGAACTAGCACTATAAGCTAGTTCAAATAATTTTACACTAGAGTTGAACTGGCTCTATAGCCTAGTAGAAATAATTTTACACTAGAGTTGAACTAGCTCTATAGCCTAGTACAAATAATTTTACACTATAGTTGAACTAGCTCTATAAGCTAGTTGAAATAATTTTACACTAGAGTTGAACTAGCTCTATAGCCTAGTACAAATAATTTTACACTATAGTTGAACTAGCTCTATAAGCTAGTTGAAATAATTTTACACTAGAGTTGAACTAGCTCTATAGCCTAGTAGAAATAATTTTACACTAGAGTTGAACTAGCTCTACAGCCTAGTAGAAATAATTTTACACTAGAGTTGAACTAGCTCTATAGCCTAGTACAAATAATTTTACACTAGAGTTGAACTAGCTCTATAGCCTAGTACAAACAATTTTACACTATAGTTGAACTAGCTCTATAAGCTAGTTGAAATAATTTTACATTAGAGTTGAACTAGCTCTATAGCCTAGTACAAATAATTTTACACTAGAGTTGAACTAGCTCTATAAGCTAGTACAAATAATTTTTCACTAGAGTTGAACTAGCACTATAGCCTAGTACAAATAATTTTTACACTAGAGTTGAACTAGCTCTATAAGCTAGTTGAAATAATTTTACATTAGAGTTGAACTAGCTCTATAGCCTAGTACAAATAATTTTACACTATAGTTGAACTAGCTCTATAAGCTAGTTGAAATAATTTTACACTAGAGTTGAACTAGCACTATAAGCTAGTTCAAATAATATTACACCAGAGTTGAACTAGCTCTATAGCCTAGTAGAAATAATTTTACAGTAGAGTTGAACTAGCTCTATGGCCTAGTACAAATAATTTTACACTAGAGTTGAACTAGTTCTATAGCCTACTACAAATAATTTTAAAATATAGTTGAACTAGCTCTATAAGCTAGTTGAAATAATTTTACACTAGAGTTGAACTAGCTCTATAGCCTAGTACAAATAATTTTACACTATAGTTGAACTAGCTCTATAAGCTAGTTGAAATAATTTTACACTAGAGTTGAACTAGCTCTATAGCCTAGTACAAATAATTTTACACTATAGTTGAACTAGCTCTATAGCCAAGTACAAATAATTTTACACTATAGTTGAACTAGCTCTATAAGCTAGTTGAAATAATTTTACATTAGAGTTGAACTAGCTCTATAGCCTAGTACAAATAATTTTACACTATAGTTGAACTAGCTCTATAGCCTAGTACAAATAATTTTACACTAGAGTTGGACAAGCTCTACAGCCTAGTACAAATAACTTTACACTAGAGTTGAACTAGCTCTATAGCCTAGTACAAATAACTTTACACTAGAGTTGAACTAGCACTATAAGCTAGTTCAAATAATTTTACACTAGAGTTGAACTGGCTCTATAGCCTAGTAGAAATAATTTTACACTAGAGTTGAACTAGCTCTATAGCCTAGTACAAATAATTTTACACTATAGTTGAACTAGCTCTATAAGCTAGTTGAAATAATTTTACACTAGAGTTGAACTAGCTCTATAGCCTAGTACAAATAATTTTACACTATAGTTGAACTAGCTCTATAAGCTAGTTGAAATAATTTTACACTAGAGTTGAACTAGCTCTATAGCCTAGTAGAAATAATTTTACACTAGAGTTGAACTAGCTCTACAGCCTAGTAGAAATAATTTTACACTAGAGTTGAACTAGCTCTATAGCTTAGTACAAATAATTTTACACTAGAGTTGAACTAGCTCTATAGCCTAGTACAAACAATTTTACACTATAGTTGAACTAGCTCTATAAGCTAGTTGAAATAATTTTACATTAGAGTTGAACTAGCTCTATAGCCTAGTACAAATAATTTTACACTATAGTTGAACTAGCTCTATAGCCTAGTACAAATAATTTTACCATAGAGTTGGACAAGCTCTACAGCCTAGTACAAATAACTTTACACTAGAGTTGAACTAGCTCTATAGCCTAGTACAAATAACTTTACACTAGAGTTGAACTAGCACTATAAGCTAGTTCAAATAATTTTACACTAGAGTTGAACTAGCTCTATAGCCTAGTAGAAATAATTTTACACTAGAGTTGAACTAGCTCTATAGCCTAGTACAAATAATTTTACACTATAGTTGAACTAGCTCTATAAGCTAGTTGAAATAATTTTACATTAGAGTTGAACTAGCTCTATAGCCTAGTAGAAATAATTTTACACTAGAGTTGAACTAGCTCTACAGCCTAGTAGAAATAATTTTACACTAGAGTTGAACTAGCTCTATAGCCTAGTACAAATAATTTTACACTAGAGTTGAACTAGCTCTATAGCCTAGTACAAACAATTTTACACTATAGTTGAACTAGCTCTATAAGCTAGTTGAAATAATTTTACATTAGAGTTGAACTAGCTCTATAGCCTAGTACAAATAATTTTACACTATAGTTGAACTAGCTCTATAAGCTAGTTGAAATAATTTTACATTAGAGTTGAACTAGCTCTATAGCCTAGTACAAATAATTTTACACTATAGTTGAACTAGCTCTATAGCCTAGTACAAATAATTTTACCATAGAGTTGGACAAGCTCTACAGCCTAGTACAAATAACTTTACACTAGAGTTGAACTAGCTCTATAGCCTAGTACAAATAACTTTACACTAGAGTTGAACTAGCACTATAAGCTAGTTCAAATAATTTTACACTAGAGTTGAACTAGCTCTATAGCCTAGTAGAAATAATTTTACACTAGAGTTGAACTAGCTCTATAGCCTTGTACAAATAATTTTACAGTATAGTTGAACTAGCTCTATAAGCTAGTTGAAATAATTTTACACTAGAGTTGAACTAGCTCTATAGCCTAGTAGAAATAATTTTACACTAGAGTTGAACTAGCTCTACAGCCTAGTAGAAATAATTTTACACTAGAGTTGAACTAGCTCTATAGCCTAGTACAAATAATTTTACACTAGAGTTGAACTAGCTCTATAGCCTAGTACAAACAATTTTACACTATAGTTGAACTAGCTCTATAAGCTAGTTGAAATAATTTTACATTAGAGTTGAACTAGCTCTATAGCCTAGTACAAATAATTTTACACTATAGTTGAACTAGCTCTATAGCCTAGTACAAATAATTTTACCATAGAGTTGGACAAGCTCTACAGCCTAGTACAAATAACTTTACACTAGAGTTGAACTAGCTCTATAGCCTAGTACAAATAACTTTACACTAGAGTTGAACTAGCACTATAAGCTAGTTCAAATAATTTTACACTAGAGTTGAACTAGCTCTATAGCCTAGTAGAAATAATTTTACACTAGAGTTGAACTAGCTCTATAGCCTAGTACAAATAATTTTAGACTATAGTTGAACTAGCTCTATAAGCTAGTTGAAATAATTTTACACTAGAGTTGAACTAGCTCTATAGCCTAGTACAAATAATTTTACACTATAGTTGAACTAGCTCTATAAGCTAGTTGAAATAATTTTACACTAGAGTTGAACTAGCTCTATAGCCTAGTAGAAATAATTTTACACTAGAGTTGAACTAGCTCTATAGCCTAGTAGAAATAATTTTACACTAGAGTTGAACTAGCTCTATAGCCTAGTACAAATAATTTTACACTAGAGTTGAACTAGTTCTATAGCCTAGTACAAATAATTTTACACTATAGTTGAACTAGCTCTATAAGCTAGTTGAAATAATTTTACAATAGAGTTGAACTAGCTCTATAGCCTAGTACAAATAATTTTACACTATAGTTGAACTAGCTCTATAAGCTAGTTGAAATAATTTTACACTAGAGTTGAACTAGCTCTATAAGCTAGTTGAAATAATTTTACATTAGAGTTGAACTAGCTCTATAGCCTAGTACAAATAATTTTACACTATAGTTGAACTAGCTCTATAGCCTAGTACAAATAATTTTACACTAGAGTTGGACAAGCTCTACAGCCTAGTGCAAATAACTTTACACTAGAGTTGAACTAGCTCTATAGCCTAGTACAAATAACTTTACACTAGAGTTGAACTAGCACTATAAGCTAGTTCAAATAATTTTACACTAGAGTTGAACTAGCTCTATAGCCTAGTACAAATAATTTTACACTAGAGTTGAACTAGCTCTATAGCCTAGTACAAATAATTTTACACTAGAGTTGAACTAGTTCTATACCCTAGTACAAATAATTTTACACTATAGTTGAACTAGCTCTATAAGCTAGTTGAAATAATTTTACACTAGAGTTGAACTAGCTCTATAGCCTAGTACAAATAATTTTACACTATAGTTGAACTAGCTCTATAAGCTAGTTGAAATAATTTTACACTAGAGTTGAACTAGCTCTATAAGCTAGTTGAAATAATTTTACATTAGAGTTGAACTAGCTCTATAGCCTAGTACAAATAATTTTACACTATAGTTGAACTAGCTCTATAGCCTAGTACAAATAATTTTACACTAGAGTTGGACAAGCTCTACAGCCTAGTGCAAATAACTTTACACTAGAGTTGAACTAGCTCTATAGCCTAGTACAAATAACTTTACACTAGAGTTGAACTAGCACTATAAGCTAGTTCAAATAATTTTACACTAGAGTTGAACTAGCTCTATAGCCTAGTAGAAATAATTTTACACTAGAGTTGAACTAGCTCTATAGCCTAGTACAAATAATTTCAGACTATAGTTGAACTAGCTCTATAAGCTAGTTGAAATAATTTTACACTAGAGTTGAACTAGCTCTATAGCATAGTACAAATAATTTTACACTATAGTTGAACTAGCTCTATAGCCTAGTAGAAATAATTTTACACTAGAGTTGAACTAGCTCTATAGCCTAGTACAAATAATTTTACACTATAGTTGAACTAGCTCTATAAGCTAGTTGAAATAATTTTACATTAGAGTTGAACTAGCTCTATAGCCTAGTAGAAATAATTTTACACTAGAGTTGAACTAGCTCTACAGCCTAGTAGAAATAATTTTACACTAGAGTTGAACTAGCTCTATAGCCTAGTACAAATAATTTTACACTAGAGTTGAACTAGCTCTATAGCCTAGTACAAACAATTTTACACTATAGTTGAACTAGCTCTATAAGCTAGTTGAAATAATTTTACATTAGAGTTGAACTAGCTCTATAGCCTAGTACAAATAATTTTACACTATAGTTGAACTAGCTCTATAAGCTAGTTGAAATAATTTTACATTAGAGTTGAACTAGCTCTATAGCCTAGTACAAATAATTTTACACTATAGTTGAACTAGCTCTATAGCCTAGTACAAATAATTTTACCATAGAGTTGGACAAGCTCTACAGCCTAGTACAAATAACTTTACACTAGAGTTGAACTAGCTCTATAGCCTAGTACAAATAACTTTACACTAGAGTTGAACTAGCACTATAAGCTAGTTCAAATAATTTTACACTAGAGTTGAACTAGCTCTATAGCCTAGTAGAAATAATTTTACACTAGAGTTGAACTAGCTCTATAGCCTTGTACAAATAATTTTACAGTATAGTTGAACTAGCTCTATAAGCTAGTTGAAATAATTTTACACTAGAGTTGAACTAGCTCTATAGCCTAGTAGAAATAATTTTACACTAGAGTTGAACTAGCTCTACAGCCTAGTAGAAATAATTTTACACTAGAGTTGAACTAGCTCTATAGCCTAGTACAAATAATTTTACACTAGAGTTGAACTAGCTCTATAGCATAGTACAAATAATTTTACACTATAGTTGAACTAGCTCTATAGCCTAGTAGAAATAATTTTACACTAGAGTTGAACTAGCTCTATAGCCTAGTACAAATAATTTTACACTATAGTTGAACTAGCTCTATAAGCTAGTTGAAATAATTTTACATTAGAGTTGAACTAGCTCTATAGCCTAGTAGAAATAATTTTACACTAGAGTTGAACTAGCTCTACAGCCTAGTAGAAATAATTTTACACTAGAGTTGAACTAGCTCTATAGCCTAGTACAAATAATTTTACACTAGAGTTGAACTAGCTCTATAGCCTAGTACAAACAATTTTACACTATAGTTGAACTAGCTCTATAAGCTAGTTGAAATAATTTTACATTAGAGTTGAACTAGCTCTATAGCCTAGTACAAATAATTTTACACTATAGTTGAACTAGCTCTATAAGCTAGTTGAAATAATTTTACATTAGAGTTGAACTAGCTCTATAGCCTAGTACAAATAATTTTACACTATAGTTGAACTAGCTCTATAGCCTAGTACAAATAATTTTACCATAGAGTTGGACAAGCTCTACAGCCTAGTACAAATAACTTTACACTAGAGTTGAACTAGCTCTATAGCCTAGTACAAATAACTTTACACTAGAGTTGAACTAGCACTATAAGCTAGTTCAAATAATTTTACACTAGAGTTGAACTAGCTCTATAGCCTAGTAGAAATAATTTTACACTAGAGTTGAACTAGCTCTATAGCCTTGTACAAATAATTTTACAGTATAGTTGAACTAGCTCTATAAGCTAGTTGAAATAATTTTACACTAGAGTTGAACTAGCTCTATAGCCTAGTAGAAATAATTTTACACTAGAGTTGAACTAGCTCTACAGCCTAGTAGAAATAATTTTACACTAGAGTTGAACTAGCTCTATAGCCTAGTACAAATAATTTTACACTAGAGTTGAACTAGCTCTATAGCCTAGTACAAACAATTTTACACTATAGTTGAACTAGCTCTATAAGCTAGTTGAAATAATTTTACATTAGAGTTGAACTAGCTCTATAGCCTAGTACAAATAATTTTACACTATAGTTGAACTAGCTCTATAGCCTAGTACAAATAATTTTACCATAGAGTTGGACAAGCTCTACAGCCTAGTACAAATAACTTTACACTAGAGTTGAACTAGCTCTATAGCCTAGTACAAATAACTTTACACTAGAGTTGAACTAGCACTATAAGCTAGTTCAAATAATTTTACACTAGAGTTGAACTAGCTCTATAGCCTAGTAGAAATAATTTTACACTAGAGTTGAACTAGCTCTATAGCCTAGTACAAATAATTTTAGACTATAGTTGAACTAGCTCTATAAGCTAGTTGAAATAATTTTACACTAGAGTTGAACTAGCTCTATAGCCTAGTACAAATAATTTTACACTATAGTTGAACTAGCTCTATAAGCTAGTTGAAATAATTTTACACTAGAGTTGAACTAGCTCTATAGCCTAGTAGAAATAATTTTACACTAGAGTTGAACTAGCTCTATAGCCTAGTAGAAATAATTTTACACTAGAGTTGAACTAGCTCTATAGCCTAGTACAAATAATTTTACACTAGAGTTGAACTAGTTCTATAGCCTAGTACAAATAATTTTACACTATAGTTGAACTAGCTCTATAAGCTAGTTGAAATAATTTTACAATAGAGTTGAACTAGCTCTATAGCCTAGTACAAATAATTTTACACTATAGTTGAACTAGCTCTATAAGCTAGTTGAAATAATTTTACACTAGAGTTGAACTAGCTCTATAAGCTAGTTGAAATAATTTTACATTAGAGTTGAACTAGCTCTATAGCCTAGTACAAATAATTTTACACTATAGTTGAACTAGCTCTATAGCCTAGTACAAATAATTTTACACTAGAGTTGGACAAGCTCTACAGCCTAGTGCAAATAACTTTACACTAGAGTTGAACTAGCTCTATAGCCTAGTACAAATAACTTTACACTAGAGTTGAACTAGCACTATAAGCTAGTTCAAATAATTTTACACTAGAGTTGAACTAGCTCTATAGCCTAGTACAAATAATTTTACACTAGAGTTGAACTAGCTCTATAGCCTAGTACAAATAATTTTACACTAGAGTTGAACTAGTTCTATACCCTAGTACAAATAATTTTACACTATAGTTGAACTAGCTCTATAAGCTAGTTGAAATAATTTTACACTAGAGTTGAACTAGCTCTATAGCCTAGTACAAATAATTTTACACTATAGTTGAACTAGCTCTATAAGCTAGTTGAAATAATTTTACACTAGAGTTGAACTAGCTCTATAAGCTAGTTGAAATAATTTTACATTAGAGTTGAACTAGCTCTATAGCCTAGTACAAATAATTTTACACTATAGTTGAACTAGCTCTATAGCCTAGTACAAATAATTTTACACTAGAGTTGGACAAGCTCTACAGCCTAGTGCAAATAACTTTACACTAGAGTTGAACTAGCTCTATAGCCTAGTACAAATAACTTTACACTAGAGTTGAACTAGCACTATAAGCTAGTTCAAATAATTTTACACTAGAGTTGAACTAGCTCTATAGCCTAGTAGAAATAATTTTACACTAGAGTTGAACTAGCTCTATAGCCTAGTACAAATAATTTCAGACTATAGTTGAACTAGCTCTATAAGCTAGTTGAAATAATTTTACACTAGAGTTGAACTAGCTCTATAGCATAGTACAAATAATTTTACACTATAGTTGAACTAGCTCTATAAGCTAGTTGAAATAATTTTACACTAGAGTTGAACTAGCACTATAAGCTAGTTCAAATAATATTACACCAGAGTTGAACTAGCTCTATAGCCTAGTAGAAATAATTTTACAGTAGAGTTGAACTAGCTCTATGGCCTAGTACAAATAATTTTACACTAGAGTTGAACTAGTTCTATAGCCTACTACAAATAATTTTAAAATATAGTTGAACTAGCTCTATAAGTTAGTTGAAATAATTTTACACTAGAGTTGAACTAGCTCTATAGCCTAGTACAAATAATTTTACACTATAGTTGAACTAGCTCTATAAGCTAGTTGAAATAATTTTACACTAGAGTTGAACTAGCTCTATAGCCTAGTACAAATAATTTTACACTATAGTTGAACTAGCTCTATAGCCAAGTACAAATAATTTTACACTATAGTTGAACTAGCTCTATAAGCTAGTTGAAATAATTTTACATTAGAGTTGAACTAGCTCTATAGCCTAGTACAAATAATTTTACACTATAGTTGAACTAGCTCTATAGCCTAGTACAAATAATTTTACACTAGAGTTGGACAAGCTCTACAGCCTAGTACAAATAACTTTACACTAGAGTTGAACTAGCTCTATAGCCTAGTACAAATAACTTTACACTAGAGTTGAACTAGCACAATAAGCTAGTTCAAATAATTTTACACTAGAGTTGAACTAGCTCTATAGCCTAGTAGAAATAATTTTACACTAGAGTTGAACTAGCTCTATAGCCTAGTACAAATAATTTTACACTATAGTTGAACTAGCTCTATAAGCTAGTTGAAATAATTTTACACTAGAGTTGAACTAGCTCTATAGCCTAGTACAAATAATTTTACACTATAGTTGAACTAGCTCTATAAGCTAGTTGAAATAATTTTACACTAGAGTTGAACTAGCTCTATAGCCTAGTAGAAATAATTTTACACTAGAGTTGAACTAGCTCTACAGCCTAGTAGAAATAATTTTACACTAGAGTTGAACTAGCTCTATAGCCTAGTACAAATAATTTTACACTAGAGTTGAACTAGCTCTATAGCCTAGTACAAACAATTTTACACCATAGTTGAACTAGCTCTATAAGCTAGTTGAAATAATTTTACATTAGAGTTGAACTAGTTCTATAGCCTAGTACAAATAATTTTACACTATAGTTGAACTAGCTCTATAGCCTAGTACAAATAATTTTACCATAGAGTTGGACAAGCTCTACAGCCTAGTACAAATAACTTTACACTAGAGTTGAACTAGCTCTATAGCCTAGTACAAATAACTTTACACTAGAGTTGAACTAGCACTATAAGCTAGTTCAAATAATTTTACACTAGAGTTGAACTAGCTCTATAGCCTAGTAGAAATAATTTTACACTAGAGTTGAACTAGCTCTATAGCCTAGTACAAATAATTTTAGACTATAGTTGAACTAGCTCTATAATCTAGTTGAAATAATTTTACACTAGAGTTGAACTAGCTCTATAGCCTAGTACAAATAATTTTACACTATAGTTGAACTAGCTCTATAAGCTAGTTGAAATAATTTTACACTAGAGTTGAACTAGCTCTATAGCCTAGTAGAAATAATTTTACACTAGAGTTGAACTAGCTCTATAGCCTAGTAGAAATAATTTTACACTAGAGTTGAACTAGCTCTATAGCCTAGTACAAATAATTTTACACTAGAGTTGAACTAGTTCTATAGCCTAGTACAAATAATTTTACACTATAGTTGAACTAGCTCTATAAGCTAGTTGAAATAATTTTACAATAGAGTTGAACTAGCAGTATAGCCTAGTACAAATAATTTTACACTATAGTTGAACTAGCTCTATAGCCTAGTACAAATAATTTTACACTAGAGTTGGACAAGCTCTACAGCCTAGTACAAATAACTTTACACTAGAGTTGAACTAGCTCTATAGCCTAGTAAAACTAACTTTACACTAGAGTTGAACTAGCACTATAAGCTAGTTCAAATAATTTTACACTTGAGTTGAACTAGCTCTATAGCCTAGTAGAAATAATTTTACACTAGAGTTGAACTAGCTCTATAGCCTAGTACAAATAATTTTACACTATAGTTGAACTAGCTCTATAAGCTAGTTGAAATAATTTTACACTAGAGTTGAACTAGCTCTATAGCCAAGTACAAATAATTTTACACTATAGTTGAACTAGCTCTATAAGCTAGTCGAAATAATTTTACACTAGAGTTGAACTAGCTCTATAGCCTAGTACAAATAATTTCACACTAGAGTTGAACTAGCTATATAAGCTAGTACAAATAATTTTACACTAGAGTTGAACTAGCTCTATAGCCTAGTACAAATAATTTTACACTATGGTTGAACTAGCTCTATAAGCTAGTTGAAATAATTTTACACTAGAGTTGAACTAGCTCTATAGCCTGGTACAAATAATTTTACACTAGAGTTGAACTAGCTCTATAGCCTAGTACAAATAATTTTACACTAGAGTTGAACTAGCTCTATAAGCAAGTACAAATAATTTTACACTAGAGTTGAACTAGCTATATAGCGTCGTACAAATAAATTTACACTATAGTTGAACTAGATCTATAGCCAAATACAAATAATTTTACACTAGAGTTGAACTAGCTCTATAAGCTAGTACAGATAATTTCACACTAGAGTTGAACTAGCTCTATAGCCTAGTACAAATAATTTTACACTATAGTTGAACTAGCTCTATAAGCTAGTTGAAATAATTTTACACTAGAGTTGAACTAGCTCTATAGCCTAGTACAAATAATTTTACACTATAGTTGAACTAGCTCTATAAGCTAGTTGAAATAATTTTACACTAGAGTTGAACTAGCTCTATAAGCTAGTACAAATAATTTTACACTAGAGTTGAACTAGCTCTATAGCCTAGTACAAATAATTTTACACTATAGTTGAACTAGCTCTATAAGCTAGTTGAAATAATTTTACCCTAGAGTTGAACTAGCTCTATAGCCTAGTAGAAATAATTTTACACTAGAGTTGAACTAGCTCTACAGCCTAGTAGAAATAATTTTACACTAGAGTTGAACTAGCTCTATAGCCTAGTACAAATAATTTTACACTAGAGTTGAACTAGCTCTATAGCCTAGTACAAACAATTTTACACTATAGTTGAACTAGCTCTATAAGCTAGTTGAAATAATTTTACATTAGAGTTGAACTAGCTCTATAGCCTAGTACAAATAATTTTACACTATAGTTGAACTAGCTCTATAGCCTAGTACAAATAATTTTACCATAGAGTTGGACAAGCTCTACAGCCTAGTACAAATAACTTTACACTAGAGTTGAACTAGCTCTATAGCCTAGTACAAATAACTTTACACTAGAGTTGAACTAGCACTATAAGCTAGTTCAAATAATTTTACACTAGAGTTGAACTAGCTCTATAGCCTAGTAGAAATAATTTTACACTAGAGTTGAACTAGCTCTATAGCCTAGTACAAATAATTTTAGACTATAGTTGAACTAGCTCTATAAGCTAGTTGAAATAATTTTACACTAGAGTTGAACTAGCTCTATAGCCTAGTACAAATAATTTTACACTATAGTTGAACTAGCTCTATAAGCTAGTTGAAATAATTTTACACTAGAGTTGAAGTAGCTCTATAGCCTAGTAGAAATAATTTTACACTAGAGTTGAACTAGCTCTATAGCCTAGTAGAAATAATTTTACACTAGAGTTGAACTAGCTCTATAGCCAAGTAGAAATAATTTTACACTAGAGTTGAACTAGCTCTATAGCCTAGTACAAATAATTTTACACTAGAGTTGAACTAGTTCTAGAGCCTTGTACAAATAATTTTACACTATAGTTGAACTAGCTCTATAAGCTAGTTGAAATAATTTTACATTAGAGTTGAACTAGCTCTATAGCCTAGTACAAATAATTTTACACTATAGTTGAACTAGCTCTATAGCCTAGTACAAATAATTTTACACTAGAGTTGGACTAGCTCTACAGCCTAGTACAAATAACTTTACACTAGAGTTGAACTAGCTCTATAAGCTAGTTGAAATAATTTTACACTAGAGTTGAACTAGCTCTATAGCCTAGTACAAATAATTTTACACTATAGTTGAACTAGCTCTATAAGCTAGTTGAAATAATTTTACACTAGAGTTGAACTAGCTCTATAGCCTAGTACAAATAATTTTACACTATAGTTGAACTAGCTCTATAGCCAAGTACAAATAATTTTACACTATAGTTGAACTAGCTCTATAAGCTAGTTGAAATAATTTTACATTAGAGTTGAACTAGCTCTATAGCCTAGTACAAATAATTTTACACTATAGTTGAACTAGCTCTATAGCCTAGTACAAATAATTTTACACTAGAGTTGGACAAGCTCTACAGCCTAGTACAAATAACTTTACACTAGAGTTGAACTAGCTCTATAGCCTAGTACAAATAACTTTACACTAGAGTTGAACTAGCACAATAAGCTAGTTCAAATAATTTTACACTAGAGTTGAACTAGCTCTATAGCCTAGTAGAAATAATTTTACACTAGAGTTGAACTAGCTCTATAGCCTAGTACAAATAATTTTACACTATAGTTGAACTAGCTCTATAAGCTAGTTGAAATAATTTTACACTAGAGTTGAACTAGCTCTATAGCCTAGTACAAATAATTTTACACTATAGTTGAACTAGCTCTATAAGCTAGTTGAAATAATTTTACACTAGAGTTGAACTAGCTCTATAGCCTAGTAGAAATAATTTTACACTAGAGTTGAACTAGCTCTACAGCCTAGTAGAAATAATTTTACACTAGAGTTGAACTAGCTCTATAGCCTAGTACAAATAATTTTACACTAGAGTTGAACTAGCTCTATAGCCTAGTACAAACAATTTTACACCATAGTTGAACTAGCTCTATAAGCTAGTTGAAATAATTTTACATTAGAGTTGAACTAGTTCTATAGCCTAGTACAAATAATTTTACACTATAGTTGAACTAGCTCTATAGCCTAGTACAAATAATTTTACCATAGAGTTGGACAAGCTCTACAGCCTAGTACAAATAACTTTACACTAGAGTTGAACTAGCTCTATAGCCTAGTACAAATAACTTTACACTAGAGTTGAACTAGCACTATAAGCTAGTTCAAATAATTTTACACTAGAGTTGAACTAGCTCTATAGCCTAGTAGAAATAATTTTACACTAGAGTTGAACTAGCTCTATAGCCTAGTACAAATAATTTTAGACTATAGTTGAACTAGCTCTATAATCTAGTTGAAATAATTTTACACTAGAGTTGAACTAGCTCTATAGCCTAGTACAAATAATTTTACACTATAGTTGAACTAGCTCTATAAGCTAGTTGAAATAATTTTACACTAGAGTTGAACTAGCTCTATAGCCTAGTAGAAATAATTTTACACTAGAGTTGAACTAGCTCTATAGCCTAGTAGAAATAATTTTACACTAGAGTTGAACTAGCTCTATAGCCTAGTACAAATAATTTTACACTAGAGTTGAACTAGTTCTATAGCCTAGTACAAATAATTTTACACTATAGTTGAACTAGCTCTATAAGCTAGTTGAAATAATTTTACAATAGAGTTGAACTAGCAGTATAGCCTAGTACAAATAATTTTACACTATAGTTGAACTAGCTCTATAGCCTAGTACAAATAATTTTACACTAGAGTTGGACAAGCTCTACAGCCTAGTACAAATAACTTTACACTAGAGTTGAACTAGCTCTATAGCCTAGTAAAACTAACTTTACACTAGAGTTGAACTAGCACTATAAGCTAGTTCAAATAATTTTACACTTGAGTTGAACTAGCTCTATAGCCTAGTAGAAATAATTTTACACTAGAGTTGAACTAGCTCTATAGCCTAGTACAAATAATTTTACACTATAGTTGAACTAGCTCTATAAGCTAGTTGAAATAATTTTACACTAGAGTTGAACTAGCTCTATAGCCAAGTACAAATAATTTTACACTATAGTTGAACTAGCTCTATAAGCTAGTTGAAATAATTTTACACTAGAGTTGAACTAGCTCTATAGCCTAGTACAAATAATTTCACACTAGAGTTGAACTAGCTATATAAGCTAGTACAAATAATTTTACACTAGAGTTGAACTAGCTCTATAGCCTAGTACAAATAATTTTACACTATGGTTGAACTAGCTCTATAAGCTAGTTGAAATAATTTTACACTAGAGTTGAACTAGCTCTATAGCCTGGTACAAATAATTTTACACTAGAGTTGAACTAGCTCTATAGCCTAGTACAAATAATTTTACACTAGAGTTGAACTAGCTCTATAAGCAAGTACAAATAATTTTACACTAGAGTTGAACTAGCTATATAGCGTCGTACAAATAAATTTACACTATAGTTGAACTAGATCTATAGCCAAATACAAATAATTTTACACTAGAGTTGAACTAGCTCTATAAGCTAGTACAGATAATTTCACACTAGAGTTGAACTAGCTCTATAGCCTAGTACAAATAATTTTACACTATAGTTGAACTAGCTCTATAAGCTAGTTGAAATAATTTTACACTAGAGTTGAACTAGCTCTATAGCCTAGTACAAATAATTTTACACTATAGTTGAACTAGCTCTATAAGCTAGTTGAAATAATTTTACACTAGAGTTGAACTAGCTCTATAAGCTAGTACAAATAATTTTACACTAGAGTTGAACTAGCTCTATAGCCTAGTACAAATAATTTTACACTATAGTTGAACTAGCTCTATAAGCTAGTTGAAATAATTTTACCCTAGAGTTGAACTAGCTCTATAGCCTAGTAGAAATAATTTTACACTAGAGTTGAACTAGCTCTACAGCCTAGTAGAAATAATTTTACACTAGAGTTGAACTAGCTCTATAGCCTAGTACAAATAATTTTACACTAGAGTTGAACTAGCTCTATAGCCTAGTACAAACAATTTTACACTATAGTTGAACTAGCTCTATAAGCTAGTTGAAATAATTTTACATTAGAGTTGAACTAGCTCTATAGCCTAGTACAAATAATTTTACACTATAGTTGAACTAGCTCTATAGCCTAGTACAAATAATTTTACCATAGAGTTGGACAAGCTCTACAGCCTAGTACAAATAACTTTACACTAGAGTTGAACTAGCTCTATAGCCTAGTACAAATAACTTTACACTAGAGTTGAACTAGCACTATAAGCTAGTTCAAATAATTTTACACTAGAGTTGAACTAGCTCTATAGCCTAGTAGAAATAATTTTACACTAGAGTTGAACTAGCTCTATAGCCTAGTACAAATAATTTTAGACTATAGTTGAACTAGCTCTATAAGCTAGTTGAAATAATTTTACACTAGAGTTGAACTAGCTCTATAGCCTAGTACAAATAATTTTACACTATAGTTGAACTAGCTCTATAAGCTAGTTGAAATAATTTTACACTAGAGTTGAAGTAGCTCTATAGCCTAGTAGAAATAATTTTACACTAGAGTTGAACTAGCTCTATAGCCTAGTAGAAATAATTTTACACTAGAGTTGAACTAGCTCTATAGCCAAGTAGAAATAATTTTACACTAGAGTTGAACTAGCTCTATAGCCTAGTACAAATAATTTTACACTAGAGTTGAACTAGTTCTAGAGCCTTGTACAAATAATTTTACACTATAGTTGAACTAGCTCTATAAGCTAGTTGAAATAATTTTACATTAGAGTTGAACTAGCTCTATAGCCTAGTACAAATAATTTTACACTATAGTTGAACTAGCTCTATAGCCTAGTACAAATAATTTTACACTAGAGTTGGACTAGCTCTACAGCCTAGTACAAATAACTTTACACTAGAGTTGAACTAGCTCTATAGCCTAGTACAAATAACTTTACACTAGAGTTGAACTAGCACTATAAGCTAGTTCAAATAATTTTACACTAGAGTTGAACTAGCTCTATAGCCTAGTAGAAATAATTTTACACTAGAGTTGAACTAGCGCTATGGCCTAGTACAAATAATTTTACACTAGAGTTGAACTAGTTCTATAGCCTACTACAAATAATTTTAAAATATAGTTGAACTAGCTCTATAAGCTAGTTGAAATAATTTTACACTAGAGTTGAACTTGCTCTATAGCCTAGTACAAATAATTTTACACTATAGTTGAACTAGCTCTATAAGCTAGTTGAAATAATTTTACACTAGAGTTGAACTAGCTCTATAGCCTAGTACAAATAATTTTACACTAGAGTTGAACTAGCTCTATAGCCTAGTACAAATAATTTTACACTAGAGTTGAACTAGCTCTATAGCCTAGTACAAATAATTTTACACTAGAGTTGAACTAGCTCTATAAGCTAGTATAAATAATTTTACACTAGAGTTGAACTAGCTATATAGCCTAGTACAAATAATTTTACACTATAGTTGAACTAGATCTATTGCCAAGTACAAATAATTTTACACTAGAGTTGAACTAGCTTTATAAGCTAGTACAAATAATTTCACACTAGAGTTGAACTAGCTCTATAGCCTAGTACAAATAATTTTACACTATAGTTGAACTAGCTCTATAAGCTAGTTGAAATAATTTTACACTAGAGTTGAACTAGCTCTATAGCCTAGTACAAATAATTTTACACTATAGTTGAACTAGCTCTATAAGTTAGTTGAAATAATTTTACACTAGAGTTGAACTAGCTCTATAAGCTAGTACAAATAATTTTACACTAGAGTTGAACTAGCTCTATAGCCTAGTACAAATAATTTTACACTAGAGTTGGACTAGCTCTACAGCCTAGCACAAATAACTTTACACTAGAGTTGAACTAGCTCTATAGCCTAGTACAAATAACTTTACACTATAGTTGAACTAGCACTATAAGCTAGTTCAAATAATTTTACACTAGAGTTGAACTAGCTCTATAGCCTAGTAGAAATAATTTTACACTAGAGATGAACTAGCTCTATAAGCTAGTACAAATAATTTTACACTAGAGTTGAACTAGCTATATAGCCTAGTACAAATAATTTTACACTATAGTTGAACTAGCTCTATAGCCTAGTACAAATAATTTTACACTAGAGTTGAACTAGCTCTATAGCCTAGTACAAATAATTTTACACTATAGTTGAACTAGCTCTATAAGCTAGTTGAAATAATTTTACACTAGAGTTGAACTAGCTCTTAGCCTAGTACAAATAATTTTACACTATAGTTGAACTACCTCTATAAGCTAGTTGAAATAATTTTACACTAGAGTTGAACTAGCTCTATAGCCTAGTACAAATAACTTTACACTAGAGTTGAACTAGCACTATAAGCTAGTTCAAATAATTTTACACTAGAGTTGAACTAGCTCTATACCCTAGTAGAAATAATTTTACACTAGAGTTGAACTAGCTCTATAGCCTAGTACAAATAATTTTACACTATAGTTGAACTAGCTCTATAAGCTAGTTGAAATAATTTTACACTAGAGTTGAACTAGCTCTATAGCCGAGTACAAATAATTTTACACTATAGTTGAACTAGCTCTATAAGCTAGTTGAAATAATTTTACACTAGAGTTGAACTAGCTATATAGCCTAGTACAAATAATTTTACACTATAGTTGAACTAGCTCTATAAGCAAGTACAAATAATTTTACACTAGAGTTGAACTAGCTATATAGCGTCGTACAAATAAATTTACACTATAGTTGAACTAGATCTATAGCCAAATACAAATAATTTTACACTAGAGTTGAACTAGCTCTATAAGCTAGTACAGATAATTTCACACTAGAGTTGAACTAGCTCTATAGCCTAGTACAAATAATTTTACACTATAGTTGAACTAGCTCTATAAGCTAGTTGAAATAATTTTACACTAGAGTTGAACTAGCTCTATAGCCTAGTACAAATAATTTTACACTATAGTTGAACTAGCTCTATAAGCTAGTTGAAATAATTTTACACTAGAGTTGAACTAGCTCTATAAGCTAGTACAAATAATTTTACACTAGAGTTGAACTAGCTCTATAGCCTAGTACAAATAATTTTTACACTAGAGTTGAACTAGCTCTATCAGCTAGTACAAATAAGTTTTACACTATAGTTGAACTAGCTCTATAGCCTAGTACAAATAATTTTACACTAGAGTTGAACTAGCTCTATAGCCTAGTACAATTAATTTTACAATATAGTTGAACTAGCTCTATAAGCTAGTTCAAATAATTTTACACTAGAGTTGGACTAGCTCTACAGCCTAGTACAAATAATTTTACACTAGAGTTGAACTAGCTCTATAGCCTAGTACAAATAACTTTACACTAGAGTTGAACTAGCACTATAAGCTAGTTCAAATAATTTTACACTAGAGTTGAACTAGCTCTATAGCCTAGTAGAAATAATTTTACACTAGAGTTGAACTAGCTCTATAGCCAAGTAGAAATAATTTTACACTAGAGTTGAACTAGCTCTATAGCCTAGTACAAATAATTTTACACTAGAGTTGAACTAGTTCTAGAGCCTTGTACAAATAATTTTACACTATAGTTGAACTAGCTCTATAAGCTAGTTGAAATTATTTTACATTAGAGTTGAACTAGCTCTATAGCCTAGTACAAATAATTTTACACTATAGTTGAACTAGCTCTATAGCCTAGTACAAATAATTTTACACTAGAGTTGGACTAGCTCTACAGCCTAGTACAAATAACTTTACACTAGAGTTGAACTAGCTCTATAGCCTAGTACAAATAACTTTACACTAGAGTTGAACTAGCACTATAAGCTAGTTCAAATAATTTTACACTAGAGTTGAACTAGCTCTATAGCCTAGTAGAAATAATTTTACACTAGAGTTGAACTAGCGCTATGGCCTAGTACAAATAATTTTACACTAGAGTTGAACTAGTTCTATAGCCTACTACAAATAATTTTAAAATATAGTTGAACTAGCTCTATAAGCTAGTTGAAATAATTTTACACTAGAGTTGAACTTGCTCTATAGCCTAGTACAAATAATTTTACACTATAGTTGAACTAGCTCTATAAGCTAGTTGAAATAATTTTACACTAGAGTTGAACTAGCTCTATAGCCTAGTACAAATAATTTTACACTAGAGTTGAACTAGCTCTATAGCCTAGTACAAATAATTTTACACTAGAGTTGAACTAGCTCTATAGCCTAGTACAAATAATTTTACACTAGAGTTGAACTAGCTCTATAAGCTAGTATAAATAATTTTACACTAGAGTTGAACTAGCTATATAGCCTAGTACAAATAATTTTACACTATAGTTGAACTAGATCTATTGCCAAGTACAAATAATTTTACACTAGAGTTGAACTAGCTTTATAAGCTAGTACAAATAATTTCACACTAGAGTTGAACTAGCTCTATAGCCTAGTACAAATAATTTTACACTATAGTTGAACTAGCTCTATAAGCTAGTTGAAATAATTTTACACTAGAGTTGAACTAGCTCTATAGCCTAGTACAAATAATTTTACACTATAGTTGAACTAGCTCTATAAGCTAGTTGAAATAATTTTACACTAGAGTTGAACTAGCTCTATAAGCTAGTACAAATAATTTTACACTAGAGTTGAACTAGCTCTATAGCCTAGTACAAATAATTTTACACTAGAGTTGAACTAGCTCTATAAGCTAGTACAAATAATTTTTCACTAGAGTTGAACTAGCTCTATAGCCTAGTACAAATAATTTTTACACTAGAGTTGAACTAGCTCTATAAGCTTGTTGAAATAATTTTACATTAGAGTTGAACTAGCTCTATAGCCTAGTACAAATAATTTTACACTATAGTTGAACTAGCTCTATAGCCTAGTACAAATAATTTTACACTAGAGTTGGACTAGCTCTACAGCCTAGTACAAATAACTTTACACTAGAGTTGAACTAGCTCTATAGCCTAGTACAAATAACTTTACACTATAGTTGAACTAGCACTATAAGCTAGTTCAAATAATTTTACACTAGAGTTGAACTAGCTCTATAGCCTAGTAGAAATAATTTTACACTAGAGATGAACTAGCTCTATAAGCTAGTACAAATAATTTTACACTAGAGTTGAACTAGCTATATAGCCTAGTACAAATAATTTTACACTATAGTTGAACTAGCTCTATAGCCTAGTACAAATAATTTTACACTAGAGTTGAACTAGCTCTATAGCCTAGTACAAATAATTTTACACTATAGTTGAACTAGCTCTATAAGCTAGTTGAAATAATTTTACACTAGAGTTGAACTAGCTCTTAGCCTAGTACAAATAATTTTACACTATAGTTGAACTACCTCTATAAGCTAGTTGAAATAATTTTACACTAGAGTTGAACTAGCTCTATAGCCTAGTACAAATAACTTTACACTAGAGTTGAACTAGCACTATAAGCTAGTTCAAATAATTTTACACTAGAGTTGAACTAGCTCTATACCCTAGTAGAAATAATTTTACACTAGAGATGAACTAGCTCTATAAGCTAGTACAAATAATTTTACACTAGAGTTGAACTAGCTATATAGCCTAGTACAAATAATTTTACACTATAGTTGAACTAGCTCTATAGCCTAGTACAAATAATTTTACGCTAGAGTTGAACTAGCTCTATAAGCTAGTTGAAATAATTTTACACTAGAGTTGAACTAGCTCTATAGCCTAGTACAAATAATTTTACACTATAGTTGAACTAGCTCTATAAGCTAGTTGAAATAATTTTACACTAGAGTTGAACTAGCTCTATAAGCTAGTACAAATAATTTTACACTAGAGTTGAACTAGCTCTATAGCCTAGTACAAATAATTTTACACTATAGTTGAACTAGCTCTATAAGCTAGTTGAAATAATTTTACACTAGAGTTGAACTAGCTCTATAGCCGAGTACAAATAATTTTACACTATAGTTGAACTAGCTCTATAAGCTAGTTGAAATAATTTTACACTAGAGTTGAACTAGCTATATAGCCTAGTACAAATAATTTTACACTATAGTAGAACTAGATCTATTGCCAAGTACAAATAATTTTACACTAGAGTTGAACTAGCTCTATAAGCTAGTACAAATAATTTCACACTAGAGTTGAACTAGCTCTATAGCCTAGTACAAATAATTTTACACTATAGTTGAACTAGCTCTATAAGCTAGTTGAAATAATTTTACACTAGAGTTGAACTAGCTCTATAGCCTAGTACAAATAATTTTACACTATAGTTGAACTAGCTCTATAAGCTAGTTGAAATAATTTTACACTAGAGTTGAACTAGCTCTATAAGCTAGTACAAATAATTTTACACTAGAGTAGAACTAGCTCTATAGCCTAGTACAAATAATTTTACACTAGAGTTGAACTAGCTCTATAAGCTAGTACAAATAATTTTTCACTAGAGTTAAACTAGCTCTATAGCCTAGTACAAATAATTTTTACACTAGAGTTGAACTAGCTCTATAAGCTAGTTGAAATAATTTTACATTAGAGTTGAACTAGCTCTATAGCCTAGTACAAATAATTTTACACTATAGTTGAACTAGCTCTATAGCCTAGTACAAATAATTTTACACTAGAGTTGGACTAGCTCTACAGCCTAGTACAAATAACTTTACACTAGAGTTGAACTAGCTCTATAGCCTAGTACAAATAACTTTACACTATAGTTGAACTACCACTATAAGCTAGTTCAAATAATTTTACACTAGAGTTGAACTAGCTCTATAGCCTAGTAGAAATAATTTTACACTAGAGATGAACTAGCTCTATAAGCTAGTACAAATAATTTTACACTAGAGTTGAACTAGCTATATAGCCTAGTACAAATAATTTTACACTATAGTTGAACTAGCTCTATAGCCTAGTACAAATAATTTTACACTAGAGTTGAACTAGCTCTATAGCCTAGTACAAATAATTTTACACTATAGTTGAACTAGCTCTATAAGCTAGTTGAAATAATTTTACACTAGAGTTGAACTAGCTCTTAGCCTAGTACAAATAATTTTACACTATAGTTGAACTAGCTCTATAAGCTAGTTGAAATAATTTTACACTAGAGTTGAACTAGCTCTATAGCCTAGTAGAAATAATTTTACACTAGAGTTGAACTAACTCTATAGCCTAGTAGAAATAATTTTACACTAGAGTTGAACTAGCTCTATAGCCTAGTACAAATAATTTTACACTAGAGTTGAACTACTTCTATAGCCTAGTACAAATAATTTTACACTATAGTTGAACTAGCTCTATAAGCTAGTTGAAATAATTTTACACTAGAGTTGAACTTGCTCTATAGCCTAGTACAAATAATTTTACACTATAGTTGAACTAGCTCTATAAGCTAGTTGAAATAATTTTACACTAGAGTTGAACTAGCTCTATAGCCTAGTACAAATAATTTTACACTAGAGTTGAACTAGCTCTATAGCCTAGTACAAATAATTTTACACTAGAGTTGAACTAGCTCTATAGCCTAGTACAAATAATTTTACACTAGAGTTGAACTAGCTCTATAAGCTAGTATAAATAATTTTACACTAGAGTTGAACTAGCTATATAGCCTAGTACAAATAATTTTACACTATAGTTGAACTAGATCTATTGCCAAGTACAAATAATTTTACACTAGAGTTGAACTAGCTCTATAAGATAGTACAAATAATTTCACACTAGAGTTGAACTAGCTCTATAGCCTAGTACAAATAATTTTACACTATAGTTGAACTAGCTCTATAAGCTAGTTGAAATAATTTTACACTAGAGTTGAACTAGCTCTATAGCCTAGTACAAATAATTTTACACTATAGTTGAACTAGCTCTATAAGCTAGTTGAAATAATTTTACACTAGAGTTGAACTAGCTCTATAAGCTAGTACAAATAATTTTACACTAGAGTTGAACTAGCTCTATAGCCTAGTACAAATAATTTTACACTAGAGTTGAACTAGCTCTATAGCCTAGTAGAAATAATTTTACATTAGAGTTGAACTAGCTCTATAGCCTAGTACAAATAATTTTTACACTAGAGTTGAACTAGCTCTATAAGCTAGTTGAAATAATTTTACATTAGAGTTGAACTAGCTCTATAGCCTAGTACAAATAATTTTACACTATAGTTGAACTAGCTCTATAGCCTAGTACAAATAATTTTACACTAGAGTTGGACTAGCTCTACAGCCTAGTACAAATAACTTTACACTAGAGTTGAACTAGCTCTATAGCCTAGTACAAATAACTTTACACTATAGTTGAACTAGCACTATAAGCTAGTTCAAATAATTTTACACTAGAGTTGAACTAGCTCTATAGCCTAGTAGAAATAATTTTACACTAGAGATGAACTAGCTCTATAAGCTAGTACAAATAATTTTACACTAGAGTTGAACTAGCTATATAGCCTAGTACAAATAATTTTACACTATAGTTGAACTAGCTCTATAGCCTAGTACAAATAATTTTACACTAGAGTTGAACTAGCTCTATAGCCTAGTACAAATCATTTTACACTATAGTTGAACTAGCTCTATAAGCTAGTTGAAATAATTTTACACTAGAGTTGAACTAGCTCTATAGCCTAGTACAAATAATTTTACACTATAGTTGAACTAGCTCTATAAGCTAGTTGAAATAATTTTACACTAGAGTTGAACTAGCTTTATAGCCTAGTACAAATAATTTTACACTATAGTTGAACTAGCTCTATAAGCTAGTTGAAATAATTTTACACTAGAGTTGAACTAGCACTATAAGCTAGTTCAAATAATTTTACACCAGAGTTGAACTAGCTCTATAGCCTAGTAGAAATAATTTTACAGTAGAGTTGAACTAGCTCTATGGCCTAGTACAAATAATTTTACACTAGAGTTGAACTAGTTCTATAGCCTACTACAAATAATTTTAAAATATAGTTGAACTAGCTCTATAAGCTAGTTGAAATAATTTTACACTAGAGTTGAACTAGCTCTATAGCCTAGTACAAATAATTTTACACTATAGTTGAACTAGCTCTATAGCCTAGTACAAATAATTTTACACTAGAGTTGGACAAGCTCTACAGCCTAGTACAAATAACTTTACACTAGAGTTGAACTAGCTCTATAGCCTAGTACAACTAACTTTACACTAGAGTTGAACTAGCACTATAAGCTAGTTCAAATAATTTTACACTTGAGTTGAACTAGCTCTATAGCCTAGTAGAAATAATTTTACACTAGAGTTGAACTAGCTCTATAGCCTAGTACAAATAATTTTACACTATAGTTGAACTAGCTCTATAAGCTAGTTGAAATAATTTTACACTAGAGTTGAACTAGCTCTATAGCCAAGTACAAATAATTTTACACTATAGTTGAACTAGCTCTATAAGCTAGTTGAAATAATTTTACACTAGAGTTGAACTAGCTCTATACCCTAGTACAAATAATTTCACACTAGAGTTGAACTAGCTATATAAGCTAGTACAAATAATTTTACACTAGAGTTGAACTAGCTCTATAGCCTAGTACAAATAATTTTACACTATGGTTGAACTAGCTCTATAAGCTAGTTGAAATAATTTTACACTAGAGTTGAACTAGCTCTATAGCCTGGTACAAATAATTTTACACTAGGGTTGAACTAGCTCTATAGCCTAGTACAAATAATTTTACACTAGAGTTGAACTAGCTCTATAAGCAAGTACAAATAATTTTACACTAGAGTTGAACTAGCTATATAGCGTCGTACAAATAATTTTACACTATAGTTGAACTAGATCTATAGCCAAATACAAATAATTTTACACTAGAGTTGAACTAGCTCTATAAGCTAGTACAAATAATTTCACACTAGAGTTGAACTAGCTCTATAGCCTAGTACAAATAATTTTACACTATAGTTGAACTAGCTCTATAAGCTAGTTGAAATAATTTTACACTAGAGTTTAACTAGCTCTATAGCCTAGTACAAATAATTTTACACTATAGTTGAACTAGCTCTATAAGCTAGTCTAAATAATTTTACACTAGAGTTGAACTAGCTCTATAAGCTAGTACAAATAATTTTACACTAGAGTTGAACTAGCTCTATAGCCTAGTACAAATAATTTTTACACTAGAGTTGAACTAGCTCTATCAGCTAGTACAAATAAGTTTTACACTATAGTTGAACTAGCTCTATAGCCTAGTACAAATAATTTTACACTAGAGTTGAACTAGCTCAATAGCCTAGTACAATTAATTTTACAATATAGTTGAACTAGCTCTATAAGCTAGTTCAAATAATTTTACACTAGAGTTGGACTAGCTCTACAGCCTAGTACAAATAATTTTACACTAGAGTTGAACTAGCTCTATAGCCTAGTACAAATAACTTTACACTAGAGTTGAACTAGCACTATAAGCTAGTTCAAATAATTTTACACTAGAGTTGAACTAGCTCTATAGCCTAGTAGAAATAATTTTACACTAGAGTTGAACTATCTCTATAGCCTAGTACAAATAATTTTACACTAGAGTTGAACTAGTTCTAGAGCCTTGTACAAATAATTTTACACTATAGTTGAACTAGCCCTATAAGCTAGTTGAAATAATTTTACATTAGAGTTGAACTAGCTCTATAGCCTAGTACAAATAATTTTACACTATAGTTGAACTAGCTCTATAGCCTAGTACAAATAATTTTACACTAGAGTTGGACTAGCTCTACAGCCTAGTACAAATAACTTTACACTAGAGTTGAACTAGCTCTATAGCCTAGTACAAATAACTTTACACTAGAGTTGAACTAGCACTATAAGCTAGTTCAAATAATTTTACACTAGAGTTGAACTAGCTCTATAGCCTAGTAGAAATAATTTTACACTAGAGTTGAACTAGCGCTATGGCCTAGTACAAATCATTTTACACTAGAGTTGAACTAGTTCTATAGCCTACTACAAATAATTTTAAAATATAGTTGAACTAGCTCTATAAGCTAGTTGAAATAATTTTACACTAGAGTTGAACTAGCTCTATAGCCTAGTACAAATAATTTTACACTATAGTTGAACTAGCTCTATAAGCTAGTTGAAATAATTTTACACTAGAGTTGAACTAGCTCTATAGCCTAGTACAAATAATTTTACACTAGAGTTGAACTAGCTCTATAGCCTAGTACAAATAATTTTACACTAGAGTTGAACTAGCTCTATAGCCTAGTACAAATAATTTTACACTAGAGTTGAACTAGCTCTATAAGCTAGTATAAATAATTTTACACTAGAGTTGAACTAGCTATATAGCCTAGTACAAATAATTTTACACTATAGTTGAACTAGATCTATTGCCAAGTACAAATAATTTTACACTAGAGTTGAACTAGCTCTATAAGCTAGTACAAATAATTTCACACTAGAGTTGAACTAGC
The DNA here is from genome assembly GCA_034509565.1 of Triticum monococcum. Classification (NCBI taxonomy): domain Eukaryota; kingdom Viridiplantae; phylum Streptophyta; class Magnoliopsida; order Poales; family Poaceae; genus Triticum; species Triticum monococcum. The sequence goes on from CM067847.1 coordinate 750,932,587, forward strand.
TCTATAGCCTAGTACAAATAATTTTACACTATAGTTGAACTAGCTCTATAAGCTAGTTGAAATAATTTTACACTAGAGTTGAACTAGCTCTATAGCCTAGTACAAATAATTTTACACTATAGTTGAACTAGCTCTATAAGCTAGTTGAAATAATTTTACACTAGAGTTGAACTAGCTCTATAAGCTAGTACAAATAATTTTACACTAGAGTTGAACTAGCTCTATAGCCTAGTACAAATAATTTTACACTAGAGTTGAACTAGCTCTATAAGCTAGTACAAATAATTTTTCACTAGAGTTGAACTAGCTCTATAGCCTAGTACAAATAATTTTTACACTAGAGTTGAACTAGCTCTATAAGCTAGTTGAAATAATTTTACATTAGAGTTGAACTAGCTCTATAGCCTAGTACAAATAATTTTACACTATAGTTGAACTAGCTCTATAGCCTAGTACAAATAATTTTACACTAGAGTTGGACTAGCTCTACAGCCTAGTACAAATAACTTTACACTAGAGTTGAACTAGCTCTATAGCCTAGTACAAATAACTTTACACTATAGTTGAACTAGCACTATAAGCTAGTTCAAATAATTTTACACTAGAGTTGAACTAGCTCTATAGCCTAGTAGAAATAATTTTACACTAGAGATGAACTAGCTCTATAAGCTAGTACAAATAATTTTACACTAGAGTTGAACTAGCTCTATAGCCTAGTACAAATAATATTACACTAGAGTTGAACTAGCTCTATAGCCTAGTACAAATAATTTTACACTATAGTTGAACTAGCTCTATAAGCTAGTTGAAATAATTTTACACTAGAGTTGAACTAGCTCTATAAGCTAGTACAAATAATTTTACACTAGAGTTGAACTAGCTCTATAGCCTAGTACAAATAATTTTACACTAGAGTTGAACTAGCTCTATAAGCTAGTACAAATAATTTTTCACTAGAGTTGAACTAGCTCTATAGCCTAGTACAAATAATTTTTACACTAGAGTTGAACTAGCTCTATAAGCTAGTTGAAATAATTTTACATTAGAGTTGACCTAGCTCTATAGCCTAGTACAAATAATTTTACACTATAGTTGAACTAGCTCTATAGCCTAGTACAAATAATTTTACACTAGAGTTGGACTAGCTCTACAGCCTAGTACAAATAACTTTACACTAGAGTTGAACTAGCTCTATAGCCTAGTACAAATAACTTTACACTATAGTTGAACTAGCACTATAAGCTAGTTCAAATAATTTTACACTAGAGTTGAACTAGCTCTATAGCCTAGTAGAAATAATTTTACACTAGAGATGAACTAGCTCTATAAGCTAGTACAAATAATTTTACACTATAGTTGAACTAGCTCTATAGCCTAGTACAAATAATTTTACACTAGAGTTGAACTAGCTCTATAGCCTAGTACAAATAATTTTACACTATAGTTGAACTAGCTCTATAAGCTAGTTGAAATAATTTTACACTAGAGTTGAACTAGCTCTTAGCCTAGTACAAATAATTTTACACTATAGTTGAACTAGCTCTATAAGCTAGTTGAAATAATTTTACACTAGAGTTGAACTAGCTCTATAGCCTAGTAGAAATAATTTTACACTAGAGTTGAACTAGCTCTATAGCCTAGTAGAAATAATTTTACACTAGAGTTGAACTAGCTCTATAGCCTAGTACAAATAATTTTACACTAGAGTTGAACTAGTTCTATAGCCTAGTACAAATAATTTTACACTATAGTTGAACTAGCTCTATAAGCTAGTTGAAATAATTTTACATTAGAGTTGAACTAGCTCTATAGCCTAGTACAAATAATTTTACACTATAGTTGAACTAGCTCTATAGCCTAGTACAAATAATTTTACACTAGAGTTGGACAAGCTCTACAGCCTAGTACAAATAACTTTACACTAGAGTTGAACTAGCTCTATAGCCTAGTACAAATAACTTTACACTAGAGTTGAACTAGCACTATAAGCTAGTTCAAATAATTTTACACTAGAGTTGAACTAGCTCTATAGCCTAGTAGAAATAATTTTACACTAGAGTTGAACTAGCTCTATAGCCTAGTACAAATAATTTTACACTAGAGTTGAACTAGCTCTATAGCCTAGTACAAATAATTTTTACACTAGAGTTGAACTAGCTCTATCAGCTAGTACAAATAAGTTTTACACTATAGTTGAACTAGCTCTATAGCCTAGTACAAATAATTTTACACTAGAGTTGAACTAGCTCTATAGCCTAGTACAATTAATTTTACAATATAGTTGAACTAGCTCTATAGCCAAGTACAAATAATTTTACACTAGAGTTGAACTAGCTCTATAAGCTAGTACAAATAATTTCACACTAGAGTTGAACTAGCTCTATAGCCTAGTACAAATAATTTTACACTATAGTTGAACTAGCTCTATAAGCTAGTTGAAATAATTTTACACTAGAGTTGAACTAGCTCTATAGCCTAGTACAAATAATTTCACACTATAGTTGAACTAACTCTATAAGCTAGTTGAAATAATTTTACACTAGAGTTGAACTAGCTCTATAAGCTAGTACAAATAATTTTACACTAGAGTTGAACTAGCTCTATAGCCTAGTACAAATAATTTTACACTAGAGTTGAACTAGCTCTATAAGCTAGTACAAATAATTTTTCACTAGAGTTAAACTAGCTCTATAGCCTAGTACAAATAATTTTTACACTAGAGTTGAACTAGCTCTATAAGCTAGTTGAAATAATTTTACATTAGAGTTGAACTAGCTCTATAGCCTAGTACAAATAATTTTACACTATAGTTGAACTAGCTCTATAGCCTAGTACAAATAATTTTACACTAGAGTTGGACTAGCTCTACAGCCTAGTACAAATAACTTTACACTAGAGTTGAACTAGCTCTATAGCCTAGTACAAATAACTTTACACTATAGTTGAACTAGCACTATAAGCTAGTTCAAATAATTTTACACTAGAGTTGAACTAGCTCTATAGCCTAGTAGAAATAATTTTACACTAGAGATGAACTAGCTCTATAAGCTAGTACAAATAATTTTACACTAGAGTTGAACTAGCTATATAGCCTAGTACAAATAATTTTACACTATAGTTGAACTAGCTCTATAGCCTAGTACAAATAATTTTACACTAGAGTTGAACTAGCTCTATAGCCTAGTACAAATAATTTTACACTATAGTTGAACTAGCTCTATAAGCTAGTTGAAATAATTTTACACTAGAGTTGAACTAGCTCTATAGCCTAGTAGAAATAATTTTACACTAGAGTTGAACTAGCTCTATAGCCTAGTAGAAATAATTTTACACTAGAGTTGAACTAGCTCTATAGCCTAGTACAAATAATTTTACACTAGAGTTGAACTAGTTCTATAGCCTAGTACAAATAATTTTACACTATAGTTGAACTAGCTCTATAAGCTAGTTGAAATAATTTTACATTAGAGTTGAACTAGCTCTATAGCCTAGTACAAATAATTTTACACTATAGTTGAACTAGCTCTATAGCCTAGTACAAATAATTTTACACTAGAGTTGGACAAGCTCTACAGCCTAGTACAAATAACTTTACACTAGAGTTGAACTAGCTCTATAGCCTAGTACAAATAACTTTACACTAGAGTTGAACTAGCACTATAAGCTAGTACAAATAATTTTACACTAGAGTTGAACTAGCTCTATAGCCTAGTACAAATAATTTTACACTATAGTTGAACTAGCTCTATAAGCTAGTTGAAATAATTTTACACTAGAGTTGAACTAGCTCTATAGCCGAGTACAAATAATTTTACACTATAGTTGAACTAGCTCTATAAGCTAGTTGAAATAATTTTACACTAGAGTTGAACTAGCTCTATAGCCTAGTACAAATAATTTCACACTAGAGTTGAACTAGCTATATAAGCTAGTACAAATAATTTTACACTAGAGTTGAACTAGCTCTATAGCCTAGTACAAATAATTTTACACTATAGTTGAAATAGCTCTATAAGCTAGTTGAAATAATTTTACACAAGATTTGAACTAGCTCTATAGCCTAGTACAAATAATTTTACACTAGAGTTGAACTAGCTCTATAGCCTAGTACAAATAATTTTACACTAGAGTTGAACTAGCTCTATAAGCTAGTATAAATAATTTTACACTAGAGTTGAACTAGCTATATAGCCTAGTACAAATAATTTTACAGTATAGTTGAACTAGATCTATTGCCAAGTACAAATAATTTTACACTAGAGTTGAACTAGCTCTATAAGCTAGTACAAATAATTTCACACTAGAGTTGAACTAGCTCTATAGCCTAGTACAAATAATTTTACACTATAGTTGAACTAGCTCTATAAGCTAGTTGAAATAATTTTACACTAGAGTTGAACTAGCTCTATAGCCTAGTACAAATAATTTTACACTATAGTTGAACTAGCTCTATAAGCTAGTTGAAATAATTTTACACTAGAGTTGAACTAGCTCTATAACCTAGTACAAATAATTTTACACTAGAGTTGAACTAGCTCTATAGCCTAGTACAAATAATTTTTACACTAGAGTTGAACTAGCTCTATCAGCTAGTACAAATAAGTTTTACACTATAGTTGAACTAGCTCTATAGCCTAGTACAAATAATTTTACACTAGAGTTGAACTAGCTCTATAGCCTAGTACAATTAATTTTACAATATAGTTGAACTAGCTCTATAGCCAAGTACAAATAATTTTACACTATAGTTGAACTAGCTCTGTAGCCTAGTACAAATAATTTTACACTATAGTTGAACTAGCTCTATAGCCTAGTACAAATAATTTTACACTAGAGTTGGACAAGCTCTACAGCCTAGTACAAATAACTTTACACTAGAGTTGAACTAGCTCTATAGCCTAGTACAAATAACTTTACACTAGAGTTGAACTAGCACTATAAGCTAGTTCAAATAATTTTACACTAGAGTTGAACTAGCTCTATAGCCTAGTAGAAATAATTTTACACTAGAGTTGAACTAGCTCTATAGCCTAGTACAAATAATTTTACACTATAGTTGAACTAGCTCTATAAGCTAGTTGAAATAATTTTACACTAGAGTTGAACTAGCTCTATAGCCTAGTACAAATAATTTTACACTATAGTTGAACTAGCTCTATAAGCTAGTTGAAATAATTTTACACTAGAGTTGAACTAGCTCTATAGCCTAGTAGAAATAATTTTACACTAGAGTTGAACTAGCTCTATAGCCTAGTACAAATAATTTTACACTAGAGTTGAACTAGTTCTATAGCCTAGTACAAATAATTTTACACTATAGTTGAACTAGCTCTATAAGCTAGTTGAAATAATTTTACATTAGAGTTGAACTAGCTCTATAGCCTAGTACAAATAATTTTACACTATAGTTGAACTAGCTCTATAGCCTAGTACAAATAATTTTACACTATAGTTGAACTAGCTCTATAAGCTAGTTGAAATAATTTTACACTAGAGTTGAACTAGCTCTATAGCCTAGTACAAATAATTTTACACTATAGTTGAACTAGCTCTATAAGCTAGTTGAAATAATTTTACACTAGAGTTGAACTAGCACTATAAGCTAGTTCAAATAATTTTACACCAGAGTTGAACTAGCTCTATAGCCTACTAGAAATAATTTTACAGTAGAGTTGAACTAGCTCTATGGCCTAGTACAAATAATTTTACACTAGAGTTGAACTAGTTCTATAGCCTACTACAAATAATTTTAAAATATAGTTGAACTAGCTCTATAAGCTAGTTGAAATAATTTTACACTAGAGTTGAACTAGCTCTATAGCCTAGTACAAATAATTTTACACTATAGTTGAACTAGCTCTATAAGCTAGTTGAAATAATTTTACACTAGAGTTGAACTAGCTCTATAGCCTAGTACAAATAATTTTACACTATAGTTGAACTAGCTCTATAGCCAAGTACAAATAATTTTACACTATAGTTGAACTAGCTCTATAAGCTAGTTGAAATAATTTTACATTATAGTTGAACTAGCTCTATAGCCTAGTACAAATAATTTTACACTATAGTTGAACTAGCTCTATAGCCTAGTACAAATAATTTTACACTAGAGTTGGACAAGCTCTACAGCCTAGTGCAAATAACTTTACACTAGAGTTGAACTAGCTCTATAGCCTAGTACAAATAACTTTACACTAGAGTTGAACTAGCACTATAAGTTAGTTCAAATAATTTTACACTAGAGTTGAACTAGCTCTATAGCCTAGTAGAAATAATTTTACACTAGAGTTGAACTAGCTCTATAGCCTAGTACAAATAATTTTACACTATAGTTGAACTAGCTCTATAAGCTAGTTGAAATAATTTTACACTAGAGTTGAACTAGCTCTATAGCCTAGTACAAATAATTTTACACTATAGTTGAACTAGCTCTATAAGTTAGTTGAAATAATTTTACACTAGAGTTGAACTAGCTCTATAGCCTAGTAGAAATAATTTTACACTAGAGTTGAACTAGCTCTATAGCCTAGTACAAATAATTTTACACTAGAGTTGAACTAGTTCTATAGCCTAGTACAAATAATTTTACACTATAGTTGAACTAGCTCTATAAGCTAGTTGAAATAATTTTACATTAGAGTTGAACTAGCTCTATAGCCTAGTACAAATAATTTTACACTATAGTTGAACTAGCTCTACAGCCTAGTACAAATAATTTTACACTATAGTTGAACTAGCTCTATAAGCTAGTTGAAATAATTTTACACTAGAGTTGAACTAGCTCTATAGCCTAGTACAAATAATTTTACACTATAGTTGAACTAGCTCTATAAGCTAGTTGAAATAATTTTACACTAGAGTTGAACTAGCACTATAAGCTAGTTCAAATAATTTTACACCAGAGTTGAACTAGCTCTATAGCCTAGTAGAAATAATTTTACAGTAGAGTTGAACTAGCTCTATGGCCTAGTACAAATAATTTTACACTAGAGTTGAACTAGTTCTATAGCCTACTACAAATAATTTTAAAATATAGTTGAACTAGCTCTATAAGCTAGTTGAAATAATTTTACACTAGAGTTGAACTAGCTCTATAGCCTAGTACAAATAATTTTACACTATAGTTGAACTAGCTCTATAAGCTAGTTGAAATAATTTTACACTAGAGTTGAACTAGCTCTATAGCCTAGTACAAATAATTTTACACTATAGTTGAACTAGCTCTATAGCCAAGTACAAATAATTTTACACTATAGTTGAACTAGCTCTATAAGCTAGTTGAAATAATTTTACATTAGAGTTGAACTAGCTCTATAGCCAAGTACAAATAATTTTACACTATAGTTGAACTAGCTCTATAAGCTAGTTGAAATAATTTTACATTATAGTTGAACTAGCTCTATAGCCTAGTACAAATAATTTTACACTATAGTTGAACTAGCTCTATAGCCTAGTACAAATAATTTTACACTAGAGTTGGACAAGCTCTACAGCCTAGTGCAAATAACTTTACACTAGAGTTGAACTAGCTCTATAGCCTAGTACAAATAACTTTACACTAGAGTTGAACTAGCACTATAAGCTAGTTCAAATAATTTTACACTAGAGTTGAACTAGCTCTATAGCCTAGTAGAAATAATTTTACACTAGAGTTGAACTAGCTCTATAGCCTAGTACAAATAATTTTACACTATAGTTGAACTAGCTCTATAAGCTAGTTGAAATAATTTTACACTAGAGTTGAACTAGCTCTATAGCCTAGAAAAATAATTTTACACTATAGTTGAACTAGCTCTATAAGTTAGTTGAAATAATTTTACACTAGAGTTGAACTAGCTCTATAGCCTAGTAGAAATAATTTTACACTAGAGTTGAACTAGCTCTATAGCCTAGTACAAATAATTTTACACTAGAGTTGAACTAGCTCTATAGCCTAGTACAAATAATTTTACACTAGAGTTGGACAAGCTCTACAGCCTAGTGCAAATAACTTTACACTAGAGTTGAACTAGCTCTATAGCCTAGTACAAATAACTTTACACTAGAGTTGAACTAGCACTATAAGCAAGTTCAAATAATTTTACACTAGAGTTGAACTAGCTCTATAGCCTAGTAGAAATAATTTTACACTAGAGTTGAACTAGCTCTATAGCCTAGTACAAATAATTTTACACTATAGTTGAACTAGCTCTATAAGCTAGTTGAAATAATTTTACACTAGAGTTGAACTAGCTCTATAGCCTAGTACAAATAATTTTACACTATAGTTGAACTAGCTCTATAAGTTAGTTGAAATAATTTTACACTAGAGTTGAACTAGCTCTATAGCCTAGTAGAAATAATTTTACACTAGAGTTGAACTAGCTCTATAGCCTAGTACAAATAATTTTACACTAGAGTTGAACTAGTTCTATAGCCTAGTACAAATAATTTTACACTATAGTTGAACTAGCTCTATAAGCTAGTTGAAATAATTTTACATTAGAGTTGAACTAGCTCTATAGCCTAGTACAAATAATTTTACACTATAGTTGAACTAGCTCTACAGCCTAGTACAAATAATTTTACACTATAGTTGAACTAGCTCTATAAGCTAGTTGAAATAATTTTACACTAGAGTTGAACTAGATCTATAGCCTAGTACAAATAATTTTACACTATAGTTGAACTAGCTCTATAAGCTAGTTGAAATAATTTTACACTAGAGTTGAACTAGCACTATAAGCTAGTTCAAATAATTTTACACCAGAGTTGAACTAGCTCTATAGCCTAGTAGAAATAATTTTACAGTAGAGTTGAACTAGCTCTATGGCCTAGTACAAATAATTTTACACTAGAGTTGAACTAGTTCTATAGCCTACTACAAATAATTTTAAAATATAGTTGAACTAGCTCTATAAGCTAGTTGAAATAATTTTACACTAGAGTTGAACTAGCTCTATAGCCTAGTACAAATAATTTTACACTATAGTTGAACTAGCTCTATAAGCTAGTTGAAATAATTTTACACTAGAGTTGAACTAGCTCTATAGCCTAGTACAAATAATTTTACACTATAGTTGAACTAGCTCTATAGCCAAGTACAAATAATTTTACACTATAGTTGAACTAGCTCTATAGCCTAGTACAAATAATTTTACACTAGAGTTGGACAAGCTCTACAGCCTAGTGCAAATAACTTTACACTAGAGTTGAACTAGCTCTATAGCCTAGTACAAATAACTTTACACTAGAGTTGAACTAGCACTATAAGCTAGTTCAAATAATTTTACACTAGAGTTGAACTAGCTCTATAGCCTAGTAGAAATAATTTTACACTAGAGTTGAACTAGCTCTATAGCCTAGTACAAATAATTTTACACTATAGTTGAACTAGCTCTATAAGCTAGTTGAAATAATTTTACACTAGAGTTGAACTAGCTCTATAGCCTAGTACAAATAATTTTACACTATAGTTGAACTAGCTCTATAAGTTAGTTGAAATAATTTTACACTAGAGTTGAACTAGCTCTATAGCCTAGTAGAAATAATTTTACACTAGAGTTGAACTAGCTCTATAGCCTAGTACAAATAATTTTACACTAGAGTTGAACTAGTTCTATAGCCTAGTACAAATAATTTTACACTATAGTTGAACTAGCTCTATAAGCTAGTTGAAATAATTTTACATTAGAGTTGAACTAGCTCTATAGCCTAGTACAAATAATTTTACACTATAGTTGAACTAGCTCTACAGCCTAGTACAAATAATTTTACACTATAGTTGAACTAGCTCTATAAGCTAGTTGAAATAATTTTACACTAGAGTTGAACTAGCTCTATAGCCTAGTACAAATAATTTTACACTATAGTTGAACTAGCTCTATAAGCTAGTTGAAATAATTTTACACTAGAGTTGAACTAGCACTATAAGCTAGTTCAAATAATTTTACACCAGAGTTGAACTAGCTCTATAGCCTAGTAGAAATAATTTTACAGTAGAGTTGAACTAGCTCTATGGCCTAGTACAAATAATTTTACACTAGAGTTGAACTAGTTCTATAGCCTACTACAAATAATTTTAAAATATAGTTGAACTAGCTCTATAAGCTAGTTGAAATAATTTTACACTAGAGTTGAACTAGCTCTATAGCCTAGTACAAATAATTTTACACTATAGTTGAACTAGCTCTATAAGCTAGTTGAAATAATTTTACACTAGAGTTGAACTAGCTCTATAGCCTAGTACAAATAATTTTACACTATAGTTGAACTAGCTCTATAGCCAAGTACAAATAATTTTACACTATAGTTGAACTAGCTCTATAAGCTAGTTGAAATAATTTTACATTAGAGTTGAACTAGCTCTATAGCCAAGTACAAATAATTTTACACTATAGTTGAACTAGCTCTATAGCCTAGTACAAATAATTTTACACTAGAGTTGGACAAGCTCTACAGCCTAGTACAAATAACTTTACACTAGAGTTGAACTAGCTCTATAGCCTAGTACAAATAACTTTACACTAGAGTTGAACTAGCACTATAAGCTAGTTCAAATAATTTTACACTAGAGTTGAACTAGCTCTATAGCCTAGTAGAAATAATTTTACACTAGAGTTGAACTAGCTCTATAGCCTAGTACAAATAATTTTACACTATAGTTGAACTAGCTCTATAGCCAAGTACAAATAATTTTACACTATAGTTGAACTAGCTCTATAGCCTAGTACAAATAATTTTACACTAGAGTTGGACAAGCTCTACAGCCTAGTGCAAATAACTTTACACTAGAGTTGAACTAGCTCTATAGCCTAGTACAAATAACTTTACACTAGAGTTGAACTAGCACTATAAGCTAGTTCAAATAATTTTACACTAGAGTTGAACTAGCTCTATAGCCTAGTAGAAATAATTTTACACTAGAGTTGAACTAGCTCTATAGCCTAGTACAAATAATTTTACACTATAGTTGAACTAGCTCTATAAGCTAGTTGAAATAATTTTACACTAGAGTTGAACTAGCTCTATAGCCTAGTACAAATAATTTTACACTATAGTTGAACTAGCTCTATAAGTTAGTTGAAATAATTTTACACTAGAGTTGAACTAGCTCTATAGCCTAGTAGAAATAATTTTACACTAGAGTTGAACTAGCTCTATAGCCTAGTACAAATAATTTTACACTAGAGTTGAACTAGTTCTATAGCCTAGTACAAATAATTTTACACTATAGTTGAACTAGCTCTATAAGCTAGTTGAAATAATTTTACATTAGAGTTGAACTAGCTCTATAGCCTAGTACAAATAATTTTACACTATAGTTGAACTAGCTCTACAGCCTAGTACAAATAATTTTACACTATAGTTGAACTAGCTCTATAAGCTAGTTGAAATAATTTTACACTAGAGTTGAACTAGCTCTATAGCCTAGTACAAATAATTTTACACTATAGTTGAACTAGCTCTATAAGCTAGTTGAAATAATTTTACACTAGAGTTGAACTAGCACTATAAGCTAGTTCAAATAATTTTACACCAGAGTTGAACTAGCTCTATAGCCTAGTAGAAATAATTTTACAGTAGAGTTGAACTAGCTCTATGGCCTAGTACAAATAATTTTACACTAGAGTTGAACTAGTTCTATAGCCTACTACAAATAATTTTAAAATATAGTTGAACTAGCTCTATAAGCTAGTTGAAATAATTTTACACTAGAGTTGAACTAGCTCTATAGCCTAGTACAAATAATTTTACACTATAGTTGAACTAGCTCTATAAGCTAGTTGAAATAATTTTACACTAGAGTTGAACTAGCTCTATAGCCTAGTACAAATAATTTTACACTATAGTTGAACTAGCTCTATAGCCAAGTACAAATAATTTTACACTATAGTTGAACTAGCTCTATAAGCTAGTTGAAATAATTTTACATTAGAGTTGAACTAGCTCTATAGCCAAGTACAAATAATTTTACACTATAGTTGAACTAGCTCTATAGCCTAGTACAAATAATTTTACACTAGAGTTGGACAAGCTCTACAGCCTAGTACAAATAACTTTACACTAGAGTTGAACTAGCTCTATAGCCTAGTACAAATAACTTTACACTAGAGTTGAACTAGCACTATAAGCTAGTTCAAATAATTTTACACTAGAGTTGAACTAGCTCTATAGCCTAGTAGAAATAATTTTACACTAGAGTTGAACTAGCTCTATAGCCTAGTACAAATAATTTTACACTATAGTTGAACTAGCTCTATAAGCTAGTTGAAATAATTTTACACTAGAGTTGAACTAGCTCTATAGCCTAGTACAAATAATTTTACACTATAGTTGAACTAGCTCTATAAGCTAGTTGAAATAATTTTACACTAGAGTTGAACTAGCTCTATAGCCTAGTAGAAATAATTTTACACTAGAGTTGAACTAGCTCTACAACCTAGTAGAAATAATTTTACACTAGAGTTGAACTAGCTCTATAGCCTAGTACAAATAATTTTACACTAGAGTTGAACTAGCTCTATAGCCTAGTACAAACAATTTTACACTATAGTTGAACTAGCTCTATAAGCTAGTTGAAATAATTTTACATTAGAGTTGAACTAGCTCTATAGCCTAGTACAAATAATTTTACACTATAGTTGAACTAGCTCTATAGCCTAGTACAAATAATTTTACACTAGAGTTGGACAAGCTCTACAGCCTAGTACAAATAACTTTACACTAGAGTTGAACTTGCTCTATAGCCTAGTACAAATAACTTTACACTAGAGTTGAACTAGCACTATAAGCTAGTTCAAATAATTTTACACTAGAGTTGAACTAGCTCTATAGCCTAGTAGAAATAATTTTACACTAGAGTTGAACTAGCTCTATAGCCTAGTACAAATAATTTTACACTAGAGTTGAACTAGCTCTATAGCCTAGTACAAATAATTTTACACTAGAGTTGAACTAGCTCTATAGCCTAGTACAAACAATTTTACACTATAGTTGAACTAGCTCTATAAGCTAGTTGAAATAATTTTACATTAGAGTTGAACTAGCTCTATAGCCTAGTACAAATAATTTTACACTATAGTTGAACTAGCTCTATAGCCTAGTACAAATAATTTTACACTAGAGTTGGACAAGCTCTACAGCCTAGTACAAATAACTTTACACTAGAGTTCAACTTGCTCTATAGCCTAGTACAAATAACTTTACACTAGAGTTGAACTAGCACTATAAGCTAGTTCAAATAATTTTACACTAGAGTTGAACTAGCTCTATAGCCTAGTAGAAATAATTTTACACTAGAGTTGAACTAGCTCTATAGCCTAGTACAAATAATTTTAGACTATAGTTGAAATAGCTCTATAAGCTAGTTGAAATAATTTTACACTAGAGTTGAACTAGCTCTATTGCCTAGTACAAATAATTTTATACTATAGTTGAACTAGCTCTATAAGCTAGTTGAAATAATTTTACACTAGAGTTGAACTAGCTCTATAGCCTAGTAGAAATAATTTTACACTAGAGTTGAACTAGCTCTATGGCCTGTAGAAATAATTTTACACTAGAGTTGAACTAGCTCTATAGCCTAGTTCAAATAATTTTACACTAGAGTTGAACTAGTTCTATAGCCTAGTACAAATAATTTTACACTATAGTTGAACTAGCTCTATAAGCTAGTTGAAATAATTTTACAATAGAGTTGAACTAGCTCTATAGCCTAGTACAAATAATTTTACACTATAGTTGAACTAGCTCTATAGCCTAGTACAAATAATTTTACACTAGAGTTGGACAAGCTCTACAGCCTAGTACAAATAACTTTACACTAGAGTTGAACTAGCTCTATAGCCTAGTACAACTAACTTTACACTAGAGTTGAACTAGCACTATAAGCTAGTTCAAATAATTTTACACTAGAGTTGAACTAGCTCTATAGCCTAGTAGAAATAATTTTACACTAGAGTTGAACTAGCTCTATAGCCTAGTACAAATAATTTTACACTATAGTTGAACTAGCTCTATAAGCTAGTTGAAATAATTTTACACTAGAGTTGAACTAGCTCTATAGCCAAGTACAAATAATTTTACACTATAGTTGAACTAGCTCTATAAGCTAGTTGAAATAATTTTACACTAGAGTTGAACTAGCTCTATAGCCTAGTACAAATAATTTCACACTAGAGTTGAAATAGCTATATAAGCTAGTACAAATAATTTTACACTAGAGTTGAACTAGCTCTATAGCCTAGTACAAATAATTTTACACTATGGTTGAACTAGCTCTATAAGCTAGTTGAAATAATTTTACAATAGAGTTGAACTAGCTCTATAGCCTGGTACAAATAATTTTACACTAGAGTTGAACTAGCTCTATAGCCTAGTACAAATAATTTTACACTAGAGTTGAACTAGCTCTATAAGCAAGTACAAATAATTTTACACTAGAGTTGAACTAGCTATATAGCGTCGTACAAATAATTTTACATTATAGTTGAACTAGATCTATAGCCAAATACAAATAATTTTACACTAGAGTTGAACTAGCTCTATAAGCTAGTACAAATAATTTCACACTAGAGTTGAACTAGCTCTATAGCCTAGTACAAATAATTTTACACTATAGTTGAACTAGCTCTATAAGCTAGTTGAAATAATTTTACACTAGAGTTGAACTAGCTCTATAGCCTAGTACAAATAATTTTACACTATAGTTGAACTAGCTCTATAAGCTAGTTGAAATAATTTTACACTAGAGTTGAACTAGCTCTATAGCCTAGTACAAATAATTTTTACACTAGAGTTGAACTAGCTCTATCAGCTAGTACAAATAAGTTTTACACTATAGTTGAACTAGCTCTATAGCCTAGTACAAATAATTTTACACTAGAGTTGAACTAGCTCTATAGCCTAGTACAATTAATTTTACAATATAGTTGAACTAGCTCTATAAGCTAGTTCAAATAATTTTACACTAGAGTTGAACTAGCTCTATAGCCTAGTACAAATAATTTTACAATATAGTTGAACTAGCTCTATAAGCTAGTTCAAATAATTTTACACTAGAGTTGGACTAGCTCTACAACCTAGTACAAATAATTTTACACTAGAGTTGAACTAGCTCTATAGCCTAGTACAAATAACTTTACACTAGAGTTGAACTAGCACTATAAGCTAGTTCAAATAATTTTACACTAGAGTTGAACTAGCTCTATAGCCTAGTAGAAATAATTTTACACTAGAGTTGAACTAGCTCTATAGCCTAGTACAAATAATTTTACACTAGAGTTGAACTAGTTCTATAGCCTAGTACAAATAATTTTACACTATAGTTGAACTAGCTCTATAAGCTAGTTGAAATAATTTTACACTAGAGTTGAACTAGCTCTATAGCCTAGTACAAATAATTTTACACTAGAGTTGAACTAGTTCTATCGCCTAGTACAAATAATTTTACACTATAGTTGAACTAGCTCTATAAGCTAGTTGAAATAATTTTACATTAGAGTTGAACTAGCTCTATAGCCTAGTACAAATAATTTTACACTATAGTTGAACTAGCTCTATAGCCTAGTACAAATAATTTTACACTAGAGTTGGACTAGCTCTACAGCCTAGTACAAATAACATTACACTAGAGTTGAACTAGCTCTATAGCCTAGTACAAATAACTTTACACTAGAGTTGAACTAGCACTATAAGCTAGTTCAAATAATTTTACACTAGAGTTGAACTAGCTCTATAGCCTAGCAGAAATAATTTTACACTAGAGTTGAACTAGCTCTATAGCCTAGTACAAATAACTTTACACTAGAGTTGAACTAGCACTATAAGCTAGTTCAAATAATTTTACACTAGAGTTGAACTAGCTCTATAGCCTAGTAGAAATAATTTTACACTAGAGTTGAACTAGCTCTATAGCCTAGTAAAAATAATTTTACACTAGAGTTGAACTAGTTCTATAGCCTAGTACAAATAATTTTACACTATAGTTGAACTAGCTCTATAAGCTAGTTGAAATAATTTTACACTAGAGTTGAACTAGCTCTATAGCCTAGTACAAATAATTTTACACTATAGTTGAACTAGCTCTATAAGCTAGTTGAAATGATTTTACACTAGAGTTGAACTAGCACTATAAGCTAGTTCAAATAATTTTACACTAGAGTTGAAATAGCTCTATAGCCTAGTAGAAATAATTTTACACTAGAGTTGAACTAGCTCTATAGCCTAGTACAAATAATTTTACACTAGAGTTGAACTAGTTCTATAGCCTAGTACAAATAATTTTACACTATAGTTGAACTAGCTCTATAAGCTAGTTGAAATAATTTTACACTAGAGTTGAACTAGCTCTATAGCCTAGTACAAATAATTTTAAACTAGAGTTGACCTAGTTCTATAGCCTAGTACAAATAATTTTACACTATAGTTGAACTAGCTCTATAAGCTAGTTGAAATAATTTTACATTAGAGTTGAACTAGCTCTATAGCCTAGTACAAATAATTTTACACTATAGTTGAAGTAGCTCTATAGCCTAGTACAAATAATTTTACACTAGAGTTGGACTAGCTCTACAGCGTAGTACAAATAACTTTACACTAGAGTTGAAGTAGCTCTATAGCCTAGTACAAATAACTTTACACTAGAGTTGAACTAGCACTATAAGCTAGTTCAAATAATTTTACACTAGAGTTGAACTAGCTCTATAGCCTAGTAGAAATAATTTTACACTAGAGTTGAACTAGCTCTATAGCCTAGTACAAATAATTTTACACTAGAGTTGAACTAGTTCTATAGCCTACTACAAATAATTTTAAAATATAGTTGAACTAGCTCTATAAGCTAGTTGAAATAATTTTACACTAGAGTTGAACTAGCTCTATAGCCTAGTACAAATAATTTTACACTATAGTTGAACTAGCTCTATAAGCTAGTTGAAATAATTTTACACTAGAGTTGAACTAGCTCTATAGCCTAGTACAAATAATTTTACACTATAGTTGAACTAGCTCTATAGCCTAGTACAAATAATTTTACACTAGAGTTGAACTAGCGCTATAGCCTAGTGAAAATAATATTACAATAGAGTTGAATTAGCTCTATAGCCTAGTACAAATAATTTTACACTATAGTTGAACTAGCTCTATAAGCTAGTTGAAATAATTTTACACTAGAGTTGAACTAGCTCTATAGCCTAGTACAAATAACTTTACACTAGAGTTGAACTAGCACAATAAGATAGTTCAAATAATTTTACACTAGAGTTGAACTAGCTCTATAGCCTAGTAGAAATAATTTTTACACTAGAGTTGAACCAGCTCTATAGCCTAGTAGAAATAATTTTACACTAGAGTTGAACTAGCTCTATAAGCTAGTTCAAATAATTTTACACTAGAGTTGGACTAGCTCTACAGCCTAATACAAATAATTTTACACTAGAGTTGAACTAGCTCTATAGCCTAGTACAAATAACTTTACACTAGAGTTGAACTAGCACTATAAGCTAGTTCAAATAATTTTACACTAGAGTTGAACTAGCTCTATAGCCTAGTAGAAATAATTTTACACTAGAGTAGAACTAGCTCTACAGCCTAGTACAAATAACTTTACACTAGAGTTGAACTAGCTCTATAGCCTAGTACAAATAACTTTACATTAGAGTTGAACTAGCACTATAAGCTAGTTCAAATAATTTTACAATAGAGTTGAACTAGCTCTATAGCCTAGTAGAAATAATTTTACACTAGAGTTGAACTAGCTCTATAGCCTAGTACAAATAATTTTACACTATAGTTGAACTAGCTCTATAAGCTAGTTGAAATAATTTTACACTAGAGTTGAACTAGCTCTATAGCCTAGTACAAATAATTTTACACTATAGTTGAACTAGCTCTATAGCCTAGTACAAATAATTTTACACTAGAGTTGAACTAGCGCTATAGCCTAGTAAAAATAATATTACAATAGAGTTGAATTAGCTCTATAGCCTAGTACAAATAATTTTACACTATAGTTGAACTAGCTCTATAAGCTAGTTGAAATAATTTTACACTAGAGTTGAACTAGCTCTATAGCCTAGTACAAATAACTTTACACTAGAGTTGAACTAGCACAATAAGATAGTTCAAATAATTTTACACTAGAGTTGAACTAGCTCTATAGCCTAGTAGAAATAATTTTACACTAGAGTTGAACCAGCTCTATAGCCTAGTAGAAATAATTTTACACTAGAGTTGAACTAGCTCTATAGCCTAGTACAAATAATTTTACACTAGAGTTGAACTAGTTCTATAGCCTAGTACAAATAATTTTACACTATAGTTGAACTAGCTCTATAAGCTAGTTGAAATAATTTTACATTAGAGTTGAGCTAGCTCTATAGCCTAGTACAAATAATTTTACACTATAGTTGAACTAGCTCTATAAGCTAGTTGAAATAATTTTACACTACAGTTGAACTAGCTCTATAGCCTAGTACAAATAATTTTACACTATAGTTGAACTAGCTCTATAGCCTAGTACAAATAATTTTACACTAGACATGAACTAGCGCTATAGCCTAGTACAAATAATGTTACAATAGAGTTGAATTAGCTCTATAGCCTAGTACAAATAATTTTACACTATAGTTGAACTAGCTCTATAAGCTAGTTGAAATAATTTTACACTAGAGTTGAACTAGCTCTATAGCCTAGTACAAATAACTTTACACTAGAGTTGAACTAGCACTATAAGCTAGTTCAAATAATTTTACACTAGAGTTGAACTAGCTCTATAGCCTAGTAGAAATAATTTTACACTAGAGTTGAACTAGCTCTATAGCCTAGTAGAAATAATTTTACACTAGAGTTGAACTAGCTCTATAGCCTAGTACAAATAATTTTACACTAGAGTTGAACTAGTTCTATAGCCTAGTACAAATAATTTTACACTATAGTTGAACTAGCTCTATAAGCTAGTTGAAATAATTTTACATTAGAGTTGAGCTAGCTCTATAGCCTAGTACAAATAATTTTACACTATAGTTGAACTAGCTCTATAGCCTAGTACAAATAATTTTACACTAGAGTTTGACTAGCTCTACAGCCTAGTACAAATAACTTTACACTAGAGTTGAACTAGCTCTATAGCCTAGTACAAATAACTTTACATTAGAGTTGAACTAGCACTATAAGCTAGTTCAAATAATTTTACAATAGAGTTGAACTAGCTCTATAGCCTAGTAGAAATAATTTTACACTAGAGTTGAACTAGCTCTATAGCCTAGTACTAATCATTTTACACTAGAGTTGAACTAGTTCTATAGCCTACTACAAATAATTTTACAATATAGTTGAACTAGCTCTATAAGCTAGTTGAAATAATTTTACACTAGAGTTGAACTAGCTCTATAGCCTAGTACAAATAATTTTACACTATAGTTGAACTAGCTCTATAAGCTAGTTGAAATGATTTTACACTAGAGTTGAACTAGCTCTATACCCTAGTACAAATAATTTTACACTAGAGTTGAAATAGCTCTATAGCCTAGTAGAAATAATTTTACACTAGAGTTGAACTAGCTCTATAGCCTAGTACAAATAATTTTACACTAGAGTTGAACTAGTTCTATAGCCTAGTACAAATAATTTTACACTATAGTTGAACTAGCTCTATAAGCTAGTTGAAATAATTTTACACTAGAGTTGAACTAGCTCTATAGCCTAGTACAAATAATTTTAAACTAGAGTTGAACTAGTTCTATAGCCTAGTACAAATAATTTTACACTATAGTTGAACTAGCTCTATAGCCTAGTACAAATAATTTTACACTAGAGTTGAACTAGCTCTATAGCCTAGTACAAATAATTTTACACTAGAGTTGAACTAGTTCTATAGCCTACTACAAATAATTTTAAAATATAGTTGAACTAGCTCTATAAGCTAGTTGAAATAATTTTACACTAGAGTTGAACTAGCTCTATAGCCTAGTACAAATAATTTTACACTATAGTTGAACTAGCTCTATAGCCTAGTACAAATAATTTTACACTAGAGTTGAACTAGCGCTATAGCCTAGTAAAAATAATATTACAATAGAGTTGAATTAGCTCTATAGCCTAGTACAAATAATTTTACACTATAGTTGAACTAGCTCTATAAGCTAGTTGAAATAATTTTACACTAGAGTTGAACTAGCTCTATAGCCTAGTACAAATAACTTTACACTAGAGTTGAACTAGCACAATAAGATAGTTCAAATAATTTTACACTAGAGTTGAACTAGCTCTATAGCCTAGTAGAAATAATTTTACACTAGAGTTGAACCAGCTCTATAGCCTAGTAGAAATAATTTTACACTAGAGTTGAACTAGCTCTATAGCCTAGTACAAATAATTTTACACTAGAGTTGAACTAGTTCTATACCCTAGTACAAATAATTTTACACTATAGTTGAACTAGCTCTATAAGCTAGTTGAAATAATTTTACATTAGAGTTGAGCTAGCTCTATAGCCTAGTACAAATAATTTTACACTATAGTTGAACTAGCTCTATAAGCTAGTTGAAATAATTTTACACTACAGTTGAACTAGCTCTATAGCCTAGTACAAATAATTTTACACTATAGTTGAACTAGCTCTATAGCCTAGTACAAATAATTTTACACTAGAGTTGAACTAGCGCTATAGCCTAGTACAAATAATATTACAATAGAGTTGAATTAGCTCTATAGCCTAGTACAAATAATTTTACACTATAGTTGAACTAGCTCTATAAACTAGTTGAAATAATTTTACACTAGAGTTGAACTAGCTCTATAGCCTAGTACAAATAACTTTACACTAGAGTTGAACTAGCACTATAAGCTAGTTCAAATAATTTTACACTAGAGTTGAACTAGCTCTATAGCCTAGTAGAAATAATTTTACACTAGAGTTGAACTAGCTCTATAGCCTAGTAGAAATAATTTTACACTAGAGTTGAACTAGCTCTATAGCCTAGTACAAATAATTTTACACTAGAGTTGAACTAGTTCTATAGCCTAGTACAAATAATTTTACACTATAGTTGAACTAGCTCTATAAGCTAGTTGAAATAATTTTACATTAGAGTTGAGCTAGCTCTATAGCCTAGTACAAATAATTTTACACTATAGTTGAACTAGCTCTATAGCCTAGTACAAATAATTTTACACTAGAGTTTGACTAGCTCTACAGCCTAGTACAAATAACTTTACACTAGAGTTGAACTAGCTCTATAGCCTAGTACAAATAACTTTACATTAGAGTTGAACTAGCACTATAAGCTAGTTCAAATAATTTTACAATAGAGTTGAACTAGCTCTATAGCCTAGTAGAAATAATTTTACACTAGAGTTGAACTAGCTCTATAGCCTAGTACTAATCATTTTACACTAGAGTTGAACTAGTTCTATAGCCTACTACAAATAATTTTACAATATAGTTGAACTAGCTCTATAGCCTAGTACAAATAATTTTACACTATAGTTGAACTAGCTCTATAAGCTAGTTGAAATGATTTTACACTAGAGTTGAACTAGCACTATAAGCTAGTTCAAATAATTTTACACTAGAGTTGAAATAGCTCTATAGCCTAGTAGAAATAATTTTACACTAGAGTTGAACTAGCTCTATAGCCTAGTACAAATAATTTTACACTAGAGTTGAACTAGTTCTATAGCCTAGTACAAATAATTTTACACTATAGTTGAACTAGCTCTATAAGCTAGTTGAAATAATTTTATACTAGAGTTGAACTAGCTCTATAGCCTAGTACAAATAATTTTAAACTAGAGTTGAACTAGTTCTATAGCCTAGTACAAATAATTTTACACTACAGTTGAACTAGCTCTATAGCCTAGTACAAATAATTTTACACTATAGTTGAACTAGCTCTATAGCCTAGTACAAATAATTTTACACTAGAGTTGAACTAGCGCTATAGCCTAGTACAAATAATATTACAATAGAGTTGAATTAGCTCTATAGCCTAGTACAAATAATTTTACACTATAGTTGAACTAGCTCTATAAGCTAGTTGAAATAATTTTACACTAGAGTTGAACTAGCTCTATAGCCTAGTACAAATAACTTTACACTAGAGTTGAACTAGCACTATAAGCTAGTTCAAATGATTTTACACTAGAGTTGAACTAGCTCTATAGCCTAGTAGAAATAATTTTACACTAGAGTTGAACTAGCTCTATAGCCTAGTAGAAATAATTTTACACTAGATTTGAACTAGCTCTATAGCCTAGTACAAATAATTTTACACTAGAGTTGAACTAGTTCTATAGCCTAGTACAAATAATTTTACACTATAGTTGAACTAGCTCTATAAGCTAGTTGAAATAATTTTACATTAGAGTTGAGCTAGCTCTATAGCCTAGTACAAATAATTTTACACTATAGTTGAACTAGCTCTATAGCCTAGTACAAATAATTTTACACTAGAGTTTGACTAGCTCTACAGCCTAGTACAAATAACTTTACACTAGAGTTGAACTAGCTCTATAGCCTAGTACAAATAACTTTACATTAGAGTTGAACTAGCACTATAAGCTAGTTCAAATAATTTTACAATAGAGTTGAACTAGCTCTATAGCCTAGTACAAATAATTTTACACTAGAGTTGAACTAGCTCTATAGCCTAGTACTAATCATTTTACACTAGAGTTGAACTAGTTCTATAGCCTACTACAAATAATTTTACAATATAGTTGAACTAGCTCTATAAGCTAGTTGAAATAATTTTACACTAGAGTTGAACTAGCTCTATAGCCTAGTACAAATAATTTTACACTATAGTTGAACTAGCTCTATAAGCTAGTTGAAATGATTTTACACTAGAGTTGAACTAGCACTATAAGCTAGTTCAAATAATTTTACACTAGAGTTGAAATAGCTCTATAGCCTAGTAGAAATAATTTTACACTAGAGTTGAACTAGCTCTATAGCCTAGTACAAATAATTTTACACTAGAGTTGAACTAGTTCTATAGCCTAGTACAAATAATTTTACACTATAGTTGAACTAGCTCTATAAGCTAGTTGAAATAATTTTACACTAGAGTTGAACTAGCTCTATAGCCTAGTACAAATAATTTTAAACTAGAGTTGAACTAGTTCTATAGCCTAGTACAAATAATTTTACACTATAGTTGAACTAGCTCTATAAGCTAGTTGAAATAATTTTACATTAGAGTTGAACTAGCTCTATAGCCTAGTACAAATAATTTTACACTATAGTTGAAGTAGCTCTATAGCCTAGTACAAATAATTTTACACTAGAGTTGGACTAGCTCTACAGCCTAGTACAAATAACTTTACACTAGAGTTGAAGTAGATCTATAGCCTAGTACAAATAACTTTACACTAGAGTTGAACTAGCACTATAAGCTAGTTCAAATAATTTTACACTAGAGTTGAAATAGCTCTATAGCCTAGTAGAAATAATTTTACACTAGAGTTGAACTAGCTCTATAGCATAGTACAAATAATTTTACACTAGAGTTGAACTAGTTCTATAGCCTACTACAAATAATTTTAAAATATAGTTGAACTAGCTCTATAAGCTAGTTGAAATAATTTTACATTAGAGTTGAACTAGCTCTATAGCCTAGTACAAATAATTTTAAACTAGAGTTGAACTAGTTCTATAGCCTAGTACAAATAATTTTACACTATAGTTGAACTAGCTCTATAAGCTAGTTGAAATAATTTTACATTAGAGTTGAACTAGCTCTATAGCCTAGTACAAATAATTTTACACTATAGTTGAAGTAGCTCTATAGCCTAGTACAAATAATTTTACACTAGAGTTGGACTAGCTCTACAGCCTAGTACAAATAACTTTACACTAGAGTTGAAGTAGCTCTATAGCCTAGTACAAATAACTTTACACTAGAGTTGAACTAGCACTATAAGCTAGTTCAAATAATTTTACACTAGAGTTGAACTAGCTCTATAGCCTAGTAGAAATAATTTTACACTAGAGTTGAACTAGCTCTATAGCCTAGTACAAATAATTTTACACTAGAGTTGAACTAGTTCTATAGCCTACTACAAATAATTTTAAAATATAGTTGAACTAGCTCTATAAGCTAGTTGAAATAATTTTACACTAGAGTTGAACTAGCTCTATAGCCTAGTACAAATAATTTTACACTATAGTTGAACTAGCTCTATAAGCTAGTTGAAATAATTTTACACTAGAGTTGAACTAGCTCTATAGCCTAGTACAAATAATTTTACACTATAGTTGAACTAGCTCTATAAGCTAGTTGAAATGATTTTACACTAGAGTTGAACTAGCACTATAAGCTAGTTCAAATAATTTTACACTAGAGTTGAAATAGCTCTATAGCCTAGTAGAAATAATTTTACACTAGAGTTGAACTAGCTCTATAGCCTAGTACAAATAATTTTACACTAGAGTTGAACTAGTTCTATAGCCTAGTACAAATAATTTTACACTATAGTTGAACTAGCTCTATAAGCTAGTTGAAATAATTTTATACTAGAGTTGAACTAGCTCTATAGCCTAGTACAAATAATTTTAAACTAGAGTTGAACTAGTTCTATAGCCTAGTACAAATAATTTTACACTACAGTTGAACTAGCTCTATAGCCTAGTACAAATAATTTTACACTATAGTTGAACTAGCTCTATAGCCTAGTACAAATAATTTTACACTAGAGTTGAACTAGCGCTATAGCCTAGTACAAATAATATTACAATAGAGTTGAATTAGCTCTATAGCCTAGTACAAATAATTTTACACTATAGTTGAACTAGCTCTATAAGCTAGTTGAAATAATTTTACACTAGAGTTGAACTAGCTCTATAGCCTAGTACAAATAACTTTACACTAGAGTTGAACTAGCACTATAAGCTAGTTCAAATGATTTTACACTAGAGTTGAACTAGCTCTATAGCCTAGTAGAAATAATTTTACACTAGAGTTGAACTAGCTCTATAGCCTAGTAGAAATAATTTTACACTAGATTTGAACTAGCTCTATAGCCTAGTACAAATAATTTTACACTAGAGTTGAACTAGTTCTATAGCCTAGTACAAATAATTTTACACTATAGTTGAACTAGCTCTATAAGCTAGTTGAAATAATTTTACATTAGAGTTGAGCTAGCTCTATAGCCTAGTACAAATAATTTTACACTATAGTTGAACTAGCTCTATAGCCTAGTACAAATAATTTTACACTAGAGTTTGACTAGCTCTACAGCCTAGTACAAATAACTTTACACTAGAGTTGAACTAGCTCTATAGCCTAGTACAAATAACTTTACATTAGAGTTGAACTAGCACTATAAGCTAGTTCAAATAATTTTACAATAGAGTTGAACTAGCTCTATAGCCTAGTAGAAATAATTTTACACTAGAGTTGAACTAGCTCTATAGCCTAGTACTAATCATTTTACACTAGAGTTGAACTAGTTCTATAGCCTACTACAAATAATTTTACAATATAGTTGAACTAGCTCTATAAGCTAGTTGAAATAATTTTACACTAGAGTTGAACTAGCTCTATAGCCTAGTACAAATAATTTTACACTATAGTTGAACTAGCTCTATAAGCTAGTTGAAATGATTTTACACTAGAGTTGAACTAGCACTATAAGCTAGTTCAAATAATTTTACACTAGAGTTGAAATAGCTCTATAGCCTAGTAGAAATAATTTTACACTAGAGTTGAACTAGCTCTATAGCCTAGTACAAATAATTTTACACTAGAGTTGAACTAGTTCTATAGCCTAGTACAAATAATTTTACACTATAGTTGAACTAGCTCTATAAGCTAGTTGAAATAATTTTACACTAGAGTTGAACTAGCTCTATAGCCTAGTACAAATAATTTTAAACTAGAGTTGAACTAGTTCTATAGCCTAGTACAAATAATTTTACACTATAGTTGAACTAGCTCTATAAGCTAGTTGAAATAATTTTACATTAGAGTTGAACTAGCTCTATAGCCTAGTACAAATAATTTTACACTATAGTTGAAGTAGCTCTATAGCCTAGTACAAATAATTTTACACTAGAGTTGGACTAGCTCTACAGCCTAGTACAAATAACTTTACACTAGAGTTGAAGTAGATCTATAGCCTAGTACAAATAACTTTACACTAGAGTTGAACTAGCACTATAAGCTAGTTCAAATAATTTTACACTAGAGTTGAAATAGCTCTATAGCCTAGTAGAAATAATTTTACACTAGAGTTGAACTAGCTCTATAGCCTAGTACAAATAATTTTACACTAGAGTTGAACTAGTTCTATAGCCTACTACAAATAATTTTAAAATATAGTTGAACTAGCTCTATAAGCTAGTTGAAATAATTTTACATTAGAGTTGAACTAGCTCTATAGCCTAGTACAAATAATTTTAAACTAGAGTTGAACTAGTTCTATAGCCTAGTACAAATAATTTTACACTATAGTTGAACTAGCTCTATAAGCTAGTTGAAATAATTTTACATTAGAGTTGAACTAGCTCTATAGCCTAGTACAAATAATTTTACACTATAGTTGAAGTAGCTCTATAGCCTAGTACAAATAATTTTACACTAGAGTTGGACTAGCTCTACAGCCTAGTACAAATAACTTTACACTAGAGTTGAAGTAGCTCTATAGCCTAGTACAAATAACTTTACACTAGAGTTGAACGAGCACTATAAGCTAGTTCAAATAATTTTACACTAGAGTTGAACTAGCTCTATAGCCTAGTAGAAATAATTTTACACTAGAGTTGAACTAGCTCTATAGCCTAGTACAAATAATTTTACACTAGAGTTGAACTAGTTCTATAGCCTACTACAAATAATTTTAAAATATAGTTGAACTAGCTCTATAAGCTAGTTGAAATAATTTTACACTAGAGTTGAACTAGCTCTATAGCCTAGTACAAATAATTTTACACTATAGTTGAACTAGCTCTATAAGCTAGTTGAAATAATTTTACACTAGAGTTGAACTAGCTCTATAGCCTAGTACAAATAATTTTACACTATAGTTGAACTAGCTCTATAAGCTAGTTGAAATAATTTTACACTAGAGTTGAACTAGCTCTATAGCCTAGTACAAATAACTTTACACTAGAGTTGAACTAGCACAATAAGCTAGTTCAAATAATTTTACACTAGAGTTGAACTAGCTCTATAGCCTAGTAGAAATAATTTTACACTAGAGTTGAACTAGCTCTATAGCCTAGTACTAATCATTTTACACTAGAGTTGAACTAGTTCTATAGCCTACTACAAATAATATTACAATAGAGTTGAACTAGCTCTATAAGCTAGTTGAAATAATTTTACACTAGAGTTGAACTAGTTCTATAGCCTACTACAAATAATTTTAAAATATAGTTGAACTAGCTCTATAAGCTAGTTGAAATAATTTTACACTAGAGTTGAACTAGCTCTATAGCCTAGTACAAATAATTTTACACTATAGTTGAACTAGCTCTATAAGCTAGTTGAAATAATTTTACACTAGAGTTGAACTAGCTCTATAGCCTAGTACAAATAATTTTACACTATAGTTGAACTAGCTCTATAAGCTAGTTGAAATAATTTTACACTAGAGTTGAACTAGCTCTATAGCCTAGTACAAATAACTTTACACTAGAGTTGAACTAGCACAATAAGCTAGTTCAAATAATTTTACAATAGAGTTGAACTAGCTCTATAGCCTAGTAGAAATAATTTTACACTAGAGTTGAACTTGCTCTATAAGCTAGTACAAATAATTTTACACTAGAGTTGAACTAGCTCTATCAGCTAGTACAAATAATTTTACACTATAGTTGAACAAGCTCTATAAGCTAGTTGAAATAATTTTACACTAGAGTTGAACTAGCTCTATAGCCTAGTAAAAATAATTTTACACTATAGTTGAACTAGCTCTATAAGCTAGTTGAAATGATTTTACACTAGAGTTGAACTAGCACTATAAGCTAGTTCAAATAATTTTACACTAGAGTTGAAATAGCTCTATAGCCTAGTAGAAATAATTTTACACTAGAGTTGAACTAGCTCTATAGCCTAGTACAAATAATTTTACACTAGAGTTGAACTAGTTCTATAGCCTAGTACAAATAATTTTACACTATAGTTGAACTAGCTCTATAAGCTAGTTGAAATAATTTTACACTAGAGTTGAACTAGCTCTATAGCCTAGTACAAATAATTTTAAACTAGAGTTGAACTAGTTCTATAGCCTAGTACAAATAATTTTACACTATAGTTGAACTAGCTCTATAAGCTAGTTGAAATAATTTTACATTAGAGTTGAACTAGCTCTATAGCCTAGTACAAATAATTTTACACTATAGTTGAAGTAGCTCTATAGCCTAGTACAAATAATTTTACACTAGAGTTAGACTAGCTCTACAGCCTAGTACAAATAACTTTACACTAGAGTTGAAGTAGCTCTATAGCCTAGTACAAATAACTTTACACTAGAGTTGAACTAGCACTATAAGCAAGTTCAAATAATTTTACACTAGAGTTGAACTAGCTCTATAGCCTAGTAGAAATAATTTTACACTAGAGTTGAACTAGCTCTATAGCCTAGTACAAATAATTTTACACTAGAGTTGAACTAGTTCTATAGCCTACTACAAATAATTTTAAAATATAGTTGAACTAGCTCTATAAGCTAGTTGAAATAATTTTACACTAGAGTTGAACTAGCTCTATAGCCTAGTACAAATAATTTTACACTATAGTTGAACTAGCTCTATAAGCTAGTTGAAATAATTTTACACTAGAGTTGAACTAGCTCTATAGCCTAGTACAAATAATTTTACACTAGAGTTAAACTAGCGCTATAGCCTAGTAAAAATAATATTACAATAGAGTTGAATTAGCTCTATAGCCTAGTACAAATAATTTTACACTATAGTTGAACTAGCTTTATAAGCTAGTTGAAATAATTTTACACTAGAGTTGAACTAGCTCTATAGCCTAGTACAAATAACTTTACACTAGAGTTGAACTAGCACAATAAGATAGTTCAAATAATTTTACACTAGAGTTGAACTAGCTCTATAGCCTAGTAGAAATAATTTTACACTAGAGTTGAACCAGCTCTATAGCTTAGTAGAAATAATTTTACACTAGAGTTGAACTAGCTCTATAGCCTAGTATAAATAATTTTACACTAGAGTTGAACTAGTTCTATAGCCTAGTACAAATAATTTTACACTATAGTTGAACTAGCTCTATAAGCTAGTTGAAATAATTTTACATTAGAGTTGAGCTAGCTCTATAGCCTAGTACAAATAATTTTACACTATAGTTGAAATAGCTCTATAAGCTAGTTGAAATAATTTTACACTACAGTTGAACTAGCTCTATAGCCTAGTACAAATAATTTTACACTATAGTTGAACTAGCTCTATAGCCTAGTAAAATAATTTTACACTAGAGTTGAACTAGCTCTATAAGCTAGTACAAATAATTTTACACAAGAGTTGAAATAGCTCTATAGCCTAGTACAAATAATTTTACACTAGAGTTGAACTAGCTCTATAGCCTAGTACTAATCATTTTACACTAGAGTTGAACTAGTTCTATAGCCTACTACAAATAATTTTACAATATAGTTGAACTAGCTCTATAAGCTAGTTGAAATAATTTTACACTAGAGTTGAACTAGCTCTATAGCCTAGTACAAATAATTTTACACTATAGTTGAACTAGCTCTATAAGCTAGTTGAAATGATTTTACACTAGAGTTGAACTAGCACTATAAGCTAGTTCAAATAATTTTACACTAGAGTTGAAATAGCTCTATAAGCTAGTTGAAATAATTTTACATTAGAGTTGAACTAGCTCTATAGCCTAGTACAAATAATTTTACACTATAGTTGAAGTAGCTCTATAGCCTAGTACAAATAATTTTACACTAGAGTTGGACTAGCTCTACAGCCTAGTACAAATAACTTTACACTAGAGTTGAAGTAGATCTATAGCCTAGTACAAATAACTTTACACTAGAGTTGAACTAGCACTATAAGCTAGTTCAAATAATTTTACACTAGAGTTGAAATAGCTCTATAGCCTAGTAGAAATAATTTTACACTAGAGTTGAACTAGCTCTATAACCTAGTACAAATAATTTTACACTAGAGCTGAACTAGTTCTATAGCCTACTACAAATAATTTTAAAATATAGTTGAACTAGCTCTATAAGCTAGTTGAAATAATTTTACACTAGAGTTGAACTATCTCTATAGCCTAGTACAAATAATTTTACACTATAGTTGAACTAGCTCTATAAGCAGTTGAAATAATTTTACACTAGAGTTGAACTAGCTCTATAGCCTAGTACAAATAATTTTACACTATAGTTGAACTAGCTCTATAGCCTAGTACAAATAATTTTACACTAGAGTTGAACTAGCGCTATAGCCTAGTACAAATAATATTACAATAGAGTTGAATTAGCTCTATAGCCTAGTACAAATAATTTTACACTATAGTTGAACTAGCTCTATAGCCTAGTACAAATAACTTTACACTAGAGTTGAACTAGCACAATAAGCTAGTTCAAATAATTTTACACTAGAGTTGAACTAGCTCTATAGCCTAGTACAAATAATTTTACACTAGAGTTGAACCAGCTCTATAGCCTAGTAGAAATAATTTTACACTAGAGTTGAACTAGCTCTATAGCCTAGTACAAATAATTTTACACTAGAGTTGAACTAGTTCTATAGCCTAGTACAAATAATTTTACACTATAGTTGAACTAGCTCTATAAGCTAGTTGAAATAATTTTACATTAGAGTTGAACTAGCTCTATAGCCTAGTACAAATAATTTTAAACTAGAGTTGAACTAGTTCTATAGCCTACTACAAATAATTTTACACTATAGTTGAACTAGCTCTATAAGCTAGTTGAAATAATTTTACATTAGAGTTGAACTAGCTCTATAGCCTAGTACAAATAATTTTACACTATAGTTGAAGTAGCTCTATAGCCTAGTACAAATAATTTTACACTAGAGTTCGACTAGCTCTACAGCCTAGTACAAATAACTTTACACTAGAGTTGAAGTAGCTCTATAGCCTAGTACAAATAACTTTACACTAGAGTTGAAATAGCTCTATAGCCTAGTAGAAATAATTTTACACTAGAGTTGAACTAGCTCTATAGCCTAGTACAAATCATTTTACACTAGAGTTGAACTAGTTCTATAGCCTACTACAAATAATTTTACAATATAGTTGAACTAGCTCTATAAGCTAGTTGAAATAATTTTACACTAGAGTTGAACTAGCTCTATAGCCTAGTACAAATAATTTTACACTATAGTTGAACTAGCTCTATAAGCTAGTTGAAATGATTTTACACTAGAGTTGAACTAGCACTATAAGCTAGTTCAAATAATTTTACACTAGAGTTGAAATAGCTCTATAGCCTAGTAGAAATAATTTTACACTAGAGTTGAACTAGCTCTATAGCCTAGTACAAATAATTTTACACTAGAGTTGAACTAGTTCTATAGCCTAGTACAAATAATTTTACACTATAGTTGAACTAGCTCTATAAGCTAGTTGAAATAATTTTACACTAGAGTTGAACTAGCTCTATAGCCTAGTACAAATAATTTTAAACTAGAGTTGAACTAGTTCTATAGCCTAGTACAAATAATTTTACACTATAGTTGAACTAGCTCTATAAGCTAGTTGAAATAATTTTACATTAGAGTTGAACTAGCTCTATAGCCTAGTACAAATAATTTTACACTATAGTTGAAGTAGCTCTATAGCCTAGTACAAATAATTTTACACTAGAGTTGGACTAGCTCTACAGCCTAGTACAAATAACTTTACACTAGAGTTGAAGTAGATCTATAGCCTAGTACAAATAACTTTACACTAGAGTTGAACTAGCACTATAAGCTAGTTCAAATAATTTTACACTAGAGTTGAAATAGCTCTATAGCCTAGTAGAAATAATTTTACACTAGAGTTGAACTAGCTCTATAGCCTAGTACAAATAATTTTACACTAGAGCTGAACTAGTTCTATAGCCTACTACAAATAATTTTAAAATATAGTTGAACTAGCTCTATAAGCTAGTTGAAATAATTTTACACTAGAGTTGAACTATCTCTATAGCCTAGTACAAATAATTTTACACTATAGTTGAACTAGCTCTATAAGCAGTTGAAATAATTTTACACTAGAGTTGAACTAGCTCTATAGCCTAGTACAAATAATTTTACACTATAGTTGAACTAGCTCTATAGCCTAGTACAAATAATTTTACACTAGAGTTGAACTAGCGCTATAGCCTAGTACAAATAATATTACAATAGAGTTGAATTAGCTCTATAGCCTAGTACAAATAATTTTACACTATAGTTGAACTAGCTCTATAGCCTAGTACAAATAACTTTACACTAGAGTTGAACTAGCACAATAAGCTAGTTCAAATAATTTTACACTAGAGTTGAACTAGCTCTATAGCCTAGTACAAATAATTTTACACTAGAGTTGAACCAGCTCTATAGCCTAGTAGAAATAATTTTACACTAGAGTTGAACTAGCTCTATAGCCTAGTACAAATAATTTTACACTAGAGTTGAACTAGTTCTATAGCCTAGTACAAATAATTTTACACTATAGTTGAACTAGCTCTATAAGCTAGTTGAAATAATTTTACATTAGAGTTGAACTAGCTCTATAGCCTAGTACAAATAATTTTAAACTAGAGTTGAACTAGTTCTATAGCCTACTACAAATAATTTTACACTATAGTTGAACTAGCTCTATAAGCTAGTTGAAATAATTTTACATTAGAGTTGAACTAGCTCTATAGCCTAGTACAAATAATTTTACACTATAGTTGAAGTAGCTCTATAGCCTAGTACAAATAATTTTACACTAGAGTTCGACTAGCTCTACAGCCTAGTACAAATAACTTTACACTAGAGTTGAAGTAGCTCTATAGCCTAGTACAAATAACTTTACACTAGAGTTGAAATAGCTCTATAGCCTAGTAGAAATAATTTTACACTAGAGTTGAACTAGCTCTATAGCCTAGTACAAATAATTTTACACTAGAGTTGAACTAGTTCTATAGCCTAGTACAAATAATTTTACACTATAGTTGAACTAGCTCTATAAGCTAGTTGAAATAATTTTACACTAGAGTTGAACTAGCTCTATAGCCTAGTACAAATAATTTTAAACTAGAGTTGAACTAGTTCTATAGCCTAGTACAAATAATTTTACACTATAGTTGAACTAGCTCTATAAGCTAGTTGAAATAATTTTACATTAGAGTTGAACTAGCTCTATAGCCTAGTACAAATAATTTTACACTATAGTTGAAGTAGCTCTATAGCCTAGTACAAATAATTTTACACTAGAGTTGGACTAGCTCTACAGCCTAGTACAAATAACTTTACACTAGAGTTGAAGTAGATCTATAGCCTAGTACAAATAACTTTACACTAGAGTTGAACTAGCACTATAAGCTAGTTCAAATAATTTTACACTAGAGTTGAAATAGCTCTATAGCCTAGTAGAAATAATTTTACACTAGAGTTGAACTAGCTCTATAGCCTAGTACAAATAATTTTACACTAGAGCTGAACTAGTTCTATAGCCTACTACAAATAATTTTAAAATATAGTTGAACTAGCTCTATAAGCTAGTTGAAATAATTTTACACTAGAGTTGAACTATCTCTATAGCCTAGTACAAATAATTTTACACTATAGTTGAACTAGCTCTATAAGCAGTTGAAATAATTTTACACTAGAGTTGAACTAGCTCTATAGCCTAGTACAAATAATTTTACACTATAGTTGAACTAGCTCTATAGCCTAGTACAAATAATTTTACACTAGAGTTGAACTAGCGCTATAGCCTAGTACAAATAATATTACAATAGAGTTGAATTAGCTCTATAGCCTAGTACAAATAATTTTACACTATAGTTGAACAAGCTCTATAAGCTAGTTGAAATAATTTTACATTAGAGTTGAACTAGCTCTATAGCCTAGTACAAATAATTTTACACTATAGTTGAAGTAGCTCTATAGCCTAGTACAAATAATTTTACACTAGAGTTGGACTAGCTCTACAGCCTAGTACAAATAACTTTACACTAGAGTTGAAGTAGATCTATAGCCTAGTACAAATAACTTTACACTAGAGTTGAACTAGCACTATAAGCTAGTTCAAATAATTTTACACTAGAGTTGAAATAGCTCTATAGCCTAGTAGAAATAATTTTACACTAGAGTTGAACTAGCTCTATAGCCTAGTACAAATAATTTTACACTAGAGCTGAACTAGTTCTATAGCCTACTACAAATAATTTTAAAATATAGTTGAACTAGCTCTATAAGCTAGTTGAAATAATTTTACACTAGAGTTGAACTATCTCTATAGCCTAGTACAAATAATTTTACACTATAGTTGAACTAGCTCTATAAGCAGTTGAAATAATTTTACACTAGAGTTGAACTAGCTCTATAGCCTAGTACAAATAATTTTACACTATAGTTGAACTAGCTCTATAGCCTAGTACAAATAATTTTACACTAGAGTTGAACTAGCGCTATAGCCTAGTACAAATAATATTACAATAGAGTTGAATTAGCTCTATAGCCTAGTACAAATAATTTTACACTATAGTTGAACTAGCTCTATAGCCTAGTACAAATAACTTTACACTAGAGTTGAACTAGCACAATAAGCTAGTTCAAATAATTTTACACTAGAGTTGAACTAGCTCTATAGCCTAGTACAAATAATTTTACACTAGAGTTGAACCAGCTCTATAGCCTAGTAGAAATAATTTTACACTAGAGTTGAACTAGCTCTATAGCCTAGTACAAATAATTTTACACTAGAGTTGAACTAGTTCTATAGCCTAGTACAAATAATTTTACACTATAGTTGAACTAGCTCTATAAGCTAGTTGAAATAATTTTACATTAGAGTTGAACTAGCTCTATAGCCTAGTACAAATAATTTTAAACTAGAGTTGAACTAGTTCTATAGCCTACTACAAATAATTTTACACTATAGTTGAACTAGCTCTATAAGCTAGTTGAAATAATTTTACATTAGAGTTGAACTAGCTCTATAGCCTAGTACAAATAATTTTACACTATAGTTGAAGTAGCTCTATAGCCTAGTACAAATAATTTTACACTAGAGTTCGACTAGCTCTACAGCCTAGTACAAATAACTTTACACTAGAGTTGAAGTAGCTCTATAGCCTAGTACAAATAACTTTACACTAGAGTTGAACTAGCACTATAAGCTAGTTCAAATAATTTTACACTAGAGTTGAACTAGCTCTATAGCCTAGTAGAAATAATTTTACACTAGAGTTGAACTAGCTCTATAGCCTAGTACAAATAATTTTACACTAGAGTTGAACTAGTTCTATAGCCTACTATAAATAATTTTAAAATATAGTTGAACTAGCTCTATAAGCTAGTTGAAATAATTTTACACTAGAGTTGAACTAGCTCTATAGCCTAGTACAAATAATTTTAAACTAGAGTTGAACTAGTTCTATAGCATAGTACAAATAATTTTACACTATAGTTGAACTAGCTCTATAAGCTAGTTGAAATAATTTTACATTAGAGTTGAACTAGCTCTATAGCCTAGTACAAATAATTTTACACTATAGTTGGACTAGCTCTACAGCCTAGTACAAATAACTTTACACTAGAGTTGAAGTAGCTCTATAGCCTAGTACAAATAACTTTACACTAGAGTTGAACTAGCACTATAAGCTAGTTCAAATAATTTTACACTAGAGTTGAACTAGCTCTATAGCCTAGTAGAAATAATTTTACACTAGAGTTGAACTAGCTCTATAGCCTAGTACAAATAATTTTACACTAGAGTTGAACTAGTTCTATAGCCTACTACAAATAATTTTAAAATATAGTTGAACTAGCTCTATAAGCTAGTTGAAATAATTTTACACTAGAGTTGAACTAGCTCTATAGCCTAGTACAAATAATTTTACACTATAGTTGAACTAGCTCTATAAGCTAGTTGAAATAATTTTACACTAGAGTTGAACTAGCTCTATAGCCTAGTACAAATAATTTTACACTATAGTTGAACTAGCTCTATAAGCTAGTTGAAATAATTTTACACTAGAGTTGAACTAGCTCTATAGCCTAGTACAAATAACTTTACACTAGAGTTGAACTAGCACAATAAGCTAGTTCAAATAATTTTACACTAGAGTTGAACTAGCTCTATAGCCTAGTAGAAATAATTTTACACTAGAGTTGAACTAGCTCTATAGCCTAGTACTAATCATTTTACACTAGAGTTGAACTAGTTCTATAGCCTACTACAAATAATATTACAATAGAGTTGAACTAGCTCTATAAGCTAGTTGAAATAATTTTACACTAGAGTTGAACTAGTTCTATAGCCTACTACAAATAATTTTAAAATATAGTTGAACTAGCTCTATAAGCTAGTTGAAATAATTTTACACTAGAGTTGAACTAGCTCTATAGCCTAGTACAAATAATTTTACACTATAGTTGAACTAGCTCTATAAGCTAGTTGAAATAATTTTACACTAGAGTTGAACTAGCTCTATAGCCTAGTACAAATAATTTTACACTATAGTTGAACTAGCTCTATAAGCTAGTTGAAATAATTTTACACTAGAGTTGAACTAGCTCTATAGCCTAGTACAAATAACTTTACACTAGAGTTGAACTAGCACAATAAGCTAGTTCAAATAATTTTACAATAGAGTTGAACTAGCTCTATAGCCTAGTAGAAATAATTTTACACTAGAGTTGAACTAGCTCTATAAGCTAGTACAAATAATTTTACACTAGAGTTGAACTAGCTCTATCAGCTAGTACAAATAATTTTACACTATAGTTGAACAAGCTCTATAAGCTAGTTGAAATAATTTTACACTAGAGTTGAACTAGCTCTATAGCCTAGTAAAAATAATTTTACACTATAGTTGAACTAGCTCTATAAGCTAGTTGAAATGATTTTACACTAGAGTTGAACTAGCACTATAAGCTAGTTCAAATAATTTTACACTAGAGTTGAAATAGCTCTATAGCCTAGTAGAAATAATTTTACACTAGAGTTGAACTAGCTCTATAGCCTAGTACAAATAATTTTACACTAGAGTTGAACTAGTTCTATAGCCTAGTACAAATAATTTTACACTATAGTTGAACTAGCTCTATAAGCTAGTTGAAATAATTTTACACTAGAGTTGAACTAGCTCTATAGCCTAGTACAAATAATTTTAAACTAGAGTTGAACTAGTTCTATAGCCTAGTACAAATAATTTTACACTATAGTTGAACTAGCTCTATAAGCTAGTTGAAATAATTTTACATTAGAGTTGAACTAGCTCTATAGCCTAGTACAAATAATTTTACACTATAGTTGAAGTAGCTCTATAGCCTAGTACAAATAATTTTACACTAGAGTTAGACTAGCTCTACAGCCTAGTACAAATAACTTTACACTAGAGTTGAAGTAGCTCTATAGCCTAGTACAAATAACTTTACACTAGAGTTGAACTAGCACTATAAGCTAGTTCAAATAATTTTACACTAGAGTTGAACTAGCTCTATAGCCTAGTAGAAATAATTTTACACTAGAGTTGAACTAGCTCTATAGCCTAGTACAAATAATTTTACACTAGAGTTGAACTAGTTCTATAGCCTACTACAAATAATTTTAAAATATAGTTGAACTAGCTCTATAAGCTAGTTGAAATAATTTTACACTAGAGTTGAACTAGCTCTATAGCCTAGTACAAATAATTTTACACTATAGTTGAACTAGCTCTATAAGCTAGTTGAAATAATTTTACACTAGAGTTGAACTAGCTCTATAGCCTAGTACAAATAATTTTACACTAGAGTTAAACTAGCGCTATAGCCTAGTAAAAATAATATTACAATAGAGTTGAATTAGCTCTATAGCCTAGTACAAATAATTTTACACTATAGTTGAACTAGCTTTATAAGCTAGTTGAAATAATTTTACACTAGAGTTGAACTAGCTCTATAGCCTAGTACAAATAACTTTACACTAGAGTTGAACTAGCACAATAAGATAGTTCAAATAATTTTACACTAGAGTTGAACTAGCTCTATAGCCTAGTAGAAATAATTTTACACTAGAGTTGAACCAGCTCTATAGCTTAGTAGAAATAATTTTACACTAGAGTTGAACTAGCTCTATAGCCTAGTATAAATAATTTTACACTAGAGTTGAACTAGTTCTATAGCCTAGTACAAATAATTTTACACTATAGTTGAACTAGCTCTATAAGCTAGTTGAAATAATTTTACATTAGAGTTGAGCTAGCTCTATAGCCTAGTACAAATAATTTTACACTATAGTTGAACTAGCTCTATAAGCTAGTTGAAATAATTTTACACTACAGTTGAACTAGCTCTATAGCCTAGTACAAATAATTTTACACTATAGTTGAACTAGCTCTATAGCCTAGTAAAATAATTTTACACTAGAGTTGAACTAGCTCTATAAGCTAGTACAAATAATTTTACACAAGAGTTGAAATAGCTCTATAGCCTAGTACAAATAATTTTACACTAGAGTTGAACTAGCTCTATAGCCTAGTACTAATCATTTTACACTAGAGTTGAACTAGTTCTATAGCCTACTACAAATAATTTTACAATATAGTTGAACTAGCTCTATAAGCTAGTTGAAATAATTTTACACTAGAGTTGAACTAGCTCTATAGCCTAGTACAAATAATTTTACACTATAGTTGAACTAGCTCTATAAGCTAGTTGAAATGATTTTACACTAGAGTTGAACTAGCACTATAAGCTAGTTCAAATAATTTTACACTAGAGTTGAAATAGCTCTATAGCCTAGTAGAAATAATTTTACACTAGAGTTGAACTAGCTCTATAGCCTAGTACAAATAATTTTACACTAGAGTTGAACTAGTTCTATAGCCTAGTACAAATAATTTTACACTATAGTTGAACTAGCTCTATAAGCTAGTTGAAATAATTTTACACTAGAGTTGAACTAGCTCTATAGCCTAGTACAAATAATTTTAAACTAGAGTTGAACTAGTTCTATAGCCTAGTACAAATAATTTTACACTATAGTTGAACTAGCTCTATAAGCTAGTTGAAATAATTTTACATTAGAGTTGAACTAGCTCTATAGCCTAGTACAAATAATTTTACACTATAGTTGAAGTAGCTCTATAGCCTAGTACAAATAATTTTACACTAGAGTTGGACTAGCTCTACAGCCTAGTACAAATAACTTTACACTAGAGTTGAAGTAGATCTATAGCCTAGTACAAATAACTTTACACTAGAGTTGAACTAGCACTATAAGCTAGTTCAAATAATTTTACACTAGAGTTGAAATAGCTCTATAGCCTAGTAGAAATAATTTTACACTAGAGTTGAACTAGCTCTATAGCCTAGTACAAATAATTTTACACTAGAGTTGAACTAGTTCTATAGCCTACTACAAATAATTTTAAAATATAGTTGAACTAGCTCTATAAGCTAGTTGAAATAATTTTACACTAGAGTTGAACTATCTCTATAGCCTAGTACAAATAATTTTACACTATAGTTGAACTAGCTCTATAAGCAGTTGAAATAATTTTACACTAGAGTTGAACTAGCTCTATAGCCTAGTACAAATAATTTTACACTATAGTTGAACTAGCTCTATAGCCTAGTACAAATAATTTTACACTAGAGTTGAACTAGCGCTATAGCCTAGTACAAATAATATTACAATAGAGTTGAATTAGCTCTATAGCCTAGTACAAATAATTTTACACTATAGTTGAACTAGCTCTATAGCCTAGTACAAATAACTTTACACTAGAGTTGAACTAGCACAATAAGCTAGTTCAAATAATTTTACACTAGAGTTGAACTAGCTCTATAGCCTAGTACAAATAATTTTACACTAGAGTTGAACCAGCTCTATAGCCTAGTAGAAATAATTTTACACTAGAGTTGAACTAGCTCTATAGCCTAGTACAAATAATTTTACACTAGAGTTGAACTAGTTCTATAGCCTAGTACAAATAATTTTACACTATAGTTGAACTAGCTCTATAAGCTAGTTGAAATAATTTTACATTAGAGTTGAACTAGCTCTATAGCCTAGTACAAATAATTTTAAACTAGAGTTGAACTAGTTCTATAGCCTACTACAAATAATTTTACACTATAGTTGAACTAGCTCTATAAGCTAGTTGAAATAATTTTACATTAGAGTTGAACTAGCTCTATAGCCTAGTACAAATAATTTTACACTATAGTTGAAGTAGCTCTATAGCCTAGTACAAATAATTTTACACTAGAGTTCGACTAGCTCTACAGCCTAGTACAAATAACTTTACACTAGAGTTGAAGTAGCTCTATAGCCTAGTACAAATAACTTTACACTAGAGTTGAACTAGCACTATAAGCTAGTTCAAATAATTTTACACTAGAGTTGAACTAGCTCTATAGCCTAGTAGAAATAATTTTACACTAGAGTTGAACTAGCTCTATAGCCTAGTACAAATAATTTTACACTAGAGTTGAACTAGTTCTATAGCCTACTACAAATAATTTTAAAATATAGTTGAACTAGCTCTATAAGCTAGTTGAAATAATTTTACACTAGAGTTGAACTAGCTCTATAGCCTAGTACAAATAATTTTACACTATAGTTGAACTAGCTCTATAAGCTAGTTGAAATAATTTTACACTAGAGTTGAACTAGCTCTATAGCCTAGTACAAATAACTTTACACTAGAGTTGAACTAGCACAATAAGCTAGTTCAAATAATTTTACACTAGAGTTGAACTAGCTCTATAGCCTAGTAGAAATAATTTTACACTAGAGTTGAACTAGCTCTATAGCCTAGTACTAATCATTTTACACTAGAGTTGAACTAGTTCTATAGCCTACTACAAATAATATTACAATAGAGTTGAACTAGCTCTATAAGCTAGTTGAAATAATTTTACACTAGAGTTGAACTAGTTCTATAGCCTACTACAAATAATTTTAAAATATAGTTGAACTAGCTCTATAAGCTAGTTGAAATAATTTTACACTAGAGTTGAACTAGCTCTATAGCCTAGTACAAATAATTGTACACTATAGTTGAACTAGCTCTATAAGCTAGTTGAAATAATTTTACACTAGAGTTGAACTAGCTCTATAGCCTAGTACAAATAATTTTACACTATAGTTGAACTAGCTCTATAAGCTAGTTGAAATAATTTTACACTAGAGTTGAACTAGCTCTATAGCCTAGTACAAATAACTTTACACTAGAGTTGAACTAGCACAATAAGCTAGTTCAAATAATTTTACAATAGAGTTGAACTAGCTCTATAGCCTAGTAGAAATAATTTTACACTAGAGTTGAACTAGCTCTATAGCCTAGTACTAATCATTTTACACTAGAGTTGAACTAGTTCTATAGCCTACTACAAATAATTTTACAATATAGTTGAACTAGCTCTATAAGCTAGTTGAAATAATTTTACACTAGAGTTGAACTAGCTCTATAGCCTAGTACAAATAATTTTACACTATAGTTGAACTAGCTCTATAAGCTAGTTGAAATGATTTTACACTAGAGTTGAACTAGCACTATAAGCTAGTTCAAATAATTTTACACTAGAGTTGA
Organism: Triticum monococcum; assembly: GCA_034509565.1. Lineage (NCBI taxonomy): Eukaryota > Viridiplantae > Streptophyta > Magnoliopsida > Poales > Poaceae > Triticum > Triticum monococcum. Next base: position 750,974,293 of record CM067847.1, read on the forward strand.
AATAGCTCTATAGCCTAGTAGAAATAATTTTACACTAGAGTTGAACTAGCTCTATAGCCTAGTACAAATAATTTTACACTAGAGTTGAACTAGTTCTATAGCCTAGTACAAATAATTTTACACTATAGTTGAACTAGCTCTATAAGCTAGTTGAAATAATTTTACACTAGAGTTGAACTAGCTCTATAGCCTAGTACAAATAATTTTAAACTAGAGTTGAACTAGTTCTATAGCCTAGTACAAATAATTTTACACTATAGTTGAACTAGCTCTATAAGCTAGTTGAAATAATTTTACATTAGAGTTGAACTAGCTCTATAGCCTAGTACAAATAATTTTACACTATAGTTGAAGTAGCTCTATAGCCTAGTACAAATAATTTTACACTAGAGTTGGACTAGCTCTACAGCCTAGTACAAATAACTTTACACTAGAGTTGAAGTAGATCTATAGCCTAGTACAAATAACTTTACACTAGAGTTGAACTAGCACTATAAGCTAGTTCAAATAATTTTACACTAGAGTTGAAATAGCTCTATAGCCTAGTAGAAATAATTTTACACTAGAGTTGAACTAGCTCTATAGCCTAGTACAAATAATTTTACACTAGAGTTGAACTAGTTCTATAGCCTACTACAAATAATTTTAAAATATAGTTGAACTAGCTCTATAAGCTAGTTGAAATAATTTTACACTAGAGTTGAACTATCTCTATAGCCTAGTACAAATAATTTTACACTATAGTTGAACTAGCTCTATAAGCAGTTGAAATAATTTTACACTAGAGTTGAACTAGCTCTATAGCCTAGTACAAATAATTTTACACTATAGTTGAACTAGCTCTATAGCCTAGTACAAATAATTTTACACTAGAGTTGAACTAGCGCTATAGCCTAGTACAAATAATATTACAATAGAGTTGAATTAGCTCTATAGCCTAGTACAAATAATTTTACACTATAGTTGAACTAGCTCTATAGCCTAGTACAAATAACTTTACACTAGAGTTGAACTAGCACAATAAGCTAGTTCAAATAATTTTACACTAGAGTTGAACTAGCTCTATAGCCTAGTACAAATAATTTTACACTAGAGTTGAACCAGCTCTATAGCCTAGTAGAAATAATTTTACACTAGAGTTGAACTAGCTCTATAGCCTAGTACAAATAATTTTACACTAGAGTTGAACTAGTTCTATAGCCTAGTACAAATAATTTTACACTATAGTTGAACTAGCTCTATAAGCTAGTTGAAATAATTTTACATTAGAGTTGAACTAGCTCTATAGCCTAGTACAAATAATTTTAAACTAGAGTTGAACTAGTTCTATAGCCTACTACAAATAATTTTACACTATAGTTGAACTAGCTCTATAAGCTAGTTGAAATAATTTTACATTAGAGTTGAACTAGCTCTATAGCCTAGTACAAATAATTTTACACTATAGTTGAAGTAGCTCTATAGCCTAGTACAAATAATTTTACACTAGAGTTCGACTAGCTCTACAGCCTAGTACAAATAACTTTACACTAGAGTTGAAGTAGCTCTATAGCCTAGTACAAATAACTTTACACTAGAGTTGAACTAGCACTATAAGCTAGTTCAAATAATTTTACACTAGAGTTGAACTAGCTCTATAGCCTAGTAGAAATAATTTTACACTAGAGTTGAACTAGCTCTATAGCCTAGTACAAATAATTTTACACTAGAGTTGAACTAGTTCTATAGCCTACTACAAATAATTTTAAAATATAGTTGAACTAGCTCTATAAGCTAGTTGAAATAATTTTACACTAGAGTTGAACTAGCTCTATAGCCTAGTACAAATAATTTTACACTATAGTTGAACTAGCTCTATAAGCTAGTTGAAATAATTTTACACTAGAGTTGAACTAGCTCTATAGCCTAGTACAAATAACTTTACACTAGAGTTGAACTAGCACAATAAGCTAGTTCAAATAATTTTACACTAGAGTTGAACTAGCTCTATAGCCTAGTAGAAATAATTTTACACTAGAGTTGAACTAGCTCTATAGCCTAGTACTAATCATTTTACACTAGAGTTGAACTAGTTCTATAGCCATTACAAATAATATTACAATAGAGTTGAACTAGCTCTATAAGCTAGTTGAAATAATTTTACACTAGAGTTGAACTAGTTCTATAGCCTACTACAAATAATTTTAAAATATAGTTGAACTAGCTCTATAAGCTAGTTGAAATAATTTTACACTAGAGTTGAACTAGCTCTATAGCCTAGTACAAATAATTTTACACTATAGTTGAACTAGCTCTATAAGCTAGTTGAAATAATTTTACACTAGAGTTGAACTAGCTCTATAGCCTAGTACAAATAATTTTACACTATAGTTGAACTAGCTCTATAAGCTAGTTGAAATAATTTTACACTAGAGTTGAACTAGCTCTATAGCCTAGTACAAATAACTTTACACTAGAGTTGAACTAGCACAATAAGCTAGTTCAAATAATTTTACAATAGAGTTGAACTAGCTCTATAGCCTAGTACAAATAATTTTACACTAGAGTTGAACTAGCTCTATAGCCTAGTACTAATCATTTTACACTAGAGTTGAACTAGTTCTATAGCCTACTACAAATAATTTTACAATATAGTTGAACTAGCTCTATAAGCTAGTTGAAATAATTTTACCCTAGAGTTGAACTAGCTCTATAGCCTAGTACAAATAATTTTACACTATAGTTGAACTAGCTCTATAAGCTAGTTGAAATGATTTTACACTAGAGTTGAACTAGCACTATAAGCTAGTTCAAATAATTTTACACTAGAGTTGAAATAGCTCTATAGCCTAGTAGAAATAATTTTACACTAGAGTTGAACTAGCTCTATAGCCTAGTACAAATAATTTTACACTAGAGTTGAACTAGTTCTATAGCCTAGTACAAATAATTTTACACTATAGTTGAACTAGCTCTATAAGCTAGTTGAAATAATTTTACACTAGAGTTGAACTAGCTCTATAGCCTAGTACAAATAATTTTAAACTAGAGTTGAACTAGTTCTATAGCATAGTACAAATAATTTTACACTATAGTTGAACTAGCTCTATAAGCTAGTTGAAATAATTTTACATTAGAGTTGAACTAGCTCTATAGCCTAGTACAAATAATTTTACACTATAGTTGAAGTAGCTCTATAGCCTAGTACAAATAATTTTACACTAGAGTTGGACTAGCTCTACAGCCTAGTACAAATAACTTTACACTAGAGTTGAAGTAGCTCTATAGCCTAGTACAAATAACTTTACACTAGAGTTGAACTAGCACTATAAGCTAGTTCAAATAATTTTACACTAGAGTTGAACTAGCTCTATAGCCTAGTAGAAATAATTTTACACTAGAGTTGAACTAGCTCTATAGCCTAGTACAAATAATTTTACACTAGAGTTGAACTAGTTCTATAGCCTACTACAAATAATTTTAAAATATAGTTGAACTAGCTCTATAAGCTAGTTGAAATAATTTTACACTAGAGTTGAACTATCTCTATAGCCTAGTACAAATAATTTTACACTATAGTTGAACTAGCTCTATAAGCAGTTGAAATAATTTTACACTAGAGTTGAACTAGCTCTATAGCCTAGTACAAATAATTTTACACTATAGTTGAACTAGCTCTATAGCCTAGTACAAATAATTTTACACTAGAGTTGAACTAGCGCTATAGCCTAGTACAAATAATATTACAATAGAGTTGAATTAGCTCTATAGCCTAGTACAAATAATTTTACACTATAGTTGAACTAGCTCTATAGCCTAGTACAAATAACTTTACACTAGAGTTGAACTAGCACAATAAGCTAGTTCAAATAATTTTACACTAGAGTTGAACTAGCTCTATAGCCTAGTACAAATAATTTTACACTAGAGTTGAACCAGCTCTATAGCCTAGTAGAAATAATTCTACACTAGAGTTGAACTAGCTCTATAGCCTAGTACAAATAATTTTACACTAGAGTTGAACTAGTTCTATAGCCTAGTACAAATAATTTTACACTATAGTTGAACTAGCTCTATAAGCTAGTTGAAATAATTTTACATTAGAGTTGAACTAGCTCTATAGCCTAGTACAAATAATTTTAAACTAGAGTTGAACTAGTTCTATAGCCTACTACAAATAATTTTACACTATAGTTGAACTAGCTCTATAAGCTAGTTGAAATAATTTTACATTAGAGTTGAACTAGCTCTATAGCCTAGTACAAATAATTTTACACTATAGTTGAAGTAGCTCTATAGCCTAGTACAAATAATTTTACACTAGAGTTCGACTAGCTCTACAGCCTAGTACAAATAACTTTACACTAGAGTTGAAGTAGCTCTATAGCCTAGTACAAATAACTTTACACTAGAGTTGAACTAGCACTATAAGCTAGTTCAAATAATTTTACACTAGAGTTGAACTAGCTCTATAGCCTAGTAGAAATAATTTTACACTAGAGTTGAACTAGCTCTATAGCCTAGTACAAATAATTTTACACTAGAGTTGAACTAGTTCTATAGCCTACTACAAATAATTTTAAAATATAGTTGAACTAGCTCTATAAGCTAGTTGAAATAATTTTACACTAGAGTTGAACTAGCTCTATAGCCTAGTACAAATAATTTTACACTATAGTTGAACTAGCTCTATAAGCTAGTTGAAATAATTTTACACTAGAGTTGAACTAGCTCTATAGCCTAGTACAAATAACTTTACACTAGAGTTGAACTAGCACAATAAGCTAGTTCAAATAATTTTACACTAGAGTTGAACTAGCTCTATAGCCTAGTAGAAATAATTTTACACTAGAGTTGAACTAGCTCTATAGCCTAGTACTAATCATTTTACACTAGAGTTGAACTAGTTCTATAGCCTACTACAAATAATATTACAATAGAGTTGAACTAGCTCTATAAGCTAGTTGAAATAATTTTACACTAGAGTTGAACTAGTTCTATAGCCTACTACAAATAATTTTAAAATATAGTTGAACTAGCTCTATAAGCTAGTTGAAATAATTTTACACTAGAGTTGAACTAGCTCTATAGCCTAGTACAAATAATTTTACACTATAGTTGAACTAGCTCTATAAGCTAGTTGAAATAATTTTACACTAGAGTTGAACTAGCTCTATAGCCTAGTACAAATAATTTTACACTATAGTTGAACTAGCTCTATAAGCTAGTTGAAATAATTTTACACTAGAGTTGAACTAGCTCTATAGCCTAGTACAAATAACTTTACACTAGAGTTGAACTAGCACAATAAGCTAGTTCAAATAATTTTACAATAGAGTTGAACTAGCTCTATAGCCTAGTAGAAATAATTTTACACTAGAGTTGAACTAGCTCTATAGCCTAGTACTAATCATTTTACACTAGAGTTGAACTAGTTCTATAGCCTACTACAAATAATTTTACAATATAGTTGACCTAGCTCTATAAGCTAGTTGAAATAATTTTACACTAGAGTTGAACTAGCTCTATAGCCTAGTACAAATAATTTTACACTATAGTTGAACTAGCTCTATAAGCTAGTTGAAATGATTTTACACTAGAGTTGAACTAGCACTATAAGCTAGTTCAAATAATTTTACACTAGAGTTGAAATAGCTCTATAGCCTAGTAGAAATAATTTTACACTAGAGTTGAACTAGCTCTATAGCCTAGTACAAATAATTTTACACTAGAGTTGAACTAGTTCTATAGCCTAGTACAAATAATTTTACACTATAGTTGAACTAGCTCTATAAGCTAGTTGAAATAATTTTACACTAGAGTTGAACTAGCTCTATAGCCTAGTACAAATAATTTTAAACTAGAGTTGAACTAGTTCTATAGCATAGTACAAATAATTTTACACTATAGTTGAACTAGCTCTATAAGCTAGTTGAAATAATTTTACATTAGAGTTGAACTAGCTCTATAGCCTAGTACAAATAATTTTACACTATAGTTGAAGTAGCTCTATAGCCTAGTACAAATAATTTTACACTAGAGTTGGACTAGCTCTACAGCCTAGTACAAATAACTTTACACTAGAGTTGAAGTAGCTCTATAGCCTAGTACAAATAACTTTACACTAGAGTTGAACTAGCACTATAAGCTAGTTCAAATAATTTTACACTAGAGTTGAACTAGCTCTATAGCCTAGTAGAAATAATTTTACACTAGAGTTGAACTAGCTCTATAGCCTAGTACAAATAATTTTACACTAGAGTTGAACTAGTTCTATAGCCTACTACAAATAATTTTAAAATATAGTTGAACTAGCTCTATAAGCTAGTTGAAATAATTTTACACTAGAGTTGAACTAGCTCTATAGCCTAGTACAAATAATTTTACACTATAGTTGAACTAGCTCTATAAGCTAGTTGAAATAATTTTACACTAGAGTTGAACTAGCTCTATAGCCTAGTACAAATAATTTTACACTATAGTTGAACTAGCTCTATAGCCTAGTACAAATAATTTTACACTAGAGTTGAACTAGCGCTATAGCCTAGTAAAAATAATATTACAATAGAGTTGAATTAGCTCTATAGCCTAGTACAAATAATTTTACACTATAGTTGAACTAGCTCTATAAGCTAGTTGAAATAATTTTACACTAGAGTTGAACTAGCTCTATAGCCTAGTACAAATAACTTTACACTAGAGTTGAACTAGCACAATAAGATAGTTCAAATAATTTTACACTAGAGTTGAACTAGCTCTATAGCCTAGTAGAAATAATTTTACACTAGAGTTGAACCAGCTCTATAGCCTAGTAGAAATAATTTTACACTAGAGTTGAACTAGCTCTATAGCCTAGTACAAATAATTTTACACTAGAGTTGAACTAGTTCTATAGCCTAGTACAAATAATTTTACACTATAGTTGAACTAGCTCTATAAGCTAGTTGAAATAATTTTACATTAGAGTTGAACTAGCTCTATAGCCTAGTACAAATAATTTTAAACTAGAGTTGAACTAGTTCTATAGCCTACTACAAATAATTTTACACTATAGTTGAACTAGCTCTATAAGCTAGTTGAAATAATTTTACATTAGAGTTGAACTAGCTCTATAGCCTAGTACAAATAATTTTACACTATAGTTGAAGTAGCTCTATAGCCTAGTACAAATAATTTTACACTAGAGTTCGACTAGCTCTACAGCCTAGTACAAATAACTTTACACTAGAGTTGAAGTAGCTCTATAGCCTAGTACAAATAACTTTACACTAGAGTTGAACTAGCACTATAAGCTAGTTCAAATAATTTTACACTAGAGTTGAACTAGCTCTATAGCATAGTAGAAATAATTTTACACTAGAGTTGAACTAGCTCTATAGCCTAGTACAAATAATTTTACACTAGAGTTGAACTAGTTCTATAGCCTACTACAAATAATTTTAAAATATAGTTGAACTAGCTCTATAAGCTAGTTGAAATAATTTTACACTAGAGTTGAACTAGCTCTATAGCCTAGTACAAATAATTTTACACTATAGTTGAACTAGCTCTATAAGCTAGTTGAAATAATTTTACACTAGAGTTGAACTAGCTCTATAGCCTAGTACAAATAACTTTACACTAGAGTTGAACTAGCACAATAAGCTAGTTCAAATAATTTTACACTAGAGTTGAACTAGCTCTATAGCCTAGTACAAATAACTTTACACTAGAGTTGAACTAGCACAATAAGCTAGTTCAAATAATTTTACAATAGAGTTGAACTAGCTCTATATCCTAGTAGAAATAATTTTACACTAGACTTGAACTAGCTCTATAGCCTAGTACTAATCATTTTACACTAGAGTTGAACTAGTTCTATAGCCTACTACAAATAATTTTACAATATAGTTGAACTAGCTCTATAAGCTAATTGAAATAATTTTACACTAGAGTTGAACTAGCTCTATAGCCTAGTACAAATAATTTTACACTATAGTTGAACTAGCTCTATAAGCTAGTTGAAATGATTTTACACTAGAGTTGAACTAGCACTATAAGCTAGTTCAAATAATTTTACACTAGAGTTGAAATAGCTCTATAGCCTAGTAGAAATAATTTTACACTAGAGTTGAACTAGCTCTATAGCCTAGTACAAATAATTTTACACTAGAGTTGAACTAGTTCTATAGCCTAGTACAAATAATTTTACACTATAGTTGAACTAGCTCTATAAGCTAGTTGAAATAATTTTACACTAGAGTTGAACTAGCTCTATAGCCTAGTACAAATAATTTTAAACTAGAGTTGAACTAGTTCTATAGCATAGTACAAATAATTTTACACTATAGTTGAACTAGCTCTATAAGCTAGTTGAAATAATTTTACATTAGAGTTGAACTAGCTCTATAGCCTAGTACAAATAATTTTACACTATAGTTGAAGTAGCTCTATAGCCTAGTACAAATAATTTTACACTAGAGTTGGACTAGCTCTACAGCCTAGTACAAATAACTTTACACTAGAGTTGAAGTAGCTCTATAGCCTAGTACAAATAACTTTACACTAGAGTTGAACTAGCACTATAAGCTAGTTCAAATAATTTTACACTAGAGTTGAACTAGCTCTATAGCCTAGTAGAAATAATTTTACACTAGAGTTGAACTAGCTCTATAGCCTAGTACAAATAATTTTACACTAGAGTTGAACTAGTTCTGTAGCCTACTACAAATAATTTTAAAATATAGTTGAACTAGCTCTATAAGCTAGTTGAAATAATTTTACACTAGAGTTGAACTAGCTCTATAGCCTAGTACAAATAATTTTACACTATAGTTGAACTAGCTCTATAAGCTAGTTGAAATAATTTTACACTAGAGTTGAACTAGCTCTATAGCCTAGTACAAATAATTTTACACTATAGTTGAACTAGCTCTATAGCCTAGTACAAATAATTTTACACTAGAGTTGAACTAGCGCTATAGCCTAGTAAAAATAATATTACAATAGAGTTGAATTAGCTCTATAGCCTAGTACAAATAATTTTACACTATAGTTGAACTAGCTCTATAAGCTAGTTGAAATAATTTTACACTAGAGTTGAACTAGCTCTATAGCCTAGTACAAATAACTTTACACTAGAGTTGAACTAGCACAATAAGATAGTTCAAATAATTTTACACTAGAGTTGAACTAGCTCTATAGCCTAGTAGAAATAATTTTACACTGGAGTTGAACCAGCTCTATAGCCTAGTAGAAATAATTTTACACTAGAGTTGAACTAGCTCTATAGCCTAGTACAAATAATTTTACACTAGAGTTGAACTAGTTCTATAGCCTAGTACAAATAATTTTACACTATAGTTGAACTAGCTCTATAAGCTAGTTGAAATAATTTTACATTAGAGTTGAACTAGCTCTATAGCCTAGTACAAATAATTTTAAACTAGAGTTGAACTAGTTCTATAGCCTACTACAAATAATTTTACACTATAGTTGAACTAGCTCTATAAGCTAGTTGAAATAATTTTACATTAGAGTTGAACTAGCTCTATAGCCTAGTACAAATAATTTTACACTATAGTTGAAGTAGCTCTATAGCCTAGTACAAATAATTTTACACTAGAGTTCGACTAGCTCTACAGCCTAGTACAAATAACTTTACACTAGAGTTGAAGTAGCTCTATAGCCTAGTACAAATAACTTTACACTAGAGTTGAACTAGCACTATAAGCTAGTTCAAATAATTTTACACTAGAGTTGAACTAGCTCTATAGCCTAGTAGAAATAATTTTACACTAGAGTTGAACTAGCTCTATAGCCTAGTACAAATAATTTTACACTATAGTTGAACTAGTTCTATAGCCTACTACAAATAATTTTAAAATATAGTTGAACTAGCTCTATAAGCTAGTTGAAATAATTTTACACTAGAGTTGAACTAGCTCTATAGCCTAGTACAAATAATTTTACACTATAGTTGAACTAGCTCTATAAGCTAGTTGAAATAATTTTACACTAGAGTTGAACTAGCTCTATAGCCTAGTACAAATAACTTTACACTAGAGTTGAACTAGCACAATAAGCTAGTTCAAATAATTTTACACTAGAGTTGAACTAGCTCTATAGCCTAGTAGAAATAATTTTACACTAGAGTTGAACTAGCTCTATAGCCTAGTACTAATCATTTTACACTAGAGTTGAACTAGTTCTATAGCCTACTACAAATAATATTACAATAGAGTTGAACTAGCTCTATAAGCTAGTTGAAATAATTTTACACTAGAGTTGAACTAGTTCTATAGCCTACTACAAATAATTTTAAAATATAGTTGAACTAGCTCTATAAGCTAGTTGAAATAATTTTACACTAGAGTTGAACTAGCTCTATAGCCTAGTACAAATAATTTTACACTATAGTTGAACTAGCTCTATAAGCTAGTTGAAATAATTTTACACTAGAGTTGAACTAGCTCTATAGCCTAGTACAAATAACTTTACACTAGAGTTGAACTAGCACAATAAGATAGTTCAAATAATTTTACACTAGAGTTGAACTAGCTCTATAGCCTAGTAGAAATAATTTTACACTGGAGTTGAACCAGCTCTATAGCCTAGTAGAAATAATTTTACACTAGAGTTGAACTAGCTCTATAGCCTAGTACAAATAATTTTACACTAGAGTTGAACTAGTTCTATAGCCTAGTACAAATAATTTTACACTATAGTTGAACTAGCTCTAAAAGCTAGTTGAAATAATTTTACATTAGAGTTGAACTAGCTCTATAGCCTAGTACAAATAATTTTAAACTAGAGTTGAACTAGTTCTATAGCCTACTACAAATAATTTTACACTATAGTTGAACTAGCTCTATAAGCTAGTTGAAATAATTTTACATTAGAGTTGAACTAGCTCTATAGCCTAGTACAAATAATTTTACACTATAGTTGAAGTAGCTCTATAGCCTAGTACAAATAATTTTACACTAGAGTTCGACTAGCTCTACAGCCTAGTACAAATAACTTTACACTAGAGTTGAAGTAGCTCTATAGCCTAGTACAAATAACTTTACACTAGAGTTGAACTAGCACTATAAGCTAGTTCAAATAATTTTACACTAGAGTTGAACTAGCTCTATAGCCTAGTAGAAATAATTTTACACTAGAGTTGAACTAGCTCTATAGCCTAGTACAAATAATTTTACACTATAGTTGAACTAGTTCTATAGCCTACTACAAATAATTTTAAAATATAGTTGAACTAGCTCTATAAGCTAGTTGAAATAATTTTACACTAGAGTTGAACTAGCTCTATAGCCTAGTACAAATAATTTTACACTATAGTTGAACTAGCTCTATAAGCTAGTTGAAATAATTTTACACTAGAGTTGAACTAGCTCTATAGCCTAGTACAAATAACTTTACACTAGAGTTGAACTAGCACAATAAGCTAGTTCAAATAATTTTACACTAGAGTTGAACTAGCTCTATAGCCTAGTAGAAATAATTTTACACTAGAGTTGAACTAGCTCTATAGCCTAGTACTAATCATTTTACACTAGAGTTGAACTAGTTCTATAGCCTACTACAAATAATATTACAATAGAGTTGAACTAGCTCTATAAGCTAGTTGAAATAATTTTACACTAGAGTTGAACTAGTTCTATAGCCTACTACAAATAATTTTAAAATATAGTTGAACTAGCTCTATAAGCTAGTTGAAATAATTTTACACTAGAGTTGAACTAGCTCTATAGCCTAGTACAAATAATTTTACACTATAGTTGAACTAGCTCTATAAGCTAGTTGAAATAATTTTACACTAGAGTTGAACTAGCTCTATAGCCTAGTACAAATAATTTTACACTATAGTTGAACTAGCTCTACAAGCTAGTTGAAATAATTTTACACTAGAGTTGAACTAGCTCTATAGCCTAGTACAAATAACTTTACACTAGAGTTGAACTAGCACAATAAGCTAGTTCAAATAATTTTACAATAGAGTTGAACTAGCTCTATAGCCTAGTAGAAATAATTTTACACTAGAGTTGAACTAGCTCTATAGCCTAGTACTAATCATTTTACACTAGAGTTGAACTAGTTCTATAGCCTACTACAAATAATTTTACAATATAGTTGAACTAGCTCTATAAGCTAGTTGAAATAATTTTACACTAGAGTTGAACTAGCTCTATAGCCTAGTACAAATAATTTTACACTATAGTTGAACTAGCTCTATAAGCTAGTTGAAATGATTTTACACTAGAGTTGAACTAGCACTATAAGCTAGTTCAAATAATTTTACACTAGAGTTGAAATAGCTCTATAGCCTAGTAGAAATAATTTTACACTAGAGTTGAACTAGCTCTATAGCCTAGTACAAATAATTTTACACTAGAGTTGAACTAGTTCTATAGCCTAGTACAAATAATTTTACACTATAGTTGAACTAGCTCTATAAGCTAGTTGAAATAATTTTACACTAGAGTTGAACTAGCTCTATAGCCTAGTACAAATAATTTTAAACTAGAGTTGAACTAGTTCTATAGCATAGTACAAATAATTTTACACTATAGTTGAACTAGCTCTATAAGCTAGTTGAAATAATTTTACATTAGAGTTGAACTAGCTCTATAGCCTAGTACAAATAATTTTACACTATAGTTGAAGTAGCTCTATAGCCTAGTACAAATAATTTTACACTAGAGTTGGACTAGCTCTACAGCCTAGTACAAATAACTTTACACTAGAGTTGAAGTAGCTCTATAGCCTAGTACAAATAACTTTACACTAGAGTTGAACTAGCACTATAAGCTAGTTCAAATAATTTTACACTAGAGTTGAACTAGCTCTATAGCCTTGTAGAAATAATTTTACACTAGAGTTGAACTAGCTCTATAGCCTAGTACAAATAATTTTACACTAGAGTTGAACTAGTTCTATAGCCTACTACAAATAATTTTAAAATATAGTTGAACTAGCTCTATAAGCTAGTTGAAATAATTTTACACTAGAGTTGAACTAGCTCTATAGCCTAGTACAAATAATTTTACACTATAGTTGAACTAGCTCTATAAGCTAGTTGAAATAATTTTACACTAGAGTTGAACTAGCTCTATAGCCTAGTACAAATAATTTTACACTATAGTTGAACTAGCTCTATAGCCTAGTACAAATAATTTTACACTAGAGTTGAACTAGCGCTATAGCCTAGTAAAAATAATATTACAATAGAGTTGAATTAGCTCTATAGCCTAGTACAAATAATTTTACACTATAGTTGAACTAGCTCTATAAGCTAGTTGAAATAATTTTACACTAGAGTTGAACTAGCTTTATAGCCTAGTACAAATAACTTTACACTAGAGTTGAACTAGCACAATAAGATAGTTCAAATAATTTTACACTAGAGTTGAACTAGCTCTATAGCCTAGTACAAATAATTTTACACTATAGTTGAACTAGGTCTATAGCCTAGTAGAAATAATTTTACACTAGAGTAGAACCAGCTCTATAGCCTAGTAGAAATAATTTTACACTAGAGTTGAACTAGCTCTATAGCCTAGTACAAATAATTTTACACTAGAGTTGAACTAGTTCTATAGCCTAGTACAAATAATTTTACACTATAGTTGAACTAGCTCTATAAGCTAGTTGAAATAATTTTACATTAGAGTTGAGCTAGCTCTATAGCCTAGTACAAATAATTTTACACTATAGTTGAACTAGCTCTATAAGCTAGTTGAAATAATTTTACACTACAGTTGAACTAGCTCTATAGCCTAGTACAAATAATTTTACACTATAGTTGAACTAGCTCTATAGCCTAGTACAAATAATTTTACACTAGAGTTGAACTAGCGCTATAGCCTAGTACAAATAATATTACAATAGAGTTGAATTAGCTCTATAGCCTAGTACAAATAATTTTACACTATAGTTGAACTAGCTCTATAAGCTAGTTGAAATAATTTTACACTAGAGTTGAAGTAGCTCTATAGCCTAGTACAAATAACTTTACACTAGAGTTGAACTAGCACTATAAGCTAGTTCAAATAATTTTACACTAGAGTTGAACTAGCTCTATAGCCTAGTAGAAATAATTTTACAGTAGAGTTGAACTAGCTCTATGGCCTAGTAGAAATAATTTTACACTAGAGTTGAACTAGCTCTATAGCCTAGTACAAATAATTTTACACTAGAGTTGAACTAGTTCTATAGCCTAGTACAAATAATTTTACACTATAGTTGAACTAGCTCTATAAGCTAGTTGAAATAATTTTACATTAGAGTTGAGCTAGCTCTATAGCCTAGTACAAATAATTTTACACTATAGTTGAACTAGCTCTATAGCCTAGTACAAATAATTTTACACTAGAGTTTGACTAGCTCTACAGCCTAGTACAAATAACTTTACACTAGAGTTGAACTAGCTCTATAGCCTAGTACAAATAACTTTACATTAGAGTTGAACTAGCACTATAAGCTAGTTCAAAAAATTTTACAATAGAGTTGAACTAGCTCTATAGCCTAGTAGAAATAATTTTACACTAGAGTTGAACTAGCTCTATAGCCTAGTACTAATCATTTTACACTAGAGTTGAACTAGTTCTATAGCCTACTACAAATAATTTTACAATATAGTTGAACTAGCTCTATAAGCTAGTTGAAATAATTTTACACTAGAGTTGAACTAGCTCTATAGCCTAGTACAAATAATTTTACACTATAGTTGAACTAGCTCTATAAGCTAGTTGAAATGATTTTACACTAGAGTTGAACTAGCACTATAAGCTAGTTCAAATAATTTTACACTAGAGTTGAAATAGCTCTATAGCCTAGTAGAAATAATTTTACACTAGAGTTGAACTAGCTCTATAGCCTAGTACAAATAATTTTACACTAGAGTTGAACTAGTTCTATAGCCTAGTACAAATAATTTTACACTATAGTTGAACTAGCTCTATAACCTAGTTGAAATAATTTTACACTAGAGTTGAACTAGCTCTATAGCCTAGTACAAATAATTTTAAACTAGAGTTGAACTAGTTCTATAGCCTAGTACAAATAATTTTACACTATAGTTGAACTAGCTCTATAAGCTAGTTGAAATAATTTTACATTAGAGTTGAACTAGCTCTATAGCCTAGTACAAATAATTTTACACTATAGTTGAAGTAGCTCTATAGCCTAGTACAAATAATTTTACACTAGAGTTGGACTAGCTCTACAGCCTAGTACAAATAACTTTACACTAGAGTTGAAGTAGATCTATAGCCTAGTACAAATAACTTTACACTAGAGTTGAACTAGCACTATAAGCTAGTTCAAATAATTTTACACTAGAGTTGAACTAGCTCTATAGCGTAGTAGAAATAATTTTACACTAGAGTTGAACTAGCTCTATAGCCTAGTACAAATAATTTTACACTAGAGTTGAACTAGTTCTATAGCCTACTACAAATAATTTTAAAATATAGTTGAACTAGCTCTATAAGCTAGTTGAAATAATTTTACACTAGAGTTGAACTATCTCTATAGCCTAGTACAAATAATTTTACACTATAGTTGAACTAGCTCTATAGCCTAGTACAAATAATTTTACACTAGAGTTGAACTAGCGCTATAGCCTAGTACAAATAATATTACAATAGAGTTGAATTAGCTCTATAGCCTAGTACAAATAATTTTACACTATAGTTGAACTAGCTCTATAAGCTAGTTGAAATAATTTTACACTAGAGTTGAACTAGCTCTATAGCCTAGTACAAATAACTTTACACTAGAGTTGAACTAGCACAATAAGCTAGTTCAAATAATTTTACACTAGAGTTGAACTAGCTCTATAGCCTAGTACAAATAATTTTACACTAGAGTTGAACCAGCTCTATAGCCTAGTAGAAATAATTTTACACTAGAGTTGAACTAGCTCTATAGCCTAGTACAAATAATTTTACACTAGAGTTGAACTAGTTCTATAGCCTAGTACAAATAATTTTACACTATAGTTGAACTAGCTCTATAAGCTAGTTGAAATAATTTTACATTAGAGTTGAACTAGCTCTATAGCCTAGTACAAATAATTTTAAACTAGAGTTGAACTAGTTCTATAGCCTAGTACAAATAATTTTACACTATAGTTGAACTAGCTCTATAAGCTAGTTGAAATAATTTTACATTAGAGTTGAACTAGCTCTATAGCCTAGTACAAATAATTTTACACTATAGTTGAAGTAGCTCTACTGCCTAGTACAAATAATTTTACACTAGAGTTGTACTAGCTCTACAGCCTAGTACAAATAACTTTACACTAGAGTTGAAGTAGCTCTATAGCCTAGTACAAATAACTTTACACTAGAGTTGAACTAGCACTATAAGCTAGTTCAAATAATTTTAAACTAGAGTTGAACTAGCTCTATAGCCTAGTAGAAATAATTTTACACTAGAGTTGAACTAGCTCTATAGCCTAGTACAAATAATTTTACACTAGAGTTGAACTAGTTCTATAGCCTACTACAAATAATTTTAAAATATAGTTGAACTAGCTCTATAAGCTAGTTGAAATAATTTTACACTAGAGTTGAACTAGCTCTATAGCCTAGTACAAATAATTTTACACTATAGTTGAACTAGCTCTATAAGCTAGTTGAAATAATTTTACACTAGAGTTGAACTAGCTCTATAGCCTAGTACAAATAATTTTACACTATAGTTGAACTAGCTCTATAAGCTAGTTGAAATAATTTTACACTAGAGTTGAACTAGCTCTATAGCCTAGTACAAATAATTTTACACTATAGTTGAACTAGCTCTATAAGCTAGTTGAAATAATTTTACACTAGAGTTGAACTAGCTCTATAGCCTAGTACAAATAATTTTACACTATAGTTGAACTAGCTCTATAAGCTAGTTGAAATAATTTTACACTAGAGTTGAACTAGCTCTATAGCCTAGTACAAATAATTTTACACTATAGTTGAACTAGCTCTATAAGCTAGTTGAAATAATTTTACACTAGAGTTGGACTAGCTCTACAGCCTAGTACAAATAACTTTACACTAGAGTTGAAGTAGATCTATAGCCTAGTACAAATAACTTTACACTAGAGTTGAACTAGCACTATAAGCTAGTTCAAATAATTTTACACTAGAGTTGAACTAGCTCTATAGCGTAGTAGAAATAATTTTACACTAGAGTTGAACTAGCTCTATAGCCTAGTAGAAATAATTTTACACTAGAGTTGAACTAGCTCTATAGCCTAGTACAAATAATTTTACACTAGAGTTGAACTAGTTCTATAGCCTAGTACAAATAATTTTACACTATAGTTGAACTAGCTCTATAAGCTAGTTGAAATAATTTTACATTAGAGTTGAACTAGCTCTATAGCCTAGTACAAATAATTTTACACTATAGTTGAACTAGCTCTATAAGCTAGTTGAAATAATTTTACATTAGAGTTGAGCTAGCTCAATAGCCTAGTACAAATAATTTTACACTATAGTTGAACTAGCTCTATAAGCTAGTTGAAATAATTTTACACTAGAGTTGAACTAGCTCTATAGCCTAGTAGAAATAATTTTACACTAGAGTTGAACTAGCTCTATAGCCTAGTACAAATAATTTTACACTAGAGTTGAACTAGTTCTATAGCCTAGTACAAATAATTTTACACTATAGTTGAACTAGCTCTATAAGCTAGTTGAAATAATTTTACATTAGAGTTGAACTAGCTCTATAGCCTAGTACAAATAATTTTAAACTAGAGTTGAACTAGTTCTATAGCCTAGTACAAATAATTTTACACTATAGTTGAACTAGCTCTATAAGCTAGTTGAAATAATTTTACATTAGAGTTGAACTAGCTCTATAGCCTAGTACAAATAATTTTACACTATAGTTGAAGTAGCTCTACAGCCTAGTACAAATAACTTTACACTAGAGTTGAACTAGCTCTATAGCCTAGTACAAATAACTTTACACTAGAGTTGAACTAGCACTATAAGCTAGTTCAAATAATTTTACACTAGAGTTGAACTAGCTCTATAGCCTAGTAGAAATAATTTTACACTAGAGTTGAACTAGCTCTATAGCCTAGTAGAAATAATTTTACACTAGAGTTGAACCAGCTCTATAGCCTAGTAGAAATAATTTTACACTAGAGTTGAACTAGCTCTATAGCCTAGTACAAATAATTTTACACTAGAGTTGAACTAGTTCTATAGCCTAGTACAAATAATTTTACACTATAGTTGAACTAGCTCTATAAGCTAGTTGAAATAATTTTACATTAGAGTTGAGCTAGCTCAATAGCCTAGTACAAATAATTTTACACTATAGTTGAACTAGCTCTATAAGCTAGTTGAAATAATTTTACACTACAGTTGAACTAGCTCTATAGCCTAGTACAAATAATTTTACACTATAGTTGAACTAGCTCTATAGCCTAGTACAAATAATTTTACACTAGAGTTGAACTAGCGCTATAGCCTAGTACAAATAATATTACAATAGAGTTGAATTAGCTCTATAGCCTAGTACAAATAATTTTACACTATAGTTGAACTAGCTCTATAAGCTAGTTGAAATAATTTTACACTAGAGTTGAACTAGCTCTATAGCCTAGTACAAATAACTTTACACTAGAGTTGAACTAGCACTATAAGCTAGTTCAAATAATTTTACACTAGAGTTGAACTAGCTCTATAGCCTAGTACAAATAATTTTACACTAGAGTTGATTAGAGTTGAGCTAGCTCTATAGCCTAGTACAAATAATTTTACACTAGAGTTGAACTAGCTCTATAGCCTAGTAGAAATAATTTTACACTAGAGTTGAACTAGCTCTATAGCCTAGTACTAATCATTTTACACTAGAGTTGAACTAGTTCTATAGCCTACTACAAATAATTTTACAATATAGTTGAACTAGCTCTATAAGCTAGTTGAAATAATTTTACACTAGAGTTGAACTAGCTCTATAGCCTAGTACAAATAATTTTAAACTAGAGTTGAACTAGTTCTATAGCCTAGTACAAATAATTTTACACTATAGTTGAACTAGCTCTATAAGCTAGTTGAAATAATTTTACATTAGAGTTGAACTAGCTCTATAGCCTAGTACAAATAATTTTACACTATAGTTGAAGTAGCTCTATAGCCTAGTACAAATAATTTTACACTAGAGTTGGACTAGCTCTACAGCCTAGTACAAATAACTTTACACTAGAGTTGAAGTAGATCTATAGCCTAGTACAAATAACTTTACACTAGAGTTGAACTAGCACTATAAGCTAGTTCAAATAATTTTACACTAGAGTTGAACTAGCTCTATAGCCTAGTAGAAATAATTTTACACTAGAGTTGAACTAGCTCTATAGCCTAGTACAAATAATTTTACACTAGAGTTGAACTAGTTCTATAGCCTACTACAAATAATTTTAAAATATAGTTGAACTAGCTCTATAAGCTAGTTGAAATAATTTTACACTAGAGTTGAACTATCTCTATAGCCTAGTACAAATAATTTTACACTATAGTTGAACTAGCTCTATAAGCTAGTTGAAATAATTTTACACTAGAGTTGAACTAGCTCTATAGCCTAGTACAAATAATTTTACACTATAGTTGAACTAGCTCTATAGCCTAGTACAAATAATTTTACACTAGAGTTGAACTAGCGCTATAGCCTAGTACAAATAATATTACAATAGAGTTGAATTAGCTCTATAGCCTAGTACAAATAAATTTACACTATAGTTGAACTAGCTCTATAAGCTAGTTGAAATAATTTTACACTAGAGTTGAACTAGCTCTATAGCCTAGTACAAATAACTTTACACTAGAGTTGAACTAGCACAATAAGCTAGTTCAAATAATTTTACACTAGAGTTGAACTAGCTCTATAGCCTAGTACAAATAATTTTACACTAGAGTTGAACCAGCTCTATAGCCTAGTAGAAATAATTTTACACTAGAGTTGAACTAGCTCTATAGCCTAGTACAAATAATTTTACACTAGAGTTGAACTAGTTCTATAGCCTAGTACAAATAATTTTACACTATAGTTGAACTAGCTCTATAAGCTAGTTGAAATAATTTTACATTAGAGTTGAACTAGCTCTATAGCCTAGTACAAATAATTTTAAACTAGAGTTGAACTAGTTCTATAGCCTAGTACAAATAATTTTACACTATAGTTGAACTAGCTCTATAAGCTAGTTGAAATAATTTTACATTAGAGTTGAACTAGCTCTATAGCCTAGTACAAATAATTTTACACTATAGTTGAAGTAGCTCTACAGCCTAGTACAAATAACTTTACACTAGAGTTGAACTAGCTCTATAGCCTAGTACAAATAACTTTACACTAGAGTTGAACTAGCACTATAAGCTAGTTCAAATAATTTTACACTAGAGTTGAACTAGCTCTATAGCCTAGTAGAAATAATTTTACACTAGAGTTGAACTAGCTCTATAGCCTAGTAGAAATAATTTTACACTAGAGTTGAACCAGCTCTATAGCCTAGTAGAAATAATTTTACACTAGAGTTGAACTAGCTCTATAGCCTAGTACAAATAATTTTACACTAGAGTTGAACTAGTTCTATAGCCTAGTACAAATAATTTTACACTATAGTTGAACTACCTCTATAAGCTAGTTGAAATAATTTTACATTAGAGTTGAGCTAGCTCAATAGCCTAGTACAAATAATTTTACACTATAGTTGAACTAGCTCTATAAGCTAGTTGAAATAATTTTACACTACAGTTGAACTAGCTCTATAGCCTAGTACAAATAATTTTACACTATAGTTGAACTAGCTCTATAGCCTAGTACAAATAATTTTACACTAGAGTTGAACTAGCGCTATAGCCTAGTACAAATAATATTACAATAGAGTTGAATTAGCTCTATAGCCTAGTACAAATAATTTTACACTATAGTTGAACTAGCTCTATAAGCTAGTTGAAATAATTTTACACTAGAGTTGAACTAGCTCTATAGCCTAGTACAAATAACTTTACACTAGAGTTGAACTAGCACTATAAGCTAGTTCAAATAATTTTACACTAGAGTTGAACTAGCTCTATAGCCTAGTACAAATAATTTTACACTAGAGTTGATTAGAGTTGAGCTAGCTCTATAGCCTAGTACAAATAATTTTACACTAGAGTTGAACTAGCTCTATAGCCTAGTAGAAATAATTTTACACTAGAGTTGAACTAGCTCTATAGCCTAGTACTAATCATTTTACACTAGAGTTGAACTAGTTCTATAGCCTACTACAAATAATTTTACAATATAGTTGAACTAGCTCTATAAGCAAGTTGAAATAATTTTACACTAGAGTTGAACTAGCTCTATAGCCTAGTACAAATAATTTTAAACTAGAGTTGAACTAGTTCTATAGCCTAGTACAAATAATTTTACACTATAGTTGAACTAGCTCTATAAGCTAGTTGAAATAATTTTACATTAGAGTTGAACTAGCTCTATAGCCTAGTACAAATAATTTTACACTATAGTTGAAGTAGCTCTATAGCCTAGTACAAATAATTTTACACTAGAGTTGGACTAGCTCTACAGCCTAGTACAAATAACTTTACACTAGAGTTGAAGTAGATCTATAGCCTAGTACAAATAACTTTACACTAGAGTTGAACTAGCACTATAAGCTAGTTCAAATAATTTTACACTAGAGTTGAACTAGCTCTATAGCCTAGTAGAAATAATTTTACACTAGAGTTGAACTAGCTCTATAGCCTAGTACAAATAATTTTACACTAGAGTTGAACTAGTTCTATAGCCTACTACAAATAATTTTAAAATATAGTTGAACTAGCTCTATAAGCTAGTTGAAATAATTTTACACTAGAGTTGAACTATCTCTATAGCCTAGTACAAATAATTTTACACTATAGTTGAACTAGCTCTATAAGCTAGTTGAAATAATTTTACACTAGAGTTGAACTAGCTCTATAGCCTAGTACAAATAATTTTACACTATAGTTGAACTAGCTCTATAGCCTAGTACAAATAATTTTACACTAGAGTTGAACTAGCGCTATAGCCTAGTACAAATAATATTACAATAGAGTTGAATTAGCTCTATAGCCTAGTACAAATAATTTTACACTATAGTTGAACTAGCTCTATAAGCTAGTTGAAATAATTTTACACTAGAGTTGAACTAGCTCTATAGCCTAGTACAAATAACTTTACACTAGAGTTGAACTAGCACAATAAGCTAGTTCTAATAATTTTACACTAGAGTTGAACTAGCTCTATAGCCTAGTACAAATAATTTTACACTAGAGTTGAACCAGCTCTATAGCCTAGTAGAAATAATTTTACACTAGAGTTGAACTAGCTCTATAGCCTAGTACAAATAATTTTACACTAGAGTTGAACTAGTTCTATAGCCTAGTACAAATAATTTTACACTATAGTTGAACTAGCTCTATAAGCTAGTTGAAATAATTTTACATTAGAGTTGAACTAGCTCTATAGCCTAGTACAAATAATTTTAAACTAGAGTTGAACTAGTTCTATAGCCTAGTACAAATAATTTTACACTATAGTGGAACTAGCTCTATAAGCTAGTTGAAATAATTTTACATTAGAGTTGAACTAGCTCTATAGCCTAGTACAAATAATTTTACACTATAGTTGAAGTAGCTCTACAGCCTAGTACAAATAATTTTACACTAGAGTTGAAGTAGATCTATAGCCTAGTACAAATAACTTTACACTAGAGTTGAACTAGCACTATAAGCTAGTTCAAATAATTTTACACTAGAGTTGAACTAGCTCTATAGCCTAGTAGAAATAATTTTACACTAGAGTTGAACTAGCTCTATAGCCTAGTACAAATAATTTTACACTAGAGTTGAACTAGTTCTATAGCCTACTACAAATAATTTTAAAATATAGTTGAACTAGCTCTATAAGCTAGTTGAAATAATTTTACACTAGAGTTGAACTATCTCTATAGCCTAGTACAAATAATTTTACACTATAGTTGAACTAGCTCTATAAGCTAGTTGAAATAATTTTACACTAGAGTTGAACTAGCTCTATAGCCTAGTACAAATAATTTTACACTATAGTTGAACTAGCTCTATAGCCTAGTACAAATAATTTTACACTAGAGTTGAACTAGCGCTATAGCCTAGTACAAATAATATTACAATAGAGTTGAATTAGCTCTATAGCCTAGTACAAATAATTTTACACTATAGTTGAACTAGCTCTATAAGCTAGTTGAAATAATTTTACACTAGAGTTGAACTAGCTCTATAGCCTAGTACAAATAACTTTACACTAGAGTTGAACTAGCACAATAAGCTAGTTCTAATAATTTTACACTAGAGTTGAACTAGCTCTATAGCCTAGTACAAATAATTTTACACTAGAGTTGAACCAGCTCTATAGCCTAGTAGAAATAATTTTACACTAGAGTTGAACTAGCTCTATAGCCTAGTACAAATAATTTTACACTAGAGTTGAACTAGTTCTATAGCCTAGTACAAATAATTTTACACTATAGTTGAACTAGCTCTATAAGCTAGTTGAAATAATTTTACATTAGAGTTGAACTAGCTCTATAGCCTAGTACAAATAATTTTAAACTAGAGTTGAACTAGTTCTATAGCCTAGTACAAATAATTTTACACTATAGTGGAACTAGCTCTATAAGCTAGTTGAAATAATTTTACATTAGAGTTGAACTAGCTCTATAGCCTAGTACAAATAATTTTACACTATAGTTGAACTAGCTCTATAGCCTAGTACAATAATTTTACACTAGAGTTGGACTAGCTCTACAGCCTAGTACAAATAACTTTACACTAGAGTTGAACTAGCTCTATAGCCTAGTACAAATAACTTTACACTAGAGTTGAACTAGCACTATAAGCTAGTTCAAATAATTTTACACTAGAGTTGAACTAGCTCTATAGCCTAGTAGAAATAATTTTACACTAGAGTTGAACTAGCTCTATAGCCTAGTAGAAATAATTTTACACTAGAGTTGAACCAGCTCTATAGCCTAGTAGAAATAATTTTACACTAGAGTTGAACTAGCTCTATAGCCTAGTACAAATAATTTTACACTAGAGTTGAACTAGTTCTATAGCCTACTACAAATAATTTTAAAATATAGTTGAACTAGCTCTATAAGCTAGTTGAAATAATTTTACACTAGAGTTGAACTATCTCTATAGCCTAGTACAAATAATTTTACACTATAGTTGAACTAGCTCTATAAGCTAGTTGAAATAATTTTACACTAGAGTTGAACTAGCTCTATAGCCTAGTACAAATAATTTTACACTATAGTTGAACTAGCTCTATAGCCTAGTACAAATAATTTTACACTAGAGTTGAACTAACGCTATAGCCTAGTACAAATAATATTACAATAGAGTTGAATTAGCTCTATAGCCTAGTACAAATAATTTTACACTATAGTTGAACTAGCTCTATAAGCTAGTTGAAATAATTTTACACTAGAGTTGAACTAGCTCTATAGCCTAGTACAAATAACTTTACACTAGAGTTGAACTAGCACAATAAGCTAGTTCAAATAATTTTACACTAGAGTTGAACTAGCTCTATAGCCTAGTACAAATAATTTTACACTAGAGTTGAACCAGCTCTATAGCCTAGTAGAAATAATTTTACACTAGAGTTGAACTAGCTCTATAGCCTAGTACAAATAATTTTACACTAGAGTTGAACTAGTTCTATAGCCTAGTACAAATAATTTTACACTATAGTTGAACTAGCTCTATAAGCTAGTTGAAATAATTTTACATTAGAGTTGAACTAGCTCTATAGCCTAGTACAAATAATTTTAAACTAGAGTTGAACTAGTTCTATAGCCTAGTACAAATAATTTTACACTATAGTTGAACTAGCTCTATAAGCTAGTTGAAATAATTTTACATTAGAGTTGAACTAGCTCTATAGCCTAGTACAAATAATTTTACACTATAGTTGAAGTAGCTCTACAGCCTAGTACAAATAATTTTACACTAGAGTTGTACTAGCTCTACAGCCTAGTACAAATAACTTTACACTAGAGTTGAAGTAGCTCTATAGCCTAGTACAAATAACTTTACACTAGAGTTGAACTAGCACTATAAGCTAGTTCAAATAATTTTAAACTAGAGTTGAACTAGCTCTATAGCCTAGTAGAAATAATTTTACACTAGAGTTGAACTAGCTCTATAGCCTAGTACAAATAATTTTACACTAGAGTTGAACTAGTTCTATAGCCTACTACAAATAATTTTAAAATATAGTTGAACTAGCTCTATAAGCTAGTTGAAATAATTTTACACTAGAGTTGAACTAGCTCTATAGCCAAGTACAAATAATTTTACACTATAGTTGAACTAGCTCTATAAGCTAGTTGAAATAATTTTACACTAGAGTTGAACTAGCTCTATAGCCTAGTACAAATAATTTTACACTATAGTTGAACTAGCTCTATAAGCTAGTTGAAATAATTTTACACTAGAGTTGAACTAGCTCTATAGCCTAGTACAAATAACTTTACACTAGAGTTGAACTAGCACAATAAGCTAGTTCAAATAATTTTACACTAGAGTTGAACTAGCTCTATAGCCTAGTAGAAATAATTTTACACTAGAGTTGAACTAGCTCTATAGCCTAGTACAAATAATTTTACACTAGAGTTGAACTAGTTCTATAGCCTAGTACAAATAATTTTACACTATAGTTGAACTAGCTCTATAAGCTAGTTGAAATAATTTTACATTAGAGTTGAACTAGCTCTATAGCCTAGTACAAATAATTTTACACTATAGTTGAACTAGCTCTATAGCCTAGTACAATAATTTTACACTAGAGTTGGACTAGCTCTACAGCCTAGTACAAATAACTTTACACTAGAGTTGAACTAGCTCTATAGCCTAGTACAAATAACTTTACACTAGAGTTGAACTAGCACTATAAGCTAGTTCAAATAATTTTACACTAGAGTTGAACTAGCTCTATAGCCTAGTAGAAATAATTTTACACTAGAGTTGAACTAGCTCTATAGCCTAGTAGAAATAATTTTACACTAGAGTTGAACCAGCTCTATAGCCTAGTAGAAATAATTTTACACTAGAGTTGAACTAGCTCTATAGCCTAGTACAAATAATTTTACACTAGAGTTGAACTAGTTCTATAGCCTAGTACAAATAATTTTACACTATAGTTGAACTAGCTCTATAAGCTAGTTGAAATAATTTTACATTAGAGTTGAGCTAGCTCAATAGCCTAGTACAAATAATTTTACACTATAGTTGAACTAGCTCTATAAGCTAGTTGAAATAATTTTACACTACAGTTGAACTAGCTCTATAGCCTAGTACAAATAATTTTACACTATAGTTGAACTAGCTCTATAGCCTAGTACAAATAATTTTACACTAGAGTTGAACTAGCGCTATAGCCTAGTACAAATAATATTACAATAGAGTTGAATTAGCTCTATAGCCTAGTACAAATAATTTTACACTATAGTTGAACTAGCTCTATAAGCTAGTTGAAATAATTTTACACTAGAGTTGAACTAGCTCTATAGCCTAGTACAAATAACTTTACACTAGAGTTGAACTAGCACTATAAGCTAGTTCAAATAATTTTACACTAGAGTTGAACTAGCTCTATAGCCTAGTACAAATAATTTTACACTAGAGTTGATTAGAGTTGAGCTAGCTCTATAGCCTAGTACAAATAATTTTACACTAGAGTTGAACTAGCTCTATAGCCTAGTAGAAATAATTTTACACTAGAGTTGAACTAGCTCTATAGCCTAGTACTAATCATTTTACACTAGAGTTGAACTAGTTCTATAGCCTACTACAAATAATTTTACAATATAGTTGAACTAGCTCTATAAGCTAGTTGAAATAATTTTACACTAGAGTTGAACTAGCTCTATAGCCTAGTACAAATAATTTTACACTATAGTTGAACTAGCTCTATAAGCTAGTTGAAATGATTTTACACTAGAGTTGAACTAGCACTATAAGCTAGTTCAAATAATTTTACACTAGAGTTGAAATAGCTCTATAGCCTAGTACAAATAATTTTACACTAGAGTTGAACTAGCTCTATAGCCTAGTACAAATAATTTTACACTAGAGTTGAACCAGCTCTATAGCCTAGTAGAAATAATTTTACACTAGAGTTGAACTAGCTCTATAGCCTAGTACAAATAATTTTACACTAGAGTTGAACTAGTTCTATAGCCTAGTACAAATAATTTTACACTATAGTTGAACTAGCTCTATAAGCTAGTTGAAATAATTTTACATTAGAGTTGAACTAGCTCTATAGCCTAGTACAAATAATTTTAAACTAGAGTTGAACTAGTTCTATAGCCTAGTACAAATAATTTTACACTATAGTTGAACTAGCTCTATAAGCTAGTTGAAATAATTTTACATTAGAGTTGAACTAGCTCTATAGCCTAGTACAAATAATTTTACACTATAGTTGAAGTAGCTCTACAGCCTAGTACAAATAATTTTACACTAGAGTTGTACTAGCTCTACAGCCTAGTACAAATAACTTTACACTAGAGTTGAAGTAGCTCTATAGCCTAGTACAAATAACTTTACACTAGAGTTGAACTAGCACTATAAGCTAGTTCAAATAATTTTAAACTAGAGTTGAACTAGCTCTATAGCCTAGTAGAAATAATTTTACACTAGAGTTGAACTAGCTCTATAGCCTAGTACAAATAATTTTACACTAGAGTTGAACTAGTTCTATAGCCTACTACAAATAATTTTAAAATATAGTTGAACTAGCTCTATAAGCTAGTTGAAATAATTTTACACTAGAGTTGAACTAGCTCTATAGCCAAGTACAAATAATTTTACACTATAGTTGAACTAGCTCTATAAGCTAGTTGAAATAATTTTACACTAGAGTTGAACTAGCTCTATAGCCTAGTACAAATAATTTTACACTATAGTTGAACTAGCTCTATAAGCTAGTTGAAATAATTTTACACTAGAGTTGAACTAGCTCTATAGCCTAGTACAAATAACTTTACACTAGAGTTGAACTAGCACAATAAGCTAGTTCAAATAATTTTACACTAGAGTTGAACTAGCTCTATAGCCTAGTAGAAATAATTTTACACTAGAGTTGAACTAGCTCTATAGCCTAGTACAAATAATTTTACACTAGAGTTGAACTAGTTCTATAGCCTAGTACAAATAATTTTACACTATAGTTGAACTAGCTCTATAAGCTAGTTGAAATAATTTTACATTAGAGTTGAACTAGCTCTATAGCCTAGTACAAATAATTTTACACTATAGTTGAACTAGCTCTATAGCCTAGTACAATAATTTTACACTAGAGTTGGACTAGCTCTACAGCCTAGTACAAATAACTTTACACTAGAGTTGAACTAGCTCTATAGCCTAGTACAAATAACTTTACACTAGAGTTGAACTAGAACTATAAGCTAGTTCAAATAATTTTACACTAGAGTTGAACTAGCTCTATAGCCTAGTAGAAATAATTTTACACTAGAGTTGAACTAGCTCTATAGCCTAGTAGAAATAATTTTACACTAGAGTTGAACCAGCTCTATAGCCTAGTAGAAATAATTTTACACTAGAGTTGAACTAGCTCTATAGCCTAGTACAAATAATTTTACACTAGAGTTGAACTAGTTCTATAGCCTAGTACAAATAATTTTACACTATAGTTGAACTAGCTCTATAAGCTAGTTGAAATAATTTTACATTAGAGTTGAGCTAGCTCAATAGCCTAGTACAAATAATTTTACACTATAGTTGAACTAGCTCTATAAGCTAGTTGAAATAATTTTACACTACAGTTGAACTAGCTCTATAGCCTAGTACAAATAATTTTACACTATAGTTGAACTAGCTCTATAGCCTAGTACAAATAATTTTACACTAGAGTTGAACTAGCGCTATAGCCTAGTACAAATAATATTACAATAGAGTTGAATTAGCTCTATAGCCTAGTACAAATAATTTTACACTATAGTTGAACTAGCTCTATAAGCTAGTTGAAATAATTTTACACTAGAGTTGAACTAGCTCTATAGCCTAGTACAAATAACTTTACACTAGAGTTGAACTAGCACTATAAGCTAGTTCAAATAATTTTACACTAGAGTTGAACTAGCTCTATAGCCTAGTACAAATAATTTTACACTAGAGTTGATTAGAGTTGAGCTAGCTCTATAGCCTAGTACAAATAATTTTACACTAGAGTTGAACTAGCTCTATAGCCTAGTAGAAATAATTTTACACTAGAGTTGAACTAGCTCTATAGCCTAGTACTAATCATTTTACACTAGAGTTGAACTAGTTCTATAGCCTACTACAAATAATTTTACAATATAGTTGAACTAGCTCTATAAGCTAGTTGAAATAATTTTACACTAGAGTTGAACTAGCTCTATAGCCTAGTACAAATAATTTTACACTATAGTTGAACTAGCTCTATAAGCTAGTTGAAATGATTTTACACTAGAGTTGAACTAGCACTATAAGCTAGTTCAAATAATTTTACACTAGAGTTGAAATAGCTCTATAGCCTAGTACAAATAATTTTACACTAGAGTTGAACTAGCTCTATAGCCTAGTACAAATAATTTTACACTAGAGTTGAACTAGCTCTATAAGCTAGTTGAAATGATTTTACACTAGAGTTGAACTAGCTCTATAGCCTAGTACAAATAATTTTAAACTAGAGTTGAACTAGTTCTATAGCCTAGTACAAATAATTTTACACTATAGTTGAACTAGCTCTATAAGCTAGTTGAAATAATTTTACATTAGAGTTGAACTAGCTCTATAGCCTAGTACAAATAATTTTACACTATAGTTGAAGTAGCTCTATAGCCTAGTACAAATAATTTTACACTAGAGTTGGACTAGCTCTACAGCCTAGTACAAATAACTTTACACTAGAGTTGAAGTAGATCTATAGCCTAGTACAAATAACTTTACAGTAGAGTTGAACTAGCACTATAAGCTAGTTCAAATAATTTTACACTAGAGTTGAACTAGCTCTATAGCCTAGTAGAAATAATTTTACACTAGAGTTGAACTAGCTCTATAGCCTAGTACAAATAATTTTACACTAGAGTTGAACTAGTTCTATAGCCTACTACAAATAATTTTAAAATATAGTTGAACTAGCTCTATAAGCTAGTTGAAATAATTTTACACTAGAGTTGAACTAGCTCTATAGCCTAGTACAAATAATTTTACACTATAGTTGAACTAGCTCTATAAGCTAGTTGAAATAATTTTACACTAGAGTTGAACTAGCTCTATAGCCTAGTACAAATAACTTTACATTAGAGTTGAACTAGCACTATAATCTAGTTCAAAAAATTTTACAATAGAGTTGAACTAGCTCTATAGCCTAGTAGAAATAATTTTACACTAGAGTTGAACTAGCTCTATAGCCTAGTACTAATCATTTTACACTAGAGTTGAACTAGTTCTATAGCCTACTACAAATAATTTTACAATATAGTTGAACTAGCTCTATAAGCTAGTTGAAATAATTTTACACTAGAGTTGAACTAGCTCTATAGCCTAGTACAAATAATTTTACACTATAGTTGAACTAGCTCTATAAGCTAGTTGAAATGATTTTACACTAGAGTTGAACTAGCACTATAAGCTAGTTCAAATAATTTTACACTAGAGTTGAAATAGCTCTATAGCCTAGTAGAAATAATTTTACACTAGAGTTGAACTAGCTCTATAGCCTAGTACAAATAATTTTACACTAGAGTTGAACTAGTTCTATAGCCTAGTACAAATAATTTTACACTATAGTTGAACTAGCTCTATAAGCTAGTTGAAATAATTTTACACTAGAGTTGAACTAGCTCTATAGCCTAGTACAAATAATTTTAAACTAGAGTTGAACTAGTTCTATAGCCTAGTACAAATAATTTTACACTATAGTTGAACTAGCTCTATAAGCTAGTTGAAATAATTTTACATTAGAGTTGAACTAGCTCTATAGCCTAGTACAAATAATTTTACACTATAGTTGAAGTAGCTCTATAGCCTAGTACAAATAATTTTACACTAGAGTTGGACTAGCTCTACAGCCTAGTACAAATAACTTTACACTAGAGTTGAAGTAGATCTATAGCCTAGTACAAATAACTTTACACTAGAGTTGAACTAGCACTATAAGCTAGTTCAAATAATTTTACACTAGAGTTGAACTTGCTCTATAGCCTAGTAGAAATAATTTTACACTAGAGTTGAACTAGCTCTATAGCCTAGTACAAATAATTTTACACTAGAGTTGAACTAGTTCTATAGCCTACTACAAATAATTTTAAAATATAGTTGAACTAGCTCTATAAGCTAGTTGAAATAATTTTACACTAGAGTTGAACTATCTCTATAGCCTAGTACAAATAATTTTACACTATAGTTGAACTAGCTCTATAAGCTAGTTGAAATAATTTTACACTAGAGTTGAACTAGCTCTATAGCCTAGTACAAATAATTTTACACTATAGTTGAACTAGCTCTATAGCCTAGTACAAATAATTTTACACTAGAGTTGAACTAGCGCTATAGCCTAGTACAAATAATATTACAATAGAGTTGAATTAGCTCTATAGCCTAGTACAAATAATTTTACACTATAGTTGAACTAGCTCTATAAGCTAGTTGAAATAATTTTACACTAGAGTTGAACTAGCTCTATAGCCTAGTACAAATAACTTTACACTAGAGTTGAACTAGCACAATAAGCTAGTTCAAATAATTTTACACTAGAGTTGAACGAGCTCTATAGCCTAGTACAAATAATTTTACACTAGAGTTGAACCAGCTCTATAGCCTAGTAGAAATAATTTTACACTAGAGTTGAACTAGCTCTATAGCCTAGTACAAATAATTTTACACTAGAGTTGAACTAGTTCTATAGCCTAGTACAAATAATTTTACACTATAGTTGAACTAGCTCTATAAGCTAGTTGAAATAATTTTACATTAGAGTTGAACTAGCTCTATAGCCTAGTACAAATAATTTTAAACTAGAGTTGAACTAGTTCTATAGCCTAGTACAAATAATTTTACACTATAGTTGAACTAGCTCTATAAGCTAGTTGAAATAATTTTACATTAGAGTTGAACTAGCTCTATAGCCTAGTACAAATAATTTTACACTATAGTTGAAGTAGCTCTACAGCCTAGTACAAATAATTTTACACTAGAGTTGTACTAGTAATACAGCCTAGTACAAATAACTTTACACTAGAGTTGAAGTAGCTCTATAGCCTAGTACAAATAACTTTACACTAGAGTTGAACTAGCACTATAAGCTAGTTCAAATAATTTTAAACTAGAGTTGAACTAGCTCTATAGCCTAGTAGAAATAATTTTACACTAGAGTTGAACTAGCTCTATAGCCTAGTACAAATAATTTTACACTAGAGTTGAACTAGTTCTATAGCCTACTACAAATAATTTTAAAATATAGTTGAACTAGCTCTATAAGCTAGTTGAAATAATTTTACACTAGAGTTGAACTAGCTCTATAGCCAAGTACAAATAATTTTACACTATAGTTGAACTAGCTCTATAAGCTAGTTGAAATAATTTTACACTAGAGTTGAACTAGCTCTATAGCCTAGTACAAATAATTTTACACTATAGTTGAACTAGCTCTATAAGCTAGTTGAAATAATTTTACACTAGAGTTGAACTAGCTCTATAGCCTAGTACAAATAACTTTACACTAGAGTTGAACTAGCACAATAAGCTAGTTCAAATAATTTTACACTAGAGTTGAACTAGCTCTATAGCCTAGTAGAAATAATTTTACACTAGAGTTGAACTAGCTCTATAGCCTAGTACAAATAATTTTACACTAGAGTTGAACTAGTTCTATAGCCTAGTACAAATAATTTTACACTATAGTTGAACTAGCTCTATAAGCTAGTTGAAATAATTTTACATTAGAGTTGAACTAGCTCTATAGCCTAGTACAAATAATTTTACACTATAGTTGAACTAGCTCTATAGCCTAGTACAATAATTTTACACTAGAGTTGGACTAGCTCTACAGCCTAGTACAAATAACTTTACACTAGAGTTGAACTAGCTCTATAGCCTAGTACAAATAACTTTACACTAGAGTTGAACTAGAACTATAAGCTAGTTCAAATAATTTTACACTAGAGTTGAACTAGCTCTATAGCCTAGTAGAAATAATTTTACACTAGAGTTGAACTAGCTCTATAGCCTAGTAGAAATAATTTTACACTAGAGTTGAACCAGCTCTATAGCCTAGTAGAAATAATTTTACACTAGAGTTGAACTAGCTCTATAGCCTAGTACAAATAATTTTACACTAGAGTTGAACTAGTTCTATAGCCTAGTACAAATAATTTTACACTATAGTTGAACTAGCTCTATAAGCTAGTTGAAATAATTTTACATTAGAGTTGAGCTAGCTCAATAGCCTAGTACAAATAATTTTACACTATAGTTGAACTAGCTCTATAAGCTAGTTGAAATAATTTTACACTACAGTTGAACTAGCTCTATAGCCTAGTACAAATAATTTTACACTATAGTTGAACTAGCTCTATAGCCTAGTACAAATAATTTTACACTAGAGTTGAACTAGCGCTATAGCCTAGTACAAATAATATTACAATAGAGTTGAATTAGCTCTATAGCCTAGTACAAATAATTTTACACTATAGTTGAACTAGCTCTATAAGCTAGTTGAAATAATTTTACACTAGAGTTGAACTAGCTCTATAGCCTAGTACAAATAACTTTACACTAGAGTTGAACTAGCACTATAAGCTAGTTCAAATAATTTTACACTAGAGTTGAACTAGCTCTATAGCCTAGTACAAATAATTTTACACTAGAGTTGATTAGAGTTGAGCTAGCTCTATAGCCTAGTACAAATAATTTTACACTAGAGTTGAACTAGCTCTATAGCCTAGTAGAAATAATTTTACACTAGAGTTGAACTAGCTCTATAGCCTAGTACTAATCATTTTACACTAGAGTTGAACTAGTTCTATAGCCTACTACAAATAATTTTACAATATAGTTGAACTAGCTCTATAAGCTAGTTGAAATAATTTTACACTAGAGTTGAACTAGCTCTATAGCCTAGTACAAATAATTTTACACTATAGTTGAACTAGCTCTATAAGCTAGTTGAAATGATTTTACACTAGAGTTGAACTAGCACTATAAGCTAGTTCAAATAATTTTACACTAGAGTTGAAATAGCTCTATAGCCTAGTACAAATAATTTTACACTAGAGTTGAACTAGCTCTATAGCCTAGTACAAATAATTTTACACTAGAGTTGAACTAGCTCTATAAGCTAGTTGAAATGATTTTACACTAGAGTTGAACTAGCTCTATAGCCTAGTACAAATAATTTTAAACTAGAGTTGAACTAGTTCTATAGCCTAGTACAAATAATTTTACACTATAGTTGAACTAGCTCTATAAGCTAGTTGAAATAATTTTACATTAGAGTTGAACTAGCTCTATAGCCTAGTACAAATAATTTTACACTATAGTTGAAGTAGCTCTATAGCCTAGTACAAATAATTTTACACTAGAGTTGGACTAGCTCTACAGCCTAGTACAAATAACTTTACACTAGAGTTGAAGTAGATCTATAGCCTAGTACAAATAACTTTACAGTAGAGTTGAACTAGCACTATAAGCTAGTTCAAATAATTTTACACTAGAGTTGAACTAGCTCTATAGCCTAGTAGAAATAATTTTACACTAGAGTTGAACTAGCTCTATAGCCTAGTACAAATAATTTTACACTAGAGTTGAACTAGTTCTATAGCCTACTACAAATAATTTTAAAATATAGTTGAACTAGCTCTATAAGCTAGTTGAAATAATTTTACACTAGAGTTGAACTAGCTCTATAGCCTAGTACAAATAATTTTACACTATAGTTGAACTAGCTCTATAAGCTAGTTGAAATAATTTTACACTAGAGTTGAACTAGCTCTATAGCCTAGTACAAATAACTTTACATTAGAGTTGAACTAGCACTATAATCTAGTTCAAAAAATTTTACAATAGAGTTGAACTAGCTCTATAGCCTAGTAGAAATAATTTTACACTAGAGTTGAACTAGCTCTATAGCCTAGTACTAATCATTTTACACTAGAGTTGAACTAGTTCTATAGCCTACTACAAATAATTTTACAATATAGTTGAACTAGCTCTATAAGCTAGTTGAAATAATTTTACACTAGAGTTGAACTAGCTCTATAGCCTAGTACAAATAATTTTACACTATAGTTGAACTAGCTCTATAAGCTAGTTGAAATGATTTTACACTAGAGTTGAACTAGCACTATAAGCTAGTTCAAATAATTTTACACTAGAGTTGAAATAGCTCTATAGCCTAGTAGAAATAATTTTACACTAGAGTTGAACTAGCTCTATAGCCTAGTACAAATAATTTTACACTAGAGTTGAACTAGTTCTATAGCCTAGTACAAATAATTTTACACTATAGTTGAACTAGCTCTATAAGCTAGTTGAAATAATTTTACACTAGAGTTGAACTAGCTCTATAGCCTAGTACAAATAATTTTAAACTAGAGTTGAACTAGTTCTATAGCCTAGTACAAATAATTTTACACTATAGTTGAACTAGCTCTATAAGCTAGTTGAAATAATTTTACATTAGAGTTGAACTAGCTCTATAGCCTAGTACAAATAATTTTACACTATAGTTGAAGTAGCTCTATAGCCTAGTACAAATAATTTTACACTAGAGTTGGACTAGCTCTACAGCCTAGTACAAATAACTTTACACTAGAGTTGAAGTAGATCTATAGCCTAGTACAAATAACTTTACACTAGAGTTGAACTAGCACTATAAGCTAGTTCAAATAATTTTACACTAGAGTTGAACTTGCTCTATAGCCTAGTAGAAATAATTTTACACTAGAGTTGAACTAGCTCTATAGCCTAGTACAAATAATTTTACACTAGAGTTGAACTAGTTCTATAGCCTACTACAAATAATTTTAAAATATAGTTGAACTAGCTCTATAAGCTAGTTGAAATAATTTTACACTAGAGTTGAACTATCTCTATAGCCTAGTACAAATAATTTTACACTATAGTTGAACTAGCTCTATAAGCTAGTTGAAATAATTTTACACTAGAGTTGAACTAGCTCTATAGCCTAGTACAAATAATTTTACACTATAGTTGAACTAGCTCTATAGCCTAGTACAAATAATTTTACACTAGAGTTGAACTAGCGCTATAGCCTAGTACAAATAATATTACAATAGAGTTGAATTAGCTCTATAGCCTAGTACAAATAATTTTACACTATAGTTGAACTAGCTCTATAAGCTAGTTGAAATAATTTTACACTAGAGTTGAACTAGCTCTATAGCCTAGTACAAATAACTTTACACTAGAGTTGAACTAGCACAATAAGCTAGTTCAAATAATTTTACACTAGAGTTGAACGAGCTCTATAGCCTAGTACAAATAATTTTACACTAGAGTTGAACCAGCTCTATAGCCTAGTAGAAATAATTTTACACTAGAGTTGAACTAGCTCTATAGCCTAGTACAAATAATTTTACACTAGAGTTGAACTAGTTCTATAGCCTAGTACAAATAATTTTACACTATAGTTGAACTAGCTCTATAAGCTAGTTGAAATAATTTTACATTAGAGTTGAACTAGCTCTATAGCCTAGTACAAATAATTTTAAACTAGAGTTGAACTAGTTCTATAGCCTAGTACAAATAATTTTACACTATAGTTGAACTAGCTCTATAAGCTAGTTGAAATAATTTTACATTAGAGTTGAACTAGCTCTATAGCCTAGTACAAATAATTTTACACTATAGTTGAAGTAGCTCTACAGCCTAGTACAAATAATTTTACACTAGAGTTGTACTAGTAATACAGCCTAGTACAAATAACTTTACACTAGAGTTGAAGTAGCTCTATAGCCTAGTACAAATAACTTTACACTAGAGTTGAACTAGCACTATAAGCTAGTTCAAATAATTTTAAACTAGAGTTGAACTAGCTCTATAGCCTAGTAGAAATAATTTTACACTAGAGTTGAACTAGCTCTATAGCCTAGTACAAATAATTTTACACTAGAGTTGAACTAGTTCTATAGCCTACTACAAATAATTTTAAAATATAGTTGAACTAGCTCTATAAGCTAGTTGAAATAATTTTACACTAGAGTTGAACTAGCTCTATAGCCTAGTACAAATAATTTTACACTATAGTTGAACTAGCTCTATAAGCTAGTTGAAATAATTTTACACTAGAGTTGAACTAGCTCTATAGCCTAGTACAAATAATTTTACACTATAGTTGAACTAGCTCTATAAGCTAGTTGAAATAATTTTACACTAGAGTTGAACTAGCTCTATAGCCTAGTACAAATAATTTTAAACTAGAGTTGAACTAGTTCTATAGCCTAGTACAAATAATTTTACACTATAGTTGAACTAGCTCTATAAGCTAGTTGAAATAATTTTACATTAGAGTTGAACTAGCTCTATAGCCTAGTACAAATAATTTTACACTATAGTTGAAGTAGCTCTATAGCCTAGTACAAATAATTTTACACTAGAGTTGGACTAGCTCTACAGCCTAGTACAAATAACTTTACACTAGAGTTGAAGTAGATCTATAGCCTAGTACAAATAACTTTACACTAGAGTTGAACTAGCACTATAAGCTAGTTCAAATAATTTTACACTAGAGTTGAACTTGCTCTATAGCCTAGTAGAAATAATTTTACACTAGAGTTGAACTAGCTCTATAGCCTAGTACAAATAATTTTACACTAGAGTTGAACTAGTTCTATAGCCTACTACAAATAATTTTAAAATATAGTTGAACTAGCTCTATAAGCTAGTTGAAATAATTTTACACTAGAGTTGAACTATCTCTATAGCCTAGTACAAATAATTTTACACTATAGTTGAACTAGCTCTATAAGCTAGTTGAAATAATTTTACACTAGAGTTGAACTAGCTCTATAGCCTAGTACAAATAATTTTACACTATAGTTGAACTAGCTCTATAGCCTAGTACAAATAATTTTACACTAGAGTTGAACTAGCGCTATAGCCTAGTACAAATAATATTACAATAGAGTTGAATTAGCTCTATAGCCTAGTACAAATAATTTTACACTATAGTTGAACTAGCTCTATAAGCTAGTTGAAATAATTTTACACTAGAGTTGAACTAGCTCTATAGCCTAGTACAAATAACTTTACACTAGAGTTGAACTAGCACAATAAGCTAGTTCAAATAATTTTACACTAGAGTTGAACGAGCTCTATAGCCTAGTACAAATAATTTTACACTAGAGTTGAACCAGCTCTATAGCCTAGTAGAAATAATTTTACACTAGAGTTGAACTAGCTCTATAGCCTAGTACAAATAATTTTACACTAGAGTTGAACT
Source organism: Triticum monococcum (assembly GCA_034509565.1). NCBI lineage: Eukaryota > Viridiplantae > Streptophyta > Magnoliopsida > Poales > Poaceae > Triticum > Triticum monococcum. The sequence goes on from CM067847.1 coordinate 751,012,795, forward strand.
AGTTCTATAGCCTAGTACAAATAATTTTACACTATAGTTGAACTAGCTCTATAAGCTAGTTGAAATAATTTTACATTAGAGTTGAACTAGCTCTATAGCCTAGTACAAATAATTTTAAACTAGAGTTGAACTAGTTCTATAGCCTAGTACAAATAATTTTACACTATAGTTGAACTAGCTCTATAAGCTAGTTGAAATAATTTTACATTAGAGTTGAACTAGCTCTATAGCCTAGTACAAATAATTTTACACTATAGTTGAAGTAGCTCTACAGCCTAGTACAAATAATTTTACACTAGAGTTGTACTAGCTCTACAGCCTAGTACAAATAACTTTACACTAGAGTTGAAGTAGCTCTATAGCCTAGTACAAATAACTTTACACTAGAGTTGAATTAGCACTATAAGCTAGTTCAAATAATTTTAAACTAGAGTTGAACTAGCTCTATAGCCTAGTAGAAATAATTTTACACTAGAGTTGAACTAGCTCTATAGCCTAGTACAAATAATTTTACACTAGAGTTGAACTAGTTCTATAGCCTACTACAAATAATTTTAAAATATAGTTGAACTAGCTCTATAAGCTAGTTGAAATAATTTTACACTAGAGTTGAACTAGCTCTATAGCCTAGTACAAATAATTTTACACTATAGTTGAACTAGCTCTATAAGCTAGTTGAAATAATTTTACACTAGAGTTGAACTAGCTCTATAGCCTAGTACAAATAATTTTACACTATAGTTGAACTAGCTCTATAAGCTAGTTGAAATAATTTTACACTAGAGTTGAACTAGCTCTATAGCCTAGTACAAATAACTTTACACTAGAGTTGAACTAGCACAATAAGCTAGTTCAAATAATTTTACACTAGAGTTGAACTAGCTCTATAGCCTAGTAGAAATAATTTTACACTAGAGTTGAACTAGCTCTATAGCCTAGTACAAATAATTTTACACTAGAGTTGAACTAGTTCTATAGCCTAGTACAAATAATTTTACACTATAGTTGAACTAGCTCTATAAGCTAGTTGAAATAATTTTACATTAGAGTTGAACTAGCTCTATAGCCTAGTACAAATAATTTTACACTATAGTTGAACTAGCTCTATAGCCTAGTACAAATAATTTTACACTAGAGTTGGACTAGCTCTACAGCCTAGTACAAATAACTTTACACTAGAGTTGAACTAGCTCTATAGCCTAGTACAAATAACTTTACACTAGAGTTGAACTAGCACTATAAGCTAGTTCAAATAATTTTACACTAGAGTTGAACTAGCTCTATAGCCTAGTAGAAATAATTTTACACTAGAGTTGAACTAGCTCTATAGCCTAGTAGAAATAATTTTACACTAGAGTTGAACCAGCTCTATAGCCTAGTACAAATAATTTTACACTAGAGTTGAACTAGTTCTATAGCCTAGTACAAATAATTTTACACTATAGTTGAACTAGCTCTATAAGCTAGTTGAAATAATTTTACATTAGAGTTGAGCTAGCTCTATAGCCTAGTACAAATAATTTTACACTATAGTTGAACTAGCTCTATAAGCTAGTTGAAATAATTTTACACTACAGTTGAACTAGCTCTATAGCCTAGTACAAATAATTTTACACTATAGTTGAACTTGCTCTATAGCCTAGTACAAATAATTTTACACTAGAGTTGAACTAGCGCTATAGCCTAGTACAAATAATATTACAATAGAGTTGAATTAGCTCTATAGCCTAGTACAAATAATTTTACACTATAGTTGAACTAGCTCTATAAGCTAGTTGAAATAATTTTACACTAGAGTTGAACTAGCTCTATAGCCTAGTACAAATAACTTTACACTAGAGTTGAACTAGCACTATAAGCTAGTTCAAATAATTTTACACTAGAGTTGAACTAGCTCTATAGCCTAGTACAAATAATTTTACACTAGAGTTGATTAGAGTTGAGCTAGCTCTATAGCCTAGTACAAATAATTTTACACTATAGTTGAACTAGCTCTATAAGCTAGTTGAAATAATTTTACATTAGAGTTGAGCTAGCTCTATAGCCTAGTACAAGTAATTTAAAACTATAGTTGAACTAGCTCTATAGCCTAGTACAAATAATTTTACACTAGAGTTTGACTAGCTCTACAGCCTAGTACAAATAACTTTACACTAGAGTTAAACTAGCTCTATAGCCTAGTACAAATAACTTTACATTAGAGTTGAACTAGCACTATAAGCTAGTTCAAATAATTTTACACTAGAGTTGAACTAGCTCTATAGCCTAGTAGAAATAATTTTACACTAGAGTTGAACTAGCTCTATAGCCTAGTACTAATCATTTTACACTAGAGTTGAACTAGTTCTATAGCCTACTACAAATAATTTTACAATATAGTTGAACTAGCTCTATAAGCTAGTTGAAATAATTTTACACTAGAGTTGAACTAGCTCTATAGCCTAGTACAAATAATTTTACACTATAGTTGAACTAGCTCTATAAGCTAGTTGAAATGATTTTACACTAGAGTTGAACTAGCACTATAAGCTAGTTCAAATAATTTTACACTAGAGTTGAAATAGCTCTATAGCCGAGTAGAAATAATTTTACACTAGAGTTGAACTAGCTCTATAGCCTAGTACAAATAATTTTACACTAGAGTTGAACTAGCTCTATAAGCTAGTTGAAATGATTTTACACTAGAGTTGAACTAGCTCTATAGCCTAGTACAAATAATTTTAAACTAGAGTTGAACTAGTTCTATAGCCTAGTACAAATAATTTTACACTATAGTTGAACTAGCTCTATAAGCTAGTTGAAATAATTTTACATTAGAGTTGAACTAGCTCTATACCCTAGTACAAATAATTTTACACTATAGTTGAAGTAGCTCTATAGCCTAGTACAAATAATTTTACACTAGAGTTGGACTAGCTCTACAGCCTAGTACAAATAACTTTACACTAGAGTTGAAGTAGATCTATAGCCTAGTACAAATAACTTTACACTAGAGTTGAACTAGCACTATAAGCTAGTTCAAATAATTTTACACTAGAGTTGAACTAGCTCTATAGCCTAGTAGAAATAATTTTACACTAGAGTTGAACTAGCTCTATAGCCTAGTACAAATAATTTTACACTAGAGTTGAACTAGTTCTATAGCCTACTACAAATAATTTTAAAATATAGTTGAACTAGCTCTATAAGCTAGTTGAAATAATTTTACACTAGAGTTGAACTAGCTCTATAGCCTAGTACAAATAATTTTACACTATAGTTGAACTAGCTCTATAAGCTAGTTGAAATAATTTTACATTAGAGTTGAGCTAGCTCTATAGCCTAGTACAAATAATTTTACACTATAGTTGAACTAGCTCTATAAGCTAGTTGAAATAATTTTACACTACAGTTGAACTAGCTCTATAGCCTAGTACAAATAATTTTACACTATAGTTGAACTAGCTCTATAGCCTAGTAGAAATAATTTTACACTAGAGTTGAACTAGCGCTATAGCCTAGTACAAATAATATTACAATAGAGTTGAATTAGCTCTATAGCCTAGTACAAATAATTTTACACTATAGTTGAACTAGCTCTATAAGCTAGTTGAAATAATTTTACACTAGAGTTGAACTAGCTCTATAGCCTAGTACAAATAACTTTACACTAGAGTTGAACTAGCACTATAAGCTAGTTCAAATAATTTTACACTAGAGTTGAACTAGCTCTATAGCCTAGTACAAATAATTTTACACTAGAGTTGATTAGAGTTGAGCTAGCTCTATAGCCTAGTACAAATAATTTTACACTATAGTTGAACTAGCTCTATAAGCTAGTTGAAATAATTTTACATTAGAGTTGAGCTAGCTCTATAGCCTAGTACAAATAATTTAAAACTATAGTTGAACTAGTTCTATAGCCTAGTACAAATAATTTTACACTAGAGTTTGACTAGCTCTACAGCCTAGTACAAATAACTTTACACTAGAGTTGAACTAGCTCTATAGCCTAGTACAAATAACTTTACATTAGAGTTGAACTAGCACTATAAGCTAGTTCAAATAATTTTACACTAGAGTTGAACTAGCTCTATAGCCTAGTAGAAATAATTTTACACTAGAGTTGAACTAGCTCTATAGCCTAGTACTAATCATTTTACACTAGAGTTGAACTAGTTCTATAGCCTACTACAAATAATTTTACAATATAGTTGAACTAGCTCTATAAGCTAGTTGAAATAATTTTACACTAGAGTTGAACTAGCTCTATAGCCTAGTACAAATAATTTTACACTATAGTTGAACTAGCTCTATAAGCTAGTTGAAATGATTTTACACTAGAGTTGAACTAGCACTATAAGCTAGTTCAAATAATTTTACACTAGAGTTGAAATAGCTCTATAGCCTAGTAGAAATAATTTTACACTAGAGTTGAACTAGCTCTATAGCCTAGTACAAATAATTTTACACTAGAGTTGAACTAGCTCTATAAGCTAGTTGAAATGATTTTACACTAGAGTTGAACTAGCTCTATAGCCTAGTACAAATAATTTTAAACTAGAGTTGAACTAGTTCTATAGCCTAGTACAAATAATTTTACACTATAGTTGAACTAGCTCTATAAGCTAGTTGAAATAATTTTACATTAGAGTTGAACTAGCTCTATAGCCTAGTACAAATAATTTTACACTATAGTTGAAGTAGCTCTATAGCCTAGTACAAATAATTTTACACTAGAGTTGGACTAGCTCTACAGCCTAGTACAAATAACTTTACACTAGAGTTGAAGTAGATCTATAGCCTAGTACAAATAACTTTACACTAGAGTTGAACTAGCACTATAAGCTAGTTCAAATAATTTTACACTAGAGTTGAACTAGCTCTATAGCCTAGTAGAAATAATTTTACACTAGAGTTGAACTAGCTCTATAGCCTAGTACAAATAATTTTACACTAGAGTTGAACTAGTTCTATAGCCTACTACAAATAATTTTAAAATATAGTTGAACTAGCTCTATAAGCTAGTTGAAATAATTTTACACTAGAGTTGAACTAGCTCTATAGCCTAGTACAAATAATTTTACACTATAGTTGAACTAGCTCTATAAGCTAGTTGAAATAATTTTACACTAGAGTTGAACTAGCTCTATAGCCTAGTACAAATAATTTTACACTATAGTTGAACTAGCTCTATAGCCTAGTACAAATAATTTTACACTAGAGTTGAACTAGCGCTATAGCCTAGTACAAATAATATTACAATAGAGTTGAATTAGCTCTATAGCCTAGTATAAATAATTATACACTATAGTTGAACTAGCTCTATAAGCTAGTTGAAATAATTTTACACTAGAGTTGAACTAGCTCTATAGCCTAGTACAAATAATTTTACACTAGAGTTGAACTAGCTCTATAAGCTAGTACAAATAATTTCACACTAGAGTTGAACTAGCTCTATAGCCTAGTACGAATAATTTTACACTAGAGTTGAACTAGCTCTATAAACTAGTACAAATAATTTTACACTAGAGTTGAACTAGCTCTATAGCCTAGTACAAATAATTTTACACTATAGTTGAACTAGCTCTATAAGCTAGTTGAAATGATTTTACACTAGAGTTGAACTAGCACTATAAGCTAGTTCAAATAATTTTACACTAGAGTTGAAATAGCTCTATAGCCTAGTAGAAATAATTTTACACTAGAGTTGAACTAGCTCTATAGCCTAGTACAAATAATTTTACACTAGAGTTGAACTAGCTCTATAAGCTAGTTGAAATGATTTTACACTAGAGTTGAACTAGCTCTATAGCCTAGTACAAATAATTTTAAACTAGAGTTGAACTAGTTCTATAGCCTAGTACAAATAATTTTACACTATAGTTGAACTAGCTCTATAAGCTAGTTGAAATAATTTTACATTAGAGTTGAACTAGCTCTATAGCCTAGTACAAATAATTTTACACTATAGTTGAAGTAGCTCTATAGCCTAGTACAAATAATTTTACACTAGAGTTGGACTAGCTCTACAGCCTAGTACAAATAACTTTACACTAGAGTTGAAGTAGATCTATAGCCTAGTACAAATAACTTTACACTAGAGTTGAACTAGCACTATAAGCTAGTTCAAATAATTTTACACTAGAGTTGAACTAGCTCTATAGCCTAGTAGAAATAATTTTACACTAGAGTTGAACTAGCTCTATAGCCTAGTACAAATAATTTTACACTAGAGTTGAACTAGTTCTATAGCCTACTACAAATAATTTTAAAATATAGTTGAACTAGCTCTATAAGCTAGTTGAAATAATTTTACACTAGAGTTGAACTAGCTCTATAGCCTAGTACAAATAATTTTACACTATAGTTGAACTAGCTCTATAAGCTAGTTGAAATAATTTTACACTAGAGTTGAACTAGCTCTATAGCCTAGTACAAATAATTTTACACTATAGTTGAACTAGCTCTATAGCCTAGTACAAATAATTTTACACTAGAGTTGAACTAGCGCTATAGCCTAGTACAAATAATATTACAATAGAGTTGAATTAGCTCTATAGCCTAGTATAAATAATTATACACTATAGTTGAACTAGCTCTATAAGCTAGTTGAAATAATTTTACACTAGAGTTGAACTAGCTCTATAGCCTAGTACAAATAACTTTACACTAGAGTTGAACTAGCACAATAAGCTAGTTCAAATAATTTTACACTAGAGTTGAACTAGCTCTATAGCCTAGTACAAATAATTTTACACTAGAGTTGAACCAGCTCTATAGCCTAGTAGAAATAATTTTACACTAGAGTTGAACTAGCTCTATAGCCTAGTACAAATAATTTTACACTAGAGTTGAACTAGTTCTATAGCCTAGTACAAATAATTTTACACTATAGTTGAACTAGCTTTATAAGCTAGTTGAAATAATTTTACACTAGAGTTGAACTAGCTCTATAGCCTAGTACAAATAATTTTAAACTAGAGTTGAACTAGTTCTATAGCCTAGTACAAATAATTTTACACTATAGTTGAACTAGCTCTATAAGCTAGTTGAAATAATTTTACATTAGAGTTGAACTAGCTCTATAGCCTAGTACAAATAATTTTACACTAGAGTTGGACTAGCTCTACAGCCTAGTACAAATAACTTTACACTAGAGTTGAAGTAGATCTATAGCCTAGTACAAATAACTTTACACTAGAGTTGAACTAGCACTATAAGCTAGTTCAAATAATTTTACACTAGAGTTGAACTAGCTCTATAGCCTAGTAGAAATAATTTTACACTAGAGTTGAACTAGCTCTATAGCCTAGTACAAATAATTTTACACTAGAGTTGAACTAGTTCTATAGCCTACTACAAATAATTTTAAAATATAGTTGAACTAGCTCTATAAGCTAGTTGAAATAATTTTACACTAGAGTTGAACTAGCTCTATAGCCTAGTACAAATAATTTTACACTATAGTTGAACTAGCTCTATAAGCTAGTTGAAATAATTTTACATTAGAGTTGAGCTAGCTCTATAGCCTAGTACAAATAATTTTACACTATAGTTGAACTAGCTCTATAAGCTAGTTGAAATAATTTTACACTACAGTTGAACTAGCTCTATAGCCTAGTACAAATAATTTTACACTATAGTTGAACTAGCTCTATAGCCTAGTACAAATAATTTTACACTAGAGTTGAACTAGCGCTATAGCCTAGTACAAATAATATTACAATAGATTTGAATTAGCTCTATAGCCTAGTACAAATAATTTTACAATATAGTTGAACTAGCTCTATAAGCTAGTTGAAATAATTTTACACTAGAGTTGAACTAGCTCTATAGCCTAGTACAAATAATTTTACACTATAGTTGAACTAGCTCTATAAGCTAGTTGAAATGATTTTACACTAGAGTTGAACTAGCACTATAAGCTAGTTCAAATAATTTTACACTAGAGTTGAAATAGCTCTATAGCCTAGTAGAAATAATTTTACACTAGAGTTGAACTAGCTCTATAGCCTAGTACAAATAATTTTACACTAGAGTTGAACTAGCTCTATAAGCTAGTTGAAATGATTTTACACTAGAGTTGAACTAGCTCTATAGCCTAGTACAAATAATTTTAAACTAGAGTTGAACTAGTTCTATAGCCTAGTACAAATAATTTTACACTATAGTTGAACTAGCTCTATAAGCTAGTTGAAATAATTTTACATTAGAGTTGAACTAGCTCTATAGCCTAGTACAAATAATTTTACACTATAGTTGAAGTAGCTCTATAGCCTAGTACAAATAATTTTACACTAGAGTTGGACTAGCTCTACAGCCTAGTACAAATAACTTTACACTAGAGTTGAAGTAGATCTATAGCCTAGTACAAATAACTTTACACTAGAGTTGAACTAGCACTATAAGCTAGTTCAAATAATTTTACACTAGAGTTGAACTAGCTCTATAGCCTAGTAGAAATAATTTTACACTAGAGTTGAACTAGCTCTATAGCCTAGTACAAATAATTTTACACTAGAGTTGAACTAGTTCTATAGCCTACTACAAATAATTTTAAAATATAGTTGAACTAGCTCTATAAGCTAGTTGAAATAATTTTACACTAGAGTTGAACTAGCTCTATAGCCTAGTACAAATAATTTTACACTATAGTTGAACTAGCTCTATAAGCTAGTTGAAATAATTTTACACTAGAGTTGAACTAGCTCTATAGCCTAGTACAAATAATTTTACACTATAGTTGAACTAGCTCTATAGCCTAGTACAAATAATTTTACACTAGAGTTGAACTAGCGCTATAGCCTAGTACAAATAATATTACAATAGAGTTGAATTAGCTCTATAGCCTAGTATAAATAATTATACACTATAGTTGAACTAGCTCTATAAGCTAGTTGAAATAATTTTACACTAGAGTTGAACTAGCTCTATAGCCTAGTAGAAATAATTTTACACTAGAGTTGAACTAGCTCTATAGCCTAGTACAAATAATTTTACACTAGAGTTGAACTAGCTCTATAAGCTAGTTGAAATGATTTTACACTAGAGTTGAACTAGCTCTATAGCCTAGTACAAATAATTTTAAACTAGAGTTGAACTAGTTCTATAGCCTAGTACAAATAATTTTACACTATAGTTGAACTAGCTCTATAAGCTAGTTGAAATAATTTTACACTAGAGTTGAACTAGCTCTATAGCCTAGTACAAATAATTTTACACTATAGTTGAACTAGCTCTATAGCCTAGTACAAATAATTTTACACTAGAGTTGAACTAGCGCTATAGCCTAGTACAAATAATATTACAATAGAGTTGAATTAGCTCTATAGCCTAGTATAAATAATTATACACTATAGTTGAACTAGCTCTATAAGCTAGTTGAAATAATTTTACACTAGAGTTGAACTAGCTCTATAGCCTAGTACAAATAACTTTACACTAGAGTTGAACTAGCACAATAAGCTAGTTCAAATAATTTTACACTAGAGTTGAACTAGCTCTATAGCCTAGTACAAATAATTTTACACTAGAGTTGAACCAGCTCTATAGCCTAGTAGAAATAATTTTACACTAGAGTTGAACTAGCTCTATAGCCTAGTACAAATAATTTTACACTATAGTTGAACTAGCTCTATAAGCTAGTTGAAATGATTTTACACTAGAGTTGAACTAGCACTATAAGCTAGTTCAAATAATTTTACACTAGAGTTGAAATAGCTCTATAGCCTAGTAGAAATAATTTTACACTAGAGTTGAACTAGCTCTATAGCCTAGTACAAATAATTTTACACTAGAGTTGAACTAGCTCTATAAGCTAGTTGAAATGATTTTACACTAGAGTTGAACTAGCTCTATAGCCTAGTACAAATAATTTTAAACTAGAGTTGAACTAGTTCTATAGCCTAGTACAAATAATTTTACACTATAGTTGAACTAGCTCTATAAGCTAGTTGAAATAATTTTACACTAGAGTTGAACTAGCTCTATAGCCTAGTACAAATAATTTTACACTATAGTTGAACTAGCTCTATAGCCTAGTACAAATAATTTTACACTAGAGTTGAACTAGCGCTATAGCCTAGTACAAATAATATTACAATAGAGTTGAATTAGCTCTATAGCCTAGTATAAATAATTATACACTATAGTTGAACTAGCTCTATAAGCTAGTTGAAATAATTTTACACTAGAGTTGAACTAGCTCTATAGCCTAGTACAAATAACTTTACACTAGAGTTGAACTAGCACAATAAGCTAGTTCAAATAATTTTACACTAGAGTTGAACTAGCTCTATAGCCTAGTACAAATAATTTTACACTAGAGTTGAACCAGCTCTATAGCCTAGTAGAAATAATTTTACACTAGAGTTGAACTAGCTCTATAGCCTAGTACAAATAATTTTACACTATAGTTGAACTAGCTCTATAAGCTAGTTGAAATGATTTTACACTAGAGTTGAACTAGCACTATAAGCTAGTTCAAATAATTTTACACTAGAGTTGAAATAGCTCTATAGCCTAGTAGAAATAATTTTACACTAGAGTTGAACTAGCTCTATAGCCTAGTACAAATAATTTTACACTAGAGTTGAACTAGCTCTATAAGCTAGTTGAAATGATTTTACACTAGAGTTGAACTAGCTCTATAGCCTAGTACAAATAATTTTAAACTAGAGTTGAACTAGTTCTATAGCCTAGTACAAATAATTTTACACTATAGTTGAACTAGCTCTATAAGCTAGTTGAAATAATTTTACATTAGAGTTGAACTAGCTCTATAGCCTAGTACAAATAATTTTACACTAGTTGAAGTAGCTCTATAGCCTAGTACAAATAATTTTACACTAGAGTTGGACTAGCTCTACAGCCTAGTACAAATAACTTTACACTAGAGTTGAAGTAGATCTATAGCCTAGTACAAATAACTTTACACTAGAGTTGAACTAGCACTATAAGCTAGTTCAAATAATTTTACACTAGAGTTGAACTAGCTCTATAGCCTAGTAGAAATAATTTTACACTAGAGTTGAACTAGCTCTATAGCCTAGTACAAATAATTTTACACTAGAGTTGAACTAGTTCTATAGCCTACTACAAATAATTTTAAAATATAGTTGAACTAGCTCTATAAGCTAGTTGAAATAATTTTACACTAGAGTTGAACTAGCTCTATAGCCTAGTACAAATAATTTTACACTATAGTTGAACTAGCTCTATAAGCTAGTTGAAATAATTTTACACTAGAGTTGAACTAGCTCTATAGCCTAGTACAAATAATTTTACACTATAGTTGAACTAGCTCTATAGCCTAGTACAAATAATTTTACACTAGAGTTGAACTAGCGCTATAGCCTAGTACAAATAATATTACAATAGAGTTGAATTAGCTCTATAGCCTAGTATAAATAATTATACACTATAGTTGAACTAGCTCTATAAGCTAGTTGAAATAATTTTACACTAGAGTTGAACTAGCTCTATAGCCTAGTACAAATAACTTTACACTAGAGTTGAACTAGCACAATAAGCTAGTTCAAATAATTTTACACTAGAGTTGAACTAGCTCTATAGCCTAGTACAAATAATTTTACACTAGAGTTGAACCAGCTCTATAGCCTAGTAGAAATAATTTTACACTAGAGTTGAACTAGCTCTATAGCCTAGTACAAATAATTTTACACTAGAGTTGAACTAGTTCTATAGCCTAGTACAAATAATTTTACACTATAGTTGAACTAGCTCTATAAGCTAGTTGAAATAATTTTACACTAGAGTTGAACTAGCTCTATAGCCTAGTACAAATAATTTTAAACTAGAGTTGAACTAGTTCTATAGCCTAGTACAAATAATTTTACACTATAGTTGAACTAGCTCTATAAGCTAGTTGAAATAATTTTACATTAGAGTTGAACTAGCTCTATAGCCTAGTACAAATAATTTTACACTAGAGTTGGACTAGCTCTACAGCCTAGTACAAATAACTTTACACTAGAGTTGAAGTAGATCTATAGCCTAGTACAAATAACTTTACACTAGAGTTGAACTAGCACTATAAGCTAGTTCAAATAATTTTACACTAGAGTTGAACTAGCTCTATAGCCTAGTAGAAATAATTTTACACTAGAGTTGAACTAGCTCTATAGCCTAGTACAAATAATTTTACACTAGAGTTGAACTAGTTCTATAGCCTACTACAAATAATTTTAAAATATAGTTGAACTAGCTCTATAAGCTAGTTGAAATAATTTTACACTAGAGTTGAACTAGCTCTATAGCCTAGTACAAATAATTTTACACTATAGTTGAACTAGCTCTATAAGCTAGTTGAAATAATTTTACATTAGAGTTGAGCTAGCTCTATAGCCTAGTACAAATAATTTTACACTATAGTTGAACTAGCTCTATAAGCTAGTTGAAATAATTTTACACTACAGTTGAACTAGCTCTATAGCCTAGTACAAATAATTTTACACTATAGTTGAACTAGCTCTATAGCCTAGTACAAATAATTTTACACTAGAGTTGAACTAGCGCTATAGCCTAGTACAAATAATATTACAATAGATTTGAATTAGCTCTATAGCCTAGTACAAATAATTTTACAATATAGTTGAACTAGCTCTATAAGCTAGTTGAAATAATTTTACACTAGAGTTGAACTAGCTCTATAGCCTAGTACAAATAATTTTACACTATAGTTGAACTAGCTCTATAAGCTAGTTGAAATGATTTTACACTAGAGTTGAACTAGCACTATAAGCTAGTTCAAATAATTTTACACTAGAGTTGAAATAGCTCTATAGCCTAGTAGAAATAATTTTACACTAGAGTTGAACTAGCTCTATAGCCTAGTACAAATAATTTTACACTAGAGTTGAACTAGCTCTATAAGCTAGTTGAAATGATTTTACACTAGAGTTGAACTAGCTCTATAGCCTAGTACAAATAATTTTAAACTAGAGTTGAACTAGTTCTATAGCCTAGTACAAATAATTTTACACTATAGTTGAACTAGCTCTATAAGCTAGTTGAAATAATTTTACATTAGAGTTGAACTAGCTCTATAGCCTAGTACAAATAATTTTACACTATAGTTGAAGTAGCTCTATAGCCTAGTACAAATAATTTTACACTAGAGTTGGACTAGCTCTACAGCCTAGTACAAATAACTTTACACTAGAGTTGAAGTAGATCTATAGCCTAGTACAAATAACTTTACACTAGAGTTGAACTAGCACTATAAGCTAGTTCAAATAATTTTACACTAGAGTTGAACTAGCTCTATAGCCTAGTAGAAATAATTTTACACTAGAGTTGAACTAGCTCTATAGCCTAGTACAAATAATTTTACACTAGAGTTGAACTAGTTCTATAGCCTACTACAAATAATTTTAAAATATAGTTGAACTAGCTCTATAAGCTAGTTGAAATAATTTTACACTAGAGTTGAACTAGCTCTATAGCCTAGTACAAATAATTTTACACTATAGTTGAACTAGCTCTATAAGCTAGTTGAAATAATTTTACACTAGAGTTGAACTAGCTCTATAGCCTAGTACAAATAATTTTACACTATAGTTGAACTAGCTCTATAGCCTAGTACAAATAATTTTACACTAGAGTTGAACTAGCGCTATAGCCTAGTACAAATAATATTACAATAGAGTTGAATTAGCTCTATAGCCTAGTATAAATAATTATACACTATAGTTGAACTAGCTCTATAAGCTAGTTGAAATAATTTTACACTAGAGTTGAACTAGCTCTATAGCCTAGTACAAATAACTTTACACTAGAGTTGAACTAGCACAATAAGCTAGTTCAAATAATTTTACACTAGAGTTGAACTAGCTCTATAGCCTAGTACAAATAATTTTACACTAGAGTTGAACCAGCTCTATAGCCTAGTAGAAATAATTTTACACTAGAGTTGAACTAGCTCTATAGCCTAGTACAAATAATTTTACACTATAGTTGAACTAGCTCTATAAGCTAGTTGAAATGATTTTACACTAGAGTTGAACTAGCACTATAAGCTAGTTCAAATAATTTTACACTAGAGTTGAAATAGCTCTATAGCCTAGTAGAAATAATTTTACACTAGAGTTGAACTAGCTCTATAGCCTAGTACAAATAATTTTACACTAGAGTTGAACTAGCTCTATAAGCTAGTTGAAATGATTTTACACTAGAGTTGAACTAGCTCTATAGCCTAGTACAAATAATTTTAAACTAGAGTTGAACTAGTTCTATAGCCTAGTACAAATAATTTTACACTATAGTTGAACTAGCTCTATAAGCTAGTTGAAATAATTTTACATTAGAGTTGAACTAGCTCTATAGCCTAGTACAAATAATTTTACACTATAGTTGAAGTAGCTCTATAGCCTAGTACAAATAATTTTACACTAGAGTTGGACTAGCTCTACAGCCTAGTACAAATAACTTTACACTAGAGTTGAAGTAGATCTATAGCCTAGTACAAATAACTTTACACTAGAGTTGAACTAGCACTATAAGCTAGTTCAAATAATTTTACACTAGAGTTGAACTAGCTCTATAGCCTAGTAGAAATAATTTTACACTAGAGTTGAACTAGCTCTATAGCCTAGTACAAATAATTTTACACTAGAGTTGAACTAGTTCTATAGCCTACTACAAATAATTTTAAAATATAGTTGAACTAGCTCTATAAGCTAGTTGAAATAATTTTACACTAGAGTTGAACTAGCTCTATAGCCTAGTACAAATAATTTTACACTATAGTTGAACTAGCTCTATAAGCTAGTTGAAATAATTTTACACTAGAGTTGAACTAGCTCTATAGCCTAGTACAAATAATTTTACACTATAGTTGAACTAGCTCTATAGCCTAGTACAAATAATTTTACACTAGAGTTGAACTAGCGCTATAGCCTAGTACAAATAATATTACAATAGAGTTGAATTAGCTCTATAGCCTAGTATAAATAATTATACACTATAGTTGAACTAGCTCTATAAGCTAGTTGAAATAATTTTACACTAGAGTTGAACTAGCTCTATAGCCTAGTACAAATAACTTTACACTAGAGTTGAACTAGCACAATAAGCTAGTTCAAATAATTTTACACTAGAGTTGAACTAGCTCTATAGCCTAGTACAAATAATTTTACACTAGAGTTGAACCAGCTCTATAGCCTAGTAGAAATAATTTTACACTAGAGTTGAACTAGCTCTATAGCCTAGTACAAATAATTTTACACTAGAGTTGAACTAGTTCTATAGCCTAGTACAAATAATTTTACACTATAGTTGAACTAGCTCTATAAGCTAGTTGAAATAATTTTACACTAGAGTTGAACTAGCTCTATAGCCTAGTACAAATAATTTTAAACTAGAGTTGAACTAGTTCTATAGCCTAGTACAAATAATTTTACACTATAGTTGAACTAGCTCTATAAGCTAGTTGAAATAATTTTACATTAGAGTTGAACTAGCTCTATAGCCTAGTACAAATAATTTTACACTAGAGTTGGACTAGCTCTACAGCCTAGTACAAATAACTTTACACTAGAGTTGAAGTAGATCTATAGCCTAGTACAAATAACTTTACACTAGAGTTGAACTAGCACTATAAGCTAGTTCAAATAATTTTACACTAGAGTTGAACTAGCTCTATAGCCTAGTAGAAATAATTTTACACTAGAGTTGAACTAGCTCTATAGCCTAGTAAAAATAATTTTACACTAGAGTTGAACTAGTTCTATAGCCTACTACAAATAATTTTAAAATATAGTTGAACTAGCTCTATAAGCTAGTTGAAATAATTTTACACTAGAGTTGAACTAGCTCTATAGCCTAGTACAAATAATTTTACACTATAGTTGAACTAGCTCTATAAGCTAGTTGAAATAATTTTACATTAGAGTTGAGCTAGCTCTATAGCCTAGTACAAATAATTTTACACTATAGTTGAACTAGCTCTATAAGCTAGTTGAAATAATTTTACACTACAGTTGAACTAGCTCTATAGCCTAGTACAAATAATTTTACACTATAGTTGAACTAGCTCTATAGCCTAGTACAAATAATTTTACACTAGAGTTGAACTAGCGCTATAGCCTAGTACAAATAATATTACAATAGATTTGAATTAGCTCTATAGCCTAGTACAAATAATTTTACACTATAGTTGAACTAGCTCTATAAGCTAGTTGAAATAATTTTACACTAGAGTTGAACTAGCTCTATAGCCTAGTACAAATAACTTTACACTAGAGTTGAACTAGCACTATAAGCTAGTTCAAATAATTTTACACTAGAGTTGAACTAGCTCTATAGCCTAGTACAAATAATTTTAAACTAGAGTTGAACTAGTTCTATAGCCTAGTACAAATAATTTTACACTATAGTTGAACTAGCTCTATAAGCTAGTTGAAATAATTTTACATTAGAGTTGAGCTAGCTCCATAGCCTAGTACAAATAATTTAAAACTATAGTTGAACTAGTTCTATAGCCTAGTACAAATAATTTTACACTAGAGTTTGACTAGCTCTACAGCCTAGTACAAATAACTTTACACTAGAGTTGAACTAGCTCTATAGCCTAGTACAAATAACTTTACATTAGAGTTGTACTAGCACTATAAGCTAGTTCAAATAATTTTACACTAGAGTTGAACTAGCTCTATAGCCTAGTAGAAATAATTTTACACTAGAGTTGAACTAGCTCTATAGCCTAGTACTAATCATTTTACACTAGAGTTGAACTAGTTCTATAGCCTACTACAAATAATTTTACAATATAGTTGAA
This sequence comes from Triticum monococcum, assembly GCA_034509565.1. NCBI lineage: Eukaryota > Viridiplantae > Streptophyta > Magnoliopsida > Poales > Poaceae > Triticum > Triticum monococcum. The sequence goes on from CM067847.1 coordinate 751,029,575, forward strand.
CTAGCTCTATAAGCTAGTTGAAATAATTTTACACTAGAGTTGAACTAGCTCTATAGCCTAGTACAAATAATTTTACACTATAGTTGAACTAGCTCTATAAGCTAGTTGAAATGATTTTACACTAGAGTTGAACTAGCACTATAAGCTAGTTCAAATAATTTTACACTAGAGTTGAAATAGCTCTATAGCCTAGTAGAAATAATTTTACACTAGAGTTGAACTAGCTCTATAGCCTAGTACAAATAATTTTACACTAGAGTTGAACTAGCTCTATAAGCTAGTTGAAATGATTTTACACTAGAGTTGAACTAGCTCTATAGCCTAGTACAAATAATTTTAAACTAGAGTTGAACTAGTTCTATAGCCTAGTACAAATAATTTTACACTATAGTTGAACTAGCTCTATAAGCTAGTTGAAATAATTTTACATTAGAGTTGAACTAGCTCTATAGCCTAGTACAAATAATTTTACACTATAGTTGAAGTAGCTCTATAGCCTAGTACAAATAATTTTACACTAGAGTTGGACTAGCTCTACAGCCTAGTACAAATAACTTTACACTAGAGTTGAAGTAGATCTATAGCCTAGTACAAATAACTTTACACTAGAGTTGAACTAGCACTATAAGCTAGTTCAAATAATTTTACACTAGAGTTGAACTAGCTCTATAGCCTAGTAGAAATAATTTTACACTAGAGTTGAACTAGCTCTATAGCCTAGTACAAATAATTTTACACTAGAGTTGAACTAGTTCTATAGCCTACTACAAATAATTTTAAAATATAGTTGAACTAGCTCTATAAGCTAGTTGAAATAATTTTACACTAGAGTTGAACTAGCTCTATAGCCTAGTACAAATAATTTTACACTATAGTTGAACTAGCTCTATAAGCTAGTTGAAATAATTTTACACTAGAGTTGAACTAGCTCTATAGCCTAGTACAAATAATTTTACACTATAGCTGAACTAGCTCTATAGCCTAGTACAAATAATTTTACACTAGAGTTGAACTAGCGCTATAGCCTAGTACAAATAATATTACAATAGAGTTGAATTAGCTCTATAGCCTAGTATAAATAATTTTACACTATAGTTGAACTAGCTCTATAAGCTAGTTGAAATAATTTTACACTAGAGTTGAACTAGCTCTATAGCCTAGTACAAATAACTTTACACTAGAGTTGAACTAGCACAATAAGCTAGTTCAAATAATTTTACACTAGAGTTGAACTAGCTCTATAGCCTAGTACAAATAATTTTACACTAGAGTTGAACCAGCTCTATAGCCTAGTAGAAATAATTTTACACTAGAGTTGAACTAGCTCTATAGCCTAGTACAAATAATTTTACACTGGAGTTGAACTAGTTCTATAGCCTAGTACAAATAATTTTACACTATAGTTGAACTAGCTCTATAAGCTAGTTGAAATAATTTTACACTAGAGTTGAACTAGCTCTATAGCCTAGTACAAATAATTTTAAACTAGAGTTGAACTAGTTCTATAGCCTAGTACAAATAATTTTACACTATAGTTGAACTAGCTCTATAAGCTAGTTGAAATAATTTTACATTAGAGTTGAACTAGTTCTATAGCCTAGTACAAATAATTTTACACTATAGTTGAAGTAGCTCTATAGCCTAGTACAAATAATTTTACACTAGCGTTGGACTAGCTCTACAGCCTAGTACAAATAACTTTACACTAGAGTTGAAGTAGCTCTATAGCCTAGTACAAATAACTTTACACTAGAGTTGAACTAGCACTATAAGCTAGTTCAAATAATTTTACACTAGAGTTGAACTAGCTCTATAGCCTAGTAGAAATAATTTTACACTAGAGTTGAACTAGGTCCATAGCCTAGTACAAATAATTTTACACTAGAGTTGAACTAGTTCTATAGCCTACTACAAATAATTTTAAAATATAGTTGAACTAGCTCTATAAGCTAGTTGAAATAATTTTACACTAGAGTTGAACTAGCTCTATAGCCTAGTACAAATAATTTTACACTATAGTTGAACTAGCTCTATAAGCTAGTTGAAATAATTTTACACTAGAGTTGAACTAGCTCTATAGCCTAGTACAAATAATTTTACACTATAGTTGAACTAGCTCTATAGCCTAGTACAAATAATTTTACACTAGAGTTGAACTAGCGCTATAGCCTAGTACAAATAATATTACAATAGAGTTGAATTAGCTCTATAGCCTAGTACAAATAATTTTACACTATAGTTAAACTAGCTCTATAAGCTAGTTGAAATAATTTTACACTAGAGTTGAACTAGCTCTATAGCCTAGTACAAATAACTTTACACTAGAGTTGAACTAGCACAATAAGCTAGTTCAAATAATTTTACACTAGAGTTGAACTAGCTCTATAGCCTAGTACAAATAATTTTACACAAGAGTTGAACCATCTCTATAGCCTAGTTGAAATAATTTTACACTAGAGTTGAACTAGCTCTATAGCCTAGTACTAATCATTTTACACTAGAGTTGAACTAGTTCTATAGCCTACTACAAATAATTTTACAATATAGTTGAACTAGCTCTATAAGCTAGTTGTAATAATTTTACACTAGAGTTGAACTAGCTCTATAGCCTAGTACAAATAATTTTACACTATAGTTGAACTAGCTCTATAAGCTAGTTGAAATGATTTTACACTAGAGTTGAACTAGCACTATAAGCTAGTTCAAATAATTTTACACTAGAGTTGAAATAGCTCTATAGCCTAGTAGAAATAATTTTACACTAGAGTTGAACTAGCTCTATAGCCTAGTACAAATAATTTTACACTAGAGTTGAACTAGCTCTATAAGCTAGTTGAAATGATTTTACACTAGAGTTGAACTAGCTCTATAGCCTAGTACAAATAATTTTAAACTAGAGTTGAACTAGTTCTATAGCCTAGTACAAATAATTTTACACTATAGTTGAACTAGCTCTATAAGCTAGTTGAAATAATTTTACATTAGAGTTGAACTAGCTCTATAGCCTAGTACAAATAATTTACACTATAGTTGAAGTAGCTCTATAGCCTAGTACAAATAATTTTACACTAGAGTTGGACTAGCTCTACAGCCTAGTACAAATAACTTTACACTAGAGTTGAAGTAGATCTATAGCCTAGTACAAATAACTTTACACTAGAGTTGAACTAGCACTATAAGCTAGTTCAAATAATTTTACACTAGAGTTGAACTAGCTCTATAGCCTAGTAGAAATAATTTTACACTAGAGTTGAACTAGCTCTATAGCCTAGTACAAATAATTTTACACTAGAGTTGAACTAGTTCTATAGCCTACTACAAATAATTTTAAAATATAGTTGAACTAGCTCTATAAGCTAGTTGAAATAATTTTACACTAGAGTTGAACTAGCTCTATAGCCTAGTACAAATAATTTTACACTATAGTTGAACTAGCTCTATAAGCTAGTTGAAATAATTTTACACTAGAGTTGAACTAGCTCTATAGCCTAGTACAAATAATTTTACACTATAGTTGAACTAGCTCTATAGCCTAGTACAAATAATTTTACACTAGAGTTGAACTAGCGCTATAGCCTAGTACAAATAATATTACAATAGAGTTGAATTAGCTCTATAGCCTAGTATAAATAATTTTACACTATAGTTGAACTAGCTCTATAAGCTAGTTGAAATAATTTTACACTAGAGTTGAACTAGCTCTATAGCCTAGTACAAATAACTTTACACTAGAGTTGAACTAGCACAATAAGCTAGTTCAAATAATTTTACACTAGAGTTGAACTAGCTCTATAGCCTAGTACAAATAATTTTACACTAGAGTTGAACCAGCTCTATAGCCTAGTAGAAATAATTTTACACTAGAGTTGAACTAGCTCTATAGCCTAGTACAAATAATTTTACACTAGAGTTGAACTAGTTCTATAGCCTAGTACAAATAATTTTACACTATAGTTGAACTAGCTCTATAAGCTAGTTGAAATAATTTTACACTAGAGTTGAACTAGCTCTATAGCCTAGTACAAATAATTTTAAACTAGAGTTGAACTAGTTCTATAGCCTAGTACAAATAATTTTACACTATAGTTGAACTAGCTCTATAAGCTAGTTGAAATAATTTTACATTAGAGTTGAACTAGCTCTATAGCCTAGTACAAATAATTTTACACTATAGTTGAAGTAGCTCTATAGCCTAGTACAAATAATTTTACACTAGCGTTGGACTAGCTCTACAGCCTAGTACAAATAACTTTACACTAGAGTTGAAGTAGCTCTATAGCCTGGTACAAATAACTTTACACTAGAGTTGAACTAGCACTATAAGCTAGTTCAAATAATTTTACACTAGAGTTGAACTAGCTCTATAGACTAGTAGAAATAATTTTACACTAGAGTTGAACTAGGTCTATAGCCTAGTACAAATAATTTTACACTAGAGTTGAACTAGTTCTATAGCCTACTACAAATAATTTTAAAATATAGTTGAACTAGCTCTATAAGCTAGTTGAAATAATTTTACACTAGAGTTGAACTAGCTCTATAGCCTAGTACAAATAACTTTACACTATAGTTGAACTAGCTCTATAAGCTAGTTGAAATAATTTTACACTAGAGTTGAACTAGCTCTATAGCCTAGTACAAATAATTTTACACTATAGTTGAACTAGCTCTATAGCCTAGTACAAATAATTTTACACTAGAGTTGAACTAGCGCTATAGCCTAGTACAAATAATATTACAATAGAGTTGAATTAGCTCTATAGCCTAGTACAAATAATTTTACACTATAGTTAAACTAGCGCTATAGCCTAGTACAAATAATATTACAATAGAGTTGAATTAGCTCTATAGCCTAGTACAAATAAGTTTACACTATAGTTAAACTAGCTCTATAAGCTAGTTGAAATAATTTTACACTAGAGTTGGACTAGCTCTACAGCCTAGTACAAATAATTTTACACTAGAGTTGAACTAGCTCTATAGCCTAGTACAAATAACTTTACACTATAGTTAAACTAGCTCTATAAGCTAGTTGAAATAATTTTACACTAGAGTTGAACTAGCTCTATAGCCTAGTACAAATAATTTTACACTATAGTTGAACTAGCTCTATAGCCTAGTACAAATAATTTTACACTAGAGTTGAATTAGCTCTATAGCCTAGTACAAATAATTTTACACTATAGTTGAACTAGCTCTATAAGCTAGTTGAAATAATTTTACACTAGAGTTGAACTAGCTCTATAGCCTAGTACAAATAATTTTACACTAGAGTTGAACTAGCTCTATAGCCTAGTACAAATAATTTTACACTATAGTTGAACTAGCTCTATAAGCTAGTTGAAATAATTTTACACTAGAGTTGAACTAGCTCTATAGCCTAGTACAAATAATTTTACACTATAGTTGAACTAGCTCTATAGCCTAGTACAAATAATTTTACACTAGAGTTGAACTAGCTCTATAGCCTAGTACAAATAATTTTACACTATAGTTGAACTAGCTCTATAGCCTAGTACAAATAATTTTACACTAGAGTTGAACTAGCGCTATAGCCTAGTACAAATAATATTACAATAGAGTTGAATTAGCTCTATAGCCTAGTACAAATAATTTTACACTATAGTTAAACTAGCTCTATGAGCTAGTTGAAATAATTTTACACTAGAGTTGGACTAGCTCTACAGCCTAGTACAAATAATTTTACACTAGAGTTGAACTAGCTCTATAGCCTAGTACAAATAACTTTACACTATAGTTAAACTAGCTCTATAAGCTAGTTGAAATAATTTTACACTAGAGTTGAACTAGCTCTATAGCCTAGTACAAATAATTTTACACTATAGTTGAACTAGCTCTATAGCCTAGTACAAATAATTTTACACTAGAGTTGAACTAGCGCTATAGCCTAGTACAAATAATTTTACAATAGAGTTCAACTAGCTCTATAAGCTAGTACAAATAATTTTACACTAGAGTTGAACTAGCTCTATAGCCTAGTACAAATAATTTCACACTAGAGTTGAACTAGCTCTATAGCCTAGTAGAAATAATTTTACACTAGAGTTGAACTAGCTCTATAGCCTAGTACTAATCATTTTACACTAGAGTTGAACTAGTTATATAGCCTACTACAAATAATTTTACAATATAGTTGAACTAGCTCTATAAGCTAGTTGAAATAATTTTACACTAGAGTTGAACTAGCTCTATAGCCTAGTACAAATAATTTTACACTATAGTTGAACTAGCTCTATAAGCTAGTTGAAATGATTTTACACTAGAGTTGAACTAGCTCTATAGCCTAGTACAAATAATTTTACACTATAGTTGAACTAGCTCTATAGCCTAGTACAAATAATTTTACACTAGAGTTGAACTAGCGCTATAGCCTACTACAAATAATTTTACAATAGAGTTCAACTAGCTCTATAAGCTAGTACAAATAATTTTACACTAGAGTTGAACTAGCTCTATCAGCTAGTACAAATAATTTTACACCATAGTTGAACTAGCTCTGTAGCCTAGAACAAATAATTTTACACTATAGTTGAACTAGATCTATAGCCAAGTACAAATAATTTTACGCTAGAGTTGAACTAGCTCTATAGCCTAGTACAAATAATTTTACTCTAGAGTTGAACTAGCTCTATAAGCTAGTACAAATAATTTCACACTAGAGTTGAACTAGCTCTATAGCCTAGTAGAAATAATTTTACACTAGAGTTGAACTAGCTCTATAGCCTAGTACTAATCATTTTACACTAGAGTTGAACTAGTTCTATAGCCTACTACAAATAATTTTACAATATAGTTGAACTAGCTCTATAAGCTAGTTGAAATAATTTTACACTAGAGTTGAACTAGCTCTATAGCCTAGTACAAATAATTTTACACTATAGTTGAACTAGCTCTATAAGCTAGTTGAAATGATTTTACACTAGAGTTGAACTAGCTCTATAGCCTAGTACAAATAATTTTACACTATAGTTGAACTAGCTCTATAGCCTAGTACAAATAATTTTACACTAGAGTTGAACTAGCGCTATAGCCTAGTACAAATAATTTTACAATAGAGTTCAACTAGCTCTATAAGCTAGTACAAATAATTTTACACTACAGTTGAACTAGCTCTATAGCCTAGTACAAATAATTTTACACTAGAGTTGAATTAGCTCTATAGCCTAGTACAAATAATTTTACACTATAGTTGAACTCGCTCTATAAGGGAGTTGAAATAATTTTACACTAGAGTTGAACTAGCTCTATAGCCTAGTACAAATAATTTTACACTAGAGTTGAACTAGCTCTATAGCCTAGTACAAATAATTTTACACTAGAGTTGAACTAGCTCTATAAGCTAGTACAAATAATTTTACACTAGAGTTGAACTAGCTCTATAGCCTAGTACAAATAATTTTACACTAGAGTTGAACTAGCTCTATCAGCTAGTAAAAATAATTTTACACTATAGTTGAACTAGCTCTGTAGCCTAGTACAAATAATTTTACACTATAGTTGAACTAGATCTTTAGCCAAGTACAAATAATTTTACGCTAGAGTTGAACTAGCTCTATAGCCTAGTACAAATAATTTTACTCTAGAGTTGAACTAGCTCTATAAGCTAGTATAAATAATTTCACACTAGAGTTGAACTAGCTCTATAGCCTAGTACAAATAATTTTACACTATAGTTGAACTAGCTCTATAAGCTAGTTGAAATAATTTTACACTAGAGTTGAACTAGCTCTATAGCCTAGTACAAATAATTTTACACTATAGTTGAACTAGCTCTATAAGCTAGTTGAAATAATTTTACACTAGAGTTGAACTAGCTCTATAGCCTAGTAAAAATAATTTTACACTAGAGTTCAACTAGCTCTATAAGCTAGTACAAATAATTTTACACTAGAGTTGAACTAGCTCTATAGCCTAGTACAAATAATTTTACACTAGAGTTGAACTAGCTCTATCAGCTAGTACAAATAATTTTACACTATAGTTGAACTAGCTCTATAGCCTAGTACAAATAATTTTACACTAGAGTTGAACTAGCTCTATAGCCTAGTACAAATAATTTTACAATATAGTTGAACTAGCTCTATAAGCTAGTTCAAATAATTTTACACTAGAGTTGGACTAGCTCTACAGCCTAGTACAAATAATTTTACACTAGAGTTGAACTAGCTCTATAGCCTAGTACAAATAACTTTACACTATAGTTAAACTAGCTCTATAAGCTAGTTGAAATAATTTTACACTAGAGTTGAACTAGCTCTATAGCCTAGTACAAATAATTTTACACTATAGTTGAACTAGCTCTATAGCCTAGTACAAATAATTTTACACTAGAGTTGAACTAGCGCTATAGCCTAGTACAAATAATTTTACAATAGAGTTCAACTAGCTCTATAAGCTAGTACAAATAATTTTACACTAGAGTTGAACTAGCTCTATAGCCTAGTACAAATAATTTTACACTAGAGTTGAGTTAGCTCTATAGCCTAGTACAAATAATTTTACACTATAGTTGAACTCGCTCTATAAGGTAGTTGAAATAATTTTACACTAGAGTTGAACTAGCTCTATAGCCTAGTACAAATAATTTTACACTAGAGTTGAACTAGCTCTATAGCCTAGTAAAATAATTTTACACTAGAGTTGAACTAGCTCTATAAGCTAGTACAAATAATTGCACACTAGAGTTGAACTAGCTCTATAGCCTGGTAGAAATAATTTTACACTAGAGTTGAACTAGCTCTATAGCCTAGTACTAATCATTTTACACTAGAGTTGAACGAGTTCTATAGCCTACTACAAATAATTTTACAATATAGTTGAACTAGCTCTATAAGCTAGTTGAAATAATTTTACACTAGAGTTGAACTAGCTCTATAGCCTAGTACAAATAATTTTACACTATAGTTGAACTAGCTCTATAAGCTAGTTGAAATGATTTTACACTAGAGTTGAACTAGCTCTATAGCCTAGTACAAATAATTTTACACTATAGTTGAACTAGCTCTATAGCCTAGTACAAATAATTTTACACTAGAGTTGAACTAGCGCTATAGCCTACTACAAATAATTTTACAATAGAGTTCAACTAGCTCTATAAGCTAGTACAAATAATTTTACACTAGAGTTGAACTAGCTCTATAGCCTAGTACAAATAATTTTACACTAGAGTTGAATTAGCTCTATAGCCTAGTACAAATAATTTTACACTAGAGTTGAACTAGCTCTATAGCCTAGTACAAATAATTTTACACTAGAGTTGAACTAGCTCTATAGCCTAGTACAAATAATTTTACACTAGAGTTGAACTAGCTCTATAAGCTAGTACAAATAATTTTACACTAGAGTTGAACTAGCTCTATAGCCTAGTACAAATAATTTTACACTAGAGTTGAACTAGCTCTATCAGCTAGTAAAAATAATTTTACACTATAGTTGAACTAGCTCTGTAGCCTAGTACAAATAATTTTACACTATAGTTGAACTAGATCTTTAGCCAAGTACAAATAATTTTACGCTATGGTTGAACTAGCTCTATAGCCTAGTACAAATAATTTTACTCTAGAGTTGAACTAGCTCTATAAGCTAGTATAAATAATTTCACACTAGAGTTGAAGTAGCTCTATAGCCTAGTACAAATAATTTTACACTATAGTTGAACTAGCTCTATAAGCTAGTTGAAATAATTTTACACTAGAGTTGAACTAGCTCTATAGCCTAGTACAAATAATTTTACACTATAGTTGAACTAGCTCTATAAGCTAGTTGAAATAATTTTACACTAGAGTTGAACTAGCTCTATAGCCTAGTAAAAATAATTTTACACTAGAGTTCAACTAGCTCTATAAGCTAGTACAAATAATTTTACACTAGAGTTGAACTAGCTCTATAGCCTAGTACAAATAATTTTACACTAGAGTTGAACTAGCTCTATAAGCTAGTACAAATAATTTTACACTAGAGTTGAACTAGCTCCATAGCCTAGTACAAATAATTTTACACTAGAGTTGAACTAGCTCTATAGCCTAGTACAAATAATTTTACACTAGAGTTGAACTAGCTCTATCAGCTAGTACAAATAATTTTACACTATAGTTGGACTAGCTCTACAGCCTAGTACAAATAATTTTACACTAGAGTTGAACTAGCTCTATAGCCTAGTACAAATAATTTTACAATATAGTTGAACTAGCTCTATAAGCTAGTTCAAATAATTTTACACTAGAGTTGGACTAGCTCTACAGCCTAGTACAAATAATTTTACACTAGAGTTGAACTAGCTCTATAGCCTAGTACAAATAACTTTACACTATAGTTGAACTAGCTCTATAAGCTAGTTGAAATAATTTTACACTAGAGTTGAACTAGCTCTATAGCCTAGTACAAATAATTTTACACTAGAGTTGAACTAGCTCTATAACCTAGTACAAATAATTTTACACTAGAGTTGAACTACCTCTATAGCCTAGTACAAATAATTTTACACTAGAGTTGAACTAGCTCTATAGCCTAGTACTAATCATTTTACACTAGAGTTGAATGAGTTCTATAGCCTACTACAAATAATTTTACAATATAGTTGAACTAGCTCTATAAGCTAGTTGAAATAATTTTACACTAGAGTTGAACTAGCTCTATAGCCTAGTACAAATAATTTTACACTATAGTTGAACTAGCTCTATAAGCTAGTTGAAATGATTTTACACTAGAGTTGAACTAGCTCTATAGCCTAGTACAAATAATTTTACACTATAGTTGAACTAGCTCTATAGCCTAGTACAAATAATTTTACACTAGAGTTGAACTAGCGCTATAGCCTACTACAAATAATTTTACAATAGAGTTCAACTAGCTCTATAAGCTAGTACAAATAATTTTACACTAGAGTTGAACTAGCTCTATAGCCTAGTACAAATAATTTTACACTAGAGTTGAATTAGCTCTATAGCCTAGTACAAATAATTTTACACTAGAGTTGAACTAGCTCTATAGCCTAGTACAAATAATTTTACACTAGAGTTGAACTAGCTCTATAGCCTAGTACAAATAATTTTACACTAGAGTTGAACTAGCTCTATAAGCTAGTACAAATAATTTTACACTAGAGTTGAACTAGCTCTATAGCCTAGTACAAATAATTTTACACTAGAGTTGAACTAGCTCTATCAGCTAGTAAAAATAATTTTACACTATAGTTGAACTAGCTCTGTAGCCTAGTACAAATAATTTTACACTATAGTTGAACTAGATCTTTAGCCAAGTACAAATAATTTTACGCTATGGTTGAACTAGCTCTATAGCCTAGTACAAATAATTTTACTCTAGAGTTGAACTAGCTCTATAAGCTAGTATAAATAATTTCACACTAGAGTTGAACTAGCTCTATAGCCTAGTACAAATAATTTTACACTATAGTTGAACTAGCTCTATAAGCTAGTTGAAATAATTTTACACTAGAGTTGAACTAGCTCTATAGCCTAGTACAAATAATTTTACACTATAGTTGAACTAGCTCTATAAGCTAGTTGAAATAATTTTACACTAGAGTTGAACTAGCTCTATAGCCTAGTAAAAATAATTTTACACTAGAGTTCAACTAGCTCTATAAGCTAGTACAAATAATTTTACACTAGAGTTGAACTAGCTCTATAGCCTAGTACAAATAATTTTACACTAGAGTTGAACTAGCTCTATAAGCTAGTACAAATAATTTTACACTAGAGTTGAACTAGCTCCATAGCCTAGTACAAATAATTTTACACTAGAGTTGAACTAGCTCTATAGCCTAGTACAAATAATTTTACACTAGAGTTGAACTAGCTCTATCAGCTAGTACAAATAATTTTACACTATAGTTGGACTAGCTCTACAGCCTAGTACAAATAATTTTACACTAGAGTTGAACTAGCTCTATAGCCTAGTACAAATAATTTTACAATATAGTTGAACTAGCTCTATAAGCTAGTTCAAATAATTTTACACTAGAGTTGGACTAGCTCTACAGCCTAGTACAAATAATTTTACACTAGAGTTGAACTAGCTCTATAGCCTAGTACAAATAACTTTACACTATAGTTGAACTAGCTCTATAAGCTAGTTGAAATAATTTTACACTAGAGTTGAACTAGCTCTATAGCCTAGTACAAATAATTTTACACTAGAGTTGAACTAGCTCTATAGCCTAGTACAAATAATTTTACACTAGAGTTGAACTACCTCTATAGCCTAGTACAAATAATTTTACACTATAGTTGAACTAGCTCTATAAGCTAGTTGAAATAATTTTACACTAGAGTTGAACTAGCTCTATAGCCTAGTACAAATAATTTTACACTATAGTTGAACTAGCTCTATAGCCTAGTACAAATAATTTTACACTTGAGTTGAACTAGCGGTATAGCCTAGTACAAATAATTTTACAATAGAGTTCAACTAGCTCTATAAGCTAGTACAAATAATTTTACACTAGAGTTGAACTAGCTCTATAGCCTAGTACAAATAATTTTACACTAGAGTTGAACTAGTTCTATAGCCTAGTACAAATAATTTTACATTAGAGTTGAACTAGCACTATAGCCTAGTACAAATAATTTTACACTATAGTTGAACTAGCTCTATAGCCTAGTACAAATAATTTTACACTAGAGTTGGACTAGCTCTACAGCCTACTACAAATAACTTTACACTAGAGTTGAACTAGCTCTATAGCCTAGTACAAATAACTTTACACTAGAGTTGAACTAGCACTATAAGCTAGTTCAAATAATTTTACACTAGAGTTGAACTAGCTCTATAGCCTAGTAGAAATAATCTTACACTAGAGTTGAATTAGCTCTATAGCCTAGTACTAATCATTTTACACTAGAGTTGAACTAGTTCTATAGCCTACTACAAATAATTTTACAATATAGTTGAACTAGCTCTATAAGCTAGTTGAAATAATTTTACACTAGAGTTGAACTAGCTCTATAGCCTAGTACAAATAATTTTACACTATAGTTGAACTAGCTCTATAAGCTAGTTGAAATAATTTTACACTAGAGTTGAACTAGCTCTATAGCCTAGTACAAATAATTTTACACTATAGTTGAACTAGCTCTATAGCCTAGTACAAATAATTTTACCGTAGAGTTGAACTAGCGCTATAGCCTGGTACAAATAATTTTACAATAGAGTTCAACTAGCTCTATAAGCTAGTACAAATAATTTTACACTAGAGTTGAACTAGCTCTATAGCCTAGTACAAATAATTTTACACTAGAGTTGAATTAGCTCTATAGCCTAGTACAAATAATTTTACACTATAGTTGAACTCGCTCTATAAGGTAGTTGAAATAATTTTACACTAGAGTTGAACTAGCTCCATAGCCTAGTACAAATAATTTTACACTAGAGTTGAACTAGCTCTATAGCCTAGTACAAATAATTTTACACTAGAGTTGAACTAGCTCTATCAGCTAGTACAAATAATTTTACACTATAGTTGAACTAGCTCTATAGCCTAGTACAAATAATTATACACTAGAGTTGAACTAGCTCTATACCATAGTACAAATAATTTTACAATATAGTTGAACTAGCTCTATAAGCTAGTTCAAATAATTTTACACTAGAGTTGGACTAGCTCTACAGCCTAGTACAAATAATTTTACACTAGAGTTGAACTAGCTCTATAGCCTAGTACAAATAACTTTACACTATAGTTGAACTAGCTCTATAAGCTAGTTGAAATAATTTTACACTAGAGTTGAACTACCTCTATAGCCTAGTACAAATAATTTTACACTAGAGTTGAACTAGCTCTATAGCCTAGTACAAATAATTTTACACTAGAGTTGAATGAGCTCTATAGCCTAGTACAAATAATTTTACACTATAGTTGAACTCGCTCTATAAGGTAGTTGAAATAATTTTACACTAGAGTTGAACTAGCTCTATAGCCTAGTACAAATAATTTTACACTAGAGTTGAACTAGCTCTATAGCCTAGTAAAAATAATTTTACACTAGAGTTGAACTAGCTCTATAAGCTAGTACAAATAATTTTACACAAGAGTTGAACAAGCTCTATAGCCTAGTACAAATAATTTTACACTAGAGTTGAACTAGCTCTATCAGCTAGTACAAATAATTTTACACTATAGTTGAACTAGCTCTATAGCCTAGTACAAATAATTTTACACTATAGTTGAATTAGCTCTATAAGCTAGTTGAAATAATTTTACACTAGAGTTGAACTAGCTCTATAGCCTAGTACAAATAATTTTACACTATAGTTGAACTAGCTCTATAAGCTAGTTGAAATAATTTTACACTAGAGTTGAACTAGCTCTATAGCCTAGTACAAATAATTTTACACTATAGTTGAACTAGCTCTATAAGCTAGTTGAAATAATTTTACACTAGAGTCGAACTAGCTCTATAGCCTAGTAAAAATAATTTTACACTAGAGTTCAACTAGCTCTATAAGCTAGTACAAATAATTTTACAGTAGAGTTGAACTAGCTCTATAGCCTAGTACAAATAATTTTACACTAGAGTTGAACTAGCTCTATCAGCTAGTACAAATAATTTTACACTATAGTTGAACTAGCTCTATAGCCTAGTACAAATAATTTTACACTAGAGTTGAACTAGCTCTATAGCCTAGTACAAATAATTTTACAATATAGTTGAACTAGCTCCATAAGCTAGTTCAAATAATTTTACACTAGAGTTGGACTAGCTCTACAGCCTAGTACAAATAATTTTACACTAGAGTTGAACTAGCTCTATAGCCTAGTACAAATAACTTTACACTATAGTTGAACTAGCTCTATAAGGTAGTTGAAATAATTTTACACTAGAGTTGAACTAGCTCTATAGCCTAGTACAAATAATTTTACACTAGAGTTGAACTAGCTCTATAGCCTAGTACAAATAATTTTACACTAGAGTTGAACTACCTCTATAGCCTAGTACAAATAATTTTACACTATAGTTGAACTAGCTCTATAAGCTAGTTGAAATAATTTTACACTAGAGTTGAACTAGCTCTATAGCCTAGTACAAATAATTTTACACTAGAGTTGAACTAGCTCTATAGCCTAGTACAAATAATTTTACACTAGAGTTGAACTACCTCTATAGCCTAGTACAAATAATTTTACACTATAGTTGAACTAGCTCTATAAGCTAGTTGAAATAATTTTACACTAGAGTTGAACTAGCTCTATAGCCTAGTACAAATAATTTTACACTATAGTTGAACTAGCTCTATAGCCTAGTACAAATAATTTTACACTTGAGTTGAACTAGCGGTATAGCCTAGTACAAATAATTTTACAATAGAGTTCAACTAGCTCTATAAGCTAGTACAAATAATTTTACACTAGAGTTGAACTAGCTCTATAGCCTAGTACAAATAATTTTACACTAGAGTTGAACTAGTTCTATAGCCTAGTACAAATAATTTTACATTAGAGTTGAACTAGCACTATAGCCTAGTACAAATAATTTTACACTATAGTTGAACTAGCTCTATAGCCTAGTACAAATAATTTTACACTAGAGTTGGACTAGCTCTACAGCCTACTACAAATAACTTTACACTAGAGTTGAACTAGCTCTATAGCCTAGTACAAATAACTTTACACTAGAGTTGAACTAGCACTATAAGCTAGTTCAAATAATTTTACACTAGAGTTGAACTAGCTCTATAGCCTAGTAGAAATAATCTTACACTAGAGTTGAATTAGCTCTATAGCCTAGTACTAATCATTTTACACTAGAGTTGAACTAGTTCTATAGCCTACTACAAATAATTTTACAATATAGTTGAACTAGCTCTATAAGCTAGTTGAAATAATTTTACACTAGAGTTGAACTAGCTCTATAGCCTAGTACAAATAATTTTACACTATAGTTGAACTAGCTCTATAAGCTAGTTGAAATAATTTTACACTAGAGTTGAACTAGCTCTATAGCCTAGTACAAATAATTTTACACTATAGTTGAACTAGCTCTATAGCCTAGTACAAATAATTTTACCGTAGAGTTGAACTAGCGCTATAGCCTGGTACAAATAATTTTACAATAGAGTTCAACTAGCTCTATAAGCTAGTACAAATAATTTTACACTAGAGTTGAACTAGCTCTATAGCCTAGTACAAATAATTTTACACTAGAGTTGAATTAGCTCTATAGCCTAGTACAAATAATTTTACACTATAGTTGAACTCGCTCTATAAGGTAGTTGAAATAATTTTACACTAGAGTTGAACTAGCTCCATAGCCTAGTACAAATAATTTTACACTAGAGTTGAACTAGCTCTATAGCCTAGTACAAATAATTTTACACTAGAGTTGAACTAGCTCTATCAGCTAGTACAAATAATTTTACACTATAGTTGAACTAGCTCTATAGCCTAGTACAAATAATTATACACTAGAGTTGAACTAGCTCTATACCATAGTACAAATAATTTTACAATATAGTTGAACTAGCTCTATAAGCTAGTTCAAATAATTTTACACTAGAGTTGGACTAGCTCTACAGCCTAGTACAAATAATTTTACACTAGAGTTGAACTAGCTCTATAGCCTAGTACAAATAACTTTACACTATAGTTGAACTAGCTCTATAAGCTAGTTGAAATAATTTTACACTAGAGTTGAACTACCTCTATAGCCTAGTACAAATAATTTTACACTAGAGTTGAACTAGCTCTATAGCCTAGTACAAATAATTTTACACTAGAGTTGAATGAGCTCTATAGCCTAGTACAAATAATTTTACACTATAGTTGAACTCGCTCTATAAGGTAGTTGAAATAATTTTACACTAGAGTTGAACTAGCTCTATAGCCTAGTACAAATAATTTTACACTAGAGTTGAACTAGCTCTATAGCCTAGTAAAAATAATTTTACACTAGAGTTGAACTAGCTCTATAAGCTAGTACAAATAATTTTACACAAGAGTTGAACAAGCTCTATAGCCTAGTACAAATAATTTTACACTAGAGTTGAACTAGCTCTATCAGCTAGTACAAATAATTTTACACTATAGTTGAACTAGCTCTATAGCCTAGTACAAATAATTTTACACTATAGTTGAATTAGCTCTATAAGCTAGTTGAAATAATTTTACACTAGAGTTGAACTAGCTCTATAGCCTAGTACAAATAATTTTACACTATAGTTGAACTAGCTCTATAAGCTAGTTGAAATAATTTTACACTAGAGTTGAACTAGCTCTATAGCCTAGTACAAATAATTTTACACTATAGTTGAACTAGCTCTATAAGCTAGTTGAAATAATTTTACACTAGAGTCGAACTAGCTCTATAGCCTAGTAAAAATAATTTTACACTAGAGTTCAACTAGCTCTATAAGCTAGTACAAATAATTTTACAGTAGAGTTGAACTAGCTCTATAGCCTAGTACAAATAATTTTACACTAGAGTTGAACTAGCTCTATCAGCTAGTACAAATAATTTTACACTATAGTTGAACTAGCTCTATAGCCTAGTACAAATAATTTTACACTAGAGTTGAACTAGCTCTATAGCCTAGTACAAATAATTTTACAATATAGTTGAACTAGCTCCATAAGCTAGTTCAAATAATTTTACACTAGAGTTGGACTAGCTCTACAGCCTAGTACAAATAATTTTACACTAGAGTTGAACTAGCTCTATAGCCTAGTACAAATAACTTTACACTATAGTTGAACTAGCTCTATAAGGTAGTTGAAATAATTTTACACTAGAGTTGAACTAGCTCTATAGCCTAGTACAAATAATTTTACACTAGAGTTGAACTAGCTCTATAGCCTAGTACAAATAATTTTACACTAGAGTTGAACTACCTCTATAGCCTAGTACAAATAATTTTACACTATAGTTGAACTAGCTCTATAAGCTAGTTGAAATAATTTTACACTAGAGTTGAACTAGCTCTATAGCCTAGTACAAATAATTTTACACTATAGTAGAACTAGCTCTATAGCCTAGTACAAATAATTTTACACTAGAGTTGAACTAGCGGTATAGCCTAGTACAAATAATTTTACAATAGAGTTCAACTAGCTCTATAAGCTAGTACAAATAATTTTACACTAGAGTTGAACTAGCTCTATAGCCTAGTACAAATAATTTTACACTATAGTTGAACTAGCTCTATAGCCTAGTACAAATAATTTTACACTAGAGTTGGACTAGCTCTACAGCCTACTACAAATAACTTTACACTAGAGTTGAACTAGCTCTATAGCCTAGTACAAATAACTTTACACTAGAGTTGAACTAGCACTATAAGCTAGTTCAAATAATTTTACACTAGAGTTGAACTAGCTCTATAGCCTAGTAGAAATAATCTTACACTAGAGTTGAATTAGCTCTATAGCCTAGTACTAATCATTTTACACTAGAGTTGAACTAGTTCTATAGCCTACTACAAATAATTTTACAATATAGTTGAACTAGCTCTATAAGCTAGTTGAAATAATTTTACACTAGAGTTGAACTAGCTCTATAGCCTAGTACAAATAATTTTACACTATAGTTGAACTAGCTCTATAAGCTAGTTGAAATAATTTTACACTAGAGTTGAACTAGCTCTATAGCCTAGTACAAATAATTTTACACTATAGTTGAACTAGCTCTATAGCCTAGTACAAATAATTTTACCGTAGAGTTGAACTAGCGCTATAGCCTGGTACAAATAATTTTACAATAGAGTTCAACTAGCTCTATAAGCTAGTACAAATAATTTTACACTAGAGTTGAACTAGCTCTATAGCCTAGTACAAATAATTTTACACTAGAGTTGAATTAGCTCTATAGCCTAGTACAAATAATTTTACACTATAGTTGAACTCGCTCTATAAGGTAGTTGAAATAATTTTACACTAGAGTTGAACTAGCTCCATAGCCTAGTACAAATAATTTTACACTAGAGTTGAACTAGCTCTATAGCCTAGTACAAATAATTTTACACTAGAGTTGAACTAGCTCTATCAGCTAGTACAAATAATTTTACACTATAGTTGAACTAGCTCTATAGCCTAGTACAAATAATTATACACTAGAGTTGAACTAGCTCTATAGCCTAGTACAAATAATTTTACAATATAGTTGAACTAGCTCTATAAGCTAGTTCAAATAATTTTACACTAGAGTTGGACTAGCTCTACAGCCTAGTACAAATAATTTTACACTAGAGTTGAACTAGCTCTATAGCCTAGTACAAATAACTTTACACTATAGTTGAACTAGCTCTATAAGCTAGTTGAAATAATTTTACACTAGAGTTGAACTAGCTCTATAGCCTAGTACAAATAATTTTACACTAGAGTTGAACTAGCTCTATAGCCTAGTACAAATAATTTTACACTAGAGTTGAATGAGCTCTATAGCCTAGTACAAATAATTTTACACTATAGTTGAACTCGCTCTATAAGGTAGTTGAAATAATTTTACACTAGAGTTGAACTAGCTCTATAGCCTAGTACAAATAATTTTACACTAGAGTTGAACTAGCTCTATAGCCTAGTAAAAATAATTTTACACTAGAGTTGAACTAGCTCTATAAGCTAGTACAAATAATTTTACACAAGAGTTGAACAAGCTCTATAGCCTAGTACAAATAATTTTACACTAGAGTTGAACTAGCTCTATCAGCTAGTACAAATAATTTTACACTATAGTTGAACTAGCTCTATAGCCTAGTACAAATAATTTTACACTATAGTTGAATTAGCTCTATAAGCTAGTTGAAATAATTTTACACTAGAGTTGAACTAGCTCTATAGCCTAGTACAAATAATTTTACACTATAGTTGAACTAGCTCTATAAGCTAGTTGAAATAATTTTACACTAGAGTTGAACTAGCTCTATAGCCTAGTACAAATAATTTTACACTATAGTTGAACTAGCTCTATAAGCTAGTTGAAATAATTTTACACTAGAGTTGAACTAGCAATATAGCCTAGTAAAAATAATTTTACACTAGAGTTCAACTAGCTCTATAAGCTAGTACAAATAATTTTACAGTAGAGTTGAACTAGCTCTATAGCCTAGTACAAATAATTTTACACTAGAGTTGAACTAGCTCTATCAGCTAGTACAAATAATTTTACACTATAGTTGAACTAGCTCTATAGCCTAGTACAAATAATTTTACACTAGAGTTGAACTAGCTCTATAGCCTAGTACAAATAATTTTACAATATAGTTGAACTAGCTCTATAAGCTAGTTCAAATAATTTTACACTAGAGTTGGACTAGCTCTACAGCCTAGTACAAATAATTTTACACTAGAGTTGAACTAGCTCTATAGCCTAGTACAAATAACTTTACACTATAGTTGAACTAGCTCTATAAGGTAGTTGAAATAATTTTACACTAGAGTTGAACTAGCTCTATAGCCTAGTACAAATAATTTTACACTAGAGTTGAACTAGCTCTATAGCCTAGTACAAATAATTTTACACTAGAGTTGAACTACCTCTATAGCCTAGTACAAATAATTTTACACTATAGTTGAACTAGCTCTATAAGCTAGTTGAAATAATTTTACACTAGAGTTGAACTAGCTCTATAGCCTAGTACAAATAATTTTACACTATAGTAGAACTAGCTCTATAGCCTAGTACAAATAATTTTACACTAGAGTTGAACTAGCGGTATAGCCTAGTACAAATAATTTTACAATAGAGTTCAACTAGCTCTATAAGCTAGTACAAATAATTTTACACTAGAGTTGAACTAGCTCTATAGCCTAGTACAAATAATTTTACACTAGAGTTGAACTAGTTCTATAGCCTAGTACAAATAATTTTACATTAGAGTTGAACTAGCACTATAGCCTAGTACAAATAATTTTACACTATAGTTGAACTAGCTCTATAGCCTAGTACAAATAATTTTACACTAGAGTTGGACTAGCTCTACAGCCTAGTACAAATAACTTTACACTAGAGTTGAACTAGCTCTATAGCCTAGTACAAATAACTTTACACTAGAGTTGAACTAGCACTATAAGCTAGTTCAAATAATTTTACACTAGAGTTGAATTAGCTCTATAGCCTAGTACTAATCATTTTACACTAGAGTTGAACTAGTTCTATAGCCTACTACAAATAATTTTACAATATAGTTGAACTAGCTCTATAAGCTAGTTGAAATAATTTTACACTAGAGTTGAACTAGCTCTATAGCCTAGTACAAATAATTTTACACTATAGTTGAACTAGCTCTATAAGCTAGTTGAAATAATTTTACACTAGAGTTGAACTAGCTCTATAGCCTAGTACAAATAATTTTACACTATAGTTGAACTAGCTCTATAGCCTAGTACAAATAATTTTACCGTAGAGTTGAACTAGCGCTATAGCCTGGTACAAATAATTTTACAATAGAGTTCAACTAGCTCTATAAGCTAGTACAAATAATTTTACACTAGAGTTGAACTAGCTCTATAGCCTAGTACAAATAATTTTACACTAGAGTTGAATTAGCTCTATAGCCTAGTACAAATAATTTTACACTATAGTTGAACTCGCTCTATAAGGTAGTTGAAATAATTTTACACTAGAGTTGAACTAGCTCTATAGCCTAGTACAAATAATTTTACACTAGAGTTGAACTAGCTCTATAGCCTAGTAAAAATAATTTTACACTAGAGTTGAACTAGCTCTATAAGCTAGTACAAATAATTTTACACAAGAGTTGAACAAGCTCTATAGCCTAGTACAAATAATTTTACACTAGAGTTGAACTAGCTCTATAAGTTAGTTGAAATAATTTTACACTAGAGTTGAACTAGCTCTATAGCCTAGTACAAATAATTTTACACTATAGTTGAACTAGCTCTATAGCCTAGTACAAATAATTTTACACTAGAGTTGAACTAGCGGTATAGCCTAGTACAAATAATTTTACAATAGAGTTCAACTAGCTCTATAAGCTAGTACAAATAATTTTACACTATAGTTGAACTAGCTCTATAGCCTAGTACAAATAATTTTACACTATAGTTGAATTAGCTCTATAAGCTAGTTGAAATAATTTTACACTAGAGTTGAACTAGCTCTATAGCCTAGTACAAATAATTTTACACTATAGTTGAACTAGCTCTATAAGCTAGTTGAAATAATTTTACACTAGAGTTGAACTAGCTCTATAGCCTAGTACAAATAATTTTACAATATAGTTGAACTAGCTCTATAAGCTAGTTCAAATAATTTTACACTAGAGTTGGACTAGCTCTACAGCCTAGTACAAATAATTTTACACTAAAGTTGAACTAGCTCTATAGCCTAGTACAAATAACTTTACACTATAGTTGAACTAGCTCTATAAGCTAGTTGAAATAATTTTACACTAGAGTTGAACTAGCTCTATAGCCTAGTACAAATAATTTTACAATATAGTTGAACTAGCTCTATAAGCTAGTTCAAATAATTTTACACTAGAGTTGGACTAGCTCTACAGCCTAGTACAAATAATTTTACACTAGAGTTGAACTAGCTCTATAGCCTAGTACAAATAACTTTACACTATAGTTGAACTAGCTCTATAAGCTAGTTGAAATAATTTTACACTAGAGTTGAACTAGCTCTATAGCCTAGTACAAATAACTTTACACTATAGTTGAACTAGCTCTATAAGCTAGTTGAAATAATTTTACACTAGAGTTGAACTAGCTCTATAGCCTACTACAAATAATTTTACACTAGAATTGAACTAGCTCTATAGCCTAGTACAAATAATTTTACACTAGAGTTGAACTACCTCTATAGCCTAGTACAAATAATTTTACACTATAGTTGAACTAGCTCTATAAGCTAGTTGAAATAATTTTACACTAGAGTTGAACTAGCTCTATAGCCTAGTACAAATAATTTTACACTAGAGTTGAACTAGCTCTATAGCGTAGTACAAATAATTTTACACTAGAGTTGAACTAGCTCTATAAGCTAGTACAAATAATTTTACACTAGAGTTGAACTAGCTCTATAGCCTAGTACAAATAATTTTACACTAGAGTTGAACTAGCTCTATCAGCTAGTACAAATAATTTTACACTATAGTTGAACCAGCTCTGTAGCCTAGTACAAATAATTTTACACTATAGTTGAACTGGATCTATAGCCAAGTACAAATAATTTTACGCTAGAGTTGAACTAGCTCTATAGCCTAGTACAAATAATTTTACACTAGAGTTGAACTAGCTCTATAAGCTAGTACAAATAATTTCACACTAGAGTTAAACTAGCTCTATAGCCTAGTACAAATAATTTTACACTATAGTTGAACTAGCTCTATAAGCTAGTTGAAATAATTTTACACTAGAGTTGAGCTAGCTCTATAGCCTAATACAAATAATTTTACACTATAGTTGAACTAGCTCTATAAGCTAGTTGAAATTATATTACACTAGAGTTGAACTAGCTCTATAGCCTAGTACAAATAATTTTACACTAGAGTTGAACTAGCTCTATAGCCTAGTACAAATAATTTTACACTATAGTTGAACTAGCTCTATAAGCTAGTTGAAATAATTTTACACTAGAGTTGAACTAGCTCTATAGCCTAGTACAAATAATTTTACACTAGAGTTGAACTAGCTCTATAGCCTAGTACAAATAATTTTACAATATAGTTCAACTAGCTCTATAAGCTACTTCAAATAATTTTACACTAGAGTTGGACTAGCTCTACAGCCTAGTACAAATAATTTTACACTAGAGTTGAACTAGCTCTATAGCCTAGTACAAATAACTTTACACTAGAGTTGAACTAGCACTATAAGCTAGATCAAATAAGTTTACACTAGAGTTGAACTAGCTCTATAGCCTAGTAGAAATAATTTTACACTAGAGTTGAACAAGCTCTATAGCCTAGTACAAATAATTTTACACTAGAGTTGAACTAGTTCTATAGCCTAGTACAAATAATTTTACACTATAGTTGAACTAGCTCTATAAGCTAGTTGAAATAATTTTACACTAGAGTTGAACTAGCTCTATAGCCTAGTACAAATAATTTAACACTATAGTTGAACTAGCTCTATATCCTAGTACAAATAATTTTACACTAGAGTTGAACTAGCGCTATAGCCTAGTACAAATAATTTCACAATAGAGTTCAACTAGCTCTATAAGCTAGTACAAATAATTTTACACTAGAGTTGAACTAGCTTTAGAGCCTAGTACAAATAAGTTTACACTAGAGTTGAATTAGCTCTATAGCCTAGTACAAATAATTTTACAATATAGTTGAACTAGCTCTATAAGCTAGTTGAAATAATTTTACACTAGAGTTGAACTAGCTCTATAGCCTAGTACAAATAATTTTACACTAGAGTTGAACTAGCTCTATAGCGTAGTACAAATAATTTTACACTAGAGTTGAACTAGCTCTATAAGCTAGTACAAATAATTTTACACTAGAGTTGAACTAGCTTTAGAGCCTAGTACAAATAAGTTTACACTAGAGTTGAATTAGCTCTATAGCCTAGTACAAATAATTTTACAATATAGTTGAACTAGCTCTATAAGCTAGTTGAAATAATTTTACACTAGAGTTGAACTAGCTCTATAGCCTAGTACAAATAATTTTACACTAGAGTTGAACTAGCTCTATAGCGTAGTACAAATAATTTTACACTAGAGTTGAACTAGCTCTATAGCCTAGTACAAATAATTTTACACTAGAGTTGAACTAGTTCTATAGCCTAGTACAAATAATTTTACATTAGAGTTGAACTAGCACTATAGCCTAGTACAAATAATTTTACACTATAGTTGAACTAGCTCTATAGCCTAGTACAAATAATTTTACACTAGAGTTGGACTAGCTCTACAGCCTACTACAAATAACTTTACACTAGAGTTGAACTAGCTCTATAGCCTAGTACAAATAACTTTACACTAGAGTTGAACTAGCACTATAAGCTAGTTCAAATAATTTTACACTAGAGTTGAACTAGCTCTATAGCCTAGTAGAAATAATCTTACACTAGAGTTGAATTAGCTCTATAGCCTAGTACTAATCATTTTACACTAGAGTTGAACTAGTTCTATAGCCTACTACAAATAATTTTACAATATAGTTGAACTAGCTCTATAAGCTAGTTGAAATAATTTTACACTAGAGTTGAACTAGCTCTATAGCCTAGTACAAATAATTTTACACTATAGTTGAACTAGCTCTATAAGCTAGTTGAAATAATTTTACACTAGAGTTGAACTAGCTCTATAGCCTAGTACAAATAATTTTACACTATAGTTGAACTAGCTCTATAGCCTAGTACAAATAATTTTACCGTAGAGTTGAACTAGCGCTATAGCCTGGTACAAATAATTTTACAATAGAGTTCAAAGCTAGTACAAATAATTTTACACTAGAGTTGAACTAGCTCTATAGCCTAGTACAAATAATTTTACACTAGAGTTGAATTAGCTCTATAGCCTAGTACAAATAATTTTACACTATAGTTGAACTCGCTCTATAAGGTAGTTGAAATAATTTTACACTAGAGTTGAACTAGCTCCATAGCCTAGTACAAATAATTTTACACTAGAGTTGAACTAGCTCTATAGCCTAGTACAAATAATTTTACACTAGAGTTGAACTAGCTCTATCAGCTAGTACAAATAATTTTACACTATAGTTGAACTAGCTCTATAGCCTAGTACAAATAATTATACACTAGAGTTGAACTAGCTCTATAGCCTAGTACAAATAATTTTACAATATAGTGGAACTAGCTCTATAAGCTAGTTCAAATAATTTTACACTAGAGTTGGACTAGCTCTACAGCCTAGTACAAATAATTTTACACTAGAGTTGAACTAGCTCTATAGCCTAGTACAAATAACTTTACACTATAGTTGAACTAGCTCTATAAGCTAGTTGAAATAATTTTACACTAGAGTTGAACTAGCTCTATAGCCTAGTACAAATAATTTTACACTAGAGTTGAACTAGCTCTATAGCCTAGTACAAATAATTTTACACTAGAGTTGAATGAGCTCTATAGCCTAGTACAAATAATTTTACACTATTGTTGAACTCGCTCTATAAGGTAGTTGAAATAATTTTACACTAGAGTTGAACTAGCTCTATAGCCTAGTACAAATAATTTTACACTAGAGTTGAACTAGCTCTATAGCCTAGTAAAAATAATTTTACACTAGAGTTGAACTAGCTCTATAAGCTAGTACAAATAATTTTACACAAGAGTTGAACAAGCTCTATAGCCTAGTACAAATAATTTTACACTAGAGTTGAACTAGCTCTATCAGCTAGTACAAATAATTTTACACTATAGTTGAACTAGCTCTATAGCCTAGTACAAATAATTTTACACTATAGTTGAATTAGCTCTATAAGCTAGTTGAAATAATTTTACACTAGAGTTGAACTAGCTCTATAGCCTAGTACAAATAATTTTACACTATAGTTGAACTAGCTCTATAAGCTAGTTGAAATAATTTTACACTAGAGTTGAACTAGCTCTATAGCCTAGTACAAATAATTTTACACTATAGTTGAACTAGCTCTATAAGCTAGTTGAAATAATTTTACACTAGAGTTGAACTAGCTCTATAGCCTAGTAAAAATAATTTTACACTAGAGTTCAACTAGCTCTATAAGCTAGTACAAATAATTTTACAGTAGAGTTGAACTAGCTCTATTGCCTAGTACAAATAATTTTACACTAGAGTTGAACTAGCTCTATCAGCTAGTACAAATAATTTTACACTATAGTTGAACTAGCTCTATAGCCTAGTACAAATAATTTTACACTAGAGTTGAACTAGCTCTATAGCCTAGTACAAATAATTTTACAATATAGTTGAACTAGCTCTATAAGCTAGTTCAAATAATTTTACACTAGAGTTGGACTAGCTCTACAGCCTAGTACAAATAATTTTACACTAGAGTTGAACTAGCTCTATAGCCTAGTACAAATAACTTTACACTATAGTTGAACTAGCTCTATAAGGTAGTTGAAATAATTTTACACTAGAGTTGAACTAGCTCTATAGCCTAGTACAAATAATTTTACACTAGAGTTGAACTAGCTCTATAGCCTAGTACAAATAATTTTACACTAGAGTTGAACTACCTCTATAGCCTAGTACAAATAATTTTACACTATAGTTGAACTAGCTCTATAAGCTAGTTGAAATAATTTTACACTAGAGTTGAACTAGCTCTATAGCCTAGTACAAATAATTTTACACTATAGTAGAACTAGCTCTATAGCCTAGTACAAATAATTTTACACTAGAGTTGAACTAGCGGTATAGCCTAGTACAAATAATTTTACAATAGAGTTCAACTAGCTCTATAAGCTAGTACAAATAATTTTACACTAGAGTTGAACTAGCTCTATAGCCTAGTACAAATAATTTTACACTATAGTTGAACTAGCTCTATAGCCTAGTACAAATAATTTTACACTAGAGTTGGACTAGCTCTACAGCCTACTACAAATAACTTTACACTAGAGTTGAACTAGCTCTATAGCCTAGTACAAATAACTTTACACTAGAGTTGAACTAGCACTATAAGCTAGTTCAAATAATTTTACACTAGAGTTGAACTAGCTCTATAGCCTAGTAGAAATAATCTTACACTAGAGTTGAATTAGCTCTATAGCCTAGTACTAATCATTTTACACTAGAGTTGAACTAGTTCTATAGCCTACTACAAATAATTTTACAATATAGTTGAACTAGCTCTATAAGCTAGTTGAAATAATTTTACACTAGAGTTGAACTAGCTCTATAGCCTAGTACAAATAATTTTACACTATAGTTGAACTAGCTCTATAAGCTAGTTGAAATAATTTTACACTAGAGTTGAACTAGCTCTATAGCCTAGTACAAATAATTTTACACTATAGTTGAACTAGCTCTATAGCCTAGTACAAATAATTTTACCGTAGAGTTGAACTAGCGCTATAGCCTGGTACAAATAATTTTACAATAGAGTTCAACTAGCTCTATAAGCTAGTACAAATAATTTTACACTAGAGTTGAACTAGCTCTATAGCCTAGTACAAATAATTTTACACTAGAGTTGAATTAGCTCTATAGCCTAGTACAAATAATTTTACACTATAGTTGAACTCGCTCTATAAGGTAGTTGAAATAATTTTACACTAGAGTTGAACTAGCTCCATAGCCTAGTACAAATAATTTTACACTAGAGTTGAACTAGCTCTATAGCCTAGTACAAATAATTTTACACTAGAGTTGAACTAGCTCTATCAGCTAGTACAAATAATTTTACACTATAGTTGAACTAGCTCTATAGCCTAGTACAAATAATTATACACTAGAGTTGAACTAGCTCTATAGCCTAGTACAAATAATTTTACAATATAGTTGAACTAGCTCTATAAGCTAGTTCAAATAATTTTACACTAGAGTTGGACTAGCTCTACAGCTTAGTTCAAATAATTTTACACTAGAGTTGAACTAGCTCTATAGCCTAGTACAAATAACTTTACACTATAGTTGAACTAGCTCTATAAGCTAGTTGAAATAATTTTACACTAGAGTTGAACTAGCTCTATAGCCTAGTACAAATAATTTTACACTAGAGTTGAACTAGCTCTATAGCCTAGTACAAATAATTTTACACTAGAGTTGAATGAGCTCTATAGCCTAGTACAAATAATTTTACACTATAGTTGAACTCGCTCTATAAGGTAGTTGAAATAATTTTACACTAGAGTTGAACTAGCTCTATAGCCTAGTACAAATAATTTTACACTAGAGTTGAACTAGCTCTATAGCCTAGTAAAAATAATTTTACACTAGAGTTGAACTAGCTCTATAAGCTAGTACAAATAATTTTACACAAGAGTTGAACAAGCTCTATAGCCTGGTACAAATAATTTTACACTAGAGTTGAACTAGCTGTATCAGCTAGTACAAATAATTTTACACTATAGTTGAACTAGCTCTATAGCCTAGTACAAATAATTTTACACTATAGTTGAATTAGCTCTATAAGCTAGTTGAAATAATTTTACACTAGAGTTGAACTAGCTCTATAGCCTAGTACAAATAATTTTACACTATAGTTGAACTAGCTCTATAAGCTAGTTGAAATAATTTTACACTAGAGTTGAACTAGCTCTATAGCCTAGTACAAATAATTTTACACTATAGTTGAACTAGCTCTATAAGCTAGTTGAAATAATTTTACACTAGAGTTGAACTAGCTCTATAGCCTAGTAAAAATAATTTTACACTAGAGTTCAACTAGCTCTATAAGCTAGTACAAATAATTTTACAGTAGAGTTGAACTAGCTCTATAGCCTAGTACAAATAATTTTACACTAGAGTTGAACTAGCTCTATCAGCTAGTACAAATAATTTTACACTATAGTTGAACTAGCTCTATAGCCTAGTACAAATAATTTTACACTAGAGTTGAACTAGCTCTATAGCCTAGTACAAATAACTTTACACTATAGTTGAACTAGCTCTATAAGGTAGTTGAAATAATTTTACACTAGAGTTGAACTAGCTCTATAGCCTAGTACAAATAATTTTACACTAGAGTTGAACTAGCTCTATAGCCTAGTACAAATAATTTTACACTAGAGTTGAACTACCTCTATAGCCTAGTACAAATAATTTTACACTATAGTTGAACTAGCTGTATAAGCTAGTTGAAATAATTTTACACTAGAGTTGAACTAGCTCTATAGCCTAGTACAAATAATTTTACACTATAGTAGAACTAGCTCTATAGCCTAGTACAAATAATTTTACACTAGAGTTGAACTAGCGGTATAGCCTAGTACAAATAATTTTACAATAGAGTTCAACTAGCTCTATAAGCTAGTACAAATAATTTTACACTAGAGTTGAACTAGCTCTATAGCCTAGTACAAATAATTTTACACTAGAGTTGAACTAGTTCTATAGCCTAGTACAAATAATTTTACATTAGAGTTGAACTAGCACTATAGCCTAGTACAAATAATTTTACACTATAGTTGAACTAGCTCTATAGCCTAGTACAAATAATTTTACACAAGAGTTGGACTAGCTCTACAGCCTAGTACAAATAACTTTACACTAGAGTTGAACTAGCTCTATAGCCTAGTACAAATAACTTTACACTAGAGTTGAACTAGCACTATAAGCTAGTTCAAATAATTTTACACTAGAGTTGAACTAGCTCTATAGCCTAGTAGAAATAATCTTACACTAGAGTTGAATTAGCTCTATAGCCTAGTACTAATCATTTTACACTAGAGTTGAACTAGTTCTATAGCCTACTACAAATAATTTTACAATATAGTTGAACTAGCTCTATAAGCTAGTTGAAATAATTTTACACTAGAGTTGAACTAGCTCTATGGCCTAGTACAAATAATTTTACACTATAGTTGAACTAGCTCTATAAGCTAGTTGAAATAATTTTACACTAGAGTTGAACTAGCTCTATAGCCTAGTACAAATAATTTTACACTATAGTTGAACTAGCTCTATAGCCTAGTACAAATAATTTTACCGTAGAGTTGAACTAGCGCTATAGCCTGGTACAAATAATTTTACAATAGAGTTCAACTAGCTCTATAAGCTAGTACAAATAATTTTACACTAGAGTTGAACTAGCTCTATAGCCTAGTACAAATAATTTTACACTAGAGTTGAATTAGCTCTATAGCCTAGTACAAATAATTTTACACTATAGTTGAACTCGCTCTATAAGGTAGTTGAAATAATTTTACACTAGAGTTGAACTAGCTCTATAGCCTAGTACAAATAATTTTACACTAGAGTTGAACTAGCTCTATAGCCTAGTAAAAATAATTTTACACTAGAGTTGAACTAGCTCTATAAGCTAGTACAAATAATTTTACACAAGAGTTGAACAAGCTCTATAGCCTAGTACAAATAATTTTACACTAGAGTTGAACTAGCTCTATAAGCTAGTTGAAATAATTTTACACTAGAGTTGAACTAGCTCTATAGCCTAGTACAAATAATTTTACACTATAGTTGAACTAGCTCTATAGCCTAGTACAAATAATTTTACACTAGAGTTGAACTAGCGGTATAGCCTAGTACAAATAATTTTACAATAGAGTTCAACTAGCTCTATAAGCTAGTACAAATAATTTTACACTATAGTTGAACTAGCTCTATAGCCTAGTACAAATAATTTTACACTATAGTTGAATTAGCTCTATAAGCTAGTTGAAATAATTTTACACTAGAGTTGAACTAGCTCTATAGCCTAGTACAAATAATTTTACACTATAGTTGAACTAGCTCTATAAGCTAGTTGAAATAATTTTACACTAGAGTTGAACTAGCTCTATAGCCTAGTACAAATAATTTTACAATATAGTTGAACTAGCTCTATAAGCTAGTTCAAATAATTTTACACTAGAGTTGGACTAGCTCTACAGCCTAGTACAAATAATTTTACACTAAAGTTGAACTAGCTCTATAGCCTAGTACAAATAACTTTACACTATAGTTGAACTAGCTCTATAAGCTAGTTGAAATAATTTTACACTAGAGTTGAACTAGCTCTATAGCCTAGTACAAATAATTTTACAATATAGTTGAACTAGCTCTATAAGCTAGTTCAAATAATTTTACACTAGAGTTGGACTAGCTCTACAGCCTAGTACAAATAATTTTACACTAGAGTTGAACTAGCTCTATAGCCTAGTACAAATAACTTTACACTATAGTTGAACTAGCTCTATAAGCTAGTTGAAATAATTTTACACTAGAGTTGAACTAGCTCTATAGCCTAGTACAAATAACTTTACACTATAGTTGAACTAGCTCTATAAGCTAGTTGAAATAATTTTACACTAGAGTTGAACTAGCTCTATAGCCTAGTACAAATAATTTTACACTAGAATTGAACTAGCTCTATAGCCTAGTACAAATAATTTTACACTAGAGTTGAACTACCTCTATAGCCTAGTACAAATAATTTTACACTATAGTTGAACTAGCTCTATAAGCTAGTTGAAATAATTTTACACTAGAGTTGAACTAGCTCTATAGCCTAGTACAAATAATTTTACACTATAGTTGAGCTAGCTCTATAGCCGAGTACAAATAATTTTACACTAGAGTTGAACTAGCGCTATAGCCTAGT
Organism: Triticum monococcum; assembly: GCA_034509565.1. Taxonomy (NCBI): domain Eukaryota; kingdom Viridiplantae; phylum Streptophyta; class Magnoliopsida; order Poales; family Poaceae; genus Triticum; species Triticum monococcum. The sequence continues at coordinate 751,061,744 of CM067847.1, forward strand.
ACAAATAATTTTACAATAGAGTTCAACTAGCTCTATAAGCTAGTACAAATAATTTTACACTAGAGTTGAACTAGCTCTATAGCCTAGTACAAATATGTTTACACTAGAGTTGAATTAGCTCTATAGCCTAGTACAAATAATTTTACACTATAGTTGAACTAGCTCTATAAGCTAGTTGAAATAATTTTACACTAGAGTTGAACTAGCTCTATAGCCTAGTACAAATAATTTTACACTAGAGTTGAACTAGCTCTATAGCGTAGTACAAATAATTTTACACTAGAGTTGAACTAGCTCTATAAGCTAGTACAAATAATTTTACACTAGAGTTGAACTAGCTCTATAGCCTAGTACAAATAATTTTACACTAGAGTTGAACTAGCTCTATCAGCTAGTATAAATAATTTTACACTATAGTTGAACCAGCTCTGTAGCCTAGTACAAATAATTTTACACTATAGTTGAACTGGATCTATAGCCAAGTACAAATAATTTTACGCTAGAGTTGAACTAGCTCTATAGCCTAGTACAAATAATTTTACACTAGAGTTGAACTAGCTCTATAAGCTAGTACAAATAATTTCACACTAGAGTTAAACTAGCTCTATAGCCTAGTACAAATAATTTTACACTATAGTTGAACTAGCTCTATAAGCTAGTTGAAATAATTTTACACTAGAGTTGAGCTAGCTCTATAGCCTAGTACAAATAATTTTACACTATAGTTGAACTAGCTCTATAAGCTAGTTGAAATTATATTACACTAGAGTTGAACTAGCTCTATAGCCTAGTACAAATAATTTTACACTAGAGTTGAACTAGCTCTATAGCCTAGTACAAATAATTTTACACTATAGTTGAACTAGCTCTATAAGCTAGTTGAAATAATTTTACACTAGAGTTGAACTAGCTCTATAGCCTAGTACAAATAATTTTACACTAGAGTTGAACTAGCTCTATAGCCTAGTACAAATAATTTTACAATATAGTTCAACTAGCTCTATAAGCTACTTCAAATAATTTTACACTAGAGTTGGACTAGCTCTACAGCCTAGTACAAATAATTTTACACTAGAGTTGAACTAGCTCTATAGCCTAGTACAAATAACTTTACACTAGAGTTGAACTAGCACTATAAGCTAGATCAAATAAGTTTACACTAGAGTTGAACTAGCTCTATAGCCTAGTAGAAATAATTTTACACTAGAGTTGAACAAGCTCTATAGCCTAGTACAAATAATTTTACACTAGAGTTGAACTAGTTCTATAGCCTAGTACAAATAATTTTACACTATAGTTGAACTAGCTCTATAAGCTAGTTGAAATAATTTTACACTAGAGTTGAACTAGCTCTATAGCCTAGTACAAATAATTTAACACTATAGTTGAACTAGCTCTATATCCTAGTACAAATAATTTTACACTAGAGTTGAACTAGCGCTATAGCCTAGTACAAATAATTTCACAATAGAGTTCAACTAGCTCTATAAGCTAGTACAAATAATTTTACACTAGAGTTGAACTAGCTTTAGAGCCTAGTACAAATAAGTTTACACTAGAGTTGAATTAGCTCTATAGCCTAGTACAAATAATTTTACAATATAGTTGAACTAGCTCTATAAGCTAGTTGAAATAATTTTACACTAGAGTTGAACTAGCTCTATAGCCTAGTACAAATAATTTTACACTAGAGTTGAACTAGCTCTATAGCGTAGTACAAATAGTTTTACACTAGAGTTGAACTAGCTCTATAAGCTAGTACAAATAATTTTACACTAGAGTTGAACTAGCTCTATAGCCTAGTACAAATAATTTTACACTAGAGTTGAACTAGCTCTATCAGCTAGTATAAATAATTTTACACTATAGTTGAACTAGCTCTGTAGCCTAGTACAAATAATTTTACACTATAGTTGAACTGGATCTATAGCCAAGTACAAATAATTTTACGCTAGAGTTGAACTAGCTCTATAGCCTAGTACAAATAATTTTACACTAGAGTTGAACTAGCTCTATAAGCTAGTACAAATAATTTCACACTAGAGTTAAACTAGCTCTATAGCCTAGTACAAATAATTTTACACTATAGTTGAACTAGCTCTATAAGCTAGTTGAAATAATTTTACACTAGAGTTGAGCTAGCTCTATAGCCTAGTACAAATAATTTTACACTATAGTTGAACTAGCTCTATAAGCTAGTTGAAATTATATTACACTAGAGTTGAACTAGCTCTATAGCCTAGTACAAATAATTTTACACTAGAGTTGAACTAGCTCTATAGCCTAGTACAAATAATTTTACACTATAGTTGAACTAGCTCTATAAGCTAGTTGAAATAATTTTACACTAGAGTTGAACTACCTCTATAGCCTAGTACAAATAATTTTACACTAGAGTTGAACTAGCTCTATAGCCTAGTACAAATAATTTTACAATATAGTTCAACTAGCTCTATAAGCTACTTCAAATAATTTTACACTAGAGTTGGACTAGCTCTACAGCCTAGTACAAATAATTTTACACTAGAGTTGAACTAGCTCTATAGCCTAGTACAAATAACTTTACACTAGAGTTGAACTAGCACTATAAGCTAGATCAAATAAGTTTACACTAGAGTTGAACTAGCTCTATAGCCTAGTAGAAATAATTTTACACTAGAGTTGAACAAGCTCTATAGCCTAGTACAAATAATTTTACACTAGAGTTGAACTAGTTCTATAGCCTAGTACAAATAATTTTACACTATAGTTGAACTAGCTCTATAAGCTAGTTGAAATAATTTTACACTAGAGTTGAACTAGCTCTATAGCCTAGTACAAATAATTTAACACTATAGTTGAACTAACTCTATATCCTAGTACAAATAATTTTACACTAGAGTTGAACTAGCGCTATAGCCTAGTACAAATAATTTCACAATAGAGTTCAACTAGCTCTATAAGCTAGTACAAATAATTTTACACTAGAGTTGAACTAGCTCTAGAGCCTAGTACAAATAAGTTTACACTAGAGTTGAATTAGCTTTATAGCCTAGTACAAATAATTTTACAATATAGTTGAACTAGCTCTATAAGCTAGTTGAAATAATTTTACACTAGAGTTGAACTAGCTCTATAGCCTAGTACAAATAATTTTACACTAGAGTTGAACTAGCTCTATAGCGTAGTACAAATAATTTTACACTAGAGTTGAACTAGCTCTATAAGCTAGTACAAATAATTTTACACTAGAGTTGAACTAGCTCTATAGCCTAGTACAAATAATTTTACACTAGAGTTGAACTAGCTCTATCAGCTAGTACAAATAATTTTACACTATAGTTGAACTAGCTCTGTAGCCTAGTACAAATAATTTTACACTATAGTTGAACTGGATCTATAGCCAAGTACAAATAATTTTATGCTAGAGTTGAACTAGTTCTATAGCCTAGTACAAATAATTTTACACTAGAGTTGAACTAGCTCTATAAGCTAGTACAAATAATTTCACACTAGAGTTAAACTAGCTCTATAGCCTAGTACAAATAATTTTACACTATAGTTGAACTAGCTCTATAAGCTAGTTGAAATAATTTTACACTAGAGTTGAGCTAGCTCTATAGCCTAGTACAAATAATTTTACACTAGAGTTGAACTAGCTCTATCAGCTAGTACAAATAATTTTACACTATAGTTGAACTAGCTCTGTAGCCTAGTACAAATAATTTTACACTATAGTTGAACTGGATATATAGCCAAGTACAAATAATTTTACGCTAGAGTTGAACTAGTTCTATAGCCTAGTACAAATAATTTTACACTAGAGTTGAACTAGCTCTATAAGCTAGTACAAATAATTTCACACTAGAGTTAAACTAGCTCTATAGCCTAGTACAAATAATTTTACAATATAGTTGAACTAGCTCTATAAGCTAGTTGAAATAATTTTACACTAGAGTTGAGCTAGCTCTACAGCCTAGTACAAATAATTTTACACTAGAGTTGAACTAGCTCTATAGCCTAGTACAAATAACTTTACACTATAGTTGAACTAGCTCTATAAGCTAGTTGAAATAATTTTACACTAGAGTTGAACTAGCTCTATAGCCTAGTACAAATAACTTTACACTATAGTTGAACTAGCTCTATAAGCTAGTTGAAATAATTTTACACTAGAGTTGAACTAGCTCTATAGCCTAGTACAAATAATTTTACACTAGAATTGAACTAGCTCTATAGCCTAGTACAAATAATTTTACACTAGAGTTGAACTACCTCCATAGCCTAGTACAAATAATTTTACACTATAGTTGAACTAGCTCTATAAGCTAGTTGAAATAATTTTACACTAGAGTTGAACTAGCTCTATAGCCTAGTACAAATAATTTTACACTATAGTTGAACTAGCTCTATAGCCGAGTACAAATAATTTTACACTAGAGTTGAACTAGCGCTATAGCCTAGTACAAATAATTTTACAATAGAGTTCAACTAGCTCTATAAGCTAGTACAAATAATTTTACACTAGAGTTGAACTAGCTCTATAGCCTAGTACAAATATGTTTACACTAGAGTTGAATTAGCTCTATAGCCTAGTACAAATAATTTTACACTATAGTTGAACTAGCTCTATAAGCTAGTTGAAATAATTTTACACTAGAGTTGAACTAGCTCTATAGCCTAGTACAAATAATTTTACACTAGAGTTGAACTAGCTCTATAGCGTAGTACAAATAATTTTACACTAGAGTTGAACTAGCTCTATAGCCTAGTACAAATAATTTAACACTATAGTTGAACTAGCTCTATATCCTAGTACAAATAATTTTACACTAGAGTTGAACTAGCGCTATAGCCTAGTACAAATAATTTCACAATAGAGTTCAACTAGCTCTATAAGCTAGTACAAATAATTTTACACTAGAGTTGAACTAGCTTTAGAGCCTAGTACAAATAAGTTTACACTAGAGTTGAATTAGCTCTATAGCCTAGTACAAATAATTTTACAATATAGTTGAACTAGCTCTATAAGCTAGTTGAAATAATTTTACACTAGAGTTGAACTAGCTCTATAGCCTAGTACAAATAATTTTACACTAGAGTTGAACTAGCTCTATAGCGTAGTACAAATAGTTTTACACTAGAGTTGAACTAGCTCTATAAGCTAGTACAAATAATTTTACACTAGAGTTGAACTAGCTCTATAGCCTAGTACAAATAATTTTACACTAGAGTTGAACTAGCTCTATCAGCTAGTATAAATAATTTTACACTATAGTTGAACTAGCTCTGTAGCCTAGTACAAATAATTTTACACTATAGTTGAACTGGATCTATAGCCAAGTACAAATAATTTTACGCTAGAGTTGAACTAGCTCTATAGCCTAGTACAAATAATTTTACACTAGAGTTGAACTAGCTCTATAAGCTAGTACAAATAATTTCACACTAGAGTTAAACTAGCTCTATAGCCTAGTACAAATAATTTTACACTATAGTTGAACTAGCTCTATAAGCTAGTTGAAATAATTTTACACTAGAGTTGAGCTAGCTCTATAGCCTAGTACAAATAATTTTACACTATAGTTGAACTAGCTCTATAAGCTAGTTGAAATTATATTACACTAGAGTTGAACTAGCTCTATAGCCTAGTACAAATAATTTTACACTAGAGTTGAACTAGCTCTATAGCCTAGTACAAATAATTTTACACTATAGTTGAACTAGCTCTATAAGCTAGTTGAAATAATTTTACACTAGAGTTGAACTAGCTCTATAGCCTAGTACAAATAATTTTACACTAGAGTTGAACTAGCTCTATAGCCTAGTACAAATAATTTTACAATATAGTTCAACTAGCTCTATAAGCTACTTCAAATAATTTTACACTAGAGTTGGACTAGCTCTACAGCCTAGTACAAATAATTTTACACTAGAGTTGAACTAGCTCTATAGCCTAGTACAAATAACTTTACACTAGAGTTGAACTAGCACTATAAGCTAGATCAAATAAGTTTACACTAGAGTTGAACTAGCTCTATAGCCTAGTAGAAATAATTTTACACTAGAGTTGAACAAGCTCTATAGCCTAGTACAAATAATTTTACACTAGAGTTGAACTAGTTCTATAGCCTAGTACAAATAATTTTACACTATAGTTGAACTAGCTCTATAAGCTAGTTGAAATAATTTTACACTAGAGTTGAACTAGCTCTATAGCCTAGTACAAATAATTTAACACTATAGTTGAACTAGCTCTATATCCTAGTACAAATAATTTTACACTAGAGTTGAACTAGCGCTATAGCCTAGTACAAATAATTTTACAATAGAGTTCAACTAGCTCTATAAGCTAGTACAAATAATTTTACACTAGAGTTGAACTAGCTCTATAGCCTAGTACAAATATGTTTACACTAGAGTTGAATTAGCTCTATAGCCTAGTACAAATAATTTTACACTATAGTTGAACTAGCTCTATAAGCTAGTTGAAATAATTTTACACTAGAGTTGAACTAGCTCTATAGCCTAGTACAAATAATTTTACACTAGAGTTGAACTAGCTCTATAGCGTAGTACAAATAATTTTACACTAGAGTTGAACTAGCTCTATAGCCTAGTACAAATAATTTAACACTATAGTTGAACTAGCTCTATATCCTAGTACAAATAATTTTACACTAGAGTTGAACTAGCGCTATAGCCTAGTACAAATAATTTCACAATAGAGTTCAACTAGCTCTATAAGCTAGTACAAATAATTTTACACTAGAGTTGAACTAGCTTTAGAGCCTAGTACAAATAAGTTTACACTAGAGTTGAATTAGCTCTATAGCCTAGTACAAATAATTTTACAATATAGTTGAACTAGCTCTATAAGCTAGTTGAAATAATTTTACACTAGAGTTGAACTAGCTCTATAGCCTAGTACAAATAATTTTACACTAGAGTTGAACTAGCTCTATAGCGTAGTACAAATAGTTTTACACTAGAGTTGAACTAGCTCTATAAGCTAGTACAAATAATTTTACACTAGAGTTGAACTAGCTCTATAGCCTAGTACAAATAATTTTACACTAGAGTTGAACTAGGTCTATCAGCTAGTATAAATAATTTTACACTATAGTTGAACTAGCTCTGTAGCCTAGTACAAATAATTTTACACTATAGTTGAACTGGATCTATAGCCAAGTGCAAATAATTTTACGCTAGAGTTGAACTAGCTCTATAGCCTAGTACAAATAATTTTACACTAGAGTTGAACTAGCTCTATAAGCTAGTACAAATAATTTCACACTAGAGTTAAACTAGCTCTATAGCCTAGTACAAATAATTTTACACTATAGTTGAACTAGCTCTATAAGCTAGTTGAAATAATTTTACACTAGAGTTGAGCTAGCTCTATAGCCTAGTACAAATAATTTTACACTATAGTTGAACTAGCTCTATAAGCTAGTTGAAATTATATTACACTAGAGTTGAACTAGCTCTATAGCCTAGTACAAATAATTTTACACTAGAGTTGAACTAGCTCTATAGCCTAGTACAAATAATTTTACACTATAGTTGAACTAGCTCTATAAGCTAGTTGAAATAATTTTACACTAGAGTTGAACTAGCTCTATAGCCTAGTACAAATAATTTTACACTAGAGTTGAACTAGCTCTATAGCCTAGTACAAATAATTTTACAATATAGTTCAACTAGCTCTATAAGCTACTTCAAATAATTTTACACTAGAGTTGGACTAGCTCTACAGCCTAGTACAAATAATTTTACACTAGAGTTGAACTAGCTCTATAGCCTAGTACAAATAACTTTACACTAGAGTTGAACTAGCACTATAAGCTAGATCAAATAAGTTTACACTAGAGTTGAACTAGCTCTATAGCCTAGTAGAAATAATTTTACACTAGAGTTGAACAAGCTCTATAGCCTAGTACAAATAATTTTACACTAGAGTTGAACTAGTTCTATAGCCTAGTACAAATAATTTTACACTATAGTTGAACTAGCTCTATAAGCTAGTTGAAATAATTTTACACTAGAGTTGAACTAGCTCTATAGCCTAGTACAAATAATTTAACACTATAGTTGAACTAGCTCTATATCCTAGTACAAATAATTTTACACTAGAGTTGAACTAGCGCTATAGCCTAGTACAAATAATTTCACAATAGAGTTCAACTAGCTCTATAAGCTAGTACAAATAATTTTACACTAGAGTTGAACTAGCTCTAGAGCCTAGTACAAATAAGTTTACACTAGAGTTGAATTAGCTTTATAGCCTAGTACAAATAATTTTACAATATAGTTGAACTAGCTCTATAAGCTAGTTGAAATAATTTTACACTAGAGTTGAACTAGCTCTATAGCCTAGTACAAATAATTTTACACTAGAGTTGAACTAGCTCTATAGCGTAGTACAAATAATTTTACACTAGAGTTGAACTAGCTCTATAAGCTAGTACAAATAATTTTACACTAGAGTTGAACTAGCTCTATAGCCTAGTACAAATAATTTTACACTAGAGTTGAACTAGCTCTATCAGCTAGTACAAATAATTTTACACTATAGTTGAACTAGCTCTGTAGCCTAGTACAAATAATTTTACACTATAGTTGAACTGGATCTATAGCCAAGTACAAATAATTTTGCGCTAGAGTTGAACTAGTTCTATAGCCTAGTACAAATAATTTTACACTAGAGTTGAACTAGCTCTATAAGCTAGTACAAATAATTTCACACTAGAGTTAAACTAGCTCTATAGCCTAGTACAAATAATTTTACACTATAGTTGAACTAGCTCTATAAGCTAGTTGAAATAATTTTACACTAGAGTTGAGCTAGCTCTATAGCCTAGTACAAATAATTTTACACTAGAGTTGAACTAGCTCTATCAGCTAGTACAAATAATTTTACACTATAGTTGAACTAGCTCTGTAGCCTAGTACAAATAATTTTACACTATAGTTGAACTGGATCTATAGCCAAGTACAAATAATTTTACGCTAGAGTTGAACTAGTTCTATAGCCTAGTACAAATAATTTTACACTAGAGTTGAACTAGCTCTATAAGCTAGTACAAATAATTTCACACTAGAGTTAAACTAGCTCTATAGCCTAGTACAAATAATTTTACAATATAGTTGAACTAGCTCTATAAGCTAGTTGAAATAATTTTACACTAGAGTTGAGCTAGCTCTACAGCCTAGTACAAATAATTTTACACTAGAGTTGAACTAGCTCTATAGCCTAGTACAAATAACTTTACACTATAGTTGAACTAGCTCTATAAGCTAGTTGAAATAATTTTACACTAGAGTTGAACTAGCTCTATAGCCTAGTACAAATAACTTTACACTATAGTTGAACTAGCTCTATAAGCTAGTTGAAATAATTTTACACTAGAGTTGAACTAGCTCTATAGCCTAGTACAAATAATTTTACACTAGAATTGAACTAGCTCTATAGCCTAGTACAAATAATTTTACACTAGAGTTGAACTACCTCCATAGCCTAGTACAAATAATTTTACACTATAGTTGAACTAGCTCTATAAGCTAGTTGAAATAATTTTACACTAGAGTTGAACTAGCTCTATAGCCTAGTACAAATAATTTTACACTATAGTTGAACTAGCTCTATAGCCGAGTACAAATAATTTTACACTAGAGTTGAACTAGCGCTATAGCCTAGTACAAATAATTTTACAATAGAGTTCAACTAGCTCTATAAGCTAGTACAAATAATTTTACACTAGAGTTGAACTAGCTCTATAGCCTAGTACAAATATGTTTACACTAGAGTTGAATTAGCTCTATAGCCTAGTACAAATAATTTTACACTATAGTTGAACTAGCTCTATAAGCTAGTTGAAATAATTTTACACTAGAGTTGAACTAGCTCTATAGCCTAGTACAAATAATTTTACACTAGAGTTGAACTAGCTCTATAGCGTAGTACAAATAATTTTACACTAGAGTTGAACTAGCTCTATAAGCTAGTACAAATAATTTTACACTAGAGTTGAACTAGCTCTATAGCCTAGTACAAATAATTTTACACTAGAGTTGAACTAGCTCTATAAGCTAGTACAAATAATTTCACACTAGAGTTAAACTAGCTCTATAGCCTAGTACAAATAATTTTACAATATAGTTGAACTAGCTCTATAAGCTAGTTGAAATAATTTTACACTAGAGTTGAGCTAGCTCTACAGCCTAGTACAAATAATTTTACACTAGAGTTGAACTAGCTCTATAGCCTAGTACAAATAACTTTACACTATAGTTGAACTAGCTCTATAAGCTAGTTGAAATAATTTTACACTAGAGTTGAACTAGCTCTATAGCCTAGTACAAATAACTTTACACTATAGTTGAACTAGCTCTATAAGCTAGTTGAAATAATTTTACACTAGAGTTGAACTAGCTCTATAGCCTAGTACAAATAATTTTACACTAGAATTGAACTAGCTCTATAGCCTAGTACAAATAATTTTACACTAGAGTTGAACTACCTCTATAGCCTAGTACAAATAATTTTACACTATAGTTGAACTAGCTCTATAAGCTAGTTGAAATAATTTTACACTAGAGTTGAACTAGCTCTATAGCCTAGTACAAATAATTTTACACTATAGTTGAACTAGCTCTATAGCCGAGTACAAATAATTTTACACTAGAGTTGAACTAGCGCTATAGCCTAGTACAAATAATTTTACAATAGAGTTCAACTAGCTCTATAAGCTAGTACAAATAATTTTACACTAGAGTTGAACTAGCTCTATAGCCTAGTACAAATATGTTTACACTAGAGTTGAATTAGCTCTATAGCCTAGTACAAATAATTTTACACTATAGTTGAACTAGCTCTATAAGCTAGTTGAAATAATTTTACACTAGAGTTGAACTAGCTCTATAGCCTAGTACAAATAATTTTACACTAGAGTTGAACTAGCTCTATAGCGTAGTACAAATAATTTTACACTAGAGTTGAACTAGCTCTATAAGCTAGTACAAATAATTTTACACTAGAGTTGAACTAGCTCTATAGCCTAGTACAAATAATTTTACACTAGAGTTGAACTAGCTCTATCAGCTAGTACAAATAATTTTACACTATAGTTGAACTAGCTCTGTAGCCTAGTACAAATAATTTTACACTATAGTTGAACTGGATCTATAGCCAAGTACAAATAATTTTACGCTAGAGTTGAACTAGCTCTATAGCCTAGTACAAATAATTTTACACTAGAGTTGAACTAGCTCTATAAGCTAGTACAAATAATTTCACACTAGAGTTAAACTAGCTCTATAGCCTAGTACAAATAATTTTACACTATAGTTGAACTAGCTCTATAAGCTAGTTGAAATAATTTTACACTAGAGTTGAGCTAGCTCTATAGCCTAGTACAAATAATTTTACACTATAGTTGAACTAGCTCTATAAGCTAGTTGAAATTATATTACACTAGAGTTGAACTAGCTCTATAGCCTAGTACAAATAATTTTACACTAGAGTTGAACTAGCTCTATAGCCTAGTACAAATAATTTTACACTACAGTTGAACTAGCTCTATAAGCTAGTTGAAATAATTTTACACTAGAGTTGAACTAGCTCTATAGCCTAGTACAAATAATTTTACACTAGAGTTGAACTAGCTCTATAGCCTAGTACAAATAATTTTACAATATAGTTCAACTAGCTCTATAAGCTACTTCAAATAATTTTACACTAGAGTTGGACTAGCTCTACAGCCTAGTACAAATAATTTTACACTAGAGTTGAACTAGCTCTATAGCCTAGTACAAATAACTTTACACTAGAGTTGAACTAGCACTATAAGCTAGATCAAATAAGTTTACACTAGAGTTGAACTAGCTCTATAGCCTAGTAGAAATAATTTTACACTAGAGTTGAACAAGCTCTATAGCCTAGTACAAATAATTTTACACTAGAGTTGAACTAGTTCTATAGCCTAGTACAAATAATTTTACACTATAGTTGAACTAGCTCTATAAGCTAGTTGAAATAATTTTACACTAGAGTTGAACTAGCTCTATAGCCTAGTACAAATAATTTAACACTATAGTTGAACTAGCTCTATATCCTAGTACAAATAATTTTACACTAGAGTTGAACTAGCGCTATAGCCTAGTACAAATAATTTCACAATAGAGTTCAACTAGCTCTATAAGCTAGTACAAATAATTTTACACTAGAGTTGAACTAGCTCTAGAGCCTAGTACAAATAAGTTTACACTAGAGTTGAATTAGCTCTATAGCCTAGTACAAATAATTTTACAATATAGTTGAACTAGCTCTATAAGCTAGTTGAAATAATTTTACACTAGAGTTGAACTAGCTCTATAGCCTAGTACAAATAATTTTACACTAGAGTTGAACTAGCTCTATAGCGTAGTACAAATAATTTTACACTATAGTTGAACTAGCTCTATAAGCTAGTACAAATAATTTTACACTAGAGTTGAACTAGCTCTATAGCCTAGTACAAATAATTTTACACTAGAGTTGAACTAGCTCTATCAGCTAGTACAAATAATTTTACACTATAGTTGAACTAGCTCTGTAGCCTAGTACAAATAATTTTACACTATAGTTGAACTGGATCTATAGCCAAGTACAAATAATTTTACGCTAGAGTTGAACTAGTTCTATAGCCTAGTACAAATAATTTTACACTAGAGTTGAACTAGCTCTATAAGCTAGTACAAATAATTTCACACTAGAGTTAAACTAGCTCTATAGCCTAGTACAAATAATTTTACACTATAGTTGAACTAGCTCTATAAGCTAGTTGAAATAATTTTACACTAGAGTTGAGCTAGCTCTATAGCCTAGTACAAATAATTTTACACTAGAGTTGAACAAGCTCTATAGCCTAGTACAAATAATTTTACACTAGAGTTGAACTAGCTCTATAAGCTAGTTGAAATAATTTTACACTAGAGTTGAACTAGCTCTATAGCCTAGTACAAATAATTTTACACTATAGTTGAACTAGCTCTATAGCCTAGTACAAATAATTTTACACTAGAGTTGAACTAGCGGTATAGCCTAGTACAAATAATTTTACAATAGAGTTCAACTAGCTCTATAAGCTAGTACAAATAATTTTACACTATAGTTGAACTAGCTCTATAGCCTAGTACAAATAATTTTACACTATAGTTGAATTAGCTCTATAAGCTAGTTGAAATAATTTTACACTAGAGTTGAACTAGCTCTATAGCCTAGTACAAATAATTTTACACTATAGTTGAACTAGCTCTATAAGCTAGTTGAAATAATTTTACACTAGAGTTGAACTAGCTCTATAGCCTAGTACAAATAATTTTACAATATAGTTGAACTAGCTCTATAAGCTAGTTCAAATAATTTTACACTAGAGTTGGACTAGCTCTAGAGCCTAGTACAAATAATTTTACACTAGAGTTGAACTAGCTCTATAGCCTAGTACAAATAACTTTACACTATAGTTGAACTAGCTCTATAAGCTAGTTGAAATAATTTTACACTAGAGTTGAACTAGCTCTATAGCCTAGTACAAATAATTTTACAATATAGTTGAACTAGCTCTATAAGCTAGTTCAAATAATTTTACACTAGAGTTGGACTAGCTCTACAGCCTAGTACAAATAATTTTACACTAGAGTTGAACTAGCTCTATAGCCTAGTACAAATAACTTTACACTATAGTTGAACTAGCTCTATAAGCTAGTTGAAATAATTTTACACTAGAGTTGAACTAGCTCTATAGCCTAGTACAAATAACTTTACACTATAGTTGAACTAGCTCTATAAGCTAGTTGAAATAATTTTACACTAGAGTTGAACTAGCTCTATAGCCTAGTACAAATAATTTTACACTAGAATTGAACTAGCTCTATAGCCTAGTACAAATAATTTTACACTAGAGTTGAACTACCTCTATAGCCTAGTACAAATAATTTTACACTATAGTTAAACTAGCTCTATAAGCTAGTTGAAATAATTTTACACTAGAGTTGAACTAGCTCTATAGCCTAGTACAAATAATTTTACACTATAGTTGAACTAGCTCTATAGCCGAGTACAAATAATTTTACACTAGAGTTGAACTAGCGCTATAGCCTAGTACAAATAATTTTACAATAGAGTTCAACTAGCTCTATAAGCTAGTACAAATTATTTTACACTAGAGTTGAACTAGCTCTATAGCCTAGTACAAATATGTTTACACTAGAGTTGAATTAGCTCTATAAGCTAGTTGAAATAATTTTACACTAGAGTTGAGCTAGCTCTATAGCCTAGTACAAATAATTTTACACTATAGTTGAACTAGCTCTATAAGCTAGTTGAAATTATATTACACTAGAGTTGAACTAGCTCTATAGCCTAGTACAAATAATTTTACACTAGAGTTGAACTAGCTCTATAGCCTAGTACAAATAATTTTACACTATACTTGAACTAGCTCTATAAGCTAGTTGAAATAATTTTACACTAGAGTTGAACTAGCTCTATAGCCTAGTACAAATAATTTTACACTAGAGTTGAACTAGCTCTATAGCCTAGTACAAATAATTTTACAATATAGTTCAACTAGCTCTATAAGCTAGTTCAAATAATTTTACACTAGAGTTGGACTAGCTCTACAGCCTAGTACAAATAATTTTACACTAGAGTTGAACTAGCTCTATAGCCTAGTACAAATAACTTTACACTAGAGTTGAACTAGCACTATAAGCTAGATCAAATAAGTTTACACTAGAGTTGAACTAGCTCTATAGCCTAGTAGAAATAATTTTACACTAGAGTTGAACAAGCTCTATAGCCTAGTACAAATAATTTTACACTAGAGTTGAACTAGTTCTATAGCCTAGTACAAATAATTTTACACTATAGTTGAACTAGCTCTATAAGCTAGTTGAAATAATTTTACACTAGAGTTGAACTAGCTCTCTAGCCTAGTACAAATAATTTAACACTATAGTTGAACTAGCTCTATATCCTAGTACAAATAATTTTACACTAGAGTTGAACTAGCGCTATAGCCTAGTACAAATAATTTCACAATAGAGTTCAACTAGCTCTATAAGCTAGTACAAATAATTTTACACTAGAGTTGAACTAGCTCTAGAGCCTAGTACAAATAAGTTTACACTAGAGTTGAATTAGCTCTATAGCCTAGTACAAATAATTTTACAATATAGTTGAACTAGCTCTATAAGCTAGTTGAAATAATTTTACACTAGAGTTGAACTAGCTCTATAGCCTAGTACAAATAATTTTACACTAGAGTTGAACTAGCTCTATAGCGTAGTACAAATAATTTTACACTAGAGTTGAACTAGCTCTATAAGCTAGTACAAATAATTTTACACTAGAGTTGAACTAGCTCTATAGCCTAGTACAAATAATTTTACACTAGAGTTGAACTAGCTCTATCAGCTAGTACAAATAATTTTACACTATAGTTGAACTAGCTCTGTAGCCTAGTACAAATAATTTTACACTATAGTTGAACTGGATCTATAGCCAAGTACAAATAATTTTACGCTAGAGTTGAACTAGCTCTATAGCCTAGTACAAATAATTTTACACTAGAGTTGAACTAGCTCTATAAGCTAGTACAAATAATTTCACACTAGAGTTAAACTAGCTCTATAGCCTAGTACAAATAATTTTACACTATAGTTGAACTAGCTCTATAAGCTAGTTGAAATAATTTTACACTAGAGTTGAGCTAGCTCTATAGCCTAGTACAAATAATTTTACACTATAGTTGAACTAGCTCTATAAGCTAGTTGAAATTATATTACACTAGAGTTGAACTAGCTCTATAGCCTAGTACAAATAATTTTACACTAGAGTTGAACTAGCTCTATAGCCTAGTACAAATAATTTTACACTATAGTTGAACTAGCTCTATAAGCTAGTTGAAATAATTTTACACTAGAGTTGAACTAGCTCTATAGCCTAGTACAAATAATTTTACACTAGAGTTGAACTAGCTCTATAGCCTAGTACAAATAATTTTACAATATAGTTCAACTAGCTCTATAAGCTACTTCAAATAATTTTACACTAGAGTTGGACTAGCTCTACAGCCTAGTACAAATAATTTTACACTAGAGTTGAACTAGCTCTATAGCCTAGTACAAATAACTTTACACTAGAGTTGAACTAGCACTATAAGCTAGATCAAATAAGTTTACACTAGAGTTGAACTAGCTCTATAGCCTAGTAGAAATAATTTTACACTAGAGTTGAACAAGCTCTATAGCCTAGTACAAATAATTTTACACTAGAGTTGAACTAGTTCTATAGCCTAGTACAAATAATTTTACACTATAGTTGAACTAGCTCTATAAGCTAGTTGAAATAATTTTTCACTAGAGTTGAACTAGCTCTATAGCCTAGTACAAATAATTTTACACTAGAGTTGGACAAGCTCTACAGCCTAGTACAAATAACTTTACACTAGAGTTGAACTAGCTCTATAGCCTAGTACAAATAACTTTACACTAGAGTTGAACTAGCACTATAAGCTAGATCAAATAAGTTTACACGAGAGTTGAACTAGCTCTATAGCCTAGTAGAAATAATTTTACACTAGAGTTGAACAAGCTCTATAGCCTAGTACAAATAATTTTACACTAGAGTTGAACTAGTTCTATAGCCTAGTACAAATAATTTTACACTATAGTTGAACTAGCTCTATAAGCTAGTTGAAATAATTTTACACTAGAGTTGAACTAGCTCTATAGCCTAGTACAAATAATTTAACACTATAGTTGAACTAGCTCTATATCCTAGTACAAATAATTTTACACTAGAGTTGAACTAGCGCTATAGCCTAGTACAAATAATTTCACAATAGAGTTCAACTAGCTCTATAAGCTAGTACAAATAATTTTACACTAGAGTTGAACTAGCTCTAGAGCCTAGTACAAATAAGTTTACACTAGAGTTGAATTAGCTCTATAGCCTAGTACAAATAATTTTACAATATAGTTGAACTAGCTCTATAAGCTAGTTGAAATAATTTTACACTAGAGTTGAACTAGCTCTATAGCCTAGTACAAATAATTTTACACTAGAGTTGAACTAGCTCTATAGCGTAGTACAAATAATTTTACACTAGAGTTGAACTAGCTCTATAGCGTAGTACAAATAGTTTTACACTAGAGTTGAACTAGCTCTATAGCCTAGTACAAATAATTTTACACTAGAGTTGAACTAGCTCTATAGCCTAGTACAAATAATTTTACACTAGAGTTGAACTAGCTCTATCAGCTAGTACAAATAATTTTACACTATAGTTGAACTAGCTCTATAGCCTAGTACAAATAATTTTACACTATAGTTGAACTGGATCTATAGCCAAGTACAAATAATTTTACGCTAGAGTTGAACTAGCTCTATAGCCTAGTACAAATAATTTTACACTAGAGTTGAACTAGCTCTATAAGCTAGTACAAATAATTTCACACTAGAGTTAAACTAGCTCTATAGCCTAGTACAAATAATTTTACACTATAGTTGAACTAGCTCTATAAGCTAGTTGAAATAATTTTACACTAGAGTTGAGCTAGCTCTATAGCCTAGTACAAATAATTTTACACTATAGTTGAACTAGCTCTATAAGCTAGTTGAAATTATATTACACTAGAGTTGAACTAGCTCTATAGCCTAGTACAAATAATTTTACACTAGAGTTGAACTAGCTCTATAGCCTAGTACAAATAATTTTACACTATAGTTGAACTAGCTCTATAAGCTAGTTGAAATAATTTTACACTAGAGTTGAACTAGCTCTATAGCCTAGTACAAATAATTTTACACTAGAGTTGAACTAGCTCTATAGCCTAGTACAAATAATTTTACAATATAGTTCAACTAGCTCTATAAGCTACTTCAAATAATTTTACACTAGAGTTGGACTAGCTCTACAGCCTAGTACAAATAATTTTACACTAGAGTTGAACTAGCTCTATAGCCTAGTACAAATAACTTTACACTAGAGTTGAACTAGCACTATAAGCTAGATCAAATAAGTTTACACTAGAGTTGAACTAGCTCTATAGCCTAGTAGAAATAATTTTACACTAGAGTTGAACAAGCTCTATAGCCTAGTACAAATAATTTTACACTAGAGTTGAACTAGTTCTATAGCCTAGTACAAATAATTTTACACTATAGTTGAACTAGCTCTATAAGCTAGTTGAAATAATTTTTCACTAGAGTTGAACTAGCTCTATAGCCTAGTACAAATAATTTTACACTAGAGTTGGACAAGCTCTACAGCCTAGTACAAATAACTTTACACTAGAGTTGAACTAGCTCTATAGCCTAGTACAAATAACTTTACACTAGAGTTGAACTAGCACTATAAGCTAGATCAAATAAGTTTACACGAGAGTTGAACTAGCTCTATAGCCTAGTAGAAATAATTTTACACTAGAGTTGAACAAGCTCTATAGCCTAGTACAAATAATTTTACACTAGAGTTGAACTAGTTCTATAGCCTAGTACAAATAATTTTACACTATAGTTGAACTAGCTCTATAAGCTAGTTGAAATAATTTTACACTAGAGTTGAACTAGCTCTATAGCCTAGTACAAATAATTTAACACTATAGTTGAACTAGCTCTATATCCTAGTACAAATAATTTTACACTAGAGTTGAACTAGCGCTATAGCCTAGTACAAATAATTTCACAATAGAGTTCAACTAGCTCTATAAGCTAGTACAAATAATTTTACACTAGAGTTGAACTAGCTCTAGAGCCTAGTACAAATAAGTTTACACTAGAGTTGAATTAGCTTTATAGCCTAGTACAAATAATTTTACAATATAGTTGAACTAGCTCTATAAGCTAGTTGAAATAATTTTACACTAGAGTTGAACTAGCTCTATAGCCTAGTACAAATAATTTTACACTAGAGTTGAACTAGCTCTATAGCGTAGTACAAATAATTTTACACTAGAGTTGAACTAGCTCTATAAGCTAGTACAAATAATTTTACACTAGAGTTGAACTAGCTCTATAGCCTAGTACAAATAATTTTACACTAGAGTTGAACTAGCTCTATCAGCTAGTACAAATAATTTTACACTATAGTTGAACTAGCTCTGTAGCCTAGTACAAATAATTTTACACTATAGTTGAACTGGATCTATAGCCAAGTACAAATAATTTTACGCTAGAGTTGAACTAGCTCTATAGCCTAGTACAAATAATTTTACACTAGAGTTGAACTAGCTCTATAAGCTAGTACAAATAATTTCACACTAGAGTTAAACTAGCTCTATAGCCTAGTACAAATAATTTTACACTATAGTTGAACTAGCTCTATAAGCTAGTTGAAATAATTTTGCACTAGAGTTGAGCTAGCTCTATAGCCTAGTACAAATAATTTTACACTAGAGTTGAACTAGCTCTATCAGCTAGTACAAATAATTTTACACTATAGTTGAACTAGCTCTGTAGCCTAGTACAAATAATTTTACACTATAGTTGAACTGGATCTATAGCCAAGTACAAATAATTTTACGCTAGAGTTGAACTAGTTCTATAGCCTAGTACAAATAATTTTACACTAGAGTTGAACTAGCTCTATAAGCTAGTACAAATAATTTCACACTAGAGTTAAACTAGCTCTATAGCCTAGTACAAATAATTTTACAATATAGTTGAACTAGCTCTATAAGCTAGTTGAAATAATTTTACACTAGAGTTGAGCTAGCTCTACAGCCTAGTACAAATAATTTTACACTAGAGTTGAACTAGCTCTATAGCCTAGTACAAATAACTTTACACTATAGTTGAACTAGCTCTATAAGCTAGTTGAAATAATTTTACACTAGAGTTGAACTAGCTCTATAGCCTAGTACAAATAACTTTACACTATAGTTGAACTAGCTCTATAAGCTAGTTGAAATAATTTTACACTAGAGTTGAACTAGCTCTATAGCCTAGTACAAATAATTTTACACTAGAATTGAACTAGCTCTATAGCCTAGTACAAATAATTTTACACTAGAGTTGAACTACCTCCATAGCCTAGTACAAATAATTTTACACTATAGTTGAACTAGCTCTATAAGCTAGTTGAAATAATTTTACACTAGAGTTGAACTAGCTCTATAGCCTAGTACAAATAATTTTACACTATAGTTGAACTAGCTCTATAGCCGAGTACAAATAATTTTACACTAGAGTTGAACTAGCGCTATAGCCTAGTACAAATAATTTTACAATAGAGTTCAACTAGCTCTATAAGCTAGTACAAATAATTTTACACTAGAGTTGAACTAGCTCTATAGCCTAGTACAAATATGTTTACACTAGAGTTGAATTAGCTCTATAGCCTAGTACAAATAATTTTACACTATAGTTGAACTAGCTCTATAAGCTAGTTGAAATAATTTTACACTAGAGTTGAACTAGCTCTATAGCCTAGTACAAATAATTTTACACTATAGTTGAACTAGCTCTATAAGCTAGTTGAAATAATTTTACACTAGAGTTGAACTAGCTCTATAGCCTAGTACAAATAATTTTACACTAGAGTTGAACTAGCTCTATAGCGTAGTACAAATAATTTTACACTAGAGTTGAACTAGCTCTATAAGCTAGTACAAATAATTTTACACTAGAGTTGAACTAGCTCTATAGCCTAGTACAAATAATTTTACACTAGAGTTGAACTAGCTCTATAAGCTAGTACAAATAATTTCACACTAGAGTTAAACTAGCTCTATAGCCTAGTACAAATAATTTTACAATATAGTTGAACTAGCTCTATAAGCTAGTTGAAATAATTTTACACTAGAGTTGAGCTAGCTCTACAGCCTAGTACAAATAATTTTACACTAGAGTTGAACTAGCTCTATAGCCTAGTACAAATAACTTTACACTATAGTTGAACTAGCTCTATAAGCTAGTTGAAATAATTTTACACTAGAGTTGAACTAGCTCTATAGCCTAGTACAAATAACTTTACACTATAGTTGAACTAGCTCTATAAGCTAGTTGAAATAATTTTACACTAGAGTTGAACTAGCTCTATAGCCTAGTACAAATAATTTTACACTAGAATTGAACTAGCTCTATAGCCTAGTACAAATAATTTTACACTAGAGTTGAACTACCTCTATAGCCTAGTACAAATAATTTTACACTATAGTTGAACTAGCTCTATAAGCTAGTTGAAATAATTTTACACTAGAGTTGAACTAGCTCTATAGCCTAGTACAAATAATTTTACACTATAGTTGAACTAGCTCTATAGCCGAGTACAAATAATTTTACACTAGAGTTGAACTAGCGCTATAGCCTAGTACAAATAATTTTACAATAGAGTTCAACTAGCTCTATAAGCTAGTACAAATAATTTTACACTAGAGTTGAACTAGCTCTATAGCCTAGTACAAATATGTTTACACTAGAGTTGAATTAGCTCTATAGCCTAGTACAAATAATTTTACACTATAGTTGAACTAGCTCTATAAGCTAGTTGAAATAATTTTACACTAGAGTTGAACTAGCTCTATAAGCTAGTACAAATAATTTTACACTAGAGTTGAACTAGCTCTATAGCCTAGTACAAATAATTTTACACTAGAGTTGAACTAGCTCTATCAGCTAGTACAAATAATTTTACACTATAGTTGAACTAGCTCTGTAGCCTAGTACAAATAATTTTACACTATAGTTGAACTGGATCTATAGCCAAGTACAAATAATTTTACGCTAGAGTTGAACTAGCTCTATAGCCTAGTACAAATAATTTTACACTAGAGTTGAACTAGCTCTATAAGCTAGTACAAATAATTTCACACTAGAGTTAAACTAGCTCTATAGCCTAGTACAAATAATTTTACACTATAGTTGAACTAGCTCTATAAGCTAGTTGAAATAATTTTACACTAGAGTTGAGCTAGCTCTATAGCCTAGTACAAATAATTTTACGTTATAGTTGAACTAGCTCTATAAGCTAGTTGAAATTATATTACACTAGAGTTGAACTAGCTCTATAGCCTAGTACAAATAATTTTACACTAGAGTTGAACTAGCTCTATAGCCTAGTACAAATAATTTTACACTATAGTTGAACTAGCTCTATAAGCTAGTTGAAATAATTTTACACTAGAGTTGAACTAGCTCTATAGCCTAGTACAAATAATTTTACACTAGAGTTGAACTAGCTCTATAGCCTAGTACAAATAATTTTACAATATAGTTCAACTAGCTCTATAAGCTACTTCAAATAATTTTACACTAGAGTTGGACTAGCTCTACAGCCTAGTACAAATAATTTTACACTAGAGTTGAACTAGCTCTATAGCCTAGTACAAATAACTTTACACTAGAGTTGAACTAGCACTATAAGCTAGATCAAATAAGTTTACACTAGAGTTGAACTAGCTCTATAGCCTAGTAGAAATAATTTTACACTAGAGTTGAACAAGCTCTATAGCCTAGTACAAATAATTTTACACTAGAGTTGAACTAGTTCTATAGCCTAGTACAAATAATTTTACACTATAGTTGAACTAGCTCTATAAGCTAGTTGAAATAATTTTACACTAGAGTTGAACTAGCTCTATAGCCTAGTACAAATAATTTTACACTAGAGTTGGACAAGCTCTACAGCCTAGTACAAATAACTTTACACTAGAGTTGAACTAGCTCTATAGCCTAGTACAAATAACTTTACACTAGAGTTGAACTAGCACTATAAGCTAGATCAAATAAGTTTACACGAGAGTTGAACTAGCTCTATAGCCTAGTAGAAATAATTTTACACTAGAGTTGAACAAGCTCTATAGCCTAGTACAAATAATTTTACACTAGAGTTGAACTAGTTCTATAGCCTAGTACAAATAATTTTACACTATAGTTGAACTAGCTCTATAAGCTAGTTGAAATAATTTTACACTAGAGTTGAACTAGCTCTATAGCCTAGTACAAATAATTTAACACTATAGTTGAACTAGCTCTATATCCTAGTACAAATAATTTTACACTAGAGTTGAACTAGCGCTATAGCCTAGTACAAATAATTTCACAATAGAGTTCAACTAGCTCTATAAGCTAGTACAAATAATTTTACACTAGAGTTGAACTAGCTCTAGAGCCTAGTACAAATAAGTTTACACTAGAGTTGAATTAGCTTTATAGCCTAGTACAAATAATTTTACAATATAGTTGAACTAGCTCTATAAGCTAGTTGAAATAATTTTACACTAGAGTTGAACTAGCTCTATAGCCTAGTACAAATAATTTTACACTAGAGTTGAACTAGCTCTATAGCGTAGTACAAATAATTTTACACTAGAGTTGAACTAGCTCTATAAGCTAGTACAAATAATTTTACACTAGAGTTGAACTAGCTCTATAGCCTAGTACAAATAATTTTACACTAGAGTTGAACTAGCTCTATCAGCTAGTACAAATAATTTTACACTATAGTTGAACTAGCTCTGTAGCCTAGTACAAATAATTTTACACTATAGTTGAACTGGATCTATAGCCAAGTACAAATAATTTTACGCTAGAGTTCAACTAGTTCTATAGCCTAGTACAAATAATTTTACACTAGAGTTGAACTAGCTCTATAAGCTAGTACAAATAATTTCACACTAGAGTTAAATTAGCTCTATAGCCTAGTACAAATAATTTTACACTATAGTTGAACTAGCTCTATAAGCTAGTTGAAATAATTTTACACTAGAGTTGAGCTAGCTCTATAGCCTAGTACAAATAATTTTACACTAGAGTTGAACTAGCTCTATCAGCTAGTACAAATAATTTTACACTATAGTTGAAC
The DNA here is from genome assembly GCA_034509565.1 of Triticum monococcum. Taxonomy (NCBI): domain Eukaryota; kingdom Viridiplantae; phylum Streptophyta; class Magnoliopsida; order Poales; family Poaceae; genus Triticum; species Triticum monococcum. The sequence continues at coordinate 751,085,575 of CM067847.1, forward strand.
TAGCTCTGTAGCCTAGTACAAATAATTTTACACTATAGTTGAACTGGATCTATAGCCAAGTACAAATAATTTTACGCTAGAGTTGAACTAGTTCTATAGCCTAGTACAAATAATTTTACACTAGAGTTGAACTAGCTCTATAAGCTAGTACAAATAATTTCACACCAGAGTTAAACTAGCTCTATAGCCTAGTACAAATAATTTTACAATATAGTTGAACTAGCTCTATAAGCTAGTTGAAATAATTTTACACTAGAGTTGAGCTAGCTCTACAGCCTAGTACAAATAATTTTACACTAGAGTTGAACTAGCTCTATAGCCTAGTACAAATAACTTTACACTATAGTTGAACTAGCTCTATAAGCTAGTTGAAATAATTTTACACTAGAGTTGAACTAGCTCTATAGCCTAGTACAAATAACTTTACACTATAGTTGAACTAGCTCTATAAGCTAGTTGAAATAATTTTACACTAGAGTTGAACTAGCTCTATAGCCTAGTACAAATAATTTTACACTAGAATTGAACTAGCTCTATAGCCTAGTACAAATAATTTTACACTAGAGTTGAACTACCTCCATAGCCTAGTACAAATAATTTTACACTATAGTTGAACTAGCTCTATAAGCTAGTTGAAATAATTTTACACTAGAGTTGAACTAGCTCTATAGCCTAGTACAAATAATTTTACACTATAGTTGAACTAGCTCTATAGCCGAGTACAAATAATTTTACACTAGAGTTGAACTAGCGCTATAGCCTAGTACAAATAATTTTACATTAGAGTTCAACTAGCTCTATAAGCTAGTACAAATAATTTTACACTAGAGTTGAACTAGCTCTATAGCCTAGTACAAATATGTTTACACTAGAGTTGAATTAGCTCTATAGCCTAGTACAAATAATTTTACACTATAGTTGAACTAGCTCTATAAGCTAGTTGAAATAATTTTACACTAGAGTTGAACTAGCTCTATAGCCTAGTACAAATAATTTTACACTAGAGTTGAACTAGCTCTATAGCGTAGTACAAATAATTTTACACTAGAGTTGAACTAGCTCTATAAGCTAGTACAAATAATTTTACACTAGAGTTGAACTAGCTCTATAGCCTAGTACAAATAATTTTACACTAGAGTTGAACTAGCTCTATAAGCTAGTACAAATAATTTCACACTAGAGTTAAACTAGCTCTATAGCCTAGTACAAATAATTTTACAATATAGTTGAACTAGCTCTATAAGCTAGTTGAAATAATTTTACACTAGAGTTGAGCTAGCTCTACAGCCTAGTACAAATAATTTTACACTAGAGTTGAACTAGCTCTATAGCCTAGTACAAATAACTTTACACTATAGTTGAACTAGCTCTATAAGCTAGTTGAAATAATTTTACACTAGAGTTGAACTAGCTCTATAGCCTAGTACAAATAACTTTACACTATAGTTGAACTAGCTCTATAAGCTAGTTGAAATAATTTTACACTAGAGTTGAACTAGCTCTATAGCCTAGTACAAATAATTTTACACTAGAATTGAACTAGCTCTATAGCCTAGTACAAATAATTTTACACTAGAGTTGAACTACCTCTATAGCCTAGTACAAATAATTTTACACTATAGTTGAACTAGCTCTATAAGCTAGTTGAAATAATTTTACACTAGAGTTGAACTAGCTCTATAGCCTAGTACAAATAATTTTACACTATAGTTGAACTAGCTCTATAGCCGAGTACAAATAATTTTACACTAGAGTTGAACTAGCGCTATAGCCTAGTACAAATAATTTTACAATAGAGTTCAACTAGCTCTATAAGCTAGTACAAATAATTTTACACTAGAGTTGAACTAGCTCTATAGCCTAGTACAAATATGTTTACACTAGAGTTGAATTAGCTCTATAGCCTAGTACAAATAATTTTACACTATAGTTGAACTAGCTCTATAAGCTAGTTGAAATAATTTTACACTAGAGTTGAACTAGCTCTATAAGCTAGTACAAATAATTTTACACTAGAGTTGAACTAGCTCTATAGCCTAGTACAAATAATTTTACACTAGAGTTGAACTAGCTCTATCAGCTAGTACAAATAATTTTACACTATAGTTGAACTAGCTCTGTAGCCTAGTACAAATAATTTTACACTATAGTTGAACTGGATCTATAGCCAAGTACAAATAATTTTACGCTAGAGTTGAACTAGCTCTATAGCCTAGTACAAATAATTTTACACTAGAGTTGAACTAGCTCTATAAGCTAGTACAAATAATTTCACACTAGAGTTAAACTAGCTCTATAGCCTAGTACAAATAATTTTACACTATAGTTGAACTAGCTCTATAAGCTAGTTGAAATAATTTTACACTAGAGTTGAGCTAGCTCTATAGCCTAGTACAAATAATTTTACACTATAGTTGAACTAGCTCTATAAGCTAGTTGAAATTATATTACACTAGAGTTGAACTAGCTCTATAGCCTAGTACAAATAATTTTACACTAGAGTTGAACTAGCTCTATAGCCTAGTACAAATAATTTTACACTATAGTTGAACTAGCTCTATAAGCTAGTTGAAATAATTTTACACTAGAGTTGAACTAGCTCTATAGCCTAGTACAAATAATTTTACACTAGAGTTGAACTAGCTCTATAGCCTAGTACAAATAATTTTACAATATAGTTCAACTAGCTCTATAAGCTACTTCAAATAATTTTACACTAGAGTTGGACTAGCTCTACAGCCTAGTACAAATAATTTTACACTAGAGTTGAATTAGCTCTATAGCCTAGTACAAATAACTTTACACTAGAGTTGAACTAGCACTATAAGCTAGATCAAATAAGTTTACACTAGAGTTGAACTAGCTCTATAGCCTAGTAGAAATAATTTTACACTAGAGTTGAACAAGCTCTATAGCCTAGTACAAATAATTTTACACTAGAGTTGAACTAGTTCTATAGCCTAGTACAAATAATTTTACACTATAGTTGAACTAGCTCTATAAGCTAGTTGAAATAATTTTACACTAGAGTTGAACTAGCTCTATAGCCTAGTACAAATAATTTAACACTATAGTTGAACTAGCTCTATATCCTAGTACAAATAATTTTACACTAGAGTTGAACTAGCGCTATAGCCTAGTACAAATAATTTCACAATAGAGTTCAACTAGCTCTATAAGCTAGTACAAATAATTTTACACTAGAGTTGAACTAGCTCTAGAGCCTAGTACAAATAAGTTTACACTAGAGTTGAATTAGCTCTATAGCCTAGTACAAATAATTTTACAATATAGTTGAACTAGCTCTATAAGCTAGTTGAAATAATTTTACACTAGAGTTGAACTAGCTCTATAGCCTAGTACAAATAATTTTACACTAGAGTTGAACTAGCTCTATAGCGTAGTACAAATAATTTTACACTAGAGTTGAACTAGCTCTATAAGCTAGTACAAATAATTTTACACTAGAGTTGAACTAGCTCTATAGCCTAGTACAAATAATTTTACACTAGAGTTGAACTAGCTCTATCAGCTAGTACAAATAATTTTACACTATAGTTGAACTAGCTCTGTAGCCTAGTACAAATAATTTTACACTATAGTTGAACTGGATCTATAGCCAAGTACAAATAATTTTACGCTAGAGTTGAACTAGTTCTATAGCCTAGTACAAATAATTTTACACTAAAGTTGAACTAGCTCTATAAGCTAGTACAAATAATTTCACACTAGAGTTAAACTAGCTCTATAGCCTAGTACAAATAATTTTACACTATAGTTGAACTAGCTCTATAAGCTAGTTGAAATAATTTTACACTAGAGTTGAGCTAGCTCTATAGCCTAGTACAAATAATTTTACACTAGAGTTGAACAAGCTCTATAGCCTAGTACAAATAATTTTACACTAGAGTTGAACTAGCTCTATAAGCTAGTTGAAATAATTTTACACTAGAGTTGAACTAGCTCTATAGCCTAGTACAAATAATTTTACACTAGAGTTGAACAAGCTCTATAGCCTAGTACAAATAATTTTACACTAGAGTTGAACTAGCTCTATAAGCTAGTTGAAATAATTTTACACTAGAGTTGAACTAGCTCTATAGCCTAGTACAAATAATTTTACACTATAGTTGAACTAGCTCCATAGCCTAGTACAAATAATTTTACACTAGAGTTGAACTAGCGGTATAGCCTAGTACAAATAATTTTACAATAGAGTTCAACTAGCTCTATAAGCTAGTACAAATAATTTTACACTATAGTTGAACTAGCTCTATAGCCTAGTACAAATAATTTTACACTATAGTTGAATTAGCTCTATAAGCTAGTTGAAATAATTTTACACTAGAGTTGAACTAGCTCTATAGCCTAGTACAAATAATTTTACACTATAGTTGAACTAGCTCTATAAGCTAGTTGAAATAATTTTACACTAGAGTTGAACTAGCTCTATAGCCTAGTACAAATAATTTTACAATATAGTTGAACTAGCTCTATAAGCTAGTTCAAATAATTTTACACTAGAGTTGGACTAGCTCTAGAGCCTAGTACAAATAATTTTACACTAGAGTGGAACTAGCTCTATAGCCTAGTACAAATAACTTTACACTATAGTTGAACTAGCTCTATAAGCTAGTTGAAATAATTTTACACTAGAGTTGAACTAGCTCTATAGCCTAGTACAAATAATTTTACAATATAGTTGAACTAGCTCTATAAGCTAGTTCAAATAATTTTACACTAGAGTTGGACTAGCTCTACAGCCTAGTACAAATAATTTTACACTAGAGTTGAACTAGCTCTATAGCCTAGTACAAATAACTTTACACTATAGTTGAACTAGCTCTATAAGCTAGTTGAAATAATTTTACACTAGAGTTGAACTAGCTCTATAGCCTAGTACAAATAACTTTACACTATAGTTGAACTAGCTCTATAAGCTAGTTGAAATAATTTTACACTAGAGTTGAACTAGCTCTATAGCCTAGTACAAATAATTTTACACTAGAATTGAACTAGCTCTATAGCCTAGTACAAATAATTTTACACTAGAGTTGAACTACCTCTATAGCCTAGTACAAATAATTTTACACTATAGTTAAACTAGCTCTATAAGCTAGTTGAAATAATTTTACACTAGAGTTGAACTAGCTCTATAGCCTAGTACAAATAATTTTACACTATAGTTGAACTAGCTCTATAGCCGAGTACAAATAATTTTACACTAGAGTTGAACTAGCGCTATAGCCTAGTACAAATAATTTTACAATAGAGTTCAACTAGCTCTATAAGCTAGTACAAATAATTTTACACTAGAGTTGAACTAGCTCTATAGCCTAGTACAAATATGTTTACACTAGAGTTGAATTAGCTCTATAGCCTAGTACAAATAATTTTACACTATAGTTGAACTAGCTCTATAAGCTAGTTGAAATAATTTTACACTAGAGTTGAACTAGCTCTATAGCCTAGTACAAATAATTTTACACTAGAGTTGAACTAGCTCTATAGCGTAGTACAAATAATTTTACACTAGAGTTGAACTAGCTCTATAAGCTAGTACAAATAATTTTACACTAGAGTTGAACTAGCTCTATAGCCTAGTACAAATAATTTTACACTAGAGTTGAACTAGCTCTATCAGCTAGTACAAATAATTTTACACTATAGTTGAACTAGCTCTGTAGCCTAGTACAAATAATTTTACACTATAGTTGAACTGGATCTATAGCCAAGTACAAATAATTTTACGCTAGAGTTGAACTAGCTCTATAGCCTAGTACAAATAATTTTACACTAGAGTTGAACTAGCTCTATAAGCTAGTACAAATAATTTCACACTAGAGTTAAACTAGCTCGATAGCCTAGTACAAATAATTTTACACTATAGTTGAACTAGCTCTATAAGCTAGTTGAAATAATTTTACACTAGAGTTGAGCTAGCTCTATAGCCTAGTACAAATAATTTTACACTATAGTTGAACTAGCTCTATAAGCTAGTTGAAATTATATTACACTAGAGTTGAACTAGCTCTATAGCCTAGTACAAATAATTTTACACTAGAGTTGAACTAGCTCTATAGCCTAGTACAAATAATTTTACACTATAGTTGAACTAGCTCTATAAGCTAGTTGAAATAATTTTACACTAGAGTTGAACTAGCTCTATAGCCTAGTACAAATAATTTTACACTAGAGTTGAACTAGCTTTATAGCCTAGTACAAATAATTTTACAATATAGTTCAACTAGCTCTATAAGCTACTTCAAATAATTTTACACTAGAGTTGGACTAGCTCTACAGCCTAGTACAAATAATTTTACACTAGAGTTGAACTAGCTCTATAGCCTAGTACAAATAACTTTACACTAGAGTTGAACTAGCACTATAAGCTAGATCAAATAAGTTTACACTAGAGTTGAACTAGCTCTATAGCCTAGTAGAAATAATTTTACACTAGAGTTGAACAAGCTCTATAGCCTAGTACAAATAATTTTACACTAGAGTTGAACTAGTTCTATAGCCTAGTACAAATAATTTTACACTATAGTTGAACTAGCTCTATAAGCTAGTTGAAATAATTTTACACTAGAGTTGAACTAGCTCTCTAGCCTAGTACAAATAATTTAACACTATAGTTGAACTAGCTCTATATCCTAGTACAAATAATTTTACACTAGAGTTGAACTAGCGCTATAGCCTAGTACAAATAATTTCACAATAGAGTTCAACTAGCTCTATAAGCTAGTAAAAATAATTTTACACTAGAGTTGAACTAGCTCTAGAGCCTAGTACAAATAAGTTTACACTAGAGTTGAATTAGCTCTATAGCCTAGTACAAATAATTTTACAATATAGTTGAACTAGCTCTATAAGCTAGTTGAAATAATTTTACACTAGAGTTGAACTAGCTCTATAGCCTAGTACAAATAATTTTACACTAGAGTTGAACTAGCTCTATAGCGTAGTACAAATAATTTTACACTAGAGTTGAACTAGCTCTATAAGCTAGTACAAATAATTTTACACTAGAGTTGAACTAGCTCTATAGCCTAGTACAAATAATTTTACACTAGAGTTGAACTAGCTCTATCAGCTAGTACAAATAATTTTACACTATAGTTGAACTAGCTCTGTAGCCTAGTACAAATAATTTTACACTATAGTTGAACTGGATCTATAGCCAAGTACAAATAATTTTACGCTAGAGTTGAACTAGCTCTATAGCCTAGTACAAATAATTTTACACTAGAGTTGAACTAGCTCCATAAGCTAGTACAAATAATTTCACACTAGAGTTAAACTAGCTCTATAGCCTAGTACAAATAATTTTACACTATAGTTGAACTAGCTCTATAAGCTAGTTGAAATAATTTTACACTAGAGTTGAGCTAGCTCTATAGCCTAGTACAAATAATTTTACACTATAGTTGAACTAGCTCTATAAGCTAGTTGAAATTATATTACACTAGAGTTGAACTAGCTCTATAGCCTAGTACAAATAATTTTACACTAGAGTTGAACTAGCTCTATAGCCTAGTACAAATAATTTTACACTATAGTTGAACTAGCTCTATAAGCTAGTTGAAATAATTTTACACTAGAGTTGAACTAGCTCTATAGCCTAGTACAAATAATTTTACACTAGAGTTGAACTAGCTCTATAGCCTAGTACAAATAATTTTACAATATAGTTCAACTAGCTCTATAAGCTACTTCAAATAATTTTACACTAGAGTTGGACTAGCTCTACAGCCTAGTACAAATAATTTTACACTAGAGTTGAACTAGCTCTATAGCCTAGTACAAATAACTTTACACTAGAGTTGAACTAGCACTATAAGCTAGATCAAATAAGTTTACACTAGAGTTGAACTAGCTCTATAGCCTAGTAGAAATAATTTTACACTAGAGTTGAACAAGCTCTATAGCCTAGTACAAATAATTTTACACTAGAGTTGAACTAGTTCTATAGCCTAGTACAAATAATTTACACTATAGTTGAACTAGCTCTATAAGCTAGTTGAAATAATTTTACACTAGAGTTGAACTAGCTCTATAGCCTAGTACAAATAATTTAACACTATAGTTGAACTAGCTCTATATCCTAGTACAAATAATTTTACACTAGAGTTGAACTAGCGCTATAGCCTAGTACAAATAATTTCACAATAGAGTTCAACTAGCTCTATAAGCTAGTACAAATAATTTTACACTAGAGTTGAACTAGCTCTAGAGCCTAGTACAAATAAGTTTACACTAGAGTTGAATTAGCTCTATAGCCTAGTACAAATAACTTTACAATATAGTTGAACTAGCTCTATAAGCTAGTTGAAATAATTTTACACTAGAGTTGAACTAGCTCTATAGCCTAGTACAAATAACTTTACACTATAGTTGAACTAGCTCTATAAGCTAGTTGAAATAATTTTACACTAGAGTTGAACTAGCTCTATAGCCTAGTACAAATAATTTTACACTAGAATTGAACTAGCTCTATAGCCTAGTACAAATAATTTTACACTAGAGTTGAACTACCTCTATAGCCTAGTACAAATAATTTTACACTATAGTTAAACTAGCTCTATAAGCTAGTTGAAATAATTTTACACTAGAGTTGAACTAGCTCTATAGCCTAGTACAAATAATTTTACACTATAGTTGAACTAGCTCTATAGCCGAGTACAAATAATTTTACACTAGAGTTGAACTAGCGCTATAGCCTAGTACAAATAATTTTACAATAGAGTTCAACTAGCTCTATAAGCTAGTACAAATAATTTTACACTAGAGTTGAACTAGCTCTATAGCCTAGTACAAATATGTTTACACTAGAGTTGAATTAGCTCTATAGCCTAGTACAAATAATTTTACACTATAGTTGAACTAGCTCTATAAGCTAGTTGAAATAATTTTACACTAGAGTTGAACTAGCTCTATAGCCTAGTACAAATAATTTTACACTAGAGTTGAACTAGCTCTATAGCGTAGTACAAATAATTTTCCACTAGAGTTGAACTAGCTCTATAAGCTAGTACAAATAATTTTACACTAGAGTTGAACTAGCTCTATAGCCTAGTACAAATAATTTTACACTAGAGTTGAACTAGCTCTATCAGCTAGTACAAATAATTTTACACTATAGTTGAACTAGCTCTGTAGCCTAGTACAAATAATTTTACACTATAGTTGAACTGGATCTATAGCCAAGTACAAATAATTTTACGCTAGAGTTGAACTAGCTCTATAGCCTAGTACAAATAATTTTACACTAGAGTTGAACTAGCTCTATAAGCTAGTACAAATAATTTCACACTAGAGTTAAACTAGCTCGATAGCCTAGTACAAATAATTTTACACTATAGTTGAACTAGCTCTATAAGCTAGTTGAAATAATTTTACACTAGAGTTGAGCTAGCTCTATAGCCTAGTACAAATAATTTTACACTATAGTTGAACTAGCTCTATAAGCTAGTTGAAATTATATTACACTAGAGTTGAACTAGCTCTATAGCCTAGTACAAATAATTTTACACTAGAGTTGAACTAGCTCTATAGCCTAGTACAAATAATTTTACACCATAGTTGAACTAGCTCTATAAGCTAGTTGAAATAATTTTACACTAGAGTTGAACTAGCTCTATAGCCTAGTACAAATAATTTTACACTAGAGTTGAACTAGCTTTATAGCCTAGTACAAATAATTTTACAATATAGTTCAACTAGCTCTATAAGCTACTTCAAATAATTTTACACTAGAGTTGGACTAGCTCTACAGCCTAGTACAAATAATTTTACACTAGAGTTGAACTAGCTCTATAGCCTAGTACAAATAACTTTACACTAGAGTTGAACTAGCACTATAAGCTAGATCAAATAAGTTTACACTAGAGTTGAACTAGCTCTATAGCCTAGTAGAAATAATTTTACACTAGAGTTGAACAAGCTCTATAGCCTAGTACAAATAATTTTACACTAGAGTTGAACTAGTTCTATAGCCTAGTACAAATAATTTTACACTATAGTTGAACTAGCTCTATAAGCTAGTTGAAATAATTTTACACTAGAGTTGAACTAGCTCTCTAGCCTAGTACAAATAATTTAACACTATAGTTGAACTAGCTCTATATCCTAGTACAAATAATTTTACACTAGAGTTGAACTAGCGCTATAGCCTAGTACAAATAATTTCACAATAGAGTTCAACTAGCTCTATAATCTAGTAAAAATAATTTTACACTAGAGTTGAACTAGCTCTAGAGCCTAGTACAAATAAGTTTACACTAGAGTTGAATTAGCTCTATAGCCTAGTACAAATAATTTTACAATATAGTTGAACTAGCTCTATAAGCTAGTTGAAATAATTTTACACTAGAGTTGAACTAGCTCTATAGCCTAGTACAAATAATTTTACACTAGAGTTGAACTAGCTCTATAGCGTAGTACAAATAATTTTACACTAGAGTTGAACTAGCTCTATAAGCTAGTACAAATAATTTTACACTAGAGTTGAACTAGCTCTATAGCCTAGTACAAATAATTTTACACTAGAGTTGAACTAGCTCTATCAGCTAGTACAAATAATTTTACACTATAGTTGAACTAGCTCTGTAGCCTAGTACAAATAATTTTACACTATAGTTGAACTGGATCTATAGCCAAGTACAAATAATTTTACGCTAGAGTTGAACTAGCTCTATAGCCTAGTACAAATAATTTTACACTAGAGTTGAACTAGCTCCATAAGCTAGTACAAATAATTTCACACTAGAGTTAAACTAGCTCTATAGCCTAGTACAAATAATTTTACACTATAGTTGAACTAGCTCTATAAGCTAGTTGAAATAATTTTACACTAGAGTTGAGCTAGCTCTATAGCCTAGTACAAATAATTTTACACTATAGTTGAACTAGCTCTATAAGCTAGTTGAAATTATATTACACTAGAGTTGAACTAGCTCTATAGCCTAGTACAAATAATTTTACACTAGAGTTGAACTAGCTCTATAGCCTAGTACAAATAATTTTACACTATAGTTGAACTAGCTCTATAAGCTAGTTGAAATAATTTTACACTAGAGTTGAACTAGCTCTATAGCCTAGTACAAATAATTTTACACTAGAGTTGAACTAGCTCTATAGCCTAGTACAAATAATTTTACAATATAGTTCAACTAGCTCTATAAGCTACTTCAAATAATTTTACACTAGAGTTGGACTAGCTCTACAGCCTAGTACAAATAATTTTACACTAGAGTTGAACTAGCTCTATAGCCTAGTACAAATAACTTTACACTAGAGTTGAACTAGCACTATAAGCTAGATCAAATAAGTTTACACTAGAGTTGAACTAGCTCTATAGCCTAGTAGAAATAATTTTACACTAGAGTTGAACAAGCTCTATAGCCTAGTACAAATAATTTTACACTAGAGTTGAACTAGTTCTATAGCCTAGTACAAATAATTTACACTATAGTTGAACTAGCTCTATAAGCTAGTTGAAATAATTTTACACTAGAGTTGAACTAGCTCTATAGCCTAGTACAAATAATTTAACACTATAGTTGAACTAGCTCTATATCCTAGTACAAATAATTTTACACTAGAGTTGAACTAGCGCTATAGCCTAGTACAAATAATTTCACAATAGAGTTCAACTAGCTCTATAAGCTAGTACAAATAATTTTACACTAGAGTTGAACTAGCTCTAGAGCCTAGTACAAATAAGTTTACACTAGAGTTGAATTAGCTCTATAGCCTAGTACAAATAATTTTACAATATAGTTGAACTAGCTCTATAAGCTAGTTGAAATAATTTTACACTAGAGTTGAACTAGCTCTATAGCCTAGTACAAATAATTTTACACTAGAGTTGAACTAGCTCTATAGCGTAGTACAAATAATTTTACACTAGAGTTGAACTAGCTCTATAAGCTAGTACAAATAATTTTACACTAGAGTTGAACTAGCTCTATAGCCTAGTACAAATAATTTTACACTAGAGTTGAACTAGCTCTATCAGCTAGTACAAATAATTTTACACTATAGTTGAACTAGCTCTGTAGCCTAGTACAAATAATTTTACACTATAGTTGAACTGGATCTATAGCCAAGTACAAATAATTTTACGCTAGAGTTGAACTAGCTCTATAGCCTAGTACAAATAATTTTACACTAGAGTTGAACTAGCTCTATAAGCTAGTACAAATAATTTCACACTAGAGTTAAACTAGCTCTATAGCCTAGTACAAATAATTTTACACTATAGTTGAACTAGCTCTATAAGCTAGTTGAAATAATTTTACACTAGAGTTGAGCTAGCTCTATAGCCTAGTACAAATAATTTTACACTATAGTTGAACTAGCTCTATAAGCTAGTTGAAATTATATTACACTAGAGTTGAACTAGCTCTATAGCCTAGTACAAATAATTTTACACTAGAGTTGAACTAGCTCTATAGCCTAGTACAAATAATTTTACACTATAGTTGAACTAGCTCTATAAGCTAGTTGAAATAATTTTACACTAGAGTTGAACTAGCTCTATAGCCTAGTACAAATAATTTTACACTAGAGTTGAACTAGCTCTATAGCCTAGTACAAATAATTTTACAATATAGTTCAACTAGCTCTATAAGCTACTTCAAATAATTTTACACTAGAGTTGGACTAGCTCTACAGCCTAGTACAAATAATTTTACACTAGAGTTGAACTAGCTCTATAGCCTAGTACAAATAACTTTACACTAGAGTTGAACTAGCACTATAAGCTAGATCAAATAAGTTTACACTAGAGTTGAACTAGCTCTATAGCCTAGTAGAAATAATTTTACACTAGAGTTGAACAAGCTCTATAGCCTAGTACAAATAATTTTACACTAGAGTTGAACTAGTTCTATAGCCTAGTACAAATAATTTTACACTATAGTTGAACTAGCTCTATAAGCTAGTTGAAATAATTTTACACTAGAGTTGAACTAGCTCTATAGCCTAGTACAAATAATTTAACACTATAGTTGAACTAGCTCTATATCCTAGTACAAATAATTTTACACTAGAGTTGAACTAGCGCTATAGCCTAGTACAAATAATTTCACAATAGAGTTCAACTAGCTCTATAAGCTAGTACAAATAATTTTACACTAGAGTTGAACTAGCTCTAGAGCCTAGTACAAATAAGTTTACACTAGAGTTGAATTAGCTCTATAGCCTAGTACAAATAATTTTACAATATAGTTGAACTAGCTCTATAAGCTAGTTGAAATAATTTTACACTAGAGTTGAACTAGCTCTATAGCCTAGTACAAATAATTTTACACTAGAGTTGAACTAGCTCTATAGCGTAGTACAAATAATTTTACACTAGAGTTGAACTAGCTCTATAAGCTAGTACAAATAATTTTACACTAGAGTTGAACTAGCTCTATAGCCTAGTACAAATAATTTTACACTAGAGTTGAACTAGCTCTATCAGCTAGTACAAATAATTTTACACTATAGTTGAACTAGCTCTGTAGCCTAGTACAAATAATTTTACACTATAGTTGAACTGGATCTATAGCCAAGTACAAATAATTTTACGCTAGAGTTGAACTAGCTCTATAGCCTAGTACAAATAATTTTACACTAGAGTTGAACTAGCTCTATAAGCTAGTACAAATAATTTCACACTAGAGTTAAACTAGCTCTATAGCCTAGTACAAATAATTTTACACTATAGTTGAACTAGCTCTATAAGCTAGTTGAAATAATTTTACACTAGAGTTGAGCTAGCTCTATAGCCTAGTACAAATAATTTTACACTATAGTTGAACTAGCTCTATAAGCTAGTTGAAATTATATTACACTAGAGTTGAACTAGCTCTATAGCCTAGTACAAATAATTTTACACTAGAGTTGAACTAGCTCTATAGCCTAGTACAAATAATTTTACACTATAGTTGAACTAGCTCTATAAGCTAGTTGAAATAATTTTACACTAGAGTTGAACTAGCTCTATAGCCTAGTACAAATAATTTTACACTAGAGTTGAACTAGCTCTATAGCCTAGTACAAATAATTTTACAATATAGTTCAACTAGCTCTATAAGCTACTTCAAATAATTTTACACTAGAGTTGGACTAGCTCTACAGCCTAGTACAAATAATTTTACACTAGAGTTGAACTAGCTCTATAGCCTAGTACAAATAACTTTACACTAGAGTTGAACTAGCACTATAAGCTAGATCAAATAAGTTTACACTAGAGTTGAACTAGCTCTATAGCCTAGTAGAAATAATTTTACACTAGAGTTGAACAAGCTCTATAGCCTAGTACAAATAATTTTACACTAGAGTTGAACTAGTTCTATAGCCTAGTACAAATAATTTTACACTATAGTTGAACTAGCTCTATAAGCTAGTTGAAATAATTTTACACTAGAGTTGAACTAGCTCTATAGCCTAGTACAAATAATTTAACACTATAGTTGAACTAGCTCTATATCCTAGTACAAATAATTTTACACTAGAGTTGAACTAGCGCTATAGCCTAGTACAAATAATTTCACAATAGAGTTCAACTAGCTCTATAAGCTAGTACAAATAATTTTACACTAGAGTTGAACTAGCTCTAGAGCCTAGTACAAATAAGTTTACACTAGAGTTGAATTAGCTCTATAGCCTAGTACAAATAATTTTACAATATAGTTGAACTAGCTCTATAAGCTAGTTGAAATAATTTTACACTAGAGTTGAACTAGCTCTATAGCCTAGTACAAATAATTTTACACTAGAGTTGAACTAGCTCTATAGCGTAGTACAAATAATTTTACACTAGAGTTGAACTAGCTCTATAAGCTAGTACAAATAATTTTACACTAGAGTTGAACTAGCTCTATAGCCTAGTACAAATAATTTTACACTAGAGTTGAACTAGCTCTATCAGCTAGTACAAATAATTTTACACTATAGTTGAACTAGCTCTGTAGCCTAATACAAATAATTTTACACTATAGTTGAACTGGATCTATAGCCAAGTACAAATAATTTTACGCTAGAGTTGAACTAGTTCTATAGCCTAGTACAAATAATTTTACACTAGAGTTGAACTAGCTCTATAAGCTAGTACAAATAATTTCACACTAGAGTTAAACTAGCTCTATAGCCTAGTACAAATAATTTTACACTATAGTTGAACTAGCTCTATAAGCTAGTTCAAATAATTTTACACTAGAGTTGAGCTAGCTCTATAGCCTAGTACAAATAATTTTACACTATAGTTGAACTAGCTCTATAAGCTAGTTGAAATTATATTACACTAGAGTTGAACTAGCTCTATAGCCTAGTACAAATAATTTTACACTAGAGTTGAACTAGCTCTATAGCTTAGTACAAATAATTTTACACTATAGTTGAACTAGCTCTATAAGCTAGTTGAAATAATTTTACACTAGAGTTGAACTAGCTCTATAGCCTAGTACAAATAATTTTACACTAGAGTTGAACTAGCTCTATAGCCTAGTACAAATAATTTTACAATATAGTTCAACTAGCTCTATAAGCTACTTCAAATAATTTTACACTAGAGTTGGACTAGCTCTACAGCCTAGTACAAATAATTTTACACTAGAGTTGAACTAGCTCTATAGCCTAGTACAAATAACTTTACACTAGAGTTGAACTAGCACTATAAGCTATATCAAATAATTTTACACTAGAGTTGAACTAGCTCTATAGCCTAGTAGAAATAATTTTACACTAGAGTTGAACAAGCTCTATAGCCTAGTACAAATAATTTTACACTAGAGTTGACCTAGTTCTATAGCCTAGTACAAATAATTTTACACTATAGTTTGAACTAGCTCTATAAGCTAGTTGAAATAATTTTACACTAGAGTTGAACTAGCTCTATAGCCTAGTACAAATAATTTTACACTATAGTTGAACTAGCTCTATATCCTAGTACAAATAATTTTACACTAGAGTTGAGCTAGCGCTATAGCCTAGTACAAATAATTTTACAATAGAGTTCAACTAGCTCTATAAGCTAGTACAAATAATTTTACACTAGAGTTCAACTAGCTCTATAGCCTAGTACTAATCATTTTACACTAGAGTTGAACTAGTTCTATAGCCTACTACAAATAATTTTACAATATAGTTGAACTAGCTCTATAAGCTAGTTGAAATAATTTTACACTAGAGTTGAACTAGCTCTATAGCCTAGTACAAATAATTTTACACTATAGTTGAACTAGCTCTATAAGCTAGTTGAAATGATTTTACACTAGAGTTGAACTAGCTCTATAGCCTAGTACAAATAATTTTACACTATAGTTGAACTAGCTCTATAGCCTAGTACAAATAATTTTACACTAGAGTTGAACTAGCGCTATAGCCTAGTACAAATAATTTTACAATAGAGTTCAACTAGCTCTATAAGCTAGTACAAATAATTTTACACTAGAGTTGAACTAGCTCTATAGCCTAGTACAAATAATTTTACACTAGAGTTGAATTAGCTCTATAGCCTAGTACAAATAATTTTACACTATAGTTGAACTCGCTCTATAAGGGAGTTGAAATAATTTTACACTAGAGTTGAACTAGCTCTATAGCCTAGTACAAATAATTTTACACTAGAGTTGAACTAGCTCTATAGCCTAGTACAAATAATTTTACACTAGAGTTGAACTAGCTCTATAAGCTAGTACAAATAATTTTACACTAGAGTTGAACTAGCTCTATAGCCTAGTACAAATAATTTTACACTAGAGTTGAACTAGCTCTATCAGCTAGTACAAATAATTTTACACTATAGTTGAACTAGCTCTGTAGCCTAGTACAAATAATTTTACACTATAGTTGAACTAGATCTATAGCCAAGTACAAATAATTTTACGCTAGAGTTGAACTAGCTCTATAGCCTAGTACAAATAATTTTACTCTAGAGTTGAACTAGCTCTATAAGCTAGTACAAATAATTTCACACTAGAGTTGAACTAGCTCTATAGCCTATTACAAATAATTTTACACTATAGTTGAACTAGCTCTATAAGCTAGTTGAAATAATTTTACACTAGAGTTGAACTAGCTCTATAGCCTAGTACAAATAATTTTACACTATAGTTGAACTAGCTCTATAAGCTAGTTGAAATAATTTTACACTAGAGTTGAACTAGCTCTATAGCCTAGTAAAAATAATTTTACACTAGAGTTCAACTAGCTCTATAAGCTAGTACAAATAATTTTACACTAGAGTTGAACTAGCTCTATAGCCTAGTACAAATAATTTTACACTAGAGTTGAACTAGCTCTATCAGCTAGTACAAATAATTTTACACTATAGTTGAACTAGCTCTATAGCCTAGTACAAATAATTTTACACTAGAGTTGAACTAGCTCTATAGCCTAGTACAAATAATTTTACAATATAGTTGAACTAGCTCTATAATCTAGTTCAAATAATTTTACACTAGAGTTGGACTAGCTCTACAGCCTAGTACAAATAATTTTACACTAGAGTTGAACTAGCTCTATAGCCTAGTACAAATAACTTTACACTATAGTTGAACTAGCTCTATAAGCTAGTTGAAATAATTTTACACTAGAGTTGAACTAGCTCTATAGCCTAGTACAAATAATTTTACACTAGAGTTGAACTAGCTCTATAGCCTAGTACAAATAATTTTACACTAGAGTTGAACTACCGCTATAGCCTAGTACAAATAATTTTACACTATAGTTGAACTAGCTCTATAAGCTAGTTGAAATAATTTTACACTAGAGTTGAACTAGCTCTATAGCCTAGTACAAATAATTTTACACTATAGTTGAACTAGCTCTATAGCCTAGTACAAATAATTTTACACTAGAGTTGAACTAGCGCTATAGCCTAGTACAAATAATTTTACAATAGAGTTCAACTAGCTCTATAAGCTAGTACAAATAATTTTACACTAGAGTTGAACTAGCTCTATAGCCTAGTACAAATAATTTTACACTAGAGTTGAACTAGTTCTATAGCCTAGTACAAATAATTTTACACTATAGTTGAACTAGCTCTATAAGCTAGTTGAAATAATTTTACATTAGAGTTGAACTAGCTCTATAGCCTAGTACAAATAATTTTACACTATAGTTCAACTAGCTCTATAGCCTAGTAGAAATAATTTTACACTAGAGTTGGACTAGCTCTATAGCCTAGTACAAATAACTTTACACTAGAGTTGAACTAGCTCTATAGCCTAGTACAAATAACTTTACACTAGAGTTGAACTAGCACTATAAGCTAGTTCAAATAATTTTACACTAGAGTTGAACTAGCTCTATAGCCTAGTAGAAATAATCTTACACTAGAGTTGAATTAGCTCTATAGCCTAGTACTAATCATTTACACTAGAGTTGAACTAGTTCTATAGCCTACTACAAATAATTTTACAATATAGTTGAACTAGCTCTATAAGCTAGTTGAAATAATTTTACACTAGAGTTGAAATAGCTCTATAGCCTAGTACAAATAATTTTACACTATAGTTGAACTAGCTCTATAAGCTAGTTGAAATAATTTTACACTAGAGTTGAACTAGCTCTATAGCCTAGTACAAATAATTTTACACTATAGTTGAACTAGCTCTATAGCCTAGTACAAATAATTTTACCGTAGAGTTGAACTAGCGCTATAGCCTGGTACAAATAATTTTACAATAGAGTTCAACTAGCTCTATAAGCTAGTACAAATAATTTTACACTAGAGTTGAACTAGCTCCATAGCCTAGTACAAATAATTTTACACTAGAGTTGAATTAGCTCTATAGCCTAGTACAAATAATTTTACACTATAGTTGAACTCGCTCTATAAGGTAGTTGAAATAATTTTACACTACAGTTGAACTAGCTCTATAGCCTAGTACAAATAATTTTACAATAGAGTTGAACTAGCTCTATAGCCTAGTAAAAATAATTTTACACTAGAGTTGAACTAGCTCTATAAGCTAGTACAAATAATTTTACACAAGAGTTGAACAAGCTCTATAGCCTAGTACAAATAATTTTACACTAGAGTTGAACTAGCTCTATCAGCTAGTACAAATAATTTTACACTATAGTTGAACTAGCTCTATAGCCTAGTACAAATAATTTTACACTATAGTTGAATTAGCTCTATAAGCTAGTTGAAATAATTTACACTAGAGTTGAACTAGCTCTATAGCCTAGTACAAATAATTTTACACTATAGTTGAACTAGCTCTATAAGCTAGTTGAAATAATTTTACACTAGAGTTGAACTAGCTCTATAGCCTAGTACAAATAATTTTACACTATAGTTGAACTAGCTCTATAAGCTAGTTGAAATAATTTTACACTAGAGTTGAACTAGCTCTATAGCCTAGTACAAATAATTTTACACTAGAGTTCAACTAGCTCTATAGCCTAGTACAAATAATTTTACACTATAGTTGAACTAGCTCTATAGCCTAGTACAAATAATTTTACACTAGAGTTGAACTAGCTCTATAAGGTAGTACAAATAATTTTACACTAGAGTTGAACTAGCTCTATAGCCTAGTACAAATAATTTTACACTAGAATTGAACTAGCTCTATCAGCTAGTACAAATAATTTTACACTAGAGTTGAACTAGCTCTATAGCCTAGTACAAATAATTTTACACTAGAGTTGAACTAGCTCTATCAGCTAGTACAAATAATTTTACACCATAATTGAACTAGCTCTGTAGCCTAGTACAAATAATTTTACACTATAGTTGAACTAGATCTATAGCCAAGTACAAATAATTTTACGCTAGAGTTGAACTAGCTCTATAGCCTAGTACAAATAATTTTACTCTAGAGTTGAACTAGCTCTATAAGCTAGTACAAATAATTTCACACTAGAGTTGAATTAGCTCTATAGCCTAGTGCAAATAATTTTACACTATAGTTGAACTAGCTCTATAAGCTAGTTGAAATAATTTTACACTAGAGTTGAACTAGCTCTATAGCCTAGTACAAATAATTTTACACTATAGTTGAACTAGCTCTATAAGCTAGCTGAAATAATTTTACACTAGAGTTGAACTAGCTCTATAGCCTAGTACAAATAATTTTACACTAGAGTTCAACTAGCTCTATAAGCTAGTACAAATAATTTTACACTAGAGTTGAACTAGCTCTATAGCCTAGTACAAATAATTTTACACTAGAGTTGAACTAGCTCTATCAGCTAGTACAAATAATTTTACACTATAGTTGAACTAGCTCTATAGCCTAGTACAAATAATTTTACACTAGAGTTGAACTAGCTCTATAGCCTAGTACAAATAATTTTACAATATAGTTGAACTAGCTCTATAAGCTAGTTCAAATAATTTTACACTAGAGTTGGACTAGCTCTACAGCCTAGTACAAATAATTTTACACTAGAGTTGAACTAGCTCTATAGCCTAGTACAAATAACTTTACACTATAGTTGAACTAGCTCTATAAGCTAGTTGAAATAATTTTACATTAGAGTTGAACTAGCTCTATAGCCTAGTACAAATAATTTTACACTAGAGTTGAACTAGCTCTATAGCCTAGTACAAATAATTTTACACTAGAGTTGAACTACCTCTATAGCCTAGTACAAATAATTTTACACTATAGTTGAACTAGCTCTATAAGCTAGTTGAAATAATTTTACACTAGAGTTGAACTAGCTCTATAGCCTAGTACAAATAATTTTACACTATAGTTGAACTAGCTCTATAGCCGAGTACAAATAATTTTACACTAGAGTTGAACTAGCGCTATAGCCTAGTACAAATAATTTTACAATAGAGTTCAACTAGCTCTATAAGCTAGTACAAATAATTTTACACTAGAGTTGAAATAGCTCTATAGCCTAGTAGAAATAATTTTACACTAGAGTTGAAATAGCTCTATAGCCTAGTAGAAATAATTTTACACTAGAGTTGAACTAGCTCTATAGCCTAGTACAAATAATTTTACACTAGAGTTGAACTAGTTCTATAGCCTAGTACAAATAATTTTACACTATAGTTGAACTAGCTCTATAAGCTAGTTGAAATAATTTTACACTAGAGTTGAACTAGCTCTATAGCCTAGTACAAATAAGTTTACACTAGAGTTGAATTAGCTCTATAGCCTAGTACAAATAATTTTACACTATAGTTGAACTAGCTCTATAAGCTAGTTGAAATAATTTTACACTAGAGTTGAACTAGCTCTATAGCCTAGTACAAATAATTTTACACTATAGTTGAACTGGATCTATAGCCAAGTACAAATAATTTTACGCTAGAGTTGAACTAGCTCTATAGCCTAGTACAAATAATTTTACACTAGAGTTGAACTAGCTCTATAAGCTAGTACAAATAATTTCACACTAGAGTTAAACTAGCTCTATAGCCTAGTACAAATAATTTTACACTATAGTTGAACTAGCTCTATAAGATAGTTGAAATAATTTTACACTAGAGTTGAGCTAGCTCTATAGCCTAGTACAAATAATTTTACACTATAGTTGAACTAGCTCTATAAGCTAGTTGAAATTATATTACACTAGAGTTGAACTAGCTCTATAGCCTAGTACAAATAATTTTACACTAGAGTTGAACTAGCTCTATAGCCTAGTACAAATAATTTTACACTATAGTTGAACTAGCTCTATAAGCTAGTTGAAATAATTTTACACTAGAGTTGAACTAGCTCTATAGCCTAGTACAAATAATTTTACACTAGAGTTGAACTAGCTCTATAGCCTAGTACAAATAATTTTACAATATAGTTCAACTACCTCTATAAGCTAGTTCAAATAATTTTACACTAGAGTTGGACTAGCTCTACAGCCTAGTACAAATAATTTTACACTAGAGTTGAACTAGCTCTATAGCCTAGTACAAATAACTTTACACTAGAGTTGAACTAGCACTATAAGCTAGATCAAATAATTTTACACTAGAGTTGAACTAGCTCTATAGCCTAGTAGAAATAATTTTACACTAGAGTTGAACAAGCTCTATAGCCTAGTACAAATAATTTTACACTAGAGTTGAACTAGTTCTATAGCCTAGTACAAATAATTTTACACTATAGTTAAACTAGCTCTATAAGCTAGTTGAAATAATTTTACACTAGAGTTGAACTAGCTCTATAGCCTAGTACAAATAATTTTACACTATAGTTGAACTAGCTCTATATCCTAGTACAAATAATTTTACACTAGAGTTGAACTAGCGCT
This sequence comes from Triticum monococcum, assembly GCA_034509565.1. NCBI lineage: Eukaryota > Viridiplantae > Streptophyta > Magnoliopsida > Poales > Poaceae > Triticum > Triticum monococcum. Next base: position 751,107,799 of record CM067847.1, read on the forward strand.
ATAGCCTAGTACAAATAATTTTACAATAGAGTTCAACTAGCTCTATAAGCTAGTACAAATAATTTTACACTAGAGTTGAACTAGCTCTATAGCCTAGTACAAATAATTTTACACTAGAGTTGAATTAGCTCTATAGCCTAGTACAAATAATTTTACACTATAGTTGAACTAGCTCTATAAGCTAGTTGAAATAATTTTACACTAGAGTTGAACTAGCTCTATAGCCTAGTACAAATAATTTTACACTAGAGTTGAACTAGCTCTATAGCGTAGTACAAATAATTTTACAATAGAATTGAACTAGCTCTATAAGCTAGTACAAATAATTTTACACTAGAGTTGAACTAGCTCTATAGCCTAGTACAAATAATTTTACACTAGAGTTGAACTAGCTCTATCAGCTAGTACAAATAATTTTACACTATAATTGAACTAGCTCTGTAGCCTAGTAAAATTATTTTACACTATAGTTGAACTAGATCTATAGCCAAGTACAAATAATTTTACGCTAGAGTTGAACTAGCTCTATAGCCTAGAACAAATAATTTTACACTAGAGTTGAACTAGCTCTATAAGCTAGTACAAATAATTTCATACTAGAGTTGAACTAGCTCTATAGCCTAGTACAAATAATTTTACGCTATAGTTGAACTAGCTCTATAAGCTAGTTGAAATAATTTTACACTAGAGTTGAGCTAGCTCTATAGCCTAGTACAAATAATTTTACACTATAGTTGAACTAGCTCTATAAGCTAGTTGAAATAATTTTACACTATAGTTGAACTAGATCTATAGCCAAGTACAAATAATTTTACGCTAGAGTTGAACTAGCTCTATAGCCTAGAACAAATAATTTTACACTAGAGTTGAACTAGCTCTATAAGCTAGTACAAATAATTTCATACTAGAGTTGAACTAGCTCTATAGCCTAGTACAAATAATTTTACACTATAGTTGAACTAGCTCTATAAGCTAGTTGAAATAATTTTACACTAGAGTTGAGCTAGCTCTATAGCCTAGTACAAATAATTTTACACTAGAGTTGAACTAGCTCTATCAGCTAGTACAAATAATTTTACACCATAATTGAACTAGCTCTGTAGCCTAGTACAAATAATTTTACACTATAGTTGAACTAGATCTATAGCCAAGTACAAATAATTTTACGCTAGAGTTGAACTAGCTCTATAGCCTAGTACAAATAATTTTACTCTAGAGTTGAACTAGCTCTATAAGCTAGTACAAATAATTTCACACTAGAGTTGAATTAGCTCTATAGCCTAGTGCAAATAATTTTACACTATAGTTGAACTAGCTCTATAAGCTAGTTGAAATAATTTTACACTAGAGTTGAACTAGCTCTATAGCCTAGTACAAATAATTTTACACTATAGTTGAACTAGCTCTATAAGCTAGCTGAAATAATTTTACACTAGAGTTGAACTAGCTCTATAGCCTAGTACAAATAATTTTACACTAGAGTTCAACTAGCTCTATAAGCTAGTACAAATAATTTTACACTAGAGTTGAACTAGCTCTATAGCCTAGTACAAATAATTTTACACTAGAGTTGAACTAGCTCTATCAGCTAGTACAAATAATTTTACACTATAGTTGAACTAGCTCTATAGCCTAGTACAAATAATTTTACACTAGAGTTGAACTAGCTCTATAGCCTAGTACAAATAATTTTACAATATAGTTGAACTAGCTCTATAAGCTAGTTCAAATAATTTTACACTAGAGTTGGACTAGCTCTACAGCCTAGTACAAATAATTTTACACTAGAGTTGAACTAGCTCTATAGCCTAGTACAAATAACTTTACACTATAGTTGAACTAGCTCTATAAGCTAGTTGAAATAATTTTACATTAGAGTTGAACTAGCTCTATAGCCTAGTACAAATAATTTTACACTAGAGTTGAACTAGCTCTATAGCCTAGTACAAATAATTTTACACTAGAGTTGAACTACCTCTATAGCCTAGTACAAATAATTTTACACTATAGTTGAACTAGCTCTATAAGCTAGTTGAAATAATTTTACACTAGAGTTGAACTAGCTCTATAGCCTAGTACAAATAATTTTACACTATAGTTGAACTAGCTCTATAGCCGAGTACAAATAATTTTACACTAGAGTTGAACTAGCGCTATAGCCTAGTACAAATAATTTTACAATAGAGTTCAACTAGCTCTATAAGCTAGTACAAATAATTTTACACTAGAGTTGAACTAGCTCTATAGCCTAGTACAAATAAGTTTACACTAGAGTTGAATTAGCTCTATAGCCTAGTACAAATAATTTTACACTATAGTTGAACTAGCTCTATAAGCTAGTTGAAATAATTTTACACTAGAGTTGAACTAGCTCTATAGCCTAGTACAAATAATTTTACACTATAGTTGAACTGGATCTATAGCCAAGTACAAATAATTTTACGCTAGAGTTGAACTAGCTCTATAGCCTAGTACAAATAATTTTACACTAGAGTTGAACTAGCTCTATAAGCTAGTACAAATAATTTCACACTAGAGTTAAACTAGCTCTATAGCCTAGTACAAATAATTTTACACTATAGTTGAACTAGCTCTATAAGATAGTTGAAATAATTTTACACTAGAGTTGAGCTAGCTCTATAGCCTAGTACAAATAATTTTACACTATAGTTGAACTAGCTCTATAAGCTAGTTGAAATTATATTACACTAGAGTTGAACTAGCTCTATAGCCTAGTACAAATAATTTTACACTAGAGTTGAACTAGCTCTATAGCCTAGTACAAATAATTTTACACTATAGTTGAACTAGCTCTATAAGCTAGTTGAAATAATTTTACACTAGAGTTGAACTAGCTCTATAGCCTAGTACAAATAATTTTACACTAGAGTTGAACTAGCTCTATAGCCTAGTACAAATAATTTTACAATATAGTTCAACTACCTCTATAAGCTAGTTCAAATAATTTTACACTAGAGTTGGACTAGCTCTACAGCCTAGTACAAATAATTTTACACTAGAGTTGAACTAGCTCTATAGCCTAGTACAAATAACTTTACACTAGAGTTGAACTAGCACTATAAGCTAGATCAAATAATTTTACACTAGAGTTGAACTAGCTCTATAGCCTAGTAGAAATAATTTTACACTAGAGTTGAACAAGCTCTATAGCCTAGTACAAATAATTTTACACTAGAGTTGAACTAGTTCTATAGCCTAGTACAAATAATTTTACACTATAGTTAAACTAGCTCTATAAGCTAGTTGAAATAATTTTACACTAGAGTTGAACTAGCTCTATAGCCTAGTACAAATAATTTTACACTATAGTTGAACTAGCTCTATATCCTAGTACAAATAATTTTACACTAGAGTTGAACTAGCGCTATAGCCTAGTACAAATAATTTTACAATAGAGTTCAACTAGCTCTATAAGCTAGTACAAATAATTTTACACTAGAGTTGAACTAGCTCTATAGCCTAGTACAAATAATTTTACACTAGAGTTGAATTAGCTCTATAGCCTAGTACAAATAATTTTACACTATAGTTGAACTAGCTCTATAAGCTAGTTGAAATAATTTTACACTAGAGTTGAACTAGCTCTATAGCCTAGTACAAATAATTTTACACTAGAGTTGAACTAGCTCTATAGCGTAGTACAAATAATTTTACAATAGAATTGAACTAGCTCTATAAGCTAGTACAAATAATTTTACACTAGAGTTGAACTAGCTCTATAGCCTAGTACAAATAATTTTACACTAGAGTTGAACTAGCTCTATCAGCTAGTACAAATAATTTTACACTATAATTGAACTAGCTCTGTAGCCTAGTACAAATAATTTTACACTATAGTTGAACTAGATCTATAGCCAAGTACAAATAATTTTACGCTAGAGTTGAACTAGCTCTATAGCCTAGAACAAATAATTTTACACTAGAGTTGAACTAGCTCTATAAGCTAGTACAAATAATTTCATACTAGAGTTGAACTAGCTCTATAGCCTAGTACAAATAATTTTACACTATAGTTGAACTAGCTCTATAAGCTAGTTGAAATAATTTTACACTAGAGTTGAGCTAGCTCTATAGCCTAGTACAAATAATTTTACACTATAGTTGAACTAGCTCTATAAGCTAGTTGAAATAATATTACACTAGAGTTGAACCAGCTCTATAGCCTAGTACAAATAATTTTACACTAGAGTTGAGCTAGCTCTATAGCCTAGTACAAATAATTTTACACTATAGTTGAGCTAGCTCTATAGCCTAGTACAAATAATTTTACATTAGAGTTGAACTAGCTCTATAGCCTAGTACAAATAATTTTACACTATAGTTGAAGTAGCTCTATAGCCTAGTACAAATAATTTTACACTAGAGTTGAACTAGCTCTATAGCCTAGTACAAATAATTTTACACTATAGTTGAACTAGCTCTATAAGCTAGTTGAAATAATTTTACACTAGAGTTGAACTAGCTCTATAGCCTAGTACAAATAATTTTACACTAGAGTTGAACTAGCTCTATAGCCTAGTACAAATAATTTTACAATATAGTTCAACTAGCTCTATAAGCTAGTACAAATAATTTCACACTAGAGTTGGACTAGCTCTACAGCCTAGTACAAATAATTTTACACTAGAGTTGAACTAGCTCTTTAGCCTAGTACAAATAACTTTACACTAGAGTTGAACTAGCACTATAAGCTAGATCAAATAATTTTACACTAGAGTTGAACTAGCTCTATAGCCTAGTAGAAATAATTCTACACTAGAGTTGAACTAGCTCTATAGCCTAGTACAAATAATTTTACACTAGAGTTGAACTAGTTCTATAGCCTAGTACAAATAATTTTACACTATAGTTGAACTAGCTCTATAAGCTAGTTGAAATAATTTTACACTAGAGTTGAACTAGCTCTATAGCCTAGTACAAATAATTTTACACTATAGTTGAACTAGCTCTATAGCCTAGTACAAATAATTTTACACTAGAGTTGAACTAGCGCTATAGCCTAGTACAAATAATTTTACAATAGAGTTCAACTAGCTCTATAGCCTAGTACAAATAATTTTACACTAGAGTTGGACTAGCTCTATCAGCTAGTACAAATAATTTTACACTATAGTTGAACTAGCTCTATTTCCTAGTACAAATAATTTTACACTAGAGTTGAACTAGCTCTATAGCCTAGTACAAATAATTTTACACTAGAGTTGAACTAGCTCTATAAGCTAGTACAAATAATTTTACACTAGAGTTGAACTAGCTCTATAGCCTAGTACAAATAATTTTACACTAGAGTTGAACTAGCTCTATCAGCTAGTACAAATAATTTTACACTATAGTTGAACTAGCTCTGTAGCCTAGTACAAATAATTTTACACTATAGTTGAACTAGATATATAGCCAAGTACAAATAATTTTACGCTAGAGTTGAACTAGCTCTATAGCCTAGTACAAATAATTTTACACTAGAGTTGAACTAGCTCTATAAGCTAGTACAAATAATTTCACACTAGAGTTGAACTAGCTCTATAGCCTAGTACAAATAATTTTACACTATAGTTGAACTAGCTCTATAAGCTAGTTGAAATAATTTTACACTAGAGTTGAGCTAGCTCTATGGCCTAGTACAAATAATTTTACACTATAGTTGAACTAGATATATAGCCAAGTACAAATAATTTTACGCTAGAGTTGAACTAGCTCTATAGCCTAGTACAAATTATTTTACACTAGAGTTGAACTAGCTCTATAAGCTAGTACAAATAATTTCACACTAGAGTTGAACTAGCTCTATAGCCTAGTACAAATAATTTTACACTATAGTTGAACTAGCTCTATAAGCTAGTTGAAATAATTTTACACTAGAGTTGAGCTAGCTCTATAGCCTAGTACAAATAATTTTACACTAGAGTTGAACTAGCTCTATAAGCTAGTACAAATAATTTTACACTAGAGTTAAACTAGCTCTATAGCATAGTACAAATAATTTTACACTATAGTTGAACTAGCTCTATAAGATAGTTGAAATAATTTTACACTAGAGTTGAGCTAGCTCTATAGCCTAGTACAAATAATTTTACACTACAGTTGAACTAGCTCTATAAGCTAGTTGAAATTATATTACACTAGAGTTGAACTAGCTCTATAGCCTAGTACAAATAATTTTACACTAGAGTTGAACTAGCTCTATAGCCTAGTACAAATAATTTTACACTATAGTTGAACTAGCTCTATAAGCTAGTTGAAATAATTTTACACTAGAGTTGAACTAGCTCTATAGCCTAGTACAAATAATTTTACACTAGAGTTGAACTAGCTCTATAGCCTAGTACAAATAATTTTACAATATAGTTCAACTACCTCTATAAGCTAGTTCAAATAATTTTACACTAGAGTTGGACTAGCTCTACAGCCTAGTACAAATAATTTTACACTAGAGTTGAACTAGCTCTATAGCCTAGTACAAATAACTTTACACTAGAGTTGAACTAGCACTATAAGCTAGATCAAATAATTTTACACTAGAGTTGAACTAGCTCTATAGCCTAGTACAAATAATTTTACACTATAGTTGAACTAGCTCTATATCCTAGTACAAATAATTTTACACTAGAGTTGAACTAGCGCTATAGCCTAGTACAAATAATTTTACAATAGAGTTCAACTAGCTCTATAAGCTAGTACAAATAATTTTACACTAGAGTTGAACTAGCTCTATAGCCTAGTACAAATAATTTTACACTAGAGTTGAATTAGCTCTATAGCCTAGTACAAATAATTTTACACTATAGTTGAACTAGCTCTATAAGCTAGTTGAAATAATTTTACACTAGAGTTGAACTAGCTCTATAGCCTAGTACAAATAATTTTACACTAGAGTTGAACTAGCTCTATAGCGTAGTACAAATAATTTTACAATAGAATTGAACTAGCTCTATAAGCTAGTACAAATAATTTTACACTAGAGTTGAACTAGCTCTATAGCCTAGTACAAATAATTTTACACTAGAGTTGAACTAGCTCTATCAGCTAGTACAAATAATTTTACACTATAATTGAACTAGCTCTGTAGCCTAGTACAAATAATTTTACACTATAGTTGAACTAGATCTATAGCCAAGTACAAATAATTTTACGCTAGAGTTGAACTAGCTCTATAGCCTAGAACAAATAATTTTACACTAGAGTTGAACTAGCTCTATAAGCTAGTACAAATAATTTCATACTAGAGTTGAACTAGCTCTATAGCCTAGTACAAATAATTTTACACTATAGTTGAACTAGCTCTATAAGCTAGTTGAAATAATTTTACACTAGAGTTGAGCTAGCTCTATAGCCTAGTACAAATAATTTTACACTATAGTTGAACTAGCTCTATAAGCTAGTTGAAATAATATTACACTAGAGTTGAACCAGCTCTATAGCCTAGTACAAATAATTTTACACTAGAGTTGAGCTAGCTCTATAGCCTAGTACAAATAATTTTACACTATAGTTGAGCTAGCTCTATAGCCTAGTACAAATAATTTTACATTAGAGTTGAACTAGCTCTATAGCCTAGTACAAATAATTTTACACTATAGTTGAAGTAGCTCTATAGCCTAGTACAAATAATTTTACACTATAGTTGAGCTAGCTCTATAGCCTAGTACAAATAATTTTACATTAGAGTTGAACTAGCTCTATAGCCTAGTACAAATAATTTTACACTATAGTTGAAGTAGCTCTATAGCCTAGTACAAATAATTTTACACTAGAGTTGAACTAGCTCTATAGCCTAGTACAAATAATTTTACACTATAGTTGAACTAGCTCTATAGCCTAGTACAAATAATTTTACAATATAGTTCAACTAGCTCTATAAGCTAGTACAAATAATTTCACACTAGAGTTGGACTAGCTCTACAGCCTAGTACAAATAATTTTACACTAGAGTTGAACTAGCTCTTTAGCCTAGTACAAATAACTTTACACTAGAGTTGAACTAGCACTATAAGCTAGATCAAATAATTTTACACTAGAGTTGAACTAGCTCTATAGCCTAGTAGAAATAATTCTACACTAGAGTTGAACTAGCTCTATAGCCTAGTACAAATAATTTTACACTAGAGTTGAACTAGTTCTATAGCCTAGTACAAATAATTTTACACTATAGTTGAACTAGCTCTATAAGCTAGTTGAAATAATTTTACACTAGAGTTGAACTAGCTCTATAGCCTAGTACAAATAATTTTACACTATAGTTGAACTAGCTCTATAGCCTAGTACAAATAATTTTACACTAGAGTTGAACTAGCGCTATAGCCTAGTACAAATAATTTTACAATAGAGTTCAACTAGCTCTATAGCCTAGTACAAATAATTTTACACTAGAGTTGGACTAGCTCTATCAGCTAGTACAAATAATTTTACACTATAGTTGAACTAGCTCTATTTCCTAGTACAAATAATTTTACACTAGAGTTGAACTAGCTCTATAAGCTAGTTAAAATAATTTTACACTAGAGTTGGACTAGCTCTACAGCCTAGTACAAATAATTTTACACTAGAGTTGAACTAGCTCTATAGCCTAGTACAAATAACTTTACACTAGAGTTGAACTAGCACTATAAGCTAGATCAAATAATTTTACACTAGAGTTGAACTAGCTCTATAGCCTAGTACAAATAATTTTACACTATAGTTGAACTAGCTCTATAGCCTAGTACAAATAATTTTACACTAGAGTTGAACTAGCTCTATAAGCTAGTACAAATAATTTTACACTAGAGTTGAACTAGCTCTATAGCCTAGTACAAATAATTTTACACTAGAGTTGAACTAGCTCTATAGCCTAGTACAAATAATTTTACAATATAGTTCAACTACCTCTATAAGCTAGTTCAAATAATTTTACACTAGAGTTGGACTAGCTCTACAGCCTAGTACAAATAATTTTACACTAGAGTTGAACTAGCTCTATAGCCTAGTACAAATAACTTTACACTAGAGTTGAACTAGCACTATAAGCTAGATCAAATAATTTTACACTAGAGTTGAACTAGCTCTATAGCCTAGTACAAATAATTTTACACTATAGTTGAACTAGCTCTATATCCTAGTACAAATAATTTTACACTAGAGTTGAACTAGCGCTATAGCCTAGTACAAATAATTTTACAATAGAGTTCAACTAGCTCTATAAGCTAGTACAAATAATTTTACACTAGAGTTGAACTAGCTCTATAGCCTAGTACAAATAATTTTACACTAGAGTTGAATTAGCTCTATAGCCTAGTACAAATAATTTTACACTATAGTTGAACTAGCTCTATAAGCTAGTTGAAATAATTTTACACTAGAGTTGAACTAGCTCTATAGCCTAGTACAAATAATTTTACACTAGAGTTGAACTAGCTCTATAGCGTAGTACAAATAATTTTACAATAGAATTGAACTAGCTCTATAAGCTAGTACAAATAATTTTACACTAGAGTTGAACTAGCTCTATAGCCTAGTACAAATAATTTTACACTAGAGTTGAACTAGCTCTATCAGCTAGTACAAATAATTTTACACTATAATTGAACTAGCTCTGTAGCCTAGTACAAATAATTTTACACTATAGTTGAACTAGATCTATAGCCAAGTACAAATAATTTTACGCTAGAGTTGAACTAGCTCTATAGCCTAGAACAAATAATTTTACACTAGAGTTGAACTAGCTCTATAAGCTAGTACAAATAATTTCATACTAGAGTTGAACTAGCTCTATAGCCTAGTACAAATAATTTTACACTATAGTTGAACTAGCTCTATAAGCTAGTTGAAATAATTTTACACTAGAGTTGAGCTAGCTCTATAGCCTAGTACAAATAATTTTACACTATAGTTGAACTAGCTCTATAAGCTAGTTGAAATAATATTACACTAGAGTTGAACCAGCTCTATAGCCTAGTACAAATAATTTTACACTAGAGTTGAGCTAGCTCTATAGCCTAGTACAAATAATTTTACACTATAGTTGAGCTAGCTCTATAGCCTAGTACAAATAATTTTACATTAGAGTTGAACTAGCTCTATAGCCTAGTACAAATAATTTTACACTATAGTTGAAGTAGCTCTATAGCCTAGTACAAATAATTTTACACTATAGTTGAGCTAGCTCTATAGCCTAGTACAAATAATTTTACATTAGAGTTGAACTAGCTCTATAGCCTAGTACAAATAATTTTACACTATAGTTGAAGTAGCTCTATAGCCTAGTACAAATAATTTTACACTAGAGTTGAACTAGCTCTATAGCCTAGTACAAATAATTTTACACTATAGTTGAACTAGCTCTATAGCCTAGTACAAATAATTTTACAATATAGTTCAACTAGCTCTATAAGCTAGTACAAATAATTTCACACTAGAGTTGGACTAGCTCTACAGCCTAGTACAAATAATTTTACACTAGAGTTGAACTAGCTCTTTAGCCTAGTACAAATAACTTTACACTAGAGTTGAACTAGCACTATAAGCTAGATCAAATAATTTTACACTAGAGTTGAACTAGCTCTATAGCCTAGTAGAAATAATTCTACACTAGAGTTGAACTAGCTCTATAGCCTAGTACAAATAATTTTACACTAGAGTTGAACTAGTTCTATAGCCTAGTACAAATAATTTTACACTATAGTTGAACTAGCTCTATAAGCTAGTTGAAATAATTTTACACTAGAGTTGAACTAGCTCTATAGCCTAGTACAAATAATTTTACACTATAGTTGAACTAGCTCTATAGCCTAGTACAAATAATTTTACACTAGAGTTGAACTAGCGCTATAGCCTAGTACAAATAATTTTACAATAGAGTTCAACTAGCTCTATAGCCTAGTACAAATAATTTTACACTAGAGTTGGACTAGCTCTATCAGCTAGTACAAATAATTTTACACTATAGTTGAACTAGCTCTATTTCCTAGTACAAATAATTTTACACTAGAGTTGAACTAGCTCTATAGCCTAGTACAAATAATTTTACACTAGAGTTGAACTAGCTCTATAAGCTAGTACAAATAATTTTACACTAGAGTTGAACTAGCTCTATAGCCTAGTACAAATAATTTTACACTAGAGTTGAACTAGCTCTATCAGCTAGTACAAATAATTTTACACTATAGTTGAACTAGCTCTGTAGCCTAGTACAAATAATTTTACACTATAGTTGAACTAGATATATAGCCAAGTACAAATAATTTTACGCTAGAGTTGAACTAGCTCTATAGCCTAGTACAAATAATTTTACACTAGAGTTGAACTAGCTCTATAAGCTAGTACAAATAATTTCACACTAGAGTTGAACTAGCTCTATAGCCTAGTACAAATAATTTTACACTATAGTTGAACTAGCTCTATAAGCTAGTTGAAATAATTTTACACTAGAGTTGAGCTAGCTCTATAGCCTAGTACAAATAATTTTACACTATAGTTGAACTAGCTCTATAAGCTAGTTGAAATAATTTTACACTAGAGTTGAACTACCTCTATAGCCTAGTACAAATAATTTTACACTAGAGTTGAACTAGCTCTATAAGCTAGTACAAATAATTTTACACTAGAGTTGAACTAGCTCTATAGCCTAGTACAAATAATTTTACACTAGAGTTGGACTAGCTCTATCAGCTAGTACAAATAATTTTACACTATAGTTGAACTAGCTCTATAGCCTAGTACAAATAATTTTACACTAGAGTTGAACTAGCTCTATAGCCTAGTACAAATAATTTTACAATATAGTTGAACTAGCTCTATAAGCTAGTTCAAATAATTTTACACTAGAGTTGGACTAGCTCTACAGCCTAGTACAAATAATTTTACACTAGAGTTGAACTAGCTCTATAACCTAGTACAAATAATTTCACACTATAGTTGAACTAGCTCTATAAGCTAGTTGAAATAATTTTACACTAGAGTTGAACTAGCTCTATAGCCTAGTACAAATAATTTTACACTAGAGTTGAACTAGCGCTATAGCCTAGTACAAATAATTTTACAATAGAGTTCAACTAGCTCTATAAGCTAGTACAAATAATTTTACACTAGAGTTGAACTAGCTCTATAGCCTAGTACAAATAATTTTACACTAGAGTTGAATTAGCTCTATAGCCTAGTACAAATAATTTTACACTATAGTTGAACTAGCTCTATAAGCTAGTTGAAATAATTTTACACTAGAGTTGAACTAGCTCTATAGCCTAGTACAAATAATTTTACACTAGAGTTGAACTAGCTCTATAGCCTAGTACAAATAATTTTACACTAGAGTTGAACTAGCTCTATAGCCTAGTACAAATAATTTTACACTAGAGTTGAACTAGCTCTATCAGCTAGTACAAATAATTTTACACTATAGTTGAACTAGATCTATAGCCAATTACAAATAATTTTACGCTAGAGTTGAACTAGCTCTATAGCCTAGTACAAATAATTTTACACTAGAGTTGAACTAGCTCTATAAGCTAGTACAAATAATTTCACACTAGAGTTGAACTAGCTCTATAGCCTAGTACAAATAATTTTACACTATAGTTGAACTAGCTCTATAAGCTAGTTGAAATAATTTTACACTAGAGTTGAGCTAGCTCTATAGCCTAGTACAAATAATTTTACACTATAGTTGAACTAGCTCTATAAGCTAGTTGAAATAATTTTACACTAGAGTTGAACTACCTCTATAGCCTAGTACAAATAATTTTACACTAGAGTTGAACTAGCTCTATAAGCTAGTACAAATAATTTTACACTAGAGTTGAACTAGCTCTATAGCCTAGTACAAATAATTTTACACTAGAGTTGGACTAGCTCTATCAGCTAGTACAAATAATTTTACACTATAGTTGAACTAGCTCTATAGCCTAGTACAAATAATTTTACACTAGAGTTGAACTAGCTCTATAGCCTAGTACAAATAATTTTACAATATAGTTGAACTAGCTCTATAAGCTAGTTCAAATAATTTTACACTAGAGTTGGACTAGCTCTACAGCCTAGTACAAATAATTTTACACTAGAGTTGAACTAGCTCTATAACCTAGTACAAATAATTTCACACTATAGTTGAACTAGCTCTATAAGCTAGTTGAAATAATTTTACACTAGAGTTGAACTAGCTCTATAGCCTAGTACAAATAATTTTACACTAGAGTTGAACTAGCGCTATAGCCTAGTACAAATAATTTTACAATAGAGTTCAACTAGCTCTATAAGCTAGTACAAATAATTTTACACTAGAGTTGAACTAGCTCTATAGCCTAGTACAAATAATTTTACACTAGAGTTGAATTAGCTCTATAGCCTAGTACAAATAATTTTACACTATAGTTGAACTAGCTCTATAAGCTAGTTGAAATAATTTTACACTAGAGTTGAACTAGCTCTATAGCCTAGTACAAATAATTTTACACTAGAGTTGAACTAGCTCTATAGCCTAGTACAAATAATTTTACACTAGAGTTGAACTAGCTCTATAGCCTAGTACAAATAATTTTACACTAGAGTTGAACTAGCTCTATCAGCTAGTACAAATAATTTTACACTATAGTTGAACTAGATCTATAGCCAATTACAAATAATTTTACGCTAGAGTTGAACTAGCTCTATAGCCTAGTACAAATAATTTTACACTAGAGTTGAACTAGCTCTATAAGCTAGTACAAATAATTTCACACTAGAGTTTAACTAGCTCTATAGCCTAGTACAAATAATTTTACACTATAGTTGAACTAGCTCTATAAGCTAGTTGAAATAATTTTACACTAGAGTTGAACTAGCTCTATAGCCTAGTACAAATAATTTTACACTATAGTTGAACTAGCTCTATAAGCTAGTTGAAATAATTTTACACTAGAGTTGAACTAGCTCTATAAGCTAGTTGAAATAATATTACACTAGAGTTGAACCAACTCTATAGCTAGTACAAATAATTTTACACTAGAGTTGAACTAGCTCTATAGCCTAGTACAAATAATTTTACACTATAGTTGAACTAGCTCTATAAGCTAATTGAAATAATTTTACACTAGAGTTGAACTAGCTCTATAGCCTAGTACAAATAATTTTACACTAGAGTTGAACTAGCTCTATAGCCTAGTACAAATAATTTTACAATATAGTTCAACTAGCTCTATAAGCTAGTACAAATAATTTTACACTAGAGTTGAACTAGCTCTATAGCCTAGTACAAATAATTTTACACTAGAGTTGGACTAGCTCTATCAGCTAGTACAAATAATTTTACACTATAGTTGAACTAGCTCTATAGCCTAGTACAAATAATTTTACACTAGAGTTGAACTAGCTCTATAGCCTAGTACAAATAATTTTACAATATAGTTGAACTAGCTCTATAAGCTAGTTCAAATAATTTTACACTAGAGTTGGACTAGCTCTACAGCCTAGTACAAATAATTTTACACTAGAGTTGAACTAGCTCTATAACCTAGTACAAATAATTTCACACTATAGTTGAACTAGCTCTATAAGCTAGTTGAAATAATTTTACACTAGAGTTGAACTAGCTCTATAGCCTAGTACAAATAATTTTACACTAGAGTTGAACTAGCGCTATAGCCTAGTACAAATAATTTTACAATAGAGTTCAACTAGCTCTATAAGCTAGTACAAATAATTTTACACTAGAGTTGAACTAGCTCTATAGCCTAGTACAAATAATTTTACACTAGAGTTGAATTAGCTCTATAGCCTAGTACAAATAATTTTACACTATAGTTGAACTAGCTCTATAAGCTAGTTGAAATAATTTTACACTAGAGTTGAACTAGCTCTATAGCCTAGTACAAATAATTTTACACTAGAGTTGAACTAGCTCTATAGCCTAGTACAAATAATTTTACACTAGAGTTGAACTAGCTCTATAGCCTAGTACAAATAATTTTACACTAGAGTTGAACTAGCTCTATCAGCTAGTACAAATAATTTTACACTATAGTTGAACTAGATCTATAGCCAATTACAAATAATTTTACGCTAGAGTTGAACTAGCTCTATAGCCTAGTACAAATAATTTTACACTAGAGTTGAACTAGCTCTATAAGCTAGTACAAATAATTTCACACTAGAGTTGAACTAGCTCTATAGCCTAGTACAAATAATTTTACACTATAGTTGAACTAGCTCTATAAGCTAGTTGAAATAATTTTACACTAGAGTTGAGCTAGGTCTATAGCCTAGTACAAATAATTTTACACTATAGTTGAACTAGCTCTATAAGCTAGTTGAAATAATTTTACACTAGAGTTGAACTACCTCTATAGCCTAGTACAAATAATTTTACACTAGAGTTGAACTAGCTCTATAAGCTAGTACAAATAATTTTACACTAGAGTTGAACTAGCTCTATAGCCTAGTACAAATAATTTTACACTAGAGTTGGACTAGCTCTATCAGCTAGTACAAATAATTTTACACTATAGTTGAACTAGCTCTATAGCCTAGTACAAATAATTTTACACTAGAGTTGAACTAGCTCTATAGCCTAGTACAAATAATTTTACAATATAGTTGAACTAGCTCTATAAGCTAGTTCAAATAATTTTACACTAGAGTTGGACTAGCTCTACAGCCTAGTACAAATAATTTTACACTAGAGTTGAACTAGCTCTATAACCTAGTACAAATAATTTCACACTATAGTTGAACTAGCTCTATAAGCTAGTTGAAATAATTTTACACTAGAGTTGAACTAGCTCTATAGCCTAGTACAAATAATTTTACACTAGAGTTGAACTAGCGCTATAGCCTAGTACAAATAATTTTACAATAGAGTTCAACTAGCTCTATAAGCTAGTACAAATAATTTTACACTAGAGTTGAACTAGCTCTATAGCCTAGTACAAATAATTTTACACTAGAGTTGAATTAGCTCTATAGCCTAGTACAAATAATTTTACACTATAGTTGAACTAGCTCTATAAGCTAGTTGAAATAATTTTACACTAGAGTTGAACTAGCTCTATAGCCTAGTACAAATAATTTTACACTAGAGTTGAACTAGCTCTATAGCCTAGTACAAATAATTTTACACTAGAGTTGAACTAGCTCTATAGCCTAGTACAAATAATTTTACACTAGAGTTGAACTAGCTCTATCAGCTAGTACAAATAATTTTACACTATAGTTGAACTAGATCTATAGCCAATTACAAATAATTTTACGCTAGAGTTGAACTAGCTCTATAGCCTAGTACAAATAATTTTACACTAGAGTTGAACTAGCTCTATAAGCTAGTACAAATAATTTCACACTAGAGTTTAACTAGCTCTATAGCCTAGTACAAATAATTTTACACTATAGTTGAACTAGCTCTATAAGCTAGTTGAAATAATTTTACACTAGAGTTGAACTAGCTCTATAGCCTAGTACAAATAATTTTACACTATAGTTGAACTAGCTCTATAAGCTAGTTGAAATAATTTTACACTACAGTTGAACTAGCTCTATAAGCTAGTTGAAATAATATTACACTAGAGTTGAACCAGCTCTATAGCCTAGTACAAATAATTTTACACTAGAGTTGAACTAGCTCTATAGCCTAGTACAAATAATTTTACACTATAGTTGAACTAGCTCTATAAGCTAATTGAAATAATTTTACACTAGAGTTGAACTAGCTCTATAGCCTAGTACAAATAATTTTACACTAGAGTTGAACTAGCTCTATAGCCTAGTACAAATAATTTTACACTAGAGTTGAACTAGCTCTATCAGCTAGTACAAATAATTTTACACTATAGTTGAACTAGCTCTGTAGCCTAGTACAAATAATTTTACACTATAGTTGAACTAGATATATAGCCAAGTACAAATAATTTTACGCTAGAGTTGAACTAGCTCTATAGCCTAGTACAAATAATTTTACACTAGAGTTGAACTAGCTCTATAAGCTAGTACAAATAATTTCACACTAGAGTTGAACTAGCTCTATAGCCTAGTACAAATAATTTTACACTATAGTTGAACTAGCTCTATAAGCTAGTTGAAATAATTTTACACTAGAGTTGAGCTAGCTCTATAGCCTAGTACAAATAATTTTACACTATAGTTGAACTAGCTCTATAAGCTAGTTGAAATAATTTTACACTAGAGTTGAACTACCTCTATAGCCTAGTACAAATAATTTTACACTAGAGTTGAACTAGCTCTATAAGCTAGTACAAATAATTTTACACTAGAGTTGAACTAGCTCTATAGCCTAGTACAAATAATTTTACACTAGAGTTGGACTAGCTCTATCAGCTAGTACAAATAATTTTACACTATAGTTGAACTAGCTCTATAGCCTAGTACAAATAATTTTACACTAGAGTTGAACTAGCTCTATAGCCTAGTACAAATAATTTTACAATATAGTTGAACTAGCTCTATAAGCTAGTTCAAATAATTTTACACTAGAGTTGGACTAGCTCTACAGCCTAGTACAAATAATTTTACACTAGAGTTGAACTAGCTCTATAACCTAGTACAAATAATTTCACACTATAGTTGAACTAGCTCTATAAGCTAGTTGAAATAATTTTACACTAGAGTTGAACTAGCTCTATAGCCTAGTACAAATAATTTTACACTAGAGTTGAACTAGCGCTATAGCCTAGTACAAATAATTTTACAATAGAGTTCAACTAGCTCTATAAGCTAGTACAAATAATTTTACACTAGAGTTGAACTAGCTCTATAGCCTAGTACAAATAATTTTACACTAGAGTTGAATTAGCTCTATAGCCTAGTACAAATAATTTTACACTATAGTTGAACTAGCTCTATAAGCTAGTTGAAATAATTTTACACTAGAGTTGAACTAGCTCTATAGCCTAGTACAAATAATTTTACACTAGAGTTGAACTAGCTCTATAGCCTAGTACAAATAATTTTACACTAGAGTTGAACTAGCTCTATAGCCTAGTACAAATAATTTTACACTAGAGTTGAACTAGCTCTATCAGCTAGTACAAATAATTTTACACTATAGTTGAACTAGATCTATAGCCAATTACAAATAATTTTACGCTAGAGTTGAACTAGCTCTATAGCCTAGTACAAATAATTTTACACTAGAGTTGAACTAGCTCTATAAGCTAGTACAAATAATTTCACACTAGAGTTGAACTAGCTCTATAGCCTAGTACAAATAATTTTACACTATAGTTGAACTAGCTCTATAAGCTAGTTGAAATAATTTTACACTAGAGTTGAGCTAGCTCTATAGCCTAGTACAAATAATTTTACACTATAGTTGAACTAGCTCTATAAGCTAGTTGAAATAATTTTACACTAGAGTTGAACTACCTCTATAGCCTAGTACAAATAATTTTACACTAGAGTTGAACTAGCTCTATAAGCTAGTACAAATAATTTTACACTAGAGTTGAACTAGCTCTATAGCCTAGTACAAATAATTTTACACTAGAGTTGGACTAGCTCTATCAGCTAGTACAAATAATTTTACACTATAGTTGAACTAGCTCTATAGCCTAGTACAAATAATTTTACACTAGAGTTGAACTAGCTCTATAGCCTAGTACAAATAATTTTACAATATAGTTGAACTAGCTCTATAAGCTAGTTCAAATAATTTTACACTAGAGTTGGACTAGCTCTACAGCCTAGTACAAATAATTTTACACTAGAGTTGAACTAGCTCTATAACCTAGTACAAATAATTTCACACTATAGTTGAACTAGCTCTATAAGCTAGTTGAAATAATTTTACACTAGAGTTGAACTAGCTCTATAGCCTAGTACAAATAATTTTACACTAGAGTTGAACTAGCGCTATAGCCTAGTACAAATAATTTTACAATAGAGTTCAACTAGCTCTATAAGCTAGTACAAATAATTTTACACTAGAGTTGAACTAGCTCTATAGCCTAGTACAAATAATTTTACACTAGAGTTGAATTAGCTCTATAGCCTAGTACAAATAATTTTACACTATAGTTGAACTAGCTCTATAAGCTAGTTGAAATAATTTTACACTAGAGTTGAACTAGCTCTATAGCCTAGTACAAATAATTTTACACTAGAGTTGAACTAGCTCTATAGCCTAGTACAAATAATTTTACACTAGAGTTGAACTAGCTCTATAGCCTAGTACAAATAATTTTACACTAGAGTTGAACTAGCTCTATCAGCTAGTACAAATAATTTTACACTATAGTTGAACTAGATCTATAGCCAATTACAAATAATTTTACGCTAGAGTTGAACTAGCTCTATAGCCTAGTACAAATAATTTTACACTAGAGTTGAACTAGCTCTATAAGCTAGTACAAATAATTTCACACTAGAGTTTAACTAGCTCTATAGCCTAGTACAAATAATTTTACACTATAGTTGAACTAGCTCTATAAGCTAGTTGAAATAATTTTACACTAGAGTTGAACTAGCTCTATAGCCTAGTACAAATAATTTTACACTATAGTTGAACTAGCTCTATAAGCTAGTTGAAATAATTTTACACTAGAGTTGAACTAGCTCTATAAGCTAGTTGAAATAATATTACACTAGAGTTGAACCAACTCTATAGCTAGTACAAATAATTTTACACTAGAGTTGAACTAGCTCTATAGCCTAGTACAAATAATTTTACACTATAGTTGAACTAGCTCTATAAGCTAATTGAAATAATTTTACACTAGAGTTGAACTAGCTCTATAGCCTAGTACAAATAATTTTACACTAGAGTTGAACTAGCTCTATAGCCTAGTACAAATAATTTTACAATATAGTTCAACTAGCTCTATAAGCTAGTACAAATAATTTTACACTAGAGTTGAACTAGCTCTATAGCCTAGTACAAATAATTTTACACTAGAGTTGGACTAGCTCTATCAGCTAGTACAAATAATTTTACACTATAGTTGAACTAGCTCTATAGCCTAGTACAAATAATTTTACACTAGAGTTGAACTAGCTCTATAGCCTAGTACAAATAATTTTACAATATAGTTGAACTAGCTCTATAAGCTAGTTCAAATAATTTTACACTAGAGTTGGACTAGCTCTACAGCCTAGTACAAATAATTTTACACTAGAGTTGAACTAGCTCTATAACCTAGTACAAATAATTTCACACTATAGTTGAACTAGCTCTATAAGCTAGTTGAAATAATTTTACACTAGAGTTGAACTAGCTCTATAGCCTAGTACAAATAATTTTACACTAGAGTTGAACTAGCGCTATAGCCTAGTACAAATAATTTTACAATAGAGTTCAACTAGCTCTATAAGCTAGTACAAATAATTTTACACTAGAGTTGAACTAGCTCTATAGCCTAGTACAAATAATTTTACACTAGAGTTGAATTAGCTCTATAGCCTAGTACAAATAATTTTACACTATAGTTGAACTAGCTCTATAAGCTAGTTGAAATAATTTTACACTAGAGTTGAACTAGCTCTATAGCCTAGTACAAATAATTTTACACTAGAGTTGAACTAGCTCTATAGCCTAGTACAAATAATTTTACACTAGAGTTGAACTAGCTCTATAGCCTAGTACAAATAATTTTACACTAGAGTTGAACTAGCTCTATCAGCTAGTACAAATAATTTTACACTATAGTTGAACTAGATCTATAGCCAATTACAAATAATTTTACGCTAGAGTTGAACTAGCTCTATAGCCTAGTACAAATAATTTTACACTAGAGTTGAACTAGCTCTATAAGCTAGTACAAATAATTTCACACTAGAGTTGAACTAGCTCTATAGCCTAGTACAAATAATTTTACACTATAGTTGAACTAGCTCTATAAGCTAGTTGAAATAATTTTACACTAGAGTTGAGCTAGGTCTATAGCCTAGTACAAATAATTTTACACTATAGTTGAACTAGCTCTATAAGCTAGTTGAAATAATTTTACACTAGAGTTGAACTACCTCTATAGCCTAGTACAAATAATTTTACACTAGAGTTGAACTAGCTCTATAAGCTAGTACAAATAATTTTACACTAGAGTTGAACTAGCTCTATAGCCTAGTACAAATAATTTTACACTAGAGTTGGACTAGCTCTATCAGCTAGTACAAATAATTTTACACTATAGTTGAACTAGCTCTATAGCCTAGTACAAATAATTTTACACTAGAGTTGAACTAGCTCTATAGCCTAGTACAAATAATTTTACAATATAGTTGAACTAGCTCTATAAGCTAGTTCAAATAATTTTACACTAGAGTTGGACTAGCTCTACAGCCTAGTACAAATAATTTTACACTAGAGTTGAACTAGCTCTATAACCTAGTACAAATAATTTCACACTATAGTTGAACTAGCTCTATAAGCTAGTTGAAATAATTTTACACTAGAGTTGAACTAGCTCTATAGCCTAGTACAAATAATTTTACACTAGAGTTGAACTAGCGCTATAGCCTAGTACAAATAATTTTACAATAGAGTTCAACTAGCTCTATAAGCTAGTACAAATAATTTTACACTAGAGTTGAACTAGCTCTATAGCCTAGTACAAATAATTTTACACTAGAGTTGAATTAGCTCTATAGCCTAGTACAAATAATTTTACACTATAGTTGAACTAGCTCTATAAGCTAGTTGAAATAATTTTACACTAGAGTTGAACTAGCTCTATAGCCTAGTACAAATAATTTTACACTAGAGTTGAACTAGCTCTATAGCCTAGTACAAATAATTTTACACTAGAGTTGAACTAGCTCTATAGCCTAGTACAAATAATTTTACACTAGAGTTGAACTAGCTCTATCAGCTAGTACAAATAATTTTACACTATAGTTGAACTAGATCTATAGCCAATTACAAATAATTTTACGCTAGAGTTGAACTAGCTCTATAGCCTAGTACAAATAATTTTACACTAGAGTTGAACTAGCTCTATAAGCTAGTACAAATAATTTCACACTAGAGTTTAACTAGCTCTATAGCCTAGTACAAATAATTTTACACTATAGTTGAACTAGCTCTATAAGCTAGTTGAAATAATTTTACACTAGAGTTGAACTAGCTCTATAGCCTAGTACAAATAATTTTACACTATAGTTGAACTAGCTCTATAAGCTAGTTGAAATAATTTTACACTACAGTTGAACTAGCTCTATAAGCTAGTTGAAATAATATTACACTAGAGTTGAACCAGCTCTATAGCCTAGTACAAATAATTTTACACTAGAGTTGAACTAGCTCTATAGCCTAGTACAAATAATTTTACACTATAGTTGAACTAGCTCTATAAGCTAATTGAAATAATTTTACACTAGAGTTGAACTAGCTCTATAGCCTAGTACAAATAATTTTACACTAGAGTTGAACTAGCTCTATAGCCTAGTACAAATAATTTTACAATATAGTTCAACTAGCTCTATAAGCTAGTTCAAATAATTTTACACTAGAGTTGGACTAGCTCTACAGCCTAGTACAAATAATTTTACACTAGAGTTGAACTAGCTCTATAGCCTAGTACAAATAACTTTACACTAGAGTTGAACTAGCACTATAAGCTAGATCAAATAATTTTACACTAGAGTTGAACTAGCTCTATAGCCTAGTAGAAATAATTTTACACTAGAGTTGAACTAGCTCTATAGCCTAGTACAAATAATTTTACACTAGAGTTGAACTAGTTCTATAGCCTAGTACAAATAATTTTACACTATAGTTGAACTAGCTCTATAAGCTAGGTGAAATAATTTTACACTAGAGTTGAACTAGCTCTATAGCCTAGTACAAATAATTTTACACTAGAGTTGAACTAGCTCTATAGCCTAGTACAAATAATTTTACACTATAGTTGAACTAGCTCTATAAGCTAGTTGAAATAATTTTACACTAGAGTTGAACTAGCTCTATAGCCTAGTAGAAATAATTTTACATTAGAGTTGAACTAGCTCTATAGCCTAGTACAAATAATTTTACAGTATAGTTGAACTAGCTCTATAAGCTAGTTGAAATAATTTTACACTAGAGTTGAACTAGCTCTATAGCCTAGTACAAATAATTTTACACTAGAGTTGAACTAGCTCTATAGCCTAGTACAAATAATTTTACACTAGAGTTGAACTAGCTCGATAAGCTAGTACAAATAATTTTACACTAGAGTTGAACTAGCTCTATAGCCTAGTACAAATAATTTGACACTATAGTTGAACTAGCTCTGTAGCCTAGTACAAATAATTTTACACTATAGTTGAACTAGATCTATAGCCAAGTACAAATAATTTTACGCTAGAGTTGAACTAGCTCTATAGCCTAGTACAAATAATTTTACACTAGAGTTGAACTAGCTCTATAAGCTAGTACAAATAATTTCACACTAGAGTTGAACTAGCTGTATAGCCTAGTACAAATAATTTTACACTATAGTTGAACTAGCTCTATAAGCTAGTTGAAATAATTTTACACTAGAGTTGAGCTAGCTCTATAGCCTAGTACAAATAATTTTACACTATAGTTGAACTAGCTCTATAAGCTAGTTGAAATAATATTACACTAGAGTTGAACTAGCTCTATAGCCTAGTACAAATAATTTTACACTAGAGTTGAACTAGCTCTATAGCCTAGTACAAATAATTTTACACTATAGTTGAACTAGCTCTATAAGCTAGTTGAAATAATTTTACACTAGAGTTGAACTAGCTCTATAGCCTAGTACAAATAATTTTACACTAGAGTTGAACTAGCTCTATAGCCTAGTACAAATAATTTTACAATATAGTTCAACTAGCTCTATAAGCTAGTACAAATAATTTCACACTAGAGTTGGACTAGCTCTACAGCCTAGTACAAATAATTTTACACTAGAGTTGAACTAGCTCTATAGCCTAGTACAAATAACTTTACACTAGAGTTGAACTAGCACTATAAGCTAGATCAAATAATTTTACACTAGAGTTGAACTAGCTCTATAGCCTAGTAGAAATAATTTTACATTAGAGTTGAACTAGCTCTATAGCCTAGTACAAATAATTTTACACTAGAGTTGAACTAGTTCTATAGCCTAGTACAAATAATTTTACACTATAGTTGAACTAGCTCTATAAGCTAGTTGAAATAATTTTACACTAGAGTTGAACTAGCTCTATAGCCTAGTACAAATAATTTTACACTATAGTTGAACTAGCTCTATAGCCTAGTACAAATAATTTTACACTAGAGTTGAACTAGCGCTATAGCCTAGTACAAATAATTTTACAATAGAGTTCAACTAGCTCTATAGCCTAGTACAAATAATTTTACACTAGAGTTGAACTAGCTCTATAGCCTAGTACAAATAATTTTACACTAGAGTTGAACTAGCTCTATAAGCTAGTACAAATAATTTTACACTAGAGTTGAACTAGATCTATAGCCTAGTACAAATAATTTTACACTAGAGTTGAACTAGCTCTATCAGCTAGTACAAATAATTTTACACTATAGTTGAACTAGCTCTATAGCCTAGTACAAATAATTTTACACTATAGTTGAACTAGATATATAGCCAAGTACAAATAATTTTACGCTAGAGTTGAACTAGCTCTATAGCCTAGTACAAATAATTTTACACTAGAGTTGAACTAGCTCTATAGCCTAGTACAAATAATTTTACACTAGAGTTAAACTAGCT
Source organism: Triticum monococcum (assembly GCA_034509565.1). NCBI lineage: Eukaryota > Viridiplantae > Streptophyta > Magnoliopsida > Poales > Poaceae > Triticum > Triticum monococcum. Next base: position 751,132,434 of record CM067847.1, read on the forward strand.
CTATCAGCTAGTACAAATAATTTTACACTATAGTTGAACTAGATCTATAGCCAATTACAAATAATTTTACGCTAGAGTTGAACTAGCTCTATAGCCTAGTACAAATAATTTTACACTAGAGTTGAACTAGCTCTATAAGCTAGTACAAATAATTTCACACTAGAGTTTAACTAGCTCTATAGCCTAGTACAAATAATTTTACACTATAGTTGAACTAGCTCTATAAGCTAGTTGAAATAATTTTACACTAGAGTTGAACTAGCTCTATAGCCTAGTACAAATAATTTTACACTATAGTTGAACTAGCTCTATAAGCTAGTTGAAATAATTTTACACTAGAGTTGAACTAGCTCTATAGCCTAGTACAAATAATTTTACACTACAGTTGAACTAGCTCTATAAGCTAGTACAAATAATTTTACACTAGAGTTGAACTAGCTCTATAGCCTAGTTCAAATAATTTTACACTAGAGTTGGACTAGCTCTATCAGCTAGTACAAATAATTTTACACTATAGTTGAACTAGCTCTATAGCCTAGTACAAATAATTTTACACTAGAGTTGAACTAGCTCTATAGCCTAGTACAAATAATTTTACAATATAGTTGAACTAGCTCTATAAGCTAGTTCAAATAATTTTACACTAGAGTTGGACTAGCTCTACAGCCTAGTACAAATAATTTTACACTAGAGTTGAACTAGCTCTATAACCTAGTACAAATAATTTTACACTATAGTTGAACTAGCTCTATAAGCTAGTTGAAATAATTTTACACTAGAGTTGAACTAGCTCTATAGCCTAGTACAAATAATTTTACACTAGAGTTGAACTAGCGCTATAGCCTAGTACAAATAATTTTACAATAGAGTTCAACTAGCTCTATTAGCTAGTACAAATAATTTTACACTAGAGTTGAACTAGCTCTATAGCCTTGTACAAATAATTTTACACTAGAGTTGAGTTAGCTCTATAGCCTAGTACAAATAATTCTACCCTATAGTTGAACTCGCTCTATAAGGTAGTTGAAATAATTTTACACTAGAGTTGAACTAGCTCTATAGGCTAGTACAAATAATTTTACACTAGAGTTGAACTAGCTCTATAGCCTAGTACAAATAATTTTACACTAGAGTTGAACTAGCTCTAATGTATTACAAATAATTTTACACTAGAGTTGAACTAGCTCTATAAGCTAGTACAAATAATTTTACACTAGAGTTGAACTAGCTCTATAGCCTAGTACAAATAATTTTACACTAGAGTTGAACTAGCTCTATCAGCTAGTACAAATAATTTTACACTATAGTTGAACTAGCTCTGTAGCCTAGTACAAATAATTTTACACTAGAGTTGAACTAGCTCTATCAGCTAGTACAAATAATTTTACGCTAGAGTTCAACTAGCTCTATAGCCTAGTACAAATAATTTTACACTAGAGTTGAACTAGCTCTATAAGCTAGTACAAATAATTTCACACTAGAGTTGAACTCGCTCTATAGCCTAGTACAAATAATTTTACACTATAGTTGAACTATCTCTATAAGCTAGTTGAAATAATTTTACACTAGAGTTGAGCTAGCTCTATAGACTAGTACAAATAATTTTACACTATAGTTGAACTAGCTCTACAAGCAAGTTGAAATAATATTACACTAGAGTTTAACTAGCTCTATAGCCTAGTACTAATAATTTTACACTGGAGTTGAACAAGCTCTATAGCCTAGTACAAGTAATTTTACACTATAGTTGAACTAGCTCTATAAGCTAGTTGAAATAATTTTACACTAGAGTTGAACTAGCTCTATAGCCTAGTACAAATAATTTTACACTAGAGTTGAACTAGCTCTATAGCCTAGTACAAATAATTTTACAATATAGTTCAACTAGCTCTATAAGCTAGTTCAAATAATTTTACACTAGAGTTGGACTAGCTCTACAGCCCAGTACAAATAATTTTACACTAGAGTTGAACTAGCTCTATAGCCTAGTACAAATAATTTTACACTAGAGTTGAACTAGTTCTATAGCCTAGTACAAATAATTTTACACTATAGTTGAACTAGCTCTATAAGCTAGTTGAAATAATTTTACACTAGAGTTGAACTAGCTCTGTAGCCTAGTACAAATAATTTTACACTATAGTTGAAGTAGCTCTATAGCCTAGTACAAATAATTTTACACTAGAGTTGAACTAGCGCTATAGCCTAGTACAAATAATTTTACAATAGAGTTCAACTAGCTCTATAAGCTAGTACAAATAATTTTACACTAGAGTTGAACTAGCTCTATAGCATAGTACAAATAATTTTACACTAGAGTTGAATTAGCTCTATAGCCTAGTAGAAATAATTTTACACTATAGTTGAACTAGCTCTATAAGCTAGTTGAAATAATTTTACAGTAGAGTTGAACTAGCTCTATAGCCTCTTACAAATAATTTTACACTAGAGTTGAACTAGCTCTATAGCCTAGTACAAATAATTTTACACTATAGTTGAAGTAGCTCTATAGCCTAGTACAAATAATTTTACACTAGAGTTGAACTAGCGCTATAGCCTAGTACAAATAATTTTACAATAGAGTTCAACTAGCTCTATAAGCTAGTACAAATAATTTTACACTAGAGTTGAACTAGCTCTATAGCATAGTACAAATAATTTTACACTAGAGTTGAATTAGCTCTATAGCCTAGTAGAAATAATTTTACACTATAGTTGAACTAGCTCTATAAGCTAGTTGAAATAATTTTACAGTAGAGTTGAAATAGCTCTATAGCCTCTTACAAATAATTTTACACTAGAGTTGAACTAGCTCTATAGCCTAGTACAAATAATTTTACACTATAGTTGAACTAGCTCTATAAGCTAGCTGAAATAATTTTACACTAGAGTTGAACTAGCTCTATATCCTAGTACAAATAATTTTACACTAGAGTTGAACTAGCTCTATAGCCTAGTACAAATAATTTTACAATATAGTTCAACTAGCTCTATAAGCTAGTTCAAATAATTTTACACTAGAGTTGGACTAGCTCTACAGCCTAGTACAAATAATTTTACACTAGAGTTGAACTAGCTCTATAGCCTAGTACGAATAACTTTACACTAGAAGTGAACTAGCACTATAAGCTAGATCAAATAATTTTACACTAGAGTTGAACTAGCTCTATAGCCTAGTAGAAATAATTTTACACTAGAGTTGAACTAGCTCTATAGCCTAGTACAAATAATTTTACACTAGAGTTGAACTAGTTCTATAGCCTAGTACAAATAATTTTACACTATAGTTGAACTAGCTCTATAAGCTAGTTGAAATAATTTTACACTAGAGTTGAGCTAGCTCTATAGCCTAGTACAAATAATTTTACACTATAGTTGAACTAGCTCTATAAGCTAGTTGAAATAATATTACACTAGAGTTGAACTAGCTCTATAGCCTAGTACAAATAATTTTACACCAGAGTTGAACAAGCTCTATAGCCTAGTATAAATAATTTTACACTATAGTTGAACTAGCTCTATAGCCTAGTACAAATAATTTTACACTAGAGTTGAACTAGCTCTATAGCCTAGTACAAATAATTTTACACTAGAGTTGAACTAGCTCTATAGCCTAGTACAAATAATTTTACAATATAGTTCAACTAGCTCTATAAGCTAGTTCAAATAATTTTACACTAGAGTTGGACTAGCTCTACAGCCTAGTACAAATAATTTTACACTAGAGTTGAACTAGCTCTATAGCCTAGTACAAATAATTTTACACTAGAGTTGAACTAGTTCTATAGCCTAGTACAAATAATTTTACACTATAGTTGAACGATCTCTATAAGCTAGTTGAAATAATTTTACACTAGAGTTGAACTGGCTCTATAGCCTAGTACAAATAATTTTACACTATAGTTGAACTAGCTCTATAGCCTAGTACAAATAATTTTACACTAGAGTTGAACTAGCGCTATAGCCTAGTACAAATAATTTTACAATAGAGTTCAACTAGCTCTATAAGCTAGTACAAATAATTTTACACTAGAGTTGAACTAGCTCTATAGCCTAGTACAAATAATTTTACACTAGAGTTGAATTAGCTCTATAGCCTAGTACAAATAATTTTACACTATAGTTGAACTAGCTCTATAAGCTAGTTGAAATAATTTTACACTAGAGTTGAACTAGCTCTATAGCCTAGTACAAATAATTTTACACTAGAGTTGAACTAGCTCTATAGCCTAGTACAAATAATTTTACACAAGAGTTGAACTAGCTCTATAGGCTAGTACAAATAATTTTACACTAGAGTTGAACTAGCTCTATAGCCTAGTACAAATAATTTTACACTAGAGTTGAACTAGCTCTATCAGCTAGTACAAATAATTTTACACTATAGTTGAACTAGATCTATATCCAAGTACAAATAATTTTACGCTAGAGTTGAACTAGCTCTATAGCCTAGTACAAATAATTTTACACTAGAGTTGAACTAGCTCTATAAGCTAGTCCAAATAATTTCACACTAGAGTTTAACTAGCTCTATAGCCTAGTACAAATAATTTTACACTATAGTTGAACTAGCTCTATAAGCTAGTTCAAATAATTTTACACTAGAGTTGAACCAGCTCTATAGCCTAGTACAAATAATTTTACACTAGAGTTGAACTAGCTCTATAAGCTAGTTGAAATAATTTTACACTAGAGTTGAAGTAGCTCTATAGCCTAGTACAAATAATTTTACACTAGAGTTGAACTAGCGCTATAGCCTAGTACAAATAATTTTACAATAGAGTTCAACTAGCTCTATAAACTAGTACAAATAATTTTACACTAGAGTTGAACTAGCTCTATAGCCTAGTACAAATAATTTTACACTAGAGTTGAATTAGCTGTATAGCCTAGTAGAAATAATTTTACACTATAGTTGAACTAGCTCTATAAGCTAGTTGAAATAATTTTACACTAGAGTTGAACTAGCTCTATAGCCTAGTACAAATAATTTTACACTAGAGTTGAACTAGCTCTATAGCCTAGTACAAATAATTTTACACTATAGTTGAACTAGCTCTATAAGCTAGCTGAAATAATTTTACACTAGAGTTGAACTAGCTCTATATCCTAGTACAAATAATTTTACACTAGAGTTGAACTAGCTCTATAGCCTAGTACAAATAATTTTACAATATAGTTCAACTAGCTCTATAAGCTAGTTCAAATAATTTTACACTAGAGTTGGACTAGCTCTACAGCCTAGTACAAATAATTTTACACTAGAGTTGAACTAGCTCTATAGCCTAGTACGAATAACTTTACACTAGAAGTGAACTAGCACTATAAGCTAGATCAAATAATTTTACACTAGAGTTGAACTAGCTCTATAGCCTAGTAGAAATAATTTTACACTAGAGTTGAACTAGCTCTATAGCCTAGTACAAATAATTTTACACTAGAGTTGAACTAGTTCTATAGCCTAGTATAAATAATTTTACACTATAGTTGAACTAGCTCTATAAGCTAGTTGAAATAATTTTACACTAGAGTTGAGCTAGCTCTATAGCCTAGTACAAATAATTTTAAACAATAGTTGAACTAGCTCTATAAGCTAGTTGAAATAATATTACACTAGAGTTGAACTAGCTCTATAGCCTAGTACAAATAATTTTACACTAGAGTTGAACAAGCTCTATAGCCTAGTACAAATAATTTTACACTATAGTTGAACTAGCTCTATAGCCTAGTACAAATAATTTTACACTAGAGTTGAAATAGCTCTATAGCCTAGTACAAATAATTTTACACTAGAGTTGAACTAGCTCTATAGCCTAGTACAAATAATTTTACAATATAGTTCAACTAGCTCTATAAGCTAGTTCAAATAATTTTACACTAGAGTTGGACTAGCTCTACAGCCTAGTACAAATAATTTTACACTAGAGTTGAACTAGCTCTATAGCCTAGTACAAATAATTTTACACTAGAGTTGAACTAGTTCTATAGCCTAGTACAAATAATTTTACACTATAGTTGAACGATCTCTATAAGCTAGTTGAAATAATTTTACACTAGAGTTGAACTAGCTCTATAGCCTATTACAAATAATTTTACACTATAGTTGAACTAGCTCTATAGCCTAGTACAAATAATTTTACACTAGAGTTGAACTAGCGCTATAGCCTAGTACAAATAATTTTACAATAGAGTTCAACTAGCTCTATAAGCTAGTACAAATAATTTTACACTAGAGTTGAACTAGCTCTATAGCCTAGTACAAATAATTTTACACTAGAGTTGAATTAGCTCTATAGCCAAGTACAAATAATTTTACACTATAGTTGAACTAGCTCTACAAGCTAGTTGAAATAATTTTACACTAGAGTTGAACTAGCTCTATAGCCTAGTACAAATAATTTTACACTAGAGTTGAACTAGCTCTATAGCCTAGTACAAATAATTTTACACTAGAGTTGAACTAGCTCTATAAGCTAGTACAAATAATTTTACACTAGAGTTGAACTAGCTCTATAGCCTAGTACAAATAATTTTACACTATAGTTGAACTAGCTCTATAAGCTAGCTGAAATAATTTTACACTAGAGTTGAACTAGCTCTATATCCTAGTACAAATAATTTTACACTAGAGTTGAACTAGCTCTATAGCCTAGTACAAATAATTTTACAATATAGTTCAACTAGCTCTATAAGCTAGTTCAAATAATTTTACACTAGAGTTGGACTAGCTCTACAGCCTAGTACAAATAATTTTACACTAGAGTTGAACTAGCTCTATAGCCTAGTACGAATAACTTTACACTAGAAGTGAACTAGCACTATAAGCTAGATCAAATAATTTTACACTAGAGTTGAACTAGCTCTATAGCCTAGTAGAAATAATTTTACACTAGAGTTGAACTAGCTCTATAGCCTAGTACAAATAATTTTACACTAGAGTTGAACTAGTTCTATAGCCTAGTACAAATAATTTTACACTATAGTTGAACTAGCTCTATAAGCTAGTTGAAATAATTTTACACTAGAGTTGAGCTAGCTCTATAGCCTAGTACAAATAATTTTACACTATAGTTGAACTAGCTCTATAAGCTAGTTGAAATAATATTACACTAGAGTTGAACTAGCTCTATAGCCTAGTACAAATAATTTTACACCAGAGTTGAACAAGCTCTATAGCCTAGTATAAATAATTTTACACTATAGTTGAACTAGCTCTATAGCCTAATACAAATAATTTTACACTAGAGTTGAACTAGCTCTATAGCCTAGTACAAATAATTTTACACTAGAGTTGAACTAGCTCTATAGCCTAGTACAAATTATTTTACAATATAGTTCAACTAGCTCTATAAGCTAGTTAAAATAATTTTACACTAGAGTTGGACTAGCTCTACGGCCTAGTACAAATAATTTTACACTAGAGTTGAACTAGCTCTATAGCCTAGTACAAATAATTTTACACTAGAGTTGAACTAGTTCTATAGCCTAGTACAAATAATTTTACACTATAGTTGAACGATCTCTATAAGCTAGTTGAAATAATTTTACACTAGAGTTGAACTGGCTCTATAGCCTAGTACAAATAATTTTACACTATAGTTGAACTAGCTCTATAGCCTAGTACAAATAATTTTACACTAGAGTTGAACTAGCGCTATAGCCTAGTACAAATAATTTTACAATAGAGTTCAACTAGCTCTATAAGCTAGTACAAATAATTTTACACTAGAGTTGAACTAGCTCTATAGCCTAGTACAAATAATTTTACACTAGAGTTGAATTAGCTCTATAGCCTAGTACAAATAATTTTACACTATAGTTGAACTAGCTCTATAAGCTAGTTGAAATAATTTTACACTAGAGTTGAACTAGCTCTATAGCCTAGTACAAATAATTTTACACTAGAGTTGAACTAGCTCTATAGCCTAGTACAAATAATTTTACACAAGAGTTGAACTAGCTCTATAAGCTAGTACAAATAATTTTACACTAGAGTTGAACTAGCTCTATAGCCTAGTACAAATAATTTTACACTAGAGTTGAACTAGCTCTATCAGCTAGTACAAATAATTTTACACTATAGTTGAACTAGATCTATAGCCAAGTACAAATAATTTTACGCTAGAGTTGAACTAGCTCTATAGCCTAGTACAAATAATTTTACACTAGAGTTGAACTAGCTCTATAAGCTAGTCCAAATAATTTCACACTAGAGTTTAACTAGCTCTATAGCCTAGTACAAATAATTTTACACTATAGTTGAACTAGCTCTATAAGCTAGTTGAAATAATTTTACACTAGAGTTGAACCAGCTCTATAGCCTAGTACAAATAATTTTACACTAGAGTTGAACTAGCTCTATAAGCTAGTTGAAATAATTTTACACTAGAGTTGAAGTAGCTCTATAGCCTAGTACAAATAATTTTACACTAGAGTTGAACTAGCGCTATAACCTAGTACAAATAATTTTACAATAGAGTTCAACTAGCTCTATAAACTAGTACAAATAATTTTACACTAGAGTTGAACTAGCTCTATAGCCTAGTACAAATAATTTTACACTAGAGTTGAATTAGCTCTATAGCCTAGTAGAAATAATTTTACACTATAGTTGAACTAGCTCTATAAGCTAGTTGAAATAATTTTACACTAGAGTTGAACTAGCTCTATAGCCTAGTACAAATAATTTTACACTAGAGTTGAACTAGCTCTATAGCCTAGTACAAATAATTTTACACTATAGTTGAACTAGCTCTATAAGCTAGCTGAAATAATTTTACACTAGAGTTGAACTAGCTCTATATCCTAGTACAAATAATTTTACACTAGAGTTGAACTAGCTCTATAGCCTAGTACAAATAATTTTACAATATAGTTCAACTAGCTCTATAAGCTAGTTCAAATAATTTTACACTAGAGTTGGACTAGCTCTACAGCCTAGTACAAATAATTTTACACTAGAGTTGAACTAGCTCTATAGCCTAGTACGAATAACTTTACACTAGAAGTGAACTAGCACTATAAGCTAGATCAAATAATTTTACACTAGAGTTGAACTAGCTCTATAGCCTAGTAGAAATAATTTTACACTAGAGTTGAACTAGCTCTATAGCCTAGTACAAATAATTTTACACTAGAGTTGAACTAGTTCTATAGCCTAGTACAAATAATTTTACACTATAGTTGAACTAGCTCAATAAGCTAGTTGAAATAATTTTACACTAGAGTTGAGCTAGCTCTATAGCCTAGTACAAATAATTTTAAACAATAGTTGAACTAGCTCTATAAGCTAGTTGAAATAATATTACACTAGAGTTGAACTAGCTCTATAGCCTAGTACAAATAATTTTACACTAGAGTTGAACAAGCTCTATAGCCTAGTACAAATAATTTTACACTATAGTTGAACTAGCTCTATAGCCTAGTACAAATAATTTTACACTAGAGTTGAAATAGCTCTATAGCCTAGTACAAATAATTTTACACTAGAGTTGAACTAGCTCTATAGCCTAGTACAAATAATTTTACAATATAGTTCAACTAGCTCTATAAGCTAGTTCAAATAATTTTACACTAGAGTTGGACTAGCTCTACAGCCTAGTACAAATAATTTTACACTAGAGTTGAACTAGCTCTATAGCCTAGTACAAATAATTTTACACTAGAGTTGAACTAGTTCTATAGCCTAGTACAAATAATTTTACACTATAGTTGAACGATCTCTATAAGCTAGTTGAAATAATTTTACACTAGAGTTGAACTAGCTCTATAGCCTATTACAAATAATTTTACACTATAGTTGAACTAGCTCTATAGCCTAGTACAAATAATTTTACACTAGAGTTGAACTAGCGCTATAGCCTAGTACAAATAATTTTACAATAGAGTTCAACTAGCTCTATAAGCTAGTACAAATAATTTTACACTAGAGTTGAACTAGCTCTATAGCCTAGTACAAATAATTTTACACTAGAGTTGAATTAGCTCTATAGCCAAGTACAAATAATTTTACACTATAGTTGAACTAGCTCTATAAGCTAGTTGAAATAATTTTACACTAGAGTTGAACTAGCTCTATAGCCTAGTACAAATAATTTTACACTAGAGTTGAACTAGCTCTATATCCTAGTACAAATAATTTTACACTAGAGTTGAACTAGCTCTATAGCCTAGTACAAATAATTTTACAATATAGTTCAACTAGCTCTATAAGCTAGTTCAAATAATTTTACACTAGAGTTGGACTAGCTCTACAGCCTAGTACAAATAATTTTACACTAGAGTTGAACTAGCTCTATAGCCTAGTACGAATAACTTTACACTAGAAGTGAACTAGCACTATAAGCTAGATCAAATAATTTTACACTAGAGTTGAACTAGCTCTATAGCCTAGTAGAAATAATTTTACACTAGAGTTGAACTAGCTCTACAGCCTAGTACAAATAATTTTACACTAGAGTTGAACTAGCTCTATAGCCTAGTACAAATAATTTTACACTAGAGTTGAACTAGTTCTATAGCCTAGTACAAATAATTTTACACTATAGTTGAACGATCTCTATAAGCTAGTTGAAATAATTTTACACTAGAGTTGAACTAGCTCTATAGCCTATTACAAATAATTTTACACTATAGTTGAACTAGCTCTATAGCCTAGTACAAATAATTTTACACTAGAGTTGAACTAGCGCTATAGCCTAGTACAAATAATTTTACAATAGAGTTCAACTAGCTCTATAAGCTAGTACAAATAATTTTACACTAGAGTTGAACTAGCTCTATAGCCTAGTACAAATAATTTTACACTAGAGTTGAATTAGCTCTATAGCCAAGTACAAATAATTTTACACTATAGTTGAACTAGCTCTATAAGCTAGTTGAAATAATTTTACACTAGAGTTGAACTAGCTCTATAGCCTAGTACAAATAATTTTACACTAGAGTTGAACTAGCTCTATATCCTAGTACAAATAATTTTACACTAGAGTTGAACTAGCTCTATAGCCTAGTACAAATAATTTTACAATATAGTTCAACTAGCTCTATAAGCTAGTTCAAATAATTTTACACTAGAGTTGGACTAGCTCTACAGCCTAGTACAAATAATTTTACACTAGAGTTGAACTAGCTCTATAGCCTAGTACGAATAACTTTACACTAGAAGTGAACTAGCACTATAAGCTAGATCAAATAATTTTACACTAGAGTTGAACTAGCTCTATAGCCTAGTAGAAATAATTTTACACTAGAGTTGAACTAGCTCTATAGCCTAGTACAAATAATTTTACACTAGAGTTGAACTAGTTCTATAGCCTAGTACAAATAATTTTACACTATAGTTGAACTAGCTCTATAAGCTAGTTGAAATAATTTTACACTAGAGTTGAGCTAGCTCTATAGCCTAGTACAAATAATTTTACACTATAGTTGAACTAGCTCTATAAGCTAGTTGAAATAATATTACACTAGAGTTGAACTAGCTCTATAGCCTAGTACAAATAATTTTACACCAGAGTTGAACAAGCTCTATAGCCTAGTATAAATAATTTTACACTATAGTTGAACTAGCTCTATAGCCTAATACAAATAATTTTACACTAGAGTTGAACTAGCTCTATAGCCTAGTACAAATAATTTTACACTAGAGTTGAACTAGCTCTATAGCCTAGTACAAATAATTTTACAATATAGTTCAACTAGCTCTATAAGCTAGTTAAAATAATTTTACACTAGAGTTGGACTAGCTCTACAGCCTAGTACAAATAATTTTACACTAGAGTTGAACTAGCTCTATAGCCTAGTACAAATAATTTTACACTAGAGTTGAACTAGTTCTATAGCCTAGTACAAATAATTTTACACTATAGTTGAACGATCTCTATAAGCTAGTTGAAATAATTTTACACTAGAGTTGAACTGGCTCTATAGCCTAGTACAAATAATTTTACACTATAGTTGAACTAGCTCTATAGCCTAGTACAAATAATTTTACACTAGAGTTGAACTAGCGCTATAGCCTAGTACAAATAATTTTACAATAGAGTTCAACTAGCTCTATAAGCTAGTACAAATAATTTTACACTAGAGTTGAACTAGCTCTATAGCCTAGTACAAATAATTTTACACTAGAGTTGAATTAGCTCTATAGCCTAGTACAAATAATTTTACACTATAGTTGAACTAGCTCTATAAGCTAGTTGAAATAATTTTACACTAGAGTTGAACTAGCTCTATAGCCTAGTACAAATAATTTTACACTAGAGTTGAACTAGCTCTATAGCCTAGTACAAATAATTTTACACAAGAGTTGAACTAGCTCTATAAGCTAGTACAAATAATTTTACACTAGAGTTGAACTAGCTCTATAGCCTAGTACAAATAATTTTACACTAGAGTTGAACTAGCTCTATCAGCTAGTACAAATAATTTTACACTATAGTTGAACTAGATCTATAGCCAAGTACAAATAATTTTACGCTAGAGTTGAACTAGCTCTATAGCCTAGTACAAATAATTTTACACTAGAGTTGAACTAGCTCTATAAGCTAGTCCAAATAATTTCACACTAGAGTTTAACTAGCTCTATAGCCTAGTACAAATAATTTTACACTATAGTTGAACTAGCTCTATAAGCTAGTTGAAATAATTTTACACTAGAGTTGAACCAGCTCTATAGCCTAGTACAAATAATTTTACACTAGAGTTGAACTAGCTCTATAAGCTAGTTGAAATAATTTTACACTAGAGTTGAAGTAGCTCTATAGCCTAGTACAAATAATTTTACACTAGAGTTGAACTAGCGCTATAACCTAGTACAAATAATTTTACAATAGAGTTCAACTAGCTCTATAAACTAGTACAAATAATTTTACACTAGAGTTGAACTAGCTCTATAGCCTAGTACAAATAATTTTACACTAGAGTTGAATTAGCTCTATAGCCTAGTAGAAATAATTTTACACTATAGTTGAACTAGCTCTATAAGCTAGTTGAAATAATTTTACACTAGAGTTGAACTAGCTCTATAGCCTAGTACAAATAATTTTACACTAGAGTTGAACTAGCTCTATAGCCTAGTACAAATAATTTTACACTATAGTTGAACTAGCTCTATAAGCTAGCTGAAATAATTTTACACTAGAGTTGAACTAGCTCTATATCCTAGTACAAATAATTTTACACTAGAGTTGAACTAGCTCTATAGCCTAGTACAAATAATTTTACAATATAGTTCAACTAGCTCTATAAGCTAGTTCAAATAATTTTACACTAGAGTTGGACTAGCTCTACAGCCTAGTACAAATAATTTTACACTAGAGTTGAACTAGCTCTATAGCCTAGTACGAATAACTTTACACTAGAAGTGAACTAGCACTATAAGCTAGATCAAATAATTTTACACTAGAGTTGAACTAGCTCTATAGCCTAGTAGAAATAATTTTACACTAGAGTTGAACTAGCTCTATAGCCTAGTACAAATAATTTTACACTAGAGTTGAACTAGTTCTATAGCCTAGTACAAATAATTTTACACTATAGTTGAACTAGCTCAATAAGCTAGTTGAAATAATTTTACACTAGAGTTGAGCTAGCTCTATAGCCTAGTACAAATAATTTTAAACAATAGTTGAACTAGCTCTATAAGCTAGTTGAAATAATATTACACTAGAGTTGAACTAGCTCTATAGCCTAGTACAAATAATTTTACACTAGAGTTGAACAAGCTCTATAGCCTAGTACAAATAATTTTACACTATAGTTGAACTAGCTCTATAGCCTAGTACAAATAATTTTACACTAGAGTTGAAATAGCTCTATAGCCTAGTACAAATAATTTTACACTAGAGTTGAACTAGCTCTATAGCCTAGTACAAATAATTTTACAATATAGTTCAACTAGCTCTATAAGCTAGTTCAAATAATTTTACACTAGAGTTGGACTAGCTCTACAGCCTAGTACAAATAATTTTACACTAGAGTTGAACTAGCTCTATAGCCTAGTACAAATAATTTTACACTAGAGTTGAACTAGTTCTATAGCCTAGTACAAATAATTTTACACTATAGTTGAACGATCTCTATAAGCTAGTTGAAATAATTTTACACTAGAGTTGAACTAGCTCTATAGCCTATTACAAATAATTTTACACTATAGTTGAACTAGCTCTATAGCCTAGTACAAATAATTTTACACTAGAGTTGAACTAGCGCTATAGCCTAGTACAAATAATTTTACAATAGAGTTCAACTAGCTCTATAAGCTAGTACAAATAATTTTACACTAGAGTTGAACTAGCTCTATAGCCTAGTACAAATAATTTTACACTAGAGTTGAATTAGCTCTATAGCCAAGTACAAATAATTTTACACTATAGTTGAACTAGCTCTACAAGCTAGTTGAAATAATTTTACACTAGAGTTGAACTAGCTCTATAGCCTAGTACAAATAATTTTACACTAGAGTTGAACTAGCTCTATAGCCTAGTACAAATAATTTTACACTAGAGTTGAACTAGCTCTATAAGCTAATACAAATAATTTTACACTAGAGTTGAACTAGCTCTATAGCCTAGTACAAATAATTTTACACTAGAGTTGAACTAGCTCTATCAGCTAGTACAAATAATTTTACACTATAGTTGAACTAGATCTATAGCCAAGTACAAATAATTTTACGCTAGAGTTGTACTAGCTCTATAGCCTAGTACAAATAATTTTACACTAGAGTTGAACTAGCTCTATAAGCTAGTCCAAATAATTTCACACTAGAGTTTAACTAGCTCTATAGCCTAGTACAAATAATTTTACACTATAGTTGAACTAGCTCTATAAGCTAGTTGAAATAATTTTACACTAGAGTTGAACTAGCTCTATAAGCTAGTACAAATAATTTTACACTAGAGTTGAACTAGCTCTATCAGCTAGTACAAATAATTTTACACTATAGTTGAACTAGCTCTATAGCCTAGTACAAATAATTTTACACTAGAGTTGAACTAGTTCTATAGCCTAGTACAAATAATTTTACACTAGAGTTGAACTAGCTCTATAGCCTAGTACAAATAATTTTACACTAGAGTTGGACTAGCTCTATCAGGTAGTACAAATAATTTTACACTATAGTTGAACTAGCTCTATAGCCTAGTACAAATAATTTTACACTAGAGTTGAACTAGCTCTATAGCCTAGTACAAATAATTTTACAATATAGTTGAACTAGCTCTATAAGCTGGTTCAAATAATTTTACATTAGAGTTGGACTAGCTCTACAGCCTAGTACAAATAATTTTACACTAGAGTTGAACTAGCTCTATAGCCTAGTACAAATAATTTTACACTATAGTTGAACTAGCTCTATAAGCTAGTTGAAATAATTTTACACTAGATTTGAACTAGCTCTATAGCCTAGTAGAAATAATTTTACACTAGAGTTGAACTAGCTCTATAGCCTAGTACAAATAATTTTACACTATAGTTGAACTAGCTCTATAAGCTAGTTGAAATAATTTTACACTAGAGTTGAACTAGCTCTATAGCCTAGTACAAATAATTTTACACTAGAGTTGAACTAGCTCTATAAGCTAGTACAAATAATTTTACACTAGAGTTGAACTAGCTCAATCAGCTAGTACAAATAATTTTACACTATAGTTGAACTAGCTCTATAGCCTAGTACAAATAATTTTACACTATAGTTGAACTAGCTCTATAGCCTAGTACAAATAATTTTACACTAGAGTTGAACTAGTTCTATAGCCTAGTACAAATAATTTTACAATATAGTTGAACTAGCTCTATAAGCTAGTTCAAATAATTTTACACTAGAGTTGGACTAGCTCTACAGCCTAGTACAAATAATTTTACACTAGAGTTGAACTAGCTCTATAGCCTAGTACAAATAATTTTACACTAGAGTTGAACTAGCTCTATAAGCTAGTACAAATAATTTTACACTAGAGTTGACCTAGCTCTATCAGCTAGTACAAATAATTTTACACTATAGTTGAACTAGCTCTATAGCCTAGTACAAATAATTTTACACTAGAGTTGAACTAGTTCTATAGCCTAGTACAAATAATTTTACAATATAGTTGAACTAGCTCTATAAGCTAGTTCAAATAATTTTACACTAGAGTTGGACTAGCTCTACAGCCTAGTACAAATAATTTTACACTAGAGTTGAACTAGCTCTATAGCCTAGTACAAATAACTTTACACTAGAGTTGATCTAGCACTATAAGCTAGATCAAATAATTTTACACTAGAGTTGAACTAGCTCTATAGCCTAGTAGAAATAATTTTACACTAGAGTTGAACTAGCTCTATAGCCTAGTACAAATAACTTTACACTAGAGTTTAACTAGCTCTATAAGCTAGTCCAAATAATTTCACACTAGAGTTTAACTAGCTCTATAGCCTAGTACAAATAATTTTACACTATAGTTGAACTAGCTCTATAAGCTAGTTGAAATAATTTTACACTAGAGTTGAACCAGCTCTATAGCCTAGTACAAATAATTTTACACTATAGTTGAACTAGCTCTATAAGCTAGTTGAAATAATTTTAAAGTAGAGTTGAACTAGCTCTATAGCCTAGTACAAATAATTTTACACTAGAGTTGAACTAGCGCTATAGCCTAGTGCAAATAATTTTACAATAGAGTTCAACTAGCTCTATAAGCTAGTACAAATAATTTTACACTAGAGTTGAACTAGCTCTATAGCCTAGTACAAATAATTTTACACTAGTGTTGAACTAGCTCTATAAGCTAGTCCAAATAATTTCACACTAGAGTTTAACTAGCTCTATAGCCTAGTACAAATAATTTTACACTATAGTTGAACTAGCTCTATAAGCTAGTTGAAATAATTCTACACTAGAGTTGAACCAGCTCTATAGCCTAGTACAAATAATTTTACACTATAGTTGAACTAGCTCTATAAGCTAGTTGAAATAATTTTACACTAGAGTTGAACTAGCTCTATAGCCTAGTACAAATAATTTTACACTAGAGTTGAACTAGCTCTATAGCCTAGTACAAATAATTTTACACTTGAGTTGAACTAGCTCTATAGCCTAGTACAAATAATTTTACACTAGAGTTGGACTAGCTCTATCAGCTAGTACAAATAATTTTACACTATAGTTGAACTAGCTCTATAGCCTAGTACAAATAATTTTACACTAGAGTTGAACTAGCTCTATAGCCTAGTACAAATAATTTTACAATATAGTTGAACTAGCTCTATAAGCTAGTTCAAATAATTTTACACTAGAGTTGGACTAGCTCTACAGCCTAGTACAAATAATTTTACACTAGAGTTGAACTAGCTTTATAGCCTAGTACAAATAATTTTACACTATAGTTGAACTAGCTCTATAAGCTAGTTGAAATAATTTTACACTAGAGTTGAACTAGCTCTATAGCCTAGTAGAAATAATTTTACACTAGAGTTGAACTAGCTCTATAGCCTAGTACAAATAATTTTACACTATAGTTGAACTAGCTCTATAAGCTAGTTGAAATAATTTTACACTAGAGTTGAACTAGCTCTATAGCCTAGTACAAATAATTTTACACTAGAGTTGAACTAGCTCTATAAGCTAGTACAAATAATTTTACACTAGAGTTGAACTAGCTCTATCAGCTAGTACAAATAATTTTACACTATAGTTGAACTAGCTCTATAGCCTAGTACAAATAATTTTACACTAGAGTTGAACTAGTTCTATAGCCTAGTACAAATAATTTTACAATATAGTTGAACTAGCTCTATAAGCTAGTTCAAATAATTTTACACTAGAGTTGGACTAGCTCTACAGCCTAGTACAAATAATTTTACACTAGAGTTGAACTAGCTCTATAGCCTAGTACAAATAATTTTACACTAGAGTTGAACTAGCTCTATAAGCTAGTACAAATAATTTTACACTGGAGTTGAACTAGCTCTATCAGCTAGTACAAATAATTTTACACTATAGTTGAACTAGCTCTATAGCCTAGTACAAATAATTTTACACTAGAGTTGAACTAGTTCTATAGCCTAGTACAAATAATTTTACACTAGAGTTGAACTAGCTCTATAGCCTAGTACAAATAATTTTACACTAGAGTTGGACTAGCTCTATCAGCTAGTACAAATAATTTTACACTATAGTTGAACTAGCTCTATAGCCTAGTACAAATAATTTTACACTAGAGTTGAACTAGCTCTATAGCCTAGTACAAATAATTTTACAATATAGTTGAACTAGCTCTATAAGCTGGTTCAAATAATTTTACACTAGAGTTGGACTAGCTCTACAGCCTAGTACAAATAATTTTACACTAGAGTTGAACTAGCTCTATAGCCTAGTACAAATAATTTTACACTATAGTTGAACTAGCTCTATAAGCTAGTTGAAATAATTTTACACTAGATTTGAACTAGCTCTATAGCCTAGTAGAAATAATTTTACACTAGAGTTGAACTAGCTCTATAGCCTAGTACAAATAATTTTACACTATAGTTGAACTATCTCTATAAGCTAGTTGAAATAATTTTACACTAGAGTTGAACTAGCTCTATAGCCTAGTACAAATAATTTTACACTAGAGTTGAACTAGCTCTATAAGCTAGTACAAATAATTTTACACTAGAGTTGAACTAGCTCAATCAGCTAGTACAAATAATTTTACACTATAGTTGAACTAGCTCTATAGCCTAGTACAAATAATTTTACACTAGAGTTGAACTAGTTCTATAGCCTAGTACAAATAATTTTACAATATAGTTGAACTAGCTCTATAAGCTAGTTCAAATAATTTTACACTAGAGTTGGACTAGCTCTACAGCCTAGTATAAATAATTTTACACTAGAGTTGAACTAGCTCTATAGCCTAGTACAAATAATTTTACACTAGAGTTGAACTAGCTCTATAAGCTAGTACAAATAATTTTACACTAGAGTTGACCTAGCTCTATCAGCTAGTACAAATAATTTTACACTATAGTTGAACTAGCTCTATAGCCTAGTACAAATAATTTTACACTAGAGTTGAACTAGTTCTATAGCCTAGTACAAATAATTTTACAATATAGTTGAACTAGCTCTATAAGCTAGTTCAAATAATTTTACACTAGAGTTGGACTAGCTCTACAGCCTAGTACAAATAATTTTACACTAGAGTTGAACTAGCTCTATAGCCTAGTACAAATAACTTTACACTAGAGTTGATCTAGCACTATAAGCTAGATCAAATAATTTTACACTAGAGTTGAACTAGCTCTATAGCCTAGTAGAAATAATTTTACACTAGAGTTGAACTAGCTCTATAGCCTAGTACAAATAACTTTCACTAGAGTTGAACTAGCTCTATAAGCTAGTCCAAATAATTTCACACTAGAGTTTAACTAGCTCTATAGCCTAGTACAAATAATTTTACACTATAGTTGAACTAGCTCTATAAGCTAGTTGAAATAATTTTACACTAGAGTTGAACCAGCTCTATAGCCTAGTACAAATAATTTTACACTATAGTTGAACTAGCTCTATAAGCTAGTTGAAATAATTTTACACTAGAGTTGAACTAGCTCTATAGCCTAGTACAAATAATTTTACACTAGAGTTGAACTAGCTCTATAGCCTAGTACAAATAATTTTACACTAGAGTTGAACTAGCTCTATAAGCTGGTTGAAATAATTTTACACTAGAGTTGAACTAGCTCTATAGCCTAGTACAAATAATTTTACACTAGAATTGAACTAGCTCTATAGCCTAGTACAAATAATTTTACACTCGAGTTGAACTAGCTCTATAGCCTAGTACAAATAATTTTACACTAGAGTTGAACTAGTTCTATAGCCTAGTACAAATAATTTTACACTATAGTTGAACTAGCTCTATAAGCTAGTTGAAATAATTTTACACTAGAGTTGAACTAGCTCTATAGCCTAGTACAAATAATTTTACACTAGAGTTGAACTAGCACTATAAGCTAGATCAAATCATTTTACACTAGAGTTGAACTAGCTCTATAGCCTAGAAGAAATAATTTTACACTAGAGTTGAACTAGCTCTATAGCCTAGTACAAATAACTTTACACTAGAGTTGAACTAGCACTATAAGCTAGATCAAATAATTTTACACTAGAGTTGAACTAGCTCTATAGCCTACTAGAAATAATTTTACACTAGAGTTGAGCTAGCTCTATAGCCTACTACAAATAATTTTACACTAGAGTTGAACTAGTTCTATAGCCTAGTACAAATAATTTTACACTATAGTTGAACTGGCTCTATAAGCTAGTTGAAATAATTTTACACTAGAGTTGAACTAGCTCTATGGCCTAGTACAGATAATTTTACACTATAGGTGAACTAGCTCTATAGCCTAGTACAAATAATTTTACACTGAGTTGAACTAGCGCTACAGCCTAGTACAAATAATTTTACAATAGAGTTCAACTAGCTCTATAAGCTACTACAAATAATTTTACACTAGAGTTGAACTAGCTCTATAGCCTAGTACAAATAATTTTACACTAGAGTTGAATTAGCTCTATAGCCTAGTACAAATAATTTTACACTATAGTTGAACTAGCTCTATAAGCTAGTTGAAATAATTTTACACTAGAGTTGAACTAGCTCTATAGCCTAGTACAAATAATTTTACACTAGAGTTGAACTAGCTCTATAGCTTAGTACAAATAATTTTACAATATAGTTCAACTAGCTCTATAAGCTAGTTCAAATAATTTTACACTAGAGTTGGACTAGCTCTACAGCCCAGTACAAATAATTTTACACTAGAGTTGAACTAGCTCTATAGCCTAGTACAAATAACTTTACACTAGAGTTGAACTAGCACTATAAGCTAGATCAAATAATTTTACACTAGAGCTGAACTAGCTCTATAGCCTAGTAGAAATAATTTTACACTAGAGTTGAACTAGCTCTATAGCCTAGTACAAATAATTTTACACTAGAGTTGAACTAGTTCTATAGCCTAGTACAAATAATTTTACACTATAGTTGAATTAGCTCTATAAGCTAGTTGAAATAATTTTACACTAGAGTTGAACTAGCTCTATAGCCTAGTACAAATAATTTTACACTAGAGTTGAACTAGTTCTATAGCCTAGTACAAATAATTTTACACTCGAGTTGAACTAGCTCTATAGCCTAGTACAAATAATTTTACACTAGAGTTGAACTAGTTCTATAGCCTAGTACAAATAATTTTACACTATAGTTGAACTAGCTCTATAAGCTAGTTGAAATAATTTTACAGTAGAGTTGAACTAGCTCTATAGCCTAGTAGAAATAATTTTACACTAGAGTTGAACTAGCTCTATAGCCTAGTACAAATAACTTTCACTAGAGTTGAACTAGCTCTATAAGCTAGTCCAAATAATTTCACACTAGAGTTTAACTAGCTCTATAGCCTAGTACAAATAATTTTACACTATAGTTGAACTAGCTCTATAAGCTAGTTGAAATAATTTTACACTAGAGTTGAACCAGCTCTATAGCCTAGTACAAATAATTTTACACTATAGTTGAACTAGCTCTATAAGCTAGTTGAAATAATTTTACACTAGAGTTGAACTAGCTCTATAGCCTAGTACAAATAATTTTACACTAGAGTTGAACTAGCTCTATAGCCTAGTACAAATAATTTTACACTAGAGTTGAACTAGCTCTATAAGCTGGTTGAAATAATTTTACACTAGAGTTGAACTAGCTCTATAGCCTAGTACAAATAATTTTACACTAGAATTGAACTAGCTCTATAGCCTAGTACAAATAATTTTACACTCGAGTTGAACTAGCTCTATAGCCTAGTACAAATAATTTTACACTAGAGTTGAACTAGTTCTATAGCCTAGTACAAATAATTTTACACTATAGTTGAACTAGCTCTATAAGCTAGTTGAAATAATTTTACACTAGAGTTGAACTAGCTCTATAGCCTAGTACAAATAATTTTACACTAGAGTTGAACTAGCACTATAAGCTAGATCAAATCATTTTACACTAGAGTTGAACTAGCTCTATAGCCTAGAAGAAATAATTTTACACTAGAGTTGAACTAGCTCTATAGCCTAGTACAAATAACTTTACACTAGAGTTGAACTAGCACTATAAGCTAGATCAAATAATTTTACACTAGAGTTGAACTAGCTCTATAGCCTACTAGAAATAATTTTACACTAGAGTTGAGCTAGCTCTATAGCCTACTACAAATAATTTTACACTAGAGTTGAACTAGTTCTATAGCCTAGTACAAATAATTTTACACTATAGTTGAACTGGCTCTATAAGCTAGTTGAAATAATTTTACACTAGAGTTGAACTAGCTCTATGGCCTAGTACAGATAATTTTACACTATAGGTGAACTAGCTCTATAGCCTAGTACAAATAATTTTACACTGAGTTGAACTAGCGCTACAGCCTAGTACAAATAATTTTACAATAGAGTTCAACTAGCTCTATAAGCTACTACAAATAATTTTACACTAGAGTTGAACTAGCTCTATAGCCTAGTACAAATAATTTTACACTAGAGTTGAATTAGCTCTATAGCCTAGTACAAATAATTTTACACTATAGTTGAACTAGCTCTATAAGCTAGTTGAAATAATTTTACACTAGAGTTGAACTAGCTCTATAGCCTAGTACAAATAATTTTACACTAGAGTTGAACTAGCTCTATAGCTTAGTACAAATAATTTTACAATATAGTTCAACTAGCTCTATAAGCTAGTTCAAATAATTTTACACTAGAGTTGGACTAGCTCTACAGCCCAGTACAAATAATTTTACACTAGAGTTGAACTAGCTCTATAGCCTAGTACAAATAACTTTACACTAGAGTTGAACTAGCACTATAAGCTAGATCAAATAATTTTACACTAGAGCTGAACTAGCTCTATAGCCTAGTAGAAATAATTTTACACTAGAGTTGAACTAGCTCTATAGCCTAGTACAAATAATTTTACACTAGAGTTGAACTAGTTCTATAGCCTAGTACAAATAATTTTACACTATAGTTGAATTAGCTCTATAAGCTAGTTGAAATAATTTTACACTAGAGTTGAACTAGCTCTATAGCCTAGTACAAATAATTTTACACTAGAGTTGAACTAGTTCTATAGCCTAGTACAAATAATTTTACACTCGAGTTGAACTAGCTCTATAGCCTAGTACAAATAATTTTACACTAGAGTTGAACTAGTTCTATAGCCTAGTACAAATAATTTTACACTATAGTTGAACTAGCTCTATAAGCTAGTTGAAATAATTTTACAGTAGAGTTGAACTAGCTCTATAGCCTAGTACAAATAATTTTACACTAGAGTTGAACTAGCGCTATAGCCTAGTGCAAATAATTTTACAATAGAGTTCAACTAGCTCTATAAGCTAGTACAAATAATTTTACACTAGAGTTGAACTAGCTCTATAGCCTAGTACAAATAATTTTACACTAGAGTTGAACTAGCTCTATAAGCTAGTCCAAATAATTTCACACTAGAGTTTAACTAGCTCTATAGCCTAGTACAAATAATTTTACACTATAGTTGAACTAGCTCTATAAGCTAGTTGAAATAATTTTACACTAGAGTTGAACCAGCTCTATAGCCTAGTACAAATAATTTTACACTATAGTTGAACTAGCTCTATAAGCTAGTTGAAATAATTTTACACTAGAGTTGAACTAGCTCTATAGCCTAGTACAAATAATTTTACACTAGAGTTGAACTAGCTCTATAGCCTAGTACAAATAATTTTACACTAGAGTTGAACTAGCTCTATAGCCTAGTACAAATAATTTTACACTAGAGTTGGACTAGCTCTATCAGCTAGTACAAATAATTTTACACTATAGTTGAACTAGCTCTATAGCCTAGTACAAATAATTTTACACTAGAGTTGAACTAGCTCTATAGCCTAGTACAAATAATTTTACAATATAGTTGAACTAGCTCTATAAGCTAGTTCAAATAATTTTACACTAGAGTTGGACTAGCTCTACAGCCTAGTACAAATAATTTTACACTAGAGTTGAACTAGCTCTATAGCCTAGTACAAATAATTTTACACTATAGTTGAACTAGCTCTATAAGCTAGTTGAAATAATTTTACACTAGAGTTGAACTAGCTCTATAGCCTAGTAGAAATAATTTTACACTAGAGTTGAACTAGCTCTATAGCCTAGTACAAATAATTTTACACTATAGTTGAACTAGCTCTATAAGCTAGTTGAAATAATTTTACACTAGAGTTGAACTAGCTCTATAGCCTAGTACAAATAATTTTACACTAGAGTTGAACTAGCTCTATAAGCTAGTACAAATAATTTTACACTAGAGTTGAACTAGCTCTATCAGCTAGTACAAATAATTTTACACTATAGTTGAACTAGCTCTATAGCCTAGTACAAATAATTTTACACTAGAGTTGAACTAGTTCTATAGCCTAGTACAAATAATTTTACAATATAGTTGAACTAGCTCTATAAGCTAGTTCAAATAATTTTACACTAGAGTTGGACTAGCTCTACAGCCTAGTACAAATAATTTTACACTAGAGTTGAACTAGCTCTATAGCCTAGTACAAATAATTTTACACTAGACTTGAACTAGCTCTATAAGCTAGTACAAATAATTTTACACTAGAGTTGAACTAGCTCTATCAGCTAGTACAAATAATTTTACACTATAGTTGAACTAGCTCTATAGCCTAGTACAAATAATTTTACACTAGAGTTGAACTAGTTCTATAGCCTAGTACAAATAATTTTACAATATAGTTGAACTAGCTCTATAAGCTAGTTCAAATAATTTTACACTAGAGTTGGACTAGCTCTACAGCCTAGTACAAATAATTTTACACTAGAGTTGAACTAGCTCTATAGCCTAGTACAAATAACTTTACACTAGAGTTGAACTAGCACTATAAGCTAGATCAAATAATTTTACACTAGAGTTGAACTAGCTCTATAGCCTAGTAGAAATAATTTTACACTAGAGTTGAACTAGCTCTATAGCCTAGTACAAATAACTTTACACTAGAGTTGAACTAGCTCTATAAGCTAGTCCAAATAATTTCACACTAGAGTTTAACTAGCTCTATAGCCTAGTACAAATAATTTTACACTATAGTTGAACTAGCTCTATAAGCAAGTTGAAATAATTTTACACTAGAGTTGAACCAGCTCTATAGCCTAGTACAAATAATTTTACACTATAGTTGAACTAGCTCTATAAGCTAGTTGAAATAATTTTACACTAGAGTTGAACTAGCTCTATAGCCTAGTACAAATAATTTTACACTAGAGTTGAACTAGCTCTATAGCCTAGTACAAATAATTTTACACTAGAGTTGAACTAGCTCTATAAGCTGGTTGAAATAATTTTACACTAGAGTTGAACTAGCTCTATAGCCTAGTACAAATAATTTTACACTAGAATTGAACTAGCTCTATAGCCTAGTACAAATAATTTTACACTCGAGTTGAACTAGCTCTATAGCCTAGTACAAATAATTTTACACTAGAGTTGAACTAGTTCTATAGCCTAGTACAAATAATTTTACACTATAGTTGAACTAGCTCTATAAGCTAGTTGAAATAATTTTACACTAGAGTTGAACTAGCTCTATAGCCTAGTACAAATAATTTTACACTAGAGTTGAACTAGTTCTATAGCCTAGTACAAATAATTTTACACTCGAGTTGAACTAGCTGTATAGCCTAGTACAAATAATTTTACACTAGAGTTGAACTAGTTCTATAGCCTAGTACAAATAATTTTACACTATAGTTGAACTAGCTCTATAAGCTAGTTGAAATAATTTTAAAGTAGAGTTGAACTAGCTCTATAGCCTAGTACAAATAATTTTACACTAGAGTTGAACTAGCGCTATAGCCTAGTGCAAATAATTTTACAATAGAGTTCAACTAGCTCTATAAGCTAGTACAAATAATTTTACACTAGAGTTGAACTAGCTCTATAGCCTAGTACAAATAATTTTACACTAGAGTTGAACTAGCTCTATAAGCTAGTCCAAATAATTTCACACTAGAGTTTAACTAGCTCTATAGCCTAGTACAAATAATTTTACACTATAGTTGAACTAGCTCTATAAGCTAGTTGAAATAATTCTACACTAGAGTTGAACCAGCTCTATAGCCTAGTACAAATAATTTTACACTATAGTTGAACTAGCTCTATAAGCTAGTTGAAATAATTTTACACTAGAGTTGAACTAGCTCTATAGCCTAGTACAAATAATTTTACACTAGAGTTGAACTAGCTCTATAGCCTAGTACAAATAATTTTACACTAGAGTTGAACTAGCTCTATAGCCTAGTACAAATAATTTTACACTAGAGTTGGACTAGCTCTATCAGCTAGTACAAATAATTTTACACTATAGTTGAACTAGCTCTATAGCCTAGTACAAATAATTTTACACTAGAGTTGAACTAGCTCTATAGCCTAGTACAAATAATTTTACAATATAGTTGAACTAGCTCTATAAGCTAGTTCAAATAATTTTACACTAGAGTTGGACTAGCTCTACAGCCTAGTACAAATAATTTTACACTAGAGTTGAACTAGCTCTACAGCCTAGTACAAATAATTTTACACTATAGTTGAACTAGCTCTATAAGCTAGTTGAAATAATTTTACACTAGAGTTGAACTAGCTCTATAGCCTAGTACAAATAATTTTACACTAGAGTTGAACTAGCTCTATAAGCTAGTACAAATAATTTTACACTAGAGTTGAACTAGCTCTATCAGCTAGTACAAATAATTTTACACTATAGTTGAACTAGCTCTATAGCCTAGTACAAATAATTTTACACTAGAGTTGAACTAGTTCTATAGCCTAGTACAAATAATTTTACAATATAGTTGAACTAGCTCTATAAGCTAGTTCAAATAATTTTACACTAGAGTTGGACTAGCTCTACAGCCTAGTACAAATAATTTTACACTAGAGTTGAACTAGCTCTATAGCCTAGTACAAATAATTTTACACTAGAGTTGAACTAGCTCTATAAGCTAGTACAAATAATTTTACACTAGAGTTGACCTAGCTCTATCAGCTAGTACAAATAATTTTACACTATAGTTGAACTAGCTCTATAGCCTAGTACAAATAATTTTACACTAGAGTTGAACTAGTTCTATAGCCTAGTACAAATAATTTTACAATATAGTTGAACTAGCTCTATAAGCTAGTTCAAATAATTTTACACTAGAGTTGGACTAGCTCTACAGCCTAGTACAAATAATTTTACACTAGAGTTGAACTAGCTCTATAGCCTAGTACAAATAATTTTACACTAGAGTTGGACTAGTTCTATAGCCTAGTAGAAATAATTTTACACTATAGTTGAACTAGCTCTATAAGCTAGTTGAAATAATTTTACACTAGAGTTGAGCTAGCTCTATAGCCTAGTACAAATAATTTTACACTATAGTTGAACTAGCTCTATAAGCTAGTTGAAATAATATTACACTAGAGTTGAACTAGCTCTACAGCCTAGTACAAATAACTTTACACTAGAGTTGAACTAGCTCTATAGCCTAGTACAAATAACTTTACACTAGAGTTGATCTAGCACTATAAGCTAGATCAAATAATTTTACACTAGAGTGGAACTAGCTCTATAGCCTAGTAGAAATAATTTTACACTAGAGTTGAACTAGCTCTATAGCCTAGTACAAATAACTTTACACTAGAGTTGAACTAGCTCTATCAGCTAGTACAAATAATTTCACACTAGAGTTTAACTAGCTCTATAGCCTAGTACAAATAATTTTACACTAGAGTTGAACTAGTTCTATAGCCTAGTACAAATAATTTTACAATATAGTTGAACTAGCTCTATAAGCTAGTTCAAATAATTTTACACTAGAGTTGGACTAGCTCTACAGCCTAGTACAAATAATTTTACACTAGAGTTGAACTAGCTCTATAGCCTAGTACAAATAATTTTACACTAGAGTTGAACTAGCTCTATAAGCTAGTACAAATAATTTTACACTAGAGTTGACCTAGCTCTATCAGCTAGTACAAATAATTTTACACTATAGTTGAACTAGCTCTATAGCCTAGTACAAATAATTTTACACTAGAGTTGAATTAGTTCTATAGCCTAGTACAAATAATTTTACAATATAGTTGAACTAGCTCTATAAGCTAGTTCAAATAATTTTACACTAGAGTTGGACTAGCTCTACAGCCTAGTACAAATAATTTTACACTAGAGTTGAACTAGCTCTATAGCCTAGTACAAATAATTTTACACTAGAGTTGAACTAGTTCTATAGCCTAGTAGAAATAATTTTACACTATAGTTGAACTAGCTCTATAAGCTAGTTGAAATAATTTTACACTAGAGTTGAGCTAGCTCTATAGCCTAGTACAAATAATTTTACACTATAGTTGAACTAGCTCTATAAGCTAGTTGAAATAATATTACACTAGAGTTGAACTAGCTCTACAGCCTAGTACAAATAACTTTACACTAGAGTTGAACTAGCTCTATAGCCTAGTACAAATAACTTTACACTAGAGTTGATCTAGCACTATAAGCTAGATCAAATAATTTTACACTAGAGTGGAACTAGCTCTATAGCCTAGTAGAAATAATTTTACACTAGAGTTGAACTAGCTCTATAGCCTAGTACAAATAACTTTACACTAGAGTTGAACTAGCTCTATAAGCTAGTCCAAATAATTTCACACTAGAGTTTAACTAGCTCTATAGCCTAGTACAAATAATTTTACACTATAGTTGAACTAGCTCTATAAGCTAGTTGAAATAATTTTACACTAGAGTTGAACCAGCTCTATAGCCTAGTACAAATAATTTTACACTATAGTTGAACTAGCTCTATAAGCTAGTTGAAATAATTTTACACTAGAGTTGAACTAGCTCTATAGCCTACTACAAATAATTTTACACTAGAGTTGAACTAGCTCTATAGCCTAGTACAAATAATTTTACACTAGAGTTGAACTAGCTCTATAAGCTGGTTGAAATAATTTTACACTAGAGTTGAACTAGCTCTATAGCCTAGTACAAATAATTTTACACTAGAATTGAACTAGCTCTATAGCCTAGTACAAATAATTTTACACTCGAGTTGAACTAGCTCTATAGCCTAGTACAAATAATTTTACACTAGAGTTGAACTAGTTCTATAGCCTAGTACAAATAATTTTACACTATAGTTGAACTAGCTCTATAAGCTAGTTGAAATAATTTTACACTAGAGTTGAACTAGCTCTATAGCCTAGTACAAATAATTTTACACTAGAGTTGAACTAGTTCTATAGCCTAGTACAAATAATTTTACACTCGAGTTGAACTAGCTCTATAGCCTAGTACAAATAATTTTACACTAGAGTTGAACTAGTTCTATAGCCTAGTACAAATAATTTTACACTATAGTTGAACTAGCTCTATAAGCTAGTTGAAATAATTTTACAGTAGAGTTGAACTAGCTCTATAGCCTAGTACAAATAATTTTACACTAGAGTTGAACTAGCGCTATAGCCTAGTGCAAATAATTTTACAATAGAGTTCAACTAGCTCTATAAGCTAGTACAAATAATTTTACACTAGAGTTGAACTAGCTCTATAGCCTAGTACAAATAATTTTACACTAGAGTTGAACTAGCTCTATAAGCTAGTCCAAATAATTTCACACTAGAGTTTAACTAGCTCTATAGCCTAGTACAAATAATTTTACACTATAGTTGAACTAGCTCTATAAGCTAGTTGAAATAATTTTACACTAGAGTTGAACCAGCTCTATAGCCTAGTACAAATAATTTTACACTATAGTTGAACTAGCTCTATAAGCTAGTTGAAATAATTTTACACTAGAGTTGAACTAGCTCTATAGCCTAGTACAAATAATTTTACACTAGAGTTGAACTAGCTCTATAGCCTAGTACAAATAATTTTACACTAGAGTTGAACTAGCTCTATAGCCTAGTACAAATAATTTTACACTAGAGTTGGACTAGCTCTATCAACTAGTACAAATAATTTTACACTATAGTTGAACTAGCTCTATAGCCTAGTACAAATAATTTTACACTAGAGTTGAACTAGCTCTATAGCCTAGTACAAATAATTTTACAATATAGTTGAACTATCTCTATAAGCTAGTTCAAATAATTTTACACTAGAGTTGGACTAGCTCTACAGCCTAGTACAAATAATTTTACACTAGAGTTGAACTAGCTCTATAGCCTAGTACAAATAATTTTACACTATAGTTGAACTAGCTCTATAAGCTAGTTGAAATAATTTTACACTAGAGTTGAACTAGCTCTATAGCCTAGTACAAATAATTTTACACTAGAGTTTAACTAGCTCTATAGCCTAGTACAAATAATTTTACACTATAGTTGAACTAGCTCTATAAGCTAGTTGAAATAATTTTACACTAGAGTTGAACTAGCTCTATAGCCTAGTACAAATAATTTTACACTAGAGTTGAACTAGCTCTATAAGCTAGTACAATTAATTTTACACTAGAGTTGAACTAGCTCTATCAGCTAGTACAAATAATTTTACACTATAGTTGAACTAGCTCTATAGCCTAGTACAAATAATTTTACACTAGAGTTGAACTAGTTCTATAGCCTAGTACAAATAATTTTACAATATAGTTGAACTAGCTCTATAAGCTAGTTCAAATAATTTTACACTAGAGTTGGACTAGCTCTACAGCCTAGTACAAATAATTTTACACTAGAGTTGAACTAGCTCTATAGCCTAGTACAAATAACTTTACACTAGAGTTGAACTAGCACTATAAGCTAGATCAAATAATTTTACACTAGAGTTGAACTAGCTCTATAGCCTAGTAGAAATAATTTTACACTAGAGTTGAACTAGCTCTATAGCCTAGTACAAATAACTTTACACTAGAGTTGAACTAGCTCTATAAGCTAGTCCAAATAATTTCACACTAGAGTTTAACTAGCTCTATAGCCTAGTACAAATAATTTTACACTATAGTTGAACTAGCTCTATAAGCTAGTTGAAATAATTTTACACTAGAGTTGAACCAGCTCTATAGCCTAGTACAAATAATTTTACACTATAGTTGAACTAGCTCTATAAGCTAGTTGAAATAATTTTACACTAAAGTTGAACTAGCTCTATAGCCTAGTACAAATAATTTTACACTAGAGTTGAACTAGCTCTATAGCCTAGTACAAATAATTTTACACTAGAGTTGAACTAGCTCTATAAGCTGGTTGAAATAATTTTACACTAGAGTTGAACTAGCTCTATAGCCTAGTACAAATAATTTTACACTAGAGTTGAACTAGCTCTATAGCCTAGTACAAATAATTTTACACGCGAGTTGAACTAGCTCTATAGCCTAGTACAAATAATTTTACACTAGACTTGAACTAGTTCTATAGCCTAGTACAAATAATTTTACACTATAGTTGAACTAGCTCTATAAGCTAGTTGAAATAATTTTACACTAGAGTTGAACTAGCTCTATAGCCTAGTACAAATAATTTTATACTAGAGTTGAACTAGCTCTATAGCCTAGTACAAATAATTTTACACTAGAGTTGAACTAGCTCTATAGCCTAGTACAAATAATTTTACACTAGAGTTGGACTAGCTCTATCAGCTAGTACACATAATTTTACACTATAGTTGAACTAGCTCTATAGCCTAGTACAAATAATTTTACACTAGAGTTGAACTAGCTCTATAGCCTAGTACAAATAATTTTACAATATAGTTGAACTAGCTCTATAAGCTAGTTCAAATAATTTTACACTAGAGTTGGACTAGCTCTACAGCCTAGTACAAATAATTTTACACTAGAGTTGAACTAGCTCTATAGCCTAGTACAAATAATTTTACACTATAGTTGAACTAGCTCTATAAGCTAGTTGAAATAATTTTACACTAGAGTTGAATTAGCTCTATAGCCTAGTAGAAATAATTTTACACTAGAGTTGAACTATCTCTATAGCCTAGTACAAATAATTTTACACTATAGTTGAACTAGCTCTATAAGCTAGTTGAAATAATTTTACACTAGAGTTGAACTAGCTCTATAGCCTAGTACAAATAATTTTACACTAGAGTTGAACTAGCTCTATAAGCTAGTACAAATAATTTTACACTAGAGTTGAACTAGCTCTATCAGCTAGTACAAATAATTTTACACTATAGTTGAACTAGCTCTATAGCCTAGTACAAATAATTTTACACTAGAGTTGAACTAGTTCTATAGCCTAGTACAAATAATTTTACAATATAGTTGAACTAGCTCTATAAGCTAGTTCAAATAATTTTACACTAGAGTTGGACTAGCTCTACAGCCTAGTACAAATAATTTTACACTAGAGTTGAACTAGCTCTATAGCCTAGTACAAATAACTTTACACTAGAGTTGAACTAGCACTATAAGCTAGATCAAATAATTTTACACTAGAGTTGAACTAGCTCTATAGCCTAGTAGAAATAATTTTACACTAGAGTTGAACTAGCTCTATAGCCTAGTACAAATAATTTTACACTAGAGTTGAACTAGTTCTATAGCCTAGTACAAATAATTTTACACTATAGTTGAACTGGCTCTATAAGCTAGTTGAAATAATTTTACACTAGAGTTGAACTAGCTCTATGGCCTAGTACAGATAATTTTACACTATAGTTGAACGAGCTCTATAAGCTAGTTGAAATAATTTTACACTAGAGTTGAACTAGCTCTATAGCCTAGTACAAATAATTTTACACTAGAGTTGAACTAGCTCTATAGCCTAGTACAAATAATTTTACACTAGAGTTGAACTAGCTCTATAGCCTAGTACAAATAATTTTACACTAGAGTTGAACTAGCTCTATAGCCTAGTACAAATAATTTTACACTAGAGTTGAACTAGCGCTACAGCCTAGTACAAATAATTTTACAATAGAGTTCAACTAGCTCTATAAGCTACTACAAATAATTTTACACTAGAGTTGAACTAGCTCTATAGCCAAGTACAAATAATTTTACACTAGAGTTGAATTAGCTCTATAGCCTAGTACAAATAATTTTACACTATAGTTGAACTAGCTCTATAAGCTAGTTGAAATAATTTTACACTAGAGTTGAACTAGCTCTATAGCCTAGTACAAATAATTTTACACTAGAGTTGAACTAGCTCTATAGCCTAGTACAAATAATTTTACACTATAGTTGAACTAGCTCTATAAGCTAGTTGAAATAATTTTACACTAGAGTTGAACTAGCTCTATAGCCTAGTACAAATAATTTTACACTAGAGTTGAACTAGCTCTATAGCCTAGTACAAATAATTTTACAATATAGTTCAACTAGCTCTATAAGCTAGTTCAAATAATTTTACACTAGAGTTGGACTAGCTCTACAGCCTAGTACAAATAATTTTACACTAGAGTTGAACTAGCTCTATAGCCTAGTACAAATAACTTTACACAAGAGTTGAACTAGCACTATAAGCTAGATCAAATAATTTTACACTAGAGCTGAACTAGCTCTATAGCCTAGTAGAAATAATTTTACACTAGAGTTGAACTACCTCTATAGCCTAGTACAAATAATTTTACACTAGAGTTGAACTAGTTCTATAGCCTAGTACAAATAATTTTACACTATAGTTGAACTAGCTTTATAGCCTAGTACAAATAATTTTACACTAGAGTTGAACTAGCTCTATAAGCTAGTACAAATAATTTTACAGTAGAGTTGAACTAGCTCTATAAGCTAGTACAAATAATTTTACACTAGAGTTGAACTAGCTCTATAGCCTAGTACAAATAATTTTTACACTCGAGTTGAACTAGCTCTATAGCCTAGTACAAATAATTTTACACTAGAGTTGAACTAGTTCTATAGCCTAGTACAAATAATTTTACACTATAGTTGAACTAGCTCTATAAGCTAGTTGAAATAATTTTAAAGTAGAGTTGAACTAGCTCTATAGCCTAGTACAAATAATTTTAAACTAGAGTTGAACTAGCGCTATAGCCTAGTGCAAATAATTTTACAATAGAGTTCAACTAGCTCTATAAGCTAGTACAAATAATTTTACACTAGAGTTGAACTAGCTCTATAGCCTAGTACAAATAATTTTACACTAGAGTTGAACTAGCTCTATAAGCTAGTCCAAATAATTTTACACTAGAGTTGAACTAGCTCTATAGCCTAGTACAAATAATTTTACACTAGAG
The DNA here is from genome assembly GCA_034509565.1 of Triticum monococcum. Lineage (NCBI taxonomy): Eukaryota > Viridiplantae > Streptophyta > Magnoliopsida > Poales > Poaceae > Triticum > Triticum monococcum. The sequence goes on from CM067847.1 coordinate 751,166,694, forward strand.
TTGAACTAGTTCTATAGCCTAGTACAAATAATTTTACACTATAGTTGAACTAGCTCTATAAGCTAGTTGAAATAATTTTAAAGTAGAGTTGAACTAGCTCTATAGCGTAGTACAAATAATTTTAAACTAGAGTTGAACTAGCGCTATAGCCTAGTGCAAATAATTTTACAATAGAGTTCAACTAGCTCTATAAGCTAGTACAAATAATTTTACACTAGAGTTGAACTAGCTCTATAGCCTAGTACAAATAATTTTACACTAGAGTTGAACTAGCTCTATAGCCTAGTACAAATAATTTTACACTAGAGTTGAACTAGTTCTATAGGCTAGTACGAATAATTTTACACTATAGTTGAACTAGCTCTATAAGCTAGTTGAAATAATTTTACACTAGAGTTGAACTAGCTCTATAGCCTAGTACAAATAATTTTACACTATAGTTGAACAAGATCTATAGCCAAGTACAAATAATTTTACGCTAGAGTTGAACTAGCTCTATAGCCTAGTACAAATAATTTTACACTAGTGTTGAACCAGCTCTATAAGCTAGTACAAATAATTTTACACTAGAGTTGAACTAGCTCTATAGCCTAGTACAAATAATTTTACACTAGAGTTGAATTAGCTCTATAGCCTAGTACAAATAATTTTACACTATAGTTGAACTAGCTCTATAAGCTAGTTGAAATAATTTTACACTAGAGTTGAACTAGCTCTATAGCCTAGTACAAATAATTTTACACTATAGTTGAACTAGCTCTATAGCCTAGTACAAATAATTTTACACTAGAGTTGAACTAGCTCTATAAGCTAGTACAAGTAATTTTACACTAGAGTTGAACTAGCTTTATAGCCTAGTACAAATAATTTTACACTAGAGTTGAACTAGCTCTATAGCCTAGTACAAATAATTTTACACTATAGTTGAACTAGCTCTATAAGCTAGTTGAAATAATTTTACACTAGAGTTGAACTAGCTCTATAGCCTAGTACAAATAATTTTACACTATAGTTGAACTAGCGCTATAGCCTAGTACAAATAATTTTACACTAGAGTTGAACTAGCTCTATCAGCTAGTACAAATAATTTTACACTATAGTTGAACTAGCTCTGTAGCCTAGTACAAATAATTTTACACTAGAGTTGAACTAGCTCTATCAGCTAGTACAAATAATTTTACGCTAGAGTTGAACTAGCTCTATAGCCTAGTACAAATAATTTTACACTAGAGTTGAACTAGCTCTATAAGCTAGTACAAATAATTTCACACTAGAGTTGAACTCGCTCTATAGCCTAGTACAAATAATTTTACACTATAGTTGAACTATCTCTATAAGCTAGTTGAAATAATTTTACACTAGAGTTGAGCTAGCTCTATAGCCTAGTACAAATAATTTTACACTATAGTTGAACTAGCTCTACAAGCAAGTTGAAATAATATTACACTAGAGTTTAACTAGCTCTATAGCCTAGTACTAATAATTTTACACTGGAGTTGAACAAGCTCTATAGCCTAGTACAAGTAATTTTACACTATAGTTGAACTAGCTCTATAAGCTAGTTGAAATAATTTTACACTAGAGTTGAACTAGCTCTATAGCCTAGTACAAATAATTTTACACTAGAGTTGAACTAGCTCTATAGCCTAGTACAAATAATTTTACAATATAGTTCAACTAGCTCTATAAGCTAGTTCAAATAATTTTACACTAGAGTTGGACTAGCTCTACAGCCTAGTACAAATAATTTTACACTAGAGTTGAACTAGCTCTATAGCCTAGTACAAATAATTTTACACTAGAGTTGAACTAGTTCTATAGCCTAGTACAAATAATTTTACACTATAGTTGAACTAGCTCTATAAGCTAGTTGAAATAATTTTACACTAGAGTTGAACTAGCTCTATAGCCTAGTACAAATAATTTTACACTATAGTTGAAGTAGCTCTATAGCCTAGTACAAATAATTTTACACTAGAGTTGAACTAGCGCTATAGCCTAGTACAAATAATTTTACAATAGAGTTCAACTAGCTCTATAAGCTAGTACAAATAATTTTACACTAGAGTTGAACTAGCTCTATAGCATAGTACAAATAATTTTACACTAGAGTTGAATTAGCTCTATAGCCTAGTAGAAATAATTTTACACTATAGTTGAACTAGCTCTATAAGCTAGTTGAAATAATTTTACAGTAGAGTTGAACTAGCTCTATAGCCTCTTACAAATAATTTTACACTAGAGTTGAACTAGCTCTATAGCCTAGTACAAATAATTTTACACTATAGTTGAAGTAGCTCTATAGCCTAGTACAAATAATTTTACACTAGAGTTGAACTAGCGCTATAGCCTAGTACAAATAATTTTACAATAGAGTTCAACTAGCTCTATAAGCTAGTACAAATAATTTTACACTAGAGTTGAACTAGCTCTATAGCATAGTACAAATAATTTTACACTAGAGTTGAATTAGCTCTATAGCCTAGTAGAAATAATTTTACACTATAGTTGAACTAGCTCTATAAGCTAGTTGAAATAATTTTACAGTAGAGTTGAAATAGCTCTATAGCCTCTTACAAATAATTTTACACTAGAGTTGAACTAGCTCTATAGCCTAGTACAAATAATTTTACACTATAGTTGAACTAGCTCTATAAGCTAGCTGAAATAATTTTACACTAGAGTTGAACTAGCTCTATATCCTAGTACAAATAATTTTACACTAGAGTTGAACTAGCTCTATAGCCTAGTACAAATAATTTTACAATATAGTTCAACTAGCTCTATAAGCTAGTTCAAATAATTTTACACTAGAGTTGGACTAGCTCTACAGCCTAGTACAAATAATTTTACACTAGAGTTGAACTAGCTCTATAGCCTAGTACGAATAACTTTACACTAGAAGTGAACTAGCACTATAAGCTAGATCAAATAATTTTACACTAGAGTTGAACTAGCTCTATAGCCTAGTAGAAATAATTTTACACTAGAGTTGAACTAGCTCTATAGCCTAGTACAAATAATTTTACACTAGAGTTGAACTAGTTCTATAGCCTAGTACAAATAATTTTACACTATAGTTGAACTAGCTCTATAAGCTAGTTGAAATAATTTTACACTAGAGTTGAGCTAGCTCTATAGCCTAGTACAAATAATTTTACACTATAGTTGAACTAGCTCTATAAGCTAGTTGAAATAATATTACACTAGAGTTGAACTAGCTCTATAGCCTAGTACAAATAATTTTACACCAGAGTTGAACAAGCTCTATAGCCTAGTATAAATAATTTTACACTATAGTTGAACTAGCTCTATAGCCTAGTACAAATAATTTTACACTAGAGTTGAACTAGCTCTATAGCCTAGTACAAATAATTTTACACTAGAGTTGAACTAGCTCTATAGCCTAGTACAAATAATTTTACAATATAGTTCAACTAGCTCTATAAGCTAGTTCAAATAATTTTACACTAGAGTTGGACTAGCTCTACAGCCTAGTACAAATAATTTTACACTAGAGTTGAACTAGCTCTATAGCCTAGTACAAATAATTTTACACTAGAGTTGAACTAGTTCTATAGCCTAGTACAAATAATTTTACACTATAGTTGAACGATCTCTATAAGCTAGTTGAAATAATTTTACACTAGAGTTGAACTAGCTCTATAGCCTAGTACAAATAATTTTACACTATAGTTGAACTAGCTCTATAGCCTAGTACAAATAATTTTACACTAGAGTTGAACTAGCTCTATAAGCTGGTTGAAATAATTTTACACTAGAGTTGAACTAGCTCTATAGCCTAGTACAAATAATTTTACACTAGAGTTGAACTAGCTCTATAAGCTAGTTGAAATAATTTTACACTATAGTTGAACCAGCTCTATAGCCTAGTACAAATAATTTTACACTATAGTTGAACTAGCTCTATAAGCTAGTTGAAATAATTTTACACTAAAGTTGAACTAGCTCTATAGCCTAGTACAAATAATTTTACACTAGAGTTGAACTAGCTCTATAGCCTAGTACAAATAATTTTACACTAGAGTTGAACTAGCTCTATAAGCTGGTTGAAATAATTTTACACTAGAGTTGAACTAGCTCTATAGCCTAGTACAAATAATTTTACACTAGAGTTGAACTAGCTCTATAGCCTAGTACAAATAATTTTACACGCGAGTTGAACTAGCTCTATAGCCTAGTACAAATAATTTTACACTAGACTTGAACTAGTTCTATAGCCTAGTACAAATAATTTTACACTATAGTTGAACTAGCTCTATAAGCTAGTTGAAATAATTTTACACTAGAGTTGAACTAGCTCTATAGCCTAGTACAAATAATTTTATACTAGAGTTGAACTAGCTCTATAGCCTAGTACAAATAATTTTACACTAGAGTTGAACTAGCTCTATAGCCTAGTACAAATAATTTTACACTAGAGTTGGACTAGCTCTATCAGCTAGTACACATAATTTTACACTATAGTTGAACTAGCTCTATAGCCTAGTACAAATAATTTTACACTAGAGTTGAACTAGCTCTATAGCCTAGTACAAATAATTTTACAATATAGTTGAACTAGCTCTATAAGCTAGTTCAAATAATTTTACACTAGAGTTGGACTAGCTCTACAGCCTAGTACAAATAATTTTACACTAGAGTTGAACTAGCTCTATAGCCTAGTACAAATAATTTTACACTATAGTTGAACTAGCTCTATAAGCTAGTTGAAATAATTTTACACTAGAGTTGAATTAGCTCTATAGCCTAGTAGAAATAATTTTACACTAGAGTTGAACTATCTCTATAGCCTAGTACAAATAATTTTACACTATAGTTGAACTAGCTCTATAAGCTAGTTGAAATAATTTTACACTAGAGTTGAACTAGCTCTATAGCCTAGTACAAATAATTTTACACTAGAGTTGAACTAGCTCTATAAGCTAGTACAAATAATTTTACACTAGAGTTGAACTAGCTCTATCAGCTAGTACAAATAATTTTACACTATAGTTGAACTAGCTCTATAGCCTAGTACAAATAATTTTACACTAGAGTTGAACTAGTTCTATAGCCTAGTACAAATAATTTTACAATATAGTTGAACTAGCTCTATAAGCTAGTTCAAATAATTTTACACTAGAGTTGGACTAGCTCTACAGCCTAGTACAAATAATTTTACACTAGAGTTGAACTAGCTCTATAGCCTAGTACAAATAACTTTACACTAGAGTTGAACTAGCACTATAAGCTAGATCAAATAATTTTACACTAGAGTTGAACTAGCTCTATAGCCTAGTAGAAATAATTTTACACTAGAGTTGAACTAGCTCTATAGCCTAGTACAAATAATTTTACACTAGAGTTGAACTAGTTCTATAGCCTAGTACAAATAATTTTACACTATAGTTGAACTGGCTCTATAAGCTAGTTGAAATAATTTTACACTAGAGTTGAACTAGCTCTATGGCCTAGTACAGATAATTTTACACTATAGTTGAACGAGCTCTATAAGCTAGTTGAAATAATTTTACACTAGAGTTGAACTAGCTCTATAGCCTAGTACAAATAATTTTACACTAGAGTTGAACTAGCTCTATAGCCTAGTACAAATAATTTTACACTAGAGTTGAACTAGCTCTATAGCCTAGTACAAATAATTTTACACTAGAGTTGAACTAGCTCTATAGCCTAGTACAAATAATTTTACACTAGAGTTGAACTAGCGCTACAGCCTAGTACAAATAATTTTACAATAGAGTTCAACTAGCTCTATAAGCTACTACAAATAATTTTACACTAGAGTTGAACTAGCTCTATAGCCAAGTACAAATAATTTTACACTAGAGTTGAATTAGCTCTATAGCCTAGTACAAATAATTTTACACTATAGTTGAACTAGCTCTATAAGCTAGTTGAAATAATTTTACACTAGAGTTGAACTAGCTCTATAGCCTAGTACAAATAATTTTACACTAGAGTTGAACTAGCTCTATAGCCTAGTACAAATAATTTTACACTATAGTTGAACTAGCTCTATAAGCTAGTTGAAATAATTTTACACTAGAGTTGAACTAGCTCTATAGCCTAGTACAAATAATTTTACACTAGAGTTGAACTAGCTCTATAGCCTAGTACAAATAATTTTACAATATAGTTCAACTAGCTCTATAAGCTAGTTCAAATAATTTTACACTAGAGTTGGACTAGCTCTACAGCCTAGTACAAATAATTTTACACTAGAGTTGAACTAGCTCTATAGCCTAGTACAAATAACTTTACACAAGAGTTGAACTAGCACTATAAGCTAGATCAAATAATTTTACACTAGAGCTGAACTAGCTCTATAGCCTAGTAGAAATAATTTTACACTAGAGTTGAACTACCTCTATAGCCTAGTACAAATAATTTTACACTAGAGTTGAACTAGTTCTATAGCCTAGTACAAATAATTTTACACTATAGTTGAACTAGCTTTATAGCCTAGTACAAATAATTTTACACTAGAGTTGAACTAGCTCTATAAGCTAGTACAAATAATTTTACAGTAGAGTTGAACTAGCTCTATAAGCTAGTACAAATAATTTTACACTAGAGTTGAACTAGCTCTATAGCCTAGTACAAATAATTTTTACACTCGAGTTGAACTAGCTCTATAGCCTAGTACAAATAATTTTACACTAGAGTTGAACTAGTTCTATAGCCTAGTACAAATAATTTTACACTATAGTTGAACTAGCTCTATAAGCTAGTTGAAATAATTTTAAAGTAGAGTTGAACTAGCTCTATAGCCTAGTACAAATAATTTTAAACTAGAGTTGAACTAGCGCTATAGCCTAGTGCAAATAATTTTACAATAGAGTTCAACTAGCTCTATAAGCTAGTACAAATAATTTTACACTAGAGTTGAACTAGCTCTATAGCCTAGTACAAATAATTTTACACTAGAGTTGAACTAGCTCTATAAGCTAGTCCAAATAATTTTACACTAGAGTTGAACTAGCTCTATAGCCTAGTACAAATAATTTTACACTAGAGTTGAACTAGTTCTATAGCCTAGTACAAATAATTTTACACTATAGTTGAACTAGCTCTATAAGCTAGTTGAAATAATTTTAAAGTAGAGTTGAACTAGCTCTATAGCGTAGTACAAATAATTTTAAACTAGAGTTGAACTAGCGCTATAGCCTAGTGCAAATAATTTTACAATAGAGTTCAACTAGCTCTATAAGCTAGTACAAATAATTTTACACTAGAGTTGAACTAGCTCTATAGCCTAGTACAAATAATTTTACACTAGAGTTGAACTAGCTCTATAGCCTAGTACAAATAATTTTACACTAGAGTTGAACTAGTTCTATAGGCTAGTACGAATAATTTTACACTATAGTTGAACTAGCTCTATAAGCTAGTTGAAATAATTTTACACTAGAGTTGAACTAGCTCTATAGCCTAGTACAAATAATTTTACACTATAGTTGAACAAGATCTATAGCCAAGTACAAATAATTTTACGCTAGAGTTGAACTAGCTCTATAGCCTAGTACAAATAATTTTACACTAGTGTTGAACCAGCTCTATAAGCTAGTACAAATAATTTTACACTAGAGTTGAACTAGCTCTATAGCCTAGTACAAATAATTTTACACTAGAGTTGAATTAGCTCTATAGCCTAGTACAAATAATTTTACACTATAGTTGAACTAGCTCTATAAGCTAGTTGAAATAATTTTACACTAGAGTTGAACTAGCTCTATAGCCTAGTACAAATAATTTTACACTATAGTTGAACTAGCTCTATAGCCTAGTACAAATAATTTTACACTAGAGTTGAACTAGCTCTATAAGCTAGTACAAGTAATTTTACACTAGAGTTGAACTAGCTTTATAGCCTAGTACAAATAATTTTACACTAGAGTTGAACTAGCTCTATAGCCTAGTACAAATAATTTTACACTATAGTTGAACTAGCTCTATAAGCTAGTTGAAATAATTTTACACTAGAGTTGAACTAGCTCTATAGCCTAGTACAAATAATTTTACACTATAGTTGAACTAGCGCTATAGCCTAGTACAAATAATTTTACACTAGAGTTGAACTAGCTCTATCAGCTAGTACAAATAATTTTACACTATAGTTGAACTAGCTCTGTAGCCTAGTACAAATAATTTTACACTAGAGTTGAACTAGCTCTATCAGCTAGTACAAATAATTTTACGCTAGAGTTGAACTAGCTCTATAGCCTAGTACAAATAATTTTACACTAGAGTTGAACTAGCTCTATAAGCTAGTACAAATAATTTCACACTAGAGTTGAACTCGCTCTATAGCCTAGTACAAATAATTTTACACTATAGTTGAACTATCTCTATAAGCTAGTTGAAATAATTTTACACTAGAGTTGAGCTAGCTCTATAGCCTAGTACAAATAATTTTACACTATAGTTGAACTAGCTCTACAAGCAAGTTGAAATAATATTACACTAGAGTTTAACTAGCTCTATAGCCTAGTACTAATAATTTTACACTGGAGTTGAACAAGCTCTATAGCCTAGTACAAGTAATTTTACACTATAGTTGAACTAGCTCTATAAGCTAGTTGAAATAATTTTACACTAGAGTTGAACTAGCTCTATAGCCTAGTACAAATAATTTTACACTAGAGTTGAACTAGCTCTATAGCCTAGTACAAATAATTTTACAATATAGTTCAACTAGCTCTATAAGCTAGTTCAAATAATTTTACACTAGAGTTGGACTAGCTCTACAGCCTAGTACAAATAATTTTACACTAGAGTTGAACTAGCTCTATAGCCTAGTACAAATAATTTTACACTAGAGTTGAACTAGTTCTATAGCCTAGTACAAATAATTTTACACTATAGTTGAACTAGCTCTATAAGCTAGTTGAAATAATTTTACACTAGAGTTGAACTAGCTCTATAGCCTAGTACAAATAATTTTACACTATAGTTGAAGTAGCTCTATAGCCTAGTACAAATAATTTTACACTAGAGTTGAACTAGCGCTATAGCCTAGTACAAATAATTTTACAATAGAGTTCAACTAGCTCTATAAGCTAGTACAAATAATTTTACACTAGAGTTGAACTAGCTCTATAGCATAGTACAAATAATTTTACACTAGAGTTGAATTAGCTCTATAGCCTAGTAGAAATAATTTTACACTATAGTTGAACTAGCTCTATAAGCTAGTTGAAATAATTTTACAGTAGAGTTGAACTAGCTCTATAGCCTCTTACAAATAATTTTACACTAGAGTTGAACTAGCTCTATAGCCTAGTACAAATAATTTTACACTATAGTTGAAGTAGCTCTATAGCCTAGTACAAATAATTTTACACTAGAGTTGAACTAGCGCTATAGCCTAGTACAAATAATTTTACAATAGAGTTCAACTAGCTCTATAAGCTAGTACAAATAATTTTACACTAGAGTTGAACTAGCTCTATAGCATAGTACAAATAATTTTACACTAGAGTTGAATTAGCTCTATAGCCTAGTAGAAATAATTTTACACTATAGTTGAACTAGCTCTATAAGCTAGTTGAAATAATTTTACAGTAGAGTTGAAATAGCTCTATAGCCTCTTACAAATAATTTTACACTAGAGTTGAACTAGCTCTATAGCCTAGTACAAATAATTTTACACTATAGTTGAACTAGCTCTATAAGCTAGCTGAAATAATTTTACACTAGAGTTGAACTAGCTCTATATCCTAGTACAAATAATTTTACACTAGAGTTGAACTAGCTCTATAGCCTAGTACAAATAATTTTACAATATAGTTCAACTAGCTCTATAAGCTAGTTCAAATAATTTTACACTAGAGTTGGACTAGCTCTACAGCCTAGTACAAATAATTTTACACTAGAGTTGAACTAGCTCTATAGCCTAGTACGAATAACTTTACACTAGAAGTGAACTAGCACTATAAGCTAGATCAAATAATTTTACACTAGAGTTGAACTAGCTCTATAGCCTAGTAGAAATAATTTTACACTAGAGTTGAACTAGCTCTATAGCCTAGTACAAATAATTTTACACTAGAGTTGAACTAGTTCTATAGCCTAGTACAAATAATTTTACACTATAGTTGAACTAGCTCTATAAGCTAGTTGAAATAATTTTACACTAGAGTTGAGCTAGCTCTATAGCCTAGTACAAATAATTTTACACTATAGTTGAACTAGCTCTATAAGCTAGTTGAAATAATATTACACTAGAGTTGAACTAGCTCTATAGCCTAGTACAAATAATTTTACACCAGAGTTGAACAAGCTCTATAGCCTAGTATAAATAATTTTACACTATAGTTGAACTAGCTCTATAGCCTAGTACAAATAATTTTACACTAGAGTTGAACTAGCTCTATAGCCTAGTACAAATAATTTTACACTAGAGTTGAACTAGCTCTATAGCCTAGTACAAATAATTTTACAATATAGTTCAACTAGCTCTATAAGCTAGTTCAAATAATTTTACACTAGAGTTGGACTAGCTCTACAGCCTAGTACAAATAATTTTACACTAGAGTTGAACTAGCTCTATAGCCTAGTACAAATAATTTTACACTAGAGTTGAACTAGTTCTATAGCCTAGTACAAATAATTTTACACTATAGTTGAACGATCTCTATAAGCTAGTTGAAATAATTTTACACTAGAGTTGAACTGGCTCTATAGCCTAGTACAAATAATTTTACACTATAGTTGAACTAGCTCTATAGCCTAGTACAAATAATTTTACACTAGAGTTGAACTAGCGCTATAGCCTAGTACAAATAATTTTACAATAGAGTTCAACTAGCTCTATAAGCTAGTACAAATAATTTTACACTAGAGTTGAACTAGCTCTATAGCCTAGTACAAATAATTTTACACTAGAGTTGAATTAGCTCTATAGCCTAGTACAAATAATTTTACACTATAGTTGAACTAGCTCTATAAGCTAGTTGAAATAATTTTACACTAGAGTTGAACTAGCTCTATAGCCTAGTACAAATAATTTTACACTAGAGTTGAACTAGCTCTATAGCCTAGTACAAATAATTTTACACAAGAGTTGAACTAGCTCTATAGCCTAGTACAAATAATTTTACACTAGAGTTGAACTAGCTCTATCAGCTAGTACAAATAATTTTACACTATAGTTGAACTAGATCTATATCCAAGTACAAATAATTTTACGCTAGAGTTGAACTAGCTCTATAGCCTAGTACAAATAATTTTACACTAGAGTTGAACTAGCTCTATAAGCTAGTCCAAATAATTTCACACTAGAGTTTAACTAGCTCTATAGCCTAGTACAAATAATTTTACACTATAGTTGAACTAGCTCTATAAGCTAGTTGAAATAATTTTACACTAGAGTTGAACCAGCTCTATAGCCTAGTACAAATAATTTTACACTAGAGTTGAACTAGCTCTATAAGCTAGTTGAAATAATTTTACACTAGAGTTGAAGTAGCTCTATAGCCTAGTACAAATAATTTTACACTAGAGTTGAACTAGCGCTATAGCCTAGTACAAATAATTTTACAATAGAGTTCAACTAGCTCTATAAACTAGTACAAATAATTTTACACTAGAGTTGAACTAGCTCTATAGCCTAGTACAAATAATTTTACACTAGAGTTGAATTAGCTGTATAGCCTAGTAGAAATAATTTTACACTATAGTTGAACTAGCTCTATAAGCTAGTTGAAATAATTTTACACTAGAGTTGAACTAGCTCTATAGCCTAGTACAAATAATTTTACACTAGAGTTGAACTAGCTCTATAGCCTAGTACAAATAATTTTACACTATAGTTGAACTAGCTCTATAAGCTAGCTGAAATAATTTTACACTAGAGTTGAACTAGCTCTATATCCTAGTACAAATAATTTTACACTAGAGTTGAACTAGCTCTATAGCCTAGTACAAATAATTTTACAATATAGTTCAACTAGCTCTATAAGCTAGTTCAAATAATTTTACACTAGAGTTGGACTAGCTCTACAGCCTAGTACAAATAATTTTACACTAGAGTTGAACTAGCTCTATAGCCTAGTACGAATAACTTTACACTAGAAGTGAACTAGCACTATAAGCTAGATCAAATAATTTTACACTAGAGTTGAAACTAGCTCTATAGCCTAGTAGAAATAATTTTACACTAGAGTTGAACTAGCTCTATAGCCTAGTACAAATAATTTTACACTAGAGTTGAACTAGTTCTATAGCCTAGTATAAATAATTTTACACTATAGTTGAACTAGCTCTATAAGCTAGTTGAAATAATTTTACACTAGAGTTGAGCTAGCTCTATAGCCTAGTACAAATAATTTTAAACAATAGTTGAACTAGCTCTATAAGCTAGTTGAAATAATATTACACTAGAGTTGAACTAGCTCTATAGCCTAGTACAAATAATTTTACACTAGAGTTGAACAAGCTCTATAGCCTAGTACAAATAATTTTACACTATAGTTGAACTAGCTCTATAGCCTAGTACAAATAATTTTACACTAGAGTTGAAATAGCTCTATAGCCTAGTACAAATAATTTTACACTAGAGTTGAACTAGCTCTATAGCCTAGTACAAATAATTTTACAATATAGTTCAACTAGCTCTATAAGCTAGTTCAAATAATTTTACACTAGAGTTGGACTAGCTCTACAGCCTAGTACAAATAATTTTACACTAGAGTTGAACTAGCTCTATAGCCTAGTACAAATAATTTTACACTAGAGTTGAACTAGTTCTATAGCCTAGTACAAATAATTTTACACTATAGTTGAACGATCTCTATAAGCTAGTTGAAATAATTTTACACTAGAGTTGAACTAGCTCTATAGCCTATTACAAATAATTTTACACTATAGTTGAACTAGCTCTATAGCCTAGTACAAATAATTTTACACTAGAGTTGAACTAGCGCTATAGCCTAGTACAAATAATTTTACAATAGAGTTCAACTAGCTCTATAAGCTAGTACAAATAATTTTACACTAGAGTTGAACTAGCTCTATAGCCTAGTACAAATAATTTTACACTAGAGTTGAATTAGCTCTATAGCCAAGTACAAATAATTTTACACTATAGTTGAACTAGCTCTACAAGCTAGTTGAAATAATTTTACACTAGAGTTGAACTAGCTCTATAGCCTAGTACAAATAATTTTACACTAGAGTTGAACTAGCTCTATAGCCTAGTACAAATAATTTTACACTAGAGTTGAACTAGCTCTATAAGCTAGTACAAATAATTTTACACTAGAGTTGAACTAGCTCTATAGCCTAGTACAAATAATTTTACACTATAGTTGAACTAGCTCTATAAGCTAGCTGAAATAATTTTACACTAGAGTTGAACTAGCTCTATATCCTAGTACAAATAATTTTACACTAGAGTTGAACTAGCTCTATAGCCTAGTACAAATAATTTTACAATATAGTTCAACTAGCTCTATAAGCTAGTTCAAATAATTTTACACTAGAGTTGGACTAGCTCTACAGCCTAGTACAAATAATTTTACACTAGAGTTGAACTAGCTCTATAGCCTAGTACGAATAACTTTACACTAGAAGTGAACTAGCACTATAAGCTAGATCAAATAATTTTACACTAGAGTTGAACTAGCTCTATAGCCTAGTAGAAATAATTTTACACTAGAGTTGAACTAGCTCTATAGCCTAGTACAAATAATTTTACACTAGAGTTGAACTAGTTCTATAGCCTAGTACAAATAATTTTACACTATAGTTGAACTAGCTCTATAAGCTAGTTGAAATAATTTTACACTAGAGTTGAGCTAGCTCTATAGCCTAGTACAAATAATTTTACACTATAGTTGAACTAGCTCTATAAGCTAGTTGAAATAATATTACACTAGAGTTGAACTAGCTCTATAGCCTAGTACAAATAATTTTACACCAGAGTTGAACAAGCTCTATAGCCTAGTATAAATAATTTTACACTATAGTTGAACTAGCTCTATAGCCTAATACAAATAATTTTACACTAGAGTTGAACTAGCTCTATAGCCTAGTACAAATAATTTTACACTAGAGTTGAACTAGCTCTATAGCCTAGTACAAATAATTTTACAATATAGTTCAACTAGCTCTATAAGCTAGTTAAAATAATTTTACACTAGAGTTGGACTAGCTCTACAGCCTAGTACAAATAATTTTACACTAGAGTTGAACTAGCTCTATAGCCTAGTACAAATAATTTTACACTAGAGTTGAACTAGTTCTATAGCCTAGTACAAATAATTTTACACTATAGTTGAACGATCTCTATAAGCTAGTTGAAATAATTTTACACTAGAGTTGAACTGGCTCTATAGCCTAGTACAAATAATTTTACACTATAGTTGAACTAGCTCTATAGCCTAGTACAAATAATTTTACACTAGAGTTGAACTAGCGCTATAGCCTAGTACAAATAATTTTACAATAGAGTTCAACTAGCTCTATAAGCTAGTACAAATAATTTTACACTAGAGTTGAACTAGCTCTATAGCCTAGTACAAATAATTTTACACTAGAGTTGAATTAGCTCTATAGCCTAGTACAAATAATTTTACACTATAGTTGAACTAGCTCTATAAGCTAGTTGAAATAATTTTACACTAGAGTTGAACTAGCTCTATAGCCTAGTACAAATAATTTTACACTAGAGTTGAACTAGCTCTATAGCCTAGTACAAATAATTTTACACAAGAGTTGAACTAGCTCTATAAGCTAGTACAAATAATTTTACACTAGAGTTGAACTAGCTCTATAGCCTAGTACAAATAATTTTACACTAGAGTTGAACTAGCTCTATCAGCTAGTACAAATAATTTTACACTATAGTTGAACTAGATCTATAGCCAAGTACAAATAATTTTACGCTAGAGTTGAACTAGCTCTATAGCCTAGTACAAATAATTTTACACTAGAGTTGAACTAGCTCTATAAGCTAGTCCAAATAATTTCACACTAGAGTTTAACTAGCTCTATAGCCTAGTACAAATAATTTTACACTATAGTTGAACTAGCTCTATAAGCTAGTTGAAATAATTTTACACTAGAGTTGAACCAGCTCTATAGCCTAGTACAAATAATTTTACACTAGAGTTGAACTAGCTCTATAAGCTAGTTGAAATAATTTTACACTAGAATTGAAGTAGCTCTATAGCCTAGTACAAATAATTTTACACTAGAGTTGAACTAGCGCTATAACCTAGTACAAATAATTTTACAATAGAGTTCAACTAGCTCTATAAACTAGTACAAATAATTTTACACTAGAGTTGAACTAGCTCTATAGCCTAGTACAAATAATTTTACACTAGAGTTGAATTAGCTCTATAGCCTAGTAGAAATAATTTTACACTATAGTTGAACTAGCTCTATAAGCTAGTTGAAATAATTTTACACTAGAGTTGAACTAGCTCTATAGCCTAGTACAAATAATTTTACACTAGAGTTGAACTAGCTCTATAGCCTAGTACAAATAATTTTACACTATAGTTGAACTAGCTCTATAAGCTAGCTGAAATAATTTTACACTAGAGTTGAACTAGCTCTATATCCTAGTACAAATAATTTTACACTAGAGTTGAACTAGCTCTATAGCCTAGTACAAATAATTTTACAATATAGTTCAACTAGCTCTATAAGCTAGTTCAAATAATTTTACACTAGAGTTGGACTAGCTCTACAGCCTAGTACAAATAATTTTACACTAGAGTTGAACTAGCTCTATAGCCTAGTACGAATAACTTTACACTAGAAGTGAACTAGCACTATAAGCTAGATCAAATAATTTTACACTAGAGTTGAACTAGCTCTATAGCCTAGTAGAAATAATTTTACACTAGAGTTGAACTAGCTCTATAGCCTAGTACAAATAATTTTACACTAGAGTTGAACTAGTTCTATAGCCTAGTACAAATAATTTTACACTATAGTTGAACTAGCTCAATAAGCTAGTTGAAATAATTTTACACTAGAGTTGAGCTAGCTCTATAGCCTAGTACAAATAATTTTAAACAATAGTTGAACTAGCTCTATAAGCTAGTTGAAATAATATTACACTAGAGTTGAACTAGCTCTATAGCCTAGTACAAATAATTTTACACTAGAGTTGAACAAGCTCTATAGCCTAGTACAAATAATTTTACACTATAGTTGAACTAGCTCTATAGCCTAGTACAAATAATTTTACACTAGAGTTGAAATAGCTCTATAGCCTAGTACAAATAATTTTACACTAGAGTTGAACTAGCTCTATAGCCTAGTACAAATAATTTTACAATATAGTTCAACTAGCTCTATAAGCTAGTTCAAATAATTTTACACTAGAGTTGGACTAGCTCTACAGCCTAGTACAAATAATTTTACACTAGAGTTGAACTAGCTCTATAGCCTAGTACAAATAATTTTACACTAGAGTTGAACTAGTTCTATAGCCTAGTACAAATAATTTTACACTATAGTTGAACGATCTCTATAAGCTAGTTGAAATAATTTTACACTAGAGTTGAACTAGCTCTATAGCCTATTACAAATAATTTTACACTATAGTTGAACTAGCTCTATAGCCTAGTACAAATAATTTTACACTAGAGTTGAACTAGCGCTATAGCCTAGTACAAATAATTTTACAATAGAGTTCAACTAGCTCTATAAGCTAGTACAAATAATTTTACACTAGAGTTGAACTAGCTCTATAGCCTAGTACAAATAATTTTACACTAGAGTTGAATTAGCTCTATAGCCAAGTACAAATAATTTTACACTATAGTTGAACTAGCTCTACAAGCTAGTTGAAATAATTTTACACTAGAGTTGAACTAGCTCTATAGCCTAGTACAAATAATTTTACACTAGAGTTGAACTAGCTCTATAGCCTAGTACAAATAATTTTACACTAGAGTTGAACTAGCTCTATAAGCTAGTACAAATAATTTTACACTAGAGTTGAACTAGCTCTATAGCCTAGTACAAATAATTTTACACTAGAGTTGAACTAGCTCTATCAGCTAGTACAAATAATTTTACACTATAGTTGAACTAGATCTATAGCCAAGTACAAATAATTTTACGCTAGAGTTGTACTAGCTCTATAGCCTAGTACAAATAATTTTACACTAGAGTTGAACTAGCTCTATAAGCTAGTCCAAATAATTTCACACTAGAGTTTAACTAGCTCTATAGCCTAGTACAAATAATTTTACACTATAGTTGAACTAGCTCTATAAGCTAGTTGAAATAATTTTACACTAGAGTTGAACTAGCTCTATAAGCTAGTACAAATAATTTTACACTAGAGTTGAACTAGCTCTATCAGCTAGTACAAATAATTTTACACTATAGTTGAACTAGCTCTATAGCCTAGTACAAATAATTTTACACTAGAGTTGAACTAGTTCTATAGCCTAGTACAAATAATTTTACACTAGAGTTGAACTAGCTCTATAGCCTAGTACAAATAATTTTACACTAGAGTTGGACTAGCTCTATCAGCTAGTACAAATAATTTTACACTATAGTTGAACTAGCTCTATAGCCTAGTACAAATAATTTTACACTAGAGTTGAACTAGCTCTATAGCCTAGTACAAATAATTTTACAATATAGTTGAACTAGCTCTATAAGCTGGTTCAAATAATTTTACATTAGAGTTGGACTAGCTCTACAGCCTAGTACAAATAATTTTACACTAGAGTTGAACTAGCTCTATAGCCTAGTACAAATAATTTTACACTATAGTTGAACTAGCTCTATAAGCTAGTTGAAATAATTTTACACTAGATTTGAACTAGCTCTATAGCCTAGTAGAAATAATTTTACACTAGAGTTGAACTAGCTCTATAGCCTAGTACAAATAATTTTACACTATAGTTGAACTAGCTCTATAAGCTAGTTGAAATAATTTTACACTAGAGTTGAACTAGCTCTATAGCCTAGTACAAATAATTTTACACTAGAGTTGAACTAGCTCTATAGCCTAGTACAAATAATTTTACACTAGAGTTGAACCAGCTCTATAGCCTAGTACAAATAATTTTACACTAGAGTTGAACTAGCTCTATAAGCTAGTTGAAATAATTTTACACTAGAGTTGAAGTAGCTCTATAGCCTAGTACAAATAATTGTACACTAGAGTTGAACTAGCGCTATAGCCTAGTACAAATAATTTTACAATAGAGTTCAACTAGCTCTATAAACTAGTACAAATAATTTTACACTAGAGTTGAACTAGCTCTATAGCCTAGTACAAATAATTTTACACTAGAGTTGAATTAGCTGTATAGCCTAGTAGAAATAATTTTACACTATAGTTGAACTAGCTCTATAAGCTAGTTGAAATAATTTTACACTAGAGTTGAACTAGCTCTATAGCCTAGTACAAATAATTTTACACTAGAGTTGAACTAGCTCTATAGCCTAGTACAAATAATTTTACACTATAGTTGAACTAGCTCTATAAGCTAGCTGAAATAATTTTACACTAGAGTTGAACTAGCTCTATATCCTAGTACAAATAATTTTACACTAGAGTTGAACTAGCTCTATAGCCTAGTACAAATAATTTTACAATATAGTTCAACTAGCTCTATAAGCTAGTTCAAATAATTTTACACTAGAGTTGGACTAGCTCTACAGCCTAGTACAAATAATTTTACACTAGAGTTGAACTAGCTCTATAGCCTAGTACGAATAACTTTACACTAGAAGTGAACTAGCACTATAAGCTAGATCAAATAATTTTACACTAGAGTTGAACTAGCTCTATAGCCTAGTAGAAATAATTTTACACTAGAGTTGAACTAGCTCTATAGCCTAGTACAAATAATTTTACACTAGAGTTGAACTAGTTCTATAGCCTAGTATAAATAATTTTACACTATAGTTGAACTAGCTCTATAAGCTAGTTGAAATAATTTTACACTAGAGTTGAGCTAGCTCTATAGCCTAGTACAAATAATTTTAAACAATAGTTGAACTAGCTCTATAAGCTAGTTGAAATAATATTACACTAGAGTTGAACTAGCTCTATAGCCTAGTACAAATAATTTTACACTAGAGTTGAACAAGCTCTATAGCCTAGTACAAATAATTTTACACTATAGTTGAACTAGCTCTATAGCCTAGTACAAATAATTTTACACTAGAGTTGAAATAGCTCTATAGCCTAGTACAAATAATTTTACACTAGAGTTGAACTAGCTCTATAGCCTAGTACAAATAATTTTACAATATAGTTCAACTAGCTCTATAAGCTAGTTCAAATAATTTTACACTAGAGTTGGACTAGCTCTACAGCCTAGTACAAATAATTTGACACTAGAGTTGAACTAGCTCTATAGCCTAGTACAAATAATTTTACACTAGAGTTGAACTAGTTCTATAGCCTAGTACAAATAATTTTACACTATAGTTGAACGATCTCTATAAGCTAGTTGAAATAATTTTACACTAGAGTTGAACTAGCTCTATAGCCTATTACAAATAATTTTACACTATAGTTGAACTAGCTCTATAGCCTAGTACAAATAATTTTACACTAGAGTTGAACTAGCGCTATAGCCTAGTACAAATAATTTTACAATAGAGTTCAACTAGCTCTATAAGCTAGTACAAATAATTTTACACTAGAGTTGAACTAGCTCTATAGCCTAGTACAAATAATTTTACACTAGAGTTGAATTAGCTCTATAGCCAAGTACAAATAATTTTACACTATAGTTGAACTAGCTCTACAAGCTAGTTGAAATAATTTTACACTAGAGTTGAACTAGCTCTATAGCCTAGTACAAATAATTTTACACTAGAGTTGAACTAGCTCTATAGCCTAGTACAAATAATTTTACACTAGAGTTGAACTAGCTCTATAAGCTAGTACAAATAATTTTACACTAGAGTTGAACTAGCTCTATAGCCTAGTACAAATAATTTTACACTATAGTTGAACTAGCTCTATAAGCTAGCTGAAATAATTTTACACTAGAGTTGAACTAGCTCTATATCCTAGTACAAATAATTTTACACTAGAGTTGAACTAGCTCTATAGCCTAGTACAAATAATTTTACAATATAGTTCAACTAGCTCTATAAGCTAGTTCAAATAATTTTACACTAGAGTTGGACTAGCTCTACAGCCTAGTACAAATAATTTTACACTAGAGTTGAACTAGCTCTATAGCCTAGTACGAATAACTTTACACTAGAAGTGAACTAGCACTATAAGCTAGATCAAATAATTTTACACTAGAGTTGAACTAGCTCTATAGCCTAGTAGAAATAATTTTACACTAGAGTTGAACTAGCTCTATAGCCTAGTACAAATAATTTTACACTAGAGTTGAACTAGTTCTATAGCCTAGTACAAATAATTTTACACTATAGTTGAACTAGCTCTATAAGCTAGTTGAAATAATTTTACACTAGAGTTGAGCTAGCTCTATAGCCTAGTACAAATAATTTTACACTATAGTTGAACTAGCTCTATAAGCTAGTTGAAATAATATTACACTAGAGTTGAACTAGCTCTATAGCCTAGTACAAATAATTTTACACCAGAGTTGAACAAGCTCTATAGCCTAGTATAAATAATTTTACACTATAGTTGAACTAGCTCTATAGCCTAATACAAATAATTTTACACTAGAGTTGAACTAGCTCTATAGCCTAGTACAAATAATTTTACACTAGAGTTGAACTAGCTCTATAGCCTAGTACAAATAATTTTACAATATAGTTCAACTAGCTCTATAAGCTAGTTAAAATAATTTTACACTAGAGTTGGACTAGCTCTACAGCCTAGTACAAATAATTTTACACTAGAGTTGAACTAGCTCTATAGCCTAGTACAAATAATTTTACACTAGAGTTGAACTAGTTCTATAGCCTAGTACAAATAATTTTACACTATAGTTGAACGATCTCTATAAGCTAGTTGAAATAATTTTACACTAGAGTTGAACTGGCTCTATAGCCTAGTACAAATAATTTTACACTATAGTTGAACTAGCTCTATAGCCTAGTACAAATAATTTTACACTAGAGTTGAACTAGCGCTATAGCCTAGTACAAATAATTTTACAATAGAGTTCAACTAGCTCTATAAGCTAGTACAAATAATTTTACACTAGAGTTGAACTAGCTCTATAGCCTAGTACAAATAATTTTACACTAGAGTTGAATTAGCTCTATAGCCTAGTACAAATAATTTTACACTATAGTTGAACTAGCTCTATAAGCTAGTTGAAATAATTTTACACTAGAGTTGAACTAGCTCTATAGCCTAGTACAAATAATTTTACACTAGAGTTGAACTAGCTCTATAGCCTAGTACAAATAATTTTACACAAGAGTTGAACTAGCTCTATAAGCTAGTACAAATAATTTTACACTAGAGTTGAACTAGCTCTATAGCCTAGTACAAATAATTTTACACTAGAGTTGAACTAGCTCTATCAGCTAGTACAAATAATTTTACACTATAGTTGAACTAGATCTATAGCCAAGTACAAATAATTTTACGCTAGAGTTGAACTAGCTCTATAGCCTAGTACAAATAATTTTACACTAGAGTTGAACTAGCTCTATAAGCTAGTCCAAATAATTTCACACTAGAGTTTAACTAGCTCTATAGCCTAGTACAAATAATTTTACACTATAGTTGAACTAGCTCTATAAGCTAGTTGAAATAATTTTACACTAGAGTTGAACCAGCTCTATAGCCTAGTACAAATAATTTTACACTAGAGTTGAACTAGCTCTATAAGCTAGTTGAAATAATTTTACACTAGAGTTGAAGTAGCTCTATAGCCTAGTACAAATAATTTTACACTAGAGTTGAACTAGCGCTATAACCTAGTACAAATAATTTTACAATAGAGTTCAACTAGCTCTATAAACTAGTACAAATAATTTTACACTAGAGTTGAACTAGCTCTATAGCCTAGTACAAATAATTTTACACTAGAGTTGAATTAGCTCTATAGCCTAGTAGAAATAATTTTACACTATAGTTGAACTAGCTCTATAAGCTAGTTGAAATAATTTTACACTAGAGTTGAACTAGCTCTATAGCCTAGTACAAATAATTTTACACTAGAGTTGAACTAGCTCTATAGCCTAGTACAAATAATTTTACACTATAGTTGAACTAGCTCTATAAGCTAGCTGAAATAATTTTACACTAGAGTTGAACTAGCTCTATATCCTAGTACAAATAATTTTACACTAGAGTTGAACTAGCTCTATAGCCTAGTACAAATAATTTTACAATATAGTTCAACTAGCTCTATAAGCTAGTTCAAATAATTTTACACTAGAGTTGGACTAGCTCTACAGCCTAGTACAAATAATTTTACACTAGAGTTGAACTAGCTCTATAGCCTAGTACGAATAACTTTACACTAGAAGTGAACTAGCACTATAAGCTAGATCAAATAATTTTACACTAGAGTTGAACTAGCTCTATAGCCTAGTAGAAATAATTTTACACTAGAGTTGAACTAGCTCTATAGCCTAGTACAAATAATTTTACACTAGAGTTGAACTAGTTCTATAGCCTAGTACAAATAATTTTACACTATAGTTGAACTAGCTCAATAAGCTAGTTGAAATAATTTTACACTAGAGTTGAGCTAGCTCTATAGCCTAGTACAAATAATTTTAAACAATAGTTGAACTAGCTCTATAAGCTAGTTGAAATAATATTACACTAGAGTTGAACTAGCTCTATAGCCTAGTACAAATAATTTTACACTAGAGTTGAACAAGCTCTATAGCCTAGTACAAATAATTTTACACTATAGTTGAACTAGCTCTATAGCCTAGTACAAATAATTTTACACTAGAGTTGAAATAGCTCTATAGCCTAGTACAAATAATTTTACACTAGAGTTGAACTAGCTCTATAGCCTAGTACAAATAATTTTACAATATAGTTCAACTAGCTCTATAAGCTAGTTCAAATAATTTTACACTAGAGTTGGACTAGCTCTACAGCCTAGTACAAATAATTTTACACTAGAGTTGAACTAGCTCTATAGCCTAGTACAAATAATTTTACACTAGAGTTGAACTAGTTCTATAGCCTAGTACAAATAATTTTACACTATAGTTGAACGATCTCTATAAGCTAGTTGAAATAATTTTACACTAGAGTTGAACTAGCTCTATAGCCTATTACAAATAATTTTACACTATAGTTGAACTAGCTCTATAGCCTAGTACAAATAATTTTACACTAGAGTTGAACTAGCGCTATAGCCTAGTACAAATAATTTTACAATAGAGTTCAACTAGCTCTATAAGCTAGTACAAATAATTTTACACTAGAGTTGAACTAGCTCTATAGCCTAGTACAAATAATTTTACACTAGAGTTGAATTAGCTCTATAGCCAAGTACAAATAATTTTACACTATAGTTGAACTAGCTCTACAAGCTAGTTGAAATAATTTTACACTAGAGTTGAACTAGCTCTATAGCCTAGTACAAATAATTTTACACTAGAGTTGAACTAGCTCTATAGCCTAGTACAAATAATTTTACACTAGAGTTGAACTAGCTCTATAAGCTAGTACAAATAATTTTACACTAGAGTTGAACTAGCTCTATAGCCTAGTACAAATAATTTTACACTAGAGTTGAACTAGCTCTATCAGCTAGTACAAATAATTTTACACTATAGTTGAACTAGATCTATAGCCAAGTACAAATAATTTTACGCTAGAGTTGTACTAGCTCTATAGCCTAGTACAAATAATTTTACACTAGAGTTGAACTAGCTCTATAAGCTAGTCCAAATAATTTCACACTAGAGTTTAACTAGCTCTATAGCCTAGTACAAATAATTTTACACTATAGTTGAACTAGCTCTATAAGCTAGTTGAAATAATTTTACACTAGAGTTGAACTAGCTCTATAAGCTAGTACAAATAATTTTACACTAGAGTTGAACTAGCTCTATCAGCTAGTACAAATAATTTTACACTATAGTTGAACTAGCTCTATAGCCTAGTACAAATAATTTTACACTAGAGTTGAACTAGTTCTATAGCCTAGTACAAATAATTTTACACTAGAGTTGAACTAGCTCTATAGCCTAGTACAAATAATTTTACACTAGAGTTGGACTAGCTCTATCAGCTAGTACAAATAATTTTACACTATAGTTGAACTAGCTCTATAGCCTAGTACAAATAATTTTACACTAGAGTTGAACTAGCTCTATAGCCTAGTACAAATAATTTTACAATATAGTTGAACTAGCTCTATAAGCTGGTTCAAATAATTTTACATTAGAGTTGGACTAGCTCTACAGCCTAGTACAAATAATTTTACACTAGAGTTGAACTAGCTCTATAGCCTAGTACAAATAATTTTACACTATAGTTGAACTAGCTCTATAAGCTAGTTGAAATAATTTTACACTAGATTTGAACTAGCTCTATAGCCTAGTAGAAATAATTTTACACTAGAGTTGAACTAGCTCTATAGCCTAGTACAAATAATTTTACACTATAGTTGAACTAGCTCTATAAGCTAGTTGAAATAATTTTACACTAGAGTTGAACTAGCTCTATAGCCTAGTACAAATAATTTTACACTAGAGTTGAACTAGCTCTATAAGCTAGTACAAATAATTTTACACTAGAGTTGAACTAGCTCAATCAGCTAGTACAAATAATTTTACACTATAGTTGAACTAGCTCTATAGCCTAGTACAAATAATTTTACACTATAGTTGAACTAGCTCTATAGCCTAGTACAAATAATTTTACACTAGAGTTGAACTAGTTCTATAGCCTAGTACAAATAATTTTACAATATAGTTGAACTAGCTCTATAAGCTAGTTCAAATAATTTTACACTAGAGTTGGACTAGCTCTACAGCCTAGTACAAATAATTTTACACTAGAGTTGAACTAGCTCTATAGCCTAGTACAAATAATTTTACACTAGAGTTGAACTAGCTCTATAAGCTAGTACAAATAATTTTACACTAGAGTTGACCTAGCTCTATCAGCTAGTACAAATAATTTTACACTATAGTTGAACTAGCTCTATAGCCTAGTACAAATAATTTTACACTAGAGTTGAACTAGTTCTATAGCCTAGTACAAATAATTTTACAATATAGTTGAACTAGCTCTATAAGCTAGTTCAAATAATTTTACACTAGAGTTGGACTAGCTCTACAGCCTAGTACAAATAATTTTACACTAGAGTTGAACTAGCTCTATAGCCTAGTACAAATAACTTTACACTAGAGTTGATCTAGCACTATAAGCTAGATCAAATAATTTTACACTAGAGTTGAACTAGCTCTATAGCCTAGTAGAAATAATTTTACACTAGAGTTGAACTAGCTCTATAGCCTAGTACAAATAACTTTACACTAGAGTTTAACTAGCTCTATAAGCTAGTCCAAATAATTTCACACTAGAGTTTAACTAGCTCTATAGCCTAGTACAAATAATTTTACACTATAGTTGAACTAGCTCTATAAGCTAGTTGAAATAATTTTACACTAGAGTTGAACCAGCTCTATAGCCTAGTACAAATAATTTTACACTATAGTTGAACTAGCTCTATAAGCTAGTTGAAATAATTTTAAAGTAGAGTTGAACTAGCTCTATAGCCTAGTACAAATAATTTTACACTAGAGTTGAACTAGCGCTATAGCCTAGTGCAAATAATTTTACAATAGAGTTCAACTAGCTCTATAAGCTAGTACAAATAATTTTACACTAGAGTTGAACTAGCTCTATAGCCTAGTACAAATAATTTTACACTAGAGTTGAACTAGCTCTATAAGCTAGTCCAAATAATTTCACACTAGAGTTTAACTAGCTCTATAGCCTAGTACAAATAATTTTACACTATAGTTGAACTAGCTCTATAAGCTAGTTGAAATAATTCTACACTAGAGTTGAACCAGCTCTATAGCCTAGTACAAATAATTTTACACTATAGTTGAACTAGCTCTATAAGCTAGTTGAAATAATTTTACACTAGAGTTGAACTAGCTCTATAGCCTAGTACAAATAATTTTACACTAGAGTTGAACTAGCTCTATAGCCTAGTACAAATAATTTTACACTAGAGTTGAACTAGCTCTATAGCCTAGTACAAATAATTTTACACTAGAGTTGGACTAGCTCTATCAGCTAGTACAAATAATTTTACACTATAGTTGAACTAGCTCTATAGCCTAGTACAAATAATTTTACACTAGAGTTGAACTAGCTCTATAGCCTAGTACAAATAATTTTACAATATAGTTGAACTAGCTCTATAAGCTAGTTCAAATAATTTTACACTAGAGTTGGACTAGCTCTACAGCCTAGTACAAATAATTTTACACTAGAGTTGAACTAGCTTTATAGCCTAGTACAAATAATTTTACACTATAGTTGAACTAGCTCTATAAGCTAGTTGAAATAATTTTACACTAGAGTTGAACTAGCTCTATAGCCTAGTAGAAATAATTTTACACTAGAGTTGAACTAGCTCTATAGCCTAGTACAAATAATTTTACACTATAGTTGAACTAGCTCTATAAGCTAGTTGAAATAATTTTACACTAGAGTTGAACTAGCTCTATAGCCTAGTACAAATAATTTTACACTAGAGTTGAACTAGCTCTATAAGCTAGTACAAATAATTTTACACTAGAGTTGAACTAGCTCTATCAGCTAGTACAAATAATTTTACACTATAGTTGAACTAGCTCTATAGCCTAGTACAAATAATTTTACACTAGAGTTGAACTAGTTCTATAGCCTAGTACAAATAATTTTACAATATAGTTGAACTAGCTCTATAAGCTAGTTCAAATAATTTTACACTAGAGTTGGACTAGCTCTACAGCCTAGTACAAATAATTTTACACTAGAGTTGAACTAGCTCTATAGCCTAGTACAAATAATTTTACACTAGAGTTGAACTAGCTCTATAAGCTAGTACAAATAATTTTACACTAGAGTTGAACTAGCTCTATCAGCTAGTACAAATAATTTTACACTATAGTTGAACTAGCTCTATAGCCTAGTACAAATAATTTTACACTAGAGTTGAACTAGTTCTATAGCCTAGTACAAATAATTTTACACTAGAGTTGAACTAGATCTAAAGCCTAGTACAAATAATTTTACACTAGAGTTGAAATAGCTCTATAGCCTAGTACAAATAATTTTACACTAGAGTTGAACTAGCTCTATAGCCTAGTACAAATAATTTTACAATATAGTTCAACTAGCTCTATAAGCTAGTTCAAATAATTTTACACTAGAGTTGGACTAGCTCTACAGCCTAGTACAAATAATTTTACACTAGAGTTGAACTAGCTCTATAGCCTAGTACAAATAATTTTACACTAGAGTTGAACTAGTTCTATAGCCTAGTACAAATAATTTTACACTATAGTTGAACGATCTCTATAAGCTAGTTGAAATAATTTTACACTAGAGTTGAACTAGCTCTATAGCCTATTACAAATAATTTTACACTATAGTTGAACTAGCTCTATAGCCTAGTACAAATAATTTTACACTAGAGTTGAACTAGCGCTATAGCCTAGTACAAATAATTTTACAATAGAGTTCAACTAGCTCTATAAGCTAGTACAAATAATTTTACACTAGAGTTGAACTAGCTCTATAGCTTAGTACAAATAATTTTACACTAGAGTTGAATTAGCTCTATAGCCAAGTACAAATAATTTTACACTATAGTTGAACTAGCTCTACAAGCTAGTTGAAATAATTTTACACTAGAGTTGAACTAGCTCTATAGCCTAGTACAAATAATTTTACACTAGAGTTGAACTAGCTCTATAGCCTAGTACAAATAATTTTACACTAGAGTTGAACTAGCTCTATAAGCTAGTACAAATAATTTTACACTAGAGTTGAACTAGCTCTATAGCCTAGTACAAATAATTTTACACTAGAGTTGAACTAGCTCTATCAGCTAGTACAAATAATTTTACACTATAGTTGAACTAGATCTATAGCCAAGTACAAATAATTTTACGCTAGAGTTGTACTAGCTCTATAGCCTAGTACAAATAATTTTACACTAGAGTTGAACTAGCTCTATAAGCTAGTCCAAATAATTTCACACTAGAGTTTAACTAGCTCTATAGCCTAGTACAAATAATTTTACACTATAGTTGAACTAGCTCTATAAGCTAGTTGAAATAATTTTACACTAGAGTTGAACTAGCTCTATAAGCTAGTACAAATAATTTTACACTAGAGTTGAACTAGCTCTATCAGCTAGTACAAATAATTTTACACTATAGTTGAACTAGCTCTATAGCCTAGTACAAATAATTTTACACTAGAGTTGAACTAGTTCTATAGCCTAGTACAAATAATTTTACACTAGAGTTGAACTAGCTCTATAGCCTAGTACAAATAATTTTACACTAGAGTTGGACTAGCTCTATCAGCTAGTACAAATAATTTTACACTATAGTTGAACTAGCTCTATAGCCTAGTACAAATAATTTTACACTAGAGTTGAACTAGCTCTATAGCCTAGTACAAATAATTTTACAATATAGTTGAACTAGCTCTATAAGCTGGTTCAAATAATTTTACATTAGAGTTGGACTAGCTCTACAGCCTAGTACAAATAATTTTACACTAGAGTTGAACTAGCTCTATAGCCTAGTACAAATAATTTTACACTATAGTTGAACTAGCTCTATAAGCTAGTTGAAATAATTTTACACTAGATTTGAACTAGCTCTATAGCCTAGTAGAAATAATTTTACACTAGAGTTGAACTAGCTCTATAGCCTAGTACAAATAATTTTACACTATAGTTGAACTAGCTCTATAAGCTAGTTGAAATAATTTTACACTAGAGTTGAACTAGCTCTATAGCCTAGTACAAATAATTTTACACTAGAGTTGAACTAGCTCTATAAGCTAGTACAAATAATTTTACACTAGAGTTGAACTAGCTCAATCAGCTAGTACAAATAATTTTACACTATAGTTGAACTAGCTCTATAGCCTAGTACAAATAATTTTACACTATAGTTGAACTAGCTCTATAGCCTAGTACAAATAATTTTACACTAGAGTTGAACTAGTTCTATAGCCTAGTACAAATAATTTTACAATATAGTTGAACTAGCTCTATAAGCTAGTTCAAATAATTTTACACTAGAGTTGGACTAGCTCTACAGCCTAGTACAAATAATTTTACACTAGAGTTGAACTAGCTCTATAGCCTAGTACAAATAATTTTACACTAGAGTTGAACTAGCTCTATAAGCTAGTACAAATAATTTTACACTAGAGTTGACCTAGCTCTATCAGCTAGTACAAATAATTTTACACTATAGTTGAACTAGCTCTATAGCCTAGTACAAATAATTTTACACTAGAGTTGAACTAGTTCTATAGCCTAGTACAAATAATTTTACAATATAGTTGAACTAGCTCTATAAGCTAGTTCAAATAATTTTACACTAGAGTTGGACTAGCTCTACAGCCTAGTACAAATAATTTTACACTAGAGTTGAACTAGCTCTATAGCCTAGTACAAATAACTTTACACTAGAGTTGATCTAGCACTATAAGCTAGATCAAATAATTTTACACTAGAGTTGAACTAGCTCTATAGCCTAGTAGAAATAATTTTACACTAGAGTTGAACTAGCTCTATAGCCTAGTACAAATAACTTTACACTAGAGTTTAACTAGCTCTATAAGCTAGTCCAAATAATTTCACACTAGAGTTTAACTAGCTCTATAGCCTAGTACAAATAATTTTACACTATAGTTGAACTAGCTCTATAAGCTAGTTGAAATAATTTTACACTAGAGTTGAACCAGCTCTATAGCCTAGTACAAATAATTTTACACTATAGTTGAACTAGCTCTATAAGCTAGTTGAAATAATTTTAAAGTAGAGTTGAACTAGCTCTATAGCCTAGTACAAATAATTTTACACTAGAGTTGAACTAGCGCTATAGCCTAGTGCAAATAATTTTACAATAGAGTTCAACTAGCTCTATAAGCTAGTACAAATAATTTTACACTAGAGTTGAACTAGCTCTATAGCCTAGTACAAATAATTTTACACTAGAGTTGAACTAGCTCTATAAGCTAGTCCAAATAATTTCACACTAGAGTTTAACTAGCTCTATAGCCTAGTACAAATAATTTTACACTATAGTTGAACTAGCTCTATAAGCTAGTTGAAATAATTCTACACTAGAGTTGAACCAGCTCTATAGCCTAGTACAAATAATTTTACACTATAGTTGAACTAGCTCTATAAGCTAGTTGAAATAATTTTACACTAGAGTTGAACTAGCTCTATAGCCTAGTACAAATAATTTTACACTAGAGTTGAACTAGCTCTATAGCCTAGTACAAATAATTTTACACTAGAGTTGAACTAGCTCTATAGCCTAGTACAAATAATTTTACACTAGAGTTGGACTAGCTCTATCAGCTAGTACAAATAATTTTACACTATAGTTGAACTAGCTCTATAGCCTAGTACAAATAATTTTACACTAGAGTTGAACTAGCTCTATAGCCTAGTACAAATAATTTTACAATATAGTTGAACTAGCTCTATAAGCTAGTTCAAATAATTTTACACTAGAGTTGGACTAGCTCTACAGCCTAGTACAAATAATTTTACACTAGAGTTGAACTAGCTTTATAGCCTAGTACAAATAATTTTACACTATAGTTGAACTAGCTCTATAAGCTAGTTGAAATAATTTTACACTAGAGTTGAACTAGCTCTATAGCCTAGTAGAAATAATTTTACACTAGAGTTGAACTAGCTCTATAGCCTAGTACAAATAATTTTACACTATAGTTGAACTAGCTCTATAAGCTAGTTGAAATAATTTTACACTAGAGTTGAACTAGCTCTATAGCCTAGTACAAATAATTTTACACTAGAGTTGAACTAGCTCTATAAGCTAGTACAAATAATTTTACACTAGAGTTGAACTAGCTCTATCAGCTAGTACAAATAATTTTACACTATAGTTGAACTAGCTCTATAGCCTAGTACAAATAATTTTACACTAGAGTTGAACTAGTTCTATAGCCTAGTACAAATAATTTTACAATATAGTTGAACTAGCTCTATAAGCTAGTTCAAATAATTTTACACTAGAGTTGGACTAGCTCTACAGCCTAGTACAAATAATTTTACACTAGAGTTGAACTAGCTCTATAGCCTAGTACAAATAATTTTACACTAGAGTTGAACTAGCTCTATAAGCTAGTACAAATAATTTTACACTAGAGTTGAACTAGCTCTATCAGCTAGTACAAATAATTTTACACTATAGTTGAACTAGCTCTATAGCCTAGTACAAATAATTTTACACTAGAGTTGAACTAGTTCTATAGCCTAGTACAAATAATTTTACACTAGAGTTGAACTAGCTCTATAGCCTAGTACAAATAATTTTACACTAGAGTTGGACTAGCTCTATCAGCTAGTACAAATAATTTTACACTATAGTTGAACTAGCTCTATAGCCTAGTACAAATAATTTTACACTAGAGTTGGACTAGCTCTACAGCCTAGTACAAATAATTTTACACTAGAGTTGAACTAGCTCTATAGCCTAGTACAAATAATTTTACACTATAGTTGAACTAGCTCTATAAGCTAGTTGAAATAATTTTACACTAGATTTGAACTAGCTCTATAGCCTAGTAGAAATAATTTTACACTAGAGTTGAACTAGCTCTATAGCCTAGTACAAATAATTTTACACTATAGTTGAACTATCTCTATAAGCTAGTTGAAATAATTTTACACTAGAGTTGAACTAGCTCTATAGCCTAGTACAAATAATTTTACACTAGAGTTGAACTAGCTCTATAAGCTAGTACAAATAATTTTACACTAGAGTTGAACTAGCTCAATCAGCTAGTACAAATAATTTTACACTATAGTTGAACTAGCTCTATAGCCTAGTACAAATAATTTTACACTAGAGTTGAACTAGTTCTATAGCCTAGTACAAATAATTTTACAATATAGTTGAACTAGCTCTATAAGCTAGTTCAAATAATTTTACACTAGAGTTGGACTAGCTCTACAGCCTAGTACAAATAATTTTACACTAGAGTTGAACTAGCTCTATAGCCTAGTACAAATAATTTTACACTAGAGTTGAACTAGCTCTATAAGCTAGTACAAATAATTTTACACTAGAGTTGACCTAGCTCTATCAGCTAGTACAAATAATTTTACACTATAGTTGAACTAGCTCTATAGCCTAGTACAAATAATTTTACACTAGAGTTGAACTAGTTCTATAGCCTAGTACAAATAATTTTACAATATAGTTGAACTAGCTCTATAAGCTAGTTCAAATAATTTTACACTAGAGTTGGACTAGCTCTACAGCCTAGTACAAATAATTTTACACTAGAGTTGAACTAGCTCTATAGCCTAGTACAAATAACTTTACACTAGAGTTGATCTAGCACTATAAGCTAGATCAAATAATGTTACACTAGAGTTGAACTAGCTCTATAGCCTAGTAGAAATAATTTTACACTAGAGTTGAACTAGCTCTATAGCCTAGTACAAATAACTTTCACTAGAGTTGAACTAGCTCTATAAGCTAGTCCAAATAATTTCACACTAGAGTTTAACTAGCTCTATAGCCTAGTACAAATAATTTTACACTATAGTTGAACTAGCTCTATAAGCTAGTTGAAATAATTTTACACTAGAGTTGAACCAGCTCTATAGCCTAGTACAAATAATTTTACACTATAGTTGAACTAGCTCTATAAGCTAGTTGAAATAATTTTACACTAGAGTTGAACTAGCTCTATAGCCTAGTACAAATAATTTTACACTAGAGTTGAACTAGCTCTATAGCCTAGTACAAATAATTTTACACTAGAGTTGAACTAGCTCTATAAGCTGGTTGAAATAATTTTACACTAGAGTTGAACTAGCTCTATAGCCTAGTACAAATAATTTTACACTAGAATTGAACTAGCTCTATAGCCTAGTACAAATAATTTTACACTCGAGTTGAACTAGCTCTATAGCCTAGTACAAATAATTTTACACTAGAGTTGAACTAGTTCTATAGCCTAGTACAAATAATTTTACACTATAGTTGAACTAGCTCTATAAGCTAGTTGAAATAATTTTACACTAGAGTTGAACTAGCTCTATAGCCTAGTACAAATAATTTTACACTAGAGTTGAACTAGCACTATAAGCTAGATCAAATCATTTTACACTAGATTTGAACTAGCTCTATAGCCTAGAAGAAATAATTTTACACTAGAGTTGAACTAGCTCTATAGCCTAGTACAAATAACTTTACACTAGAGTTGAACTAGCACTATAAGCTAGATCAAATAATTTTACACTAGAGTTGAACTAGCTCTATAGCCTACTAGAAATAATTTTACACTAGAGTTGAGCTAGCTCTATAGCCTAGTACAAATAATTTTACACTAGAGTTGAACTAGTTCTATAGCCTAGTACAAATAATTTTACACTATAGTTGAACTGGCTCTATAAGCTAGTTGAAATAATTTTACACTAGAGTTGAACTAGCTCTATGGCCTAGTACAGATAATTTTACACTATAGGTGAACTAGCTCTATAGCCTAGTACAAATAATTTTACACTGAGTTGAACTAGCGCTACAGCCTAGTACAAATAATTTTACAATAGAGTTCAACTAGCTCTATAAGCTACTACAAATAATTTTACACTAGAGTTGAACTAGCTCTATAGCCTAGTACAAATAATTTTACACTAGAGTTGAATTAGCTCTATAGCCTAGTACAAATAATTTTACACTATAGTTGAACTAGCTCTATAAGCTAGTTGAAATAATTTTACACTAGAGTTGAACTAGCTCTATAGCCTAGTACAAATAATTTTACACTAGAGTTGAACTAGCTCTATAGCTTAGTACAAATAATTTTACAATATAGTTCAACTAGCTCTATAAGCTAGTTCAAATAATTTTACACTAGAGTTGGACTAGCTCTACAGCCCAGTACAAATAATTTTACACTAGAGTTGAACTAGCTCTATAGCCTAGTACAAATAACTTTACACTAGAGTTGAACTAGCACTATAAGCTAGATCAAATAATTTTACACTAGAGCTGAACTAGCTCTATAGCCTAGTAGAAATAATTTTACACTAGAGTTGAACTAGCTCTATAGCCTAGTACAAATAATTTTACACTAGAGTTGAACTAGTTCTATAGCCTAGTACAAATAATTTTACACTATAGTTGAATTAGCTCTATAAGCTAGTTGAAATAATTTTACACTAGAGTTGAACTAGCTCTATAGCCTAGTACAAATAATTTTACACTAGAGTTGAACTAGTTCTATAGCCTAGTACAAATAATTTTACACTCGAGTTGAACTAGCTCTATAGCCTAGTACAAATAATTTTACACTAGAGTTGAACTAGTTCTATAGCCTAGTACAAATAATTTTACACTATAGTTGAACTAGCTCTATAAGCTAGTTGAAATAATTTTACAGTAGAGTTGAACTAGCTCTATAGCCTAGTACAAATAATTTTACACTAGAGTTGAACTAGCGCTATAGCCTAGTGCAAATAATTTTACAATAGAGTTCAACTAGCTCTATAAGCTAGTACAAATAATTTTACACTAGAGTTGAACTAGCTCTATAGCCTAGTACAAATAATTTTACACTAGAGTTGAACTAGCTCTATAAGCTAGTCCAAATAATTTCACACTAGAGTTTAACTAGCTCTATAGCCTAGTACAAATAATTTTACACTATAGTTGAACTAGCTCTATAAGCTAGTTGAAATAATTTTACACTAGAGTTGAACCAGCTCTATAGCCTAGTACAAATAATTTTACACTATAGTTGAACTAGCTCTATAAGCTAGTTGAAATAATTTTACACTAGAGTTGAACTAGCTCTATAGCCTAGTACAAATAATTTTACACTAGAGTTGAACTAGCTCTATAGCCTAGTACAAATAATTTTACACTAGAGTTGAACTAGCTCTATAGCCTAGTACAAATAATTTTACACTAGAGTTGGACTAGCTCTATCAGCTAGTACAAATAATTTTACACTATAGTTGAACTAGCTCTATAGCCTAGTACAAATAATTTTACACTAGAGTTGAACTAGCTCTATAGCCTAGTACAAATAATTTTACAATATAGTTGAACTAGCTCTATAAGCTAGTTCAAATAATTTTACACTAGAGTTGGACTAGCTCTACAGCCTAGTACAAATAATTTTACACTAGAGTTGAACTAGCTCTATAGCCTAGTACGAATAATTTTACACTATAGTTGAACTAGCTCTATAAGCTAGTTGAAATAATTTTACACTAGAGTTGAACTAGCTCTATAGCCTAGTAGAAATAATTTTACACTAGAGTTGAACTAGCTCTATAGCCTAGTACAAATAATTTTACACTATAGTTGAACTAGCTCTATAAGCTAGTTGAAATAATTTTACACTAGAGTTGAACTAGCTCAATAGCCTAGTACAAATAATTTTACACTAGAGTTGAACTAGCTCTATAAGCTAGTACAAATAATTTTACACTAGAGTTGAACTAGCTCTATCAGCTAGTACAAATAATTTTACACTATAGTTGAACTAGCTCTATAGCCTAGTACAAATAATTTTACACTAGAGTTGAACTAGTTCTATAGCCTAGTACAAATAATTTTACAATATAGTTGAACTAGCTCTATAAGCTAGTTCAAATAATTTTACACTAGAGTTGGACTAGCTCTACAGCCTAGTACAAATAATTTTACACTAGAGTTGAACTAGCTCTATAGCCTAGTACAAATAATTTTACACTAGACTTGAACTAGCTCTATAAGCTAGTACAAATAATTTTACACTAGAGTTGAACTAGCTCTATCAGCTAGTACAAATAATTTTACACTATAGTTGAACTAGCTCTATAGCCTAGTACAAATAATTTTACACTAGAGTTGAACTAGTTCTATAGCCTAGTACAAATAATTTTACAATATAGTTGAACTAGCTCTATAAGCTAGTTCAAATAATTTTACACTAGAGTTGGACTAGCTCTACAGCCTAGTACAAATAATTTTACACTAGAGTTGAACTAGCTCTATAGCCTAGTACAAATAACTTTACACTAGAGTTGAACTAGCACTATAAGCTAGATCAAATAATTTTACACTAGAGTTGAACTAGCTCTATAGCCTAGTAGAAATAATTTTACACTAGAGTTGAACTAGCTCTATAGCCTAGTACAAATAACTTTACACTAGAGTTGAACTAGCTCTATAAGCTAGTCCAAATAATTTCACACTAGAGTTTAACTAGCTCTATAGCCTAGTACAAATAATTTTACACTATAGTTGAACTAGCTCTATAAGCAAGTTGAAATAATTTTACACTAGAGTTGAACCAGCTCTATAGCCTAGTACAAATAATTTTACACTATAGTTGAACTAGCTCTATAAGCTAGTTGAAATAATTTTACACTAGAGTTGAACTAGCTCTATAGCCTAGTACAAATAATTTTACACTAGAGTTGAACTAGCTCTATAGCCTAGTACAAATAATTTTACACTAGAGTTGAACTAGCTCTATAAGCTGGTTGAAATAATTTTACACTAGAGTTGAACTAGCTCTATAGCCTAGTACAAATAATTTTACACTAGAATTGAACTAGCTCTATAGCCTAGTACAAATAATTTTACACTCGAGTTGAACTAGCTCTATAGCCTAGTACAAATAATTTTACACTAGAGTTGAACTAGTTCTATAGCCTAGTACAAATAATTTTACACTATAGTTGAACTAGCTCTATAAGCTAGTTGAAATAATTTTACACTAGAGTTGAACTAGCTCTATAGCCTAGTACAAATAATTTTACACTAGAGTTGAACTAGTTCTATAGCCTAGTACAAATAATTTTACTCTCGAGTTGAACTAGCTCTATAGCCTAGTACAAATAATTTTACACTAGAGTTGAACTAGTTCTATAGCCTAGTACAAATAATTTTACACTATAGTTGAACTAGCTCTATAAGCTAGTTGAAATAATTTTAAAGTAGAGTTGAACTAGCTCTATAGCCTAGTACAAATAATTTTACACTAGAGTTGAACTAGCGCTATAGCCTAGTGCAAATAATTTTACAATAGAGTTCAACTAGCTCTATAAGCTAGTACAAATAATTTTACACTAGAGTTGAACTAGCTCTATAGCCTAGTACAAATAATTTTACACTAGAGTTGAACTAGCTCTATAAGCTAGTCCAAATAATTTCACACTAGAGTTTAACTAGCTCTATAGCCTAGTACAAATAATTTTACACTATAGTTGAACTAGCTCTATAAGCTAGTTGAAATAATTCTACACTAGAGTTGAACCAGCTCTATAGCC
The DNA here is from genome assembly GCA_034509565.1 of Triticum monococcum. Lineage (NCBI taxonomy): Eukaryota > Viridiplantae > Streptophyta > Magnoliopsida > Poales > Poaceae > Triticum > Triticum monococcum. The sequence continues at coordinate 751,204,157 of CM067847.1, forward strand.
TAGTACAAATAATTTTACACTATAGTTGAACTAGCTCTATAAGCTAGTTGAAATAATTTTACACTAGAGTTGAACTAGCTCTATAGCCTAGTACAAATAATTTTACACTAGAGTTGAACTAGCTCTATAGCCTAGTACAAATAATTTTACACTAGAGTTGAACTAGCTCTATAGCCTAGTACAAATAATTTTACACTAGAGTTGGACTAGCTCTATCAGCTAGTACAAATAATTTTACACTATAGTTGAACTAGCTCTATAGCCTAGTACAAATAATTTTACACTAGAGTTGAACTAGCTCTATAGCCTAGTACAAATAATTTTACAATATAGTTGAACTAGCTCTATAAGCTAGTTCAAATAATTTTACACTAGAGTTGGACTAGCTCTACAGCCTAGTACAAATAATTTTACACTAGAGTTGAACTAGCTCTACAGCCTAGTACAAATAATTTTACACTATAGTTGAACTAGCTCTATAAGCTAGTTGAAATAATTTTACACTAGAGTTGAACTAGCTCTATAGCCTAGTACAAATAATTTTACACTAGAGTTGAACTAGCTCTATAAGCTAGTACAAATAATTTTACACTAGAGTTGAACTAGCTCTATCAGCTAGTACAAATAATTTTACACTATAGTTGAACTAGCTCTATAGCCTAGTACAAATAATTTTACACTAGAGTTGAACTAGTTCTATAGCCTAGTACAAATAATTTTACAATATAGTTGAACTAGCTCTATAAGCTAGTTCAAATAATTTTACACTAGAGTTGGACTAGCTCTACAGCCTAGTACAAATAATTTTACACTAGAGTTGAACTAGCTCTATAGCCTAGTACAAATAATTTTACACTAGAGTTGAACTAGCTCTATAAGCTAGTACAAATAATTTTACACTAGAGTTGACCTAGCTCTATCAGCTAGTACAAATAATTTTACACTATAGTTGAACTAGCTCTATAGCCTAGTACAAATAATTTTACACTAGAGTTGAACTAGTTCTATAGCCTAGTACAAATAATTTTACAATATAGTTGAACTAGCTCTATAAGCTAGTTCAAATAATTTTACACTAGAGTTGGACTAGCTCTACAGCCTAGTACAAATAATTTTACACTAGAGTTGAACTAGCTCTATAGCCTAGTACAAATAATTTTACACTAGAGTTGAACTAGTTCTATAGCCTAGTAGAAATAATTTTACACTATAGTTGAACTAGCTCTATAAGCTAGTTGAAATAATTTTACACTAGAGTTGAGCTAGCTCTATAGCCTAGTACAAATAATTTTACACTATAGTTGAACTAGCTCTATAAGCTAGTTGAAATAATATTACACTAGAGTTGAACTAGCTCTACAGCCTAGTACAAATAACTTTACACTAGAGTTGAACTAGCTCTATAGCCTAGTACAAATAACTTTACACTAGAGTTGATCTAGCACTATAAGCTAGATCAAATAATTTTACACTAGAGTGGAACTAGCTCTATAGCCTAGTAGAAATAATTTTACACTAGAGTTGAACTAGCTCTATAGCCTAGTACAAATAACTTTACACTAGAGTTGAACTAGCTCTATAAGCTAGTCCAAATAATTTCACACTAGAGTTTAACTAGCTCTATAGCCTAGTACAAATAATTTTACACTATAGTTGAACTAGCTCTATAAGCTAGTTGAAATAATTTTACACTAGAGTTGAACCAGCTCTATAGCCTAGTACAAATAATTTTACACTATAGTTGAACTAGCTCTATAAGCTAGTTGAAATAATTTTACACTAGAGTTGAACTAGCTCTATAGCCTACTACAAATAATTTTACACTAGAGTTGAACTAGCTCTATAGCCTAGTACAAATAATTTTACACTAGAGTTGAACTAGCTCTATAAGCTGGTTGAAATAATTTTACACTAGAGTTGAACTAGCTCTATAGCCTAGTACAAATAATTTTACACTAGAATTGAACTAGCTCTATAGCCTAGTACAAATAATTTTACACTCGAGTTGAACTAGCTCTATAGCCTAGTACAAATAATTTTACACTAGAGTTGAACTAGTTCTATAGCCTAGTACAAATAATTTTACACTATAGTTGAACTAGCTCTATTAGCTAGTTGAAATAATGTTACACTAGAGTTGAACTAGCTCTATAGCCTAGTACAAATAATTTTACACTAGAGTTGAACTAGTTCTATAGCCTAGTACAAATAATTTTACACTCGAGTTGAACTAGCTCTATAGCCTAGTACAAATAATTTTACACTAGAGTTGAACTAGTTCTATAGCCTAGTACAAATAATTTTACACTATAGTTGAACTAGCTCTATAAGCTAGTTGAAATAATTTTACAGTAGAGTTGAACTAGCTCTATAGCCTAGTACAAATAATTTTACACTAGAGTTGAACTAGCGCTATAGCCTAGTGCAAATAATTTTACAATAGAGTTCAACTAGCTCTATAAGCTAGTACAAATAATTTTACACTAGAGTTGAACTAGCTCTATAGCCTAGTACAAATAATTTTACACTAGAGTTGAACTAGCTCTATAAGCTAGTCCAAATAATTTCACACTAGAGTTTAACTAGCTCTATAGCCTAGTACAAATAATTTTACACTATAGTTGAACTAGCTCTATAAGCTAGTTGAAATAATTTTACACTAGAGTTGAACCAGCTCTATAGCCTAGTACAAATAATTTTACACTATAGTTGAACTAGCTCTATAAGCTAGTTGAAATAATTTTACACTAGAGTTGAACTAGCTCTATAGCCTAGTACAAATAATTTTACACTAGAGTTGAACTAGCTCTATAGCCTAGTACAAATAATTTTACACTAGAGTTGAACTAGCTCTATAGCCTAGTACAAATAATTTTACACTAGAGTTGGACTAGCTCTATCAACTAGTACAAATAATTTTACACTATAGTTGAACTAGCTCTATAGCCTAGTACAAATAATTTTACACTAGAGTTGAACTAGCTCTATAGCCTAGTACAAATAATTTTACAATATAGTTGAACTATCTCTATAAGCTAGTTCAAATAATTTTACACTAGAGTTGGACTAGCTCTACAGCCTAGTACAAATAATTTTACACTAGAGTTGAACTAGCTCTATAGCCTAGTACAAATAATTTTACACTATAGTTGAACTAGCTCTATAAGCTAGTTGAAATAATTTTACACTAGAGTTGAACTAGCTCTATAGCCTAGTACAAATAATTTTACACTAGAGTTTAACTAGCTCTATAGCCTAGTACAAATAATTTTACACTATAGTTGAACTAGCTCTATAAGCTAGTTGAAATAATTTTACACTAGAGTTGAACTAGCTCTATAGCCTAGTACAAATAATTTTACACTAGAGTTGAACTAGCTCTATAAGCTAGTACAATTAATTTTACACTAGAGTTGAACTAGCTCTATCAGCTAGTACAAATAATTTTACACTATAGTTGAACTAGCTCTATAGCCTAGTACAAATAATTTTACACTAGAGTTGAACTAGTTCTATAGCCTAGTACAAATAATTTTACAATATAGTTGAACTAGCTCTATAAGCTAGTTCAAATAATTTTACACTAGAGTTGGACTAGCTCTACAGCCTAGTACAAATAATTTTACACTAGAGTTGAACTAGCTCTATAGCCTAGTACAAATAACTTTACACTAGAGTTGAACTAGCACTATAAGCTAGATCAAATAATTTTACACTAGAGTTGAACTAGCTCTATAGCCTAGTAGAAATAATTTTACACTAGAGTTGAACTAGCTCTATAGCCTAGTACAAATAACTTTACACTAGAGTTGAACTAGCTCTATAAGCTAGTCCAAATAATTTCACACTAGAGTTTAACTAGCTCTATAGCCTAGTACAAATAATTTTACACTATAGTTGAACTAGCTCTATAAGCTAGTTGAAATAATTTTACACTAGAGTTGAACCAGCTCTATAGCCTAGTACAAATAATTTTACACTATAGTTGAACTAGCTCTATAAGCTAGTTGAAATAATTTTACACTAAAGTTGAACTAGCTCTATAGCCTAGTACAAATAATTTTACACTAGAGTTGAACTAGCTCTATAGCCTAGTACAAATAATTTTACACTAGAGTTGAACTAGCTCTATAAGCTGGTTGAAATAATTTTACACTAGAGTTGAACTAGCTCTATAGCCTAGTACAAATAATTTTACACTAGAGTTGAACTAGCTCTATAGCCTAGTACAAATAATTTTACACGCGAGTTGAACTAGCTCTATAGCCTAGTACAAATAATTTTACACTAGACTTGAACTAGTTCTATAGCCTAGTACAAATAATTTTACACTATAGTTGAACTAGCTCTATAAGCTAGTTGAAATAATTTTACACTAGAGTTGAACTAGCTCTATAGCCTAGTACAAATAATTTTACACTAGAGTTGAACTAGCTCTATAGCCTAGTACAAATAATTTTACACTAGAGTTGAACTAGCTCTATAGCCTAGTACAAATAATTTTACACTAGAGTTGGACTAGCTCTATCAGCTAGTACACATAATTTTACACTATAGTTGAACTAGCTCTATAGCCTAGTACAAATAATTTTACACTAGAGTTGAACTAGCTCTATAGCCTAGTACAAATAATTTTACAATATAGTTGAACTAGCTCTATAAGCTAGTTCAAATAATTTTACACTAGAGTTGGACTAGCTCTACAGCCTAGTACAAATAATTTTACACTAGAGTTGAACTAGCTCTATAGCCTAGTACAAATAATTTTACACTATAGTTGAACTAGCTCTATAAGCTAGTTGAAATAATTTTACACTAGAGTTGAATTAGCTCTATAGCCTAGTAGAAATAATTTTACACTAGAGTTGAACTATCTCTATAGCCTAGTACAAATAATTTTACACTATAGTTGAACTAGCTCTATAAGCTAGTTGAAATAATTTTACACTAGAGTTGAACTAGCTCTATAGCCTAGTACAAATAATTTTACACTAGAGTTGAACTAGCTCTATAAGCTAGTACAAATAATTTTACACTAGAGTTGAACTAGCTCTATCAGCTAGTACAAATAATTTTACACTATAGTTGAACTAGCTCTATAGCCTAGTACAAATAATTTTACACTAGAGTTGAACTAGTTCTATAGCCTAGTACAAATAATTTTACAATATAGTTGAACTAGCTCTATAAGCTAGTTCAAATAATTTTACACTAGAGTTGGACTAGCTCTACAGCCTAGTACAAATAATTTTACACTAGAGTTGAACTAGCTCTATAGCCTAGTACAAATAACTTTACACTAGAGTTGAACTAGCACTATAAGCTAGATCAAATAATTTTACACTAGAGTTGAACTAGCTCTATAGCCTAGTAGAAATAATTTTACACTAGAGTTGAACTAGCTCTATAGCCTAGTACAAATAATTTTACACTAGAGTTGAACTAGTTCTATAGCCTAGTACAAATAATTTTACACTATAGTTGAACTGGCTCTATAAGCTAGTTGAAATAATTTTACACTAGAGTTGAACTAGCTCTATGGCCTAGTACAGATAATTTTACACTATAGTTGAACGAGCTCTATAAGCTAGTTGAAATAATTTTACACTAGAGTTGAACTAGCTCTATAGCCTAGTACAAATAATTTTACACTAGAGTTGAACTAGCTCTATAGCCTAGTACAAATAATTTTACACTAGAGTTGAACTAGCTCTATAGCCTAGTACAAATAATTTTACACTAGAGTTGAACTAGCTCTATAGCCTAGTACAAATAATTTTACACTAGAGTTGAACTAGCGCTACAGCCTAGTACAAATAATTTTACAATAGAGTTCAACTAGCTCTATAAGCTACTACAAATAATTTTACACTAGAGTTGAACTAGCTCTATAGCCAAGTACAAATAATTTTACACTAGAGTTGAATTAGCTCTATAGCCTAGTACAAATAATTTTACACTATAGTTGAACTAGCTCTATAAGCTAGTTGAAATAATTTTACACTAGAGTTGAACTAGCTCTATAGCCTAGTACAAATAATTTTACACTAGAGTTGAACTAGCTCTATAGCCTAGTACAAATAATTTTACACTATAGTTGAACTAGCTCTATAAGCTAGTTGAAATAATTTTACACTAGAGTTGAACTAGCTCTATAGCCTAGTACAAATAATTTTACACTAGAGTTGAACTAGCTCTATAGCCTAGTACAAATAATTTTACAATATAGTTCAACTAGCTCTATAAGCTAGTTCAAATAATTTTACACTAGAGTTGGACTAGCTCTACAGCCTAGTACAAATAATTTTACACTAGAGTTGAACTAGCTCTATAGCCTAGTACAAATAACTTTACACAAGAGTTGAACTAGCACTATAAGCTAGATCAAATAATTTTACACTAGAGCTGAACTAGCTCTATAGCCTAGTAGAAATAATTTTACACTAGAGTTGAACTAGCTCTATAGCCTAGTACAAATAATTTTACACTAGAGTTGAACTAGTTCTATAGCCTAGTACAAATAATTTTACACTATAGTTGAACTAGCTTTATAGCCTAGTACAAATAATTTTACACTAGAGTTGAACTAGCTCTATAAGCTAGTACAAATAATTTTACAGTAGTGTTGAACTAGCTCTATAAGCTAGTACAAATAATTTTACACTAGAGTTGAACTAGCTCTATAGCCTAGTACAAATAATTTTTACACTCGAGTTGAACTAGCTCTATAGCCTAGTACAAATAATTTTACACTAGAGTTGAACTAGTTCTATAGCCTAGTACAAATAATTTTACACTATAGTTGAACTAGCTCTATAAGCTAGTTGAAATAATTTTAAAGTAGAGTTGAACTAGCTCTATAGCCTAGTACAAATAATTTTAAACTAGAGTTGAACTAGCGCTATAGCCTAGTGCAAATAATTTTACAATAGAGTTCAACTAGCTCTATAAGCTAGTACAAATAATTTTACACTAGAGTTGAACTAGCTCTATAGCCTAGTACAAATAATTTTACACTAGAGTTGAACTAGCTCTATAAGCTAGTCCAAATAATTTTACACTAGAGTTGAACTAGCTCTATAGCCTAGTACAAATAATTTTACACTAGAGTTGAACTAGTTCTATAGCCTAGTACAAATAATTTTACACTATAGTTGAACTAGCTCTATAAGCTAGTTGAAATAATTTTAAAGTAGAGTTGAACTAGCTCTATAGCGTAGTACAAATAATTTTAAACTAGAGTTGAACTAGCGCTATAGCCTAGTGCAAATAATTTTACAATAGAGTTCAACTAGCTCTATAAGCTAGTACAAATAATTTTACACTAGAGTTGAACTAGCTCTATAGCCTAGTACAAATAATTTTACACTAGAGTTGAACTAGCTCTATAGCCTAGTACAAATAATTTTACACTAGAGTTGAACTAGTTCTATAGGCTAGTACGAATAATTTTACACTATAGTTGAACTAGCTCTATAAGCTAGTTGAAATAATTTTACACTAGAGTTGAACTAGCTCTATAGCCTAGTACAAATAATTTTACACTATAGTTGAACAAGATCTATAGCCAAGTACAAATAATTTTACGCTAGAGTTGAACTAGCTCTATAGCCTAGTACAAATAATTTTACACTAGTGTTGAACCAGCTCTATAAGCTAGTACAAATAATTTTACACTAGAGTTGAACTAGCTCTATAGCCTAGTACAAATAATTTTACACTAGAGTTGAATTAGCTCTATAGCCTAGTACAAATAATTTTACACTATAGTTGAACTAGCTCTATAAGCTAGTTGAAATAATTTTACACTAGAGTTGAACTAGCTCTATAAGCTAGTACAAGTAATTTTACACTAGAGTTGAACTAGCTTTATAGCCTAGTACAAATAATTTTACACTAGAGTTGAACTAGCTCTATAGCCTAGTACAAATAATTTTACACTATAGTTGAACTAGCTCTATAGCCTAGTACAAATAATTTTACACTAGAGTTGAACTAGCTCTATAAGCTAGTACAAATAATTTCACACTAAAGTTGAACTAGCTCTATAGCCTAGTACAAATAATTTTACACTAGAGTTGAACTACCTCTATCAGCTAGTACAAATAATTTTACACTAGAGTTGAACTAGCTCTATAGCCTAGTACAAATAATTTTACACTAGAGTTGAATTAGCTCTATAGCCTAGTACTAATAATTTTACACTATAGTTGAACTAGCTCTATAAGCTGGTTGAAATAATTTTACACTAGAGTTGAACTAGCTCTATAGCCTAGTACAAATAATTTTACACTAGAGTTGAACTAGCTCTATAGCCTAGTACAAATAATTTTACACTCGAGTTGAACTAGCTCTATAGCCTAGTACAAATAATTTTACACTAGAGTTGAACTAGTTCTATAGGCTAGTACGAATAATTTTACAATATAGTTCAACTAGCTCTATAAGCTAGTTCAAATAATTTTACACTAGAGTTGGACTAGCTCTACAGCCTAGTACAAATAATTTTACACTAGAGTTGAACTAGCTCTATAGCCTAGTACAAATAACTTTACACAAGAGTTGAACTAGCACTATAAGCTAGATCAAATAATTTTACACTAGAGCTGAACTAGCTCTATAGCCTAGTAGAAATAATTTTACACTAGAGTTGAACTAGCTCTATAGCCTAGTACAAATAATTTTACACTAGAGTTGAACTAGTTCTATAGCCTAGTACAAATAATTTTACACTATAGTTGAACTAGCTTTATAGCCTAGTACAAATAATTTTACACTAGAGTTGAACTAGCTCTATAAGCTAGTACAAATAATTTTACAGTAGAGTTGAACTAGCTCTATAAGCTAGTACAAATAATTTTACACTAGAGTTGAACTAGCTCTATAGCCTAGTACAAATAATTTTTACACTCGAGTTGAACTAGCTCTATAGCCTAGTACAAATAATTTTACACTAGAGTTGAACTAGTTCTATAGCCTAGTACAAATAATTTTACACTATAGTTGAACTAGCTCTATAAGCTAGTTGAAATAATTTTAAAGTAGAGTTGAACTAGCTCTATAGCCTAGTACAAATAATTTTAAACTAGAGTTGAACTAGCGCTATAGCCTAGTGCAAATAATTTTACAATAGAGTTCAACTAGCTCTATAAGCTAGTACAAATAATTTTACAGTAGAGTTGAACTAGCTCTATAGCCTAGTACAAATAATTTTACACTAGAGTTGAACTAGCTCTATAAGCTAGTCCAAATAATTTTACACTAGAGTTGAACTAGCTCTATAGCCTAGTACAAATAATTTTACACTAGAGTTGAACTAGTTCTATAGCCTAGTACAAATAATTTTACACTATAGTTGAACTAGCTCTATAAGCTAGTTGAAATAATTTTAAAGTAGAGTTGAACTAGCTCTATAGCGTAGTACAAATAATTTTAAACTAGAGTTGAACTAGCGCTATAGCCTAGTGCAAATAATTTTACAATAGAGTTCAACTAGCTCTATAAGCTAGTACAAATAATTTTACACTAGAGTTGAACTAGCTCTATAGCCTAGTACAAATAATTTTACACTAGAGTTGAACTAGCTCTATAGCCTAGTACAAATAATTTTACACTAGAGTTGAACTAGTTCTATAGGCTAGTACGAATAATTTTACACTATAGTTGAACTAGCTCTATAAGCTAGTTGAAATAATTTTACACTAGAGTTGAACTAGCTCTATAGCCTAGTACAAATAATTTTACACTATAGTTGAACAAGATCTATAGCCAAGTACAAATAATTTTACGCTAGAGTTGAACTAGCTCTATAGCCTAGTACAAATAATTTTACACTAGTGTTGAACCAGCTCTATAAGCTAGTACAAATAATTTTACACTAGAGTTGAACTAGCTCTATAGCCTAGTACAAATAATTTTACACTAGAGTTGAATTAGCTCTATAGCCTAGTACAAATAATTTTACACTATAGTTGAACTAGCTCTATAAGCTAGTTGAAATAATTTTACACTAGAGTTGAACTAGCTCTATAGCCTAGTACAAATAATTTTACACTATAGTTGAACTAGCTCTATAGCCTAGTACAAATAATTTTACACTAGAGTTGAACTAGCTCTATAAGCTAGTACAAGTAATTTTACACTAGAGTTGAACTAGCTTTATAGCCTAGTACAAATAATTTTACACTAGAGTTGAACTAGCTCTATAGCCTAGTACAAATAATTTTACACTATAGTTGAACTAGCTCTATAGCCTAGTACAAATAATTTTACACTAGAGTTGAACTAGCTCTATAAGCTAGTACAAATAATTTCACACTAAAGTTGAACTAGCTCTATAGCCTAGTACAAATAATTTTACACTAGAGTTGAACTACCTCTATCAGCTAGTACAAATAATTTTACACTAGAGTTGAACTAGCTCTATAGCCTAGTACAAATAATTTTACACTAGAGTTGAATTAGCTCTATAGCCTAGTACTAATAATTTTACACTATAGTTGAACTAGCTCTATAAGCTGGTTGAAATAATTTTACACTAGAGTTGAACTAGCTCTATAGCCTAGTACAAATAATTTTACACTAGAGTTGAACTAGCTCTATAGCCTAGTACAAATAATTTTACACTCGAGTTGAACTAGCTCTATAGCCTAGTACAAATAATTTTACACTAGAGTTGAACTAGTTCTATAGGCTAGTACGAATAATTTTACAATATAGTTCAACTAGCTCTATAAGCTAGTTCAAATAATTTTACACTAGAGTTGGACTAGCTCTACAGCCTAGTACAAATAATTTTACACTAGAGTTGAACTAGCTCTATAGCCTAGTACAAATAACTTTACACAAGAGTTGAACTAGCACTATAAGCTAGATCAAATAATTTTACACTAGAGCTGAACTAGCTCTATAGCCTAGTAGAAATAATTTTACACTAGAGTTGAACTAGCTCTATAGCCTAGTACAAATAATTTTACACTAGAGTTGAACTAGTTCTATAGCCTAGTACAAATAATTTTACACTATAGTTGAACTAGCTTTATAGCCTAGTACAAATAATTTTACACTAGAGTTGAACTAGCTCTATAAGCTAGTACAAATAATTTTACAGTAGAGTTGAACTAGCTCTATAAGCTAGTACAAATAATTTTACACTAGAGTTGAACTAGCTCTATAGCCTAGTACAAATAATTTTTACACTCGAGTTGAACTAGCTCTATAGCCTAGTACAAATAATTTTACACTAGAGTTGAACTAGTTCTATAGCCTAGTACAAATAATTTTACACTATAGTTGAACTAGCTCTATAAGCTAGTTGAAATAATTTTAAAGTAGAGTTGAACTAGCTCTATAGCCTAGTACAAATAATTTTAAACTAGAGTTGAACTAGCGCTATAGCCTAGTGCAAATAATTTTACAATAGAGTTCAACTAGCTCTATAAGCTAGTACAAATAATTTTACACTAGAGTTGAACTAGCTCTATAGCCTAGTACAAATAATTTTACACTAGAGTTGAACTAGCTCTATAAGCTAGTCCAAATAATTTTACACTAGAGTTGAACTAGCTCTATAGCCTAGTACAAATAATTTTACACTAGAGTTGAACTAGTTCTATAGCCTAGTACAAATAATTTTACACTATAGTTGAACTAGCTCTATAAGCTAGTTGAAATAATTTTAAAGTAGAGTTGAACTAGCTCTATAGCGTAGTACAAATAATTTTAAACTAGAGTTGAACTAGCGCTATAGCCTAGTGCAAATAATTTTACAATAGAGTTCAACTAGCTCTATAAGCTAGTACAAATAATTTTACACTAGAGTTGAACTAGCTCTATAGCCTAGTACAAATAATTTTACACTAGAGTTGAACTAGCTCTATAGCCTAGTACAAATAATTTTACACTAGAGTTGAACTAGTTCTATAGGCTAGTACGAATAATTTTACACTATAGTTGAACTAGCTCTATAAGCTAGTTGAAATAATTTTACACTAGAGTTGAACTAGCTCTATAGCCTAGTACAAATAATTTTACACTATAGTTGAACAAGATCTATAGCCAAGTACAAATAATTTTACGCTAGAGTTGAACTAGCTCTATAGCCTAGTACAAATAATTTTACACTAGTGTTGAACCAGCTCTATAAGCTAGTACAAATAATTTTACACTAGAGTTGAACTAGCTCTATAGCCTAGTACAAATAATTTTACACTAGAGTTGAATTAGCTCTATAGCCTAGTACAAATAATTTTACACTATAGTTGAACTAGCTCTATAAGCTAGTTGAAATAATTTTACACTAGAGTTGAACTAGCTCTATAGCCTAGTACAAATAATTTTACACTATAGTTGAACTAGCTCTATAGCCTAGTACAAATAATTTTACACTAGAGTTGAACTAGCTCTATAAGCTAGTACAAGTAATTTTACACTAGAGTTGAACTAGCTTTATAGCCTAGTACAAATAATTTTACACTAGAGTTGAACTAGCTCTATAGCCTAGTACAAATAATTTTACACTATAGTTGAACTAGCTCTATAGCCTAGTACAAATAATTTTACACTAGAGTTGAACTAGCTCTATAAGCTAGTACAAATAATTTCACACTAAAGTTGAACTAGCTCTATAGCCTAGTACAAATAATTTTACACTAGAGTTGAACTACCTCTATCAGCTAGTACAAATAATTTTACACTAGAGTTGAACTAGCTCTATAGCCTAGTACAAATAATTTTACACTAGAGTTGAATTAGCTCTATAGCCTAGTACTAATAATTTTACACTATAGTTGAACTAGCTCTATAAGCTGGTTGAAATAATTTTACACTAGAGTTGAACTAGCTCTATAGCCTAGTACAAATAATTTTACACTAGAGTTGAACTAGCTCTATAGCCTAGTACAAATAATTTTACACTCGAGTTGAACTAGCTCTATAGCCTAGTACAAATAATTTTACACTAGAGTTGAACTAGTTCTATAGGCTAGTACGAATAATTTTACACTATAGTTGAACTAGCTCTATAAGCTAGTTGAAATAATTTTACACTAGAGTTGAACTAGCTCTATAGCCTAGTACAAATAATTTTACACTATAGTTGAACAAGATCTCTAGCCAAGTACAAATAATTTTACGCTAGAGTTGAACTAGCTCTATAGCCTAGTACAAATAATTTTACACTAGAGTTGAACTAGCTCTATAAGCTAGTACAAATAATTTTACACTAGAGTTGAACTAGCTCTATAGCCTAGTACAAATAATTTTACACTAGAGTTGAATTAGCTCTATAGCCTAGTACAAATAATTTTACACTATAGTTGAACTAGCTCTATAAGCTAGTTGAAATAATTTTACACTTGAGTTGAACTAGCTCTATAGCCTAGTACAAATAATTTTACACTATAGTTGAACTAGCTCTATAGCCTAGTACAAATAATTTTACACTAGAGTTGAACTAGCTCTATAAGCTAGTACAAGTAATTTTACACTAGAGTTGAACTAACTTTATAGCCTAGTACAAATAATTTTACACTAGAGTTGAACTAGCTCTATAGCCTAGTACAAATAATTTTACACTATAGTTGAACTAGCTCTATAGCCTAGTACAAATAATTTTACACTAGAGTTGAACTAGCTCTATAAGCTAGTACAAATAATTTCACACTAAAGTTGAACTAGCTCTATAGCCTAGTACAAATAATTTTACACTAGAGTTGAACTACCTCTATCAGCTAGTACAAATAATTTTACACTAGAGTTGAACTAGCTCTATAGCCTAGTACAAATAATTTTACACTAGAGTTGAATTAGCTCTATAGCCTAGTACTAATAATTTTACACTATAGTTGAACTAGCTCTATAAGCTGGTTGAAATAATTTTACACTAGAGTTGAACTAGCTCTATAGCCTAGTACAAATAATTTTACACTAGAGTTGAACTAGCTCTATAGCCTAGTACAAATAATTTTACACTCGAGTTGAACTAGCTCTATAGCCTAGTACAAATAATTTTACACTAGAGTTGAACTAGTTCTATAGGCTAGTACGAATAATTTTACACTATAGTTGAACTAGCTCTATAAGCTAGTTGAAATAATTTTACACTAGAGTTGAACTAGCTCTATAGCCTAGTACAAATAATTTTACACTATAGTTGAACAAGATCTCTAGCCAAGTACAAATAATTTTACGCTAGAGTTGAACTAGCTCTATAGCCTAGTACAAATAATTTTACACTAGAGTTGAACTAGCTCTATAAGCTAGTACAAATAATTTTACACTAGAGTTGAACTAGCTCTATAGCCTAGTACAAATAATTTTACACTAGAGTCGAACTAGCTCTATCAGCTAGTTGTGGCGCCCCCGATTTAATCGTACACTAATCATACACGCAAACGTGTACGATCAAGATCAGGGACTTACGGGAAGACATCACAACACAACTCTACAAATAAAATAAGTCATACCAGCATCATATTACAAGCCAGGGGCCTCGAGGGCCCGAATACAAGAGCTCGATCATAGACGAGTCAGCGGAAGCAACAATATCTGAGTACAGACATAAGTTAAACAAGTTTGCCTTCAGAAGGCTAGCACGAACTGGGATACAGATCGAAAGAGGCGCAGGCCTCCTTCCTGGGATCCTCCTAAACTACTCCTGGTCGTCGTCAGCGGGCAGCACGTAGTAGTAGGCACCTCCGGCATAGTAGTAGTCGTCGTCGACGGTGGCGTCTGGCTCCTGGGCTCCAACGTCTGGTTGCGACAACCAGGTAGAAGGAATAGAGGGAAAAGAAGGAGAAAGCAACCGTGAGTACTCATCCAAAGTACTCGCAAGCAAGGAGCTATACTACATATGCATGGGTATCAAATGGAATAAGGGTATCATATGTGGACTGAACTACAGAATGCCAGAATAACAGGGGGATAACTAATCCTGTCGAAGACTACGCTTCTGGCAGCCTCCGTCTTGCAGCATGTAGAAGAGAGTAGACTGAAATCCTCCAAGTAGCATCGCATAGCATAATCCTAACCGATGATCCTCCCCTCGTCGCCCTGTGAGAGAGCGATCACCGGTTGTATCTGGCACTTGGTAGGGTGTGTTTTATTAAGTATCCGGTTCTAGTTGTCATAAGGTCAAGATACAACTCCGGGTCGTCCTTTTACCGAGGGACACGGCTATTCGAATAGATAAACTTCCCTGCAGGGGTGCACCACATACCCCAACACGCTCGATCCCATTTGGCCGGACACACTTTCCTGGGTCATGCCCGGCCTCGGAAGATCAACACGTCGCAGCCCCACCTTGGCACAACAGAGAGGTCAGCACGCCGGTCTAAACCTAAGCGCATAGGGGTCTGGGCCCATCGCCCTTAGCACACCTGCACGTTGCGAACGCGGCCGAAAGCAGACCTAGCCTAGTGGCCTTCTAGTCCAATCCGGAGCGCACCACTCAGTCGCTGACGTCACGAAGGCTTCGGCTGATACCACGACGCCGGGATACCCATAACTACTCCCGCGTAGATGGTTAGTGCGTATAGACCAAATGGCCAGACTCAGATCAAATACCCAGATCTCGTTAAGCGTGTTAAGTATCCGCGAACGCCGACCAGGGCCAGGCCCACCTCTCTGCTAGGTGGTCGGAACCTGCCCTGTCGCTCTGCCTCAAAGATCCACTCGCGGGTGCTCCTACAAGCCTACCCGTCTTTAGTCACCACATGTATCATGTATAAAGTATATAGTATATACCCGTGATCACCTCCCGAGTGATCATGGCCCGATAGTACAGCATGGCAGACGGACAAGAATGTAGGGCCACTGATGATAAACTAGCATCCTATACTAAGCATTAGGTTTGCAGGTAAAGGTAACAACAGTAGTAGCAAGGACAGGCTATGCATCAGTATAGGATTAACGGGAAACAGTAACATGCTACACTACTCTAATGCAAGCAGTATAGAGGAGAGTAGGTGATATCTGGTGATTAAAGGGGGGGCTTGCCTGGTTGCTCTGGCAAGAGAGAGGGGTCGTCAACACCGTAGTCGTACAGGGTAGCAGCGGCGTCGGTCTCGGACTCTACCGGAGAGAAGAGGGGGGGGGAAACAGTAAATACATAGCAAGCAAGTGCATAACAGGACAACAGGCAGAGCTAGACGTGTTCTAACGCGGTATGTGGTGATACCGGTGAAGGGGGGGAACATCCGGGAAAGTATTCCCGGTGTTTCGCGTTTTCGGGCAGAGGAGCCGGAGAGGGAAAGTTGCGTGTTTGCTATGCTAGGGATGCGTGACGGACGAACGGGCTGCATATCCGGGTTCGTCTCGTCGTTCTGAGCAACTTTCATGTAGAAAGTATTTTCATCCGAGCTACGGTTTATTTTATATTAATTTTAAAAGATTTAAATCATTTTTAGGATTTATTTATTTAATTTAATCAACATTATCCAGAATAGTGTCTGCTGATGTCATCATGACGTCAGCATGACGTCAGCAGTCAACAGTCAGTTGACTTGGTCAAACTGGCGCGTGGGTCTAGTGGGACCCACCTGTCATACCCTGTTAGGTTAATTAGGGTTTAGTTAAACTAATTACTGTTTAATTAAGCTAATAGGTTAATTAGATTAATTAATTAAGGTTAATTAACTTAATTAATTTAGTTAATTAATTAATTAATTAAAGTTATTTTAATTATAATTATTATTTTATTTATTTTTTTGAATTAGTTTTAATTAAATTTTTTTTAAAATCATTCTGGGCATGGGCCCCATTCGGTCAGTGGCCCAGGGCCATTGCGGGTGGGCGGGCGCCAGTGGCGCGGTTACGGGCGTGCGGGCGAACCCGACGACGGGCGCCGCGGGCGTGCGCTCACCCGCACGAAGTGCGGCGAGGCGAGGCCAGTGGCCAAGGCGACCAGGGGGGAAGGGCGCGGCGGCCGCGGCAGGGGAGGCGCACGGGGAAGCTGGGAGGGGTGGCCAGGACGGGGCAGGGGGCTTGCGGTGGCCGCCGGCGAGGCCAGCAACAGCGGTGGGGATAGGCAGCGGCGATGGTGTGTGTCAGCAGGCGCAGGAGTGAGGCCGGGAGAAGGGCCGCGGGCGCAACAGAGCGAGTCGGGCAGCGCACGGTGGGAGGAGGATGCCACGGCGCGGGTGCTTGCACGCGAACGGAGGCAAGCGCGAGCGCACGCGGTGACACGCTGGGCGGGGCGGGGCCACGGTGAGCGCGAGGTCGTCGCGAGCTTCAGGCGTGAGTAGGACAACACCAATCGACGGTGGGATCGACGGGGAAGAGGGGAACGGACATGGCTCACTGAGAGGAGGTCGATGGAGAGCTCGGGACGGTCAGAGTGGCGTCGGAGAGGTGGGCCGATGCGGCGGTGGTGGTGGCCGAGGCGGACGGGGACGACCGGCGAAGGAGAGGCAGGGACGGGGAGTCCGGCGGGGGAGAGTTGGGGAAGCGGCGAGCGACGGTTGTCGGGGGCGGCTCCGGGACGGCGTGGCGGCGAACGAGGGCGAGGTGGAGGCGACGGGTGGCGGCGTCGGGGCCCTCTGCACCGATCCAGACGGGGAAGGGGAGAGAGGCGTGTGGGAGGGAGCAAGTGGGAGTGGGCGTCGTGGGGTGGCGGCGGGTGAGGGAGGCGAGGGGAGAGGTGGGGATTGTGCAGGGGAGTGGGGTGGCCGGGCTAGGGTTCGGTCACCCCAGGGGGTGTTGTAGGTGCCAGCTGGGCCGGCCTGGTTGGCCCGATGGCCAACTGGGCCGAGGCCTAGTGGGGGGGTCCCTCTTTTTTTTGTATATTCTTTTCTGTTTTTATTTTATTTTACTTTTCTGTTTTCTATTATAGTTTTTAATAGTTTTCAGTTTTGTAAAATTATAAGACCAGTACCAAAATGGAGGTTGTAAATTAGCCCACTTCCATAATATATTTTGGTATTTTTTAAAATATTTTGCTCGCATTTTTATAAATTTAAAAAAAGGGCATTTATAATAGGTTTAGCTGCTGTTTTAATTATTTTAGTGCATTGAAATAATTTACAGAAGTTTGGTTTCTCCACCGTAATTACCTACACATTATTTGGCACGACCCGGACATTTTAGTTTCAATATTTGAAAACTTTTGTCGTTTGACTTATTTAGGATTTAAATTTGAAACGGTTTTGAATTATCGCGAGATTATCAACAGCAATCGTGGTGACGTGGCAACACTAGCAGGGGTTTACTGTAGCCTAATTATCCGGGCGTCACAATTCTCCTCCACTACAAGAAATCTCGTCCCGAGATTTAAGAGGTGTATTAAGGGGGAAAGGTCTGGTTACGAAATTCTAATGGATCTTCTCGAAGAAGTTAATCCCTTTCGTTGATGTCTTCAATTCTTTATTCCAATGCATCATGATAAACTTTTCATCATTTCTTCGGGAACTCCATCGTACTTACAAAATTATAAGGTGCAGCTCAGCTACGACAGAATGCTTGAGGGGATCAATCTGGGGTTAACCCATGAATGAGTACAAGATTACCTCTCGAGTTGAACATAAGAAATACATCGAGAGTAAGGTACGAAGGTACAATAAGAGGTTCCAAGCAGACAGATAGTTGCTCGAAGTCTGAACCAGAGTGGGAAAGGGTTCAGAGTAGCGAGAGTAAGTATTGCGTCTGATAATAGAATAGATCGCTAGGACGGTGGCCCGGGAATTACATACGAGGCCACGTGCGAGTAAATAACTTTGGAAATAGTGGGTGTACAGGACAGTCTGCTTTCGATCCTGTGGAACTGTGGGTTATGGGCCCACCATGTGGGTTAAAATAGGGATGGGCGTTGACATCTTGCATGGTCATGATAGCAAGGCATGTCAGCGGATCAGCCTATCGGTTATGTCGGCAACAACATCGGTACCAAGGGTGAGGGACGAAGAGAACCATTTTCCTGCTCGTTGAACGAGGCGGACCAATAGGCAAAGTTCTCGTCCACCGGTGGTTACCGGGATGCTATCAACAATGGTAACAGGGTCTTACTGACAGAGTTGTACGCTGAGGTGCTTATAAAAGCAGTGACGTATTACTGCTTAGATCATATAAACCTCAAGAAGGTTAAACAGAACAATGGAAAGGAAAATGTGATTCTTAGATTAAATAGAAGAATGGAAAGGAAAATGTGATTAAACACATATTTCAGGGGTATATCCTTCCCAAGAACAAGCAGAGTATGATATCCAAGACCGGATAGAAGGTAGAAAACTCTTTTAGGTAGGAGAGACAAATTTCATGACATTACCCATACAACGGTGTTTGGGTAATTTCAACAAGAAACATTTAGCATGGTGCTTCAAATGTTCTTATTGAAAATCGAAGTACCATAGACATGCTTCGAGATAGCGCTGACATGGTCAACAGGTGAAAATCAGACTTTGGAAACAAAAAGGATCCATTAGGAATAACTTGTAGAATAAGTCTTACAATTTCCTCATGGAAGAATGGATAACATTGCTAAAAGGGAAATATAACAATAGGGCCTCCGGCCAGGTGGGCTAGGTATGATACCACCTTACCGGGTCATCTAAAGACCAACGTTATAACTCTTGGAAATATGTTCCAACCATCATATCTGACTGAGATTCAGATTTGATGGGTGTCAGGATACCTCAGACTCGGGATGCCTGAGAAGAAAAGGTGCAACACAATTTGACAAGATGACATTGTGAGTTTCTCAGAAGTGATCTATGTAAGTGAGCTCTAAAACAAGAGGTCATCAGTATATCAATGAGAGGATGAGGAGGTGGATGATAGGCTCAGCAACAAATCATCGATATTTCCAAAGGATTGATTTCCACAATTATGTGAACAAGGAAATATCATTTGTCAGATCATAAGTTATAATGATGTATGCTCGAGGAAAACATACACAACTGAACAATGATAGAAGGGTGCACCCAGGAATCTGGACTAGGTAGCACGATCGATGTTCGAATGATGATTCGGTAAGCAATAGACTTAGAATGAAACTGTAGACCAATAACTTCAAAGCAATAGGGTTGCTAGAAGTTTAGAATTTACACATCACGGACCATTTGTCGGTATTCCGGTTAGAAACAACACGGAGACCAAGAAATGAACGCAAATGGCGAGAGATATTACTATATCAAGAATTCTCAAGAGGTGGTAAAATTACCACGACATTCTTGACATAAAAGGTGGTAACATTCCAAGGTAAAGAAGAACAAATGCTGTATAGCAAGGATCTCAAGGTATAACTCAAAACACGAATAAGTTTGTGTTGGAGGGAAGGCAATAAAGGTGGTCAAGGATAACACAATCAGCGGGGGCAAGGATAGTATTTCTCATCATGAACTCAATTGATATCCTGGAAGAGCTCATAAGGTCGATGATGATCACGACACATTTGTCGAGAGATTTCATGAAAATGTAATCAATCGGCAATGACATCAGGTCAAAGGAATGATGAAGCGGGAGGTTATTGGAACCATGGGTAGGACACAAACTTGAAATCAAGCTTGTTGTTCAAGGCGGAATGGAATGACGAGGGAGATCGGCGTAACCTTAGCTCATCATCGTAAGTTGTGCTCCGTGGTTAAGGACCAGGTAGCATAGTTAAAAAGTTGCACGATAATGATATAGCCGATCAGACTCGGAATAACTTGAAGGGTTATTAAATCATAAGCAACGAAGATTACTTAGAGTTAGTGAATCGTAGTGCGGAATCGGTTCACTTAACGGTGTTCTCGAGTGTTTAATAACTCAGGACCCGTGAAAAATTGGAACCAGTGAGAATGTATTACTTGATTGAAGAACCCATAAGAAGTTATGCAGTTCCGTGATAATCTTGAGATACCAGGGGGGTAATACTCGACGACAAATCAAAGTAGAGGTTGGACTGGGGTATTACTCTACAAAAGACAAGCGCTTAAACTTGCACGCGAAATGGTATTTAAAGGAGAACATGGTCGGAACCACGATTGCAAAAGGTCAGATCCCAGATATAAGATGAACTTATACCAAAGGAATAATTTAATTTAAGAGAAGCTTTAACGATAAGATCTACATCGTGTCCATGGGCATGAACACAAGTTCAAGGTCGACTCCCACTTCTCCAATGCATAACCTTTCATTCACTTCTAACTTTCGAAGGAGTTGTAGTGTTGAAATTTTATTTCGCAAAATGCCAGAAGTGTATGACTCGTGAAAGCTTTCGAGTTCACACAGTTTAGAGAAAGCATATGTTCAACCCATAGGGGCTTCTTAGAAA
Organism: Triticum monococcum; assembly: GCA_034509565.1. NCBI lineage: Eukaryota > Viridiplantae > Streptophyta > Magnoliopsida > Poales > Poaceae > Triticum > Triticum monococcum. The sequence continues at coordinate 751,225,404 of CM067847.1, forward strand.
CATATACCCCAAGTTTCAAGAATAAATAACACCAGCTCGATAGTAGAGCATGTTTGAGAAAGCAGAGGATACAATTTACCAAAGGTATTATGTATCCGAGGAAAGGCTCACAGACTTGTTGAATATGAAGGACGCTGTCGGATAAAATCCAGCAAATGATCTGGTGGTCCTCAAGGGATCTGGTGTGAGCATCGGTACTCAACCAGAGGGAGAAACAATGCAAGGAGATCAGACTTTAGAAACAACTGACTAATTCAAGGCTCAAATGCAAAGAATTATCAATTCCAAGACAAGGGAGCAGAAGCAATGCTCTGATCAAGGATGGATAAGTTGAATAGCCTTAAGGGTACAATCGACAGCAATTTGATTGGTCGAGATCTAGCTCATGTTTTAAAATAACATCTGAGCCGAAAAGATAATTTAAAAGGATCAACTGATGATTGCGTGCATTCGCACTCATGTTGAATCAATAGGATCAAAAAGACGATGCCTAAGGATACTAACGAATATCGCCAGACATATGGAAAGCATCCATAATGCAAGCAGGCAAGTATTGCAGAGCAATAAGCTACTAGGGATTTTTGGAGGATCGAATAGTATTTCGAAGACCATTGTGAAACACATGAACAACTGGGGATGAGTGGATACTCGACAAGTTCGAGGATTTAAGTGAAGGGGTATTCATGTGGCAAGGAACTGCTAGGCAGTAGGCACAAAGTATTCTCGGAACAATAGAGAAGACTTCGGGGTATCTTGTAATAACAAGATCAATGGGGGATGATCGTATGAATGGCAAGTGTAAGTAGTCATCCATAAGGATTTATCGGTGGTCGGGAATAGCAAAAGTGATGGGCACAAAGTCTCAGGAGGAATAGGAAAGAGTATCTTCGAAATCTTCTGGTGAAGCAGGCCATCATCTGGAATGAAGGGGCTCTCCGGGAGAAAGTATTTACGAGAACCTAGAGTTAGAGTTAGCAAAACCACTTAACCCGAATAGAAGAGAGTTCAGAGTCCCAGAGTAAAGGTCGAGGAATAAAAAGATCCTACTACCACCCAAATGGCGACGTGTGCCCGTAAGACACACAGCCGTGTTAGTAAAAGTTTTAGTAATGTCTAGACTCAACTTCGGCCAAGGAGTGTGGAAGGGGGATTCCTACAGGCAGTCGGCTCTGATACCAACTTGTGGCGCCCCCGATTTAATCGTACACTAATCATACACGCTAACGTGTACGATCAAGATCAGGGACTCACGGGAAGATATCACAACACAACTCTACAAATAAAATAAGTCATACAAGCATCATATTACAAGCCAGGGGCCTCGAGGGCTCGAATACAAGAGCTCGATCATAGACGAGTCAGCGGAAACAACAATATCTGAGTACAGACATAAGTTAAACAAGTTTGCCTTAAGAAGGCTAGCACGAACTGGGATACAGATCGAAAGAGGCGCAGGCCTCCTGCCTGGGATCCTCCTAAACTACTCCTGGTCGTCGTCAGCGGGCAGCACGTAGTAGTAGGCACCTCCGGCATAGTAGTAGTCGTCGTCGACGGTGGCGTCTGGCTCCTGGGCTCCAACATCTGGTTGCGACAACCAGGTAGAAGGAATAGAGGGAAAAGAAGGAGAAAGCAACCGTGAGTACTCATCCAAAGTACTCGCAAGCAAGGAGCTATACTACATATGCATGGGTATCAAATGGAATAAGGGTATCATATGTGGACTGAACTGCAGAATGCCAGAATAAGAGGGGGATAACTAATCATGTCGAAGACTACGCTTCTGGCAGCCTCCGTCTTGCAGCATGTAGAAGAGAGTAGACTGAAATCCTCCAAGTAGCATCGCATAGCATAATCCTAACCGATGATTTTACACTAGAGTTGGACTAGCTCTATCAGCTAGTACAAATAATTTTACACTATAGTTGAACTAGCTCTATAGCCTAGTACAAATAATTTTACACTAGAGTTGAACTAGCTCTATAGCCTAGTACAAATAATTTTACAATATAGTTGAACTAGCTCTATAAGCTAGTTCAAATAATTTTACACTAGAGTTGGACTAGCTCTACAGCCTAGTACAAATAATTTTACACTAGAGTTGAACTAGCTCTATAACCTAGTACAAATAATTTCACACTATAGTTGAACTAGCTCTATAAGCTAGTTGAAATAATTTTACACTAGAGTTGAACTAGCTCTATAGCCTAGTACAAATAATTTTACACTAGAGTTGAACTAGCGCTATAGCCTAGTACAAATAATTTTACAATAGAGTTCAACTAGCTCTATAAGCTAGTACAAATAATTTTACACTAGAGTTGAACTAGCTCTATAGCCTAGTACAAATAATTTTACACTAGAGTTGAATTAGCTCTATAGCCTAGTACAAATAATTTTACACTATAGTTGAACTAGCTCTATAAGCTAGTTGAAATAATTTTACACTAGAGTTGAACTAGCTCTATAGCCTAGTACAAATAATTTTACACTAGAGTTGAACTAGCTCTATAGCCTAGTACAAATAATTTTACACTAGAGTTGAACTAGCTCTATAGCCTAGTACAAATAATTTTACACTAGAGTTGAACTAGCTCTATAGCCTAGTACAAATAATTTTACACTATAGTTGAACTAGCCCTATAAGCTAGTTGAAATAATTTTACACTACAGTTGAACTAGCTCTATAAGCTAGTTGAAATAATATTACACTAGAGTTGAACCAGCTCTATAGCCTAGTACAAATAATTTTACACTAGAGTTGAACTAGCTCTATAGCCTAGTACAAATAATTTTACACTATAGTTGAACTAGCTCTATAAGCTAATTGAAATAATTTTACACTAGAGTTGAACTAGCTCTATAGCCTAGTACAAATAATTTTACACTAGAGTTGAACTAGCTCTATAGCCTAGTACAAATAATTTTACAATATAGTTCAACTAGCTCTATAAGCTAGTTCAAATAATTTTACACTAGAGTTGGACTAGCTCTACAGCCTAGTACAAATAATTTTACACTAGAGTTGAACTAGCTCTATAGCCTAGTACAAATAACTTTACACTAGAGTTGAACTAGCACTATAAGCTAGATCAAATAATTTTACACTAGAGTTGAACTAGCTCTATAGCCTAGTAGAAATAATTTTACACTAGAGTTGAACTAGCTCTATAGCCTAGTACAAATAATTTTACACTAGAGTTGAACTAGTTCTATAGCCTAGTACAAATAATTTTACACTATAGTTGAACTAGCTCTATAACCTAGGTGAAATAATTTTACACTAGAGTTGAACTAGCTCTATAGCCTAGTACAAATAATTTTACACTAGAGTTGAACTAGCTCTATAGCCTAGTACAAATAATTTTACACTATAGTTGAACTAGCTCTATAAGCTAGTTGAAATAATTTTACACTAGAGTTGAACTAGCTCTATAGCCTAGTACAAATAATTTTACATTAGAGTTGAACTAGCTCTATAGCCTAGTACAAATAATTTTACAGTATAGTTGAACTAGCTCTATAAGCTAGTTGAAATAATTTTACACTAGAGTTGAACTAGCTCTATAGCCTAGTACAAATAATTTTACACTAGAGTTGAACTAGCTCTATAGCCTAGTACAAATAATTTTACACTAGAGTTGAACTAGCTCGATAAGCTAGTACAAATAATTTTACACTAGAGTTGAACTAGCTCTATAGCCTAGTACAAATAATTTGACACTATAGTTGAACTAGCTCTGTAGCCTAGTACAAATAATTTTACACTATAGTTGAACTAGATCTATAGCCAAGTAGAAATAATTTTACGCTAGAGTTGAACTAGCTCTATAGCCTAGTACAAATAATTTTACACTAGAGTTGAACTAGCTCTATAAGCTAGTACAAATAATTTCACACTAGAGTTGAACTAGCTGTATAGCCTAGTACAAATAATTTTACACTATAGTTGAACTAGCTCTATAAGCTAGTTGAAATAATTTTACACTAGAGTTGAGCTAGCTCTATAGCCTAGTACAAATAATTTTACACTATAGTTGAACTAGCTCTATAAGCTAGTTGAAATAATATTACACTAGAGTTCAACTAGCTCTATAGCCTAGTACAAATAATTTTACACTAGAGTTGAACTAGCTCTATAGCCTAGTACAAATAATTTTACACTATAGTTGAACTAGCTCTATAAGCTAGTTGAAATAATTTTACACTAGAGTTGAACTAGCTCTATAGCCTAGTACAAATAATTTTACACTAGAGTTGAACTAGCTCTATAGCCTAGTACAAATAATTTTACAATATAGTTCAACTAGCTCTATAAGCTAGTACAAATAATTTCACACTAGAGTTGGACTAGCTCTACAGCCTAGTACAAATAATTTTACACTAGAGTTGAACTAGCTCTATAGCCTAGTACAAATAACTTTACACTAGAGTTGAACTAGCACTATAAGCTAGATCAAATAATTTTACACTAGAGTTGAACTAGCTCTATAGCCTAGTAGAAATAATTTTACACTAGAGTTGAACTAGCTCTATAGCCTAGTACAAATAATTTTACACTAGAGTTGAACTAGTTCTATAGCCTAGTACAAATAATTTTACACTATAGTTGAACTAGCTCTATAAGCTAGTTGAAATAATTTTACACTAGAGTTGAACTAGCTCTATAGCCTAGTACAAATAATTTTACACTATAGTTGAACTAGCTCTATAGCCTAGTACAAATAATTTTACACTAGAGTTGAACTAGCGCTATAGCCTAGTACAAATAATTTTACAATAGAGTTCAACTAGCTCTATAGCCTAGTACAAATAATTTTACACTAGAGTTGAACTAGCTCTATAGCCTAGTACAAATAATTTTACACTAGAGTTGAACTAGCTCTATAAGCTAGTACAAATAATTTTACACTAGACTTGAACTAGATCTATAGCCTAGTACAAATAATTTTACACTAGAGTTGAACAAGCTCTATCAGCTAGTACAAATAATTTTACACTATAGTTGAACTAGCTCTATAGCCTAGTACAAATAATTTTACACTATAGTTGAACTAGATATATAGCCAAGTACAAATAATTTTACGCTAGAGTTGAACTAGCTCTATAGCCTAGTACAAATAATTTTACACTAGAGTTGAACTAGCTCTATAGCCTAGTACAAATAATTTTACACTAGAGTTAAACTAGCTCTATCAGCTAGTACAAATAATTTTACACTATAGTTGAACTAGATCTATAGCCAATTACAAATAATTTTACGCTAGAGTTGAACTAGCTCTATAGCCTAGTACAAATAATTTTACACTAGAGTTGAACTAGCTCTATAAGCTAGTACAAATAATTTCACACTAGAGTTTAACTAGCTCTATAGCCTAGTACAAATAATTTTACACTATAGTTGAACTAGCTCTATAAGCTAGTTGAAATAATTTTACACTAGAGTTGAACTAGCTCTATAGCCTAGTACAAATAATTTTACACTATAGTTGAACTAGCTCTATAAGCTAGTTGAAATAATTTTACACTAGAGTTGAACTAGCTCTATAGCCTAGTACAAATAATTTTACACTATAGTTGAACTAGCTCTATAAGCTAGTACAAATAATTTTACACTAGAGTTGAACTAGCTCTATAGCCTAGTTCAAATAATTTTACACTAGAGTTGGACTAGCTCTATCAGCTAGTACAAATAATTTTACACTATAGTTGAACTAGCTCTATAGCCTAGTACAAATAATTTTACACTAGAGTTGAACTAGCTCTATAGCCTAGTACAAATAATTTTACAATATAGTTGAACTAGCTCTATAAGCTAGTTCAAATAATTTTACACTAGAGTTGGACTAGCTCTACAGCCTAGTACAAATAATTTTACACTAGAGTTGAACTAGCTCTATAACCTAGTACAAATAATTTTACACTATAGTTGAACTAGCTCTATAAGCTAGTTGAAATAATTTTACACTAGAGTTGAACTAGCTCTATAGCCTAGTACAAATAATTTTACACTAGAGTTGAACTAGCGCTATAGCCTAGTACAAATAATTTTACAATAGAGTTCAACTAGCTCTATTAGCTAGTACAAATAATTTTACACTAGAGTTGAACTAGCTCTATAGCCTTGTACAAATAATTTTACACTAGAGTTGAGTTAGCTCTATAGCCTAGTACAAATAATTCTACCCTATAGTTGAACTCGCTCTATAAGGTAGTTGAAATAATTTTACACTAGAGTTGAACTAGCTCTATAGGCTAGTACAAATAATTTTACACTAGAGTTGAACTAGCTCTATAGCCTAGTACAAATAATTTTACACTAGAGTTGAACTAGCTCTAATGTATTACAAATAATTTTACACTAGAGTTGAACTAGCTCTATAAGCTAGTACAAATAATTTTACACTAGAGTTGAACTAGCTCTATAGCCTAGTACAAATAATTTTACACTAGAGTTGAACTAGCTCTATCAGCTAGTACAAATAATTTTACACTATAGTTGAACTAGCTCTGTAGCCTAGTACAAATAATTTTACACTAGAGTTGAACTAGCTCTATCAGCTAGTACAAATAATTTTACGCTAGAGTTGAACTAGCTCTATAGCCTAGTACAAATAATTTTACACTAGAGTTGAACTAGCTCTATAAGCTAGTACAAATAATTTCACACTAGAGTTGAACTCGCTCTATAGCCTAGTACAAATAATTTTACACTATAGTTGAACTAGCTCTATAAGCTAGTTGAAATAATTTTACACTAGAGTTGAGCTAGCTCTATAGCCTAGTACAAATAATTTTACACTATAGTTGAACTAGCTCTACAAGCAAGTTGAAATAATATTACACTAGAGTTTAACTAGCTCTATAGCCTAGTACTAATAATTTTACACTGGAGTTGAACAAGCTCTATAGCCTAGTACAAGTAATTTTACACTATAGTTGAACTAGCTCTATAAGCTAGTTGAAATAATTTTACACTAGAGTTGAACTAGCTCTATAGCCTAGTACAAATAATTTTACACTAGAGTTGAACTAGCTCTATAGCCTAGTACAAATAATTTTACAATATAGTTCAACTAGCTCTATAAGCTAGTTCAAATAATTTTACACTAGAGTTGGACTAGCTCTACAGCCTAGTACAAATAATTTTACACTAGAGTTGAACTAGCTCTATAGCCTAGTACAAATAATTTTACACTAGAGTTGAACTAGTTCTATAGCCTAGTACAAATAATTTTACACTATAGTTGAACTAGCTCTATAAGCTAGTTGAAATAATTTTACACTAGAGTTGAACTAGCTCTATAGCCTAGTACAAATAATTTTACACTATAGTTGAAGTAGCTCTATAGCCTAGTACAAATAATTTTACACTAGAGTTGAACTAGCGCTATAGCCTAGTACAAATAATTTTACAATAGAGTTCAACTAGCTCTATAAGCTAGTACAAATAATTTTACACTAGAGTTGAACTAGCTCTATAGCATAGTACAAATAATTTTACACTAGAGTTGAATTAGCTCTATAGCCTAGTAGAAATAATTTTACACTATAGTTGAACTAGCTCTATAAGCTAGTTGAAATAATTTTACAGTAGAGTTGAACTAGCTCTATAGCCTCTTACAAATAATTTTACACTAGAGTTGAACTAGCTCTATAGCCTAGTACAAATAATTTTACACTATAGTTGAAGTAGCTCTATAGCCTAGTACAAATAATTTTACACTAGAGTTGAACTAGCGCTATAGCCTAGTACAAATAATTTTACAATAGAGTTCAACTAGCTCTATAAGCTAGTACAAATAATTTTACACTAGAGTTGAACTAGCTCTATAGCATAGTACAAATAATTTTACACTAGAGTTGAATTAGCTCTATAGCCTAGTAGAAATAATTTTACACTATAGTTGAACTAGCTCTATAAGCTAGTTGAAATAATTTTACAGTAGAGTTGAAATAGCTCTATAGCCTCTTACAAATAATTTTACACTAGAGTTGAACTAGCTCTATAGCCTAGTACAAATAATTTTACACTATAGTTGAACTAGCTCTATAAGCTAGCTGAAATAATTTTACACTAGAGTTGAACTAGCTCTATATCCTAGTACAAATAATTTTACACTAGAGTTGAACTAGCTCTATAGCCTAGTACAAATAATTTTACAATATAGTTCAACTAGCTCTATAAGCTAGTTCAAATAATTTTACACTAGAGTTGGACTAGCTCTACAGCCTAGTACAAATAATTTTACACTAGAGTTGAACTAGCTCTATAGCCTAGTACGAATAACTTTACACTAGAAGTGAACTAGCACTATAAGCTAGATCAAATAATTTTACACTAGAGTTGAACTAGCTCTATAGCCTAGTAGAAATAATTTTACACTAGAGTTGAACTAGCTCTATAGCCTAGTACAAATAATTTTACACTAGAGTTGAACTAGTTCTATAGCCTAGTACAAATAATTTTACACTATAGTTGAACTAGCTCTATAAGCTAGTTGAAATAATTTTACACTAGAGTTGAGCTAGCTCTATAGCCTAGTACAAATAATTTTACACTATAGTTGAACTAGCTCTATAAGCTAGTTGAAATAATATTACACTAGAGTTGAACTAGCTCTATAGCCTAGTACAAATAATTTTACACCAGAGTTGAACAAGCTCTATAGCCTAGTATAAATAATTTTACACTATAGTTGAACTAGCTCTATAGCCTAGTACAAATAATTTTACACTAGAGTTGAACTAGCTCTATAGCCTAGTACAAATAATTTTACACTAGAGTTGAACTAGCTCTATAGCCTAGTACAAATAATTTTACAATATAGTTCAACTAGCTCTATAAGCTAGTTCAAATAATTTTACACTAGAGTTGGACTAGCTCTACAGCCTAGTACAAATAATTTTACACTAGAGTTGAACTAGCTCTATAGCCTAGTACAAATAATTTTACACTAGAGTTGAACTAGTTCTATAGCCTAGTACAAATAATTTTACACTATAGTTGAACTAGCTCTATAAGCTAGGTGAAATAATTTTACACTAGAGTTGAACTAGCTCTATAGCCTAGTACAAATAATTTTACACTAGAGTTGAACTAGCTCTATAGCCTAGTACAAATAATTTTACACTATAGTTGAACTAGCTCTATAAGCTAGTTGAAATAATTTTACACTAGAGTTGAACTAGCTCTATAGCCTAGTACAAATAATTTTACATTAGAGTTGAACTAGCTCTATAGCCTAGTACAAATAATTTTACAGTATAGTTGAACTAGCTCTATAAGCTAGTTGAAATAATTTTACACTAGAGTTGAACTAGCTCTATAGCCTAGTACAAATAATTTTACACTAGAGTTGAACTAGCTCTATAGCCTAGTACAAATAATTTTACACTATAGTTGAACTAGCTCGATAAGCTAGTACAAATAATTTTACACTAGAGTTGAACTAGCTCTATAGCCTAGTACAAATAATTTGACACTATAGTTGAACTAGCTCTGTAGCCTAGTACAAATAATTTTACACTATAGTTGAACTAGATCTATAGCCAAGTAGAAATAATTTTACGCTAGAGTTGAACTAGCTCTATAGCCTAGTACAAATAATTTTACACTAGAGTTGAACTAGCTCTATAAGCTAGTACAAATAATTTCACACTAGAGTTGAACTAGCTGTATAGCCTAGTACAAATAATTTTACACTATAGTTGAACTAGCTCTATAAGCTAGTTGAAATAATTTTACACTAGAGTTGAGCTAGCTCTATAGCCTAGTACAAATAATTTTACACTATAGTTGAACTAGCTCTATAAGCTAGTTGAAATAATATTACACTAGAGTTGAACTAGCTCTATAGCCTAGTACAAATAATTTTACACTAGAGTTGAACTAGCTCTATAGCCTAGTACAAATAATTTTACACTATAGTTGAACTAGCTCTATAAGCTAGTTGAAATAATTTTACACTAGAGTTGAACTAGCTCTATAGCCTAGTACAAATAATTTTACACTAGAGTTGAACTAGCTCTATAGCCTAGTACAAATAATTTTACAATATAGTTCAACTAGCTCTATAAGCTAGTACAAATAATTTCACACTAGAGTTGGACTAGCTCTACAGCCTAGTACAAATAATTTTACACTAGAGTTGAACTAGCTCTATAGCCTAGTACAAATAACTTTACACTAGAGTTGAACTAGCACTATAAGCTAGATCAAATAATTTTACACTAGAGTTGAACTAGCTCTATAGCCTAGTAGAAATAATTTTACACTAGAGTTGAACTAGCTCTATAGCCTAGTACAAATAATTTTACACTAGAGTTGAACTAGTTCTATAGCCTAGTACAAATAATTTTACACTATAGTTGAACTAGCTCTATAAGCTAGTTGAAATAATTTTACACTAGAGTTGAACTAGCTCTATAGCCTAGTACAAATAATTTTACACTATAGTTGAACTAGCTCTATAGCCTAGTACAAATAATTTTACACTAGAGTTGAACTAGCGCTATAGCCTAGTACAAATAATTTTACAATAGAGTTCAACTAGCTCTATAGCCTAGTACAAATAATTTTACACTAGAGTTGAACTAGCTCTATAGCCTAGTACAAATAATTTTACACTAGAGTTGAACTAGCTCTATAAGCTAGTACAAATAATTTTACACTAGACTTGAACTAGATCTATAGCCTAGTACAAATAATTTTACACTAGAGTTGAACTAGCTCTATCAGCTAGTACAAATAATTTTACACTATAGTTGAACTAGCTCTATAGCCTAGTACAAATAATTTTACACTATAGTTGAACTAGATATATAGCCAAGTACAAATAATTTTACGCTAGAGTTGAACTAGCTCTATAGCCTAGTACAAATAATTTTACACTAGAGTTGAACTAGCTCTATAGCCTAGTACAAATAATTTTACACTAGAGTTAAACTAGCTCTATCAGCTAGTACAAATAATTTTACACTATAGTTGAACTAGATCTATAGCCAATTACAAATAATTTTACGCTAGAGTTGAACTAGCTCTATAGCCTAGTACAAATAATTTTACACTAGAGTTGAACTAGCTCTATAAGCTAGTACAAATAATTTCACACTAGAGTTTAACTAGCTCTATAGCCTAGTACAAATAATTTTACACTATAGTTGAACTAGCTCTATAAGCTAGTTGAAATAATTTTACACTAGAGTTGAACTAGCTCTATAGCCTAGTACAAATAATTTTACACTATAGTTGAACTAGCTCTATAAGCTAGTTGAAATAATTTTACACTAGAGTTGAACTAGCTCTATAGCCTAGTACAAATAATTTTACACTACAGTTGAACTAGCTCTATAAGCTAGTACAAATAATTTTACACTAGAGTTGAACTAGCTCTACAGCCTAGTACAAATAATTTTACACTAGAGTTGAACTAGCTCTACAGCCTAGTACAAATAATTTTACACTATAGTTGAACTAGCTCTATAAGCTAGTTGAAATAATTTTACACTAGAGTTGAACTAGCTCTATAGCCTAGTACAAATAATTTTACACTAGAGTTGAACTAGCTCTATAGCCTAGTACAAATAATTTTACACTAGAGTTGAACTAGCTCTATAGCCTAGTACAAATAATTTTACACTAGAGTTGGACTAGCTCTATCAGCTAGTACAAATAATTTTACACTATAGTTGAACTAGCTCTATAGCCTAGTACAAATAATTTTACACTAGAGTTGAACTAGCTCTATAGCCTAGTACAAATAATTTTACAATATAGTTGAACTAGCTCTATAAGCTAGTTCAAATAATTTTACACTAGAGTTGGACTAGCTCTACAGCCTAGTACAAATAATTTTACACTAGAGTTGAACTAGCTCTATAACCTAGTACAAATAATTTTACACTATAGTTGAACTAGCTCTATAAGCTAGTTGAAATAATTTTACACTAGAGTTGAACTAGCTCTATAGCCTAGTACAAATAATTTTACACTAGAGTTGAACTAGCGCTATAGCCTAGTACAAATAATTTTACAATAGAGTTCAACTAGCTCTATTAGCTAGTACAAATAATTTTACACTAGAGTTGAACTAGCTCTATAGCCTTGTACAAATAATTTTACACTAGAGTTGAGTTAGCTCTATAGCCTAGTACAAATAATTCTACCCTATAGTTGAACTCGCTCTATAAGGTAGTTGAAATAATTTTACACTAGAGTTGAACTAGCTCTATAGGCTAGTACAAATAATTTTACACTAGAGTTGAACTAGCTCTATAGCCTAGTACAAATAATTTTACACTAGAGTTGAACTAGCTCTAATGTATTACAAATAATTTTACACTAGAGTTGAACTAGCTCTATAAGCTAGTACAAATAATTTTACACTAGAGTTGAACTAGCTCTATAGCCTAGTACAAATAATTTTACACTAGAGTTGAACTAGCTCTATCAGCTAGTACAAATAATTTTACACTATAGTTGAACTAGCTCTGTAGCCTAGTACAAATAATTTTACACTAGAGTTGAACTAGCTCTATCAGCTAGTACAAATAATTTTACGCTAGAGTTGAACTAGCTCTATAGCCTAGTACAAATAATTTTACACTAGAGTTGAACTAGCTCTATAAGCTAGTACAAATAATTTCACACTAGAGTTGAACTCGCTCTATAGCCTAGTACAAATAATTTTACACTATAGTTGAACTAGCTCTATAAGCTAGTTGAAATAATTTTACACTAGAGTTGAGCTAGCTCTATAGCCTAGTACAAATAATTTTACACTATAGTTGAACTAGCTCTACAAGCAAGTTGAAATAATATTACACTAGAGTTTAACTAGCTCTATAGCCTAGTACTAATAATTTTACACTGGAGTTGAACAAGCTCTATAGCCTAGTACAAGTAATTTTACACTATAGTTGAACTAGCTCTATAAGCTAGTTGAAATAATTTTACACTAGAGTTGAACTAGCTCTATAGCCTAGTACAAATAATTTTACACTAGAGTTGAACTAGCTCTATAGCCTAGTACAAATAATTTTACAATATAGTTCAACTAGCTCTATAAGCTAGTTCAAATAATTTTACACTAGAGTTGGACTAGCTCTACAGCCTAGTACAAATAATTTTACACTAGAGTTGAACTAGCTCTATAGCCTAGTACAAATAATTTTACACTAGAGTTGAACTAGTTCTATAGCCTAGTACAAATAATTTTACACTATAGTTGAACTAGCTCTATAAGCTAGTTGAAATAATTTTACACTAGAGTTGAACTAGCTCTATAGCCTAGTACAAATAATTTTACACTATAGTTGAAGTAGCTCTATAGCCTAGTACAAATAATTTTACACTAGAGTTGAACTAGCGCTATAGCCTAGTACAAATAATTTTACAATAGAGTTCAACTAGCTCTATAAGCTAGTACAAATAATTTTACACTAGAGTTGAACTAGCTCTATAGCATAGTACAAATAATTTTACACTAGAGTTGAATTAGCTCTATAGCCTAGTAGAAATAATTTTACACTATAGTTGAACTAGCTCTATAAGCTAGTTGAAATAATTTTACAGTAGAGTTGAACTAGCTCTATAGCCTCTTACAAATAATTTTACATTAGAGTTGAACTAGCTCTATAGCCTAGTACAAATAATTTTACACTATAGTTGAAGTAGCTCTATAGCCTAGTACAAATAATTTTACACTAGAGTTGAACTAGCGCTATAGCCTAGTACAAATAATTTTACAATAGAGTTCAACTAGCTCTATAAGCTAGTACAAATAATTTTACACTAGAGTTGAACTAGCTCTATAGCATAGTACAAATAATTTTACACTAGAGTTGAATTAGCTCTATAGCCTAGTAGAAATAATTTTACACTATAGTTGAACTAGCTCTATAAGCTAGTTGAAATAATTTTACAGTAGAGTTGAAATAGCTCTATAGCCTCTTACAAATAATTTTACACTAGAGTTGAACTAGCTCTATAGCCTAGTACAAATAATTTTACACTATAGTTGAACTAGCTCTATAAGCTAGCTGAAATAATTTTACACTAGAGTTGAACTAGCTCTATATCCTAGTACAAATAATTTTACACTAGAGTTGAACTAGCTCTATAGCCTAGTACAAATAATTTTACAATATAGTTCAACTAGCTCTATAAGCTAGTTCAAATAATTTTACACTAGAGTTGGACTAGCTCTACAGCCTAGTACAAATAATTTTACACTAGAGTTGAACTAGCTCTATAGCCTAGTACGAATAACTTTACACTAGAAGTGAACTAGCACTATAAGCTAGATCAAATAATTTTACACTAGAGTTGAACTAGCTCTATAGCCTAGTAGAAATAATTTTACACTAGAGTTGAACTAGCTCTATAGCCTAGTACAAATAATTTTACACTAGAGTTGAACTAGTTCTATAAGCTAGTTGAAATAATTTTACACTAGAGTTGAACTAGCTCTATAGCCTAGTACAAATAATTTTACACTAGAGTTGGACTAGCTCTACAGCCTAGTACAAATAATTTTACACTAGAGTTGAACTAGCTCTATAGCCTAGTACAAATAATTTTACACTAGAGTTGAACTAGTTCTATAGCCTAGTACAAATAATTTTACACTATAGTTGAACTAGCTCTATAAGCTAGTTGAAATAATTTTACACTAGAGTTGAACTAGCTCTATAGCCTAGTACAAATAATTTTACACTATAGTAGAAGTAGCTCTATAGCCTAGTACAAATAATTTTACACTAGAGTTGAACTAGCGCTATAGCCTAGTACAAATAATTTTACAATAGAGTTCAACTAGCTCTATAAGCTAGTACAAATAATTTTACACTAGAGTTGAACTAGCTCTATAGCATAGTACAAATAATTTTACACTAGAGTTGAATTAGCTCTATAGCCTAGTAGAAATAATTTTACACTATAGTTGAACTAGCTCTATAAGCTAGTTGAAATAATTTTACAGTAGAGTTGAACTAGCTCTATAGCCTCTTACAAATAATTTTACACTAGAGTTGAACTAGCTCTATAGCCTAGTACAAATAATTTTACACTATAGTTGAAGTAGCTCTATAGCCTAGTACAAATAATTTTACACTAGAGTTGAACTAGCGCTATAGCCTAGTACAAATAATTTTACAATAGAGTTCAACTAGCTCTATAAGCTAGTACAAATAATTTTACACTAGAGTTGAACTAGCTCTATAGCATAGTACAAATAATTTTACACTAGAGTTGAATTAGCTCTATAGCCTAGTAGAAATAATTTTACACTATAGTTGAACTAGCTCTATAAGCTAGTTGAAATAATTTTACAGTAGAGTTGAAATAGCTCTATAGCCTCTTACAAATAATTTTACACTAGAGTTGAACTAGCTCTATAGCCTAGTACAAATAATTTTACACTATAGTTGAACTAGCTCTATAAGCTAGCTGAAATAATTTTACACTAGAGTTGAACTAGCTCTATATCCTAGTACAAATAATTTTACACTAGAGTTGAACTAGCTCTATAGCCTAGTACAAATAATTTTACAATATAGTTCAACTAGCTCTATAAGCTAGTTCAAATAATTTTACACTAGAGTTGGACTAGCTCTACAGCCTAGTACAAATAATTTTACACTAGAGTTGAACTAGCTCTATAGCCTAGTACGAATAACTTTACACTAGAAGTGAACTAGCACTATAAGCTAGATCAAATAATTTTACACTAGAGTTGAACTAGCTCTATAGCCTAGTAGAAATAATTTTACACTAGAGTTGAACTAGCTCTATAGCCTAGTACAAATAATTTTACACTAGAGTTGAACTAGTTCTATAGCCTAGTACAAATAATTTTACACTATAGTTGAACTAGCTCTATAAGCTAGTTGAAATAATTTTACACTAGAGTTGAGCTAGCTCTATAGCCTAGTACAAATAATTTTACACTATAGTTGAACTAGCTCTATAAGCTAGTTGAAATAATATTACACTAGAGTTGAACTAGCTCTATAGCCTAGTACAAATAATTTTACACCAGAGTTGAACAAGCTCTATAGCCTAGTATAAATAATTTTACACTATAGTTGAACTAGCTCTATAGCCTAGTACAAATAATTTTACACTAGAGTTGAACTAGCTCTATAGCCTAGTACAAATAATTTTACACTAGAGTTGAACTAGCTCTATAGCCTAGTACAAATAATTTTACAATATAGTTCAACTAGCTCTATAAGCTAGTTCAAATAATTTTACACTAGAGTTGGACTAGCTCTACAGCCTAGTACAAATAATTTTACACTAGAGTTGAACTAGCTCTATAGCCTAGTACAAATAATTTTACACTAGAGTTGAACTAGTTCTATAGCCTAGTACAAATAATTTTACACTATAGTTGAACGATCTCTATAAGCTAGTTGAAATAATTTTACACTAGAGTTGAACTGGCTCTATAGCCTAGTACAAATAATTTTACACTATAGTTGAACTAGCTCTATAGCCTAGTACAAATAATTTTACACTAGAGTTGAACTAGCGCTATAGCCTAGTACAAATAATTTTACAATAGAGTTCAACTAGCTCTATAAGCTAGTACAAATAATTTTACACTAGAGTTGAACTAGCTCTATAGCCTAGTACAAATAATTTTACACTAGAGTTGAATTAGCTCTATAGCCTAGTACAAATAATTTTACACTATAGTTGAACTAGCTCTATAAGCTAGTTGAAATAATTTTACACTAGAGTTGAACTAGCTCTATAGCCTAGTACAAATAATTTTACACTAGAGTTGAACTAGCTCTATAGCCTAGTACAAATAATTTTACACAAGAGTTGAACTAGCTCTATAAGCTAGTACAAATAATTTTACACTAGAGTTGAACTAGCTCTATAGCCTAGTACAAATAATTTTACACTAGAGTTGAACTAGCTCTATCAGCTAGTACAAATAATTTTACACTATAGTTGAACTAGATCTATATCCAAGTACAAATAATTTTACGCTAGAGTTGAACTAGCTCTATAGCCTAGTACAAATAATTTTACACTAGAGTTGAACTAGCTCTATAAGCTAGTCCAAATAATTTCACACTAGAGTTTAACTAGCTCTATAGCCTAGTACAAATAATTTTACACTATAGTTGAACTAGCTCTATAAGCTAGTTGAAATAATTTTACACTAGAGTTGAACCAGCTCTATAGCCTAGTACAAATAATTTTACACTAGAGTTGAACTAGCTCTATAAGCTAGTTGAAATAATTTTACACTAGAGTTGAAGTAGCTCTATAGCCTAGTACAAATAATTTTACACTAGAGTTGAACTAGCGCTATAGCCTAGTACAAATAATTTTACAATAGAGTTCAACTAGCTCTATAAACTAGTACAAATAATTTTACACTAGAGTTGAACTAGCTCTATAGCCTAGTACAAATAATTTTACACTAGAGTTGAATTAGCTGTATAGCCTAGTAGAAATAATTTTACACTATAGTTGAACTAGCTCTATAAGCTAGTTGAAATAATTTTACACTAGAGTTGAACTAGCTCTATAGCCTAGTACAAATAATTTTACACTAGAGTTGAACTAGCTCTATAGCCTAGTACAAATAATTTTACACTATAGTTGAACTAGCTCTATAAGCTAGCTGAAATAATTTTACACTAGAGTTGAACTAGCTCTATATCCTAGTACAAATAATTTTACACTAGAGTTGAACTAGCTCTATAGCCTAGTACAAATAATTTTACAATATAGTTCAACTAGCTCTATAAGCTAGTTCAAATAATTTTACACTAGAGTTGGACTAGCTCTACAGCCTAGTACAAATAATTTTACACTAGAGTTGAACTAGCTCTATAGCCTAGTACGAATAACTTTACACTAGAAGTGCACTAGCACTATAAGCTAGATCAAATAATTTTACACTAGAGTTGAACTAGCTCTATAGCCTAGTAGAAATAATTTTACACTAGAGTTGAACTAGCTCTATAGCCTAGTACAAATAATTTTACACTAGAGTTGAACTAGTTCTATAGCCTAGTATAAATAATTTTACACTATAGTTGAACTAGCTCTATAAGCTAGTTGAAATAATTTTACACTAGAGTTGAGCTAGCTCTATAGCCTAGTACAAATAATTTTAAACAATAGTTGAACTAGCTCTATAAGCTAGTTGAAATAATATTACACTAGAGTTGAACTAGCTCTATAGCCTAGTACAAATAATTTTACACTAGAGTTGAACAAGCTCTATAGCCTAGTACAAATAATTTTACACTATAGTTGAACTAGCTCTATAGCCTAGTACAAATAATTTTACACTAGAGTTGAAATAGCTCTATAGCCTAGTACAAATAATTTTACACTAGAGTTGAACTAGCTCTATAGCCTAGTACAAATAATTTTACAATATAGTTCAACTAGCTCTATAAGCTAGTTCAAATAATTTTACACTAGAGTTGGACTAGCTCTACAGCCTAGTACAAATAATTTTACACTAGAGTTGAACTAGCTCTATAGCCTAGTACAAATAATTTTACACTAGAGTTGAACTAGTTCTATAGCCTAGTACAAATAATTTTACACTATAGTTGAACGATCTCTATAAGCTAGTTGAAATAATTTTACACTAGAGTTGAACTAGCTCTATAGCCTATTACAAATAATTTTACACTATAGTTGGACTAGCTCTACAGCCTAGTACAAATAATTTTACACTAGAGTTGAACTAGCTCTATAGCCTAGTACGAATAACTTTACACTAGAAGTGCACTAGCACTATAAGCTAGATCAAATAATTTTACACTAGAGTTGAACTAGCTCTATAGCCTAGTAGAAATAATTTTACACTAGAGTTGAACTAGCTCTATAGCCTAGTACAAATAATTTTACACTAGAGTTGAACTAGTTCTATAGCCTAGTATAAATAATTTTACACTATAGTTGAACTAGCTCTATAAGCTAGTTGAAATAATTTTACACTAGAGTTGAGCTAGCTCTATAGCCTAGTACAAATAATTTTAAACAATAGTTGAACTAGCTCTATAAGCTAGTTGAAATAATATTACACTAGAGTTGAACTAGCTCTATAGCCTAGTACAAATAATTTTACACTAGAGTTGAACAAGCTCTATAGCCTAGTACAAATAATTTTACACTATAGTTGAACTAGCTCTATAGCCTAGTACAAATAATTTTACACTAGAGTTGAAATAGCTCTATAGCCTAGTACAAATAATTTTACACTAGAGTTGAACTAGCTCTATAGCCTAGTACAAATAATTTTACAATATAGTTCAACTAGCTCTATAAGCTAGTTCAAATAATTTTACACTAGAGTTGGACTAGCTCTACAGCCTAGTACAAATAATTTTACACTAGAGTTGAACTAGCTCTATAGCCTAGTACAAATAATTTTACACTAGAGTTGAACTAGTTCTATAGCCTAGTACAAATAATTTTACACTATAGTTGAACGATCTCTATAAGCTAGTTGAAATAATTTTACACTAGAGTTGAACTAGCTCTATAGCCTATTACAAATAATTTTACACTATAGTTGAACTAGCTCTATAGCCTAGTACAAATAATTTTACACTAGAGTTGAACTAGCGCTATAGCCTAGTACAAATAATTTTACAATAGAGTTCAACTAGCTCTATAAGCTAGTACAAATAATTTTACACTAGAGTTGAACTAGCTCTATAGCCTAGTACAAATAATTTTACACTAGAGTTGAATTAGCTCTATAGCCAAGTACAAATAATTTTACACTATAGTTGAACTAGCTCTACAAGCTAGTTGAAATAATTTTACACTAGAGTTGAACTAGCTCTATAGCCTAGTACAAATAATTTTACACTAGAGTTGAACTAGCTCTATAGCCTAGTACAAATAATTTTACACTAGAGTTGAACTAGCTCTATAAGCTAGTACAAATAATTTTACACTAGAGTTGAACTAGCTCTATAGCCTAGTACAAATAATTTTACACTATAGTTGAACTAGCTCTATAAGCTAGCTGAAATAATTTTACACTAGAGTTGAACTAGCTCTATATCCTAGTACAAATAATTTTACACTAGAGTTGAACTAGCTCTATAGCCTAGTACAAATAATTTTACAATATAGTTCAACTAGCTCTATAAGCTAGTTCAAATAATTTTACACTAGAGTTGGACTAGCTCTACAGCCTAGTACAAATAATTTTACACTAGAGTTGAACTAGCTCTATAGCCTAGTACGAATAACTTTACACTAGAAGTGAACTAGCACTATAAGCTAGATCAAATAATTTTACACTAGAGTTGAACTAGCTCTATAGCCTAGTAGAAATAATTTTACACTAGAGTTGAACTAGCTCTATAGCCTAGTACAAATAATTTTACACTAGAGTTGAACTAGTTCTATAGCCTAGTACAAATAATTTTACACTATAGTTGAACTAGCTCTATAAGCTAGTTGAAATAATTTTACACTAGAGTTGAGCTAGCTCTATAGCCTAGTACAAATAATTTTACACTATAGTTGAACTAGCTCTATAAGCTAGTTGAAATAATATTACACTAGAGTTGAACTAGCTCTATAGCCTAGTACAAATAATTTTACACCAGAGTTGAACAAGCTCTATAGCCTAGTATAAATAATTTTACACTATAGTTGAACTAGCTCTATAGCCTAATACAAATAATTTTACACTAGAGTTGAACTAGCTCTATAGCCTAGTACAAATAATTTTACACTAGAGTTGAACTAGCTCTATAGCCTAGTACAAATAATTTTACAATATAGTTCAACTAGCTCTATAAGCTAGTTAAAATAATTTTACACTAGAGTTGGACTAGCTCTACAGCCTAGTACAAATAATTTTACACTAGAGTTGAACTAGCTCTATAGCCTAGTACAAATAATTTTACACTAGAGTTGAACTAGTTCTATAGCCTAGTACAAATAATTTTACACTATAGTTGAACGATCTCTATAAGCTAGTTGAAATAATTTTACACTAGAGTTGAACTGGCTCTATAGCCTAGTACAAATAATTTTACACTATAGTTGAACTAGCTCTATAGCCTAGTACAAATAATTTTACACTAGAGTTGAACTAGCGCTATAGCCTAGTACAAATAATTTTACAATAGAGTTCAACTAGCTCTATAAGCTAGTACAAATAATTTTACACTAGAGTTGAACTAGCTCTATAGCCTAGTACAAATAATTTTACACTAGAGTTGAATTAGCTCTATAGCCTAGTACAAATAATTTTACACTATAGTTGAACTAGCTCTATAAGCTAGTTGAAATAATTTTACACTAGAGTTGAACTAGCTCTATAGCCTAGTACAAATAATTTTACACTAGAGTTGAACTAGCTCTATAGCCTAGTACAAATAATTTTACACTATAGTTGAACTAGCTCTATAAGCTAGTACAAATAATTTTACACTAGAGTTGAACTAGCTCTATAGCCTAGTACAAATAATTTTACACTAGAGTTGAACTAGCTCTATCAGCTAGTACAAATAATTTTACACTATAGTTGAACTAGATCTATAGCCAAGTACAAATAATTTTACGCTAGAGTTGAACTAGCTCTATAGCCTAGTACAAATAATTTTACACTAGAGTTGAACTAGCTCTATAAGCTAGTCCAAATAATTTCACACTAGAGTTTAACTAGCTCTATAGCCTAGTACAAATAATTTTACACTATAGTTGAACTAGCTCTATAAGCTAGTTGAAATAATTTTACACTAGAGTTGAACCAGCTCTATAGCCTAGTACAAATAATTTTACACTAGAGTTGAACTAGCTCTATAAGCTAGTTGAAATAATTTTACACTAGAGTTGAAGTAGCTCTATAGCCTAGTACAAATAATTTTACACTAGAGTTGAACTAGCGCTATAACCTAGTACAAATAATTTTACAATAGAGTTCAACTAGCTCTATAAACTAGTACAAATAATTTTACACTAGAGTTGAACTAGCTCTATAGCCTAGTACAAATAATTTTACACTAGAGTTGAATTAGCTCTATAGCCTAGTAGAAATAATTTTACACTATAGTTGAACTAGCTCTATAAGCTAGTTGAAATAATTTTACACTAGAGTTGAACTAGCTCTATAGCCTAGTACAAATAATTTTACACTAGAGTTGAACTAGCTCTATAGCCTAGTACAAATAATTTTACACTATAGTTGAACTAGCTCTATAAGCTAGCTGAAATAATTTTACACTAGAGTTGAACTAGCTCTATATCCTAGTACAAATAATTTTACACTAGAGTTGAACTAGCTCTATAGCCTAGTACAAATAATTTTACAATATAGTTCAACTAGCTCTATAAGCTAGTTCAAATAATTTTACACTAGAGTTGGACTAGCTCTACAGCCTAGTACAAATAATTTTACACTAGAGTTGAACTAGCTCTATAGCCTAGTACGAATAACTTTACACTAGAAGTGAACTAGCACTATAAGCTAGATCAAATAATTTTACACTAGAGTTGAACTAGCTCTATAGCCTAGTAGAAATAATTTTACACTAGAGTTGAACTAGCTCTATAGCCTAGTACAAATAATTTTACACTAGAGTTGAACTAGTTCTATAGCCTAGTACAAATAATTTTACACTATAGTTGAACTAGCTCAATAAGCTAGTTGAAATAATTTTACACTAGAGTTGAGCTAGCTCTATAGCCTAGTACAAATAATTTTAAACAATAGTTGAACTAGCTCTATAAGCTAGTTGAAATAATATTACACTAGAGTTGAACTAGCTCTATAGCCTAGTACAAATAATTTTACACTAGAGTTGAACAAGCTCTATAGCCTAGTACAAATAATTTTACACTATAGTTGAACTAGCTCTATAGCCTAGTACAAATAATTTTACACTAGAGTTGAAATAGCTCTATAGCCTAGTACAAATAATTTTACACTAGAGTTGAACTAGCTCTATAGCCTAGTACAAATAATTTTACAATATAGTTCAACTAGCTCTATAAGCTAGTTCAAATAATTTTACACTAGAGTTGGACTAGCTCTACAGCCTAGTACAAATAATTTTACACTAGAGTTGAACTAGCTCTATAGCCTAGTACAAATAATTTTACACTAGAGTTGAACTAGTTCTATAGCCTAGTACAAATAATTTTACACTATAGTTGAACGATCTCTATAAGCTAGTTGAAATAATTTTACACTAGAGTTGAACTAGCTCTATAGCCTATTACAAATAATTTTACACTATAGTTGAACTAGCTCTATAGCCTAGTACAAATAATTTTACACTAGAGTTGAACTAGCGCTATAGCCTAGTACAAATAATTTTACAATAGAGTTCAACTAGCTCTATAAGCTAGTACAAATAATTTTACACTAGAGTTGAACTAGCTCTATAGCCTAGTACAAATAATTTTACACTAGAGTTGAATTAGCTCTATAGCCAAGTACAAATAA
This sequence comes from Triticum monococcum, assembly GCA_034509565.1. Classification (NCBI taxonomy): domain Eukaryota; kingdom Viridiplantae; phylum Streptophyta; class Magnoliopsida; order Poales; family Poaceae; genus Triticum; species Triticum monococcum. The sequence continues at coordinate 751,248,869 of CM067847.1, forward strand.
TTTTACACTATAGTTGAACTAGCTCTACAAGCTAGTTGAAATAATTTTACACTAGAGTTGAACTAGCTCTATAGCCTAGTACAAATAATTTTACACTAGAGTTGAACTAGCTCTATAGCCTAGTACAAATAATTTTACACTAGAGTTGAACTAGCTCTATAAGCTAGTACAAATAATTTTACACTAGAGTTGAACTAGCTCTATAGCCTAGTACAAATAATTTTACACTAGAGTTGAACTAGCTCTATCAGCTAGTACAAATAATTTTACACTATAGTTGAACTAGATCTATAGCCAAGTACAAATAATTTTACGCTAGAGTTGTACTAGCTCTATAGCCTAGTACAAATAATTTTACACTAGAGTTGAACTAGCTCTATAAGCTAGTCCAAATAATTTCACACTAGAGTTTAACTAGCTCTATAGCCTAGTACAAATAATTTTACACTATAGTTGAACTAGCTCTATAAGCTAGTTGAAATAATTTTACACTAGAGTTGAACTAGCTCTATAAGCTAGTACAAATAATTTTACACTAGAGTTGAACTAGCTCTATCAGCTAGTACAAATAATTTTACACTATAGTTGAACTAGCTCTATAGCCTAGTACAAATAATTTTACACTAGAGTTGAACTAGTTCTATAGCCTAGTACAAATAATTTTACACTAGAGTTGAACTAGCTCTATAGCCTAGTACAAATAATTTTACACTAGAGTTGGACTAGCTCTATCAGCTAGTACAAATAATTTTACACTATAGTTGAACTAGCTCTATAGCCTAGTACAAATAATTTTACACTAGAGTTGAACTAGCTCTATAGCCTAGTACAAATAATTTTACAATATAGTTGAACTAGCTCTATAAGCTGGTTCAAATAATTTTACATTAGAGTTGGACTAGCTCTACAGCCTAGTACAAATAATTTTACACTAGAGTTGAACTAGCTCTATAGCCTAGTACAAATAATTTTACACTATAGTTGAACTAGCTCTATAAGCTAGTTGAAATAATTTTACACTAGATTTGAACTAGCTCTATAGCCTAGTAGAAATAATTTTACACTAGAGTTGAACTAGCTCTATGACTAGTACAAATAATTTTACACTATAGTTGAACTAGCTCTATAAGCTAGTTGAAATAATTTTACACTAGAGTTGAACTAGCTCTATAGCCTAGTACAAATAATTTTACACTAGAGTTGAACTAGCTCTATAAGCTAGTACAAATAATTTTACACTAGAGTTGAACTAGCTCAATCAGCTAGTACAAATAATTTTACACTATAGTTGAACTAGCTCTATAGCCTAGTACAAATAATTTTACACTATAGTTGAACTAGCTCTATAGCCTAGTACAAATAATTTTACACTAGAGTTGAACTAGTTCTATAGCCTAGTACAAATAATTTTACAATATAGTTGAACTAGCTCTATAAGCTAGTTCAAATAATTTTACACTAGAGTTGGACTAGCTCTACAGCCTAGTACAAATAATTTTACACTAGAGTTGAACTAGCTCTATAGCCTAGTACAAATAATTTTACACTAGAGTTGAACTAGCTCTATAAGCTAGTACAAATAATTTTACACTAGAGTTGACCTAGCTCTATCAGCTAGTACAAATAATTTTACACTATAGTTGAACTAGCTCTATAAGCTAGTACAAATAATTTTACACTAGAGTTGAACTAGCTCTATAGCCTAGTACAAATAATTTTACACTAGAGTTGAACTAGCTCTATAAGCTAGTTCAAATAATTTTACACTAGAGTTGGACTAGCTCTACAGCCTAGTACAAATAATTTTACACTAGAGTTGAACTAGCTCTATAGCCTAGTACAAATAATTTTACACTAGAGTTGAACTAGCTCTATAAGCTAGTACAAATAATTTTACACTAGAGTTGACCTAGCTCTATCAGCTAGTACAAATAATTTTACACTAGAGTTGAACTAGCTCTATCAGCTAGTACAAATAATTTTACACTATAGTTGAACTAGCTCTATAAGCTAGTTGAAATAATTTTACACTAGATTTGAACTAGCTCTATAGCCTAGTAGAAATAATTTTACACTAGAGTTGAACTAGCTCTATAGCCTAGTATAAATAATTTTACACTATAGTTGAACTAGCTCTATAAGCTAGTTGAAATAATTTTACACTAGAGTTGAACTAGCTCTATAGCCTAGTACAAATAATTTTACACTAGAGTTGAACTAGCTCTATAAGCTAGTACAAATAATTTTACACTAGAGTTGAACTAGCTCAATCAGCTAGTACAAATAATTTTACACTATAGTTGAACTAGCTCTATAGCCTAGTACAAATAATTTTACACTATAGTTGAACTAGCTCTATAGCCTAGTACAAATAATTTTACACTAGAGTTGAACTAGCTCTATAGCCTAGTACAAATAATTTTACAATATAGTTCAACTAGCTCTATAAGCTAGTTCAAATAATTTTACACTAGAGTTGGACTAGCTCTACAGCCTAGTACAAATAATTTTACACTAGAGTTGAACTAGCTCTATAGCCTAGTACAAATAATTTTACACTAGAGTTGAACTAGTTCTATAGCCTAGTACAAATAATTTTACACTATAGTTGAACGATCTCTATAAGCTAGTTGAAATAATTTTACACTAGAGTTGAACTAGCTCTATAGCCTATTACAAATAATTTTACACTATAGTTGAACTAGCTCTATAGCCTAGTACAAATAATTTTACACTAGAGTTGAACTAGCGCTATAGCCTAGTACAAATAATTTTACAATAGAGTTCAACTAGCTCTATAAGCTAGTACAAATAATTTTACACTAGAGTTGAACTAGCTCTATAGCCTAGTACAAATAATTTTACACTAGAGTTGAATTAGCTCTATAGCCAAGTACAAATAATTTTACACTATAGTTGAACTAGCTCTACAAGCTAGTTGAAATAATTTTACACTAGAGTTGAACTAGCTCTATAGCCTAGTACAAATAATTTTACACTAGAGTTGAACTAGCTCTATAGCCTAGTACAAATAATTTTACACTAGAGTTGAACTAGCTCTATAAGCTAGTACAAATAATTTTACACTAGAGTTGAACTAGCTCTATAGCCTAGTACAAATAATTTTACACTATAGTTGAACTAGCTCTATAAGCTAGCTGAAATAATTTTACACTAGAGTTGAACTAGCTCTATATCCTAGTACAAATAATTTTACACTAGAGTTGAACTAGCTCTATAGCCTAGTACAAATAATTTTACACTAGAGTTGAACTAGCTCTATAGCCTAGTACAAATAATTTTACACTATAGTTGAACTAGCTCTATAAGCTAGCTGAAATAATTTTACACTAGAGTTGAACTAGCTCTATATCCTAGTACAAATAATTTTACACTAGAGTTGAACTAGCTCTATAGCCTAGTACAAATAATTTTACAATATAGTTCAACTAGCTCTATAAGCTAGTTCAAATAATTTTACACTAGAGTTGAATTAGCTCTATAGCCTAGTAGAAATAATTTTACACTATAGTTGAACTAGCTCTATAAGCTAGTTGAAATAATTTTACACTAGAGTTGAACTAGCTCTATAGCCTAGTACAAATAATTTTACACTAGAGTTGAACTAGCTCTATAGCCTAGTACAAATAATTTTACACTATAGTTGAACTAGCTCTATAAGCTAGCTGAAATAATTTTACACTAGAGTTGAACTAGCTCTATATCCTAGTACAAATAATTTTACACTAGAGTTGAACTAGCTCTATAGCCTAGTACAAATAATTTTACAATATAGTTCAACTAGCTCTATAAGCTAGTTCAAATAATTTTACACTAGAGTTGGACTAGCTCTACAGCCTAGTACAAATAATTTTACACTAGAGTTGAACTAGCTCTATAGCCTAGTACGAATAACTTTACACTAGAAGTGAACTAGCACTATAAGCTAGATCAAATAATTTTACACTAGAGTTGAACTAGCTCTATAGCCTAGTAGAAATAATTTTACACTAGAGTTGAACTAGCTCTATAGCCTAGTACAAATAATTTTACACTAGAGTTGAACTAGTTCTATAGCCTAGTACAAATAATTTTACACTATAGTTGAACTAGCTCTATAAGCTAGTTGAAATAATTTTACACTAGAGTTGAGCTAGCTCTATAGCCTAGTACAAATAATTTTACACTATAGTTGAACTAGCTCTATAAGCTAGTTGAAATAATATTACACTAGAGTTGAACTAGCTCTATAGCCTAGTACAAATAATTTTACTCCAGAGTTGAACAAGCTCTATAGCCTAGTATAACTAATTTTACACTATAGTTGAACTAGCTCTATAGCCTAATACAAATAATTTTACACTAGAGTTGAACTAGCTCTATAGCCTAGTACAAATAATTTTACACTAGAGTTGAACTAGCTCTATAGCCTAGTACAAATAATTTTACAATATAGTTCAACTAGCTCTATAAGCTAGTTAAAATAATTTTACACTAGAGTTGGACTAGCTCTACAGCCTAGTACAAATAATTTTACACTAGAGTTGAACTAGCTCTATAGCCTAGTACAAATAATTTTACACTAGAGTTGAACTAGTTCTATAGCCTAGTACAAATAATTTTACACTATAGTTGAACGATCTCTATAAGCTAGTTGAAATAATTTTACACTAGAGTTGAACTGGCTCTATAGCCTAGTACAAATAATTTTACACTATAGTTGAACTAGCTCTATAGCCTAGTACAAATAATTTTACACTAGAGTTGAACTAGCGCTATAGCCTAGTACAAATAATTTTACAATAGAGTTCAACTAGCTCTATAAGCTAGTACAAATAATTTTACACTAGAGTTGAACTAGCTCTATAGCCTAGTACAAATAATTTTACACTAGAGTTGAATTAGCTCTATAGCCTAGTACAAATAATTTTACACTATAGTTGAACTAGCTCTATAAGCTAGTTGAAATAATTTTACACTAGAGTTGAACTAGCTCTATAGCCTAGTACAAATAATTTTACACTAGAGTTGAACTAGCTCTATAGCCTAGTACAAATAATTTTACACAAGAGTTGAACTAGCTCTATAAGCTAGTACAAATAATTTTACACTAGAGTTGAACTAGCTCTATAGCCTAGTACAAATAATTTTACACTAGAGTTGAACTAGCTCTATCAGCTAGTACAAATAATTTTACACTATAGTTGAACTAGATCTATAGCCAAGTACAAATAATTTTACGCTAGAGTTGAACTAGCTCTATAGCCTAGTACAAATAATTTTACACTAGAGTTGAACTAGCTCTATAAGCTAGTCCAAATAATTTCACACTAGAGTTTAACTAGCTCTATAGCCTAGTACAAATAATTTTACACTATAGTTGAACTAGCTCTATAAGCTAGTTGAAATAATTTTACACTAGAGTTGAACCAGCTCTATAGCCTAGTACAAATAATTTTACACTAGAGTTGAACTAGCTCTATAAGCTAGTTGAAATAATTTTACACTAGAGTTGAAGTAGCTCTATAGCCTAGTACAAATAATTTTACACTAGAGTTGAACTAGCGCTATAACCTAGTACAAATAATTTTACAATAGAGTTCAACTAGCTCTATAAACTAGTACAAATAATTTTACACTAGAGTTGAACTAGCTCTATAGCCTAGTACAAATAATTTTACACTAGAGTTGAATTAGCTCTATAGCCTAGTAGAAATAATTTTACACTATAGTTGAACTAGCTCTATAAGCTAGTTGAAATAATTTTACACTAGAGTTGAACTAGCTCTATAGCCTAGTACAAATAATTTTACACTAGAGTTGAACTAGCTCTATAGCCTAGTACAAATAATTTTACACTATAGTTGAACTAGCTCTATAAGCTAGCTGAAATAATTTTACACTAGAGTTGAACTAGCTCTATATCCTAGTACAAATAATTTTACACTAGAGTTGAACTAGCTCTATAGCCTAGTACAAATAATTTTACAATATAGTTCAACTAGCTCTATAAGCTAGTTCAAATAATTTTACACTAGAGTTGGACTAGCTCTACAGCCTAGTACAAATAATTTTACACTAGAGTTGAACTAGCTCTATAGCCTAGTACGAATAACTTTACACTAGAAGTGAACTAGCACTATAAGCTAGATCAAATAATTTTACACTAGAGTTGAACTAGCTCTATAGCCTAGTAGAAATAATTTTACACTAGAGTTGAACTAGCTCTATAGCCTAGTACAAATAATTTTACACTAGAGTTGAACTAGTTCTATAGCCTAGTACAAATAATTTTACACTATAGTTGAACTAGCTCAATAAGCTAGTTGAAATAATTTTACACTAGAGTTGAGCTAGCTCTATAGCCTAGTACAAATAATTTTAAACAATAGTTGAACTAGCTCTATAAGCTAGTTGAAATAATATTACACTAGAGTTGAACTAGCTCTATAGCCTAGTACAAATAATTTTACACTAGAGTTGAACAAGCTCTATAGCCTAGTACAAATAATTTTACACTATAGTTGAACTAGCTCTATAGCCTAGTACAAATAATTTTACACTAGAGTTGAAATAGCTCTATAGCCTAGTACAAATAATTTTACACTAGAGTTGAACTAGCTCTATAGCCTAGTACAAATAATTTTACAATATAGTTCAACTAGCTCTATAAGCTAGTTCAAATAATTTTACACTAGAGTTGGACTAGCTCTACAGCCTAGTACAAATAATTTTACACTAGAGTTGAACTAGCTCTATAGCCTAGTACAAATAATTTTACACTAGAGTTGAACTAGTTCTATAGCCTAGTACAAATAATTTTACACTATAGTTGAACGATCTCTATAAGCTAGTTGAAATAATTTTACACTAGAGTTGAACTAGCTCTATAGCCTATTACAAATAATTTTACACTATAGTTGAACTAGCTCTATAGCCTAGTACAAATAATTTTACACTAGAGTTGAACTAGCGCTATAGCCTAGTACAAATAATTTTACAATAGAGTTCAACTAGCTCTATAAGCTAGTACAAATAATTTTACACTAGAGTTGAACTAGCTCTATAGCCTAGTACAAATAATTTTACACTAGAGTTGAATTAGCTCTATAGCCAAGTACAAATAATTTTACACTATAGTTGAACTAGCTCTACAAGCTAGTTGAAATAATTTTACACTAGAGTTGAACTAGCTCTATAGCCTAGTACAAATAATTTTACACTAGAGTTGAACTAGCTCTATAGCCTAGTACAAATAATTTTACACTAGAGTTGAACTAGCTCTATAAGCTAGTACAAATAATTTTACACTAGAGTTGAACTAGCTCTATAGCCTAGTACAAATAATTTTACACTAGAGTTGAACTAGCTCTATCAGCTAGTACAAATAATTTTACACTATAGTTGAACTAGATCTATAGCCAAGTACAAATAATTTTACGCTAGAGTTGTACTAGCTCTATAGCCTAGTACAAATAATTTTACACTAGAGTTGAACTAGCTCTATAAGCTAGTCCAAATAATTTCACACTAGAGTTCAACTAGCTCTATAGCCTAGTACAAATAATTTTACACTATAGTTGAACTAGCTCTATAAGCTAGTTGAAATAATTTTACACTAGAGTTGAACTAGCTCTATAAGCTAGTACAAATAATTTTACATTAGAGTTGAACTAGCTCTATCAGCTAGTACAAATAATTTTACACTATAGTTGAACTAGCTCTATAGCCTAGTACAAATAATTTTACACTAGAGTTGAACTAGTTCTATAGCCTAGTACAAATAATTTTACACTAGAGTTGAACTAGCTCTATAGCCTAGTACAAATAATTTTACACTAGAGTTGGACTAGCTCTATCAGCTAGTACAAATAATTTTACACTATAGTTGAACTAGCTCTATAGCCTAGTACAAATAATTTTACACTAGAGTTGAACTAGCTCTATAGCCTAGTACAAATAATTTTACAATATAGTTGAACTAGCTCTATAAGCTGGTTCAAATAATTTTACATTAGAGTTGGACTAGCTCTACAGCCTAGTACAAATAATTTTACACTAGAGTTGAACTAGCTCTATAGCCTAGTACAAATAATTTTACACTATAGTTGAACTAGCTCTATAAGCTAGTTGAAATAATTTTACACTAGATTTGAACTAGCTCTATAGCCTAGTAGAAATAATTTTACACTAGAGTTGAACTAGCTCTATAGCCTAGTACAAATAATTTTACACTATAGTTGAACCAGCTCTATAAGCTAGTTGAAATAATTTTACACTAGAGTTGAACTAGCTCTATAGCCTAGTACAAATAATTTTACACTAGAGTTGAACTAGCTCTATAAGCTAGTACAAATAATTTTACACTAGAGTTGAACTAGCTCAATCAGCTAGTACAAATAATTTTACACTATAGTTGAACTAGCTCTATAGCCTAGTACAAATAATTTTACACTATAGTTGAACTAGCTCTATAGCCTAGTACAAATAATTTTACACTAGAGTTGAACTAGTTCTATAGCCTAGTACAAATAATTTTACAATATAGTTGAACTAGCTCTATAAGCTAGTTCAAATAATTTTACACTAGAGTTGGACTAGCTCTACAGCCTAGTACAAATAATTTTACACTAGAGTTGAACTAGCTCTATAGCCTAGTACAAATAATTTTACACTAGAGTTGAACTAGCTCTATAAGCTAGTACAAATAATTTTACACTAGAGTTGACCTAGCTCTATCAGCTAGTACAAATAATTTTACACTATAGTTGAACTAGCTCTATAGCCTAGTACAAATAATTTTACACTAGAGTTGAACTAGTTCTATAGCCTAGTACAAATAATTTTACAATATAGTTGAACTAGCTCTATAAGCTAGTTCAAATAATTTTACACTAGAGTTGGACTAGCTCTACAGCCTAGTACAAATAATTTTACACTAGAGTTGAACTAGCTCTATAGCCTAGTACAAATAACTTTACACTAGAGTTGATCTAGCACTATAAGCTAGATCAAATAATTTTACACTAGAGTTGAACTAGCTCTATAGCCTAGTAGAAATAATTTTACACTAGAGTTGAACTAGCTCTATAGCCTAGTACAAATAACTTTACACTAGAGTTTAGCTAGCTCTATAAGCTAGTCCAAATAATTTCACACTAGAGTTTAACTAGCTCTATAGCCTAGTACAAATAATTTTACACTATAGTTGAACTAGCTCTATAAGCTAGTTGAAATAATTTTACACTAGAGTTGAACCAGCTCTATAGCCTAGTACAAATAATTTTACACTATAGTTGAACTAGCTCTATAAGCTAGTTGAAATAATTTTAAAGTAGAGTTGAACTAGCTCTATAGCCTAGTACAAATAATTTTACACTAGAGTTGAACTAGCGCTATAGCCTAGTGCAAATAATTTTACAATAGAGTTCAACTAGCTCTATAAGCTAGTACAAATAATTTTACACTAGAGTTGAACTAGCTCTATAGCCTAGTACAAATAATTTTACACTAGAGTTGAACTAGCTCTATAAGCTAGTCCAAATAATTTCACACTAGAGTTTAACTAGCTCTATAGCCTAGTACAAATAATTTTACACTATAGTTGAACTAGCTCTATAAGCTAGTTGAAATAATTCTACACTAGAGTTGAACCAGCTCTATAGCCTAGTACAAATAATTTTACACTATAGTTGAACTAGCTCTATAAGCTAGTTGAAATAATTTTACAATAGAGTTGAACTAGCTCTATAGCCTAGTACAAATAATTTTACACTAGAGTTGAACTAGCTCTATAGCCTAGTACAAATAATTTTACACTAGAGTTGAACTAGCTCTATAGCCTAGTACAAATAATTTTACACTAGAGTTGGACTAGCTCTATCAGCTAGTACAAATAATTTTACACTATAGTTGAACTAGCTCTATAGCGTAGTACAAATAATTTTACACTAGAGTTGAACTAGCTCTATAGCCTAGTACAAATAATTTTACAATATAGTTGAACTAGCTCTATAAGCTAGTTCAAATAATTTTACACTAGAGTTGGACTAGCTCTACAGCCTAGTACAAATAATTTTACACTAGAGTTGAACTAGCTTTATAGCCTAGTACAAATAATTTTACACTATAGTTGAACTAGCTCTATAAGCTAGTTGAAATAATTTTACACTAGAGTTGAACTAGCTCTATAGCCTAGTAGAAATAATTTTACACTAGAGTTGAACTAGCTCTATAGCCTAGTACAAATAATTTTACACTATAGTTGAACTAGCTCTATAAGCTAGTTGAAATAATTTTACACTAGAGTTGAACTAGCTCTATAGCCTAGTACAAATAATTTTACACTAGAGTTGAACTAGCTCTATAAGCTAGTACAAATAATTTTACACTAGAGTTGAACTAGCTCTATCAGCTAGTACAAATAATTTTACACTATAGTTGAACTAGCTCTATAGCCTAGTACAAATAATTTTACACTAGAGTTGAACGAGTTCTATAGCCTAGTACAAATAATTTTACAATATAGTTGAACTAGCTCTATAAGCTAGTTCAAATAATTTTACACTAGAGTTGGACTAGCTCTACAGCCTAGTACAAATAATTTTACACTAGAGTTGAACTAGCTCTATAGCCTAGTACAAATAATTTTACACTAGAGTTGAACTAGCTCTATAAGCTAGTACAAATAATTTTACACTAGAGTTGAACTAGCTCTATCAGCTAGTACAAATAATTTTACACTATAGTTGAACTAGCTCTATAGCCTAGTACAAATAATTTTACACTAGAGTTGAACTAGTTCTATAGCCTAGTACAAATAATTTTACACTAGAGTTGAACTAGCTCTATAGCCTAGTACAAATAATTTTACACTAGAGTTGGACTAGCTCTATCAGCTAGTACAAATAATTTTACACTATAGTTGAACTAGCTCTATAGCCTAGTACAAATAATTTTACACTAGAGTTGAACTAGCTCTATAGCCTAGTACAAATAATTTTACAATATAGTTGAACTAGCTCTATAAGCTGGTTCAAATAATTTTACACTAGAGTTGGACTAGCTCTACAGCCTAGTACAAATAATTTTACACTAGAGTTGAACTAGCTCTATAGCCTAGTACAAATAATTTTACACTATAGTTGAACTAGCTCTATAAGCTAGTTGAAATAATTTTACACTAGATTTGAACTAGCTCTATAGCCTAGTAGAAATAATTTTACACTAGAGTTGAACTAGCTCTATAGCCTAGTACAAATAATTTTACACTATAGTTGAACTATCTCTATAAGCTAGTTGAAATAATTTTACACTAGAGTTGAACTAGCTCTATAGCCTAGTACAAATAATTTTACACTAGAGTTGAACTAGCTCTATAAGCTAGTACAAATAATTTTACACTAGAATTGAACTAGCTCAATCAGCTAGTACAAATAATTTTACACTATAGTTGAACTAGCTCTATAGCCTAGTACAAATAATTTTACACTAGAGTTGAACTAGTTCTATAGCCTAGTACAAATAATTTTACAATATAGTTGAACTAGCTCTATAAGCTAGTTCAAATAATTTTACACTAGAGTTGAACTAGCTCTATAGCCTAGTACAAATAATTTTACACTAGAGTTGAACTAGCTCTATAAGCTAGTACAAATAATTTTACACTAGAGTTGACCTAGCTCTATCAGCTAGTACAAATAATTTTACACTATAGTTGAACTAGCTCTATAGCCTAGTACAAATAATTTTACACTAGAGTTGAACTAGTTCTATAGCCTAGTACAAATAATTTTACAATATAGTTGAACTAGCTCTATAAGCTAGTTCAAATAATTTTACACTAGAGTTGGACTAGCTCTACAGCCTAGTACAAATAATTTTACACTAGAGTTGAACTAGCTCTATAGCCTAGTACAAATAATTTTACAATATAGTTGAACTAGCTCTATAAGCTAGTTCAAATAATTTTACACTAGAGTTGGACTAGCTCTACAGCCTAGTACAAATAATTTTACACTAGAGTTGAACTAGCTTTATAGCCTAGTACAAATAATTTTACACTATAGTTGAACTAGCTCTATAAGCTAGTTGAAATAATTTTACACTAGAGTTGAACTAGCTCTATAGCCTAGTAGAAATAATTTTACACTAGAGTTGAACTAGCTCTATAGCCTAGTACAAATAATTTTACACTATAGTTGAACTAGCTCTATAAGCTAGTTGAAATAATTTTACACTAGAGTTGAACTAGCTCTATAGCCTAGTACAAATAATTTTACACTAGAGTTGAACTAGCTCTATAAGCTAGTACAAATAATTTTACACTAGAGTTGAACTAGCTCTATCAGCTAGTACAAATAATTTTACACTATAGTTGAACTAGCTCTATAGCCTAGTACAAATAATTTTACACTAGAGTTGAACTAGTTCTATAGCCTAGTACAAATAATTTTACAATATAGTTGAACTAGCTCTATAAGCTAGTTCAAATAATTTTACACTAGAGTTGGACTAGCTCTACAGCCTAGTACAAATAATTTTACACTAGAGTTGAACTAGCTCTATAGCCTAGTACAAATAATTTTACACTAGAGTTGAACTAGCTCTATAAGCTAGTACAAATAATTTTACACTAGAGTTGAACTAGCTCTATCAGCTAGTACAAATAATTTTACACTATAGTTGAACTAGCTCTATAGCCTAGTACAAATAATTTTACACTAGAGTTGAACTAGTTCTATAGCCTAGTACAAATAATTTTACACTAGAGTTGAACTAGCTCTATAGCCTAGTACAAATAATTTTACACTAGAGTTGGACTAGCTCTATCAGCTAGTACAAATAATTTTACACTATAGTTGAACTAGCTCTATAGCCTAGTACAAATAATTTTACACTAGAGTTGAACTAGCTCTATAGCCTAGTACAAATAATTTTACAATATAGTTGAACTAGCTCTATAAGCTGGTTCAAATAATTTTACACTAGAGTTGGACTAGCTCTACAGCCTAGTACAAATAATTTTACACTAGAGTTGAACTAGCTCTATAGCCTAGTACAAATAATTTTACACTATAGTTGAACTAGCTCTATAAGCTAGTTGAAATAATTTTACACTAGATTTGAACTAGCTCTATAGCCTAGTAGAAATAATTTTACACTAGAGTTGAACTAGCTCTATAGCCTAGTACAAATAATTTTACACTATAGTTGAACTATCTCTATAAGCTAGTTGAAATAATTTTACACTAGAGTTGAACTAGCTCTATAGCCTAGTACAAATAATTTTACACTAGAGTTGAACTAGCTCTATAAGCTAGTACAAATAATTTTACACTAGAATTGAACTAGCTCAATCAGCTAGTACAAATAATTTTACACTATAGTTGAACTAGCTCTATAGCCTAGTACAAATAATTTTACACTAGAGTTGAACTAGTTCTATAGCCTAGTACAAATAATTTTACAATATAGTTGAACTAGCTCTATAAGCTAGTTCAAATAATTTTACACTAGAGTTGAACTAGCTCTATAGCCTAGTACAAATAATTTTACACTAGAGTTGAACTAGCTCTATAAGCTAGTACAAATAATTTTACACTAGAGTTGACCTAGCTCTATCAGCTAGTACAAATAATTTTACACTATAGTTGAACTAGCTCTATAGCCTAGTACAAATAATTTTACACTAGAGTTGAACTAGTTCTATAGCCTAGTACAAATAATTTTACAATATAGTTGAACTAGCTCTATAAGCTAGTTCAAATAATTTTACACTAGAGTTGGACTAGCTCTACAGCCTAGTACAAATAATTTTACACTAGAGTTGAACTAGCTCTATAGCCTAGTACAAATAACTTTACACTAGAGTTGATCTAGCACTATAAGCTAGATCAAATAATTTTACACTAGAGTTGAACTAGCTCTATAGCCTAGTAGAAATAATTTTACACTAGAGTTGAACTAGCTCTATAGCCTAGTACAAATAACTTTCACTAGAGTTGAACTAGCTCTATAAGCTAGTCCAAATAATTTCACACTAGAGTTTAACTAGCTCTATAGCCTAGTACAAATAATTTTACACTATAGTTGAACTAGCTCTATAAGCTAGTTGAAATAATTTTACACTAGAGTTGAACCAGCTCTATAGCCTAGTACAAATAATTTTACACTATAGTTGAACTAGCTCTATAAGCTAGTTGAAATAATTTTACACTAGAGTTGAACTAGCTCTATAGCCTAGTACAAATAATTTTACACTAGAGTTGAACTAGCTCTATAGCCTAGTACAAATAATTTTACACTAGAGTTGAACTAGCTCTATAAGCTGGTTGAAATAATTTTACACTAGAGTTGAACTAGCTCTATAGCCTAGTACAAATAATTTTACACTAGAATTGAACTAGCTCTATAGCCTAGTACAAATAATTTTACACTCGAGTTGAACTAGCTCTATAGCCTAGTACAAATAATTTTACACTAGAGTTGAACTAGTTCTATAGCCTAGTACAAATAATTTTACACTATAGTTGAACTAGCTCTATAAGCTAGTTGAAATAATTTTACACTAGAGTTGAACTAGCTCTATAGCCTAGTACAAATAATTTTACACTAGAGTTGAACTAGCACTATAAGCTAGATCAAATCATTTTACACTAGAGTTGAACTAGCTCTATATCCTAGAAGAAATAATTTTACACTAGAGTTGAACTAGCTCTATAGCCTAGTACAAATAACTTTACACTAGAGTTGAACTAGCACTATAAGCTAGATCAAATAATTTTACACTAGAGTTGAACTAGCTCTATAGCCTACTAGAAATAATTTTACACTAGAGTTGAGCTAGCTCTATAGCCTAGTACAAATAATTTTACACTAGAGTTGAACTAGTTCTATAGCCTAGTACAAATAATTTTACACTATAGTTGAACTGGCTCTATAAGCTAGTTGAAATAATTTTACACTAGAGTTGAACTAGCTCTATGGCCTAGTACAGATAATTTTACACTATAGGTGAACTAGCTCTATAGCCTAGTACAAATAATTTTACACTGAGTTGAACTAGCGCTACAGCCTAGTACAAATAATTTTACAATAGAGTTCAACTAGCTCTATAAGCTACTACAAATAATTTTACACTAGAGTTGAACTAGCTCTATAGCCTAGTACAAATAATTTTACACTAGAGTTGAATTAGCTCTATAGCCTAGTACAAATAATTTTACACTATAGTTGAACTAGCTCTATAAGCTAGTTGAAATAATTTTACACTAGAGTTGAACTAGCTCTATAGCCTAGTACAAATAATTTTACACTAGAGTTGAACTAGCTCTATAGCTTAGTACAAATAATTTTACAATATAGTTCAACTAGCTCTATAAGCTAGTTCAAATAATTTTACACTAGAGTTGGACTAGCTCTACAGCCTAGTACAAATAATTTTACACTAGAGTTGAACTAGCTCTATAGCCTAGTACAAATAACTTTACACTAGAGTTGAACTAGCACTATAAGCTAGATCAAATAATTTTACACTAGAGCTGAACTAGCTCTATAGCCTAGTAGAAATAATTTTACACTAGAGTTGAACTAGCTCTATAGCCTAGTACAAATAATTTTACACTAGAGTTGAACTAGTTCTATAGCCTAGTACAAATAATTTTACACTATAGTTGAATTAGCTCTATAAGCTAGTTGAAATAATTTTACACTAGAGTTGAACTAGCTCTATAGCCTAGTACAAATAATTTTACACTAGAGTTGAACTAGTTCTATAGCCTAGTACAAATAATTTTACACTCGAGTTGAACTAGCTCTATAGCCTAGTACAAATAATTTTACACTAGAGTTGAACTAGTTCTATAGCCTAGTACAAATAATTTTACACTATAGTTGAACTAGCTCTATAAGCTAGTTGAAATAATTTTACAGTAGAGTTGAACTAGCTCTATAGCCTAGTACAAATAATTTTACACTAGAGTTGAACTAGCGCTATAGCCTAGTGCAAATAATTTTACAATAGAGTTCAACTAGCTCTATAAGCTAGTACAAATAATTTTACACTAGAGTTGAACTAGCTCTATAGCCTAGTACAAATAATTTTACACTAGAGTTGAACTAGCTCTATAAGCTAGTCCAAATAATTTCACACTAGAGTTTAACTAGCTCTATAGCCTAGTACAAATAATTTTACACTATAGTTGAACTAGCTCTATAAGCTAGTTGAAATAATTTTACACTAGAGTTGAACCAGCTCTATAGCCTAGTACAAATAATTTTACACTATAGTTGAACTAGCTCTATAAGCTAGTTGAAATAATTTTACACTAGAGTTGAACTAGCTCTATAGCCTAGTACAAATAATTTTACACTAGAGTTGAACTAGCTCTATAGCCTAGTACAAATAATTTTACACTAGAGTTGAACTAGCTCTATAGCCTAGTACAAATAATTTTACACTAGAGTTGGACTAGCTCTATCAGCTAGTACAAATAATTTTACACTATAGTTGAACTAGCTCTATAGCCTAGTACAAATAATTTTACACTAGAGTTGAACTAGCTCTATAGCCTAGTACAAATAATTTTACAATATAGTTGAACTAGCTCTATAAGCTAGTTCAAATAATTTTACACTAGAGTTGGACTAGCTCTACAGCCTAGTACAAATAATTTTACACTAGAGTTGAACTAGCTCTATAGCCTAGTACAAATAATTTTACACTATAGTTGAACTAGCTCTATAAGCTAGTTGAAATAATTTTACACTAGAGTTGAACTAGCTCTATAGCCTAGTAGAAATAATTTTACACTAGAGTTGAACTAGCTCTATAGCCTAGTACAAATAATTTTACACTATAGTTGAACTAGCTCTATAAGCTAGTTGAAATAATTTTACACTAGAGTTGAACTAGCTCTATAGCCTAGTACAAATAATTTTACACTAGAGTTGAACTAGCTCTATAAGCTAGTACAAATAATTTTACACTAGAGTTGAACTAGCTCTATCAGCTAGTACAAATAATTTTACACTATAGTTGAACTAGCTCTATAGCCTAGTACAAATAATTTTACACTAGAGTTGAACTAGTTCTATAGCCTAGTACAAATAATTTTACAATATAGTTGAACTAGCTCTATAAGCTAGTTCAAATAATTTTACACTAGAGTTGGACTAGCTCTACAGCCTAGTACAAATAATTTTACACTAGAGTTGAACTAGCTCTATAGCCTAGTACAAATAATTTTACACTAGACTTGAACTAGCTCTATAAGCTAGTACAAATAATTTTACACTAGAGTTGAACTAGCTCTATCAGCTAGTACAAATAATTTTACACTATAGTTGAACTAGCTCTATAGCCTAGTACAAATAATTTTACACTAGAGTTGAACTAGTTCTATAGCCTAGTACAAATAATTTTACAATATAGTTGAACTAGCTCTATAAGCTAGTTCAAATAATTTTACACTAGAGTTGGACTAGCTCTACAGCCTAGTACAAATAATTTTACACTAGAGTTGAACTAGCTCTATAGCCTAGTACAAATAACTTTACACTAGAGTTGAACTAGCACTATAAGCTAGATCAAATAATTTTACACTAGAGTTGAACTAGCTCTATAGCCTAGTAGAAATAATTTTACACTAGAGTTGAACTAGCTCTATAGCCTAGTACAAATAACTTTACACTAGAGTTGAACTAGCTCTATAAGCTAGTCCAAATAATTTCACACTAGAGTTTAACTAGCTCTATAGCCTAGTACAAATAATTTTACACTATAGTTGAACTAGCTCTATAAGCAAGTTGAAATAATTTTACACTAGAGTTGAACCAGCTCTATAGCCTAGTACAAATAATTTTACACTATAGTTGAACTAGCTCTATAAGCTAGTTGAAATAATTTTACACTAGAGTTGAACTAGCTCTATAGCCTAGTACAAATAATTTTACACTAGAGTTGAACTAGCTCTATAGCCTAGTACAAATAATTTTACACTAGAGTTGAACTAGCTCTATAAGCTGGTTGAAATAATTTTACACTAGAGTTGAACTAGCTCTATAGCCTAGTACAAATAATTTTACACTAGAATTGAACTAGCTCTATAGCCTAGTACAAATAATTTTACACTCGAGTTGAACTAGCTCTATAGCCTAGTACAAATAATTTTACACTAGAGTTGAACTAGTTCTATAGCCTAGTACAAATAATTTTACACTATAGTTGAACTAGCTCTATAAGCTAGTTGAAATAATTTTACACTAGAGTTGAACTAGCTCTATAGCCTAGTACAAATAATTTTACACTAGAGTTGAACTAGTTCTATAGCCTAGTACAAATAATTTTACACTCGAGTTGAACTAGCTCTATAGCCTAGTACAAATAATTTTACACTAGAGTTGAACTAGTTCTATAGCCTAGTACAAATAATTTTACACTATAGTTGAACTAGCTCTATAAGCTAGTTGAAATAGTTTTAAAGTAGAGTTGAACTAGCTCTATAGCCTAGTACAAATAATTTTACACTAGAGTTGAACTAGCGCTATAGCCTAGTGCAAATAATTTTACAATAGAGTTCAACTAGCTCTATAAGCTAGTACAAATAATTTTACACTAGAGTTGAACTAGCTCTATAGCCTAGTACAAATAATTTTACACTAGAGTTGAACTAGCTCTATAAGCTAGTCCAAATAATTTCACACTAGAGTTTAACTAGCTCTATAGCCTAGTACAAATAATTTTACACTATAGTTGAACTAGCTCTATAAGCTAGTTGAAATAATTCTACACTAGAGTTGAACCAGCTCTATAGCCTAGTACAAATAATTTTACACTATAGTTGAACTAGCTCTATAAGCTAGTTGAAATAATTTTACACTAGAGTTGAACTAGCTCTATAGCCTAGTACAAATAATTTTACACTAGAGTTGAACTAGCTCTATAGCCTAGTACAAATAATTTTACACTAGAGTTGAACTAGCTCTATAGCCTAGTACAAATAATTTTACACTAGAGTTGGACTAGCTCTATCAGCTAGTACAAATAATTTTACACTATAGTTGAACTAGCTCTATAGCCTAGTACAAATAATTTTACACTAGAGTTGAACTAGCTCTATAGCCTAGTACAAATAATTTTACAATATAGTTGAACTAGCTCTATAAGCTAGTTCAAATAATTTTACACTAGAGTTGGACTAGCTCTACAGCCTAGTACAAATAATTTTACACTAGAGTTGAACTAGCTCTACAGCCTAGTACAAATAATTTTACACTATAGTTGAACTAGCTCTATAAGCTAGTTGAAATAATTTTACACTAGAGTTGAACTAGCTCTATAGCCTAGTACAAATAATTTTACACTAGAGTTGAACTAGCTCTATAAGCTAGTACAAATAATTTTACACTAGAGTTGAACTAGCTCTATCAGCTAGTACAAATAATTTTACACTATAGTTGAACTAGCTCTATAGCCTAGTACAAATAATTTTACACTAGAGTTGAACTAGTTCTATAGCCTAGTACAAATAATTTTACAATATAGTTGAACTAGCTCTATAAGCTAGTTCAAATAATTTTACACTAGAGTTGGACTAGCTCTACAGCCTAGTACAAATAATTTTACACTAGAGTTGAACTAGCTCTATAGCCTAGTACAAATAATTTTACACTAGAGTTGAACTAGCTCTATAAGCTAGTACAAATAATTTTACACTAGAGTTGACCTAGCTCTATCAGCTAGTACAAATAATTTTACACTATAGTTGAACTAGCTCTATAGCCTAGTACAAATAATTTTACACTAGAGTTGAACTAGTTCTATAGCCTAGTACAAATAATTTTACAATATAGTTGAACTAGCTCTATAAGCTAGTTCAAATAATTTTACACTAGAGTTGGACTAGCTCTACCGCCTAGTACAAATAATTTTACACTAGAGTTGAACTAGCTCTATAGCCTAGTACAAATAATTTTACACTAGAGTTGAACTAGTTCTATAGCCTAGTACAAATAACTTTACACTAGAGTTGAACTAGCTCTATAGCCTAGTACAAATAACTTTACACTAGAGTTGATCTAGCACTATAAGCTAGATCAAATAATTTTACACTAGAGTTGAACTAGCTCTATAGCCTAGTAGAAATAATTTTACACTAGAGTTGAACTAGCTCTATAGCCTAGTACAAATAACTTTACACTAGAGTTGAACTAGCTCTATAAGCTAGTCCAAATAATTTCACACTAGAGTTTAACTAGCTCTATAGCCTAGTACAAATAATTTTACACTATAGTTGAACTAGCTCTATAAGCTAGTTGAAATAATTTTACACTAGAGTTGAACCAGCTCTATAGCCTAGTACAAATAATTTTACACTATAGTTGAACTAGCTCTATAAGCTAGTTGAAATAATTTTACACTAGAGTTGAACTAGCTCTATAGCCTAGTACAAATAATTTTACACTAGAGTTGAACTAGCTCTATAGCCTAGTACAAATAATTTTACACTAGAGTTGAACTAGCTCTATAAGCTGGTTGAAATAATTTTACACTAGAGTTGAACTAGCTCTATAGCCTAGTACAAATAATTTTACACTAGAGTTGAACTAGTTCTATAGCCTAGTACAAATAATTTTACACTCGAGTTGAACTAGCTCTATAGCCTAGTACAAATAATTTTACACTAGAGTTGAACTAGTTCTATAGCCTAGTACAAATAATTTTACACTATAGTTGAACTAGCTCTATAAGCTAGTTGAAATAATTTTACAGTAGAGTTGAACTAGCTCTATAGCCTAGTACAAATAATTTTACACTAGAGTTGAACTAGCGCTATAGCCTAGTGCAAATAATTTTACAATAGAGTTCAACTAGCTCTATAAGCTAGTACAAATAATTTTACACTAGAGTTGAACTAGCTCTATAGCCTAGTATAAATAATTTTACACTAGAGTTGAACTAGCTCTATAAGCTAGTCCAAATAATTTCACACTAGAGTTTAACTAGCTCTATAGCCTAGTACAAATAATTTTACACTATAGTTGAACTAGCTCTATAAGCTAGTTGAAATAATTTTACACTAGAGTTGAACCAGCTCTATAGCCTAGTACAAATAATTTTACACTATAGTTGAACTAGCTCTATAAGCTAGTTGAAATAATTTTACACTAGAGTTGAACTAGCTCTATAGCCTAGTACAAATAATTTTACACTAGAGTTGAACTAGCTCTATAGCCTAGTACAAATAATTTTACACTAGAGTTGAACTAGCTCTATAGCCTAGTACAAATAATTTTACACTAGAGTTGGACTAGCTCTATCAACTAGTACAAATAATTTTACACTATAGTTGAACTAGCTCTATAGCCTAGTACAAATAATTTTACACTAGAGTTGAACTAGCTCTATAGCCTAGTACAAATAATTTTACAATATAGTTGAACTATCTCTATAAGCTAGTTCAAATAATTTTACACTAGAGTTGGACTAGCTCTACAGCCTAGTACAAATAATTTTACACTAGAGTTGAACTAGCTCTATAGCCTAGTACAAATAATTTTACACTATAGTTGAACTAGCTCTATAAGCTAGTTGAAATAATTTTACACTAGAGTTGAACTAGCTCTATAGCCTAGTACAAATAATTTTACACTAGAGTTTAACTAGCTCTATAGCCTAGTACAAATAATTTTACACTATAGTTGAACTAGCTCTATAAGCTAGTTGAAATAATTTTACACTAGAGTTGAACTAGCTCTATAGCCTAGTACAAATAATTTTACACTAGAGTTGAACTAGCTCTATAAGCTAGTACAATTAATTTTACACTAGAGTTGAACTAGCTCTATCAGCTAGTACAAATAATTTTACACTATAGTTGAACTAGCTCTATAGCCTAGTACAAATAATTTTACACTAGAGTTGAACTAGTTCTATAGCCTAGTACAAATAATTTTACAATATAGTTGAACTAGCTCTATAAGCTAGTTCAAATAATTTTACACTAGAGTTGGACTAGCTCTACAGCCTAGTACAAATAATTTTACACTAGAGTTGAACTAGCTCTATAGCCTAGTACAAATAACTTTACACTAGAGTTGAACTAGCACTATAAGCTAGATCAAATAATTTTACACTAGAGTTGAACTAGCTCTATAGCCTAGTAGAAATAATTTTACACTAGAGTTGAACTAGCTCTATAGCCTAGTACAAATAACTTTACACTAGAGTTGAACTAGCTCTATAAGCTAGTCCAAATAATTTCACACTAGAGTTTAACTAGCTCTATAGCCTAGTACAAATAATTTTACACTATAGTTGAACTAGCTCTATAAGCTAGTTGAAATAATTTTACACTAGAGTTGAACCAGCTCTATAGCCTAGTACAAATAATTTTACACTATAGTTGAACTAGCTCTATAAGCTAGTTGAAATAATTTTACACTAAAGTTGAACTAGCTCTATAGCCTAGTACAAATAATTTTACACTAGAGTTGAACTAGCTCTATAGCCTAGTACAAATAATTTTACACTAGAGTTGAACTAGCTCTATAAGCTGGTTGAAATAATTTTACACTAGAGTTGAACTAGCTCTATAGCCTAGTACAAATAATTTTACACTAGAGTTGAACTAGCTCTATAGCCTAGTACAAATAATTTTACACGCGAGTTGAACTAGCTCTATAGCCTAGTACAAATAATTTTACACTAGACTTGAACTAGTTCTATAGCCTAGTACAAATAATTTTACACTATAGTTGAACTAGCTCTATAAGCTAGTTGAAATAATTTTACACTAGAGTTGAACTAGCTCTATAGCCTAGTACAAATAATTTTACACTAGAGTTGAACTAGCTCTATAGCCTAGTACAAATAATTTTACACTAGAGTTGAACTAGCTCTATAGCCTAGTACAAATAATTTTACACTAGAGTTGGACTAGCTCTATCAGCTAGTACACATAATTTTACACTATAGTTGAACTAGCTCTATAGCCTAGTACAAATAATTTTACACTAGAGTTGAACTAGCTCTATAGCCTAGTACAAATAATTTTACAATATAGTTGAACTAGCTCTATAAGCTAGTTCAAATAATTTTACACTAGAGTTGGACTAGCTCTACAGCCTAGTACAAATAATTTTACACTAGAGTTGAACTAGCTCTATAGCCTAGTACAAATAATTTTACACTATAGTTGAACTAGCTCTATAAGCTAGTTGAAATAATTTTACACTAGAGTTGAATTAGCTCTATAGCCTAGTAGAAATAATTTTACACTAGAGTTGAACTATCTCTATAGCCTAGTACAAATCATTTTACACTATAGTTGAACTAGCTCTATAAGCTAGTTGAAATAATTTTACACTAGAGTTGAACTAGCTCTATAGCCTAGTACAAATAATTTTACACTAGAGTTGAACTAGCTCTATAAGCTAGTACAAATAATTTTACACTAGAGTTGAACTAGCTCTATCAGCTAGTACAAATAATTTTACACTATAGTTGAACTAGCTCTATAGAATAGTACAAATAATTTTACACTAGAGTTGAACTAGTTCTATAGCCTAGTACAAATAATTTTACAATATAGTTGAACTAGCTCTATAAGCTAGTTCAAATAATTTTACACTAGAGTTGGACTAGCTCTACAGCCTAGTACAAATAATTTTACACTAGAGTTGAACTAGCTCTATAGCCTAGTACAAATAACTTTACACTAGAGTTGAACTAGCACTATAAGCTAGATCAAATAATTTTACACTAGAGTTGAACTAGCTCTATAGCCTAGTAGAAATAATTTTACACTAGAGTTGAACTAGCTCTATAGCCTAGTACAAATAATTTTACACTAGAGTTGAACTAGTTCTATAGCCTAGTACAAATAATTTTACACTATAGTTGAACTGGCTCTATAAGCTAGTTGAAATAATTTTACACTAGAGTTGAACTAGCTCTATGGCCTAGTACAGATAATTTTACACTATAGTTGAACGAGCTCTATAAGCTAGTTGAAATAATTTTACACTAGAGTTGAACTAGCTCTATAGCCTAGTACAAATAATTTTACACTAGAGTTGAACTAGCTCTATAGCCTAGTACAAATAATTTTACACTAGAGTTGAACTAGCTCTATAGCCTAGTACAAATAATTTTACACTAGAGTTGAACTAGCTCTATAGCCTAGTACAAATAATTTTACACTAGAGTTGAACTAGCGCTACAGCCTAGTACAAATAATTTTACAATAGAGTTCAACTAGCTCTATAAGCTACTACAAATAATTTTACACTAGAGTTGAACTAGCTCTATAGCCAAGTACAAATAATTTTACACTAGAGTTGAATTAGCTCTATAGCCTAGTACAAATAATTTTACACTATAGTTGAACTAGCTCTATAAGCTAGTTGAAATAATTTTACACTTGAGTTGAACTAGCTCTATAGCCTAGTACAAATAATTTTACACTAGAGTTGAACTAGCTCTATAGCCTAGTACAAATAATTTTACACTATAGTTGAACTAGCTCTATAAGCTAGTTGAAATAATTTTACACTAGAGTTGAACTAGCTCTATAGCCTAGTACAAATAATTTTACACTAGAGTTGAACTAGCTCTATAGCCTAGTACAAATAATTTTACAATATAGTTCAACTAGCTCTATAAGCTAGTTCAAATAATTTTACACTAGAGTTGGACTAGCTCTACAGCCTAGTACAAATAATTTTACACTAGAGTTGAACTAGCTCTATAGCCTAGTACAAATAACTTTACACAAGAGTTGAACTAGCACTATAAGCTAGATCAAATAATTTTACACTAGAGCTGAACTAGCTCTATAGCCTAGTAGAAATAATTTTACACTAGAGTTGAACTAGCTCTATAGCCTAGTACAAATAATTTTACACTAGAGTTGAACTAGTTCTATAGCCTAGTACAAATAATTTTAAACTATAGTTGAACTAGCTTTATAGCCTAGTACAAATAATTTTACACTAGAGTTGAACTAGCTCTATAAGCTAGTACAAATAATTTTACAGTAGAGTTGAACTAGCTCTATAAGCTAGTACAAATAATTTTACACTAGAGTTGAACTAGCTCTATAGCCTAGTACAAATAATTTTTACACTCGAGTTGAACTAGCTCTATAGCCTAGTACAAATAATTTTACACTAGAGTTGAACTAGTTCTATAGCCTAGTACAAATAATTTTACACTATAGTTGAACTAGCTCTATAAGCTAGTTGAAATAATTTTAAAGTAGAGTTGAACTAGCTCTATAGCCTAGTACAAATAATTTTAAACTAGAGTTGAACTAGCGCTATAGCCTAGTGCAAATAATTTTACAATAGAGTTCAACTAGCTCTATAAGCTAGTACAAATAATTTTACACTAGAGTTGAACTAGCTCTATAGCCTAGTACAAATAATTTTACACTAGAGTTGAACTAGCTCTATAAGCTAGTCCAAATAATTTTACACTAGAGTTGAACTAGCTCTATAGCCTAGTACAAATAATTTTACACTAGAGTTGAACTAGTTCTATAGCCTAGTACAAATAATTTTACACTATAGTTGAACTAGCTCTATAAGCTAGTTGAAATAATTTTAAAGTAGAGTTGAACTAGCTCTATAGCGTAGTACAAATAATTTTAAACTAGAGTTGAACTAGCGCTATAGCCTAGTGCAAATAATTTTACAATAGAGTTCAACTAGCTCTATAAGCTAGTACAAATAATTTTACACTAGAGTTGAACTAGCTCTATAGCCTAGTACAAATAATTTTACACTAGAGTTGAACTAGCTCTATAGCCTAGTACAAATAATTTTACACTAGAGTTGAACTAGTTCTATAGGCTAGTACGAATAATTTTACACTATAGTTGAACTAGCTCTATAAGCTAGTTGAAATAATTTTACACTAGAGTTGAACTAGCTCTATAGCCTAGTACAAATAATTTTACACTATAGTTGAACAAGATCTATAGCCAAGTACAAATAATTTTACGCTAGAGTTGAACTAGCTCTATAGCCTAGTACAAATAATTTTACACTAGTGTTGAACTAGCTCTATAAGCTAGTACAAATAATTTTACACTAGAGTTGAACTAGCTCTATAGCCTAGTACAAATAATTTTACACTAGAGTTGAATTAGCTCTATAGCCTAGTACAAATAATTTTACACTATAGTTGAACTAGCTCTATAAGCTAGTTGAAATAATTTTACACTAGAGTTGAACTAGCTCTATAGCCTAGTACAAATAATTTTACACTAGAGTTGAACTAGCTCTATAGCCTAGTACAAATAATTTTACACTAGAGTTGAACTAGCTCTATAGCCTAGTACAAATAATTTTACACTAGAGTTGGACTAGCTCTATCAGCTAGTACACATAATTTTACACTATAGTTGAACTAGCTCTATAGCCTAGTACAAATAATTTTACACTAGAGTTGAACTAGCTCTATAGCCTAGTACAAATAATTTTACAATATAGTTGAACTAGCTCTATAAGCTAGTTCAAATAATTTTACACTAGAGTTGGACTAGCTCTACAGCCTAGTACAAATAATTTTACACTAGAGTTGAACTAGCTCTATAGCCTAGTACAAATAATTTTACACTATAGTTGAACTAGCTCTATAAGCTAGTTGAAATAATTTTACACTAGAGTTGAATTAGCTCTATAGCCTAGTAGAAATAATTTTACACTAGAGTTGAACTATCTCTATAGCCTAGTACAAATAATTTTACACTATAGTTGAACTAGCTCTATAAGCTAGTTGAAATAATTTTACACTAGAGTTGAACTAGCTCTATAGCCTAGTACAAATAATTTTACACTAGAGTTGAACTAGCTCTATAAGCTAGTACAAATAATTTTACACTAGAGTTGAACTAGCTCTATCAGCTAGTACAAATAATTTTACACTATAGTTGAACTAGCTCTATAGAATAGTACAAATAATTTTACACTAGAGTTGAACTAGTTCTATAGCCTAGTACAAATAATTTTACAATATAGTTGAACTAGCTCTATAAGCTAGTTCAAATAATTTTACACTAGAGTTGGACTAGCTCTACAGCCTAGTACAAATAATTTTACACTAGAGTTGAACTAGCTCTATAGCCTAGTACAAATAACTTTACACTAGAGTTGAACTAGCACTATAAGCTAGATCAAATAATTTTACACTAGAGTTGAACTAGCTCTATAGCCTAGTAGAAATAATTTTACACTAGAGTTGAACTAGCTCTATAGCCTAGTACAAATAATTTTACACTAGAGTTGAACTAGTTCTATAGCCTAGTACAAATAATTTTACACTATAGTTGAACTGGCTCTATAAGCTAGTTGAAATAATTTTACACTAGAGTTGAACTAGCTCTATGGCCTAGTACAGATAATTTTACACTATAGTTGAACGAGCTCTATAAGCTAGTTGAAATAATTTTACACTAGAGTTGAACTAGCTCTATAGCCTAGTACAAATAATTTTACACTAGAGTTGAACTAGCTCTATAGCCTAGTACAAATAATTTTACACTAGAGTTGAACTAGCTCTATAGCCTAGTACAAATAATTTTACACTAGAGTTGAACTAGCTCTATAGCCTAGTACAAATAATTTTACACTAGAGTTGAACTAGCGCTACAGCCTAGTACAAATAATTTTACAATAGAGTTCAACTAGCTCTATAAGCTACTACAAATAATTTTACACTAGAGTTGAACTAGCTCTATAGCCAAGTACAAATAATTTTACACTAGAGTTGAATTAGCTCTATAGCCTAGTACAAATAATTTTACACTATAGTTGAACTAGCTCTATAAGCTAGTTGAAATAATTTTACACTTGAGTTGAACTAGCTCTATAGCCTAGTACAAATAATTTTACACTAGAGTTGAACTAGCTCTATAGCCTAGTACAAATAATTTTACACTATAGTTGAACTAGCTCTATAAGCTAGTTGAAATAATTTTACACTAGAGTTGAACTAGCTCTATAGCCTAGTACAAATAATTTTACACTAGAGTTGAACTAGCTCTATAGCCTAGTACAAATAATTTTACAATATAGTTCAACTAGCTCTATAAGCTAGTTCAAATAATTTTACACTAGAGTTGGACTAGCTCTACAGCCTAGTACAAATAATTTTACACTAGAGTTGAACTAGCTCTATAGCCTAGTACAAATAACTTTACACAAGAGTTGAACTAGCACTATAAGCTAGATCAAATAATTTTACACTAGAGCTGAACTAGCTCTATAGCCTAGTAGAAATAATTTTACACTAGAGTTGAACTAGCTCTATAGCCTAGTACAAATAATTTTACACTAGAGTTGAACTAGTTCTATAGCCTAGTACAAATAATTTTAAACTATAGTTGAACTAGCTTTATAGCCTAGTACAAATAATTTTACACTAGAGTTGAACTAGCTCTATAAGCTAGTACAAATAATTTTACAGTAGAGTTGAACTAGCTCTATAAGCTAGTACAAATAATTTTACACTAGAGTTGAACTAGCTCTATAGCCTAGTACAAATAATTTTTACACTCGAGTTGAACTAGCTCTATAGCCTAGTACAAATAATTTTACACTAGAGTTGAACTAGTTCTATAGCCTAGTACAAATAATTTTACACTATAGTTGAACTAGCTCTATAAGCTAGTTGAAATAATTTTAAAGTAGAGTTGAACTAGCTCTATAGCCTAGTACAAATAATTTTAAACTAGAGTTGAACTAGCGCTATAGCCTAGTGCAAATAATTTTACAATAGAGTTCAACTAGCTCTATAAGCTAGTACAAATAATTTTACACTAGAGTTGAACTAGCTCTATAGCCTAGTACAAATAATTTTACACTAGAGTTGAACTAGCTCTATAAGCTAGTCCAAATAATTTTACACTAGAGTTGAACTAGCTCTATAGCCTAGTACAAATAATTTTACACTAGAGTTGAACTAGTTCTATAGCCTAGTACAAATAATTTTACACTATAGTTGAACTAGCTCTATAAGCTAGTTGAAATAATTTTAAAGTAGAGTTGAACTAGCTCTATAGCGTAGTACAAATAATTTTAAACTAGAGTTGAACTAGCGCTATAGCCTAGTGCAAATAATTTTACAATAGAGTTCAACTAGCTCTATAAGCTAGTACAAATAATTTTACACTAGAGTTGAACTAGCTCTATAGCCTAGTACAAATAATTTTACACTAGAGTTGAACTAGCTCTATAGCCTAGTACAAATAATTTTACACTAGAGTTGAACTAGTTCTATAGGCTAGTACGAATAATTTTACACTATAGTTGAACTAGCTCTATAAGCTAGTTGAAATAATTTTACACTAGAGTTGAACTAGCTCTATAGCCTAGTACAAATAATTTTACACTATAGTTGAACAAGATCTATAGCCAAGTACAAATAATTTTACGCTAGAGTTGAACTAGCTCTATAGCCTAGTACAAATAATTTTACACTAGTGTTGAACTAGCTCTATAAGCTAGTACAAATAATTTTACACTAGAGTTGAACTAGCTCTATAGCCTAGTACAAATAATTTTACACTAGAGTTGAATTAGCTCTATAGCCTAGTACAAATAATTTTACACTATAGTTGAACTAGCTCTATAAGCTAGTTGAAATAATTTTACACTAGAGTTGAACTAGCTCTATAGCCTAGTACAAATAATTTTACACTATAGTTGAACTAGCTCTATAGCCTAGTACAAATAATTTTACACTAGAGTTGAACTAGCTCTATAAGCTAGTACAAGTAATTTTACACTAGAGTTGAACTAGCTTTATAGCCTAGTACAAATAATTTTACACTAGAGTTGAACTAGCTCTATAGCCTAGTACAAATAATTTTACACTATAGTTGAACTAGCTCTATAGCCTAGTACAAATAATTTTACACTAGAGTTGAACTAGCTCTATAAGCTAGTACAAATAATTTCACACTAAAGTTGAACTAGCTCTATAGCCTAGTACAAATAATTTTACACTAGAGTTGAACTACCTCTATCAGCTAGTACAAATAATTTTACACTAGAGTTGAACTAGCTCTATAGCCTAGTACAAATAATTTTACACTAGAGTTGAATTAGCTCTATAGCCTAGTACTAATAATTTTACACTATAGTTGAACTAGCTCTATAAGCTGGTTGAAATAATTTTACACTAGAGTTGAACTAGCTCTATAGCCTAGTACAAATAATTTTACACTAGAGTTGAACTAGCTCTATAGCCTAGTACAAATAATTTTACACTCGAGTTGAACTAGCTCTATAGCCTAGTACAAATAATTTTACACTAGAGTTGAACTAGTTCTATAGGCTAGTACGAATAATTTTACACTATAGTTGAACTAGCTCTATAAGCTAGTTGAAATAATTTTACACTAGAGTTGAACTAGCTCTATAGCCTAGTACAAATAATTTTACACTATAGTTGAACAAGATCTCTAGCCAAGTACAAATAATTTTACGCTAGAGTTGAACTAGCTCTATAGCCTAGTACAAATAATTTTACACTAGAGTTGAACTAGCTCTATAAGCTAGTACAAATAATTTTACACTAGAGTTGAACTAGCTCTATAGCCTAGTACAAATAATTTTACACTAGAGTTGAACTAGCTCTATCAGCTAGTTGTGGCGCCCCCGATTTAATCGTACACTAATCATACACGCAAACGTGTACGATCAAGATCAGGGACTTACGGGAAGACATCACAACACAACTCTACAAATAAAATAAGTCATACCAGCATCATATTACAAGCCAGGGGCCTCGAGGGCTCGAATACAAGAGCTCGATCATAGACGAGTCAGCGGAAGCAACAATATCTGAGTACAGACATAAGTTAAACAAGTTTGCCTTCAGAAGGCTAGCACGAACTGGGATACAGATCGAAAGAGGCGCAGGCCTCCTTCCTGGGATCCTCCTAAACTACTCCTGGTCGTCGTCAGCGGGCAGCACGTAGTAGTAGGCACCTCCGGCATAGTAGTAGTCGTCGTCGACGGTGGCGTCTGGCTCCTGGGCTCCAACGTCTGGTTGCGACAACCAGGTAGAAGGAATAGAGGGAAAAGAAGGAGAAAGCAACCGTGAGTACTCATCCAAAGTACTCGCAAGCAAGGAGCTATACTACATATGCATGGGTATCAAATGGAATAAGGGTATCATATGTGGACTGAACTACAGAATGCCAGAATAACAGGGGGATAACTAATCCTGTCGAAGACTACGCTTCTGGCAGCCTCCGTCTTGCAGCATGTAGAAGAGAGTAGACTGAAATCCTCCAAGTAGCATCGCATAGCATAATCCTAACCGATGATCCTCCCCTCGTCGCCCTGTGAGAGAGCGATCACCGGTTGTATCTGGCACTTGGTAGGGTGTGTTTTATTAAGTATCCGGTTCTAGTTGTCATAAGGTCAAGATACAACTCCGGGTCGTCCTTTTACCGAGGGACACGGCTATTCGAATAGATAAACTTCCCTGCAGGGGTGCACCACATACCCCAACACGCTCGATCCCATTTGGCCGGACACACTTTCCTGGGTCATGCCCGGCCTCGGAAGATCAACACGTCGCAGCCCCACCTTGGCACAACAGAGAGGTCAGCACGCCGGTCTAAACCTAAGCGCATAGGGGTCTGGGCCCATCGCCCTTAGCACACCTGCACGTTGCGAACGCGGCCGAAAGCAGACCTAGCCTAGTGGCCTTCCAGTCCAATCCGGAGCGCACCACTCAGTCGCTGATGTCACGAAGGCTTCGGCTGATACCACGACGCCGGGATACCCATAACTACTCCCGCGTAGATGGTTAGTGCGTATAGACCAAATGGCCAGACTCAGATCAAATACCCAGATCTCGTTAAGCGTGTTAAGTATCCGCGAACGCCGACCAGGGCCAGGCCCACCTCTCTGCTAGGTGGTCGGAACCTGCCCTGTCGCTCTGCCTCAAAGATCCACTCGCGGGTGCTCCTACAAGCCTACCCGTCTTTAGTCACCACATGTATCATGTATAAAGTATATAGTATATACCCGTGATCACCTCCCGAGTGATCATGGCCCGATAGTACAGCATGGCAGACGGACAAGAATGTAGGGCCACTGATGATAAACTAGCATCCTATACTAAGCATTAGGTTTGCAGGTAAAGGTAACAACAGTAGTAGCAAGGACAGGCTATGCATCAGTATAGGATTAACGGGAAACAGTAACATGCTACACTACTCTAATGCAAGCAGTATAGAGGAGAGTAGGCGATATCTGGTGATTAAAGGGGGGGCTTGCCTGGTTGCTCTGGCAAGAGAGAGGGGTCGTCAACACCGTAGTCGTACAGGGTAGCAGCGGCGTCGGTCTCGGAGTCTACCGGAGAGAAGAGGGGGGGGGAAACAGTAAATACATAGCAAGCAAGTGCATAACAGGACAACAGGCAGAGCTAGACGTGTTCTAACGCGGTATGTGGTGATACCGGTGAAGGGGGGGAACATCCGGGAAAGTATTCCCGGTGTTTCGCGTTTTCGGGCAGAGGAGCCGGAGAGGGAAAGTTGCGTGTTTGCTATGCTAGGGATGCGTGACGGACGAACGGGCTGCATATCCGGGTTCGTCTCGTCGTTCTGAGCAACTTTCATGTAGAAAGTATTTTCATCCGAGCTACGGTTTATTTTATATTAATTTTAAAAGATTTAAATCATTTTTAGGATTTATTTATTTAATTTAATCAACATTATCCAGAATAGTGTCTGCTGATGTCATCATGACGTCAGCATGACGTCAGCAGTCAACAGTCAGTTGACTTGGTCAAACTGGCGCGTGGGTCTAGTGGGACCCACCTGTCATACCCTGTTAGGTTAATTAGGGTTTAGTTAAACTAATTACTGTTTAATTAAGCTAATAGGTTAATTAGATTAATTAATTAAGGTTAATTAACTTAATTAATTTAGTTAATTAATTAATTAATTAAAGTTATTTTAATTATAATTATTATTTTATTTATTTTTTTGAATTAGTTTTAATTAAATTTTTTTTAAAATCATTCTGGGCATGGGCCACATTCGGTCAGTGGCCCAGGGCCATTGCGGGTGGGCGGGCGCCAGTGGCGCGGTTACGGGCGTGCGGGCGAACCCGACGACGGGCGCCGCGGGCGTGCGCTCACCCGCACGAAGTGCGGCGAGGCGAGGCCAGTGGCCAAGGCGACCAGGGGGGAAGGGCGCGGCGGCCGCGGCAGGGGAGGCGCACGGGGAAGCTGGGAGGGGTGGCCAGGACGGGGCAGGGGGCTTGCGGTGGCCGCCGGCGAGGCCAGCAACAGCGGTGGGGATAGGCAGCGGCGATGGTGTGTGTCAGCAGGCGCAGGAGTGAGGCCGGGAGAAGGGCCGCGGGCGCAACAGAGCGAGTCGGGCAGCGCACGGTGGGAGGAGGATGCCACGGCGCGGGTGCTTGCACGCGAACGGAGGCAAGCGCGAGCGCACGCGGTGACACGCTGGGCGGGGCGGGGCCACGGTGAGCGCGAGGTCGTCGCGAGCTTCAGGCGTGAGTAGGACAACACCAATCGACGGTGGGATCGACGGGGAAGAGGGGAACGGACATGGCTCACTGAGAGGAGGTCGATGGAGAGCTCGGGACGGTCAGAGTGGCGTCGGAGAGGTGGGCCGATGCGGCGGTGGTGGTGGCCGAGGCGGACGGGGACGACCGGCGAAGGAGAGGCAGGGACGGGGAGTCCGGCGGGGGAGAGTTGGGGAAGCGGCGAGCGACGGTTGTCGGGGGCGGCTCCGGGACGGCGTGGCGGCGAACGAGGGCGAGGTGGAGGCGACGGGTGGCGGCGTCGGGGCCCTCTGCACCGATCCAGACGGGGAAGGGGAGAGAGGCGTGTGGGAGGGAGCAAGTGGGAGTGGGCGTCGTGGGGTGGCGGCGGGTGAGGGAGGCGAGGGGAGAGGTGGGGATTGTGCAGGGGAGTGGGGTGGCCGGGCTAGGGTTCGGTCACCCCAGGGGGTGTTGTAGGTGCCAGCTGGGCCGGCCTGGTTGGCCCGATGGCCAACTAGGCCGAGGCCTAGTGGGGGGGTCCCTCTTTTTTTTGTATATTCTTTTCTGTTTTTATTTTATTTTACTTTTCTGTTTTCTATTATAGTTTTTAATAGTTTTCAGTTTTGTAAAATTATAAGACCAGTACCAAAATGGAGGTTGTAAATTAGCCCACTTCCATAATATATTTTGGTATTTTTTAAAATATTTTGCTCGCATTTTTATAAATTTAAAAAAAAGGGCATTTATAATAGGTTTAGCTGCTGTTTTAATTATTTTAGTGCATTGAAATAATTTACAGAAGTTTGGTTTCTCCACCGTAATTACCTACACATTATTTGGCACGACCCGGACATTTTAGTTTCAATATTTGAAAACTTTTGTCGTTTGACTTATTTAGGATTTAAATTTGAAACGGTTTTGAATTATCGCGAGATTATCAACAGCAATCGTGGTGACGTGGCAACACTAGCAGGGGTTTACTGTAGCCTAATTATCCGGGCGTCACAATTCTCCTCCACTACAAGAAATCTCGTCCCGAGATTTAAGAGGTGTATTAAGGGGGAAAGGTCTGGTTACGAAATTCTAATGGATCTTCTCGAAGAAGTTAATCCCTTTCGTTGATGTCTTCAATTCTTTATTCCAATGCATCATGATAAACTTTTCATCATTTCTTCGGGAACTCCATTGTACTTACAAAATTATAAGGTGCAGCTCAGCTACGACAGAATGCTTGAGGGGATCAATCTGGGGTTAACCCATGAATGAGTACAAGATTACCTCTCGAGTTGAACATAAGAAATACATCGAGAGTAAGGTACGAAGGTACAATAAGAGGTTCCAAGCAGACAGATAGTTGCTCGAAGTCTGAACCAGAGTGGGAAAGGGTTCAGAGTAGCGAGAGTAAGTATTGCGTCTGATAATAGAATAGATCGCTAGGACGGTGGCCCGGGAATTACATACGAGGCCACGTGCGAGTAAATAACTTTGGAAATAGTGGGTGTACAGGACAGTCTGCTTTCGATCCTGTGGAACTGTGGGTTATGGGCCCACCATGTGGGTTAAAATAGGGATGGGCGTTGACATCTTGCATGGTCATGATAGCAAGGCATGTCAGCGGATCAGCCTATCGGTTATGTCGGCAACAACATCGGTACCAAGGGTGAGGGACGAAGAGAACCATTTTCCTGCTCGTTGAACGAGGCGGACCAATAGGCAAAGTTCTCGTCCACCGGTGGTTACCGGGATGCTATCAACAATGGTAACAGGGTCTTACTGACAGAGTTGTACGCTGAGGTGCTTATAAAAGCAGTGACGTATTACTGCTTAGATCATATAAACCTCAAGAAGGTTAAACAGAACAATGGAAAGGAAAATGTGATTCTTAGATTAAATAGAAGAATGGAAAGGAAAATGTGATTAAACACATATTTCAGGGGTATATCCTTCCCAAGAACAAGCAGAGTATGATATCCAAGACCGGATAGAAGGTAGAAAACTCTTTTAGGTAGGAGAGACAAATTTCATGACATTACCCATACAACGGTGTTTGGGTAATTTCAACAAGAAACATTTAGCATGGTGCTTCAAATGTTCTTATTGAAAATCGAAGTACCATAGACATGCTTCGAGATAGCGCTGACATGGTCAACAGGTGAAAATCAGACTTTGGAAACAAAAAGGATCCATTAGGAATAACTTGTAGAATAAGTCTTACAATTTCCTCATGGAAGAATGGATAACATTGCTAAAAGGGAAATATAACAATAGGGCCTCCGGCCAGGTGGGCTAGGTATGATACCACCTTACCGGGTCATCTAAAGACCAACGTTATAACTCTTGGAAATATGTTCCAACCATCATATCTGACTGAGATTCAGATTTGATGGGTGTCAGGATACCTCAGACTCGGGATGCCTGAGAAGAAAAGGTGCAACACAATTTGACAAGATGACATTGTGAGTTTCTCAGAAGTGATCTATGTAAGTGAGCTCTAAAACAAGAGGTCATCAGTATATCAATGAGAGGATGAGGAGGTGGATGATAGGCTCAGCAACAAATCATCGATATTTCCAAAGGATTGATTTCCACAATTATGTGAACAAGGAAATATCATTTGTCAGATCATATGTTATAATGATGTATGCTCGAGGAAAACATACACAACTGAACAATGATAGAAGGGTGCACCCAGGAATCTGGACTAGGTAGCACGATCGATGTTCGAATGATGATTCGGTAAGCAATAGACTTAGAATGAAACTGTAGACCAATAACTTCAAAGCAATAGGGTTGCTAGAAGTTTAGAATTTACACATCACGGACCATTTGTCGGTATTCCGGTTAGAAACAACACGGAGACCAAGAAATGAACGCAAATGGCGAGAGATATTACTATATCAAGAATTCTCAAGAGGTGGTAAAATTACCACGACATTCTTGACATAAAAGGTGGTAACATTCCAAGGTAAAGAAGAACAAATGCTGTATAGCAAGGATCTCAAGGTATAACTCAAAACACGAATAAGTTTGTGTTGGAGGGAAGGCAATAAAGGTGGTCAAGGATAACACAATCAGCGGGGGCAAGGATAGTATTTCTCATCATGAACTCAATTGATATCCTGGAAGAGCTCATAAGGTCGATGATGATCACGACACATTTGTCGAGAGATTTCATGAAAATGTAATCAATCGGCAATGACATCAGGTCAAAGGAATGATGAAGCGGGAGGTTATTGGAACCATGGGTAGGACACAAACTTGAAATCAAGCTTGTTGTTCAAGGCGGAATGGAATGACGAGGGAGATCGGCGTAACCTTAGCTCATCATCGTAAGTTGTGCTCCGTGGTTAAGGACCAGGTAGCATAGTTAAAAAGTTGCACGATAATGATATAGCCGATCAGACTCGGAATAACTTGAAGGGTTATTAAATCATAAGCAACGAAGATTACTTAGAGTTAGTGAATCGTAGTGCGGAATCGGTTCACTTAACGGTGTTCTCGAGTGTTTAATAACTCAGGACCCGTGAAAAATTGGAACCAGTGAGAATGTATTACTTGATTGAAGAACCCATAAGAAGTTATGCAGTTCCGTGATAATCTTGAGATACCAGGGGGGTAATACTCGACGACAAATCAAAGTAGAGGTTGGACTGGGGTATTACTCTACAAAAGACAAGCGCTTAAACTTGCACGCGAAATGGTATTTAAAGGAGAACATGGTCGGAACCACGATTGCAAAAGGTCAGATCCCAGATATAAGATGAACTTATACCAAAGGAATAATTTAATTTAAGAGAAGCTTTAACGATAAGATCTACATCGTGTCCATGGGCATGAACACAAGTTCAAGGTCGACTCCCACTTCTCCAATGCATAACCTTTCATTCACTTCTAACTTTCGAAGGAGTTGTAGTGTTGAAATTTTATTTCGCAAAATGCCAGAAGTGTATGACTCGTGAAAGCTTTCGAGTTCACACAGTTTAGAGAAAGCATATGTTCAACCCATAGGGGCTTCTTAGAAACATATACCCCAAGTTTCAAGAATAAATAACACCAGCTCGATAGTAGAGCATGTTTGAGAAAGCAGAGGATACAATTTACCAAAGGTATTATGTATCCGAGGAAAGGCTCACAGACTTGTTGAATATGAAGGACGCTGTCGGATAAAATCCAGCAAATGATCTGGTGGTCCTCAAGGGATCTGGTGTGAGCATCGGTACTCAACCAGAGGGAGAAACAATGCAAGGAGATCAGACTTTAGAAACAACTGACTAATTCAAGGCTCAAATGCAAAGAATTATCAATTCCAAGACAAGGGAGCAGAAGCAATGCTCTGATCAAGGATGGATAAGTTGAATAGCCTTAAGGGTACAATCGACAGCAATTTGATTGGTCGAGATCTAGCTCATGTTTTAAAATAACATCTGAGCCGAAAAGATAATTTAAAAGGATCAACTGATGATTGCGTGCATTCGCACTCATGTTGAATCAATAGGATCAAAAAGACGATGCCTAAGGATACTAACGAATATCGCCAGACATATGGAAAGCATCCATAATGCAAGCAGGCAAGTATTGCAGAGCAATAAGCTACTAGGGATTTTTGGAGGATCGAATAGTATTTCGAAGACCATTGTGAAACACATGAACAACTGGGGATGAGTGGATACTCGACAAGTTCGAGGATTTAAGTGAAGGGGTATTCATGTGGCAAGGAACTGCTAGGCAGTAGGCACAAAGTATTCTCGGAACAATAGAGAAGACTTCGGGGTATCTTGTAATAACAAGATCAATGGGGGATGATCGTATGAATGGCAAGTGTAAGTAGTCATCCATAAGGATTTATCGGTGGTCGGGAATAGCAAAAGTGATGGGCACAAAGTCTCAGGAGGAATAGGAAAGAGTATCTTCGAAATCTTCTGGTGAAGCAGGCCATCATCTGGAATGAAGGGGCTCTCCGGGAGAAAGTATTTACGAGAACCTAGAGTTAGAGTTAGCAAAACCACTTAACCCGAATAGAAGAGAGTTCAGAGTCCCAGAGTAAAGGTCGAGGAATAAAAAGATCCTACTACCACCCAAATGGCGACGTGTGCCCGTAAGACACACAGCCGTGTTAGTAAAAGTTTTAGTAATGTCTAGACTCAACTTCGGCCAAGGAGTGTGGAAGGGGGATTCCTACAGGCAGTCGGCTCTGATACCAACTTGTGGCGCCCCCGATTTAATCGTACACTAATCATACACGCTAACGTGTACGATCAAGATCAGGGACTCACGGGAAGATATCACAACACAACTCTACAAATAAAATAAGTCATACAAGCATCATATTACAAGCCAGGGGCCTCGAGGGCTCGAATACAAGAGCTCGATCATAGACGAGTCAGCGGAAACAACAATATCTGAGTACAGACATAAGTTAAACAAGTTTGCCTTAAGAAGGCTAGCACGAACTGGGATACAGATCGAAAGAGGCGCAGGCCTCCTGCCTGGGATCCTCCTAAACTACTCCTGGTCGTCGTCAGCGGGCAGCACGTAGTAGTAGGCACCTCCGGCATAGTAGTAGTCGTCGTCGACGGTGGCGTCTGGCTCCTGGGCTCCAACATCTGGTTGCGACAACCAGGTAGAAGGAATAGAGGGAAAAGAAGGAGAAAGCAACCGTGAGTACTCATCCAAAGTACTCGCAAGCAAGGAGCTATACTACATATGCATGGGTATCAAATGGAATAAGGGTATCATATGTGGACTGAACTGCAGAATGCCAGAATAAGAGGGGGATAACTAATCATGTCGAAGACTACGCTTCTGGCAGCCTCCGTCTTGCAGCATGTAGAAGAGAGTAGACTGAAATCCTCCAAGTAGCATCGCATAGCATAATCCTAACCGATGATTTTACACTAGAGTTGGACTAGCTCTATCAGCTAGTACAAATAATTTTACACTATAGTTGAACTAGCTCTATAGCCTAGTACAAATAATTTTACACTAGAGTTGAACTAGCTCTATAGCCTAGTACAAATAATTTTACAATATAGTTGAACTAGCTCTATAAGCTAGTTCAAATAATTTTACACTAGAGTTGGACTAGCTCTACAGCCTAGTACAAATAATTTTACACTAGAGTTGAACTAGCTCTATAACCTAGTACAAATAATTTCACACTATAGTTGAACTAGCTCTATAAGCTAGTTGAAATAATTTTACACTAGAGTTGAACTAGCTCTATAGCCTAGTACAAATAATTTTACACTAGAGTTGAACTAGCGCTATAGCCTAGTACAAATAATTTTACAATAGAGTTCAACTAGCTCTATAAGCTAGTACAAATAATTTTACACTAGAGTTGAACTAGCTCTATAGCCTAGTACAAATAATTTTACACTAGAGTTGAATTAGCTCTATAGCCTAGTACAAATAATTTTACACTATAGTTGAACTAGCTCTATAAGCTAGTTGAAATAATTTTACACTAGAGTTGAACTAGCTCTATAGCCTAGTACAAATAATTTTACACTAGAGTTGAACTAGCTCTATAGCCTAGTACAAATAATTTTACACTAGAGTTGAACTAGCTCTATAGCCTAGTACAAATAATTTTACACTAGAGTTGAACTAGCTCTATCAGCTAGTACAAATAATTTTACACTATAGTTGAACTA
The DNA here is from genome assembly GCA_034509565.1 of Triticum monococcum. Taxonomy (NCBI): domain Eukaryota; kingdom Viridiplantae; phylum Streptophyta; class Magnoliopsida; order Poales; family Poaceae; genus Triticum; species Triticum monococcum. The sequence goes on from CM067847.1 coordinate 751,289,059, forward strand.
GATCTATAGCCAATTACAAATAATTTTACGCTAGAGTTGAACTAGCTCTATAGCCTAGTACAAATAATTTTACACTAGAGTTGAACTAGCTCTATAAGCTAGTACAAATAATTTCACACTAGAGTTTAACTAGCTCTATAGCCTAGTACAAATAATTTTACACTATAGTTGAACTAGCTCTATAAGCTAGTTGAAATAATTTTACACTAGAGTTGAACTAGCTCTATAGCCTAGTACAAATAATTTTACACTATAGTTGAACTAGCCCTATAAGCTAGTTGAAATAATTTTACACTACAGTTGAACTAGCTCTATAAGCTAGTTGAAATAATATTACACTAGAGTTGAACCAGCTCTATAGCCTAGTACAAATAATTTTACACTAGAGTTGAACTAGCTCTATAGCCTAGTACAAATAATTTTACACTATAGTTGAACTAGCTCTATAAGCTAATTGAAATAATTTTACACTAGAGTTGAACTAGCTCTATAGCCTAGTACAAATAATTTTACACTAGAGTTGAACTAGCTCTATAGCCTAGTACAAATAATTTTACAATATAGTTCAACTAGCTCTATAAGCTAGTTCAAATAATTTTACACTAGAGTTGGACTAGCTCTACAGCCTAGTACAAATAATTTTACACTAGAGTTGAACTAGCTCTATAGCCTAGTACAAATAACTTTACACTAGAGTTGAACTAGCACTATAAGCTAGATCAAATAATTTTACACTAGAGTTGAACTAGCTCTATAGCCTAGTAGAAATAATTTTACACTAGAGTTGAACTAGCTCTATAGCCTAGTACAAATAATTTTACACTAGAGTTGAACTAGTTCTATAGCCTAGTACAAATAATTTTACACTATAGTTGAACTAGCTCTATAAGCTAGGTGAAATAATTTTACACTAGAGTTGAACTAGCTCTATAGCCTAGTACAAATAATTTTACACTAGAGTTGAACTAGCTCTATAGCCTAGTACAAATAATTTTACACTATAGTTGAACTAGCTCTATAAGCTAGTTGAAATAATTTTACACTAGAGTTGAACTAGCTCTATAGCCTAGTACAAATAATTTTACATTAGAGTTGAACTAGCTCTATAGCCTAGTACAAATAATTTTACAGTATAGTTGAACTAGCTCTATAAGCTAGTTGAAATAATTTTACACTAGAGTTGAACTAGCTCTATAGCCTAGTACAAATAATTTTACACTAGAGTTGAACTAGCTCTATAGCCTAGTACAAATAATTTTACACTAGAGTTGAACTAGCTCGATAAGCTAGTACAAATAATTTTACACTAGAGTTGAACTAGCTCTATAGCCTAGTACAAATAATTTGACACTATAGTTGAACTAGCTCTGTAGCCTAGTACAAATAATTTTACACTATAGTTGAACTAGATCTATAGCCAAGTAGAAATAATTTTACGCTAGAGTTGAACTAGCTCTATAGCCTAGTACAAATAATTTTACACTAGAGTTGAACTAGCTCTATAAGCTAGTACAAATAATTTCACACTAGAGTTGAACTAGCTGTATAGCCTAGTACAAATAATTTTACACTATAGTTGAACTAGCTCTATAAGCTAGTTGAAATAATTTTACACTAGAGTTGAGCTAGCTCTATAGCCTAGTACAAATAATTTTACACTATAGTTGAACTAGCTCTATAAGCTAGTTGAAATAATATTACACTAGAGTTGAACTAGCTCTATAGCCTAGTACAAATAATTTTACACTAGAGTTGAACTAGCTCTATAGCCTAGTACAAATAATTTTACACTATAGTTGAACTAGCTCTATAAGCTAGTTGAAATAATTTTACACTAGAGTTGAACTAGCTCTATAGCCTAGTACAAATAATTTTACACTAGAGTTGAACTAGCTCTATAGCCTAGTACAAATAATTTTACAATATAGTTCAACTAGCTCTATAAGCTAGTACAAATAATTTCACACTAGAGTTGGACTAGCTCTACAGCCTAGTACAAATAATTTTACACTAGAGTTGAACTAGCTCTATAGCCTAGTACAAATAACTTTACACTAGAGTTGAACTAGCACTATAAGCTAGATCAAATAATTTTACACTAGAGTTGAACTAGCTCTATAGCCTAGTAGAAATAATTTTACACTAGAGTTGAACTAGCTCTATAGCCTAGTACAAATAATTTTACACTAGAGTTGAACTAGTTCTATAGCCTAGTACAAATAATTTTACACTATAGTTGAACTAGCTCTATAAGCTAGTTGAAATAATTTTACACTAGAGTTGAACTAGCTCTATAGCCTAGTACAAATAATTTTACACTATAGTTGAACTAGCTCTATAGCCTAGTACAAATAATTTTACACTAGAGTTGAACTAGCGCTATAGCCTAGTACAAATAATTTTACAATAGAGTTCAACTAGCTCTATAGCCTAGTACAAATAATTTTACACTAGAGTTGAACTAGCTCTATAGCCTAGTACAAATAATTTTACACTAGAGTTGAACTAGCTCTATAAGCTAGTACAAATAATTTTACACTAGACTTGAACTAGATCTATAGCCTAGTACAAATAATTTTACACTAGAGTTGAACTAGCTCTATCAGCTAGTACAAATAATTTTACACTATAGTTGAACTAGCTCTATAGCCTAGTACAAATAATTTTACACTATAGTTGAACTAGATATATAGCCAAGTACAAATAATTTTACGCTAGAGTTGAACTAGCTCTATAGCCTAGTACAAATAATTTTACACTAGAGTTGAACTAGCTCTATAGCCTAGTACAAATAATTTTACACTAGAGTTAAACTAGCTCTATCAGCTAGTACAAATAATTTTACACTATAGTTGAACTAGATCTATAGCCAATTACAAATAATTTTACGCTAGAGTTGAACTAGCTCTATAGCCTAGTACAAATAATTTTACACTAGAGTTGAACTAGCTCTATAAGCTAGTACAAATAATTTCACACTAGAGTTTAACTAGCTCTATAGCCTAGTACAAATAATTTTACACTATAGTTGAACTAGCTCTATAAGCTAGTTGAAATAATTTTACACTAGAGTTGAACTAGCTCTATAGCCTAGTACAAATAATTTTACACTATAGTTGAACTAGCTCTATAAGCTAGTTGAAATAATTTTACACTAGAGTTGAACTAGCTCTATAGCCTAGTACAAATAATTTTACACTATAGTTGAACTAGCTCTATAAGCTAGTACAAATAATTTTACACTAGAGTTGAACTAGCTCTATAGCCTAGTTCAAATAATTTTACACTAGAGTTGGACTAGCTCTATCAGCTAGTACAAATAATTTTACACTATAGTTGAACTAGCTCTATAGCCTAGTACAAATAATTTTACACTAGAGTTGAACTAGCTCTATAGCCTAGTACAAATAATTTTACAATATAGTTGAACTAGCTCTATAAGCTAGTTCAAATAATTTTACACTAGAGTTGGACTAGCTCTACAGCCTAGTACAAATAATTTTACACTAGAGTTGAACTAGCTCTATAACCTAGTACAAATAATTTTACACTATAGTTGAACTAGCTCTATAAGCTAGTTGAAATAATTTTACACTAGAGTTGAACTAGCTCTATAGCCTAGTACAAATAATTTTACACTAGAGTTGAACTAGCGCTATAGCCTAGTACAAATAATTTTACAATAGAGTTCAACTAGCTCTATTAGCTAGTACAAATAATTTTACACTAGAGTTGAACTAGCTCTATAGCCTTGTACAAATAATTTTACACTAGAGTTGAGTTAGCTCTATAGCCTAGTACAAATAATTCTACCCTATAGTTGAACTCGCTCTATAAGGTAGTTGAAATAATTTTACACTAGAGTTGAACTAGCTCTATAGGCTAGTACAAATAATTTTACACTAGAGTTGAACTAGCTCTATAGCCTAGTACAAATAATTTTACACTAGAGTTGAACTAGCTCTAATGTATTACAAATAATTTTACACTAGAGTTGAACTAGCTCTATAAGCTAGTACAAATAATTTTACACTAGAGTTGAACTAGCTCTATAGCCTAGTACAAATAATTTTACACTAGAGTTGAACTAGCTCTATCAGCTAGTACAAATAATTTTACACTATAGTTGAACTAGCTCTGTAGCCTAGTACAAATAATTTTACACTAGAGTTGAACTAGCTCTATCAGCTAGTACAAATAATTTTACGCTAGAGTTGAACTAGCTCTATAGCCTAGTACAAATAATTTTACACTAGAGTTGAACTAGCTCTATAAGCTAGTACAAATAATTTCACACTAGAGTTGAACTCGCTCTATAGCCTAGTACAAATAATTTTACACTATAGTTGAACTAGCTCTATAAGCTAGTTGAAATAATTTTACACTAGAGTTGAGCTAGCTCTATAGCCTAGTACAAATAATTTTACACTATAGTTGAACTAGCTCTACAAGCAAGTTGAAATAATATTACACTAGAGTTTAACTAGCTCTATAGCCTAGTACTAATAATTTTACACTGGAGTTGAACAAGCTCTATAGCCTAGTACAAGTAATTTTACACTATAGTTGAACTAGCTCTATAAGCTAGTTGAAATAATTTTACACTAGAGTTGAACTAGCTCTATAGCCTAGTACAAATAATTTTACACTAGAGTTGAACTAGCTCTATAGCCTAGTACAAATAATTTTACAATATAGTTCAACTAGCTCTATAAGCTAGTTCAAATAATTTTACACTAGAGTTGGACTAGCTCTACAGCCTAGTACAAATAATTTTACACTAGAGTTGAACTAGCTCTATAGCCTAGTACAAATAATTTTACACTAGAGTTGAACTAGTTCTATAGCCTAGTACAAATAATTTTACACTATAGTTGAACTAGCTCTATAAGCTAGTTGAAATAATTTTACACTAGAGTTGAACTAGCTCTATAGCCTAGTACAAATAATTTTACACTATAGTTGAAGTAGCTCTATAGCCTAGTACAAATAATTTTACACTAGAGTTGAACTAGCGCTATAGCCTAGTACAAATAATTTTACAATAGAGTTCAACTAGCTCTATAAGCTAGTACAAATAATTTTACACTAGAGTTGAACTAGCTCTATAGCATAGTACAAATAATTTTACACTAGAGTTGAATTAGCTCTATAGCCTAGTAGAAATAATTTTACACTATAGTTGAACTAGCTCTATAAGCTAGTTGAAATAATTTTACAGTAGAGTTGAACTAGCTCTATAGCCTCTTACAAATAATTTTACACTAGAGTTGAACTAGCTCTATAGCCTAGTACAAATAATTTTACACTATAGTTGAAGTAGCTCTATAGCCTAGTACAAATAATTTTACACTAGAGTTGAACTAGCGCTATAGCCTAGTACAAATAATTTTACAATAGAGTTCAACTAGCTCTATAAGCTAGTACAAATAATTTTACACTAGAGTTGAACTAGCTCTATAGCATAGTACAAATAATTTTACACTAGAGTTGAATTAGCTCTATAGCCTAGTAGAAATAATTTTACACTATAGTTGAACTAGCTCTATAAGCTAGTTGAAATAATTTTACAGTAGAGTTGAAATAGCTCTATAGCCTCTTACAAATAATTTTACACTAGAGTTGAACTAGCTCTATAGCCTAGTACAAATAATTTTACACTATAGTTGAACTAGCTCTATAAGCTAGCTGAAATAATTTTACACTAGAGTTGAACTAGCTCTATATCCTAGTACAAATAATTTTACACTAGAGTTGAACTAGCTCTATAGCCTAGTACAAATAATTTTACAATATAGTTCAACTAGCTCTATAAGCTAGTTCAAATAATTTTACACTAGAGTTGGACTAGCTCTACAGCCTAGTACAAATAATTTTACACTAGAGTTGAACTAGCTCTATAGCCTAGTACGAATAACTTTACACTAGAAGTGAACTAGCACTATAAGCTAGATCAAATAATTTTACACTAGAGTTGAACTAGCTCTATAGCCTAGTAGAAATAATTTTACACTAGAGTTGAACTAGCTCTATAGCCTAGTACAAATAATTTTACACTAGAGTTGAACTAGTTCTATAGCCTAGTACAAATAATTTTACACTATAGTTGAACTAGCTCTATAAGCTAGTTGAAATAATTTTACACTAGAGTTGAGCTAGCTCTATAGCCTAGTACAAATAATTTTACACTATAGTTGAACTAGCTCTATAAGCTAGTTGAAATAATATTACACTAGAGTTGAACTAGCTCTATAGCCTAGTACAAATAATTTTACACCAGAGTTGAACAAGCTCTATAGCCTAGTATAAATAATTTTACACTATAGTTGAACTAGCTCTATAGCCTAGTACAAATAATTTTACACTAGAGTTGAACTAGCTCTATAGCCTAGTACAAATAATTTTACACTAGAGTTGAACTAGCTCTATAGCCTAGTACAAATAATTTTACAATATAGTTCAACTAGCTCTATAAGCTAGTTCAAATAATTTTACACTAGAGTTGGACTAGCTCTACAGCCTAGTACAAATAATTTTACACTAGAGTTGAACTAGCTCTATAGCCTAGTACAAATAATTTTACACTAGAGTTGAACTAGTTCTATAGCCTAGTACAAATAATTTTACACTATAGTTGAACTAGCTCTATAAGCTAGGTGAAATAATTTTACACTAGAGTTGAACTAGCTCTATAGCCTAGTACAAATAATTTTACACTAGAGTTGAACTAGCTCTATAGCCTAGTACAAATAATTTTACACTATAGTTGAACTAGCTCTATAAGCTAGTTGAAATAATTTTACACTAGAGTTGAACTAGCTCTATAGCCTAGTACAAATAATTTTACATTAGAGTTGAACTAGCTCTATAGCCTAGTACAAATAATTTTACAGTATAGTTGAACTAGCTCTATAAGCTAGTTGAAATAATTTTACACTAGAGTTGAACTAGCTCTATAGCCTAGTACAAATAATTTTACACTAGAGTTGAACTAGCTCTATAGCCTAGTACAAATAATTTTACACTAGAGTTGAACTAGCTCGATAAGCTAGTACAAATAATTTTACACTAGAGTTGAACTAGCTCTATAGCCTAGTACAAATAATTTGACACTATAGTTGAACTAGCTCTGTAGCCTAGTACAAATAATTTTACACTATAGTTGAACTAGATCTATAGCCAAGTAGAAATAATTTTACGCTAGAGTTGAACTAGCTCTATAGCCTAGTACAAATAATTTTACACTAGAGTTGAACTAGCTCTATAAGCTAGTACAAATAATTTCACACTAGAGTTGAACTAGCTGTATAGCCTAGTACAAATAATTTTACACTATAGTTGAACTAGCTCTATAAGCTAGTTGAAATAATTTTACACTAGAGTTGAGCTAGCTCTATAGCCTAGTACAAATAATTTTACACTATAGTTGAACTAGCTCTATAAGCTAGTTGAAATAATATTACACTAGAGTTGAACTAGCTCTATAGCCTAGTACAAATAATTTTACACTAGAGTTGAACTAGCTCTATAGCCTAGTACAAATAATTTTACACTATAGTTGAACTAGCTCTATAAGCTAGTTGAAATAATTTTACACTAGAGTTGAACTAGCTCTATAGCCTAGTACAAATAATTTTACACTAGAGTTGAACTAGCTCTATAGCCTAGTACAAATAATTTTACAATATAGTTCAACTAGCTCTATAAGCTAGTACAAATAATTTCACACTAGAGTTGGACTAGCTCTACAGCCTAGTACAAATAATTTTACACTAGAGTTGAACTAGCTCTATAGCCTAGTACAAATAACTTTACACTAGAGTTGAACTAGCACTATAAGCTAGATCAAATAATTTTACACTAGAGTTGAACTAGCTCTATAGCCTAGTAGAAATAATTTTACACTAGAGTTGAACTAGCTCTATAGCCTAGTACAAATAATTTTACACTAGAGTTGAACTAGTTCTATAGCCTAGTACAAATAATTTTACACTATAGTTGAACTAGCTCTATAAGCTAGTTGAAATAATTTTACACTAGAGTTGAACTAGCTCTATAGCCTAGTACAAATAATTTTACACTATAGTTGAACTAGCTCTATAGCCTAGTACAAATAATTTTACACTAGAGTTGAACTAGCGCTATAGCCTAGTACAAATAATTTTACAATAGAGTTCAACTAGCTCTATAGCCTAGTACAAATAATTTTACACTAGAGTTGAACTAGCTCTATAGCCTAGTACAAATAATTTTACACTAGAGTTGAACTAGCTCTATAAGCTAGTACAAATAATTTTACACTAGACTTGAACTAGATCTATAGCCTAGTACAAATAATTTTACACTAGAGTTGAACTAGCTCTATCAGCTAGTACAAATAATTTTACACTATAGTTGAACTAGCTCTATAGCCTAGTACAAATAATTTTACACTATAGTTGAACTAGATATATAGCCAAGTACAAATAATTTTACGCTAGAGTTGAACTAGCTCTATAGCCTAGTACAAATAATTTTACACTAGAGTTGAACTAGCTCTATAGCCTAGTACAAATAATTTTACACTAGAGTTAAACTAGCTCTATCAGCTAGTACAAATAATTTTACACTATAGTTGAACTAGATCTATAGCCAATTACAAATAATTTTACGCTAGAGTTGAACTAGCTCTATAGCCTAGTACAAATAATTTTACACTAGAGTTGAACTAGCTCTATAAGCTAGTACAAATAATTTCACACTAGAGTTTAACTAGCTCTATAGCCTAGTACAAATAATTTTACACTATAGTTGAACTAGCTCTATAAGCTAGTTGAAATAATTTTACACTAGAGTTGAACTAGCTCTATAGCCTAGTACAAATAATTTTACACTATAGTTGAACTAGCTCTATAAGCTAGTTGAAATAATTTTACACTAGAGTTGAACTAGCTCTATAGCCTAGTACAAATAATTTTACACTACAGTTGAACTAGCTCTATAAGCTAGTACAAATAATTTTACACTAGAGTTGAACTAGCTCTACAGCCTAGTACAAATAATTTTACACTAGAGTTGAACTAGCTCTACAGCCTAGTACAAATAATTTTACACTATAGTTGAACTAGCTCTATAAGCTAGTTGAAATAATTTTACACTAGAGTTGAACTAGCTCTATAGCCTAGTACAAATAATTTTACACTAGAGTTGAACTAGCTCTATAGCCTAGTACAAATAATTTTACACTAGAGTTGAACTAGCTCTATAGCCTAGTACAAATAATTTTACACTAGAGTTGGACTAGCTCTATCAGCTAGTACAAATAATTTTACACTATAGTTGAACTAGCTCTATAGCCTAGTACAAATAATTTTACACTAGAGTTGAACTAGCTCTATAGCCTAGTACAAATAATTTTACAATATAGTTGAACTAGCTCTATAAGCTAGTTCAAATAATTTTACACTAGAGTTGGACTAGCTCTACAGCCTAGTACAAATAATTTTACACTAGAGTTGAACTAGCTCTATAACCTAGTACAAATAATTTTACACTATAGTTGAACTAGCTCTATAAGCTAGTTGAAATAATTTTACACTAGAGTTGAACTAGCTCTATAGCCTAGTACAAATAATTTTACACTAGAGTTGAACTAGCGCTATAGCCTAGTACAAATAATTTTACAATAGAGTTCAACTAGCTCTATTAGCTAGTACAAATAATTTTACACTAGAGTTGAACTAGCTCTATAGCCTTGTACAAATAATTTTACACTAGAGTTGAGTTAGCTCTATAGCCTAGTACAAATAATTCTACCCTATAGTTGAACTCGCTCTATAAGGTAGTTGAAATAATTTTACACTAGAGTTGAACTAGCTCTATAGGCTAGTACAAATAATTTTACACTAGAGTTGAACTAGCTCTATAGCCTAGTACAAATAATTTTACACTAGAGTTGAACTAGCTCTAATGTATTACAAATAATTTTACACTAGAGTTGAACTAGCTCTATAAGCTAGTACAAATAATTTTACACTAGAGTTGAACTAGCTCTATAGCCTAGTACAAATAATTTTACACTAGAGTTGAACTAGCTCTATCAGCTAGTACAAATAATTTTACACTATAGTTGAACTAGCTCTGTAGCCTAGTACAAATAATTTTACACTAGAGTTGAACTAGCTCTATCAGCTAGTACAAATAATTTTACGCTAGAGTTGAACTAGCTCTATAGCCTAGTACAAATAATTTTACACTAGAGTTGAACTAGCTCTATAAGCTAGTACAAATAATTTCACACTAGAGTTGAACTCGCTCTATAGCCTAGTACAAATAATTTTACACTATAGTTGAACTAGCTCTATAAGCTAGTTGAAATAATTTTACACTAGAGTTGAGCTAGCTCTATAGCCTAGTACAAATAATTTTACACTATAGTTGAACTAGCTCTACAAGCAAGTTGAAATAATATTACACTAGAGTTTAACTAGCTCTATAGCCTAGTACTAATAATTTTACACTGGAGTTGAACAAGCTCTATAGCCTAGTACAAGTAATTTTACACTATAGTTGAACTAGCTCTATAAGCTAGTTGAAATAATTTTACACTAGAGTTGAACTAGCTCTATAGCCTAGTACAAATAATTTTACACTAGAGTTGAACTAGCTCTATAGCCTAGTACAAATAATTTTACAATATAGTTCAACTAGCTCTATAAGCTAGTTCAAATAATTTTACACTAGAGTTGGACTAGCTCTACAGCCTAGTACAAATAATTTTACACTAGAGTTGAACTAGCTCTATAGCCTAGTACAAATAATTTTACACTAGAGTTGAACTAGTTCTATAGCCTAGTACAAATAATTTTACACTATAGTTGAACTAGCTCTATAAGCTAGTTGAAATAATTTTACACTAGAGTTGAACTAGCTCTATAGCCTAGTACAAATAATTTTACACTATAGTTGAAGTAGCTCTATAGCCTAGTACAAATAATTTTACACTAGAGTTGAACTAGCGCTATAGCCTAGTACAAATAATTTTACAATAGAGTTCAACTAGCTCTATAAGCTAGTACAAATAATTTTACACTAGAGTTGAACTAGCTCTATAGCATAGTACAAATAATTTTACACTAGAGTTGAATTAGCTCTATAGCCTAGTAGAAATAATTTTACACTATAGTTGAACTAGCTCTATAAGCTAGTTGAAATAATTTTACAGTAGAGTTGAACTAGCTCTATAGCCTCTTACAAATAATTTTACACTAGAGTTGAACTAGCTCTATAGCCTAGTACAAATAATTTTACACTATAGTTGAAGTAGCTCTATAGCCTAGTACAAATAATTTTACACTAGAGTTGAACTAGCGCTATAGCCTAGTACAAATAATTTTACAATAGAGTTCAACTAGCTCTATAAGCTAGTACAAATAATTTTACACTAGAGTTGAACTAGCTCTATAGCATAGTACAAATAATTTTACACTAGAGTTGAATTAGCTCTATAGCCTAGTAGAAATAATTTTACACTATAGTTGAACTAGCTCTATAAGCTAGTTGAAATAATTTTACAGTAGAGTTGAAATAGCTCTATAGCCTCTTACAAATAATTTTACACTAGAGTTGAACTAGCTCTATAGCCTAGTACAAATAATTTTACACTATAGTTGAACTAGCTCTATAAGCTAGCTGAAATAATTTTACACTAGAGTTGAACTAGCTCTATATCCTAGTACAAATAATTTTACACTAGAGTTGAACTAGCTCTATAGCCTAGTACAAATAATTTTACAATATAGTTCAACTAGCTCTATAAGCTAGTTCAAATAATTTTACACTAGAGTTGGACTAGCTCTACAGCCTAGTACAAATAATTTTACACTAGAGTTGAACTAGCTCTATAGCCTAGTACGAATAACTTTACACTAGAAGTGAACTAGCACTATAAGCTAGATCAAATAATTTTACACTAGAGTTGAACTAGCTCTATAGCCTAGTAGAAATAATTTTACACTAGAGTTGAACTAGCTCTATAGCCTAGTACAAATAATTTTACACTAGAGTTGAACTAGTTCTATAAGCTAGTTGAAATAATTTTACACTAGAGTTGAACTAGCTCTATAGCCTAGTACAAATAATTTTACACTAGAGTTGGACTAGCTCTACAGCCTAGTACAAATAATTTTACACTAGAGTTGAACTAGCTCTATAGCCTAGTACAAATAATTTTACACTAGAGTTGAACTAGTTCTATAGCCTAGTACAAATAATTTTACACTATAGTTGAACTAGCTCTATAAGCTAGTTGAAATAATTTTACACTAGAGTTGAACTAGCTCTATAGCCTAGTACAAATAATTTTACACTATAGTAGAAGTAGCTCTATAGCCTAGTACAAATAATTTTACACTAGAGTTGAACTAGCGCTATAGCCTAGTACAAATAATTTTACAATAGAGTTCAACTAGCTCTATAAGCTAGTACAAATAATTTTACACTAGAGTTGAACTAGCTCTATAGCATAGTACAAATAATTTTACACTAGAGTTGAATTAGCTCTATAGCCTAGTAGAAATAATTTTACACTATAGTTGAACTAGCTCTATAAGCTAGTTGAAATAATTTTACAGTAGAGTTGAACTAGCTCTATAGCCTCTTACAAATAATTTTACACTAGAGTTGAACTAGCTCTATAGCCTAGTACAAATAATTTTACACTATAGTTGAAGTAGCTCTATAGCCTAGTACAAATAATTTTACACTAGAGTTGAACTAGCGCTATAGCCTAGTACAAATAATTTTACAATAGAGTTCAACTAGCTCTATAAGCTAGTACAAATAATTTTACACTAGAGTTGAACTAGCTCTATAGCATAGTACAAATAATTTTACACTAGAGTTGAATTAGCTCTATAGCCTAGTAGAAATAATTTTACACTATAGTTGAACTAGCTCTATAGGCTAGTTGAAATAATTTTACAGTAGAGTTGAAATAGCTCTATAGCCTCTTACAAATAATTTTACACTAGAGTTGAACTAGCTCTATAGCCTAGTACAAATAATTTTACACTATAGTTGAACTAGCTCTATAAGCTAGCTGAAATAATTTTACACTAGAGTTGAACTAGCTCTATATCCTAGTACAAATAATTTTACACTAGAGTTGAACTAGCTCTATAGCCTAGTACAAATAATTTTACAATATAGTTCAACTAGCTCTATAAGCTAGTTCAAATAATTTTACACTAGAGTTGGACTAGCTCTACAGCCTAGTACAAATAATTTTACACTAGAGTTGAACTAGCTCTATAGCCTAGTACGAATAACTTTACACTAGAAGTGAACTAGCACTATAAGCTAGATCAAATAATTTTACACTAGAGTTGAACTAGCTCTATAGCCTAGTAGAAATAATTTTACACTAGAGTTGAACTAGCTCTATAGCCTAGTACAAATAATTTTACACTAGAGTTGAACTAGTTCTATAGCCTAGTACAAATAATTTTACACTATAGTTGAACTAGCTCTATAAGCTAGTTGAAATAATTTTACACTAGAGTTGAGCTAGCTCTATAGCCTAGTACAAATAATTTTACACTATAGTTGAACTAGCTCTATAAGCTAGTTGAAATAATATTACACTAGAGTTGAACTAGCTCTATAGCCTAGTACAAATAATTTTACACCAGAGTTGAACAAGCTCTATAGCCTAGTATAAATAATTTTACACTATAGTTGAACTAGCTCTATAGCCTAGTACAAATAATTTTACACTAGAGTTGAACTAGCTCTATAGCCTAGTACAAATAATTTTACACTAGAGTTGAACTAGCTCTATAGCCTAGTACAAATAATTTTACAATATAGTTCAACTAGCTCTATAAGCTAGTTCAAATAATTTTACACTAGAGTTGGACTAGCTCTACAGCCTAGTACAAATAATTTTACACTAGAGTTGAACTAGCTCTATAGCCTAGTACAAATAATTTTACACTAGAGTTGAACTAGTTCTATAGCCTAGTACAAATAATTTTACACTATAGTTGAACGATCTCTATAAGCTAGTTGAAATAATTTTACACTAGAGTTGAACTGGCTCTATAGCCTAGTACAAATAATTTTACACTATAGTTGAACTAGCTCTATAGCCTAGTACAAATAATTTTACACTAGAGTTGAACTAGCGCTATAGCCTAGTACAAATAATTTTACAATAGAGTTCAACTAGCTCTATAAGCTAGTACAAATAATTTTACACTAGAGTTGAACTAGCTCTATAGCCTAGTACAAATAATTTTACACTAGAGTTGAATTAGCTCTATAGCCTAGTACAAATAATTTTACACTATAGTTGAACTAGCTCTATAAGCTAGTTGAAATAATTTTACACTAGAGTTGAACTAGCTCTATAGCCTAGTACAAATAATTTTACACTAGAGTTGAACTAGCTCTATAGCCTAGTACAAATAATTTTACACAAGAGTTGAACTAGCTCTATAAGCTAGTACAAATAATTTTACACTAGAGTTGAACTAGCTCTATAGCCTAGTACAAATAATTTTACACTAGAGTTGAACTAGCTCTATCAGCTAGTACAAATAATTTTACACTATAGTTGAACTAGATCTATATCCAAGTACAAATAATTTTACGCTAGAGTTGAACTAGCTCTATAGCCTAGTACAAATAATTTTACACTAGAGTTGAACTAGCTCTATAAGCTAGTCCAAATAATTTCACACTAGAGTTTAACTAGCTCTATAGCCTAGTACAAATAATTTTACACTATAGTTGAACTAGCTCTATAAGCTAGTTGAAATAATTTTACACTAGAGTTGAACCAGCTCTATAGCCTAGTACAAATAATTTTACACTAGAGTTGAACTAGCTCTATAAGCTAGTTGAAATAATTTTACACTAGAGTTGAAGTAGCTCTATAGCCTAGTACAAATAATTTTACACTAGAGTTGAACTAGCGCTATAGCCTAGTACAAATAATTTTACAATAGAGTTCAACTAGCTCTATAAACTAGTACAAATAATTTTACACTAGAGTTGAACTAGCTCTATAGCCTAGTACAAATAATTTTACACTAGAGTTGAATTAGCTGTATAGCCTAGTAGAAATAATTTTACACTATAGTTGAACTAGCTCTATAAGCTAGTTGAAATAATTTTACACTAGAGTTGAACTAGCTCTATAGCCTAGTACAAATAATTTTACACTAGAGTTGAACTAGCTCTATAGCCTAGTACAAATAATTTTACACTATAGTTGAACTAGCTCTATAAGCTAGCTGAAATAATTTTACACTAGAGTTGAACTAGCTCTATATCCTAGTACAAATAATTTTACACTAGAGTTGAACTAGCTCTATAGCCTAGTACAAATAATTTTACAATATAGTTCAACTAGCTCTATAAGCTAGTTCAAATAATTTTACACTAGAGTTGGACTAGCTCTACAGCCTAGTACAAATAATTTTACACTAGAGTTGAACTAGCTCTATAGCCTAGTACGAATAACTTTACACTAGAAGTGAACTAGCACTATAAGCTAGATCAAATAATTTTACACTAGAGTTGAACTAGCTCTATAGCCTAGTAGAAATAATTTTACACTAGAGTTGAACTAGCTCTATAGCCTAGTACAAATAATTTTACACTAGAGTTGAACTAGTTCTATAGCCTAGTATAAATAATTTTACACTATAGTTGAACTAGCTCTATAAGCTAGTTGAAATAATTTTACACTAGAGTTGAGCTAGCTCTATAGCCTAGTACAAATAATTTTAAACAATAGTTGAACTAGCTCTATAAGCTAGTTGAAATAATATTACACTAGAGTTGAACTAGCTCTATAGCCTAGTACAAATAATTTTACACTAGAGTTGAACAAGCTCTATAGCCTAGTACAAATAATTTTACACTATAGTTGAACTAGCTCTATAGCCTAGTACAAATAATTTTACACTAGAGTTGAAATAGCTCTATAGCCTAGTACAAATAATTTTACACTAGAGTTGAACTAGCTCTATAGCCTAGTACAAATAATTTTACAATATAGTTCAACTAGCTCTATAAGCTAGTTCAAATAATTTTACACTAGAGTTGGACTAGCTCTACAGCCTAGTACAAATAATTTTACACTAGAGTTGAACTAGCTCTATAGCCTAGTACAAATAATTTTACACTAGAGTTGAACTAGTTCTATAGCCTAGTACAAATAATTTTACACTATAGTTGAACGATCTCTATAAGCTAGTTGAAATAATTTTACACTAGAGTTGAACTAGCTCTATAGCCTATTACAAATAATTTTACACTATAGTTGAACTAGCTCTATAGCCTAGTACAAATAATTTTACACTAGAGTTGAACTAGCGCTATAGCCTAGTACAAATAATTTTACAATAGAGTTCAACTAGCTCTATAAGCTAGTACAAATAATTTTACACTAGAGTTGAACTAGCTCTATAGCCTAGTACAAATAATTTTACACTAGAGTTGAATTAGCTCTATAGCCAAGTACAAATAATTTTACACTATAGTTGAACTAGCTCTACAAGCTAGTTGAAATAATTTTACACTAGAGTTGAACTAGCTCTATAGCCTAGTACAAATAATTTTACACTAGAGTTGAACTAGCTCTATAGCCTAGTACAAATAATTTTACACTAGAGTTGAACTAGCTCTATAAGCTAGTACAAATAATTTTACACTAGAGTTGAACTAGCTCTATAGCCTAGTACAAATAATTTTACACTATAGTTGAACTAGCTCTATAAGCTAGCTGAAATAATTTTACACTAGAGTTGAACTAGCTCTATATCCTAGTACAAATAATTTTACACTAGAGTTGAACTAGCTCTATAGCCTAGTACAAATAATTTTACAATATAGTTCAACTAGCTCTATAAGCTAGTTCAAATAATTTTACACTAGAGTTGGACTAGCTCTACAGCCTAGTACAAATAATTTTACACTAGAGTTGAACTAGCTCTATAGCCTAGTACGAATAACTTTACACTAGAAGTGAACTAGCACTATAAGCTAGATCAAATAATTTTACACTAGAGTTGAACTAGCTCTATAGCCTAGTAGAAATAATTTTACACTAGAGTTGAACTAGCTCTATAGCCTAGTACAAATAATTTTACACTAGAGTTGAACTAGTTCTATAGCCTAGTACAAATAATTTTACACTATAGTTGAACTAGCTCTATAAGCTAGTTGAAATAATTTTACACTAGAGTTGAGCTAGCTCTATAGCCTAGTACAAATAATTTTACACTATAGTTGAACTAGCTCTATAAGCTAGTTGAAATAATATTACACTAGAGTTGAACTAGCTCTATAGCCTAGTACAAATAATTTTACACCAGAGTTGAACAAGCTCTATAGCCTAGTATAAATAATTTTACACTATAGTTGAACTAGCTCTATAGCCTAATACAAATAATTTTACACTAGAGTTGAACTAGCTCTATAGCCTAGTACAAATAATTTTACACTAGAGTTGAACTAGCTCTATAGCCTAGTACAAATAATTTTACAATATAGTTCAACTAGCTCTATAAGCTAGTTAAAATAATTTTACACTAGAGTTGGACTAGCTCTACAGCCTAGTACAAATAATTTTACACTAGAGTTGAACTAGCTCTATAGCCTAGTACAAATAATTTTACACTAGAGTTGAACTAGTTCTATAGCCTAGTACAAATAATTTTACACTATAGTTGAACGATCTCTATAAGCTAGTTGAAATAATTTTACACTAGAGTTGAACTGGCTCTATAGCCTAGTACAAATAATTTTACACTATAGTTGAACTAGCTCTATAGCCTAGTACAAATAATTTTACACTAGAGTTGAACTAGCGCTATAGCCTAGTACAAATAATTTTACAATAGAGTTCAACTAGCTCTATAAGCTAGTACAAATAATTTTACACTAGAGTTGAACTAGCTCTATAGCCTAGTACAAATAATTTTACACTAGAGTTGAATTAGCTCTATAGCCTAGTACAAATAATTTTACACTATAGTTGAACTAGCTCTATAAGCTAGTTGAAATAATTTTACACTAGAGTTGAACTAGCTCTATAGCCTAGTACAAATAATTTTACACTAGAGTTGAACTAGCTCTATAGCCTAGTACAAATAATTTTACACTATAGTTGAACTAGCTCTATAAGCTAGTACAAATAATTTTACACTAGAGTTGAACTAGCTCTATAGCCTAGTACAAATAATTTTACACTAGAGTTGAACTAGCTCTATCAGCTAGTACAAATAATTTTACACTATAGTTGAACTAGATCTATAGCCAAGTACAAATAATTTTACGCTAGAGTTGAACTAGCTCTATAGCCTAGTACAAATAATTTTACACTAGAGTTGAACTAGCTCTATAAGCTAGTCCAAATAATTTCACACTAGAGTTTAACTAGCTCTATAGCCTAGTACAAATAATTTTACACTATAGTTGAACTAGCTCTATAAGCTAGTTGAAATAATTTTACACTAGAGTTGAACCAGCTCTATAGCCTAGTACAAATAATTTTACACTAGAGTTGAACTAGCTCTATAAGCTAGTTGAAATAATTTTACACTAGAGTTGAAGTAGCTCTATAGCCTAGTACAAATAATTTTACACTAGAGTTGAACTAGCGCTATAACCTAGTACAAATAATTTTACAATAGAGTTCAACTAGCTCTATAAACTAGTACAAATAATTTTACACTAGAGTTGAACTAGCTCTATAGCCTAGTACAAATAATTTTACACTAGAGTTGAATTAGCTCTATAGCCTAGTAGAAATAATTTTACACTATAGTTGAACTAGCTCTATAAGCTAGTTGAAATAATTTTACACTAGAGTTGAACTAGCTCTATAGCCTAGTACAAATAATTTTACACTAGAGTTGAACTAGCTCTATAGCCTAGTACAAATAATTTTACACTATAGTTGAACTAGCTCTATAAGCTAGCTGAAATAATTTTACACTAGAGTTGAACTAGCTCTATATCCTAGTACAAATAATTTTACACTAGAGTTGAACTAGCTCTATAGCCTAGTACAAATAATTTTACAATATAGTTCAACTAGCTCTATAAGCTAGTTCAAATAATTTTACACTAGAGTTGGACTAGCTCTACAGCCTAGTACAAATAATTTTACACTAGAGTTGAACTAGCTCTATAGCCTAGTACGAATAACTTTACACTAGAAGTGAACTAGCACTATAAGCTAGATCAAATAATTTTACACTAGAGTTGAACTAGCTCTATAGCCTAGTAGAAATAATTTTACACTAGAGTTGAACTAGCTCTATAGCCTAGTACAAATAATTTTACACTAGAGTTGAACTAGTTCTATAGCCTAGTACAAATAATTTTACACTATAGTTGAACTAGCTCAATAAGCTAGTTGAAATAATTTTACACTAGAGTTGAGCTAGCTCTATAGCCTAGTACAAATAATTTTAAACAATAGTTGAACTAGCTCTATAAGCTAGTTGAAATAATATTACACTAGAGTTGAACTAGCTCTATAGCCTAGTACAAATAATTTTACACTAGAGTTGAACAAGCTCTATAGCCTAGTACAAATAATTTTACACTATAGTTGAACTAGCTCTATAGCCTAGTACAAATAATTTTACACTAGAGTTGAAATAGCTCTATAGCCTAGTACAAATAATTTTACACTAGAGTTGAACTAGCTCTATAGCCTAGTACAAATAATTTTACAATATAGTTCAACTAGCTCTATAAGCTAGTTCAAATAATTTTACACTAGAGTTGGACTAGCTCTACAGCCTAGTACAAATAATTTTACACTAGAGTTGAACTAGCTCTATAGCCTAGTACAAATAATTTTACACTAGAGTTGAACTAGTTCTATAGCCTAGTACAAATAATTTTACACTATAGTTGAACGATCTCTATAAGCTAGTTGAAATAATTTTACACTAGAGTTGAACTGGCTCTATAGCCTAGTACAAATAATTTTACACTATAGTTGAACTAGCTCTATAGCCTAGTACAAATAATTTTACACTAGAGTTGAACTAGCGCTATAGCCTAGTACAAATAATTTTACAATAGAGTTCAACTAGCTCTATAAGCTAGTACAAATAATTTTACACTAGAGTTGAACTAGCTCTATAGCCTAGTACAAATAATTTTACACTAGAGTTGAATTAGCTCTATAGCCTAGTACAAATAATTTTACACTATAGTTGAACTAGCTCTATAAGCTAGTTGAAATAATTTTACACTAGAGTTGAACTAGCTCTATAGCCTAGTACAAATAATTTTACACTAGAGTTGAACTAGCTCTATAGCCTAGTACAAATAATTTTACACTATAGTTGAACTAGCTCTATAAGCTAGTACAAATAATTTTACACTAGAGTTGAACTAGCTCTATAGCCTAGTACAAATAATTTTACACTAGAGTTGAACTAGCTCTATCAGCTAGTACAAATAATTTTACACTATAGTTGAACTAGATCTATAGCCAAGTACAAATAATTTTACGCTAGAGTTGAACTAGCTCTATAGCCTAGTACAAATAATTTTACACTAGAGTTGAACTAGCTCTATAAGCTAGTCCAAATAATTTCACACTAGAGTTTAACTAGCTCTATAGCCTAGTACAAATAATTTTACACTATAGTTGAACTAGCTCTATAAGCTAGTTGAAATAATTTTACACTAGAGTTGAACCAGCTCTATAGCCTAGTACAAATAATTTTACACTAGAGTTGAACTAGCTCTATAAGCTAGTTGAAATAATTTTACACTAGAGTTGAAGTAGCTCTATAGCCTAGTACAAATAATTTTACACTAGAGTTGAACTAGCGCTATAACCTAGTACAAATAATTTTACAATAGAGTTCAACTAGCTCTATAAACTAGTACAAATAATTTTACACTAGAGTTGAACTAGCTCTATAGCCTAGTACAAATAATTTTACACTAGAGTTGAATTAGCTCTATAGCCTAGTAGAAATAATTTTACACTATAGTTGAACTAGCTCTATAAGCTAGTTGAAATAATTTTACACTAGAGTTGAACTAGCTCTATAGCCTAGTACAAATAATTTTACACTAGAGTTGAACTAGCTCTATAGCCTAGTACAAATAATTTTACACTATAGTTGAACTAGCTCTATAAGCTAGCTGAAATAATTTTACACTAGAGTTGAACTAGCTCTATATCCTAGTACAAATAATTTTACACTAGAGTTGAACTAGCTCTATAGCCTAGTACAAATAATTTTACAATATAGTTCAACTAGCTCTATAAGCTAGTTCAAATAATTTTACACTAGAGTTGGACTAGCTCTACAGCCTAGTACAAATAATTTTACACTAGAGTTGAACTAGCTCTATAGCCTAGTACGAATAACTTTACACTAGAAGTGAACTAGCACTATAAGCTAGATCAAATAATTTTACACTAGAGTTGAACTAGCTCTATAGCCTAGTAGAAATAATTTTACACTAGAGTTGAACTAGCTCTATAGCCTAGTACAAATAATTTTACACTAGAGTTGAACTAGTTCTATAGCCTAGTACAAATAATTTTACACTATAGTTGAACTAGCTCAATAAGCTAGTTGAAATAATTTTACACTAGAGTTGAGCTAGCTCTATAGCCTAGTACAAATAATTTTAAACAATAGTTGAACTAGCTCTATAAGCTAGTTGAAATAATATTACACTAGAGTTGAACTAGCTCTATAGCCTAGTACAAATAATTTTACACTAGAGTTGAACAAGCTCTATAGCCTAGTACAAATAATTTTACACTATAGTTGAACTAGCTCTATAGCCTAGTACAAATAATTTTACACTAGAGTTGAAATAGCTCTATAGCCTAGTACAAATAATTTTACACTAGAGTTGAACTAGCTCTATAGCCTAGTACAAATAATTTTACAATATAGTTCAACTAGCTCTATAAGCTAGTTCAAATAATTTTACACTAGAGTTGGACTAGCTCTACAGCCTAGTACAAATAATTTTACACTAGAGTTGAACTAGCTCTATAGCCTAGTACAAATAATTTTACACTAGAGTTGAACTAGTTCTATAGCCTAGTACAAATAATTTTACACTATAGTTGAACGATCTCTATAAGCTAGTTGAAATAATTTTACACTAGAGTTGAACTAGCTCTATAGCCTATTACAAATAATTTTACACTATAGTTGAACTAGCTCTATAGCCTAGTACAAATAATTTTACACTAGAGTTGAACTAGCGCTATAGCCTAGTACAAATAATTTTACAATAGAGTTCAACTAGCTCTATAAGCTAGTACAAATAATTTTACACTAGTGTTGAACTAGCTCTATAGCCTAGTACAAATAATTTTACACTAGAGTTGAATTAGCTCTATAGCCAAGTACAAATAATTTTACACTATAGTTGAACTAGCTCTACAAGCTAGTTGAAATAATTTTACACTAGAGTTGAACTAGCTCTATAGCCTAGTACAAATAATTTTACACTAGAGTTGAACTAGCTCTATAGCCTAGTACAAATAATTTTACACTAGAGTTGAACTAGCTCTATAAGCTAGTACAAATAATTTTACACTAGAGTTGAACTAGCTCTATAGCCTAGTACAAATAATTTTACACTAGAGTTGAACTAGCTCTATCAGCTAGTACAAATAATTTTACACTATAGTTGAACTAGATCTATAGCCAAGTACAAATAATTTTACGCTAGAGTTGTACTAGCTCTATAGCCTAGTACAAATAATTTTACACTAGAGTTGAACTAGCTCTATAAGCTAGTCCAAATAATTTCACACTAGAGTTTAACTAGCTCTATAGCCTAGTACAAATAATTTTACACTATAGTTGAACTAGCTCTATAAGCTAGTTGAAATAATTTTACACTAGAGTTGAACTAGCTCTATAAGCTAGTACAAATAATTTTACACTAGAGTTGAACTAGCTCTATCAGCTAGTACAAATAATTTTACACTATAGTTGAACTAGCTCTATAGCCTAGTACAAATAATTTTACACTAGAGTTGAACTAGTTCTATAGCCTAGTACAAATAATTTTACACTAGAGTTGAACTAGCTCTATAGCCTAGTACAAATAATTTTACACTAGAGTTGGACTAGCTCTATCAGCTAGTACAAATAATTTTACACTATAGTTGAACTAGCTCTATAGCCTAGTACAAATAATTTTACACTAGAGTTGAACTAGCTCTATAGCCTAGTACAAATAATTTTACAATATAGTTGAACTAGCTCTATAAGCTGGTTCAAATAATTTTACATTAGAGTTGGACTAGCTCTACAGCCTAGTACAAATAATTTTACACTAGAGTTGAACTAGCTCTATAGCCTAGTACAAATAATTTTACACTATAGTTGAACTAGCTCTATAAGCTAGTTGAAATAATTTTACACTAGATTTGAACTAGCTCTATAGCCTAGTAGAAATAATTTTACACTAGAGTTGAACTAGCTCTATGACTAGTACAAATAATTTTACACTATAGTTGAACTAGCTCTATAAGCTAGTTGAAATAATTTTACACTAGAGTTGAACTAGCTCTATAGCCTAGTACAAATAATTTTACACTAGAGTTGAACTAGCTCTATAAGCTAGTACAAATAATTTTACACTAGAGTTGAACTAGCTCAATCAGCTAGTACAAATAATTTTACACTATAGTTGAACTAGCTCTATAGCCTAGTACAAATAATTTTACACTATAGTTGAACTAGCTCTATAGCCTAGTACAAATAATTTTACACTAGAGTTGAACTAGTTCTATAGCCTAGTACAAATAATTTTACAATATAGTTGAACTAGCTCTATAAGCTAGTTCAAATAATTTTACACTAGAGTTGGACTAGCTCTACAGCCTAGTACAAATAATTTTACACTAGAGTTGAACTAGCTCTATAGCCTAGTACAAATAATTTTACACTAGAGTTGAACTAGCTCTATAAGCTAGTACAAATAATTTTACACTAGAGTTGACCTAGCTCTATCAGCTAGTACAAATAATTTTACACTAGAGTTGAACTAGCTCTATCAGCTAGTACAAATAATTTTACACTATAGTTGAACTAGCTCTATAAGCTAGTTGAAATAATTTTACACTAGATTTGAACTAGCTCTATAGCCTAGTAGAAATAATTTTACACTAGAGTTGAACTAGCTCTATAGCCTAGTACAAATAATTTTACACTATAGTTGAACTAGCTCTATAAGCTAGTTGAAATAATTTTACACTAGAGTTGAACTAGCTCTATAGCCTAGTACAAATAATTTTACACTAGAGTTGAACTAGCTCTATAAGCTAGTACAAATAATTTTACACTAGAGTTGAACTAGCTCAATCAGCTAGTACAAATAATTTTACACTATAGTTGAACTAGCTCTATAGCCTAGTACAAATAATTTTACACTATAGTTGAACTAGCTCTATAGCCTAGTACAAATAATTTTACACTAGAGTTGAACTAGCTCTATAGCCTAGTACAAATAATTTTACAATATAGTTCAACTAGCTCTATAAGCTAGTTCAAATAATTTTACACTAGAGTTGGACTAGCTCTACAGCCTAGTACAAATAATTTTACACTAGAGTTGAACTAGCTCTATAGCCTAGTACAAATAATTTTACACTAGAGTTGAACTAGTTCTATAGCCTAGTACAAATAATTTTACACTATAGTTGAACGATCTCTATAAGCTAGTTGAAATAATTTTACACTAGAGTTGAACTAGCTCTATAGCCTATTACAAATAATTTTACACTATAGTTGAACTAGCTCTATAGCCTAGTACAAATAATTTTACACTAGAGTTGAACTAGCGCTATAGCCTAGTACAAATAATTTTACAATAGAGTTCAACTAGCTCTATAAGCTAGTACAAATAATTTTACACTAGAGTTGAACTAGCTCTATAGCCTAGTACAAATAATTTTACACTAGAGTTGAATTAGCTCTATAGCCAAGTACAAATAATTTTACACTATAGTTGAACTAGCTCTACAAGCTAGTTGAAATAATTTTACACTAGAGTTGAACTAGCTCTATAGCCTAGTACAAATAATTTTACACTAGAGTTGAACTAGCTCTATAGCCTAGTACAAATAATTTTACACTAGAGTTGAACTAGCTCTATAAGCTAGTACAAATAATTTTACACTAGAGTTGAACTAGCTCTATAGCCTAGTACAAATAATTTTACACTATAGTTGAACTAGCTCTATAAGCTAGCTGAAATAATTTTACACTAGAGTTGAACTAGCTCTATATCCTAGTACAAATAATTTTACACTAGAGTTGAACTAGCTCTATAGCCTAGTACAAATAATTTTACAATATAGTTCAACTAGCTCTATAAGCTAGTTCAAATAATTTTACACTAGAGTTGGACTAGCTCTACAGCCTAGTACAAATAATTTTACACTAGAGTTGAACTAGCTCTATAGCCTAGTACGAATAACTTTACACTAGAAGTGAACTAGCACTATAAGCTAGATCAAATAATTTTACACTAGAGTTGAACTAGCTCTATAGCCTAGTAGAAATAATTTTACACTAGAGTTGAACTAGCTCTATAGCCTAGTACAAATAATTTTACACTAGAGTTGAACTAGTTCTATAGCCTAGTACAAATAATTTTACACTATAGTTGAACTAGCTCTATAAGCTAGTTGAAATAATTTTACACTAGAGTTGAGCTAGCTCTATAGCCTAGTACAAATAATTTTACACTATAGTTGAACTAGCTCTATAAGCTAGTTGAAATAATATTACACTAGAGTTGAACTAGCTCTATAGCCTAGTACAAATAATTTTACTCCAGAGTTGAACAAGCTCTATAGCCTAGTATAACTAATTTTACACTATAGTTGAACTAGCTCTATAGCCTAATACAAATAATTTTACACTAGAGTTGAACTAGCTCTATAGCCTAGTACAAATAATTTTACACTAGAGTTGAACTAGCTCTATAGCCTAGTACAAATAATTTTACAATATAGTTCAACTAGCTCTATAAGCTAGTTAAAATAATTTTACACTAGAGTTGGACTAGCTCTACAGCCTAGTACAAATAATTTTACACTAGAGTTGAACTAGCTCTATAGCCTAGTACAAATAATTTTACACTAGAGTTGAACTAGTTCTATAGCCTAGTACAAATAATTTTACACTATAGTTGAACGATCTCTATAAGCTAGTTGAAATAATTTTACACTAGAGTTGAACTGGCTCTATAGCCTAGTACAAATAATTTTACACTATAGTTGAACTAGCTCTATAGCCTAGTACAAATAATTTTACACTAGAGTTGAACTAGCGCTATAGCCTAGTACAAATAATTTTACAATAGAGTTCAACTAGCTCTATAAGCTAGTACAAATAATTTTACACTAGAGTTGAACTAGCTCTATAGCCTAGTACAAATAATTTTACACTAGAGTTGAATTAGCTCTATAGCCTAGTACAAATAATTTTACACTATAGTTGAACTAGCTCTATAAGCTAGTTGAAATAATTTTACACTAGAGTTGAACTAGCTCTATAGCCTAGTACAAATAATTTTACACTAGAGTTGAACTAGCTCTATAGCCTAGTACAAATAATTTTACACAAGAGTTGAACTAGCTCTATAAGCTAGTACAAATAATTTTACACTAGAGTTGAACTAGCTCTATAGCCTAGTACAAATAATTTTACACTAGAGTTGAACTAGCTCTATCAGCTAGTACAAATAATTTTACACTATAGTTGAACTAGATCTATAGCCAAGTACAAATAATTTTACGCTAGAGTTGAACTAGCTCTATAGCCTAGTACAAATAATTTTACACTAGAGTTGAACTAGCTCTATAAGCTAGTCCAAATAATTTCACACTAGAGTTTAACTAGCTCTATAGCCTAGTACAAATAATTTTACACTATAGTTGAACTAGCTCTATAAGCTAGTTGAAATAATTTTACACTAGAGTTGAACCAGCTCTATAGCCTAGTACAAATAATTTTACACTAGAGTTGAACTAGCTCTATAAGCTAGTTGAAATAATTTTACACTAGAGTTGAAGTAGCTCTATAGCCTAGTACAAATAATTTTACACTAGAGTTGAACTAGCGCTATAACCTAGTACAAATAATTTTACAATAGAGTTCAACTAGCTCTATAAACTAGTACAAATAATTTTACACTAGAGTTGAACTAGCTCTATAGCCTAGTACAAATAATTTTACACTAGAGTTGAATTAGCTCTATAGCCTAGTAGAAATAATTTTACACTATAGCTGAACTAGCTCTATAAGCTAGTTGAAATAATTTTACACTAGAGTTGAACTAGCTCTATAGCCTAGTACAAATAATTTTACACTAGAGTTGAACTAGCTCTATAGCCTAGTACAAATAATTTTACACTATAGTTGAACTAGCTCTATAAGCTAGCTGAAATAATTTTACACTAGAGTTGAACTAGCTCTATATCCTAGTACAAATAATTTTACACTAGAGTTGAACTAGCTCTATAGCCTAGTACAAATAATTTTACAATATAGTTCAACTAGCTCTATAAGCTAGTTCAAATAATTTTACACTAGAGTTGGACTAGCTCTACAGCCTAGTACAAATAATTTTACACTAGAGTTGAACTAGCTCTATAGCCTAGTACGAATAACTTTACACTAGAAGTGAACTAGCACTATAAGCTAGATCAAATAATTTTACACTAGAGTTGAACTAGCTCTATAGCCTAGTAGAAATAATTTTACACTAGAGTTGAACTAGCTCTATAGCCTAGTACAAATAATTTTACACTAGAGTTGAACTAGTTCTATAGCCTAGTACAAATAATTTTACACTATAGTTGAACTAGCTCAATAAGCTAGTTGAAATAATTTTACACTAGAGTTGAGCTAGCTCTATAGCCTAGTACAAATAATTTTAAACAATAGTTGAACTAGCTCTATAAGCTAGTTGAAATAATATTACACTAGAGTTGAACTAGCTCTATAGCCTAGTACAAATAATTTTACACTAGAGTTGAACAAGCTCTATAGCCTAGTACAAATAATTTTACACTATAGTTGAACTAGCTCTATAGCCTAGTACAAATAATTTTACACTAGAGTTGAAATAGCTCTATAGCCTAGTACAAATAATTTTACACTAGAGTTGAACTAGCTCTATAGCCTAGTACAAATAATTTTACAATATAGTTCAACTAGCTCTATAAGCTAGTTCAAATAATTTTACACTAGAGTTGGACTAGCTCTACAGCCTAGTACAAATAATTTTACACTAGAGTTGAACTAGCTCTATAGCCTAGTACAAATAATTTTACACTAGAGTTGAACTAGTTCTATAGCCTAGTACAAATAATTTTACACTATAGTTGAACGATCTCTATAAGCTAGTTGAAATAATTTTACACTAGAGTTGAACTAGCTCTATAGCCTATTACAAATAATTTTACACTATAGTTGAACTAGCTCTATAGCCTAGTACAAATAATTTTACACTAGAGTTGAACTAGCGCTATAGCCTAGTACAAATAATTTTACAATAGAGTTCAACTAGCTCTATAAGCTAGTACAAATAATTTTACACTAGAGTTGAACTAGCTCTATAGCCTAGTACAAATAATTTTACACTAGAGTTGAATTAGCTCTATAGCCAAGTACAAATAATTTTACACTATAGTTGAACTAGCTCTACAAGCTAGTTGAAATAATTTTACACTAGAGTTGAACTAGCTCTATAGCCTAGTACAAATAATTTTACACTAGAGTTGAACTAGCTCTATAGCCTAGTACAAATAATTTTACACTAGAGTTGAACTAGCTCTATAAGCTAGTACAAATAATTTTACACTAGAGTTGAACTAGCTCTATAGCCTAGTACAAATAATTTTACACTAGAGTTGAACTAGCTCTATCAGCTAGTACAAATAATTTTACACTATAGTTGAACTAGATCTATAGCCAAGTACAAATAATTTTACGCTAGAGTTGTACTAGCTCTATAGCCTAGTACAAATAATTTTACACTAGAGTTGAACTAGCTCTATAAGCTAGTCCAAATAATTTCACACTAGAGTTTAACTAGCTCTATAGCCTAGTACAAATAATTTTACACTATAGTTGAACTAGCTCTATAAGCTAGTTGAAATAATTTTACACTAGAGTTGAACTAGCTCTATAAGCTAGTACAAATAATTTTACATTAGAGTTGAACTAGCTCTATCAGCTAGTACAAATAATTTTACACTATAGTTGAACTAGCTCTATAGCCTAGTACAAATAATTTTACACTAGAGTTGAACTAGTTCTATAGCCTAGTACAAATAATTTTACACTAGAGTTGAACTAGCTCTATAGCCTAGTACAAATAATTTTACACTAGAGTTGGACTAGCTCTATCAGCTAGTACAAATAATTTTACACTATAGTTGAACTAGCTCTATAGCCTAGTACAAATAATTTTACACTAGAGTTGAACTAGCTCTATAGCCTAGTACAAATAATTTTACAATATAGTTGAACTAGCTCTATAAGCTGGTTCAAATAATTTTACATTAGAGTTGGACTAGCTCTACAGCCTAGTACAAATAATTTTACACTAGAGTTGAACTAGCTCTATAGCCTAGTACAAATAATTTTACACTATAGTTGAACTAGCTCTATAAGCTAGTTGAAATAATTTTACACTAGATTTGAACTAGCTCTATAGCCTAGTAGAAATAATTTTACACTAGAGTTGAACTAGCTCTATAGCCTAGTACAAATAATTTTACACTATAGTTGAACCAGCTCTATAAGCTAGTTGAAATAATTTTACACTAGAGTTGAACTAGCTCTATAGCCTAGTACAAATAATTTTACACTAGAGTTGAACTAGCTCTATAAGCTAGTACAAATAATTTTACACTAGAGTTGAACTAGCTCAATCAGCTAGTACAAATAATTTTACACTATAGTTGAACTAGCTCTATAGCCTAGTACAAATAATTTTACACTATAGTTGAACTAGCTCTATAGCCTAGTACAAATAATTTTACACTAGAGTTGAACTAGTTCTATAGCCTAGTACAAATAATTTTACAATATAGTTGAACTAGCTCTATAAGCTAGTTCAAATAATTTTACACTAGAGTTGGACTAGCTCTACAGCCTAGTACAAATAATTTTACACTAGAGTTGAACTAGCTCTATAGCCTAGTACAAATAATTTTACACTAGAGTTGAACTAGCTCTATAAGCTAGTACAAATAATTTTACACTAGAGTTGACCTAGCTCTATCAGCTAGTACAAATAATTTTACACTATAGTTGAACTAGCTCTATAGCCTAGTACAAATAATTTTACACTAGAGTTGAACTAGTTCTATAGCCTAGTACAAATAATTTTACAATATAGTTGAACTAGCTCTATAAGCTAGTTCAAATAATTTTACACTAGAGTTGGACTAGCTCTACAGCCTAGTACAAATAATTTTACACTAGAGTTGAACTAGCTCTATAGCCTAGTACAAATAACTTTACACTAGAGTTGATCTAGCACTATAAGCTAGATCAAATAATTTTACACTAGAGTTGAACTAGCTCTATAGCCTAGTAGAAATAATTTTACACTAGAGTTGAACTAGCTCTATAGCCTAGTACAAATAACTTTACACTAGAGTTTAGCTAGCTCTATAAGCTAGTCCAAATAATTTCACACTAGAGTTTAACTAGCTCTATAGCCTAGTACAAATAATTTTACACTATAGTTGAACTAGCTCTATAAGCTAGTTGAAATAATTTTACACTAGAGTTGAACCAGCTCTATAGCCTAGTACAAATAATTTTACACTATAGTTGAACTAGCTCTATAAGCTAGTTGAAATAATTTTAAAGTAGAGTTGAACTAGCTCTATAGCCTAGTACAAATAATTTTACACTAGAGTTGAACTAGCGCTATAGCCTAGTGCAAATAATTTTACAATAGAGTTCAACTAGCTCTATAAGCTAGTACAAATAATTTTACACTAGAGTTGAACTAGCTCTATAGCCTAGTACAAATAATTTTACACTAGAGTTGAACTAGCTCTATAAGCTAGTCCAAATAATTTCACACTAGAGTTTAACTAGCTCTATAGCCTAGTACAAATAATTTTACACTATAGTTGAACTAGCTCTATAAGCTAGTTGAAATAATTCTACACTAGAGTTGAACCAGCTCTATAGCCTAGTACAAATAATTTTACACTATAGTTGAACTAGCTCTATAAGCTAGTTGAAATAATTTTACAATAGAGTTGAACTAGCTCTATAGCCTAGTACAAATAATTTTACACTAGAGTTGAACTAGCTCTATAGCCTAGTACAAATAATTTTACACTAGAGTTGAACTAGCTCTATAGCCTAGTACAAATAATTTTACACTAGAGTTGGACTAGCTCTATCAGCTAGTACAAATAATTTTACACTATAGTTGAACTAGCTCTATAGCGTAGTACAAATAATTTTACACTAGAGTTGAACTAGCTCTATAGCCTAGTACAAATAATTTTACAATATAGTTGAACTAGCTCTATAAGCTAGTTCAAATAATTTTACACTAGAGTTGGACTAGCTCTACAGCCTAGTACAAATAATTTTACACTAGAGTTGAACTAGCTTTATAGCCTAGTACAAATAATTTTACACTATAGTTGAACTAGCTCTATAAGCTAGTTGAAATAATTTTACACTAGAGTTGAACTAGCTCTATAGCCTAGTAGAAATAATTTTACACTAGAGTTGAACTAGCTCTATAGCCTAGTACAAATAATTTTACACTATAGTTGAACTAGCTCTATAAGCTAGTTGAAATAATTTTACACTAGAGTTGAACTAGCTCTATAGCCTAGTACAAATAATTTTACACTAGAGTTGAACTAGCTCTATAAGCTAGTACAAATAATTTTACACTAGAGTTGAACTAGCTCTATCAGCTAGTACAAATAATTTTACACTATAGTTGAACTAGCTCTATAGCCTAGTACAAATAATTTTACACTAGAGTTGAACTAGTTCTATAGCCTAGTACAAATAATTTTACAATATAGTTGAACTAGCTCTATAAGCTAGTTCAAATAATTTTACACTAGAGTTGGACTAGCTCTACAGCCTAGTACAAATAATTTTACACTAGAGTTGAACTAGCTCTATAGCCTAGTACAAATAATTTTACACTAGAGTTGAACTAGCTCTATAAGCTAGTACAAATAATTTTACACTAGAGTTGAACTAGCTCTATCAGCTAGTACAAATAATTTTACACTATAGTTGAACTAGCTCTATAGCCTAGTACAAATAATTTTACACTAGAGTTGAACTAGTTCTATAGCCTAGTACAAATAATTTTACACTAGAGTTGAACTAGCTCTATAGCCTAGTACAAATAATTTTACACTAGAGTTGGACTAGCTCTATCAGCTAGTACAAATAATTTTACACTATAGTTGAACTAGCTCTATAGCCTAGTACAAATAATTTTACACTAGAGTTGAACTAGCTCTATAGCCTAGTACAAATAATTTTACAATATAGTTGAACTAGCTCTATAAGCTGGTTCAAATAATTTTACACTAGAGTTGGACTAGCTCTACAGCCTAGTACAAATAATTTTACACTAGAGTTGAACTAGCTCTATAGCCTAGTACAAATAATTTTACACTATAGTTGAACTAGCTCTATAAGCTAGTTGAAATAATTTTACACTAGATTTGAACT
Organism: Triticum monococcum; assembly: GCA_034509565.1. Classification (NCBI taxonomy): domain Eukaryota; kingdom Viridiplantae; phylum Streptophyta; class Magnoliopsida; order Poales; family Poaceae; genus Triticum; species Triticum monococcum. Next base: position 751,321,833 of record CM067847.1, read on the forward strand.
AGCTCTATAGCCTAGTAGAAATAATTTTACACTAGAGTTGAACTAGCTCTATAGCCTAGTACAAATAATTTTACACTATAGTTGAACTATCTCTATAAGCTAGTTGAAATAATTTTACACTAGAGTTGAACTAGCTCTATAGCCTAGTACAAATAATTTTACACTAGAGTTGAACTAGCTCTATAAGCTAGTACAAATAATTTTACACTAGAATTGAACTAGCTCAATCAGCTAGTACAAATAATTTTACACTATAGTTGAACTAGCTCTATAGCCTAGTACAAATAATTTTACACTAGAGTTGAACTAGTTCTATAGCCTAGTACAAATAATTTTACAATATAGTTGAACTAGCTCTATAAGCTAGTTCAAATAATTTTACACTAGAGTTGAACTAGCTCTATAGCCTAGTACAAATAATTTTACACTAGAGTTGAACTAGCTCTATAAGCTAGTACAAATAATTTTACACTAGAGTTGACCTAGCTCTATCAGCTAGTACAAATAATTTTACACTATAGTTGAACTAGCTCTATAGCCTAGTACAAATAATTTTACACTAGAGTTGAACTAGTTCTATAGCCTAGTACAAATAATTTTACAATATAGTTGAACTAGCTCTATAAGCTAGTTCAAATAATTTTACACTAGAGTTGGACTAGCTCTACAGCCTAGTACAAATAATTTTACACTAGAGTTGAACTAGCTCTATAGCCTAGTACAAATAATTTTACAATATAGTTGAACTAGCTCTATAAGCTAGTTCAAATAATTTTACACTAGAGTTGGACTAGCTCTACAGCCTAGTACAAATAATTTTACACTAGAGTTGAACTAGCTTTATAGCCTAGTACAAATAATTTTACACTATAGTTGAACTAGCTCTATAAGCTAGTTGAAATAATTTTACACTAGAGTTGAACTAGCTCTATAGCCTAGTAGAAATAATTTTACACTAGAGTTGAACTAGCTCTATAGCCTAGTACAAATAATTTTACACTATAGTTGAACTAGCTCTATAAGCTAGTTGAAATAATTTTACACTAGAGTTGAACTAGCTCTATAGCCTAGTACAAATAATTTTACACTAGAGTTGAACTAGCTCTATAAGCTAGTACAAATAATTTTACACTAGAGTTGAACTAGCTCTATCAGCTAGTACAAATAATTTTACACTATAGTTGAACTAGCTCTATAGCCTAGTACAAATAATTTTACACTAGAGTTGAACTAGTTCTATAGCCTAGTACAAATAATTTTACAATATAGTTGAACTAGCTCTATAAGCTAGTTCAAATAATTTTACACTAGAGTTGGACTAGCTCTACAGCCTAGTACAAATAATTTTACACTAGAGTTGAACTAGCTCTATAGCCTAGTACAAATAATTTTACACTAGAGTTGAACTAGCTCTATAAGCTAGTACAAATAATTTTACACTAGAGTTGAACTAGCTCTATCAGCTAGTACAAATAATTTTACACTATAGTTGAACTAGCTCTATAGCCTAGTACAAATAATTTTACACTAGAGTTGAACTAGTTCTATAGCCTAGTACAAATAATTTTACACTAGAGTTGAACTAGCTCTATAGCCTAGTACAAATAATTTTACACTAGAGTTGGACTAGCTCTATCAGCTAGTACAAATAATTTTACACTATAGTTGAACTAGCTCTATAGCCTAGTACAAATAATTTTACACTAGAGTTGAACTAGCTCTATAGCCTAGTACAAATAATTTTACAATATAGTTGAACTAGCTCTATAAGCTGGTTCAAATAATTTTACACTAGAGTTGGACTAGCTCTACAGCCTAGTACAAATAATTTTACACTAGAGTTGAACTAGCTCTATAGCCTAGTACAAATAATTTTACACTATAGTTGAACTAGCTCTATAAGCTAGTTGAAATAATTTTACACTAGATTTGAACTAGCTCTATAGCCTAGTAGAAATAATTTTACACTAGAGTTGAACTAGCTCTATAGCCTAGTACAAATAATTTTACACTATAGTTGAACTATCTCTATAAGCTAGTTGAAATAATTTTACACTAGAGTTGAACTAGCTCTATAGCCTAGTACAAATAATTTTACACTAGAGTTGAACTAGCTCTATAAGCTAGTACAAATAATTTTACACTAGAATTGAACTAGCTCAATCAGCTAGTACAAATAATTTTACACTATAGTTGAACTAGCTCTATAGCCTAGTACAAATAATTTTACACTAGAGTTGAACTAGTTCTATAGCCTAGTACAAATAATTTTACAATATAGTTGAACTAGCTCTATAAGCTAGTTCAAATAATTTTACACTAGAGTTGAACTAGCTCTATAGCCTAGTACAAATAATTTTACACTAGAGTTGAACTAGCTCTATAAGCTAGTACAAATAATTTTACACTAGAGTTGACCTAGCTCTATCAGCTAGTACAAATAATTTTACACTATAGTTGAACTAGCTCTATAGCCTAGTACAAATAATTTTACACTAGAGTTGAACTAGTTCTATAGCCTAGTACAAATAATTTTACAATATAGTTGAACTAGCTCTATAAGCTAGTTCAAATAATTTTACACTAGAGTTGGACTAGCTCTACAGCCTAGTACAAATAATTTTACACTAGAGTTGAACTAGCTCTATAGCCTAGTACAAATAACTTTACACTAGAGTTGATCTAGCACTATAAGCTAGATCAAATAATTTTACACTAGAGTTGAACTAGCTCTATAGCCTAGTAGAAATAATTTTACACTAGAGTTGAACTAGCTCTATAGCCTAGTACAAATAACTTTCACTAGAGTTGAACTAGCTCTATAAGCTAGTCCAAATAATTTCACACTAGAGTTTAACTAGCTCTATAGCCTAGTACAAATAATTTTACACTATAGTTGAACTAGCTCTATAAGCTAGTTGAAATAATTTTACACTAGAGTTGAACCAGCTCTATAGCCTAGTACAAATAATTTTACACTATAGTTGAACTAGCTCTATAAGCTAGTTGAAATAATTTTACACTAGAGTTGAACTAGCTCTATAGCCTAGTACAAATAATTTTACACTAGAGTTGAACTAGCTCTATAGCCTAGTACAAATAATTTTACACTAGAGTTGAACTAGCTCTATAAGCTGGTTGAAATAATTTTACACTAGAGTTGAACTAGCTCTATAGCCTAGTACAAATAATTTTACACTAGAATTGAACTAGCTCTATAGCCTAGTACAAATAATTTTACACTCGAGTTGAACTAGCTCTATAGCCTAGTACAAATAATTTTACACTAGAGTTGAACTAGTTCTATAGCCTAGTACAAATAATTTTACACTATAGTTGAACTAGCTCTATAAGCTAGTTGAAATAATTTTACACTAGAGTTGAACTAGCTCTATAGCCTAGTACAAATAATTTTACACTAGAGTTGAACTAGCACTATAAGCTAGATCAAATCATTTTACACTAGAGTTGAACTAGCTCTATATCCTAGAAGAAATAATTTTACACTAGAGTTGAACTAGCTCTATAGCCTAGTACAAATAACTTTACACTAGAGTTGAACTAGCACTATAAGCTAGATCAAATAATTTTACACTAGAGTTGAACTAGCTCTATAGCCTACTAGAAATAATTTTACACTAGAGTTGAGCTAGCTCTATAGCCTAGTACAAATAATTTTACACTAGAGTTGAACTAGTTCTATAGCCTAGTACAAATAATTTTACACTATAGTTGAACTGGCTCTATAAGCTAGTTGAAATAATTTTACACTAGAGTTGAACTAGCTCTATGGCCTAGTACAGATAATTTTACACTATAGGTGAACTAGCTCTATAGCCTAGTACAAATAATTTTACACTGAGTTGAACTAGCGCTACAGCCTAGTACAAATAATTTTACAATAGAGTTCAACTAGCTCTATAAGCTACTACAAATAATTTTACACTAGAGTTGAACTAGCTCTATAGCCTAGTACAAATAATTTTACACTAGAGTTGAATTAGCTCTATAGCCTAGTACAAATAATTTTACACTATAGTTGAACTAGCTCTATAAGCTAGTTGAAATAATTTTACACTAGAGTTGAACTAGCTCTATAGCCTAGTACAAATAATTTTACACTAGAGTTGAACTAGCTCTATAGCTTAGTACAAATAATTTTACAATATAGTTCAACTAGCTCTATAAGCTAGTTCAAATAATTTTACACTAGAGTTGGACTAGCTCTACAGCCTAGTACAAATAATTTTACACTAGAGTTGAACTAGCTCTATAGCCTAGTACAAATAACTTTACACTAGAGTTGAACTAGCACTATAAGCTAGATCAAATAATTTTACACTAGAGCTGAACTAGCTCTATAGCCTAGTAGAAATAATTTTACACTAGAGTTGAACTAGCTCTATAGCCTAGTACAAATAATTTTACACTAGAGTTGAACTAGTTCTATAGCCTAGTACAAATAATTTTACACTATAGTTGAATTAGCTCTATAAGCTAGTTGAAATAATTTTACACTAGAGTTGAACTAGCTCTATAGCCTAGTACAAATAATTTTACACTAGAGTTGAACTAGTTCTATAGCCTAGTACAAATAATTTTACACTCGAGTTGAACTAGCTCTATAGCCTAGTACAAATAATTTTACACTAGAGTTGAACTAGTTCTATAGCCTAGTACAAATAATTTTACACTATAGTTGAACTAGCTCTATAAGCTAGTTGAAATAATTTTACAGTAGAGTTGAACTAGCTCTATAGCCTAGTACAAATAATTTTACACTAGAGTTGAACTAGCGCTATAGCCTAGTGCAAATAATTTTACAATAGAGTTCAACTAGCTCTATAAGCTAGTACAAATAATTTTACACTAGAGTTGAACTAGCTCTATAGCCTAGTACAAATAATTTTACACTAGAGTTGAACTAGCTCTATAAGCTAGTCCAAATAATTTCACACTAGAGTTTAACTAGCTCTATAGCCTAGTACAAATAATTTTACACTATAGTTGAACTAGCTCTATAAGCTAGTTGAAATAATTTTACACTAGAGTTGAACCAGCTCTATAGCCTAGTACAAATAATTTTACACTATAGTTGAACTAGCTCTATAAGCTAGTTGAAATAATTTTACACTAGAGTTGAACTAGCTCTATAGCCTAGTACAAATAATTTTACACTAGAGTTGAACTAGCTCTATAGCCTAGTACAAATAATTTTACACTAGAGTTGAACTAGCTCTATAGCCTAGTACAAATAATTTTACACTAGAGTTGGACTAGCTCTATCAGCTAGTACAAATAATTTTACACTATAGTTGAACTAGCTCTATAGCCTAGTACAAATAATTTTACACTAGAGTTGAACTAGCTCTATAGCCTAGTACAAATAATTTTACAATATAGTTGAACTAGCTCTATAAGCTAGTTCAAATAATTTTACACTAGAGTTGGACTAGCTCTACAGCCTAGTACAAATAATTTTACACTAGAGTTGAACTAGCTCTATAGCCTAGTACAAATAATTTTACACTATAGTTGAACTAGCTCTATAAGCTAGTTGAAATAATTTTACACTAGAGTTGAACTAGCTCTATAGCCTAGTAGAAATAATTTTACACTAGAGTTGAACTAGCTCTATAGCCTAGTACAAATAATTTTACACTATAGTTGAACTAGCTCTATAAGCTAGTTGAAATAATTTTACACTAGAGTTGAACTAGCTCTATAGCCTAGTACAAATAATTTTACACTAGAGTTGAACTAGCTCTATAAGCTAGTACAAATAATTTTACACTAGAGTTGAACTAGCTCTATCAGCTAGTACAAATAATTTTACACTATAGTTGAACTAGCTCTATAGCCTAGTACAAATAATTTTACACTAGAGTTGAACTAGTTCTATAGCCTAGTACAAATAATTTTACAATATAGTTGAACTAGCTCTATAAGCTAGTTCAAATAATTTTACACTAGAGTTGGACTAGCTCTACAGCCTAGTACAAATAATTTTACACTAGAGTTGAACTAGCTCTATAGCCTAGTACAAATAATTTTACACTAGACTTGAACTAGCTCTATAAGCTAGTACAAATAATTTTACACTAGAGTTGAACTAGCTCTATCAGCTAGTACAAATAATTTTACACTATAGTTGAACTAGCTCTATAGCCTAGTACAAATAATTTTACACTAGAGTTGAACTAGTTCTATAGCCTAGTACAAATAATTTTACAATATAGTTGAACTAGCTCTATAAGCTAGTTCAAATAATTTTACACTAGAGTTGGACTAGCTCTACAGCCTAGTACAAATAATTTTACACTAGAGTTGAACTAGCTCTATAGCCTAGTACAAATAACTTTACACTAGAGTTGAACTAGCACTATAAGCTAGATCAAATAATTTTACACTAGAGTTGAACTAGCTCTATAGCCTAGTAGAAATAATTTTACACTAGAGTTGAACTAGCTCTATAGCCTAGTACAAATAACTTTACACTAGAGTTGAACTAGCTCTATAAGCTAGTCCAAATAATTTCACACTAGAGTTTAACTAGCTCTATAGCCTAGTACAAATAATTTTACACTATAGTTGAACTAGCTCTATAAGCAAGTTGAAATAATTTTACACTAGAGTTGAACCAGCTCTATAGCCTAGTACAAATAATTTTACACTATAGTTGAACTAGCTCTATAAGCTAGTTGAAATAATTTTACACTAGAGTTGAACTAGCTCTATAGCCTAGTACAAATAATTTTACACTAGAGTTGAACTAGCTCTATAGCCTAGTACAAATAATTTTACACTAGAGTTGAACTAGCTCTATAAGCTGGTTGAAATAATTTTACACTAGAGTTGAACTAGCTCTATAGCCTAGTACAAATAATTTTACACTAGAATTGAACTAGCTCTATAGCCTAGTACAAATAATTTTACACTCGAGTTGAACTAGCTCTATAGCCTAGTACAAATAATTTTACACTAGAGTTGAACTAGTTCTATAGCCTAGTACAAATAATTTTACACTATAGTTGAACTAGCTCTATAAGCTAGTTGAAATAATTTTACACTAGAGTTGAACTAGCTCTATAGCCTAGTACAAATAATTTTACACTAGAGTTGAACTAGTTCTATAGCCTAGTACAAATAATTTTACACTCGAGTTGAACTAGCTCTATAGCCTAGTACAAATAATTTTACACTAGAGTTGAACTAGTTCTATAGCCTAGTACAAATAATTTTACACTATAGTTGAACTAGCTCTATAAGCTAGTTGAAATAGTTTTAAAGTAGAGTTGAACTAGCTCTATAGCCTAGTACAAATAATTTTACACTAGAGTTGAACTAGCGCTATAGCCTAGTGCAAATAATTTTACAATAGAGTTCAACTAGCTCTATAAGCTAGTACAAATAATTTTACACTAGAGTTGAACTAGCTCTATAGCCTAGTACAAATAATTTTACACTAGAGTTGAACTAGCTCTATAAGCTAGTCCAAATAATTTCACACTAGAGTTTAACTAGCTCTATAGCCTAGTACAAATAATTTTACACTATAGTTGAACTAGCTCTATAAGCTAGTTGAAATAATTCTACACTAGAGTTGAACCAGCTCTATAGCCTAGTACAAATAATTTTACACTATAGTTGAACTAGCTCTATAAGCTAGTTGAAATAATTTTACACTAGAGTTGAACTAGCTCTATAGCCTAGTACAAATAATTTTACACTAGAGTTGAACTAGTTCTATAGCCTAGTACAAATAATTTTACACTAGAGTTGAACTAGCTCTATAGCCTAGTACAAATAATTTTACACTAGAGTTGGACTAGCTCTATCAGCTAGTACAAATAATTTTACACTATAGTTGAACTAGCTCTATAGCCTAGTACAAATAATTTTACACTAGAGTTGAACTAGCTCTATAGCCTAGTACAAATAATTTTACAATATAGTTGAACTAGCTCTATAAGCTAGTTCAAATAATTTTACACTAGAGTTGGACTAGCTCTACAGCCTAGTACAAATAATTTTACACTAGAGTTGAACTAGCTCTACAGCCTAGTACAAATAATTTTACACTATAGTTGAACTAGCTCTATAAGCTAGTTGAAATAATTTTACACTAGAGTTGAACTAGCTCTATAGCCTAGTACAAATAATTTTACACTAGAGTTGAACTAGCTCTATAAGCTAGTACAAATAATTTTACACTAGAGTTGAACTAGCTCTATCAGCTAGTACAAATAATTTTACACTATAGTTGAACTAGCTCTATAGCCTAGTACAAATAATTTTACACTAGAGTTGAACTAGTTCTATAGCCTAGTACAAATAATTTTACAATATAGTTGAACTAGCTCTATAAGCTAGTTCAAATAATTTTACACTAGAGTTGGACTAGCTCTACAGCCTAGTACAAATAATTTTACACTAGAGTTGAACTAGCTCTATAGCCTAGTACAAATAATTTTACACTAGAGTTGAACTAGCTCTATAAGCTAGTACAAATAATTTTACACTAGAGTTGACCTAGCTCTATCAGCTAGTACAAATAATTTTACACTATAGTTGAACTAGCTCTATAGCCTAGTACAAATAATTTTACACTAGAGTTGAACTAGTTCTATAGCCTAGTACAAATAATTTTACAATATAGTTGAACTAGCTCTATAAGCTAGTTCAAATAATTTTACACTAGAGTTGGACTAGCTCTACCGCCTAGTACAAATAATTTTACACTAGAGTTGAACTAGCTCTATAGCCTAGTACAAATAATTTTACACTAGAGTTGAACTAGTTCTATAGCCTAGTACAAATAACTTTACACTAGAGTTGAACTAGCTCTATAGCCTAGTACAAATAACTTTACACTAGAGTTGATCTAGCACTATAAGCTAGATCAAATAATTTTACACTAGAGTTGAACTAGCTCTATAGCCTAGTAGAAATAATTTTACACTAGAGTTGAACTAGCTCTATAGCCTAGTACAAATAACTTTACACTAGAGTTGAACTAGCTCTATAAGCTAGTCCAAATAATTTCACACTAGAGTTTAACTAGCTCTATAGCCTAGTACAAATAATTTTACACTATAGTTGAACTAGCTCTATAAGCTAGTTGAAATAATTTTACACTAGAGTTGAACCAGCTCTATAGCCTAGTACAAATAATTTTACACTATAGTTGAACTAGCTCTATAAGCTAGTTGAAATAATTTTACACTAGAGTTGAACTAGCTCTATAGCCTAGTACAAATAATTTTACACTAGAGTTGAACTAGCTCTATAGCCTAGTACAAATAATTTTACACTAGAGTTGAACTAGCTCTATAAGCTGGTTGAAATAATTTTACACTAGAGTTGAACTAGCTCTATAGCCTAGTACAAATAATTTTACACTAGAGTTGAACTAGTTCTATAGCCTAGTACAAATAATTTTACACTCGAGTTGAACTAGCTCTATAGCCTAGTACAAATAATTTTACACTAGAGTTGAACTAGTTCTATAGCCTAGTACAAATAATTTTACACTATAGTTGAACTAGCTCTATAAGCTAGTTGAAATAATTTTACAGTAGAGTTGAACTAGCTCTATAGCCTAGTACAAATAATTTTACACTAGAGTTGAACTAGCGCTATAGCCTAGTGCAAATAATTTTACAATAGAGTTCAACTAGCTCTATAAGCTAGTACAAATAATTTTACACTAGAGTTGAACTAGCTCTATAGCCTAGTATAAATAATTTTACACTAGAGTTGAACTAGCTCTATAAGCTAGTCCAAATAATTTCACACTAGAGTTTAACTAGCTCTATAGCCTAGTACAAATAATTTTACACTATAGTTGAACTAGCTCTATAAGCTAGTTGAAATAATTTTACACTAGAGTTGAACCAGCTCTATAGCCTAGTACAAATAATTTTACACTATAGTTGAACTAGCTCTATAAGCTAGTTGAAATAATTTTACACTAGAGTTGAACTAGCTCTATAGCCTAGTACAAATAATTTTACACTAGAGTTGAACTAGCTCTATAGCCTAGTACAAATAATTTTACACTAGAGTTGAACTAGCTCTATAGCCTAGTACAAATAATTTTACACTAGAGTTGGACTAGCTCTATCAACTAGTACAAATAATTTTACACTATAGTTGAACTAGCTCTATAGCCTAGTACAAATAATTTTACACTAGAGTTGAACTAGCTCTATAGCCTAGTACAAATAATTTTACAATATAGTTGAACTATCTCTATAAGCTAGTTCAAATAATTTTACACTAGAGTTGGACTAGCTCTACAGCCTAGTACAAATAATTTTACACTAGAGTTGAACTAGCTCTATAGCCTAGTACAAATAATTTTACACTATAGTTGAACTAGCTCTATAAGCTAGTTGAAATAATTTTACACTAGAGTTGAACTAGCTCTATAGCCTAGTACAAATAATTTTACACTAGAGTTTAACTAGCTCTATAGCCTAGTACAAATAATTTTACACTATAGTTGAACTAGCTCTATAAGCTAGTTGAAATAATTTTACACTAGAGTTGAACTAGCTCTATAGCCTAGTACAAATAATTTTACACTAGAGTTGAACTAGCTCTATAAGCTAGTACAATTAATTTTACACTAGAGTTGAACTAGCTCTATCAGCTAGTACAAATAATTTTACACTATAGTTGAACTAGCTCTATAGCCTAGTACAAATAATTTTACACTAGAGTTGAACTAGTTCTATAGCCTAGTACAAATAATTTTACAATATAGTTGAACTAGCTCTATAAGCTAGTTCAAATAATTTTACACTAGAGTTGGACTAGCTCTACAGCCTAGTACAAATAATTTTACACTAGAGTTGAACTAGCTCTATAGCCTAGTACAAATAACTTTACACTAGAGTTGAACTAGCACTATAAGCTAGATCAAATAATTTTACACTAGAGTTGAACTAGCTCTATAGCCTAGTAGAAATAATTTTACACTAGAGTTGAACTAGCTCTATAGCCTAGTACAAATAACTTTACACTAGAGTTGAACTAGCTCTATAAGCTAGTCCAAATAATTTCACACTAGAGTTTAACTAGCTCTATAGCCTAGTACAAATAATTTTACACTATAGTTGAACTAGCTCTATAAGCTAGTTGAAATAATTTTACACTAGAGTTGAACCAGCTCTATAGCCTAGTACAAATAATTTTACACTATAGTTGAACTAGCTCTATAAGCTAGTTGAAATAATTTTACACTAAAGTTGAACTAGCTCTATAGCCTAGTACAAATAATTTTACACTAGAGTTGAACTAGCTCTATAGCCTAGTACAAATAATTTTACACTAGAGTTGAACTAGCTCTATAAGCTGGTTGAAATAATTTTACACTAGAGTTGAACTAGCTCTATAGCCTAGTACAAATAATTTTACACTAGAGTTGAACTAGCTCTATAGCCTAGTACAAATAATTTTACACGCGAGTTGAACTAGCTCTATAGCCTAGTACAAATAATTTTACACTAGACTTGAACTAGTTCTATAGCCTAGTACAAATAATTTTACACTATAGTTGAACTAGCTCTATAAGCTAGTTGAAATAATTTTACACTAGAGTTGAACTAGCTCTATAGCCTAGTACAAATAATTTTACACTAGAGTTGAACTAGCTCTATAGCCTAGTACAAATAATTTTACACTAGAGTTGAACTAGCTCTATAGCCTAGTACAAATAATTTTACACTAGAGTTGGACTAGCTCTATCAGCTAGTACACATAATTTTACACTATAGTTGAACTAGCTCTATAGCCTAGTACAAATAATTTTACACTAGAGTTGAACTAGCTCTATAGCCTAGTACAAATAATTTTACAATATAGTTGAACTAGCTCTATAAGCTAGTTCAAATAATTTTACACTAGAGTTGGACTAGCTCTACAGCCTAGTACAAATAATTTTACACTAGAGTTGAACTAGCTCTATAGCCTAGTACAAATAATTTTACACTATAGTTGAACTAGCTCTATAAGCTAGTTGAAATAATTTTACACTAGAGTTGAATTAGCTCTATAGCCTAGTAGAAATAATTTTACACTAGAGTTGAACTATCTCTATAGCCTAGTACAAATAATTTTACACTATAGTTGAACTAGCTCTATAAGCTAGTTGAAATAATTTTACACTAGAGTTGAACTAGCTCTATAGCCTAGTACAAATAATTTTACACTAGAGTTGAACTAGCTCTATAAGCTAGTACAAATAATTTTACACTAGAGTTGAACTAGCTCTATCAGCTAGTACAAATAATTTTACACTATAGTTGAACTAGCTCTATAGAATAGTACAAATAATTTTACACTAGAGTTGAACTAGTTCTATAGCCTAGTACAAATAATTTTACAATATAGTTGAACTAGCTCTATAAGCTAGTTCAAATAATTTTACACTAGAGTTGGACTAGCTCTACAGCCTAGTACAAATAATTTTACACTAGAGTTGAACTAGCTCTATAGCCTAGTACAAATAACTTTACACTAGAGTTGAACTAGCACTATAAGCTAGATCAAATAATTTTACACTAGAGTTGAACTAGCTCTATAGCCTAGTAGAAATAATTTTACACTAGAGTTGAACTAGCTCTATAGCCTAGTACAAATAATTTTACACTAGAGTTGAACTAGTTCTATAGCCTAGTACAAATAATTTTACACTATAGTTGAACTGGCTCTATAAGCTAGTTGAAATAATTTTACACTAGAGTTGAACTAGCTCTATGGCCTAGTACAGATAATTTTACACTATAGTTGAACGAGCTCTATAAGCTAGTTGAAATAATTTTACACTAGAGTTGAACTAGCTCTATAGCCTAGTACAAATAATTTTACACTAGAGTTGAACTAGCTCTATAGCCTAGTACAAATAATTTTACACTAGAGTTGAACTAGCTCTATAGCCTAGTACAAATAATTTTACACTAGAGTTGAACTAGCTCTATAGCCTAGTACAAATAATTTTACACTAGAGTTGAACTAGCGCTACAGCCTAGTACAAATAATTTTACAATAGAGTTCAACTAGCTCTATAAGCTACTACAAATAATTTTACACTAGAGTTGAACTAGCTCTATAGCCAAGTACAAATAATTTTACACTAGAGTTGAATTAGCTCTATAGCCTAGTACAAATAATTTTACACTATAGTTGAACTAGCTCTATAAGCTAGTTGAAATAATTTTACACTTGAGTTGAACTAGCTCTATAGCCTAGTACAAATAATTTTACACTAGAGTTGAACTAGCTCTATAGCCTAGTACAAATAATTTTACACTATAGTTGAACTAGCTCTATAAGCTAGTTGAAATAATTTTACACTAGAGTTGAACTAGCTCTATAGCCTAGTACAAATAATTTTACACTAGAGTTGAACTAGCTCTATAGCCTAGTACAAATAATTTTACAATATAGTTCAACTAGCTCTATAAGCTAGTTCAAATAATTTTACACTAGAGTTGGACTAGCTCTACAGCCTAGTACAAATAATTTTACACTAGAGTTGAACTAGCTCTATAGCCTAGTACAAATAACTTTACACAAGAGTTGAACTAGCACTATAAGCTAGATCAAATAATTTTACACTAGAGCTGAACTAGCTCTATAGCCTAGTAGAAATAATTTTACACTAGAGTTGAACTAGCTCTATAGCCTAGTACAAATAATTTTACACTAGAGTTGAACTAGTTCTATAGCCTAGTACAAATAATTTTAAACTATAGTTGAACTAGCTTTATAGCCTAGTACAAATAATTTTACACTAGAGTTGAACTAGCTCTATAAGCTAGTACAAATAATTTTACAGTAGAGTTGAACTAGCTCTATAAGCTAGTACAAATAATTTTACACTAGAGTTGAACTAGCTCTATAGCCTAGTACAAATAATTTTTACACTCGAGTTGAACTAGCTCTATAGCCTAGTACAAATAATTTTACACTAGAGTTGAACTAGTTCTATAGCCTAGTACAAATAATTTTACACTATAGTTGAACTAGCTCTATAAGCTAGTTGAAATAATTTTAAAGTAGAGTTGAACTAGCTCTATAGCCTAGTTCAAATAATTTTAAACTAGAGTTGAACTAGCGCTATAGCCTAGTGCAAATAATTTTACAATAGAGTTCAACTAGCTCTATAAGCTAGTACAAATAATTTTACACTAGAGTTGAACTAGCTCTATAGCCTAGTACAAATAATTTTACACTAGAGTTGAACTAGCTCTATAAGCTAGTCCAAATAATTTTACACTAGAGTTGAACTAGCTCTATAGCCTAGTACAAATAATTTTACACTAGAGTTGAACTAGTTCTATAGCCTAGTACAAATAATTTTACACTATAGTTGAACTAGCTCTATAAGCTAGTTGAAATAATTTTAAAGTAGAGTTGAACTAGCTCTATAGCGTAGTACAAATAATTTTAAACTAGAGTTGAACTAGCGCTATAGCCTAGTGCAAATAATTTTACAATAGAGTTCAACTAGCTCTATAAGCTAGTACAAATAATTTTACACTAGAGTTGAACTAGCTCTATAGCCTAGTACAAATAATTTTACACTAGAGTTGAACTAGCTCTATAGCCTAGTACAAATAATTTTACACTAGAGTTGAACTAGTTCTATAGGCTAGTACGAATAATTTTACACTATAGTTGAACTAGCTCTATAAGCTAGTTGAAATAATTTTACACTAGAGTTGAACTAGCTCTATAGCCTAGTACAAATAATTTTACACTATAGTTGAACAAGATCTATAGCCAAGTACAAATAATTTTACGCTAGAGTTGAACTAGCTCTATAGCCTAGTACAAATAATTTTACACTAGTGTTGAACTAGCTCTATAAGCTAGTACAAATAATTTTACACTAGAGTTGAACTAGCTCTATAGCCTAGTACAAATAATTTTACACTAGAGTTGAATTAGCTCTATAGCCTAGTACAAATAATTTTACACTATAGTTGAACTAGCTCTATAAGCTAGTTGAAATAATTTTACACTAGAGTTGAACTAGCTCTATAGCCTAGTACAAATAATTTTACACTAGAGTTGAACTAGCTCTATAGCCTAGTACAAATAATTTTACACTAGAGTTGAACTAGCTCTATAGCCTAGTACAAATAATTTTACACTAGAGTTGGACTAGCTCTATCAGCTAGTACACATAATTTTACACTATAGTTGAACTAGCTCTATAGCCTAGTACAAATAATTTTACACTAGAGTTGAACTAGCTCTATAGCCTAGTACAAATAATTTTACAATATAGTTGAACTAGCTCTATAAGCTAGTTCAAATAATTTTACACTAGAGTTGGACTAGCTCTACAGCCTAGTACAAATAATTTTACACTAGAGTTGAACTAGCTCTATAGCCTAGTACAAATAATTTTACACTATAGTTGAACTAGCTCTATAAGCTAGTTGAAATAATTTTACACTAGAGTTGAATTAGCTCTATAGCCTAGTAGAAATAATTTTACACTAGAGTTGAACTATCTCTATAGCCTAGTACAAATAATTTTACACTATAGTTGAACTAGCTCTATAAGCTAGTTGAAATAATTTTACACTAGAGTTGAACTAGCTCTATAGCCTAGTACAAATAATTTTACACTAGAGTTGAACTAGCTCTATAAGCTAGTACAAATAATTTTACACTAGAGTTGAACTAGCTCTATCAGCTAGTACAAATAATTTTACACTATAGTTGAACTAGCTCTATAGAATAGTACAAATAATTTTACACTAGAGTTGAACTAGTTCTATAGCCTAGTACAAATAATTTTACAATATAGTTGAACTAGCTCTATAAGCTAGTTCAAATAATTTTACACTAGAGTTGGACTAGCTCTACAGCCTAGTACAAATAATTTTACACTAGAGTTGAACTAGCTCTATAGCCTAGTACAAATAACTTTACACTAGAGTTGAACTAGCACTATAAGCTAGATCAAATAATTTTACACTAGAGTTGAACTAGCTCTATAGCCTAGTAGAAATAATTTTACACTAGAGTTGAACTAGCTCTATAGCCTAGTACAAATAATTTTACACTAGAGTTGAACTAGTTCTATAGCCTAGTACAAATAATTTTACACTATAGTTGAACTGGCTCTATAAGCTAGTTGAAATAATTTTACACTAGAGTTGAACTAGCTCTATGGCCTAGTACAGATAATTTTACACTATAGTTGAACGAGCTCTATAAGCTAGTTGAAATAATTTTACACTAGAGTTGAACTAGCTCTATAGCCTAGTACAAATAATTTTACACTAGAGTTGAACTAGCTCTATAGCCTAGTACAAATAATTTTACACTAGAGTTGAACTAGCTCTATAGCCTAGTACAAATAATTTTACACTAGAGTTGAACTAGCTCTATAGCCTAGTACAAATAATTTTACACTAGAGTTGAACTAGCGCTACAGCCTAGTACAAATAATTTTACAATAGAGTTCAACTAGCTCTATAAGCTACTACAAATAATTTTACACTAGAGTTGAACTAGCTCTATAGCCAAGTACAAATAATTTTACACTAGAGTTGAATTAGCTCTATAGCCTAGTACAAATAATTTTACACTATAGTTGAACTAGCTCTATAAGCTAGTTGAAATAATTTTACACTTGAGTTGAACTAGCTCTATAGCCTAGTACAAATAATTTTACACTAGAGTTGAACTAGCTCTATAGCCTAGTACAAATAATTTTACACTATAGTTGAACTAGCTCTATAAGCTAGTTGAAATAATTTTACACTAGAGTTGAACTAGCTCTATAGCCTAGTACAAATAATTTTACACTAGAGTTGAACTAGCTCTATAGCCTAGTACAAATAATTTTACAATATAGTTCAACTAGCTCTATAAGCTAGTTCAAATAATTTTACACTAGAGTTGGACTAGCTCTACAGCCTAGTACAAATAATTTTACACTAGAGTTGAACTAGCTCTATAGCCTAGTACAAATAACTTTACACAAGAGTTGAACTAGCACTATAAGCTAGATCAAATAATTTTACACTAGAGCTGAACTAGCTCTATAGCCTAGTAGAAATAATTTTACACTAGAGTTGAACTAGCTCTATAGCCTAGTACAAATAATTTTACACTAGAGTTGAACTAGTTCTATAGCCTAGTACAAATAATTTTAAACTATAGTTGAACTAGCTTTATAGCCTAGTACAAATAATTTTACACTAGAGTTGAACTAGCTCTATAAGCTAGTACAAATAATTTTACAGTAGAGTTGAACTAGCTCTATAAGCTAGTACAAATAATTTTACACTAGAGTTGAACTAGCTCTATAGCCTAGTACAAATAATTTTTACACTCGAGTTGAACTAGCTCTATAGCCTAGTACAAATAATTTTACACTAGAGTTGAACTAGTTCTATAGCCTAGTACAAATAATTTTACACTATAGTTGAACTAGCTCTATAAGCTAGTTGAAATAATTTTAAAGTAGAGTTGAACTAGCTCTATAGCCTAGTACAAATAATTTTAAACTAGAGTTGAACTAGCGCTATAGCCTAGTGCAAATAATTTTACAATAGAGTTCAACTAGCTCTATAAGCTAGTACAAATAATTTTACACTAGAGTTGAACTAGCTCTATAGCCTAGTACAAATAATTTTACACTAGAGTTGAACTAGCTCTATAAGCTAGTCCAAATAATTTTACACTAGAGTTGAACTAGCTCTATAGCCTAGTACAAATAATTTTACACTAGAGTTGAACTAGTTCTATAGCCTAGTACAAATAATTTTACACTATAGTTGAACTAGCTCTATAAGCTAGTTGAAATAATTTTAAAGTAGAGTTGAACTAGCTCTATAGCGTAGTACAAATAATTTTAAACTAGAGTTGAACTAGCGCTATAGCCTAGTGCAAATAATTTTACAATAGAGTTCAACTAGCTCTATAAGCTAGTACAAATAATTTTACACTAGAGTTGAACTAGCTCTATAGCCTAGTACAAATAATTTTACACTAGAGTTGAACTAGCTCTATAGCCTAGTACAAATAATTTTACACTAGAGTTGAACTAGTTCTATAGGCTAGTACGAATAATTTTACACTATAGTTGAACTAGCTCTATAAGCTAGTTGAAATAATTTTACACTAGAGTTGAACTAGCTCTATAGCCTAGTACAAATAATTTTACACTATAGTTGAACAAGATCTATAGCCAAGTACAAATAATTTTACGCTAGAGTTGAACTAGCTCTATAGCCTAGTACAAATAATTTTACACTAGTGTTGAACTAGCTCTATAAGCTAGTACAAATAATTTTACACTAGAGTTGAACTAGCTCTATAGCCTAGTACAAATAATTTTACACTAGAGTTGAATTAGCTCTATAGCCTAGTACAAATAATTTTACACTATAGTTGAACTAGCTCTATAAGCTAGTTGAAATAATTTTACACTAGAGTTGAACTAGCTCTATAGCCTAGTACAAATAATTTTACACTATAGTTGAACTAGCTCTATAGCCTAGTACAAATAATTTTACACTAGAGTTGAACTAGCTCTATAAGCTAGTACAAGTAATTTTACACTAGAGTTGAACTAGCTTTATAGCCTAGTACAAATAATTTTACACTAGAGTTGAACTAGCTCTATAGCCTAGTACAAATAATTTTACACTATAGTTGAACTAGCTCTATAGCCTAGTACAAATAATTTTACACTAGAGTTGAACTAGCTCTATAAGCTAGTACAAATAATTTCACACTAAAGTTGAACTAGCTCTATAGCCTAGTACAAATAATTTTACACTAGAGTTGAACTACCTCTATCAGCTAGTACAAATAATTTTACACTAGAGTTGAACTAGCTCTATAGCCTAGTACAAATAATTTTACACTAGAGTTGAATTAGCTCTATAGCCTAGTACTAATAATTTTACACTATAGTTGAACTAGCTCTATAAGCTGGTTGAAATAATTTTACACTAGAGTTGAACTAGCTCTATAGCCTAGTACAAATAATTTTACACTAGAGTTGAACTAGCTCTATAGCCTAGTACAAATAATTTTACACTCGAGTTGAACTAGCTCTATAGCCTAGTACAAATAATTTTACACTAGAGTTGAACTAGTTCTATAGGCTAGTACGAATAATTTTACACTATAGTTGAACTAGCTCTATAAGCTAGTTGAAATAATTTTACACTAGAGTTGAACTAGCTCTATAGCCTAGTACAAATAATTTTACACTATAGTTGAACAAGATCTCTAGCCAAGTACAAATAATTTTACGCTAGAGTTGAACTAGCTCTATAGCCTAGTACAAATAATTTTACACTAGAGTTGAACTAGCTCTATAAGCTAGTACAAATAATTTTACACTAGAGTTGAACTAGCTCTATAGCCTAGTACAAATAATTTTACACTAGAGTTGAACTAGCTCTATCAGCTAGTTGTGGCGCCCCCGATTTAATCGTACACTAATCATACACGCAAACGTGTACGATCAAGATCAGGGACTTACGGGAAGACATCACAACACAACTCTACAAATAAAATAAGTCATACCAGCATCATATTACAAGCCAGGGGCCTCGAGGGCTCGAATACAAGAGCTCGATCATAGACGAGTCAGCGGAAGCAACAATATCTGAGTACAGACATAAGTTAAACAAGTTTGCCTTCAGAAGGCTAGCACGAACTGGGATACAGATCGAAAGAGGCGCAGGCCTCCTTCCTGGGATCCTCCTAAACTACTCCTGGTCGTCGTCAGCGGGCAGCACGTAGTAGTAGGCACCTCCGGCATAGTAGTAGTCGTCGTCGACGGTGGCGTCTGGCTCCTGGGCTCCAACGTCTGGTTGCGACAACCAGGTAGAAGGAATAGAGGGAAAAGAAGGAGAAAGCAACCGTGAGTACTCATCCAAAGTACTCGCAAGCAAGGAGCTATACTACATATGCATGGGTATCAAATGGAATAAGGGTATCATATGTGGACTGAACTACAGAATGCCAGAATAACAG